>OZ014520.1:422282832-423781582 GCA_963966055.1 Lathyrus aphaca
TTATTGATCATAGGGGCTCGGCAAGGATTGAGATCCTCGTGCCTACGTATTCCCTTGTGCAATGGGAAAGTCAGAGCTTCGTAGTTCGGCCCACTAAGGGTAATGGTTGTTGATTTTATTACCTTTCTTTGATGAAAGGATTTAAGAGTCCATTTGCACTAAAGACTATGGATAGTTTATCTCGCCCAACAAGACGAGTGTCCTGCGTCAAAATAATCGGAGCGAGTAACGAAAGCTCGTTATCCCCCTTTCTATCGCTTAAGGCTCGTGGCGTGCAATTTTCCTCGTATTTATTGAAGTGTTTTGTTTCCTAAGACCGCTTGATGTTGGATCAAGGGTTTGGATCTAAGAAGTAACATTTTGGTTTTTGAAGTCTAAGGTGAATGCAAGTGGAGGTTTATTTGTTGGTTTTGTTAGCGAGGCATAAAGTACTCGACTCGCAAAGTTGAGGAAATAAGCTAAAGACTAGCTATGGAAAACAAGCGCAATGCGTTGATTCATTGAGTTGGAAAAAGTTTCTGAAAGTGTAAGGTGCAAAGTTCGTGCAGATGGCGATCGAGGAACGATCGACTTACGTGTGTGTATGAAGTGAAGTGCATATGGATGTTTATTTGGCGTTGGACCAAAGATTTCGTTTATCTTTGAAATGACTAATCTTAATGTGCGTTCGTTTTTTTTTACTTAGCAATTTATCGTCAAAAATGCAAAAGTAATCACACGAGTAAGCATATCATCATATCACAAGCCAGGAGGATCGAGCATACACAAATATTCATCACACTCAAAATATCGAGCAAAGGAGAAAAGTTAATTAATTAAATAGAAATATTTAATTAAATTAACTATCAAATTAATTAATCTAACTGAACAAAAACTATTTAATTAATCTATGAAAATATTTTTTGGACTTTTTTTGGATAACCGAGAATAGAAAATAATAAAACATAATCAAAAGAAATAGGCATGAAAATATTTTTGCTTTTTGAATATTAAAGGGGGTTAATTAATAAAAATAGAATTAGTTAATAAAACTAATTAGTATATTAATTGATTTAAGTAAATAGAAGTATTTAAAAGAAATAATTAGTAAAATTGTTTTTGTTCTGTTTTTATAATCACTCGGTTCTCTCCATTAAAACTAAAAAAAACGGAAAAACAAATTAAAATGGGAGAGAGAAATGAACAAGCCAGACATTATCTCGTCTCTCCCTTTCTCACATATTCACCTCAAATGAGATTCTCTCAGAAACAAAAACTCAACTTCATCATGTCATCTTCATCACCCCCAAAAACGATTAAACACGCAACATACTCAAATTAAAGAAACAACAGAAAACCTAACCCCCAAATCTAAACGCAAATCGTGCACACACAGCATCACACAGTTAGAAAGAAATGTTCAACGCGATAAACAGTGGAAAGCGAACATCAAGTTAGAAGGAGAAAGATTCATACCAGAATCAGAGAGAATCCGATTTCAAACCTCAGATTGGAAGGTATTTTCGATCCTTAATCTTTTTGCTTTCTCCCCTTTTTCGCTTGCTTTCGTCTTCTTCAACTCATTGCTTCTTCTGCTTCTGTTGCGTTTGTCGTGTATGAAGGGTTTTTCTTTGGGAGGACTCTATGCAGAGTTACGTTAGGGTTTTTTCGTGTGCTCGTCCGCTGTGTGTATTTTTGCTAGGGTTTCCTTTCAGATGGTTTTCCGTGTACACTCATATGTCTGCTAGGGTTTTTGTGTGTGTGTGGATCCCCCCAATCATTGCCAATGATTGGGCTTTTTATAGGAAGGTTTAAGAAGCTCATACGTGTGAAAAACTTTTTAAAATCGTGTGATGAATGTGAGTTGGTTTTTGAGAAAATACCGTTGAGAGTAGATTTGCAGCAAGATTGTGTGGGGCCTCCAATTGGTGAGTCACTCTCAATTTTTGTTTGTAGTGAAATGAATGTGGTCCATGATAAACTTCTGAAATTTTAACCATGTGAAATTTTTTGTTCCGGGCGTTTTTTACCATTGATTTTCACTGAACTACCGTTGTGAACCAAATCTTTTTACCATGGTGAAATTTTGACCTGTTTGAATCTTTGATTTCTCTGTCTTGGCTTCAATTGCTCTGAACTCAGTGTGCATGAATTTCGTTATTTAAACTTGCTTGGCTATGAACCATGGTTGCTGACATTAGTTGGTTTTCTTGTGCAAGGATTCGAAACTATCGCAGTGGTGGAACAAATGGCTTGTGGACGAGAGGAACGATTTATGACTTCATTACATTTTCTGAGACTGATTCAAATCTTTTCAAGTTGATTTCTTTCAGTTAACACAAGGCCCTCTTATTGTTATTAAATGTATGGTGCAGCCATTGTGCTTTTTCGCAGGTAGACATTCATTTTACCGTAAAGAAAGGTACACAAATGGTGAGTGTGGCAAGCATTAGAGCTGAAGCTACATGCTAAAGATAAGCATAATCATGGCTTCCGCAATGAAAATTATTGGAGCTGTATTTTGGTACATTGTAAGTGCATTTAGATTGAAGCATCCTTATATCCTTTTTAAATTTTGTTCCTATTGTGGACTCTGTCTGGCTGCACACATTCTACCGTTTGTTGCTCATGTATTTTCTCAAAACTTGACAGGCTTGGAAACATTCCCATAGGATTGACACAAACTTAATTTTTCTTTGAAGTCTTGCTAATGTCAACCGCAACCATGAGCTATGGTATGAACTCTCTTCATATTATTGTGGATTGATATGACTTGCTTGACTGAACTTATTTCTTTGATTAACTGATATAATGTCTTTCACTCTTGGATGCTTTCTGATAGTATGTATGTCATGTGACAATGTCTCAGGTTGTGGCAGCTGGCTTCCACTGCATTATATGAGAATTATCAAACTGAGAATTATCAAGAACTCGCTGGGATATACCGATATTGATCAACTCATTTTCAAGCTCAACTTCAATTGTAATCATATCATTTCTGACTTGTGTTGCCTCTATTTTTGAGGTAATGAGTTGAGACTTGAACCTTATTCTTAGTAGTATTGAGTTAGGATGACCACTTGGTTTCTACTGCTACAAGCTTCTCATTTTCAGTTCACTTCTTACTGCTGCAAAATTCTTGATACCACTTGTATGTTATGGTTGTTTATACTTTGAAGTCAATATGTTTAAACCTTGTATGCATCTTGTGAGTTTTACATATTTGGACCAATGTCATTACTACTATCAATATTTGTTCCGGTGAAGTCATTCGGACATGGTGATCTCGCTTGCAGGTGTATTATGGAAGTTCAATGCCGTGGAGAATGAAGGAAATTCTAGTGTATTTTCAAGGCCTAGGTGTGGGGAGTACAAAAGAAGGAAATTCATAGTGGAAGATTTCTTGTTTGAAATCCTGATTTTGGTGGACTGGTTTTGGTAACTCGCAGCAACATATTGCAGTCCCTAAACAAAAAGCTGAATGGCCTGTAACATCTTGCATTAGCAACAAAATCTTGATGTGGTATTGTCTTGAATCCTTATGCATCATATGTTGTATGAAACTTTGTTCTGCTTACTGATGCTTCACTGTTTTCTTGTTTTGCTTGAAATATAATGTTGTGGCTGTTGATATTTATCAATTAGGTTATAACAATAACACACACATTTCGTAATATCATGTGTCGGCTAAATCATCTGTGTGACCTGCTTTGTGTGTTTTTTTATGATTCTACTGTTTATGTTTTGCTTTGCAAGGCATATGCTTCATTTTTCATGTGCGCGCTTACGGCATGAGACATTTTTGTATTGGAGTGGCTATAGAGACTTGATGATTCTTTGTGAGGCTGGTCATGAAGCTTGGTAGGGGATCAAAAGAAGAAATAATGTTATTGGTGAAGGCTTGAGGATATGATGAAAATTAACTGCTCATGAAGATGATGGAATATGAAAGTCTGGCCGTGGAATGCACTCATGAAGACTCTTTGAATATTTTGGTCTATACATTGTAGAACTAGGCTTATGCATCCTTTGTACTTTTTTTGAATTTTGGTGACTTTGACTTGCAATGACATTGTTTGGATTATGATTTAGAAACTTAAACTATGGTCTTGTGTAGTGACTTGGAATGTTTCCATGAGAAAACACTTCTGTAGAAACTTTGTATTAAACATGTGATTCTTATGCCAACTTGTAATCTTGTGGATTCACTTAAATTGGAATTTCTAACTTTGAAATTTTGAATCCATTCATCATGCTTTGTAACTTAAAATGTAAGTAGTAAAATAAAATCCAACTTTGTAATATTTGGAACAGTTGTGACTCCAATTTCCCAAGTCATAACAACAACTAAAGTTCGTCTATTGGAATGTTTATTTCATGGATTTTTAGTTTTGTGTTTGGTACTTGTAAATGATTTCAGCTAGCCATGTGAAATCCTATCTCTATTTGGATGTCCATTCAAACATGTTCCTGGTATGGGCCAAGTAATTTTAAGCAAACAAATCCCCACTTCAACGCCTCAATCCTCTCTTAAACAAACCTTAATTGACCCATGATTAATAAGCAATCTTGATAAATCATACAAATATATTTTGGACAATAAGTGTTAGCACATGGTACTCAAGGTCTTGATCAGCCATAGCAGCGATAAACTTGTATCTTCATATTAACCTTTGCCACTTGGGCTCCCTGCGTAAATGATCCCAAAATTCATCTTTTCAATAATATCCTTCAGGCTTTATACTAACCCAAACACCCTAAATCTTGCAAAGGGACAACACCCATTTTAACAGTAATCATGTATGATCAAATTTCACATATTCAGCACTTGACCTTAGCATAAACAAGAACTTCATGATTTGAAAATCATGGTCGGAAGCCAAATGATGATTCACAGCAACATCTTCACCAATTTACCAAATATCATGAGAATTCGAAAAGGTAGGACAAATTTGGGGTGTGACACATACTGCAATGAGATTGACACAGAAGGGGCAGAGGAGAAATCTTGGTTTTATGAAGTGAAAAGATATCTTGAAGCTCAGGAGTTCCCTGAAGGGGCATCTGTCAAAGATAGGAAGTTTCTGAGAAGGTTTTCTGCTAAATTCTTTTTGAGTAATGGGATTTTGTACAAGCGCAATCACGATTCAACTTTGCTTCGTTGTGTGGATAAGAAGGAAGCAACTGAGATTATGGAAGATATGCATGATGGGATCTTTGGCACTCATTCTAGTGGTCATACTATGGCAAAGAAGATATTAAGAGCAGGTTATTATTGGTCTACCATGGAAGCTGACTGCTATCAACATTCCAGAACATGTCACAAGTGTCAAATTTATGCTGATAAAGTACACATACCTCTATCACCATTGAATGTATTGACTGCTCCTTGGCCTTTTTCCATGTGGGGCATTAATATGATTGGTGAGATCAGGCCTACTGCTTCTAATGGGCATCGTTTCATCCTGGTTGCTATTGATTACTTCACGAAGTGGGTGGAGGCAGCTTCATTTGCATCTGTTACCAAGAATGTTGTGGCTCGATTCATTAAGAATAATCTCATATGTAGGTATGGCATCCCTGAAAGGATTATTACTGACAATGGCTCTAATCTGAACAACACTATGATTACTGATCTCTGCACGCAGTTCAAGATTAAGCATCATAACTCTTCTCCGTATCATCCGAAGATGAATGGGGCAGTTGAAGCTGCTAATAAGAACATCAAGAAGATTGTACAGAAGATGACTGTTACTTACAAGGATTGGCATGAGATTTTATCATTTGCTCTTCATGGTTATCGTACCACAATACGCACTTCAACAGGGGCAACCCCATTCTCCTTAGTCTATGGTATGGAAGCAGTCCTGCCCATTGAAGTTCAGATTCCCTCATTAAGAATTATGAAGGATGCAGGCTTGGATGAAGATGAGTGGATTCAGACTCGACTTGACCAGATAAATTTGATTGATGAGAAAAGGTTAGCAGCAGTTTGTCATGGCCAGATGTACCAGAAACGAATGATCAAAGCTTTTAACAAGAAGGTTAAGCCAAAGGTATATCAGGCTGGTGATTTGGTAATCAAGCGTATCATATTACCACAGGGTGATCCTAGGGGCAAATGGACTCCTACATATGAAGGACCATTTGTAGTCAAGACCGTATTCTCAGGAGGTGCCATGATACTTACTACTATGGATGGTGAAGACTTCCCGCAGCCTGTAAACGCAGACATAGTTAAAAAATACTACGCATAAAAAGAGACCCGCTAGGTTGACAAGCCTAGGCAAAAATAAGGGCATCCCGGCAAACCAAAAGGGTTTGGGCAAAAATTAGGGATATATATAAAAAAAATGTGTACACCCGGCAAGTCGAAAACCTGAATAGGCGGCTTGGGCAAAAAAGGGTATCCCGGTGGATTGAAAACCTGAAAAGGCAATCCAGGCAAAAGTTAGGGATTAAAGCGTATGACTATGTCTCGTTTGGATCACCCATGAAACTGCAACTAGCTGTGCTACTTACGCAAGTTTGAACAGATAAAGCTCAATCCAACCGTTTTCGTCTCAACAGAAGAAGATGAGATACTTGAAGATAATGGCAATAGTAGAATTGAAACTCAATAGGATTATTTCCCACATAGCTGATTTTCTTTGTTTTATGAAAACTTTATGACAAAATCCTCTTACTAGGGTTTATGTCTCCTTGTACAAACTTACCTATGTATAGGTCACTCTTTGATATAAATAAAATTCCATTTTTGAATCCTGATTTACTTTTACCCTATTTACATAAGCGAAACGTCCATTGGTTGTGTTTGAATGTATGTATGCTTTTGAATATGATTGATGTTTACCAGAAATGCATGTATGCTTAATATGATTGATGTTTACCAGAAATGCATGTATGCTTAATATGATTGATGTTTACCATAAATGCATGAAAATGCAGTAATAGTATTTACTAAGGACGAACGAGGGAAGGATTTCAACGAAGCTTCGCCGGTTCATCTTTACAAGACAGTTACAAATCCCCAGTAGGGCAAGTCCATCTTCATAAAGTCACATCTCCCCTGGAATTTATATCCATCTCTTTTATCCTCATACAGATATTCGGGAATTTACTTTCCAATAAGAGTATGACGAACGAAGACGGGAGGTTGTGTATACCCTACTATTAAAAGAAGACGGAAGGTTATGTATGCCTTGCTATCCCCAGCAGACGGAAGGTTATGTATACCTTGCTATCCCCAGCAGACGGGAGGTTATGTATAATATATTATCAAACAAAACGGGAATGAGTTCCTCATACTCTTCAGCAACAAATCGGGATTTATTTTCCCTGGCCAGCAGTTGTTATACGAAGATATCCAGACGCTTCCGGCAGCAACATATCATACATACATCATTTACATCATACATTACTTAAGTGCATCATATTATACATGCATACATAATACATAAACTAACACTACTATATAGAATGCTACCTTGTTTTCAGGTTAATTCTCCAGCAAACAAACTTGTGACTATCAGGACTGCTTTATCCTCCTGAAAATTGTCAATCCCTCAGGACTGCTTTATCCTCCTGAAAGCTTCATTACCTCAGGACGTTGTTATCCTCCTGAAAGCATATTATATCCTCAGGACGTTGTTTATCTTCCTGAAAGCTATCATCACTACCTCAGGACGTTGTTATCCTCCTGAAAGCATATTATCTCCTTGGGACGTTGTTTATCTTCCCAAAGGTTATCATCACTTCCTCAGGACGTTGTTATCCTCCTGAAAGCATATTATTACTTTGGGTCATTGTTATCTTCCCAAAGGTTACCACTTATACCTCAGGACGTTGTTATCCTCCTGAAAGCATATTATCTCCTCGGGACGTTGTTTATCTTCCTGAAAGCTATCACCACTTCCTCAGGACGTTGTTATCCTCCTGAAAGCATTATCACCTCAGAACGTTGTTTATCTTTCTGAAAGCATATCACTCCCTCAGGACGTTGTTATCTTCCTGAAAGCACACTATTACCTCAGGACTGCTTTATCCTCCTGAAAGCACACTATTACCTCAGGACTGCTGTATCCTCCTGAAAGCATATTACTATCTCAGGACGTTGCTTATCTTCCTGAAAGCTACCATTTTACCTTCATATTTTGGACTGCTTTATCCTCCAAGAAATGTACCTGAAGAATTTTTCTCCAAGTGGCATCTTTAAGCCCACTCAAGCATATTCAACTAGTCATCTGTATCACTCTATGCACCGGTGAGTGCAAATTTTTGGGCTTTTGTGTTCAATCCCCTTCAACCTTCCAGGTCACGACTGGAAAATATACCAATCTAACCCCTCAGGTTTCAGAAAATTGAACAGGGGCAGCTGTTGCACCCCAAAATTTGCCCTCACAATACAAGACTTTGTGTGCTAAGAAGGTTCACAAGGTTCACAAGATTCACAATACTTACAAGACCTTTCATGAGGTTCATGAAGTCTACAAGATACTTTATGAGGTTTACAAGGTTCACAAGGTTCACAAGACCTCCCATGAGGTTCACAAGACATTTTATGATGGTTCACAAGGTTCACAAAGTTCACAATTGGTCAGAAGAGTTGACAATTCCCTCAGGCAATGCACCTCCTAAGCAGTGCATCCAAAACTAGGGTTTTGACTTTAATCAGGCTAAATGAACTTCCAAGACTTCAAGTGAGCTTCATAACATCTTATATGTGTGTAAGAACCCCCATTACAAGTTTCAAGACTTTTCTCAAAGGTTTGCTCAATCAGATGATCAGATAAGTCAAAATCAGTCAAAGTAGTTAAAAAGTCAAACTGAGGACAACTGTGGTCAAACCAAAGTCAAACTTCATGATTTTTTGCCAACATCAAGTATATGAAGTAAAATTCATCATTTGATCAAGGGTTGATCATGATTCATCAAGGAGATTTCAGATCATCAAGAATCAGGAGTTTCTAAATTAGGGTTTCCTCAGTAAAAGTCAACTGAACTTTGACCAGTCATAACTTTCACATGCTTCATCACCAAGTTTCCATCCAAATCTCATTTTGAAGGAAATTGAATTCTCTACAACTTTGTGTCTCACAAGCCAAGCCCAAAAATGCTTCATTTGGAAGGTATGAGCTAAGACATTATAGGTCCTTTTGAAAGTCAACAAAAAGTCAACAACTTCAAAAGATCATAACTTGAGAATGGTAAATGATATGGACATGAAACCAGTGGGGTTGGTTAGAGGACTCTTCAAGATTTCCAAAATGTCCAAGAACACCCTCATAGCATTAAAATTTAAGGAGGTGTGCCCTTGCAAAGTTGGGAAATTTTTGGTTGGTTTATGAAGAAAATGGAGGTCTAAAACCATTTTTTTCTAAATGGGCTTGCCATATGATGACCCAATCCATACTATAACCTCATGCACGACCCAAGTCAACAAAAATCAGATTTTTTATCATTTTATTTTTATTTATTTTGATTTAATTCATTAAAAATCATTTTAAATTAAAATAAAATATAAAAGTCTAAGATTTAAAAAAGATTAAGCTTCTAGAAATTCATAAATATGATTGGAATCAAAGAGGTAAGAGGATCATGATGATTGGCCTAAAATAGCAAGTGTTTATGCAAAAATATTTGATTTTCAAAGCTTATCTTTTTGAATCTTTTTTGATCAAATTTTTCACACAAGCATTGATCTTTTCTGACCGAATTGATCATACTATAAGTACATTACATAACCCTAGCAAGAGGACACGAATTCCAGCTCAAAAGTGTAAGTTTGCAAATTTCAAAAACCTCTCCAAAACTCAAATTCGGTTTCCCTTCTACAAGGCCTTTGAAGGTATTTGAAGGACATAAGAGTGATCCCTGGACATCACTGAATCATTACCAATCATTATTTGCATCAAAAACCTCATGAATTGCATAAACCGAATGAACATTGTTCTTGTTTTCTTCATTTTTCGATTTCATAAATTTGTTCATTATAAACTGTTTTTGTGCCTATAATCTGGTTTGTTATTGCATAAGGATGATTTCTGGGCAGGTGAATTGAAGTTTGGATGCACGAATGCTTAGACACCATTATTAGGGTTTCTTCGGCCAAATTGGGATTCAACGATTGAGCCAATATAAATAATTTCTAAAGAGATTGGATGATTGCAAATGTTGTCTGGAATTCAATGATGGATTCAATTTTTTGAAACTTTACTGTTTTGTTGATGTTTGAGTTTTATAGGGTTTGCTGCAATTTAAATTTCGCAGGAAATGTTGTAGGAAAATTCGCAGCAAAAGTTGCAGGGCTTGAGGAAGAAGATGGTCTTTTGCGCGCGTGTTTCATAATTCAAAAGTTTGTTTAAAAATATTATGTATTATTTCTGTTTGTATTTCACAAGCTTGTGCTTGTCCTAGTGGTAGAGCAGACGCGCGTATTGTTGGAGGGCTGGTGTTCGAATCCTGGCTCCAACCAGTTTTATTATTTTTCCATTTTAATTGCAGCCTTAATATATTATGAATTGTGATGGTTATATCAACAGGTTCGCTCTCCCAGCTGGAATGGTTAACGTGTTTGTGTGATTGCTTGAAGGTCCTGGGTTCGATCCCCCCAGGCCTTTTGCTTTGTTTTCTTTTTTATGATTTTTCAGGAATAACACAACAAAACCAATTCAACCCCCCCCCCCCCCCCCCCCCCTTTACTGCCTGCGCGCGCGTTGGCCTGGTGGTAGAGATTGCTGGCCTGAGTGTTTGCAAGCAAAGTGTGCTGGGTTCAATTCCCAGCCAGGTAAGTTTCAGTTTTTTTTGTTTTATATAATTGTTTTGTTAATTATTTTATATAATCATGATTAATGTATATTTAAATAATTCTAGGAAAATAATATGTAAATATTTTATATTTTCTAAGAAAAAGCTTCTAATTTATTTTTCTAAATTCTAAACCTAGTTTTTATTATTATATATTTAAAATCAAAAATATGTATATATTTATTTAGTTATTAAGTTAATATTATTAGAAACCCTAATTTATTTTTTTTAAAAAAACCTAAAAAACTTATTCTTCTCAAACCCTAATTTTCTTCTTTTATTATTTATATTTAAAATTCTTGAGTTAATTTTTGTTAATACATAAATTGTTTATAATTTAAATTTTTGTATGTAAGTATAATTTAAAATTAAAATGCTTAATTTATTTTTTTATAATATGGAAATATTCTCTAATTGTTTATAATTTAATTTTGCATGCAAATAATTTTTAGTATATGTTTAAAAATATGTAAAAATTGCTAATTTAATTTTTATAATTATAATTTATTTTTCATAATATGTTCATAATTGATTTAATTTTTATAATTTACATATAATTTCAAATTTTATAATAATTAATATAATTGTTCATATTTTCTTATTAACCTTTAAAAATTTTGTTTATTATAATATTTTTGCTTATTTCATTATTATTGTTATTAATTATGTTTATATGATTATTACTAACTCCACTTAATTTATTATTATTTTTATTATAATTATTATTTTCACTAACCCAATTATAATTGCTTATTTATTTTGCTTATTAATATTTTGTTTATTTATTTAAATTGCTTTTATTATCATTATTGTAATTGCTTCTGGATGTAATATTTTAGTATTGTTTAAATTATTTATTTTTATGCTATGGTTAGTAAATAGGGAGTGTAACATGTATGTTTATTTAAAATTAATTTAGATCACTTAATTCAAAAGATAAAATATTAAATTGTACACTCACACACGTAAGTCGATCTTTGATCGTCATCTCACTTCCTTGGGGATACCTCTCATTGTTGCCTAATCAAAAGGTCAATTAGGGTGTATAAAGCAAAAGTCCCTCAAAATAAAGTCATCTAGTCCCTTAACAATAAAAGATCAAGTCCCTTTTCGAATGTTGCCTTCATAATGATCTTGTCCCTTCCGAATAAAGATGATAGTCCCTTCAAAATTGCTTAATACACCCCACAATTGCCTACATTAACAGATGACCCTTACTTGTCCCTCACATCCAAGGTAATGACTACCTATTCCTTAATAATAGGGATAGTCTTACCATTTAAAGGATTCAAGAATAGAAAGACTTAAACTTTAGGGTAGGTTTCTCATAGTTACTTGCTCACTCTTCAAAACTTTTCAAACACTTCACACTTTCAAACAAATTTTCCAAACAAAGTTTTTTACGCATCCGTACATGAATCATTATCAAACTCTTATGAAAATTTCTATTCACACACTTCACATTTCAAAAAACAATTCAAAGTGAGCTAAGTAACTAAGAGCCCATGGATAACCATGGATGTAAAGGGTGCTAACACCTTCCCTTTACATAACCTACCCCCCGGACCCAAAAATCTTTTAAAAGGTCTTTCCTGTTCTTTTATGCCTTTCCTTTGGATAAAATAAAAGTCGGTGGCGACTCTTGCTATCCGCAACATAACTAAAGTCAGTTCTCCCACCGTGTTACAGTAACCATTAAGAACAAATTTTCCAGAACCTTTCTTTTAAGTTCTTAAATGATTTTATGTGTCTCCCTGAGCATGCTGATATGATTATTTTTGAAAATGGTTGTGAAACCAGGATGTATTGATGTTCTGAAACTTTTTGGTCTGAAAATGTTTTTCTTCGATTCATGAGTTTGATGCAATATAAATGTTGTTTGTGTCCTGAATCTTGTTTAGAATGATTAGGGGGATGTTTCTGGAGAGTTTGGGGGTTTGGGGTAGCTTAGGGAAGAAGATAGCATGAAGGCGTGGCCGAAGAAGATGACACCTGAAAATCATTAGGGTTCTGATTAGGGTTAATCTCCCCAGTTTGAATGTCAGCCCTTGGATCTAGCTTAGCGCATGTTTCAGTGGCCAGGATCATTTCACTTAAACCCTAATTTTAATTAATTAAATTAATCAGTTTAATTAGCCAGTTTGAATCCCGACCCTTAGATCAAGCGCGCAGTCAACACATCTTTCCCCAGTTTGAATCCTGACCTTTAGATCATTTGACTTTCATTTATTTCATTTTATTTGCATTTCTTTTGTTCATTTTATTTAAAATAGCAAAAAAAATCAAAAAATTCTCAAACTTTGCATTTCTGTTTCAAATATTTTTCTTAACCTAAAAACATTTTTTATTTTATTTTTTGCATTAAAAAAGTATTTTTAAAATATTTAAATGTTTTATTTAATTAATTAATTGATTTTAATTAATTAAATATGCATTTAGGTTTCTAAAAATCACCAAAAAACTCATGAAGCATTCCAATACATTTAGAAACATTTTCAAACTCACCATACAAATTTATTTTTAGGTTTGATCACATTTTCACAATTTTCTTTGAATTAGGGTTCTTAAAAATCATATTTTCAAACCCTAATTTGAAAAATTCATTTCTGCCTAACCATGATGAGTTTGAACTTGATTCTTTTTGTTTTGTTTCATATATTGCATATAGTTTCTAGGTTATGTTTCTCATGATATTATCTTGCATTTTCAATTTTATTGGCATTTTCCCTTAAGAATCACCCAAAAACCCTAGCAAACTTAGGAATTTCATAACTTTCATTAGGTTAAGCTTCTGACTTTCTCCTTTGGGGTGTTATCTTATATGGGATTAGGGTTTGTTTGAGCTTGATTTAAATTTTTTATCATGTTGATTGATTCTGTTTTGGTCATATGCATCTCATGTTGCCTTAAAACCCTAATTTTGCATCTTCATTTGCATTCTCCTTTGCATTTCATAAACTTGTGAACTTGCCATGCCATTCCATTATTTTGTATGTCATCTTAGACATCTTAGGACATGTTTGAAACATTGCTTAATCATTTCTTCATTCATTTGCTATGCTTTGCATCCATTACATTTCATGAACATCCATGTGTTTTCATGCTTCTAAATATGCTTCCATTGCATCTCATCCTTATATGATCATTCATATGCATTTTGTATAACTTTGCATCATATCATAACACATTAGCATTGCATAATCACTTCTGACTTTGGTCTTTACATCTCATTTCATCTCATTTTCTTTTGCTTCATGTCTTATGCATTCATACTAACATTTCAGGTACTTTTGGTAAGTTATCTGGGAGGTGGATTTTCCTTCACCTCTCACCTCTTCTTTCCTTTTCATTTGCATCCTTTACTTGTCTTTGAAGTGAAATTGTTTCACTTATTTTCTCTTCTTCTTACTTTCTCTCTTTTAAGTTACTTATCTTCTTCAGGAAGTAAGTAACTTATTTCTTTTTCCTCCTTCTCTTTTCATATGCTTCTTCCATTGGTGGCCTTGAAGATCTTTTCTCTTAAGCCTCACAAACCATAGGATATCTAAGCATGATAAATTTTAGGGTTGTTTATAGTCTCCCATAGTCTTTTACCTTTGAGTCTCCTTGAGTCTCTCTTCTTATCTCAATAATCAGAGACTAAACTCTTAAAGCTTTAGGACTTTGGAATTAGGGTTATGCTTGTATCCTTATCTTAGGATGAAGTGTAAAACTTTAATCCTTAGTGTTAAACCTTTAATTTGTTTACACCTCTTAATCAAAACACACTAATAATCACTAAGACTTTATCTTGTAACTTGGGCCTTACATTAGGGTTCTATCTCTTCCTTATGGTTAAGAGGGACTAACCCTAGTATTTAATGGATAAGTCCCTCTCAAGTTGTCTTACAAACCATAAAATCCACTTCTTAATCTCACCCTTTAATCAAAATCCATTTAATTAAAGCTTGTTATATAATGAATTTAATCCCTAACCATGGATTAAGTTGAGGTATCTTCCTCAACTTAAGTGTTCTCATCTATCATCCTTCTATTAGGATGGTATAATGAGTTCACTAATCTATGATTAGAGATTAAACTCATTACTTAACACTAAACAAAAACCCAAAAACATCTAAATAATTACAAGTAGGTTAATGATCTTAATCCTACATCATCATGGTAATTAAGTTGAGATGCTTATCTCATACTTAAGTATGCTCATTATCCCTAATCAGGGAGGATATGATGAGTTTACAGGCCCTTGATTTAGGCTTAAGCTCATTAACTTATGCAAAACACCAAAAACAATAAAAAAACTAAAAACAAAAAAACAAACAATAACCGTCTCCTTCAGGATTCTTTTCTCATCACACTCATTCACAAACGAGAACTTGCTTCTTCCGTCTAATGCAAGACAGTTAGCACTCGAGCCAGACGAGTCATACACTTGAGCATATGCAAGTAAGCAGTTCACAGTCAATTTATTTTTCAGTCTCTTTGAGTCGAACTATGGTGTTCTGACTTCCTCATTGCACGATAGGATACGTAGGTATAACTTAACAGTTATCGAACAAAAGTCTCTTTGTCATCCCCCTCTTTCATCATTCTTTTTGAAGCCTCAATTCCTGAGCAATTCACACCTTTTGCATTGATACCTGTACTTTCTTTCCCTAGCTTTTGCACACAGATAGCACATACACCTACCCCTTTTAAACACAATCTTGTAAGCGTGGATCCCGTCGAGTACGAAGGACGATCTAGGTGCTAATACCTTCCTAGGTCGTAACCAACCCCCTTTCTCAGTTTCTCTGGTTCGCAACCGTCTTATCCATCTCTTTCTAGGTTTCGTCCTTGTTGTTAAGTCGTTTAAGCCGTTTAGGTTGAATTTGTGTTGCGGGATTAAGTTGTGTTTGGGTGGTTTAAGTAACTTAATTAAGTCGAATAAATAAAATAGGTATTATTAAAATAATATTAAGTTGGGCCTATTTTGTGGTGTAAGAGTAGTAAGTTGGGGGTGCTAAGTTGGACCCATTAGTAATTAGGTAATTAGTGGAAGTTTAGTAAAAACAATGTTAAAACCTAATTAGAGAGCATAATAATAATTTGGTGAGAGAAGGAAGAACAAGTCTTAGAGAGAGATCAAGGATAGGCTAGGTCAAAGATTTTTGCGGGAATTTTTGCGGTGATTTCGAGCTGCTTTCAATCCAAGGTAAGGGTGGGGTTCAAATTCCATAAATGGGACTAGATGATCGTATGTAGGTTGGGATTTTTGTGTAAATTCATTGATGTGTTTTGGTATGATTTGTTGATGTTGATTTCGTGTTGATATCTTATGAAAGACATGTTGTTCTTAATGTATTGCTTATATATTCGTTGTTGCATCTGTTGTCTATGTTGTTGTTGGACTGGTGTTGCAAAATTCGTGTAGAAGGAGTTAGGTTTCGTAAAATTAACCATAGGAATGGATAGATGAATAGTTCTAGAAGCTTTTGAGAGTAAAATTGATGTAGAAACCCAATTAAGATTGGACAGAATGGTGAAAATAATGAGAAATCGCAGAAAAGTTTAAATTGTAGGCTTTCTGTCCATTTGCATAATAGATCTGGTGTTGCGCGTATCAAGAAGGGTAATACGCGTAACAAGACCCTCATACACAGGCCTTACGCGTATCATTCAAGGCCATACGCGTATAAAGGAGGCCATACGCATATGAGCAAGGTATGTGCAGAAAAATGTGATTTTTGGCGATTCGACCTATTTTCGTATCTGTTTCAAGTTGGATTGATCTTAGACTTAAAGTAAAGATAAAATAAGATGTTTATAATATATTTGAGAGTTTAAAATAATTAATTTAGTAATTTAGTCGATTAAGTCGTAAATTTTCATTTTCACGTTGAAGTGGCGTTAAAGTTGTTATAAGCTTTGTTGTCCCGATTTTTGGGAAGATTAATATGATGTAGGTCCTATGACCAATGTTGATTCATGTTGCTGAGTTGTTCAAGTTGTTATGTTGATAAGTTATGATTATATTGCTGTTGTTGTATGCCATTCATAGTTGCATACATGTGCATATTTCAAGTTGGAGCGTATGCTCGATTCAAGTTGGCCTGGATTGGAAAATAAGTTGATAATGCCTCGATAACCTTGAAATGTTTCAAGTTGAGAGTTTAACCCAAATGGTGCCACATGGATAATTAAGTTGATTTTCATTCACGTTGTTATATGTTGTTGGTTGCAAGATTGTATGTTGATTGTAGGAAGTGGCGTGATTATATGACTATCTTGTTTACATATTGATTATCGTATCTTGTTTATGTTATTCGATATCTCACCCCTTCTGTTTGAATGTTGCCCTTTGTTGGTAATGTGCAGGTAACAAAGAGTTCAGTACTTAGTAGCTTCGAATTGGTGTTTATCGCTCTGATACGTAGCACTTCGGGGGGATGAATGCATGTTTTGTCTTTGTGATTTTGTTTAAGTTTATGAACTAATTTTAAGTTGTTTTATGTTGAAGAACTAAGTTGAGATTATTTGGATGTTGATTTATTTTAAGTTGTTTAAGAGTTGAAACATGTTGATCCACTGCGTTGTTTTTTTAAAGTTATATTATTAATGAAGTTGTTATTTGGTTTTAAAAGTTGGAAAATGTGATATCCCATGTTTGTTGATGAAATTTAATAACTCTGATTTAATTTATAAAGTCGGGTAGAAATGGGGTATTATAGTAATCGTATCATAGGATAGAATATTGGTGATCGAAATATGAGGAAATATGAATTGGACTAATTATATGAATCATACCTTTGGAGACCGAGAACGGGAACCCCTTATAGAAAACAATTAGGTGGCAGGAGCCACAAAGAAATGTGGCTTGCGCCACTTGGTTATTTGTATGTGGCAGGGGCCACTTAAAATTGTGGCTTGCGCCACTTGGTTGTTGCATGTGGCAGGGGCCACTTAAAATTATGGCTTGTGCCACTTGGTTGTTGCATGTGGCAAAGGCCACTTAAAATTGTGGTTGGCGCCACTTTAAACTACTTTTGTATGGTCAGAGCCACATTGGCATGGCTTGCTCCATTATGGACATGGATTAAGGTGGCTTGCGCCACCCAGTGTTATTTTGGGGTGGCCAGTGCCACCTCCGTGTGGCCCGCGCCATCCAGTGAACTACAAGTGTCACGTTTTCTGCTATGTGCATAGTCTGCTTCTGCAATTTTTGTGTATGTGAATTTTAATTCAAATTTTATAAAATCAGAAGCTAACAATGGATAACAGAAAACATGATATCTTGGTGGATGATTAATGGGATTTTAAGAGTAGTAACGGTAGGATTCGATGATGAATTTGCTGTAAAAAGTAAGAGGTGTACCTACTGTTTTGGATACTAATAATGTGTCATATTGAGAATTGCTGCGAATAATGGATGTTGTGTAATTGTGGAATATATGTGGTATGTGTGTATAGTAGTATGTGCATAAAACATGATGAACATGGTGAATAATGATGTCTGGTAGTGGTTGGTTTTAAGAGTTCATTTTATGAGGATGTGTTATTTATGACGTTCCCATGAGCACGATGTGGTGTGATATATGTGTATGATGTATGTGAATATAATATAAAATATGATGATGTCTTTAGGTGGGTTTCTTAGTAATTATTATGATGAATGACGTTGTGTTAATTATGATATGTTGTTATGCGATATATGTTGATATTATGATGAATGATGATGCGTTTTGACTAGCCGTGGTCGTACTTTATGTGTTTCACATCATGCATTCATAGCATTTTGTTAAGACGACATGTCTAGTGACGTTTTTGCAGGATGAATATCCAATGACGAGTTTTACGATGATAATGTTCAGTGATGGCCTTAATCCCACCGTGTGGATTAAGTGCAAATATTGATGCAACGATGACTAGGTCATCAGTGATGAATATTGACGCAACGATGATTGGGTCATCAGTGATGTTTCGGTATCACAAGCATGAGTATATTGAGTTGCATATCATTATGATTGGCATTTTTGGTGATGATGATTTAAATGACGTTTCAGTGATTATGATGAACTAAATGACGAATATGTGTGTGTTGCTAATGTTATGCAAGTGACTTTGTTTTTTATCTAATTCATGCATCATTTATAATGATTATGATTACTTACCCTTTCTGCTTGGAATTGTTGCCTCAAATGCGGGTAACTTGCAGGTAATCAAGTGTAGTGCAAGAAGTTTAGAAGTTGCTTCAGGGTGTGTTGTTTACTTCGTAGAAGTAAAAAAGGAGTCTTGCTTTGATACGTAACACTAGGGATAGGGTTGACTGACTTTATGAGATTTATGTTTTGTGTTATTTTTAGAGTTTATGTAATATTTGACAAACTATAGTCTAGTTTTGATTTTATTTAAGATGGTAACTATGAGTTACGTGGAATAACTTGAATTTTTGAAATACCTTTTACGGTAGTTGAGAATATTTTATAAAAGTGTTTTGAGACATGATGTATCCGCTGCGAAGTTCTAAGTGATTTAATTTATGATGTTAAAGTGTCTATTGATTATATTTTGTTGCAACCCATGTTATGGAGCAGGACCATTGTGGTAAGACGTTTATGAAGGTGTGACACCCATGTTTGTACATTGATAATTTGAAAATTATTATGATTGTATTATGATTATTCGTGGTACTCCATGGGAGCCCTTTGAAATGTTTTGCTTTCGGTTTGAAAATGGTTTTGTAATACCCCGTATTTTAATTAAATGCTTTGGATAATATTAATTAAGATTAATAAGATTCTGGTATGCTCTGAGAGGTTTCAATTAAAATAATTAAAGCAGCCGACGAACTTAAATTAATTAATTAGTATTATCTGACTTAGAGGTTTTATTAAATATTTGACTCAAAGACATTTTTGGATACTCTCAATTTGTACCAGTTACTGTTACTAACTGATAGATATTTGTTAATTGTTATAAAAAAGAGAAAGAAGAAGAAAGATAGTAAGAAAAGGAAGAAAAGGAAAGAAGAGAAAGAAAGGAAAGGGAGAAGAAGAAAACCTAGAAGCTATAGAGCTTGGATTCATCACCATTCTTCATCAATCATCATCTTCATCAAACTCCTCTTCATTGTCAAGGTGGGTTCTAGTTAGTAATTTTGTTTTAGAAGTTTTCTTAAGTTTAGAGTTTTAGGTCAATTTGATAAAATTGCTAAATCAAAGTTTCTAACGGATAAAATGTTGAAATAATCGGGTAGGATAGTCGTGTTACATGTATATTAAACCTACTAAGATTGCTTGGATGATCAATTATGTTTGGATTGAGTTTGGGGGAGTTTTGAGTGTTAAAAATGCAAAATTTCAACTTTTGATTGTCGGTTAACCGGTTAACTAGACCTGATACGCCACTGGAAGTGGAATTTTAGACTGGTTAACCGGTTAACCATATGGGTTAACGCTAAGTTTTGGAAAATATCATTTCTTATAAAATTCATAACTTTTTACTCGGGTATCCGATTGAGGCAAAGTTTATATCGTTGGAAATCTATGACAACGTACTATCCAATGGTAGAGGAAAATATTAATTTTGAAGTGGAAAATAATTATTTATTTTATGCCGATTAAAAGTACAGATATTATAATATAATACGTGAACCATAAAACATGTAATTTAAGTATTGTGAGGAAACCTTACCATAACCAATAGTATGGCCTAACAATGTAACTAGAAATTGTTAGATGGTATAACTTGTGAGATGTTAGGACTACCCTAGGTTGATGCAGAACCGTTGGCGCATATTACACGGTGTCCTCCGTAAAGTCTTGAGTAAGTCTTGTGGTGGGTATTACACTAAGTTCCACGGGAAACATCTGTAAAGGCTTGAGGTACCGTTGGTGAGGTGATGGTAGTGACTTATGGTGGGTATTACACTGAGTCCCACGGGAAGCATGGTTTATGCTTGTGGTGGGTATTACACTGAGTTCCACAGGAAGCATGGTTTAGGCTTGTGGTTGATATTACACTGAGTCCCACGGGAAGCATGGTTTAGGCTTGTGGTGGGTATTACACTGAGTCCCATGGGAAGCATGGTAGTGG
Source organism: Lathyrus aphaca (assembly GCA_963966055.1). NCBI lineage: Eukaryota > Viridiplantae > Streptophyta > Magnoliopsida > Fabales > Fabaceae > Lathyrus > Lathyrus aphaca. The sequence continues at coordinate 422,303,689 of OZ014520.1, forward strand.
CTTGTGGTGGGTATTACACTGAGTCCCAAGGGAAACCTTGACGGTGAAGTCTTGAGGTGGGTTATGTTGAGTCCCACGGGAAGCATCCGTAAATACTTAGGTAGTGACTTATGGTGGGTATTACATTGAGTCCCACAGGAAGTCTTGTCGATAACACTTACGATGGGTATTCCACTGAGTTCCATGTAAAGTGTTGAGAGTGTATGGACTTTTCCATCTTGTCTGGGTTCCTTGTAGAGAAGTGACCAAAGACCCGAGTAGTGGATAGATACGAACCTTTAGAGCTGAGAGAACTTTAAGATATGGAAATCATTAAGATGTTGATATCTCACCATACTATTATTGTTGCTTTTCAGGTTTCTTTTGCAGGTTGATTTACAAGTGGAGCTATGCTCGGGATGTTTCAAGAGAAGCATAGTCTTAGTTTTTCCGCTGTGTATTTATCTTCGTACAATAATGGATGTTGTATTGATCTTAGTATTTTTATTTTAGTATATTTTCCACGTCTTGCACCATATATTGTATTGTTTTTAGAATTGGTCAAGAATGTGAATTGTACTATAAGGCACTTATGATGGTGTCATTACCAAATAAACACTTGTATGATATTATTCTAGATATATATTATATGAGGTGTTACACGATTGCTAAAAAGAGATTGAAGAGATGAGAAGAGAAATGTTTTTTTAATATTTTTGTGTTTGGAGAGGTTTACTACCTCATGCCTACGTACCCACAATGTGCAATGCGAGATCAAAACCTCGTTGTTCATGGTACAAATAGTGAACAAATTAGTGTGTTGGATTGATTTTAAAATGTAAAGATAATTCGTCATTCTTTAGCGAATAATTCCGCTAGAAAGAATGAATCATATCTAAACATGTAAAGAAAAGGCTAAAAGGAAAAGTGCACAAAGGCACACAAATATTTGATGAGTTTTTTATTTTATTTTTTATGGTCTTTTTGAAAAATGTTTTAATATACTTATATGGTTTAACATTTATTAAGAAAACAAAAGAAAATGTAAAAATCACTTGACATAAGTCAAGGTTTGATTATGAAAGCAGTTTTAAGTTTGAAAATAAAGAAGTGTTTGAAAAGAGGAAGAAGTTTTGAAAATTTAAGATGGGCAGGAGATGAAGAGACTATCTTAAAAGGAAAATAAAAGAGATAAAGGAGGAAAGATCTAACCAAACTTGATGGTGCTTCCAATTTATGATCATAAGAGTTCCATCCTTATAAGCTAGCAAACGGCCAAATAAAGGCAAAGCTACCATCTTAATGAAGATCAAAGCAAAGGGAAAGTGTCCTAGAATCTAAGTCCAAAACTCCAATTCCAATGCAAAGGATAGTGTCATACCCCAAATTTGTCCTACTTATTCACCATTTTATTTTTCTGTCTAACCATTTTCAAAAAATCCAAAAAAAAATAAGTCATTTATTTTCCAAATGCAGGGTCTGTGCGAAAGTCAGGGTTTTGTTCAGGTTTGTCAAGTTTGTGTGTGTTGTTGCTTTAAAAAGTCGGTGTGTTATATGGAGGTATTTTGTCCAATTATCATGTTCATTTTTCATTAATCTTCTTTTCAAAAAATTCTACAAAAAAATCCATTTTACAATTCCTCTTTTAGTTCCTTTTTATTTTTATCCATAATCATGTTATTATTTTTCCATTATTATTATCCAAATTTATTAATTCCATTTTATATAATAATTATTATTATTATCAATTTTAATATATATAATCATAATTCCATATTCCAAATTCAATCTTCATTTCATTTTTTTAAAAAATCATTTCATTTCCATTATTATTATCTCATTATTTCCATTATTATTATTTTATTTCTATTTTATTTCTTTATTATTATTATCCATCCACCTGTTATCCTTCAGCAACACACAGCCAGTGGCCCCACATAAGAAACCAACCAACTGCCATTTTTTTTCTTTACATGAATTTCATTCACGCACTACACAAAATGGTACAACACTCGGCAAAACCTTTTTGTATGTACAACACAGCCAACCAACACATACAACATGTGATATAAACGGATTACACCATCCCACAACCATTCGGCACAACCACAACAAACTTTCTGCAAAAATTCTCACAGCTTGCATTTTTATCCTCTAAACTTTGCACCCAAATATCCCTCAAATGCCCTTCAATTCAACTTTATTTAAATAGCCCCGTTCTCATTAAAAATCAAGCTTGGAAAAATATAGAAAACCCCTGCAAAAAGAACCAAGACCAAGCTTCAGAAGAAAGAAAAACACAACAAAAAAAAATTCTACACACTCTTTTCATAACCTGCGATAATAACTTTTTTTTTACAAACCATTAGTAACCTTCATCTCCTCAACTCAACTTGCAAATAACCCAAATCACCACATAATTACAAACCTTTAAGCATAAACCTTTCCATAAATCCGCATAATCTCTATTCTCTTCATCGACTATTCACCACAAACAAATCACCATTGTAAAACAAACATCAACACCATACTTTCACCGAACCTCCATTTAATACTCCACCTTTATACCTCCACAAATAAAAAAAACCTACTGAAAATCATCAACACAATACTCAAATTCAAACCTTTCCCTTCAAATATTTTCAACAACCAAATACAAACCTCAAACTCACCAAAACATAAAACTCAGAAACAGAGATGAGTTAAACGAAACCCATAGATCGTTAAAGATCGAAGAGAAACCAAACCCGATGAAACCAACTCAACTTCGAACTTGAAAACAACTCAGAACCAGAAATGGCTATGAAAACCTTTAAACACACTCAAACCTGTGAGCACCCCAATAACCATTGAGAAAACATCACAAACCGAGAGTGAAGCGCGATTCGAAACCATTCTCGTGATCTGAACCGGAAAAATACTCACGGTGAACACTGAGAGCGGAGAGATTCAGAGAGAGGACGTCGTGCACCGCTGAGAGAGAGTCGAAAACCAAAACATCGCGAGTGAGAGACCGATTGAAACCGACGGAGAACAGAGAGTAGCGGCGTTTTTCTCGAGGGTGGGTGTTTGTTCATGAATCGTGTTGTGTTTGTTGTGTTGAATCCTTGTGTTATGTTTAAGCCAACTCTAAAACCTGATTTCTTTTTTTATTTTATGTTTTTATTTTTTTATAATTAAAACCTATTTTAATGTTCCTTTGGGTTTGCTGAACCCATCTGGTTTCCCTAATCACACTCTACACACAATCGACACACCCCATCTCTGCTGTTTTTTTAATTTTATTTTATGTTTAGGTTTGTGTTTTTGGGTTGGGCTTCTGGTCCAATCTTTCTACTCACCACACCATCAAAAGCACACACCTCCCCCTCTCAGTTTTATTTATTTATTATTATTATAATTTTAGTAAAGATTTTCTAGTTATGTCATTTCATTTTTTTTATTATTGTAACTATTTCTTTTATGTTTATTTTGAAAATCTAACAAAAAATATCATTTTTGTAATCTTGAAAATGTTTTTCGGGCCAATGATATATTAAAAGGTTAAATATATTCAATTTTATTAAATCGAAAAGTTTGATCAATATGAGGCCATTTAGTTTAGTTTATTTTTATTTATCATTTTATTTCGATTTATTTTCTATTTTGTCAAAATTTATTTTATTTTATTTTTATCGCTTTATTTTATTTTATGATCGATGAACATCTAAATAATCTTGAGATTCGTCGCGAGCCAACTCGACATCTTGATTAATGATGAGACCATATTATTTTAATTCAGTTTATTTACTTTATTTTTCGCATTTCAACATAAATGCTCGACTCCTCATTGAACGGTTCTAAAATTGAACCGGTTCTAAGGTAGTTAATGAGCCATATTCCGACGCATCCAAAAAGGTCCAACGCCTCCGAATAGTTTCCTCCAAATAAAAAGGTCCAACGCCTCTGAATAGTTTGGTACACTGCACACACGCTTTCTCTTGGGCAAAATACAACGAGACCCTTTTATTTCATGCAATCCCGTGTAATTTATTTTGTATCCCTCCCCCCATTTCGATGTACGCACTTTATTTTCCGCATTTATCGTTTAGATCGCTAGGAGTACCCTTAGGGTCTAGTTTAGATCTCGCTTAGTTCGCGAACCCTTGGTCTAACGCCAAGTGGTTGCACTCTCACATACTCGCACTTTATTTTTCAGTTATCGTTTCGTTTACTAGGATCCACCTAACCTTGCGAGCCGAGCGTATTGTGCCTCACCAACAAACCACAAAATAAAACTCCATTTGCATTCACCCCCTAACCTCAAAAAAACCAAAACATTTCGTTTTAGATCCAAAACCTTGATCCAATGTTAAGCGGTAATTAGGTAATAAAACACACCAATAATATGAGAATAATTGTATGCCACAAGCCTTAAGTGGTAGAAAGGAGGACTACAAGTTGTCGTTACTCACTCCGCTTATTTCGTCATCGGACGCTGGTCTGGATCGAGCAGAATAAACTATTCATAGTCTTTAGTGCAATTCGACTCCTAAATCCTTTCATCGAAGAAAGGTAATAAAATCAACAACCATCACCCGTAGTAGGCCGAACTACGAGGCTTTAACTTTCCCATTGTATGAGGGAGTACGTAGGCACAAGGATCTCAATCCTTGCCGAGCACCTAGGATCAATCAAACTTATGACAAACTATTTTCCCTTAGCAAGTAACACTTTAGGCATAAAAATCCTTTCGCGCGTGACAACTTAGATGGTTTCCATCGAGTACGATGGATATAGGGGGTGCTAATACCTTCCCCCTGCATAACCGACTCCCGAACCCAGACAATGGTTGCGAGACCTTTGTCTTCATCCTCTTTTTCAACGGGTTTTATCTATATCTTCCCTTTCCCCTCTTGGGAATACGTTAGAATTAGGTAGCGACTCTCATGTTTGCCCAGCGCGCGGCTCTCTCTTTAGATCGCGTAAGGTCGTATTTTTCGATGTACGATAGATAGAAACCAATAGTCCAAGATCAAAATCACAAGTTTTTTAGAGGTTTAATCCTTTATTAATATTTTTGTGTCCAAATGGACAAAAGGAAAATCAACACAATAATATAATAACAAGAATATAAACATAATAATGGATGATAAAGCAATATAAAGCAATAATACAAAATAAAGGAGAAAAAGGTGCAATAGGGAAATTAAAATATTAGTATAGTAATAATAATAATAATAATAATAATAATAATAATAATAATAATAATAATAATATACATAATAGTGGTATGGTAAATTTAATCATCCACAACCAAAAGAGTAACCCAAGGTACTTAGTACCAAAAACCGAATAGGCAACTGATTTTGCTTTGTATATTACACTATAGTGATTAATCAAGGCGATTAGATCCAAATTCAATGAAATTTGAAAGAAATTGGAAGACCCAAAGCAACTAGACATTAAACTTCATAAGTCTTGGATCCTAACACAAAAAGATCAATCACTTTGGGATTATGCAACCAACACGAGGTCCGGTCCGCGAAAGTGCAAGTATCCAATTGGATTTTTATTCCGAATTCGGGACACATTTAGGTCTATGGTAAGCAACCGCTGAGTAATTTACGGAGTAGTTACCCTACAAATGAGGTCGACCAACACCAATTAAGGTGAACAATATTTGTGCTAATGCGTGCGAGATAAACGATATGTAAATCGCCATCCGAAAGCAATACCACATGAAAATAAAGGTGAATACCAAATTGAGTTTCACTTATGGTATTCTTTCATCTTTAAGTTCATTCACTCATCTTGGTGGATTCAAGTATGAAAATATCTCACTAATGCAAAGTACATAAAGTGAATTAAATAATTCACTTAGAGATAAATTTGGACTAAGGAATTTTAACCACTATGATCTTCACCCAAAGTCCATTGAAATTAAAGAGAAATCAGTGCCGAAAATGTATCCCAAAGCAAAAATAAGAAGAAGGAGGAAGAAGAAGCAAGAGGAACCAAGATCAAGTCAAAAACAAGCCAAAAACAGCTTTTGAAGCAGTGTTAATCGGTTAACACTGCAATTTTTCAAATTCTAGCGCAAAAACAGCATTGGTTAACCGGTTAACCATTTTGTACAAAAAATGGCTAATCGGTTAACACTACACCAGTAGTAGAAACATATCCAAAATTCAGCATGATCCTCTTTCAAAAACACTTCCAAAAAACCACATGATCATGAACTGAATTGGCACGAATTTTAAAATTAAAACCCAGAAAAATCCCTGCAATCAAACAATAATTTATGACCCATAGGATCAACAACCAAAGTAACCAAAGATCTACATCTTGAATGTTGATGATGAAGGTAGAACTATGGAAGAAGATGAATTACCAAGAGCACTCTTCAAATTGATCCAATATCAAGCTTGATCTACTGAAATTGATGAACAAAAAAGAATAGGATGAATGTTTAGCTCATAGTTGATCAAGAGTTCAAGGTGAATTCTTGATAATTTTCAAAAAGAGGGAAAAGTGAGCTTTAGTGATTTTGGGGTTTGGAAGGATATTTTGCAAGAGATTTGTTTTCTATCAAAAGCTTGAGAAAATGCCTCTATTTAAAGAGTTTAGGTATGGGAATGTGGTGGAATGGAAGTGGCTTTGGAAATTCAAAATTATCGTTGGAAATTCAAATTTGGAGGGAAATGTAAAAGAGTGGTGATTATTGAGGGTTTATGGCGGGAAATGATCAAAGTGATGTAGAGAATTAAGAGAGAAATGGATCTAGAACATTCCAATGAGATAAATGGCTAAGATGTGCTGAAATTTGAACAAAAAATTAAAATTTCGCACTGGTTAACCGGTTAACCAATGTGTTAACCGATTAACCAACGCAAAATTTTAATTTATTGTTCAAATTTCAGCACATCTTAGCCATTGATCATGTCAAATTTTGAATATTTTGTTTAATTTTGATTGCTTGATTGTTTCGGCCCGATTCTTTTGCGCGTCGAAGAAGGCATGGAAATAAACACATGAAACTTGGAATTCCTTGAATCAATCAATTAAATCAAGAAATCTTTGATTAGATAAATTTGAATAATTTGCGGATCAACTTCGACTTTTATCTGACAAATTCATTCGAGCTGCGGGACTGCTATTTTTGCCATTTTTTACATGAAAAATGATTAACAAAAGAAAACAAAAATATTTTTGGATTTTAATTAGTGATTAGTAAACATACACGAATAAAAGCAAATGGTGATCCCCTTTGAGGCATAAACCCGCAACTGAAAAGGATAAATGAATCAGTGTGTGATCTTGTTTGTATGCAAGATGCAGATGAGATGCAAAAATCTTAGGGTCAAAAATTAGGGTATGACAGATGCCCCTATTTAAGTTTCTTCAATTCAGAGATATGAAGATTGACATCTTCGTTTCGACAAGATGGAAGATACTTAAATATCAAAAACCCAATTTTTGGCCCTAAGAGGCCATAAAACTGGAATGGAATGAAATGAAACGATATGAAAATGTTATGAAAGCATATGAGATTTATATGAAATGTTTTGAAAATGTTATGAAATCATATGAAATGCAGAGAAAACTGTGAGGAACAAAACGACATAAGAAATAGAATAAACGATGGGGATAAGGAGAATAAAAATCTGATGGGGAAAACAAAGCACACGATGACTAGAGACCATAACATAGCTCAGCTGAGACAAAGATGTCCAAGAGTGGAATTGGACGGAAGAAGTCACAACATCCAATAGTGGCTTTGAATGAGGTAAGAAAAATTACAGAAAGTTCATTAGAAGCATCCAAGAATGACATAGATGACTTTACTGAAAATATCTGAGAGTGGCATTGGATAAAAAGAGAATTATAACATTCAACAGTGACCTTGAATGAAATGAGAAAAGTTCTAGAAAGCACATAAAAAAGGATGATGACCATGCTTCAAACATCCGACAGTTTCCTCGGAAAGAAAAGAGTAAATCACAACATTCAACAGTTTCATTGAACGAAGTGAGAAAAGTCCTGAAAAGTTCATCAAAACAATGATAACCCCGTTATGGACATCCGACAGTAGCCTCAGATAGAAGAAAATCATAACATTCAATAGTTTCCTTGAACAAAAGAGAAACACAACATCCAACAGTAGCCTTGGATAAAAGATAATCACAACATCCAACAGTAGCCTTGAACAAAGTGAGAAAAGTCCCAGAAAGTACATCATAACCAATGATGACTCTGTTATGGACATCCGACTGTAGCCTCGGAGAGAAAATAATCACGACATTAAAAAATTAACTTGAATAAAGTGAAGAAAGTCCCAGAAAGTACATCAAACAATGATGACTTCACTATGGACATCCAAAAGTAGCCTCGGATAAAAGGGTGTAATATCTGAGAAAAACATATGGTAAGAAAAGATTCTGGAAAAACACCAGGGCAAGGTATATCTGGACAAACATCAGAAAGACACAAAACAGTTCCGAAAAAACATCAGAACAAACAAGGATATCCGGAATAACATCAGGTAAGAAAAGACAGAAAATTATTTTTGGTAGGTGCCAAGTAAGTTGGACTTTGATCACAAAGTAAGATGTTGAACACAACAAGACCTCGAGAAACGCATATGAGGACTAAAACACTCATCATGCGAACAAACACAAAAATGGGGACTAAAACACCCAAGAAAATGCATATGAGGACTAAAACACTCAAGTATGAAAACATAAACAAAAATGGGGACTAAAACACCCAAAAATATATCATAGAAAATGATAACAACCAGTTTAGACTTTTAGGGGAGTGAAAAAGATGGAAGACTGATTCCTCAACACGGAGATCATTGTCATTCTGCTTGGAGCTTAGAGATGTTGTTGTTGAACAAGTCTCTGTCACACTGGTAAATTGTATCAAGTTGAAAATATTTCGAGAAACTTCATGAAAAGATGCTTGGAGATTATTGAAGAAGATTGCCCCAAGTCCAATTACTAATGAGGGTAAACTGTTAATGGATTCAGTCTTTGACTACTGTCATAGAAAATAGATCAATCCTTGAAATAATCGTTGAGAATAAACTGATCATGGTTTCAGTTCTTGAAATGAATGTTGAGAAGATAAACCCAATATGAAACTTGAAGAGATCTTTTGATTAACCAAATCTAAGAAGGATTTGCACTGAGCAACAAAACTTGAATGATAGGACATTGGAAGAACTTTCCCCTAATAAAATCACTAACCAAGTTTCTCAACTGCTTGAAAATTCCTTGATGAGGAAAGTTTGTTTGAAAATAAATTTTTTTTGTACAAACCTGGTAATTTTAATGCAAAGTTCATGCAAAATTTTGAAATCAAAATTCATTTTTGGAATGAAATTTATTGATGTGAAGTAAATGAAAACATTTTCAAAGCACAGCGGTAGAGACAAAATGAAAGATAAAGCAAAGGCAAGAAAACAAATGATTGGTAACAAACTTGGGAGTTAGTTTACGCAACCTTTCTATAATATGCTTTTCAAAAGAAACCTGGATTCAATTAGGACTTTTGAAGGTTGTAACGTGGTCTGGGTCACGGTTTATTAAACAAAGGATATAGGCTCAAATTTATTTGTGCCCAACCCAATCTTCATGATGAACTACAGTCCTACACTCAATTAATTACGCCTATGCATTCAAGTTCCAAGAAATTTGGGGATTGCACAGATGAAGATGGTTCATAAGCCAGAGGATTTTGAGACAACAGTCGCCTCTCCCTTTTTGTTATTTCTGTTGAGGAATTTGGTCAACTCATCTTGTTTTTGTTAAGGATTTTGATGACTTCTTGATTGATCTTTCTTTTTATTATCCCTAACTTTTGCCTGAACTGTGTAATTCAAACTTACAATCAACGGGATGCCCAATTTTTTCCTAAGTCTCCTTCATAGATTTTGACTTAGCGGGCTTTGATTTTTTTTCTTTTTTTTTCAATATGATTTTTTAAAGATAATGACTGTCTGAATTAATGATTACGGCGAACCATCGTTGGCTTTTGAATTGAGACATCTTCGAAACTTCTTTGATGTGTGCGAAGGAAAGCTTGAGATTGCAACCTTTATTGAAAGGTGTCTTGAATGATTCTCTTGTACTTGAATTCACATTCGAATTAATTGAGAACTAACCATCCCCAGGTTAAAATTACGATTTTTTCGAATAGAAAGAAAATCCAACTTCAAGGCTCAAAAGGGTTGACAAGAGATTAACTTTCTTATTTCTCCAGTGTTTGGGATTTGAAACAATGCATGTATATCATCAGCCAAGTCTCAATTGAAATCATACCAACAACAATTACGGGTTTTTCGTTTTCATCATTCTCCCTCCAATTATTGTAAGAGCTTGAGAAAGAAAATGAATAAGAAATATAAAGCATAAAGATGAAAACAGTGAATGAAATTGAATCAAAACATAGCAATTCTCATTTCATTAAAATCAACATGAAAGTACAAACAAAGTTTAAAAGCAAACAAGTCAATACAATTGAAGAAAAATGCAAAAATAAAGAAACAAATGGCCTAGTGATCCATCAATAACAAGGATGAGTTGTCTTGTATGAAAATTGGCCTTGAAGATGATTTGACTGTTGAAGTCTTCTAAAGATTCACTTCTCATGATTCGGCAAAGGATTTTTGACAATATTAGGATTAGTATCATGAAAGGAAAGGATGTTGTTCCTAATAAGTTCTTGCACTTTAGCCTTCAGTGCAAAACAGTGTTCCAAGTCATGACCAGTTCCACCTTGATAAAACTCACAATAAAGATCCGTTCTATAGCCAGCAGGAAGAGGATCTGGAACAGGAGGCAGAGGCCTAGTAGTAATCATACAAATTTTAATCAAGGAATGATACAAATCAGTGTAAGTCATAGGTATGGGATCATAGTCTATCCTATTGCGATACTGATTTGGTCTAGCAGCAGGACGAGAATCCTGAGCTTGAGCTTGAGCTGGTTGAGCATTAACAACAGGAGCAACTGTAGCTACAATGGTTGAACATATCGTTTTTGTTGGTGATAAGGTTTCCTTTCATTTGAAACAGCATAAGTATCATCATCTCTTCTCTTTTGAAAGTTCCCATGAGGCTTTCTTGCACCTTAGAAGCTTCAGCATTGGTAATCTTACTTTTCTTGATACCTTCTTCTAGTCTTTCTCTAATAATGACTAGGTCAGCAAAACTATATGAAACACTTCCTACCATCTTCTGCCAAAAGAACAGTTGAAGAGTATCCTGAACAAACTAGTTAATTCTTTTTCAGCCAAAGGTGGCTCCATTTGAGCAGCTAGCTCTCTCCAATGCTGAGCGTACTCTTTGAATGATTCTTTCTCTTTCTATGACATGTTTTGAAGTTGACGATGGTCAGGTGTCATGTCTAGATTGTACTTATACTGCTTTACGAAAGCATCAGATAAATCCTTCCAACTCTGGATGTGACTCTTCTCAAGTCCCATATACCATTTCATAGAAGCACCACTCAGACTATCTTAGAAATAGTGAATAAGAAGCTTTTCATTCTTGGCATGTGCATCCATTTTGCAACAATACATCAGCAGATGGATTTTAGGACAAGAATGCCCCTTGTATTTCTCAAAATCAGGAACTTTGAACTTATCAGGCAGAACCAAGTCATGAACCAAACACATGTCTATTGCAACAGCACCAAAGACGTCTTTTCCTTCTAAACCTCTTACCCTCTTCTCAAGAGTCAAGCATTTTTCTCTAACTTCATACATATATCCAGGTTCACCCTGACTTTCAACTTGTGGACCAGCATCATGATACATGAAAGGAGAATTCTGATAAGTAGCTTGAGCAGCAGTGTGCACAACAGGTTAAGGTTCAACAAATGCCGAAGCTAAAAAGACTGGTACAACAGATGGACCAATAGTTTGAGTAGTTGTAGACATTGGCATGTAATCCGGAGGTAACCCAAATTCTTGCCAAGAAATTGGTTGCTGAATCACATGAGGGTCAACAACAGTAATTGAAACTTCAGATATAACAGTCCTTTGAGGTGGTTCAACTCGAGAAATCAGAACTTGCATCATTTCAGTGAGCCTGGTCATACTGGCCTTTAACTCATCAATTTCCATTCAGACTTCCATGTTATGTTGTTCTTTGTTTTCCATTCTCAATCTGATAGCAGCTCTAGTTCTATATTTGTGTAAGGGAAATAGCTTGACGGATCAACAGACAACTGAAGAAGGAAACAACCGGGATGAGTTCCCACACAACTCAGATGAATGCAAGAATATGCGAGAATGAAATAATATGCAATGTTCACTTCCATTTTCATAGAAACAACTCGACTGTTGCAAACATGGTCAACATCGAGAATACGGTCATTTAAAAATCTTGACAAAAAGGATTATTTGCTTTGTCCAATATTTGCAATAATCTGAATTGTTTTCCTTGAGAAATGGTCGTGATGATGATCATGATGAATGCATGGATGAAACAACCACAAACAAGATCACGCAAAGCACACATGTTCAATGGTTCGAATCACGAGGATGGAGTGAAGGGATAGAACCAACCCACACAGGTATGTACAAAGGTTTGTCTTCATTGTACCTGCAGAAAACCAAAAGGATGCTAACAGAGGTTCCCGGAGTTAGTAGCCACCCTTTGGATTTCATCGATACGTTGGACTACTCCCCAACTGATAAATTCCTTAAGAGGACCTCGTCCGAGTGTAGTATCGTATGACAACCACCTCAAGTTTACACCTGGATAGCTTTCGCACTACATTCCTAAATTGGCTTGGATGGGTTAAGGGTTCTATGGTCCTTAGTATGATCAGCTCAAGGTCGAAAGTAATTCCATGATACAAATACTCGTCATGTCATTAGTAATCCGAGAGAGCCTAACCGAGTGGAGATTATCGACTTGATATCGCTTTTGACTACTCCGCCACGTATCACTTCGAATATCGCCATCGCACTTTTATTTTATTCCAAATGGAAAAGGAAAAAGGAGCGAATAAATCCTAATGAATCTAAAAGGGAAAAGCTAAAAGAAACGCGCAGAGAACCGGGTAAGGGGATAGGTTACAAATTGGGAAGGTTTTACGAACCCAAAATGTCTGTGGTACTCCATGGGAGCCTTTTGAAATGTTTATTGCTTTTGGTTTGAAAATGGTTTGTTAAAAAGAGATTAAAGAGATGAGAAGAGAAATGTTTTTTTTGAGATTTTTGTGTTTGGAGAGGTTTACTACCTCATGCCTACGTACCCACAATGTGCAATGCGAGATCAAAACCTCGTAGTTCATGGTACAAATAGTGAAAAAATTAGTGTGTTGGATTGATTTTAAAATGTAAAGATAAGTTGTCATTCTTTAGCGAATAAATCCGCTAGAAAGAATGAATCATATCTAAATATGTAAAGAAAAGGTTAAAAGGAAAAGTGCACAAAGGCACAAAAATATTTGATGAGTTTTGTATTTTTTATGGTCTTTTTGAAAAATGTTTTAATATACTTATATGGTTTAACAATTATTAAGAAAATAAAATAAAAAGTAAAAAACACTTGATATAAGTCAAGGTTTGGTTATGAAACCGGTTTTAAGTTTCAAAACAAAGAAGTTTTGAAAAGAGGGAGAAGTTTTGAAAACTTAAGAAGTGGAAAAGATGAAAGGACTATCCTTAAAGGAAAATAAAAGAGACAAAGGAGGAAAGAGCTAACCAAACTTGATGATGCTTTCAATTTATGATCATAAGAGTTCCATCCTTATAAGTTAGCAAACAACCAAGTAAAGGTAAAGCTACCATCTCCATGAAGATCAAAGCAAAGGGAAAGTGTCCTAAAATCTAAGTCCAAAACTCCAATTCCAATGTAAAGGATAGTAACCAATAGTCCAAGATCAATATCACAAGCTTTTAGAGGTTTAATCCTTTATTAATATTTTTGTGTCCAAATGGACAAAAGGAAAATCAACATAACAATATAATAACAAGAATATAAACATGATAATGGATGATAAAACAATATAAAGCAATAATAAAAAATAAAGGAGATAAAGGTGCAAGAGAGAAATTAAAATGTTAGTATAATAATAATATACATAATAGTGGTATGGTGAACTTAATCATCCACAACCAAAAGAGTAACCAAGGTACTTAGTACCAAAAATCGAATAGGAAATCGATTCCGCTTGGTATCTTACACTATAATGATTAATCAAGGCGATTAGATCAAAGTTCAATGAAATTTGAAAGAAGATTGGAAGACCTGAATCAACTATGCAACAATCTTCATAAGTCTTGGATCTTAACGCAATAAGATCAATGACTTTGGGATTACGCGACCAACACGAGGTCTGGTCCACGAAAGTGAAAGTATCCAATTGGATTTTATTCCAAATTCGGGACACATTTAGGTCTAGGTTAAGTAATCGCCGTGTAATTTGCGAAGTAATTATCCTAAAAATGAGGACGGCCATCACCAATTAAGGTGAACGATATTTGTGCTAATGCATGCGAGATAAACGATATGTAAATCGCCATCCGAACGCAATATCACACGAAAATAAAGGTGAATACCAAATTGAGTTTCACGTATGGTATTCTTTCATATTTAAGTTCAATCACTCATCTTGATGGATTCATGTATGAAAATATCTCACTAATGCAAAATACCTAAAGTGAATTAAATAATTCACTTAGAGGTAGATTTGGACTAATGAATATTAACCACTTTGATCTACACGTAAAGTCCATTGAAATTAAATAGAAATCAGTCCCAAAAATTTCTCCCAAGGCAAAAATAAGAAGAAGGAAGAAGAAGAAAGAGGAACCAAGGTCAAGTAAAAAACAAGCCAAAAACAACATATGGAGCAGTGTTAATAGGTTAACCAAATGGTTAATCGGTTAACACTGCAATTTTTCTAATTCTGGCACAAAAACAACATTGGTTAACCGGTTGACCATTTTCTACTAAAAATGGTTAATCAGTTAACACTACACCAGTAGCAGAAAAATAGCCAAAATTCAGCATGATCCTCTTTCAAAAACACTTCCAAAAAACCACATGATCATGAACTGAATTGGCACGAATTTTAAAGTTAAAAACCAGTGAAATCCCTGCAATCAAACAATAATTTATGATCCATAGGATCAACAACCAAAGTAACGAAAGATCTACTTCTTGAATGTTGATGATGAAGGTAGAACTATGGAAGAAGATGAATTACTAAGAGCATTCTTCAATATGATCCAATATCAAGCTTGATCTACTGAAATTGATGAACAAAAAAGAATAGGATGAAGGTTTAGCTCAAAGTTGATCAACAATTCAAGGTGAATTCTTGATAACTTTCAAAAAGAGGGAAAAGTGAGCTTTACTGATTTTGGGGTTTGGAAGGATATTTTGCAAGAGATTTGTTGGCTATCAAAAGCTTGATAATTGAATGAGAAAATGCCTCCATTTAAAGAGTTTGGGTATGGGAATTTGGTGGAATGGAACTTGCTTTGGAAATTCAAAATTAGCTTTGGAAATTCAAATTTGGAGGGAAATGTAAAAGAGTGGTGTTTAGTGAGGTTTTATGGTGGGAAATATCAAAGTGATGTAGATAATTAAGAGGGAAATGGATCTAGAACATTCCAATGAGATAAATGGCTAAGATGTGCTGAAATTTGAACAAAAAAATAAAATTTTGCACTAGTTAATCGGTTAACACATTGGTTAACCAGTTAACCAAGTCAAATTTTGAATATTTTGTTCAATTTTGATTCCTTGATTGTTTCGGCCCGATTCTTTTGCGCGTCGAAGAAGGCATGGAAATAAACACATGAACCTTGGAATTCCTTGAATCAATCAATTAAATCAGGAAATCCTTGATCAGATAAATTTGAATTATTTGTGGATCAACTTCGACTTTTATCTGTGAAATTCATTCGAGCTGCGGGACTGCTATTTTTGGCATTTTTTACCTGAAAAATGATTAACAAAAGAAAACAAAATTAGTTTTGGATTTTAATTAGTGATTAGTAAACATAAACAAATAAAATTAAATGGTGATCCCATGTGAGCCATAAACCTGCAACTAAAAAGGATAAATGAACCAGTGCGTGATCTTGTTTGTATGCAAGATGCAGATGAGATGCGAAAATCTTAGGGTCAAAAATTAAGGTATGACACCTGGCCCGCATGACCTTGGGAGTAGGGTATTACTGGCCAACCATGCAACACGACTCCAAAGAGCACGTCAAAAAGTGTGAAAAGTGCTAGTGCCATGGGGTCATGCACCTAACACCCCCTGGCGAGCTTAGAACTTTGTCATCACCATGGCCTTTCACTCAATGGGGAATGGATATCCTCGACCCCTTCACGGCAGGTTCCTATTAGAATAAATACTTGATCGTGGTCGTCGATTATTTCACCAAATGGATTGAGGCTGAAGCTCTTGCCAAGATTATTGCGTTCAACATACTTAGTTTTTATAAAAGGAACAAGCTCGCTCGATTCGGCGTGACCAATCCTTAGTAACCAACAACGGAACACAATTGACGGACGGTAAATTCCAATACTTTGTTGCCAATTAGGCACTAAGCAACACTTTACGTCCGTTGAGCATCCACAGACCAATGGGAAAACGGAGGCAGCAAACAAGGTTATCATGTGAGCTGTAAAACGAAGACTAGGCGAAGCCAAGAAAAGGTAGGTCGAAGAGCTCCATAACATGCTCTGAGCCTATAGGAAGACTCCGCAATCGATCACTGGGAGACTCCTTTCCGATTAGCATACGGAACAAAAACAATTATCCCCATGGAAATTAGAGAACCTTCCAGACGAACAAAAGCCCCTCTCTACGAGGAGCTAAACGACGAAGCCCTAAGGGAGGATCTCAATCTGGTCGAAGAAATCCGATCAGGGGAAGCCCTTCATGAAACTTTGCTAAAACAAAAGATAACCTTATGCCACGACACCAAAGTTATAAAATGAGAATTCCAAGTAGCCGGCCTCGTCCTACGAAGAAACCAAAAGGACTCACGCGAGGGAAAGAGGGCCGCCAATTGGGAAGGGCCATACCGGATCAATTCAAGAACAGGTATGAGGGCCTATTACCTCGAACACTTAAACAGAGAACCATTTGCTCGACCATGGAATGCTGAAAAGCTCAAACAATATTACAGTTAACACCTGGTAATCAGTAAGGATTAACTGCCGATGACCTCGTCCCGTAACAGGGAGGAATCACTTGACCAAAGGAATATGCTCTAGTATAAGTACAATCCTCAAGAAAAACGAAGGCAGTTTTCCGCTGGTGGGACGAGCAAATTCTATGCCCAACGGGGATACCTCAATCGAGCTTCGTAGTTGTCATACCTATGTGACAAGACTCCCAGCTCACAATAGAAATAGTCCAAGCCTTGTGGGATCAGGACCTCGACCGAGTCCTAGTCCATTTGATTGGTGAAAACGTCTTTCTCTTCCTCGACAGTTCCATACACTAGTCGGGAATCTTAAAAATGAGTCGAGAAAACTCGTATACTAAACAACACACTTGCAGTTATATTTATTTCAAGCAAATAAAATAAAACAAAAAGCATACTGAACATGCACATAATAAGTTATATTAAAAAGCCGACAACTAGGCCGAAATTGTCTTAATGTTACATAAAAAGGGCCAAGCCCCATAATTAAAATACATCAAAATGGCATACGGGATGACAAAATATTATGGCACACAAGCCAATAAACACTATTCCTCAACTTCGGGAGGGAGAACCTCGCCATCAACTACATGGTGCAGAGGACCGATTCCATCGATGACCAGCTGCACGTCGGGATTCTTCACCAGAATATGCTCCAAGGAATTGTTAAACCTAAAGGCTGCCATAACCAAATTATTTTTCTCCAGTACATGGATACGTGCAATTTGTTCTGCACAAGTCTTTAAAACTTTATCCTCCTCTGTCTCCTCCTCCTCGGGAGCCGTTGTGCCCTCCAGCTCGGCCATTTGGGCCTTCAGTTGTTCAATATCTTCCACTATTGTGTTACGCTTGAGCGTCATCTCATTATAGTGCTTAAGAATCTCGACTTTATTTTCATACTCAGTATAGAACTCGAGCAGTTTGATGTGCAGGGCAGTGTTATCATGTTCTAGCTCGACGTTGGTCTTCTTGAGCTTCTTATACTTCTTCATCGAGAAAGTATCAGTATCTCCAAGAGCTAGAGCTTCCTCCAACACCCTCATCATCCCAACAACATCCCGACAGAGCTTCTCCCTCCTTGCGACAGGGTCTTGAGACAAAATGACCGTTGCTTCCAGTTCGGGAACGACCACGGACTCCCCGTCATCAAAGATTTTTGTTTGTAGATAGCATGGAGGCATCTCGAATTTTCCTCCCGAGGCTTTGGTCATAGTTTTGGCCATTGTGGAGTCCAAATGATCAGTCTTCCTTTTCTTATTCCTCTCGAGAAGAGAATTTGTAGCAAAGGTGTTCCCTAGTGTAGTGGAAGACCCCAGATACTTATCCATTGTGGCCTGCTCCTTGACAGTCTCCACTCTAGTCTTAGGTCCCCTTTTTAAATTCTTATTTTGAGCCTTGATCAAGCACTCACGCATCTCCACCATTTTACCTGCATGACAAAAAGAAAAGAAAAAGGTTAAACACGGCCTAAGAAATAACACTTTATCAACAAAATAAACACTCCACCTAGGAGCACAAATGTCATATTGGCATTCGGGCATCTGATTTGTATTTATCAGTCGGAGGGACACATTGGGCACCCTGTCTGGAGTCAAGAGTACATAGTCCTCGATGTCTACCAGCATAGTCGGATGAAAACTCGTGACGAATTGTACATTTTTCTAATAAGCATCCCTGTCGTCGACCCCTAGCTCGTCAAGCTTTGTGATGTAATAATCACTTCCATGATTGAAATGGACCTTCATATACTCTAAAGAAACTTAGACAACATTTTCTCCTCACCATCCACAACCTCCTTGTAGTAGATGGAGTCCTTAGCTTCCTGCGAGCATGGCTTGATGATATAGAATTGTTCCTTGAAATTTAGAACAGGCTCCAAATATGCTTTGAACAGCCTGCTCGGCTGCTTGAAAGGCACCCAGCTGTGTCAACCATATGCATACTGTCTTTGGAGGTGGAAGACCCTAAAAAACAGAGTCATTGTGGTACCAATCTTCAGGTATCGACAGACCAACTCAAACGCCCTGATGAACATCAACGTGTTGGGATGAAGTTAAGAGGGTGCGAGCATCAAATGAGTGAAGATCGCCTCCTGAAAATCGATGAAGGGCAGACAATATCTAGCTTCCCCAAATGTGAATTCGTACATGGGGAATCTCAACCCCTGATAACACGAGCATATCATATGCTCGGGCTTCGGAGAAAAAGGCCTCCAGTTAATAGGATCCATTTTCTTGTGATGATCGATCACGCTCCACACATCGAAGTCATCTATAGAAAATAATGAAGCGGTCTCCTAAGGCTCTAACATGATCCACGGTTTATCTGCTTCGGGGACGTCGGTGACCCTGGCCCTTCATCCTGGGTGATGTTCACCTCCAAAATATAGTCAGCATCTCTGTTGGCTGTTTCACCTAAAAAGTAGAGGAAAATAAGTGAATTCGACAAAATCAAATCTACCTTTCCACTGCAAGTCAAGTGAAAGGGCGATATTAAAGTTGAGGAGTATCCTCGACACAACCCCTTGTCCACAAAACAAGGATGCAAGGAACTAACCTTGTCTAGGACGAGATAATCCTCATTAGGGAAACTCTCATCGACTATAAACTACAACTTCCTAACGGGGAATATCCCCTACATGCATAATTATCCCCGACGAAGGCCTAATGCCCAACTACAAACACTAAATGTTCCTAGAAAAGGACCTACAAAGATTTAACAATCATCTTTTACGCTAACCCTGATGTTCATCCTTATATTCATACATTCTTCAGGATTTTCATAGGATTTCCAGAAAATTCATGTGTTCTTCGATGAATGCATGAACTTCATCCATAAATTCATGAAGATCCATGAACTTTATCACATTTGCAGAAATTATGGAGGTTGAGGATGAAGATTTACCTTAATACATTGAAGACAATGAAGTTGGACGGCTGAGGAAGAAGACTGGATAACAACGGAGGAAACTCTGGTAAGGGCAGAAGTTAGAGCGAAAAGACGGTGAGGGGAGGAATTCGTGTGAAGTATGTAATTGAGATTTTGTTCCCCTTTTATAAGACTCTTGCTCGCGTGGAGAAGCGCAATGGAAAAGTCATCATTGCTTAAGCCTATATTACATAGACCTTAGCAAAATACTTATTGCATCTTCACATGTGATAGAAGAATACCAAGCGAGTTGTCTTCTCAAGACAAACTCTGCGTATTCAAAAGGCAACTCCCGAGCTTCCTCGTACACATATGCGCAACAATAAAAATGCTCCTTGAAACAACCTTATCCCCGGAGACAACTGGAAACCACGTACACGCTTCTCCGTGATGCAATGATTGGAAGCATGTCAGCCACAACAGCCTCTTCCTACTCGAAAACTTGTGCTAGCTTAAGTCACTTCCCTTTAGACAAGTGCAACAACTTGGGGGGCTCCTGTTCTGGACTGGATTGGCAGATTCCCTACAGCTGGGCAAGGCCCAATCTAGTCCAGCTATGGGCAAAATCCTAATAACCAATCTAGGACAATATGATCATTGGGGAAGACACAACTGTTGGAATTATAGTCGTAAGGGATCTCCCCTCACACGCTTGGCAGTTCACGTGACCAACTACTGATAACACAATTTTATATTGATTAATTAGCTTGGTTTCTGATTAATTAAGTCATTTTTTTTCGTAATTTAAATTATATTATGCGAGGTATTTGTGTGTTTTTGCAAGTATCCTAATTTATAAGACTTGCAGAAGAAATGAGCCAAAATGAGGAAGAAATGAAGTATATATCAGTTGAAATGAGACAGATAGCATAAAAACAAGGTTTCTGCATTTTGAAACAGGACACCCGTCACAAGGACAACACGACCGTCACACATCATAAGTGAGACGACCATCCTGCAAGAAAGATGATCGTCATAGGTCAGAAATAGAAAAAATAAAATGCGCCTCAGTCAAACAGAAGATTCGTTGCATTTCTTTTTTCTCTCCCTCAGCTCTGTCTTCAAAATAAGTTAAGTCACTCTATGGATTTCTCAACCTAAGCAAAATTATTTCCTAAATTTTCTTCTTCAACAGTCGTACTCAAGACCTATAAATAGGAACCAAGTGAACTTGAACAGTGACCATCTTTTGATTATTATTCTTAGTTTTCAGCAGTTTTATTCTACCATGTAAAAGTGGTAGTTTCTCACATCGAGGAACTACCACACCATTAGTTTTAGGATTCTATTTTTTTCGTATTTTATTTTTTCGCAACTGATTCAAGAATTCAAGATTTCATGTATGATTCGAAGCATCTATTAATTCCAGGTTTTATTTAGTATTATTTATTTTATCGTCTTCTTATTTAATTTCCAATGTATGTTTTCGATTTTAGTTATTTATCGTATCTGCATGTTTATTTTCCTATCCATGTCTAGCTAAATAGTCTTGAGCCTAACGTATGAGAATCGTTGTTGCCGACGAGACTCGGTAGAAAACAATAGGCGTGAAATTACGATTGTATTCTGTTTTAATTTCCAAGTTTAATTTAAGTAGCTTTGTCACAAGAGTGAGAAGTTATTTAACACAAATCCTCACAAGAGTGAGAAATTAATTAAGGATATAATCGACACTACGAGAGCATGGGGATCGAACCGGATAGTGGGAATTAGGCAACAAATCTAAATACAGCAAGAACGCTTTAGATTATTTGCTTTCAAAATATATTTCCTAGTTAATGGGCGAGCAAGAGCAAAATCTTGGGATTAGGGAACGTGACTTTAGTTAATACCGTGAGAGCGTGAGGCGAGTCTTTAAGTCAGTTTATTCTAAGGAACTAAGTTATAATCGTAATTAGTAACCAAATTCTACATAGTCCTTTAGGAACGCAGAATCCATATTTCGGTCTCTCTTTATTATCTTATTTTCTTTGTTTTATTCTAAGTTCTAGTTTTAGTTTCTTCTTAATCAAATACACTTCGCCTTAGCTTTACAAAGTAATGATAGAATGCAGTAGGTTGACATTGGTCTTTGTGGGATCAATATCTTTTATTACTACGCGATAGACTATGCACTTGTAGTTTGTAACTGTTAGACTCAGAAAGTAGCGATCAAGTTTTTGGCGCCATTGTCGGGGACCAAAAGTCAATATTGTCATTCTGTTGTTACACCGTATACACTAAGGTGTTTACTTTCTTCTCTCTGTAACTATGTATCACCCAAAATTCTTCTATGATGACAACTCCCAGTATTTTGAAGAATCGCACTCAAATTCTCCCTATGATTACTATCCCCAATATTTTGAGGAACCACAAGAAGCCCATAATTCCAACCTAGAAATATTAATGAAGGATCTCAATGCGACGCTAACTCATGCCTAATATCTCTCGGAACCACACCCGTATCCCCTCCATGATCACCATTCCCAACACTTCGAGGAACAACAAGAATCTGTTAATTCCAACGAAATATTATTGGAAGATTTCATTGAAACAACAACTAATACTAGGCTAGAATCAATGATTGAACACTTTTTGGAGGCACAAACTCTTAAGAATTAAGAGCTTAGAAGACAACATCTCGATACTCATGAAACTCTTAGGAAGATAAACGCAATGGTCGAGTCCCTCGTGACTCACACAAAGGCATTGGAGACCTAAATCTTGATACTTGCACTGGCATCTATAGGACCTTCCCCTAGGGAGATTGTGTATGTTATAACAACTAGTAGTGAAAATCAGTTCGAGATTCCTAAGGAGAGTGATTATGAGGTTGAGGAGAGTGATTATGAGGATGAAAAGAGTTTTGGTGAGTAAAATCCACCGACATCATCTGAATGGGAGGTTTCCATAAAGGTAGAGGATGAAGCAACTATCGATAATCTTCCATTTACCCCACCATATCCTTTCTCGTATAAGTTTGTAGACTCCAAACCTAAAATGTATACAGAGGCATTAGAAAATATCCACACCAAAGCAACTTTGTATGAGGTCTTGCATAAAAAGAGAAAACCAGAGGAGCTTGAAACTAGGGAAATTATTACTTGCCACATTTCAGCTACATTTAGGCGAAAGATGTCTAAATGACAATCCCTTAAGACGAGTTGGTGCCCACGGACATTCCTACGAATGTCGCTGCTGGTGGTGACACCAATGATGAGTATGATAGGATATGGAATGTCTCTCTCGTTCGCAACTCATCTCCTCCTCGTTATCTTTACGCACTTCCTAGTTGCACCTACATACACCGCACTGTATTTCTAACAATTTTTATAGGTACTTCCTTCGGAAACAGGCAGTATGACAAGCGGCTTCCTGAAAAGTGAAGTTTTCGCACATCCAAAAATCTCGTAGTACATGACGTCGAAGTAGAAGTGGTCAGCAAAGACAGGGACGACTAGGGAAGAGTCAAAGTAAATTTGGTCGTGGTGGCACGCAATGGCAGTTATACAGGTTCAATTTTTCTTTTACCACCTTTTATCAAAATATTGAGGATACTGTTTGGTTTAAGTATGGGGGAGGAACTCTATCGTTTTCATTTTAACGCTTTTTAGTTAGATTTAGTTAGATTGATTACTTTCTAGCATAATTTATTTATTACTTTCTAGCATGATTTTAAAATTTTGCATGTGCTGTCAAGTTTTTATATGTGATTTTGTGTTTATCGATTTCCCATCCCCTAAGCCACACCAAATATTATGAAATTTTTTGCATTAAAAATAGTGTTTCTTTTGAAAATCTTAGGTTACAAATGAAATTGAGATTAGATTGTGAGACTTGGGAAAATTCCGCAAGACCGGTATCGTCTTAACACCGTGATCCTCCCAATTATGGAAATCGATTTGAATACTTGTTATGCCATCGCCTTAAGTTCTCACCCATTTAGTAGTCCCTAATTAGTTTATTTAGCAGTCAACACCATCTTAAGCACACACTAAGTAGGAAGCCAATGCAAATAAGTGTATGATCTCATGGTTAAAAGGTCAATCGAGAAAAGAAAAAACTAAAAGAAAAAAATAAAAAAGAATGATTGAAAAGAAGTTCTCCTTCTAAGTTAGGTGATCCTCACTTGATCACTTAGCCCAACAGTGCAAACTTCTTATTAATATGTGCAAAAGAGAAAAGATGAAGATAATGAGATCATAGTCACTAACAAGTTGTCCTACCATGAGTGTGAAAGGATAAAGGACTTAATGTGATTACGCCAGAATGAAAAAGGGAAGAAAGAAGGATGAATGAGTTAGACTTAGGTATAATGACATGATAACCGCAAAAGCAGAATTGTGTTGTTACCATATCCTTAGTGTGTGAGCAAGTACCTATCGACACAAAATTAACTAAAGTAGAGTTGGGATAACCTAGGACGAGTATCTGTATGCACTGTTTTCCTTACGAGTCATGGTTTGCTTGAGGGCAAGCAAAGGTTTAAGTGTGGGAGAGTTTGATAACACGATTTATATCGATTAATTAATTATAAGACTTGTTGAAGAAAGGAGCTGAAATGAGGAAGAAATGAAGTATATATCAGTTGAAATGAGACAGATAGCAGGAAAAAAAAAGGTTTCTGCATTTTGAAGCAAGACGCCTGTCACAAGGACAAGACGACCGTCACACATCATAAGTGAGATGACCGTCCTGCAAGCAAGACGACCGTCATAGCTCAGAAATAGAAAAAATAAAATGCGCCTCAGTCAAATAGAAGAGTTGTTGCATTGCTTTTTTCTCTCCCTCAGCTCAGTCTTCAAAACCAACTAAGTCACTCAATAGATTTCTCAGAAAGTAACTGTTAGACTCAGAAAGTCGCGATCAAGTACCCCTCTGAAACTCACGGATATAGTTAGACCAGATCGGGGACCATACACCCACGTATTTCAGACAATAAGGACTCTTATAAATACCCTTCCCCTTTGAAGGGTCAGGTATTCAATTCAATTTTATAGCTTTACCTAACGCTTTAGCTTTGCTTACACTCTCCCACTAAAACTTACTTAAGCGTCAGAATACCTTATAAGTACACCACCCCCTCTCCTACTAATGTTGTTCTGGCACCATGCTGAAGGCCAGAAATATATTAACTTTGATACCAAATCCTACTCTTTATTATTATCCATTCAATGACTAAGAAAAATTCACTTAAAATACTTATGTGTTAGTTTTAAGTAAATATGTTTTAGTCATTGAATGAATTATAATAATAAAGGGATAAGATTTGGTGTTAAAGTTAATATTTTGACACCGAGTCAAATGATCATATATATATATATATATATATATATATATATATATATATATATATATATATATATATATATATATATATATATATATGGATCAACTTACTCCAAGAGTAAATTTTTTTATCTTATTCCAAATCATAGTCTTTAAATTAGATTCAATCAAATGATTATAAATTTAATCATTTGATTGAATATAATTTAAAGACTATGATTATGATGTAAGTTAAAAAGACTAACTCTTGAAGTAAGTTAATCCTTATATATATATATATATATATATATATATATATATATATATATATATATATATATATATATATATATATATATATATATATATATATATATATATATATATATATATATATATATATATATATATATATATATATATATATATATATATATATATATATATATATATATATTATATAAAAAGTTAATAGTGTTTGAAGATACTATTACTTGAGATTTTTAACATCACTTTTTTAAAATTTTCAAATAACCAACCAACAAATTTTAAATTGGTTTGATATGAATTTCATATAGCAGAATGTGACTTAAAACAAATAGTAACAGAAAATGCAGAATCCACATGTAGAAAAAAAATCATTACTCCATCTTTTGGGGTTCTTTGGCATCACGCCTGCTTTCTTAAATAAATTTTCTGCTTCTGGAGATGTATATATGGAAGTATATTTTTTTATTTTATTTTTGATTAACTTCATAGATGGATCTACGAAAGTTTTCCGTATGCATACTTGTGAAATAAAACCAGAGACAATATCTCAACAAATGAACATAACAACCATAAAATCAACATTCATAAAATAAAATCTATATTACATTGATGATTTTGACCGAAAATTAAATACTAAATTTTAATAACTCGATGGATGCTTGCACATCTTCGAGATATCATCGACTGCTCTTCCTACAGTCGCCTCTAATTCGAGCGAAATCGAAATAAAATTACGTTTGCCACATCTTCCTGACATCGTTTCTATTCTTGAGCTGAAATTCTGCTGAACACAATATTCCCTTCATTGTCAACCGAAGGCGAACGGTATTCGAGCTTCCGCTCCTTTCTTCTATCGTTGTAAGGTAAGAGATAGTGAATTTCGTCGATGAAATCATCGAGCAAGGTGAAATCAGTGAGATTGAAAGTCCGTTCGGGTGTTTCACCATCTGTGTAGGAGACACTTGCGACATACCAACTGATCTTGATATCATACAATTGTGACATTTTGTGTTTGTGTGAAAGATAACACATGAAGCCCCAATTTTATTAAAAACCTAGATGAATATGAACCCATGTGATCATGCTATCACGACATCAAACTCTTGCTTGTGATTAAAGTCACCACTGACATCTACCGTCTTCACTACAACCCCTTGAACATTCGGAGAAACATCGTTTGTAGAAACTAACTCTTTTAAGATGTTATTGGGGTGCACCATATCTATTTCTAAACAATAAGAAAAATAAAGGCATAATTAGTCCCCAAGTCCCGTAAAATAATTTTGAGTTTCGATTAAGTCCTATAATAAAAAAAACATTTCTGTTAGTCCCATAATATTACTTCCGTTAAGAATTTTGATCCACTCCGTTAATGGTTGTGCTTTACCGTTAACATTTGCCACGTGGCAAGCCAAATAGATGTTGAGTCATCAAATAAATTAATAAAATATTATTTAAAATCAAATTGTTGCTGAATCATTATAAAAATTAATTGATTAGCAAACTAATTTACAATAACTATTAATTAATTTACATAAAATTAAAAATCAAATTTAATTATACCAAATTTAAACTTATTTATGGATCTTTAATTTAATTATAATTATACCAAATTGTTTTAATTTTATTATAATTATACCAAATTTGATTTTTACAATTATTAATAAAATTGTTTTAATTTTAATTATACCAAATTTAAACTTATTTATGGATCTTTAATTTAAGATAAAAATAAAATTAATTAATTTACATAATAAATTCAGAAAAAACATAAATCAAATTAATTTACATAATTTATATAATTTACATAAATCAAATTTATATAATTTAAAAATTAATTTACATAAATCAAATTAAAAAATATAATTAATTAATTCACAAAATTAATAAAAAAAACATAAAATCATTTATTTATTTATTTATATAAAAATCATTAATAAAAAAATAATTAACTAATTTACATAATTAATTAAAAAACATAAAATCAAAACTCTTAAACTGTTTAATTCAATATCACAAAAAAATCAAAACAACTTAGTTTTGGCTATAAGCAATGTAATTAACCAAAGCAATCAAAAGAGCAGATTTACATGAATCAAACCCAGAAAGTTGATCCTAAGCATCACGGTTCAATTTCTCAGCAATTTCTTTAGATTTTTCAATCCCCAAAAGCTTTGGATAAGTAACCTTATCAGCTAACAAATCTTTCCCAGCCGTTTTCCCTAATTCCTGTGAAGATTTCATCACATCTGTGAGACATGGCATGAATTTTAATGTGTCAAAAACTTGGCATGATTGAATGTATGAGTGGTTCTCAAAGAAAAATAAAGAAATGGCATTTTTGTGAAAATGAACTGAATGAGCCGACTAAAATTCCACAATGAGTCGACTCATTCAGTGTGGTTGGTGCCCAAAACACGCGGGTCCCAACAGGCTGTCTGAGGCCAAATTTTGACCGGCTCATTGGGTATGGATGAGCCGGCTCAAACTCCTTCATGAGCCGACTCATCAAAGTGTTTTCTTTCTTAATGTGTGCGGGTCTCAACAGGCTGACTCTCTGTTATTTTTGCCCGACTCGCCAAGCAATTTGAGCCTGCCCATTTTGTGATTTGAACAGGCTCATTCTTGTGTTGTCTATTTTTTTCATTTATTTTTTCTTTCTATTTTTATGACATTTACTAACCAATATAAATAGCTGGTTTCATGTCATTTAAGAGGTCAACAAGAAAAGTGAAAGATATACACACTTCTCTCTTCATCTTCTTTCTTCTTGCATCCATCAACAATCACACACATCAATCTTTGTTGATTAAGGTGCTTGCTTCGAAGGTAACATTCAATCGTGAATTAGTATTTCAGATTGGGTCTAGAGAGTGTGGGTTTTTCTTGGAAAAATCTTAAGGGTTTTCTCCTCCAAGATCATAGAAGATTTGGGGGTTTTGCACACAACTATCGTTCGTAGATTCAGCCGAGTGAGGTAGAGTGAAGATCAAGTGGATCGTTCTTTCATATCACGGTTGACGGAGGATTGCGAAGATCTTTGTGGATTCACAAGTTTTGAAGAAACTCAGTCGTGCTCAAAGTTTGGAGGATCGTAAATCCTTACAAGAAGGGACCAATTAACCGGAGGCTTTCTCGACACGCGTGAAGGACTTGATTCTACTTTGAATCAAGGGACAAGAAGAAGATTTGACAACATATTTAATATGGTTTGGTTTGTTGGTTCATATATTTTATTTCTTGTACAACAATTTCAATTTAATAAAATTGCCCAATTCGATTGTGAATTGGGGGCATAGTACTTCGAGCGAGGACGACGAAGGAACTGCCTAAACAAATTCCTTGTGTTCTTTACTATTCTCGTATTTTACTTTTGCTCGTTTTGATTTTGTGTGTTATAAAATTCTGGTGTATCTAAGTAGTACACTCAAGGTGTTTGACAAATTGTCACACTCAAAAGTGATAACTACATTGTGTAAAATTCTGCACTACTTGATGCAACAAAATTACAATTTGTGTTTTGCACACCAAGTGTTTGTCAAAAAGTCAAAGCACACAAAATTAAATTGGTTGTGCTTATTTTCTTACTCTATATCATTGTTAATAGTAGTTTATCAATTGTGGCATTTTCAAGTGAACCTTTTGTGAAGTATTAATTTTTCTTGTCATCATTCTATTTCCATTTGGTTAAAGCGTATATCCGATCTTCGGTGACTTCAATTTTAATTAGACGATTTTCCGGGAAACTTCCGCAATACATTTTCAATTAATTTTTGAAAAGTAAATTTTGAAAAAGGGATCTATTCAACCCCCCTTCTAGATCCTCACTATCGTCTAACAAGTGGTATCAAGAGTGCCGATTCATCTAGTGTTTCACATAAAACTTATTGGAAAATGGACAACGATCTAACGGGGGCGTACAATAGAGCTCTAGTTTTTACCGGAGAAAACTATAGTCACTGGAAGGATTGTATGCGCATTCATATCAACTTTGTTGATAGAAAAATTTGGAAAGTTATTCAAGATGGTCCTTTTCAAATAACTATGGTCGGTCCGGATAATGTCCAAATTGAAAAACCAGAAGCACAATGGGATGAGAATGATGAAAAGAAATATAGTTATGATTGGAAAGCTCGAAATATGCTTATAGCTTCTTTGGGAGTGCATGAATATTTTCGAGTTTCTCATCACACCTCGGCTAAGGCTATGTGGGAAGTTTTACAAGTTGCCCATGAGGGAACCGATGATGTAAAGCTTGCACGAATTAATACTCTACAACAAGAGTTCGATCGATTTCACATGAGCCAAGGGGAAACCATTGGTGAAATGGGAAAAATATTTTCTCACTTGACAAATCGATTAAACGCTCTTGGTAAAACTACTCCTAACGATGTAGCTACTAACAAAATTTTGAGATGTCTTACTAGGGAATGGTTGCCAAAAGTTACAGCAATCAAAGAAGCCAATGACGTAAGAACCTTGGATTTAACTACAATTATTGGAAAGCTACAAGAGCATGAACAAGAGCTCTTAAATTTACATGAGCATGAAGATAATGAAAAGAAAGAAAAGAACGAGAATAATAAAGATCATGAGAAGAAGAAGAAGTCTATTGCATTGAAGGCTTCTTCCTCAAAATCCTCCACCAATAAAGATAGTGATAGTGATTCAAGTGATGATGAAGACGAATCAAACGAAGATATGGGTTTGTTTGTAAGAAGATACAATCGATATCTTAAAAATATTGAAATATCTCATTCAGACAAGCATCTCATCAACTATCGAAGAAAATCTAACCCTTCCAAGCAAGAGTTTATTAAAAGTACAAAAGGTAAGGGATCTTGTTACAATTATGGAAAACCGGGTCATTACAAACCAGATTGTCCTATGCTAAAGAAAGACAAAGCAAAAGATAAGCATCAAAGGAAAGGTAACAAAGCTAGAAGAGCGTATATTGCTTGGGAAAGTGATAGTGAATCGTCTAGCAAAGATAGCTCAAGCAATGAAGAAGAGAAAGTAAATCTTTGCCTCATGGCTCATAAGAAAGGCAAGAAAGAGGTAAGACATGCTAAATATGATAATGCTGAAAAATTGTCTTATAATGATCTACTTAGTACTTTTAATATTCTCCATCAAGAGGCTAAGGAAGCTTTCAAGCTCATTGCACCCGACAAAATGCGATGATCAAAATGTGATGAAAGCTCTTAAGAAATCGATGGTAGAATCTATGATAGAAGACAAGCGAGAATGGCATAACTTTCATAGTTGTGAAACATGTTGCATTTGGAAAAAAGAAGTTAAAACTCTTCAAGCCAAACTAGATAAGTTATCACAACCAAATATGACCTTTACTATTGATCGTTCAAACTTTAGAGAATCAATGAACAACCCATATCAAAAGTATACTTATGTTGTGAAGGATCAAAATAGTAAATGCAAGTCTAAACCATTCTTGAAATGTCACTATTGTTGCAAGGAAGGTCATACGATTGCCAAATGTCAGTTTAGGAGATACTTGGTCCCTAAAGGCATTTGTCAATGGTTGCCCAATAGCAACAAAATTTTCACTCACACTCTAGGACCCAATTAAAATTGGGTACCTTTCTCTCTTGTCTAATCATGTAGGTGGAGTGTCTTGAGACAATAGAGAAATGTTGGTTT
Organism: Lathyrus aphaca; assembly: GCA_963966055.1. Taxonomy (NCBI): domain Eukaryota; kingdom Viridiplantae; phylum Streptophyta; class Magnoliopsida; order Fabales; family Fabaceae; genus Lathyrus; species Lathyrus aphaca. Next base: position 422,334,949 of record OZ014520.1, read on the forward strand.
CTTGATAGTGGATGCTCAAGACACATGACATGTGACATTTCCTTATTCTATGACTTCGTGGCTAAGAAGAAGGGTTTTGTTACCTATGGTGATAACAACAAGGGAGCTATACTCGGAAAAGGTAGTGTAGGTAATTGTCGCTCCTGGGATTTTCATCCTAGTACAAACGCGAAAGTGGCGCGGAAAAGGTAGAGTCAATAGCCAGACATTTTTATCCCGAATGAATGGGAAAGGTAATGCTTCAAAAACCTGAGGAAAAAGGAAAGGACAAGGTCCTACGAACCAAAGATATGGGTTCGGGAGTCGGTTACGCCTGGGAAGGTATTAGCACCCCAAATCGTCTGCCATACCCGACGGGATCCACGCTTGTTTGTCTGTTTCAAAGGGTGAGAAATAAGATGCTGCTGAAATAAACCGCTAACTGGAATGGGAATGGAAATGAGAAAGGGAACTGGAAAAAAGAGAATGGAAAGAAGGAGGGAAATATAGGGAAAAGAAATAATGTGCTCGAACGGGCCTTATCCCGCTGCCTACGTACCTCATCGGGAAAATGAGGATCAGAGTCGACGTAGTTTGCCTAACTAAGGCGGGAACTATTTGGTTATGTTTTATATGCGTTGGAACTGCTTATGTCTATGCTCATTTGTTGCAGGCTCGTATGGTACGAGTGCGTTTACCGTCTTGCATACGAGATAAGTCGTCGCAAGTTCGCGTTGAGAATGAATGAGGTGAGAAGAGAAGTTCCCGCAGGAAAGTCGCTTATTGTTTGTTGTTTGCTTTTTAAGAGTTTTTTTTATGAATTTGGCACAAGTAAGTGAATTCAAACTCTTTTCCATGGAATGTGTACTTGCTACTACATTCCAAGATGGAATAGTAGAACAAGCACACCAAGTAAGGAGAATTTATCCAAGACTTGTTTCCAAGGATTAGTGTAGATGTTTAGAATTGGCAGAATTTTTGACCAACAAGAAGTGTTGAACTTAGTTCAGGATGTCACACCAGATGTTGTGACATTATCAAACAGAGTATAAGTTAATGAACTTAATTCAGGATGTCACACACGATGTTGTGACATTGTATAAGTTAATGAAGTAAGTTCAGATTTCAGGATGTCACACCAGATGTTGTGACATCTCAAACCTGCTACCAGAATTAAATAATGCATAACAGAACTCAATAAATTCAGGGAATTTATCTGGAATTAATTGTGAGTGGATAAACCATACAAGGCGCATCTGTAGGGAGATTAGTTATATGATTTCAGTATAACAGAAGAACTATCTCACCTAGAATCAAGGAAGTAACAAACCCTAATTCAAGGTGATGACAACATGCGTATCAGGACTGGATAACCTACAGAAAGCCCAAAATCCATGCATCTATTTAAGCAACAGAAACTCTAAGAATAGTGTACGAAATTAAGAAGACTAAATAGGGTGTTTGTGTTTTAATAGCAGGTTTTATATGTGTATCACTTTATGAGCTTTTAAGCAAAAAGTGTATTGTGTCTTGATTGAAACTGTGAAGTAAAATCAAGCTGTTGTGTTTGAAGTGTGACTTTAATTTTATTAAACTTGTAACATATCACTGTGTGATTGAGGGGGAGTGAGTTGATACTCATATCTAAGTTGTGTCTTAGGTAGAAATTGCCTTGGGTAGATATTAAGTGAAAGATTAAACTGAGTGGTTTAAGTCTAGAATTAATATTGCTTATATTGGATTTCCTTCCTGGCTTGGTAGCCCCCATATGTAAGTGTGGAGATACACTGAACTGGGTTAACAATTTCCTGTGTAGTTTAATTTACCTGCACTTTAATTTTTGTTTAAGTCTTCAAGTGTTTAAACATCTCATTCGACATCACGTACCTGATCCCAGAATTTCAATTGGCATCAGAGCAGGCACCCTGCCTGTTTAACTGGGTGAGATCTAGGGACTGCAAATTTTGGGAACATGGACAGAGATGTAGGATCTGTGAATAGACCACCTATATTGGATGGATCAAACTATGACTACTGGAAGCCAAGAATGGTAGCATTCTTAAAATCACTTGATAATAGGGCTTGGAAAGCATTCAACAAAGGATGGGAGTACCCTGTCCAAGACAACAAGGATGGGGCAAAAGTGTTGAAACCTGAAGAAGAATGGAGCAAGGAGGAAGAAGATTCAGCACTTGGAAATTCCAAGGCCTTAAATGCCTTATTCAATGGCATTGATAGAAACATATTCAGACTTGTGCATCACTGTGAGCTGGCCAAAGATGTTTGGGACACTCTCAAAACCACTCATGAAGGAACATCAAAGGTGAAGATGTCAAGACTTCAACTTCTCACCACCAAGTTTGAAAACTTGAGAATGAAGGAAGACGGGACAATTCATGAGTTCTACATGAACATCTTGGAAATAGCTAATACTTCTGGTGCTTCGAGAGAAAAGATGAGTGATGAAAAGCTGGTAAGAAAGATTCTCAGATCTTTACCAAAAAGATTTGACATGAAGGTTACAGCAATAGAAGAAGCTCAAGACATATGCACAATGAAGGTTGAAGAGCTCATTGGTTCCCTTCAAACATTTGAGATGGGAATGAATGATACAATTCTAAAGAAGAACAAAAGCATAGCCTTGGTTTCAAATACTGATAAAGAAGAAGAAAACCATGAAGCAGACCCTGAAGAAAATTTATCAGAAACAATTGCTAGGCTTGGAAGACAATTCAACAAGATTCTCAAAAGAATGGATAGCAGGTCCAAACCAAGTGGAAGAAACTCAAACTCTTCTGAGAATAAAAGACCTTATGATGCTAATAGAAGGTCATATTATGATGAAAAGACCAATCAAGAAAAAGGGATTAAATGTCATGGATGTGAAGGATATGGACACATCAGGAATGAATGCCCTACCTATCTAAAGAAGCAGAAGAAAGGTCTCTCTGTGACCTGGTCTGATGAAGACTCAGGATGTGATTCAGAAGAAGAATCAGCAAAGCACATCACTGCTCTAGCTAGAGTATGTGAATCTGAAAGTGGATCCAAGGATGAGGAGCTGACTTTTGAAGAGCTTGAAGAATCATACAAAGAGCTGTGTAAAAGGAGCACTGAAATATGCATGGAGAATATAAAGCAGAAGAAGCAGATTGAGGTATTAAAGGTTGAAAAGACAAGTAATCTAGAAATCATTGACACTTTGAAAAGTGAAGTAAGTCTTCTCAACTCCAAATTGGAACATATGTCCAAATCTGTTAGAATGCTGAACAGTAGCACAAACACACTGGATGTCATTCTCAACAACAATAAGCATTCAGGTGATAGAACTGGACTGGGATTTAACAAAGCTCAAAAGGTTGAGGCTAGCACCAGCAAAACTACTTCAAATCCCATAAAGTCAAACAAGATGTCCCAACAGATGTCCCAAAATCATGAAAAGAACATGATGAAAAAGAAGTATCAAAGATGGAGATGTCATCATTGTGGAAGGTTTGGTCACATCAAACCTTATTGCTACAAGTTGCATGGATATCCAAATCAGATGCATCAGCAACCTCCTAAGCAGAAGATAAAGGTCACCAAGAAAGTGCTGCATGGACATCAAAATCAAAGATATCAGCAACCCCCTAAGTAGAAGACAGAGGTCATCAAGAAAGTATGGGTACCTAAAGCTAGTCTTCATGCTGATCAAAGCTACATGCCCAAGAACAAGTTCAACAAACAACCTTGGAGCTCTAAAGATAGACACTATATAGGGCAGAGGCATCAAAGGAAACCTCACAACAAGCAAAAATGGTCAAAGAAGGGTGTTGCCTATATAGCTCATACATCTCTCAGAGTATCAGCTAAGGAAGACTGGTACTTTGACAGTGGATGCTCAAGGCACATGACTGAATTGAAGAATCTACTGGTAAACTTAAAGTCACATTCATCCAGATATGTAACCTTTGGAGATGGAGCTAAAGGAGAAATCAAGGGAGTTGGGACCTTTCACTGCCCAGATGTACCTAGACTAGATGATGTGCTGCTGGTAAAAGGATTGACTGCTAACTTGATCAGCATAAGTCAATTATGTGATCAAGGTTACAGTGTAAACTTTACCAGAACTGAATGCATAGTGTCTGATAAAGAACAGAAGGTTGTCATGAGAGGAGCCAGATCTAAAGACAACTGTAACATGTGGGAACCTCAAGACTTCAGTCTCACTTCAACTTGCTCCTTAGCCAAAGAAGAAGAAGTAAAGCTTTGGCACCAAAGACTGGGTCATCTTCATCTCAGAGGGATAAAGAAAATCATATCTATGGAGGTTGTAAGAGGTATTCCAAAACTGAAGATTGATGAAGGCAAAGTATGTGGTGAATGTCAAATAGGCAAGCAAACCAAGATGTCCCATCCAAAGCTCCAACATCTGACAACTTCCAAAGTTTTGGAGTTATTGCATATGGATCTTATGGGACCAATGCAGGTTGAGAGTCTTGGGGGAAAAAGGTATGCCTATGTAGTTGTTGATGACTTTTCAAGATATACATGGATAAATTTTATCAAAGAAAAGTCTGATGTGTTTGATGTATTCAAAGATCTGTGCCAAAGAATACAAAGAGAAAAAGCAAGCTATGTGGTCAAAATAAGAAGTGACCATGGAAAGGAGTTTGAGAATAAAAAATTCTCAGATTTCTGTTCTTCAGAAGGAATCAATCATGAGTATTCTTCTCCTATCACTCCTCAACAGAATGGGATTGTTGAGAGGAAGAACAGAACTATCCAAGAGTCAGCAAGAGCTATGATCCATGCTAAAAAGTTACCATTGTACTTCTGGGCTGAAGCTATGAACACGGCTTATTACATTCACAACAGAGTCACTCTAAGAAAAGGAACTTTGTCCACCATCTATGAAGTCTGGAAGGGCAGAAAACCTACAGTCAAGTACTTCCATGTGTTTGGAAGTAATTGTTACATTCTGGCTGATAGGGATCAAAGAAGAAAGATGGATCCTAAAAGTGATGAAGGGATTTTCCTTGGATACTCCATAAATAGCAGAGCCTATAGAGTATTTAACTCCAGAACCAAGGTTATAATAGAGTCCATAAATGTTATAATTGATGATGCCCCTGCAGATGTTGCAGATGATGTTGGAACATCTGCTGACAGTCAGACTGAAGCTGAACTAAAGAGTGATCATCCTGACTTCACTCTAACTGAGGCAAGGACAGAACAATCCAGCAAACCTCCCTCCATAAGAATCCAGAAGGATCATCCTAAATATCTGATAATTGGTGATCCCAACAGTGGTGTAATCACTAGATCAAGAGAGGTGATTTCAGGTTCTTGTTTTGTTTCAAAAATAGAACCTAAAAACATCAAGGAAGCTCTTAATGATGAGTACTGGATTTGTGCTATGCAAGAAGAATTAGGCCAATTCACAAGGAATGAAGTGTGGGATCTTGTTCCTAGACCTGATGACATAAATGTGATTGGCACTAAATGGGTGTATAAGAACAAGTCAAATGAGCAGGGAGTTGTTACAAAGAACAAGGCTAGACTTGTAGCTCAAGGATACACACCAATTGAGGGAGTAGACTTTGATGAAACCTTTGCACCAGTAGCAAGGCTTTAATCAATCAGACTACTTTTAGGAATTGCTTGTATCCTGAAGTTCAAGCTATTTCAAATGGATGTTAAAAGTGCCTTTCTAAATGGGTATCTTAATGAGGAGGTATATGTGGAACAGCCTAAGGGATTTGTTGATCCAAGCTGTCCAAATCATGTATACAAACTAAGGAAGGCTCTTTATGGTCTGAAGCAAGCCCCAAGAGCATGGTATGAAAGGCTGACTACTTTTCTCATAAAACAAGGGTACAGGAAAGGTGGAATAGACAAAACCTTGTTTGTGAAGGATGAAGAAGGAAATGTCATGATTGCTCAAATATATGTAGATGACATAGTCTTTGGTGGGATGTCAGACAAGATGGTTAAACATTTTGTCACTCAAATGGAATCTGAATTTGAGATGAGCCTAGTAGGAGAACTAACCTACTTTCTTGGACTGTAAATCAAGCAGATGGAGGACTCCATGTTCATATCCCAAAGCAAGTATGCAAAGAACATTGTCTAGAAGTTTGGGATGGACAATGCTAGTCACAAAAGAACACCTGCCCCCACTCATTTAAAGCTGACAAAGGATGACAAGGGTGAAAATGTAGACCAAAGCTTATACAGAAGCATGATTGGAAGCCTTTTATATCTGACTGCTAGCAGACCAGATATAGCCTTTGCAGTAGGTGTATGTGCAAGATATCAAGCTGAGCCAAAAGTAAGTCATCTAAACCAGGTTAAGAGAATTCTGAAATATGTCAATGGTACTTGTGACTATGGAATAATGTACTCCCATGGATGTGAACCAATTCTCACTGGCTTTTGTGATGCTGATTGGGCTGGAAGTGCTGATGATAGAAAGAGCACATCAGGAGGATGCTTCTTTCTAGGAAACAATTTGATTTCTTGGTTCAGTAAGAAACAAAATTGTGTATCCTTATCCACTGCTGAAGTTGAATATATTGCAGCTGGTAGCAGTTGTTCACAGTTGGTTTGGATGAAGCAAATGCTCACAGAATACAATGTCCCACAAGATGTCATGACATTTTACTGTGACAATTTAAGTGCTATTAACATATCAAAGAATCCTATCCAACACAGCAGGACCAAGCACATTGATATCAGGCATCATTTCATCAGAGATCTTGTGGAAGAGAATGTGATCTCATTAGAACATGTAGCCACAGATCTGCAATTGGCTGATATATTTACTAAAGCTTTGGATGCTACCCAATTTGAAAACCTAAGGGGTAAATTGGGAATCTGTTTATGTGAAATATAGCAGTTATGGAGAAGTGCCAACATGTCCTATGACATCGTGTGGCATGATCACCAGATGGCAACACCAGTCTGGTCAATAACTCTGTGTATTCCACTCTTTGAAATTCCATCAGTAACGACTTTTATAAAAGCTCAAGCTTGCTCTCAGCTCTTCATCTCCTCACTATTCTCTCAAAACTATTTGCATGCTAAAGCTGTTTTTCTGAGCTCATCAAAATCAATCAACCCTAAACTCTTCCTTCACCACATTCGAAAATGTCTCAACATCAAAACCCTAACATCATGGATGAAAATCTCAACCAAGAAGATGTGGTGCATGCAACCCCAATCTCCATGGTTCCAATGGATACTACTCCCATGGACGAAATCAGAGAAAGTGTCCCTCTTGCTCAAAAGCTTAAAACTCCAAATTTGAGAAGAGCAAAGGAACCTGTGTTCAGCAAAAGCAAAGGGGTTCCTTCATCCTCAAACACCACCCCCAAAGCCTCTGAATATGTGGATGCCTCCATTAAGCATCTTGTTAATAGGATTTTGTCTGAGCAAAGAGTAGTGTGTGGGGTATCTGTTCCCCTGAACACCATGCCTGCTCCACAAGAGGAACAGAGCAATCAAGCTGAAGAGGACACTCCTGTTCAACAGGATGTCCCAATAGATGTTGAAACATCTGAGGACCAGAACAAGGCCTCAACTGATGATGATGATGAAGCCACTGATGACAAAGCTTCTGTTGATCCACCTGCTGAAGAGGAGACTACCCAACCTCCTCCTGTTGAAGACATAGATCATGACTCTGACACAGAGATCATTGCTTCTGTGGACCCTAGCATAGCCAAAAGGCTTAGGGCTAGGAAGGAATAGAAGACTGCAGGACATGCAACTCCTGAAAAAAAACAGCCTACTCCAAAGAAATACAAGGCCAAAGTGGTATTTGGACCTACTAAACAATGGAGCAAGGTGAATACCCAAAAGAGGAAAGCTGTAACTCCACCAGATTCAGATATTGAAGAGGATGTCCCAACATCCCAACCAAAGAAGAAACCAGCACCTTCAAGGTCTACCTCTGCTGTTCCAGAAGCTCCTCTGGACAATGTGTCATTCCATCATGTGTCAAGTGTGAGCAGATGGAAATATGTATACCAAAGAAGGGTGGCACTTGAAAGAGAGCTGGGCAGCAATGCACTTGAGTGCACTGAGGTAATAGACCTAATATCTTCTGCTGGTTTATTCAAAACAGTTTCAAGTTTTTCACCCTGCTATGAGCTGCTAGTCAAGGAGTTCATTGTCAACCTGCAAGAGGACTGTGCTGATGGAAAGTCAGAAGAATTCAGAAAAGTCTATGTAAGAGGGAGATGTGTGGAATTCTCTCCTAGGGTTATCAATCATTACCTAGGGAGAGAATCTGATGGGCCTAATGAGCTGGGGAAGACTGACAACCAAATTTGCAAGGTCATCACTGCTAATCAGGTCAAAACATGGCCAGTCAAGGGAAAACTTTCTGTTAGCTTGCTAACAAGGAAGTATGCAATGCTGCATAGGATTGGTACTGTCAACTGGGTCCCTACCAACCATACCTCTTTAATAGCAACTGGATTGGGATGATTCATTTATGCTGTGGGCACCCAAACAAAGTTGGGCTTTGGGGCTTACATATTTGATCAAACACTGAAGCATGCAGGAACATCAGCAACAAAGCTTCCTATTGCCTTTCCATCTCTGCTATATGGAATCATACTCAACCAGTATCCAGGTATCCTCACTGAGAAGGATTCAGTCTGCAAAAGAGAAAGTCCTCTGGCCTTCCATTACAAACTTTTCTTGAGCCATCATGCTGCTGATGTTGAAGCTCCCACTGGGACATCTGCTGGACCTTCAAAAGCAAAGACTCCCATATCCAAAGCTGCTTTGATTGATGAACTGAAGAACACCTGCAAAGAGCTGGATGCCAGGAAGCAAAAGCTTGAGGAAATTATTCAAAGGCTGGAAATGGAAGAGAGTGCTCAGAAGGCTGCTAAAACTGATGATGACTCTGATGATGAATCTGAAGAAGAGGAAGATACTGAATATGAAGACTCTGAGTGAAAATGTGTGTGAGGAATGTGTATTGTCTGCTTCAGCATTGTGTTTTAGTTTTGTAATTTTGTATTTCTCTCTGCTTATGTAATTTGGCCCCAATTTCTGTCTAACAAGGGGGAGAAGAGAAGTAACAACAACAACAATGTCTGCTGCAGTTTACATGATTAATGAACAAGCTGTTTGTCTGTTTAATGTCTGCTTTTGAACTAAGTTTTTTTTAGATTCTGTTGAACAAGTCAGAATACATACAGGTTTGAGGGGGAGCAAACTCTCATATGATTAAAACAGAAAAGAACTCTGTTGCACTCTGATAAATGAAACTCTGTTGCACTCTGATAAAACCAGAAGATTATGTTAGCCAAAAATTAGCCAAAGGGGGAGTTTTTAGATGTTTAGAATTGGCAGAATGTTTGACCAACAAGAAGTGTTGAACTTAGTTCAGGATGTCACACCAGATGTTATGACATTATCAAACAGAGTATAAGTTAATGAACTTAATTCAGGATGTCACACCAGATGTTGTGACATTGTATAAGTTAATGAAGTAAGTTCAGATTTCAGGATGTCACACCAGATGTTGTGACATCTCAAACCTGCTACCAGAATTAAATAATGCATAATAGAACTCAGTAAATTCAGGTAATTTATCTGGAATTAATTGTGAGTGGATAAACCATACAAGGCGCATCTGTAGGGAGATTAATTATATGATTTCAGTATAACAGAAGAACTATCTCACCTAGAATCAAGGAAGTAACAAACCCTAATTCAAGGTGATGACAGCATGCGTATCAGGACTGGATAACCTACAGAAAGCCCAAAATCCATGAATCTATTTAAGCAACAGAAACATTCAGAATAGTGTACGAAATTAAGAAGACTAAATAGGGTGTTTGTGTTTTAATAGCAGGTTTTATATGTGTATCACTTTATGAGCTTTTAAGCAAAAAGTGTATTGTGTCTTGATTGAAACTATGAAGTAAAATAAAGCTGTTGTATTTGAAGTGTGACTTCAATTTTATTAAACTTGTAACATATCACTGTGTGATTGAGGGGGAGTGAGTTGATACTCATATCTAAGTTGTGTCTTAGGTAGAAATTGCCTTGGGTAGATATTAAGTGAAAGATTAAACTGAGTGGTTTAAGTCTAGAATCAATATTACTTATATTGGATTTCCTTCCTGGCTTGGTAGCCCCCAGATGTAAGTGTGGAGATACACTGAATTGGGTTAACAATTTCCTGTGTAGTTTAATTTACATGCACTTTAAGTTTTGTTTAAGTCTTCAAGTGTTTAAACATCTCATTCGACATCACGTACCTGATCCCAGAATTTCAATTAGGGTCTAAGTTCACTAGCTTGTTGAACTTATTACATGTTTTTGTAGCTTTTGAAGAAATGTCTTTTATGTTTTCTTTGTGAAACAACCCCTTGATAAGACTTGTATGTCATGCTAGACAAGCCTACACCATTCCAATATGGAATGAATGTAAGTGCCCAATGGAATAAGGTTATACACAAGGGATCCTTTCATACATTTATTAAGTCTTTTTGGAATTGTTTGAAGATGAGAAGAGAAAGACTCCAAAGGCAAAAGGTCAAAGCTAATGGGGGACTAAGACACAACCCTAAGTTATATTATTATGTACAAAGGGTGATCCTATGGTTAATTAGGTATTCTAACCTAAGGAAGGAAAAGCAAGTTAGAATTCAACTTACTTCCTAAGGAAGTTAAGTTGAATCTAAGGAACAAAAGGGAAACCTATGAACAAAGCACCAAGGTGCTAAGGAAAAAACAAATAAATGCTTAAGAGATGAGGAATGAAGTGATTACATCATCTTCCCCCTTACAAAACAAATGTTAGCATGATGAATAAAAATGGACAATTATGACATGGCAAATCTCACAAACAACTCACACTAGCTAAGGAAGATGTTAGTGAACTCCTAAGGCTAATACCTAAGCCTAAGGCATCCTATAAGATAGAAAACATAAAAATTCAGTAGCTAAATCAATTCAAAATCAACTAAAGGGATTAATTGAATTAATGTCCAACTATACCCTAAAATACTACTAAACCTTAAAGATGAGGTTAGTAAGATAACCTAAGTGTTTACTAAACCAAAGCCTCATAAACTTAAGGGTGAATGGTAAATCCAGAACTTGACACTTTATGGAAGTGAAGAGAATGAATGGACCAAAGTGGAAAGAAGAGATTCAAGTTAGAGATATTTAAATGTGAAATTGAGAGGTGGGAGAAAGCATATAGAAGCATGGTTCTAAAGATGGGACAAAAGGACTTAGAAAAAAATTCAAGAAAGGATCAAAATGATTTGACTTCCCCATACAAAATCCAGGGACTTGGCAATAAAATAAGATGGGAATTAGCTTTGGAAAATGTTCACAAATTGAGGGTTAAGAAGATTCCTAAGGCTAAGTATGCACATTAGGGTTTCTAAAGTCCTTTAGAAGGCAAATGAAATTCAAAAGGAAGGAAATTAGGTTTAAAATGGGACAAGTGTGACTTATGGCTCAAGCAAAACCTAAAAATCAAAGGTAAAGACCCAAATATGACATCTAACACTTGAGGACATCTAATATAACACCTAACTCAAAATCAAGACTTTAGAGAAATGGCATAAATGCCTTATTCAATCAAAAATGGCTTAAGACCCAAGCAACTTGGAAAAAACATCAAATGACTTAGAAAAATTATGAAAATTAACATTTAGGATCACAATCCAGAGAATGACTTATGTACAAAAAAAACTCACCAAAATTCCTATTTTTGAGTGGTCAAATGAAATGTAGAAGGAGATTAGGGTTTATATGGATACTTTAGAAATAAGGGACTCAAAAGGACCGAAACATTACCTAAAAATCCAGAGAAAAATATTTTGGAGAAGCATGATGAGTTACTAAGAGAATGCTAAAAGAATGGGACATTTATCATTTTTAGTTTAGGAGAACAAAATGGACAAATCATTTGGTCAAAAAATGAAGAAATTATGAAACAATTAAATGGAAAATTAATTATGGCTTCAAAAATGGACAAAAATAAAATCTAAAAATATTAAAAATTAGAGAAAAATATGAAGAATGCACATGAATTTAATTGGAATTTTTGGATGCATTTTGGTATTTTTAATAAAAGGAAACGAAATTGGAATAAAATGTAAAAAGAAAATAAAAGAAACAAAAAGGGATGGGCCAGGGGGTGCCAAAAGTGACAAAATCAACACAAATGGGCTGAGACACGCACGCCTGGGGGTGCAAAAAGGAAACTGGGAATTTGTATACAAACTTAGGCACGTCATTGTCACAAGACTCATTAATGCGCTGGCAATGTTTGGACCATTGGATGAGTTTTATCACACGGCTGTGTTTTAAAGTTATGGAAACATTAGGGAACTGTTCAGATGACCGGAGATAAATTTCGGTCATCTTCTCCGGTCAGTTCTCAGGTAGGGCAAACTCAAAACAACAAGAAAATTAAATCCAAGACCACAGTTCAACTCGCCTCCTCTCATTGATCACAAATATGGTCTCATATCTCACTAAGATTTCCTAAATTAAGCAAATCGAAGCCTAGAAGTTTGAACCTAAAACCTGCATCTAAGCACCTAGAGTGCATATCAACTAGCCAGTCACTCTACAGCTTCTATCAAGCTCAACTCAACATGAAACCAATGAAAACACACAATTCGAGCGAGTGAAATTTCAGGACATACCTGAATTGCAGAGAGCTCAAAGTGTTGCTAGAAGACCAGAGAGGAGAATCCTTAGACTACTTGATCTTGATCTATAACAATGAGAGTGAAATAAACACTCTGGGAGCTATGGATCTTGATAAATTGATGAAGATGCAGTTCAACATAAGATCATGCAATGTTGAATTCTTGGTGATTCAAGCTGTGAATTCCTGTGATCTTATGCTTGAGATGATGTTGATGATGTCCGAATGAAGATCGAAACTAGATTGATGCAATTTGGGGAGTTTTGATCCAAAATGCAATGAAGCTTCAAAATGTGCAGTGCTTGATCCTTGGAATTTCAGGCTATGCAATCCATGGAGATTAGGCTTGAGGTGATGGAGATTTTGAATTGAAGAAGAATGGATCAAAATGGTTGAAGGTGAATTCTCCTCGAAGCCAAATACAGAAGCCAAAGTTGAGAGAATTTGGTGAATGAAGAGTGTGATTTTGATCCAAAAATGAAGCCAGCCTTGAATGTGCAATGAGGTTTTGCTTTTATAGAACTCTTGACCTTAGATTTGCAGTTAGAACCATGGTTCCAGCTATGGTTAACTGAGTTGAGTTTGTTAGAGGGTGAGTCAAGTTTGTTATGCACTTGAATCCTCTAGAAACTTCTATGCTCGAGTTCAATTTAGTGTGGTGATGTTTATGGAAGTTATGATGGGAATGAGAAGCACAACCACTCAGCTAATCAATGACTGCAGTTTGAAGTCAATCCCTTTTGCTTACTTACTCATGAGGTGCATAATGATCCATGTGATCTTGCACACACTTGATAGCAGCTCAATTGTGCAATGATCTCATTGACCAGCTTCACTCAAATTCAATGCACATGTGATCATGATCCTAATGGTGGAATGCAATGTGATTGAGATTGAGTGATGCAGTCATGTTTGATCAATGCTCTTGGCTTGACTGGTGTGAGGTGTATGGCAATCGTGTGGAGAGGCAGTCATGAGATTATGTCCACTTCAAAGCAATGCATTTTGACCATAACATTACAATAAGAATGACTGAATTAAACTTAGATGAAATGCCTTGTCACCCAAGTAAGACAGTTTGCTATGATGATCTTCAATGGAAGATTTCTTCTAGCTCAAGCAATCAATTCAGGGAAAGTTTGTGCTCAACTTGAAGCTGATCATGTGTAGGGAAAGTTTGATGTTTGTACCATAATGGAATGTGACCTCTAATCATCTCAAAATGGCCATTGAAAAATACACTGCAAGGTTGCACACTTAGCCAGATGAAATGGGCGTGCCTTGAAGCAAAAGGCCTATGTAACACCCCCTTTCTATACCCCCCAAATAATCAATTAAATTATTTAGGCACATGTTAAAAAATTTCATCAGAGTATAATTGAACATGGTATAAAAGAGGCATGTCACATTATGCTTGAAATTAAAAATATACAACACCTGCTCATTTAAAGATATGCAATGATGGGGTAGTTTTCAACATAGGAAATCAAATCCTTACACCCATCTCCAAGGATATAATTATACAGCGGAAACTAAATCAACAACATCAAACATATATATTTCCATTCATATATATATATATATATATATATATATATATATCAACAAGTTTTGATGCCAACAACAATATTCATGTTTATACAAAACATCCATCCAACAGATACATATACACAATGCATCACAAAAATGGCACTAAGCCAACCTGGTGCTACATATCCGAGCCGACCGACCAAAAGGATGAAAACAAGCTTCACAAAAAGACCTCCAGCAAACCTACTCTGCAATGCCTCGTAGAGCATCATAAAACAGCAGAAGGGTGAGAAACATTATCATAATAACATTGCATATAATTATATATCTCAACATATAAGAAAATGCACATAAAACATATTCTCACCACAATTCATACCTCATCACCTATACACATCGCAACGTGTACATACACAAATCAAGCATGTTCATCATGCACCAATTCACTAATTCACATAAACTTACATTATTTAAGTTTATTCCTCAATTAAATTCATTCCGCATAAACATACGTCTAACTATGTTTAATCACACATATACATTACAAATGTATAAATCACATACATATACATATATCAAACATGCATATATACCAACAAGTATGTTTCATCACACATACTATCATCTCCATAATACTCCAAATAAACATATGCACATTCATGTTTATTTCTGCATATCATAATTAAAATGATAAAATGCAACTCATAGAGACCGACACACGACTCTATGCAGATTCAAATGCGGTACCGACTCAATATTTCAGCAGTTTCACTCAGGAACCAAATGGAATCATCGCTTGTTACCTAAAGTAACTCCCTGTCGGGCACACAATGTTCCCCATTGCTCACACCCCACATGGGCACACAATGTTTATGGATTGCTCACACCCCACACGAGCACACAATCAATGTGACTAAATCACCCATCGCTCACACCCCACATGGGCACACGATGTTTCTGGATTGCTCACACCCCACACGGGCACACAATCCGATCGCTCACACCCCACATGGGCACACGATCTTGTTGTAGTCATCGCTCACACTCCACATGAGCACACGATGCTACAACGGATTCACAAAGAATCCCACAACACAAGAATGCATACATTATGCTTACATACAAATGACACACAACATTCTTGAAAATGCATACATAATCACAATATAGTTATGCATTTCATCCCATACAATTAGCATACATTCGCATTTAATTCAAGCAATGTATCTACTTGCCAAACGGCCACAACACAACAATCAAACCCATAATTCCATAATTAACATAATTACGTTTTATCGGAAAAGTCGGGTAAAAGTCGGCTAAAAATTACTTTTCTTAGCATCATTGGTTTCTACACGTTTCTAGCTTCGAATCGATATAAGGATCACTAAAAACGGATACCCGAAACTAAAGCTACGGATTAAAACACATAACCCCTCAAAAACCTACAGGCTCGCTGAGCGCCCTTTCACTCGCTGAGCAAGAATCGCCCTGGAACTTTCGTTGAGCGAGGGATAGCTCGCTGAGCGACCACTGCGATTTCCAGAATTTCCCGCAGAGTAACAGTCAACCAAAATGATCCCAAAACTCCTCTAAGCTCATACAATCATGATCAATAACATATTCTAGCTATCATACTTCGGCTATAACGATTTCCAACCGATTAATCCATAAATTTCTCACATTTTCTCTCAAACCCTAACTATTCATCTTCTCTAACTTCTACCAAATCAAAAACCCACAAAATCTAACACATACATAATCATACACAAGATTAAGATAACAATGTTTATCACCCTTACCCGATTATTCCGATTCCTATGAGCAATCTTGATCAAAACCTAGCTTTTCCAAGTTTTTCTCTTTTCTCTTCTCTCTTTTTCTTTCTTCTCTTTTTCTTTCTTTTCTTTAATAACTTTCTATTTCACTCTCTCTCACTTTCTTATATTCTTTTCTCTCTATTTCTACACTTAACTCTATTATTTATATTTCTTTCCAACCAAATATCATTTTCTCACAAAAATACTAATTCTACTAATTTCTAACTTATCATTAATTAACAAATACCTAAAATACCCTCCAAACCAATTTTACCCGAAAATTCACAAAACGGTAAAATCCCAAAACATAACAAATCATCACATTAATTCCTCAACATAAAATATCATCATGATAATTTTCACAAATAAAACAATTATCATACAAATGAAACAAAAGACTCCACAAAAATTTGGGAAAAATCGAATCGGGGTGTTACAGTACCATAATGGAATGTGACCTCTAATCATCTCAAAATGGACATTGAAAAATACACTGCAAGGCTGCACACTTAGCCAGATGAAATGGGCATTCCTTGAAGCAAAAGGCCTATGGCTGACCAGTTGTGACCTTCCCACTTTGACCCTTAATAAGTTCAAGAAGACTTGCTCAAATGAAAAATGGCCAAACATAAAAGTTGTAGGAAACACATAGATGAACAACTTTGTAGTTCATGAAAAATTAATTTGAGTTCTTTTTGGCAAATAAAAATGGCTTGACATTCTGACCACCACCTGTTTGCTGAATTGCTAGGCAGGGCGCGCGCGCTGGCTAGACAATTCCCTCGCCCATGGCCTAGTTTTGCCCTAATTTGCTCAAGCTTTGCAAGATCATATCTCTCTCAATTTTTATGCCATGAAAGAGTTCCACCTATGGATTTTAAGCTCAAGATTCCCTTTTTAATTGGCTCAAGGTAGAAGTTTTATAGCCCTCATATTTTGGGAGAAGGCCTCTCTTGAAGTGGCTGCAAAAATGGCCAAAACTTGCCATTTTTGGAAACCCTAATTTTCAAAAAAACGGTAGGTTTTGGTTTTCTTGATTTCTCTTGATACCTCCATTATTTCTTGATAAAATTTTAACCATAGGATCCTTGTAACCCTAATTTCAAGATTTTGATCTCAAAAAGTCAGGAGTTGACTTTTTCTTCAGCATGGTTGACTTTTCCCCAAATCCCTGATTTTCAGTCATCTGGCGAATTGAACCTCTTCCAAAATGTTTCTATGGATGAAATTTGAACCCTAGGAAGTTGACATCATATATAAGACAATGGAATCCACTTTGAATCAAAATTTCATGGAGAAGCCCAGTAGAAGTGAAACCCTAATTTGGCCCTTTTCATCAGGAGATGTTGCACTGCTTGCCTCCTCTGATTAATTCAAATCTTTCCATGACTTGTGGCTTCAAGTAAAGACTTGTGGGATATTGTGAAGCTTTTGTACAAGGTTGATAAGCTTTGTAGCCCTTTGGTTTCCTTTGTATAGCCTTCAACTGCTCCAATCAATGATCACATACCTATGCCTCAGCTATGATGAACATGATGCAAATGTTTTTGATTGTTACATGGATTTGTTTATGCAATATGAAATGAAATATATTGAGGGAATGAGAGGGAAAATTTTGAGGTATTATAGATGCCCATATTCAATCATCTACAAGCCTGAACGAATAATTGCAACAACTTTTAGACTTTCAATGTATGAAGTGATTGAATACTCGAATAAAGCCTGGAAATTTGAACTTTGTGGATGAGAAAAGTGTCATCTACTTTTTATTATTTTTGTTTTCTGTTTTGACCTCTGAATAGGTAGAGGGAATAGACCAGATGGAATAGGATCGTTGTATATAACGATAACTTGCGGTGTAACTGTTGAGCGAATCAAGCAAGGGAGAGGGAACCTATTGTACAAAATAGGGCTTAACGACGCGACTGATGAGCGAATCAAGCCACGGAAAGGGGGCTGGTTAGCAAAACAGGGCTTAACGATGCGACTGCTGAGCGAATCAAGCCACGGAAAGGGAGCCTGTTGGCGAAACAGGGCTTAACGACACGACTGCTGAGCGAATCAAGCCACGGAAAGGGAGCATGTTGGCGAAACAGGGCTTAACGACGCGACTGCTGATTGAATCAAGCCACGGAAAGGGAGTCTGTTGGCGAAACAGGGCTTAACGACGCAACTGCTGAGCGAATCAAGCCACGGAAAGGAAATCTGTTGGCGAAACAGGGCTTAACGACGCGACTGCTGATTGAATCAAGCCACAGAAAGGGAGTCTGTTGGCGAAACAGGGCTTAACGACGCAACTGCTGAGTGAATCAAGCCACAGAAAGGAAGTCTGTTGGCGAAACAGGGCATAACGACGCGACTACTGAGCGAATCAAGCCACGGAAAGGGAGCCTGTTGGCAAAACAGAGCTTAATGACGCGACTGCTGAGCGAATCAAGCCACGGAAAGGGAGCTTGTTGGCAAAACAGGGCTTAACGACGCGACTGCTGAGCGAATCAAGCCACGGAAAGAGAGCCTGTTGGCGAAACATGGCTTAACGACACGACTGCTGAGCGAATCAAGCCACGGAAAGGGAGCCTGTTGGTGAAACAGGGCTTAACGACGCGACTGTTGGGCGAATCAAGCCACGGAAAGGGAGCCTGTTGGCGAAACAGGGCTTAACGACGCGATTGCTGAGCGAATCAAGCCACGAAAAAGACGACAAACATTGACTTGGAAAGAAAAATGTGCCTGGCAAATGGTATAAGTATCTTCTGTTGGGAGTATTTTAGGTTGAAAAGATGCTACTGGTCTTATGTAATATACCTCAAAACTAGCCCATGCTGGCATGTATATGTTTGGATTTATGGTGTAATGCTCCATGATGATGGATATGCTACGCTTTGGAGGATTTACATGTAATGATGATTATGCATATGCTAAATGCAAAGAAATCTCATGGGAAGGAGACTGCAAGTATCCCAGGTAGCTTGATTGGTGAGAAATGATGATCACTGCATTGATCTGGTTAATCTCCGTGAGGAGAAAATAACTCTGTGGGGAATGTTGTTAATGATACACCGGCTCTGAACTGCCGCCACTGCCAAAAATAAATTGGACTTTGAGATTGGAGAGCCAAGACCCTGCTGCAGATAAACTCTTCTTGAACTCTGACGGGGAAATGAAGACATTTATGACTTGGCTGGGGAAACAGAGATATGACCTAGCTGAGGAAGAAACCTGCTGGGGGTAAGGAACTCCTTGTACTGTTGGGGATCGCCCCTATATTGAAAGCAAACCTCTGCTTGGGGAGCACAATAATCTTTCTGTCATTACTGTTGGGGAATAAATTTCCACTTCACCTCTACTGGGGATAATAGGAGATACACGGGAAGACACATGTTCTTGTTCAAACACATTGTGGAAATATTCCTCCTGGAAATCCGCTTTAGCTCTACTAGAAACGCATGTACCTGCACCTGCATAAACACAACTGATAGTGCCTGCAACATGGAGAATTAGTTTTGGACCTATATGCGCCAAACTTATGGTATGAGTCATCATCCTGGCCACTATACACCCTTTTTAGAGTTGTATTAGATGTTTATGTCCTCCTACATGAGTTAGAAAGCATTCGAATGTTTGCAACACAATATAAATCACAATTTGCTAGACGTTTTTGCAATCAAATAATGTTAGATGAAAAACAAAAACAAAAGCAACTAGTCACAAATTTGACTGAAATTGAATTTTATTGATTTGGAACATGGCCATGAATAAGCATTACATCAAGAAGCAATTCCCTGGAAAGAGGAAGTCGCCCAAAAGGAAAACAAACTATCCTATTGGCAATGTGAAAAATGGATCTCATCAAGTTTCGACCCGGCTATGACTTGTATATCTTCAAGACTCTCCGCTTGCTCTGCCTTTTGAGAAAGGTGATTAGATTGGTCTTCAACCCTTAGAATAACCTTAGTTGCAGATGGATTATGGACTTCGCAGGTCGCAGTCGTTCGTGTTAGTCCCTTTTTTGCGTGGACCGTCCTTTTGGGTTTTCAATCAACCGGGATACCCTTTTTAGCCTGAGCTGTTCGATGTGGCTTTTCAACTCAGCGGGTGTACATTTTTTCAATATTTCCCTAATTTTTGCCCGAGCCTTTTATTCTGTTTTTGGCTCGCCAGGATGCCTATTTTTCCTGGATCTTTATTTTGTTTTTATCTAGCGGGTCTTTTTACACGAAGTATTTTCGTACTGCGTCTGCGTTGACATGGGAATGGAGGTATTCTCCATCCATGGTTGTTAGCATCAAGGCTCCGCCTGAGAAAACCTTTTTAACAACGAATGGTCCTTCATAATTGGATGTCCATTTTCCCATGTGATCGTTAAAAGGAGGAAGAATCCTTTTCAGCACCAGGTCACCTGGTATATACCTTTGAGGTCGTACCTTCTTGTTGAAGGCCTATTTCATGCACCGTTGATACAATTGTCCATGGCATACAACTGTTAGGCGTTTCTCTTCAATGAGGCTCAGTTGATTGTATATGGATCGGAGCCACTCAGCTTCATCTAGCTTAATTTCCATCATTAACCTCAACGAGGGGATCTCCACTTCAACTGGTAGGACTGCCTCCATACCATATACCAATGAGAATGGGGTTGTCCCTGTTGAGGTACGCACTGACGTTCTGTACCCATGTAAAGCAAACGGTAGCATCTCATGCCAGTCTTTGTATGTCACAACCATCTTCTACATGATCTTCTTAATGTTCTTGTTGGCTGCCTCGACGACGCCATTCATTTTTGGGCGATACAACAAAGAGTTGTGATGTTCTATTTTGAAATCCCGATACAAGTCAGCCATCATCTTGTTATTGAGGTTAGAACCATTATCAGTAATGATTCTTTTAGTAATTCCATACCGGCAGATAATATCTCTTTTGATAAACCGGGCTACCAATTGTTTAGTAACATTGGCATAAGACGCCGCTTTGACCCACTTCGTGAAATAGTCTATAGCAACCAGGATGAAGCGGTGACCGTTGGAAGTCGTTGGCTCAATCTTGCCAATCATATAAATTCCCCACATGGAGAACGGCCAAGGTGAAGACATGACACTCAATGGATTTGGAGGTACATGGACCTTATCAGCATAAATTTGGAACTTGTGACATTTACGGGAGTATTTACAGCAATCGGATTCCATGGTGATCCAATAATATCCTGATCTCAACAGTTTCTTTGCCATAGCGTGTCCTCATGCATGGGTACCGAAGGAGCCTTCATGAACCTCTTGCATCAACAGGTCTGCTTCGTGTCTATCCACGCATCTGAGCAGAACTGTAACACGGTGGGAGAACTCACTTTTTAGTCATGTTGCGGATAGCAAGAGTCGCCACCGACTTTTATTTTATCCAAGTGGAAAGGACATAAAAGAACAGGAAAGACCTATTTTAAAAGACTTGAGTTCGGGGGGTAGGTTATACAAAGGGAAGGTGTTATCACCCTTTATATCCATGGTTATCTATGGGCTCTTAGTTACTTAGTTCACTTTGTTTGTTTGCAAGAGTGTAGTGTGTGATTAGAAAAATTTCTTTAAGTACTTGGTAATGACCCTCGTATGGGTGTATACAAAGCCTAGTTTAGAAATTGTGAGGTGTAAAAGTAAGTTT
Source organism: Lathyrus aphaca (assembly GCA_963966055.1). Classification (NCBI taxonomy): domain Eukaryota; kingdom Viridiplantae; phylum Streptophyta; class Magnoliopsida; order Fabales; family Fabaceae; genus Lathyrus; species Lathyrus aphaca. The sequence goes on from OZ014520.1 coordinate 422,356,612, forward strand.
GAAAAGTGTGAGCAAGTAACTATGAGGTACCTACCTTAGATTAAGTCTTTCGTGTTCTCGTATGTTCTTTAAATGGTAAGACTATCCCTATTATTAAGGAATAGGTAGTCATTACCTTGGATGTTAAGGGACAAACGTAGGGTCATCGTATGGTCATAAAAGGCAACAGGTAAGGGTGTCTTTAGCAATTCGTAGGGACTATCATCATTTATTCGAAGGGACAAGATCATTATTCCATAGGCAACCTCGAAGGGACTTGATCTTTTAAACTGTCGGGACTTGATGATTTTTATGAAGGGACTTTGCTTAAAACACCCCTATATTCGAGGGACTTGACCATATTTAAGGCAACCAAAAGGGGTAACTTAGGAAGTGCAAGATGGCGATCAAAGATCGACTTACGTGTGTGAGTGGTTATATTCAAGTATTTATCTTATTTAAATTAATTTTCTAAGTTATTTTAATCACATATAGGTTATACACACCCTAATATTACTAACCATACAGTAAAATATAAAATAACGATATAAAGTAAACCTACAAATATTCCATGGCTTTAGTAGTTACATAATAATAAAAATAATAATGATAATAATAAACATAATAAGAATAATAAATAAACAATAATCAAATATTAGTAATAATAAAATAATAATAATAATAATAATAATAATAATGGTTAGAATAATGAATAAAGAGAATAAAAATTCAAAAGAAAAATTATTTTTAGGTTAAGCAAATATTAGAAATTCTTAGAAATTAATTAAGGAAATAAATTTAATAATAATAAACAAATAACAAATTATTTACATATTAATAAAAACTAAGATTAATAATTAGGGTTTAGAACAATTAAGTTAATTTTTAAGGTTAGAAGAAAATTAGGGTTAAGAAGAAATTAAGAAAATTAGGGTTGTTAATTATAATTAGAATACATTATTAATTTATTTACAAAAAATATAATAACTATATATAAACATATTATAAAATTAATACAAAATAAATAACATTAAGAAAATAATTTATGAGTTTTTTAGAAAATATAAAGTTTTATGAAAATATTATTGTTTATTAGTTTAGAAATTATTTTAATTATATAAATTTAAATTAAAAATTAGAAAATAGCAAAAATAAGGAAAATATGGAAGAAAAAAAAACCCTAAAAAGATAGGACCTGGGATTTGAACCCAAATCCCTTACCTCAACAACAGCATTCAAAACCAGATGAGCCAGCACGCGCTGGTGTAAGCAATATACAACACAATCCTTATATTATAAACCTGCAAAAACAAATGAAATTAAAACCAAAATGGCATGCGGCCAGATTCGAACCCATGACCATCACAACAACAACCAAACACTTCAACCAACTGAGCCACATGGGGCGCGTCTGCAAGCTAAGCAACAAACAATCATAATATATTAAGTTAACTGAATAATGGAAAAATTAAACAAAATATGGTGTCACCAAGGATCGAACACAAGTCACAGCCATCACAAGTACACGCCTACACCACTGGGCCAAGCAGCTTTTGTTGAAATAATATGAAAACAATTCAATAAAATATTAAGTCAAATATTTAAATTCCAGCGTTGGCGCCAGCTGACTTTATCTTCTTCCTCTTACCTGCAAATTTTCCTGCGAGTTTACCTACAACTATTCCTGCGAATTTTTACTTTCCAGAACCTACGAAAATTGTATCTCTCACAATATGCAAAATTTCATCAAATTAAAGACACATACATGATCCTTGCAATGTATACAGTCCAACCATGGTTTCATTATTCATTTATATTAGGTAAATCGTGAACCCCTAATTTGAGAGCTCTAACCCTAACAATGGCAGTTTTCGATTCAGGTCATGGTTCTTCAATATCATTGCCCAGAAACAATCTAAACATCATTGCTAACAAGAATATATGGTTAGAATTCATCAACAACACACAAACAATCAGAATCGAAAAAAAATAAAACATGAACAAGTTTGGTTCAGTTTATGCAAATAGTGATGATTTGGATGCGGCAAATGATTCAAATAGATTCAATGATCATCCAGGAATGTATTGCAACCTTCAAAACTTCTTGATATGGCCTGCAATCAAAAATCCGAATATGAGTTTTTGTATGAAATTTTGAAGTTGAATGATGTTCTTGGAGGCTCTGAATTTCGTCCCTTGAGCTTTTAATAGGTTTGTGAACTTATAGTGATGTGAATTACGTCAAACGTTTATGGATTAGTGGGCTTTCTTGAATAACTTGAGTGTGAAGGAATGTCATGATAAAAATATATGAAAAATAAAATCTTTGCATACCAATCTATTCTAGCACGAATTTGAATCAGATCAATCATCTCTAAATAATGTTTATGACCTTCTAGAACAAGAATCAAATTTAAATATTGAGTTTTCATATTTTATTTTAATTTAAATTGATTTTTAATGAATAAAATCAAAATAAATAAAAAATAAACTATAAAAATCTGAATAAATGATATTTGATTTGTGCATGATGTCATGGTAGAGATTGGGTCATAAAAATGCAAGCCCATGTGACAAGAATTGGTTCTAAGACCCCATTTGCTCAATATACCTCTCAAAAATTTCCCAACTTCACAAAGGCACAAATCCTTCAATTTTAAGGCTACGAAGGTGTTATTGGACATTTTAGAAATCTTAGGGAGTCCTCTAACCAACCTCTTTGATCTCATGTCCATATCCTTTACCATTTTCAAATTATGCCCTTTGGAAGATGTTGTCTTTTTGTTGACTTTTAAAATGACCTATAATGTCTTAGCTCATACCTTCCAAATGAAGCATTTTTGGGATTGTCTTGTGAGACACAAAGTTGTAGAGAATTCAATTTCCTTCAAAATGAGCTTTGATTGAAAAATTTTGATGAAGCATGTGAAAGTTATGGTTGGTCAAAATTTAGTTGACTTTTCCTATGAAAACCCTAATTTAGAAACTCCTGATTCTTGTTGATCTGAAACTTCCTTGATGAATCATGATCAACCCTTGATCAAATGATGAATTTTACTTCATATACTTGATGTTGGCAAAAAAATCATGAAGTTTGACTTTGGTTTGACCACAGTTGACCTTAGTTTGACTTTTTAACTACTTTGACTGACTTTTGCATATATGATCATCTGACTGAGCAACCTTTGGGGAAAGCCTTGAAACTTAAAATAGGGATTCTTGAAGACATATAGGATGATATGAAGCTCACTTGAAGCCTTGGAAGTCCATTTATCCTGATGAAATCCAAAACCCTAGTTTAGGATGCATTGCTTAGGAGGATGTTTTGCCTGAGGGGATTGTCAAACTTTCTGACTAATTGTGAACCTTGTGAACCTTGAGATACCTTATGAACCTTGTGAACCTCTTGGGACACCTTAGTACACAATTTCTTGTCTAGGTGAGGGCAAATTTTGGGGTGCAACAGCTGCCCCTGTTCAATTTTCTGAAACCTGAGGAGTTAGATTGGCATGTGTGCCATTCGTGACTTGGAAGGTTGAAGGGGATTGAACACAAAAGCCCAAAAATTTGCACTCGCCGGTGCGTAAAGTAACACTGCTTTTGTTGTATATGCTGGAGTGGGCTTAAAGATACCACTCAGAGGAACTGAGGATGGGCCTATAGATGTCATCTATAATACCGGGAGGTGATAGTATCTTTATGTTGTCACTGGATATCAGTATTAGGTCTTCGTATAGGCCGTCTCTGAATCATTCTTGTAACATGGTTTGAGTTGAATGTCAGCACTAGATCTTCGTATAGATCGTCTCTGAACTATCTTTTAGGAACATACTTTAATTTAGGCATCAGAATCAAATCTTCATGGCGATCTTTTCTGAATTGCTTTTGGTAATATCTTGGGTTAAGTACAAGATCTTCGTATCGATCATTTGTGTACCATTCCATAGATAAATTGTTGCATAGACCATTAGAAATAAATCTTTGTAGCGAATATCTCTTCTGGAAATATCCCGGATTAGGTAATAGATCTTCGTATAGACCATTTACATACCATCCCAAGGACAAAAAGAATATCAGGATTAAATCTTCGTGGTGATTATCCCTAAACTTCTTCTGAAAGAATCTCTTGGATTAAGTACTAGATCTTCGTATAGATCATTTACACACTATCCCAAAGATAGTTGACCATCGGAAATAAATATTCGTAACGATTATCTCCTCTGGAAATATCCTGGATTAAGCACTAGATCTTCGTATAGATCATTTACGTACCCTTCCAAAGACAACTTGAGTATTGATCATCAGAAATGAATCTTCGTAGCGATTATCTCTGAATTAAGTATCAGTACTAGATCTTCGTATAGATCGTCTCTGAACTGTTTCGAGTTGTTGATAGTGTTTATCTGTCTGCAGCTATCCTAAAAAGAGAAGGTTAGTTTATGCAAGATGTATGCATGTATGGCAAGATGTACCTAAGTAAATGTCTTATGCACTATGGATGCGCATGCTGTAATATGATGTAAATGATGTATGTATGAATCATGTAGCCTGAAGCGTCCAGATATCTTTGTATAACAACTATTGGCTAGGGAAAATAAATCCCGGCTTGTTGTTGAGGAATATGAGGACTTCGTTTCCGTCTTGCTTGATAGTATGGTACTCAGAACCTCCCGTCTTTGTTCGTCGTGCTTTTTACTGAAGGAATGAGTTCCTGAATATCCTGACTGAGGATAAAAGAGATGGACATAAATCTGAGAGGCTTAATTCTTTGGAGGACATGAAACTACCTGAAGACTTCATTGAGTGGGAAGTATAAGATATTACTTGAAGTATCTTGTATGGATATCCGTAAAGATTACTCTGTGGGGATGAACCGGAGAAGCTTCATTGAATTCCTACCTTCGTTCGTCCTTAGTAAATACTATTACTGCATTTTATGCATTTCTGGTAAACATCAATCATATTCAAAAGCATACATACATTCAGACACAACCAATGGATGTTTTCGTTTAAGTAAACAAGGGAAAAGTAAACTTGAATTAAAACATGAGACTTTATTTATTTAGAAAGTAGCCTATACACAGGAAATTTTGTACAAGGAAACAGAAATCCTAGTAAGAGGAATTTGTCATAAAAGTTTTACAAAAACAAAGAAAAACAGCTATGTGAAAAATAATCATATTGAGTTCCAATTCTACTATTACCATTATCTTCAAGTATCTCATCCTTTGCTGTTGAGATAGAAATGATTGAATTGATCTTTATCTGTTTGAACTTGATTCAGGTAGCATAACTGGTTGGGGTTACATGAGTGATCCAACGAGACATAGTCATACGCTTTAATCCCTAACTTTTGTCTGGATTGCCTTTTCAGGTTTTCAATCCACCGGGATACCCCTTTTTTGCCCAAGCTGCCTTTTCAGGTTTTCGACTTGCCGGGTGTACATATATATCCCTAATTTTTGCCCGAACCTTTTTAGTTCGCCGGGATGCCCTTATTTTTGCCTAGTCCAGTCAACCTAGCGGGTCTCTTTTTATGCATAGTATTTTTTAACTATGTCTGCGTCTACGGGCTGTGGGAAATCTTCACCATCCATAGTAGTAAGCATCATGGCACCTCCTGAGAATACCCTCTTGACTACAAATGGTCCTTCATATGTAGGAGTCCACTTGCCCCTAGGATCACCCTGTGGTAATATGATACGCTTGATTACCAAGTCTCCAGTCTGATATACCTTTTGCTTAACCTTCTTATTAAAAGCTTTGATCATCCATTTCTGGTACATCTGACTGTGACAAACAGCTGTCAACCTTTTCTCATCAATCAAATTTATCTGGTCAAGTCGAGTCTGAATCCACTCATCTTCATCCAAGCCTGCATCCTTTATGATTCTTAAGGAGGGGATCTGAACTTCAATGGGTAGAACTGCTTCCATACCATAGACTAAGGAGAATGGGGTTGCCCCTATTGAAGTACGTATTGTAGTACGATAACCATGAAGAGAAAATGGTAACATCTCATGCCAATCCTTATACGTAACCGTCATCTTCTGTAGAATCTTCTTGATGTTCTTATTTGCAGCTTCTACTGCCCCATTCATCTTTGGACGATACGGAGAAGAGTTGTGATGCTTAATCTTGAACTACGTGCAGAGGTCAGTAATCATAGTGTTGTTCAGATTAGAGACATTATCTGTGATGATCCTTTCAGGGATGCCATACCTATATATAAGATTATTCTTAAATAATCGAGCCACAACATTCTTCATAACAGATGCAAATGAGGCTGCCTCCACCCACTTTGTAAAGTAATCAATGGCATCCAGGATGAAACAATGCCCATTGGAAGCAGTAGGCTTGATCTCACCAATCATATCAATGCCCCACATGGAAAATGGCCAAGGAGCAGTCAACACATTCAATGGAACTGGAGGTATATGCACCTTATCAGCATAAATCTGACACTTGTGACACGTTTTGGAATGTTGATAGCAGTCAACTTCCATGGTAGACCAATAGTAACCTACTCTCAATATCTTCTTTGCCATGGTATGACCACTAGAATGAGTGCCAAAGATCCCGTCATGCATATCTTCCATTATCTCTGTTGCTTCCTTCTTATTCACACAACGAAGCAAAGTCGAATGATGATTGCGCTTGTATAAAATTCCATTACTCAAGAAGAACTTAGCAGACAACCTCCTCAGAAACTTCTTATCATTGACAGATGCCCCTTCAGGGAACTCCTGAGCTTCATGATACCTTTTCACTTCATAGAACCAAGGCTTTCCCTCTACTCCTTCAGTGTCAATCTCATTGCAATATGTAGGCTTCTCAAATCTATCAATAGTGATCTTGGGAGCTTCATCATCCCAGCTAATCTCAAACATAGATGCTATGGTGGCTAATGCGTCTGCCAACTGATTATCTCCTCGTGGAATATGTCCAAAGGTAATCTCTTCAAAATATGGGATCAGAGACAACACATGCTCTCTGTAAGGAATGATATTTTCATGCTTGGTATCCCAGTCTCCTTTAATATGACTAACTACCAGGGCTGAATCTCCATATACTTCCAAAAACTGAATCTTCATCTCAATGGCAGCTTTGATACCCATGATACATGCTTCATATTCAGCCATGTTGTTGGTACAATAGAAACAAAGTCTAGCAGTGATTGGGGTATGACAACCTTCAGGGGAAATGATCACAACACCAACACCATTACCAAGCGCATTAGAAGCTCCATCAAAAACCATAGTCCATCGGGATCCCTGTTCAGGTCCGTCATATTGTCTAGGTTCTTTAGTAACAATCATAATATCTTCATCCGGGAACTCAAAATTCATAGACTGATAATCATCCACTGCCTGATGAGCCAAATGATTAGCTACAACACTACCTTTAATGGCCTTTTGAGTGGTGTACGGTATATCATATTCTGTTAAGATCATTTGCCATCTCGCTATTCGTCTGAAGAGAGCAGGTTTCTCGAATATGTACTTGATTGGATCCATCTTTGAAATCAACAAGGTAGTATGGGTCAACATATATTGTCTTAGTCGGCGAGCAGCCCATGCCAAAGCGTAACAAGTTTTCTCGAGCAATGAGTATCTTGTTTCACAGTCGGTAAACTTTTTGCTAAGGTAGTATATTGCCTGCTCTTTTCGACCAGACTCGTCATGTTGCCCCAACACACACCCCATTGAGTTGTCTAATACTGTTAAGTACATAATCAAGGGTCTTCCATCAACTGGTGGCATCAAAATTGGAGGTTCTAGGAGATATCTCTTGATTTCATCAAAGGCTACCTGGCATTCGTCATTCCACTCCATTACCTGATCTTTCTTCAACAACTTGAAGAAACCAGCCACTTTAAACTCCAACCAAGCTTCAAAGCTTCATCAAGAGGATCATTGGAGCCATTTTGAAGCAAAGAAGCAGGCAGAAAGCTCCTGGATTGAAAGCTCCATTTCAGGTGAGCTCAAGAACTTTTTTCCAGAAATTTGTTTTTAAGTTCCTAAATGAATCTATGTGATGTGCTGATCATGCTGGTATGTTTAGTTTTGCAAATGGTTAAGTATTGAGTATGTATGAAGCTTCTGAAATTTTTTGACCTAAAAACATTTTGATTCGATTCAGCTTTGATACGAAAAATAAATGTGTTGTGATTGTTGATTCTTGTTGTATGATGTATGGGGTTGGATTCTGGGCAGAGAGATTGAGTTTTAGAAGCCTAGGGAAGAAGTTAGCAATTTCTCAGGGGAGGTGTGGCCGGAGAAGATGACCGGAGGTCATTTTCGGCCACCTGAATGTCATTAGGGAATTAATCACGTTTAGGGTTCGGTTTGAATCTGGACCATGGATCTGGTTGACCTACGTTGACTCCCGCGTGTTTGAAGGGCTCAGATCACCCCATTAGGCCCTAATCCACGTCATTAGTTTAATTAATTAGGGTTTTATGTTAATTGAGTCAGTTTGAACCTAGGCCGTTGGATGACGCGCGCAGTCTTCCCTCCATCTCCCAGTTTGAATTTGAACCTCAGGATTTGCATACTTTTCATTTTATTTAATTTTTATTTCATTTATTTTATAATTAACTTGCACGAATTATTAAAAATAGTAAAATACATTTAAAAATTCTGAAATTTTTTATCAAATCTTTAATCAATTTTCAGAACCCAAAAATATTTTTATTTTTATTTTTTGCATTAAAAATCATTTTTAAATTATTTAAATGCTTATTTTTAATTAGTTAACGGAAATTAATTAATTAAAAATACATTTAGGTATTTAAAAATCACCAAAAAATTCACATTGCATTCCAAAACATTTAGACACATTATCAAACTCTAAAACCAAATTTCTTTTTTGTTCTTAATGCCTTTTGATCATTTTCATTGGAATTAAATTCATTTTAAGGTAATATTTTTGTGCAAACTTTGAAAAAATCCATTCTGCCTAACCATTGAGAGTTTGATGATGGTTCTTCTTGAATTGCATCCTTCATGGCATGTAGTTTATAGGATAAAATTGGTTTGAATTGATCTTCCATTTTCAATTTGTTTTGCATTTTTCATGATAAGGTACCTTAAAACCCTAATTGACTTGAGAAAGTCATAACTTGCACTAGGTTAAGAGTTAGGTCCCCTCCTTTGGGCAGTGAACTTGTGTAGGGTTAGGGTTCCTTTGATCCCATTTTCAATTTTTTGTCATGTAATTTGCTTCTGATTTTGAATTTTTGCATTGTATGTTGTGTGTAAACCCTAATTTGTGCCTTCCCTTGCATCCATTTCTCATTTGCTTGCATCCAATGACTTGCCATGACATTTTGTGCATCCACATGATTCATAATACATCTTAGGACACATTAGAATCATGTTTGACCATTGCATCTTTCATTTGCCATGTTATGCATTCATATCATTTCATAAACATTCTTGAATCTTATGGTTCAAATCATGCTTCATTTGCATCTTTATGCTTGTTTGATCATTCTCATCTCTTGTCATGTGTTTGCATCATCCCTTAGCATCATTAACATCATTTTTATGCTTCTGGTTTTGGTTTGCATCATGGCATTTCATCCCATTCTCATTGCATCTCATTTTTTTGTGCTAACTTTTCAGGTGGTAAGTTGTTTTGAGAAGTGAATTTGCCTTCACTTCTCACAATCTCTTCTCATCTCTCTTGCATCTTTGCTGCATTTTATATTGTGTATTGGATTGAGCTTGCTCATTCATGTTCATCTCTTACTTTCTTTCTTCAAGCAACTTGCCTTCTTAAGTGAAGCAAGTTGTTCTGCTTCTCTTTGCTTCTTGCTCCTTTCATCTACTTCCTTCCTGGTGGTTTCTCTGAAGATCTTCTTGCAAACCTCATTAACCCTAGGAATAACCAAGCATGATAATAATTAGGGTTTGATTAGTCCCCCATTTAGCTTTTACCTTTGTGTCATCTTTGAGTCTTCTCTTCTCATCTCATAATCCAAGACTAAACCCTAAAGGTTTTAAGGCTTTGTGTTTAAGCTTATGCCTGCATCCTTCTATTAGGATGGAGTGTATAACTTTAATCCTAAGTGTTAAACCCTTAATGTGTTTAAATCCTTTAATCAATCCATCTAATAAACACTAAGACATCAAGCTTGTAACTTGGGCCTTGCATTAGGGTTCTAATTCTTCCTTAATTGGTTAAGAAGGACTAACCCTAGTGTTAATGGACAAGTCCCCCTCAAGTTGTCTTACAAACCATAAAGATTCACTTCTTAATCCTACCATTAACTAAAATTCACTTTAATAAAGGTTTTGTTTTGTCATGAGGTTAATCCCTAATCATGGATTAAGTTGAGGAGTCTTTCTCAGCTTAAATGTTCTCATCTATTATCCTTCTATTAGGATGGTGTAATGAGTCCATTAAATCTTTGATTATGGCTTAATCTCATTACTTAACACTAAACAAAATATCAAAAACATCTAAATAAATATAAGTAGGTTAATGATCTTAATCCTACATCTTGGTGGTTAAGTATGAGGTGCTTACTTAACACTTAAGGTATTCTCATTACCCCTAATCAGAGAGAGGATGTGATGAGTTTACTAACCCTTGGTTTAGGCTTAAGCTCATTTTCTTATGACACATTCAAAAAGCAATAAAAGACTGAAAACACCAAAAGCAAACAATAATCGTCTCCTCCGGGATTCTTTTCTCATCATCTTCACTCACAAACGAGAACTTGCTTCTTCCGTCTAATGCAAGACAGTTTGCACCTGAGCCAGACAGGTCATACACTTGAGCATAGACAAGCAAGCAGTTCACAAGTCAATTTATCTTTAAGTCTCTTTGGGTCAAACTACGGTGTTCTGACTTCCTCATTGCACGAGAGGATACGTAGGCATAACTTAACAGTTATCGAACAAAAGTCTCTGTATATTCCCCCTCTTTCCAGCTTTATTCTTTAAGCCTCATATTCTTGAGCATTTCATTCTTGTTCTTACACTGACACTTCATTTATGCACTTCACTTTTCTTCTACACTGACACTTGCATTCTTTCCAGCTTTGATACACAAATTGCACTGACACTACCCCTTTAAAACACAAATCTTTTAAGCATGGATCCCGTCGAGTACGGCGGACAATCTGGGTGCTAATACCTTCCCAGGTTGTAACCAACCCCCTTTCTCAGTCTCTCTGGTTCACAACCGTCTTATCCATATCTTTCTAGGTCTATGCAGCATTACCTTTCCTCCGGGATAAAAATGCCTAGCTGGCGACTCTATTCATTTCCTTCTCCTTTCGCCGACCGTTCGCGTCTGTACCCCTCTTGACCTAGGTGTCATTTGGTGGGAGCGACAGAAACCTAAAATCTTCTACAGGTTTCTAAACTCCTAAATTCTTGCCCAGAAATGATCCCCACTCATCACTGATCCTAAATCCCCAAACAAAATCCATTTTTCATCCATCAAAAAGCCGAATCAAAGCAAAACGTCTCTAGGGTTAAAACTTTCAGAGACTCCATACATGCTCAATATCCCACCATTTTGAAAAATAAATATATCATAATCATCAGCACAACATAAGGATTCGATTAAGAACTTAAAAATAAGGTTCTGAGAAAAAAGTTCTTGAGCTATACCTGAGATGGAACCTCCTGATTCTGGGCTTTCTGGCTCTTCCCTTGATGCAAGTCCACTCCTCTAAACCTCCTGATATTGAAATGAAGCTTAGAAAACCTTGATAGTGGCTAGTTTTGAGATTCCAGCTCTGATGCAGCAAATTTGGAAAGTTGTGTATGTGGTGTTTTAGGTTGTTTCAATGCTTGACTCTTGATCCATGGATGGTATGTCACTTATTGGTGAAGAAAAGTTTAAGGTTTTATGGCTGTGGGCAGAGTTTCGAAGAGATGAAGAAATTTGCAGTTTTTGTCAATCCTGGCTTATGGGAGGATGCTGGCTTGTGTGTGTGTGTGTCTCAAGTCCTTGAGGTCCACATAATATGTTTTGATTGGGCAGAGGGTTGGTAATGTCACAGTTTGATTGGTATGGGCAAAGATACAAAAAGTCAAGATTTTGTGTACTATAGGTATGGCTCGGGTCAGAGGAGGATTAGGGGAATGGTTGGGCTCAGCATGGATCAAGGAAGGCCTTTGGATTGTTTTTGTGCAGCTGTAATGGCTGAGGCAAGTGGTAGCATGGCTCTTGCAACTTTTCCCTCTTTGGAATTCTTTGTGAACCAAGGCAATGAAAACCCATGAACTCTTGGGCAATTTGCAGCAAAATGGACCACATGAAGTTGTTATGATGCTTTGATATCACTTAGCAACTAATCCAATCATTAGAAGTCCCTTTTGCAAAAATTCCATTCTTGAAGATTTATGAGGAATGCCTTATGGTGACTTGTAATTCAAGGCATGAAAGTGAGAAATTCCTTGGGCAATTCTGAATTATAGGTCATGTATGATGTTTGTGTAATGGTTAGAAGTCAATTAGAGGTCACAAATTGCCTTGGTATGAGTTTTTGCAAGTTTCCCACTTTGGTGCATAAGTGAAGTTTAATGATTTTTCCAACTTTGCAAGACCATAACTTGAGTTCTGTGATGAATTAGATCAAGTTCTTGTACTTTTTGAAAAGGGAATGATCCAATATACAACTTTCATGAGCAAGAATTTTTCATTTGAAGCATTTTTGAATCAAAAAGAGGAGGTTGAAAAACTTTCCCAAAATGGCAAGTTTGCATTACAAGTCACTTTCCCAAAATGGCAACTTTGCAAATGGCTTGAAATTCTTCAATTTTGTGAACTTATAACTTCTTCTAAGATCAAATAAAGATCATATAAACCCAAAATGATGGAGAAGACCCTTTGGTTGGATGATTGGGGACCCCAGATGCCCTGATTTTGCACTGACTTGTTCAAGAAGTCATATATTGATCAGATTCCTTCCCCATTGAGTTTCTTCATGTAAATTGGTATGCATGATCCTTATAACATATAGAGACCGATAGAAACAAGAATGACCAAAAAATTTGGAGTTATGGCCTCTGAAACCAAAACCCTAATTTTAGGTTATCTGTGCAGTTAAACCTGGCTCTGCTTCCATGCCTTTCTCAGTTCTTGTGATTTTCTGACTTTCTTGATCTTGAGAGGATATAATATGATGCTTGAACATACATGGACCCTCTTGAGATGATTGAAGACCTTTGGAGTGGCTCAAATAGCTCAGGGATTGCCCAGTCAAGCAAAAATGCAATATGAGATGCTATGATTGAATCTATGCAAAATGAAAAGATTACAAGCCATGGTGAACTTAGTGAGGGCAAATTTGGGGTGTTTACACCATTGATCCTTCAAGCACAGTAAGATACATGATCAAGGGTCTCCCTGGCACTGGAGGCATGAGAATTGGAGGTTCTAACAAATACTCCTTGATTCGGTCAAAGGCTTGCTGGCAGTCTTCATTCCATTTTATGACCCGATTCTTCCTCAGAAGCTTAAAGATGGGCTCACACGTGGCTGTTAGGTGTGAGATAAACCGTGAAATGTAGTTTAGTCTCCCTAAGAAACCACGCACTTGCTTTTTAGTCTTTGGCTCAGGAATCTCTTGGATGGCTTTTACTTTGGCCGGGTCAACATCAATTCCCCGCTCACTGACAATGAAGCCCAGTAGCTTTCCGGATGGACCCCGAAGGTGCACTTGTTCGGATTCAACCTCAATCTGAACTTCTGGAGTCTGTCAAACAACTTTGCTAGATTAACCAAACGCTCCTCTTCTGTTTGGGATTTTTCTATCATATCATCAACATAGACCTCAATCTCATGATGAATCATGTCGTGAAATAGCGTCACCATTACCCGTTGGTAAGTGGCTCCAGCATTCTTAAGACCAAACGACATGACCTTGTAATAGAAGGTTCCCCAAGGTGTGATGAAGGTAGTCTTTTCCATATCATCGGGAGACATCTTAATCTGGTTATAACCTAAAAACCCGTCCATGAAAGAGAACATAGAAAATTGAGTAGTACTATCAACAAGCATATCTATATGAGGTAGAGGGAAGTCATCTTTAGGGCTGGCCCAGTTCAAACCCCTGTATTCTACACACATCCTGACTTTACCGTCTTTTTTAGGGACCGGTACAATATTGGCAACCCACAGAGGGTAACTAGTCACAGGCAAGAAACCAGCATCAAATTGTTTTTGTACTCCCTCTTTGATTTTGATTGCCATATCAGGTCGTGTGTGCCTCAACTTTTGCTTCACTGGCGGGCAATCTTCTCTCAAAGGCAGCTTGTGTACCACAATGTCAATGTATAAACCAGGCATGTCTTGATAGGACCAGGCAAAGACATCAACATATTCTCGAAGCATGGCAATCAGAAGAGTCTTAATAGATTCCTCTAATGCGGCCCCGGTCTTAACTTTTTTCGTGTCCTCCTCGGTGCCCAGGTTTATCACTTCAATGGTCTCTTCATGCGGCTGAATCATCTTTTCCTCATGTTTCAGTAGTCTGGCTAACTCTTCAGGTAGTTCGCAATCTTCTTCACCTTCCTCATCAGCTTGGTAAATAGGATTGTCAAAGTCATACTTAGCCATAGAAAGGTCGTCATTGATAAGATCTGGTGAAGAGCACCTAAATGAATGATGATTCATGCAAGGCTTTAGAAGGAGGTTAAAAAATTAAAACATTGCCACTTTAAAACTTTTCTTTCTTTTCTTTTTTTTAAAACAAAGGAAAAAAAATGAAAGACAATGAACAACATGGATGAATGCAAAACTTCAGCTTTATTTATGATTATGGTATTGTGTTAGGAACAAAATAACCCTTACAATAAGCTACTATGCCCCGGGAAAGACATAACGCTTGAGTACAGGAAAGACAAAAGCAAAAAGCATTACTCTTCAAAGGAAGTGACTGAAATGAGCCTTTCAGATGACCAATTGTTAAGTTGAGTCTCTGGACCATAAGGTCTGATCCACCCGTCCAAATCACAATCATTATCAATTGTGTCGTCTTGCACTGAACTGATATTCCCATAATCAACCATTCATGTAATTGTGAAGGTAATCGGGCCTTGACGACCTCTAGCGCTCTGTTCAGATGATAACTGCCCAGGATGGTAGCCAACACCAAACATATCCTTCTTTTCTGATACTTCCACTAGACTGCCCCAGCCTTCTCGTATTCCTGATTCCACTACCTTCAGAGCTTGTTTATAAAAGGTTATTGAAACCCCTTTCTTTGATTCTTCAGAAGAAGCTACCAATTCAGTCTTCAAGGGCTTGAAAGCCAGACACGGAGTCTCAACTATCTCACCGTCCATCTCTATATATTTAAATGAAGCCAGGTGACTGATAAAGATATCCTCTTTTCCACAGACCGTTACAATTTGCCCTTTGTAAACACCCCAAATTTTCCCTCACTCATTTCACACCATGGCTTGTGATCTTTCATCTTTGCATAAGTTTAAGCATATCATCTAATATTGCACTTTTGTTTCACTACATTAGTTCAAGTTCATCTGCATCTAGGGTTTGTGATCTGAGCAATCCAAGGATCCATCTGAGCCACTCCAAAGGTCTCCAATTATTCCAAGAGGGTCCATGTGTTTCCTATCATCATATTATATCCCTCAAAGTTCAAGAAAGTCAAGAAATCACAAGAACTGGCAAGGCATGGAAGCAGAGCTAGGGTTTTCACTACACAGATAACCAAAATTAGGGTTTTGGTTTCAGAGGCCATAACTCCAAAATTTTGGGCCATTCTTGTTTCTAATGTTCTTAAGATGTTATAGGGATCATATGTACCAAGTTTGATGAGGAAATTCATTGTGGAAGTCATCTGTTCATTGGGTAACTTCTTGAGCAAGTCGGAGCAAAATCAGGGCATCTGAGGCCCCCAACAGTGGAACCAAAGTGATATTTTCATCAAATTGAATTTATATGATCTTTATTTGATCATTGAAGTGCTTGGAAGTCCACAAAATTGAAAAAATTTGAGCTAAACCAAAAGTTGCCAAAAATGGAAATGACTTGTAATGGAAACTTTCCATTTTTGGAAAGTTCTTCAGCCTCCTCTTTCTCAACCAAAAATGCTTCAAATGAAATATTGTTGGTCATGAAAGTTGTAGATTGGATCATTCCCTTTTCAAAAAGTACAAGAACATGTTCTAATTCATTACGAGACTCAAGTTATGGCCTTGCAAAGTTGGCAAAAATCCTATAATTTTCACTTTCACACTAAAGAGGATTTTTTGCAAAACCACTTGCCAAGTCATTTTGTGAACTCTAATGCATCTCTAAGCATCATACAAACATAGTACAATGCATTGTGATCAGAATTTCCCAAAGAATCCCAACATTTCATGCCTTGCATCATAAGATTTCTCAAAAAGGGGAAAATTACATAACACTTGCAAAACCTATGAAATCTTTCCCTCCAAGCCATCCAGCTGCATAATTTCAATCCCATGGCTCTCCTTGAACCAAGATGAACCAAGACATGCCATGAAACAGCTACTGCATGAGCCCATACATCAAGTACACAAGTTGTTGACTTTTTGCAATTG
This sequence comes from Lathyrus aphaca, assembly GCA_963966055.1. Classification (NCBI taxonomy): domain Eukaryota; kingdom Viridiplantae; phylum Streptophyta; class Magnoliopsida; order Fabales; family Fabaceae; genus Lathyrus; species Lathyrus aphaca. Next base: position 422,373,150 of record OZ014520.1, read on the forward strand.
AACCCATACCAATCAGGTGCAACCACAACAACTCTCTGGCCAATAGAGACATGTTATGTGGACAAAAAGAAAGCCATTTCACATAACCTTGGAGCTCAGAACCATACAAAAGCCAAGTTCACAAAAATTACCCTAAAACTTCAAACTTTCGATTCTCTCTGTTCAGCCACTCAAACCTCAAACAAACTTCATAAACCAACTCACCATCATCCATAGATCATTTCTCAACCATCAAACAAGCCTGAAACCCCACAAACACAAAACACGATTTTGGTGTAGCAAGAGTTCATCCTCTCAATCCAGCCATTCTAAACTCATTCAAAGCCTTGCAACATCATCAAGGGATCAAGTGGAGGCTATTTGCACAAGAGAGAGGTCCAGAAAGTGCCAAACTGAAAAGCTTCATCTCAGGTATACCTCAAGAACAAATTTTCCAGAACTTGTTTTTTTATGTTATAGAAATGATCTATATGCTTCATTGATCACACTGCACTTGTTGGTTTTGAAAATGGTTGTGTATTGAGTATTTCATGGTTGTCTGAAAGTTTTGCCATTTTTATGTTTTGATTCGTATCTTGTTCATGATGCAATATAAATTTGTTTTGAGGGTAGATTCAGGCTTAGGGTGAGTTGGGGATCTGATCTGGAGCTTTAGAGCTCTTAAAATGACCTAGGGAAGAAGTTGGGTTGAGGGTCCTGCCGGAGAAGATGACCAGAGCTAGCTCCGGTCACCTGAAAGTCATTAGGGTTAATTTTTAGGGTTTAAGGCTCAGTTTGAATGTAGGTCGTAGGATCAAGTTTAACGCGTGAATGGAAGGCCAGGATTAGTTCATTAAAACCCTAATCAGATTAATTAATTTAATTAATTAGGTTTAATTAAAAAATGCCAGAATCAATCTCAGCCCTCCAAAAATGCGCGTGGTCTTTCCCTCCTTTTCCAGTTTGAATATCAACCATCAGATGCGCATACTTCTCCTTTATTTCATTTTTTATTTCATTTTTTCTTATTTCTTTTGCATAATTATTATAAAATATCAAAACTCATCAAAACAATTTCAAACTTTGCATTTCTGATTCAAATATTTTCCCTCATCCAAAAACATTTTTATTTTTATTTTTTGCATTAAAAAAGCATTTTTAAAATATTTTAATGTTTATTTTAATTGATTAATGGAAATTAATTAATTAAAATACCATTTAGGTTTCTAAAAATCACAAAAAAATTCACATTGCATTTTAAGACATTTAGAAACATTATCAAACCATTCATACAAATTTCTTTTTGGTTTTGAACATACTTTGAAATTTTCTTTGAATTTAGGGTTCATAAAATCCCCTTTTTAGAACCCAAACTTTGAAAAATCTTTTCTGCCTAACCATGAAGGGTTTGATAATGATTATTTTTTGCATTATTTTCCATATAACATGTAGTTTCTAGGATGTTTTTGTCATGAATTTATCTTTCATTTTCAAATTGATTTGCATTTTCCCTTTTAGGGTACCCAAAAACCCTAGTTGACTTAGAAAAATCATAACTTTCTTTAGGTTAAGAGTTAGACCTTCTCCTTTAGGGTGTGATATCATATGGAATTAGGGTTTGTTTGAGCTCATTTGCAAATTTTTATCATGTGAATTGCTTCAGTTTTGATCATATGCATCTCATGTTGCCTTAAAACCCTAATTTTGCATCTTCATTTGCATTCATCTTGCATATGAATCCATTCATGAACTTTCCATGACATTTCATGCATTCATATGTCATCTTAGACATCTTAAGACATGTTAGAATCATGCTTGATCATTTCTTCATCCATTTTCCATGATTTGCATTCATTTCATTTCATTAAACTTCATGAACTTCCAAACTTCAAAGCATGCATCCATTTGCATCTCATCTTTGTATGAACATTCATTGCACTTGGTATGCCTTTGCATCATGTCATAGCATCATTTGCATCATGTGATTGCTTCTGGTTTTGATCTTTGCCTTTGTATATGCATCATTTCATGTCATTTCTTTCCTTAAGCATATTGTGCTAACATTTTCAGGTGGTAAGTTAATTTGAGAGGTGAATTTTCCTTCACTTCTCATTTCTCTTCATCTTCTTCATATGCATCTTTGCTGAATTTTTATTTGTCTTTGAGTGGGCTTTCCCATTCATGTTCATCTCTCACTTTCTTTCTTTTAAGTTACTTATCTTCTTCAATGAAGTAAGTAACTTATTCATCTGCTTCTTCCTCCTTCTATCTGCTTCTTCCATTGGTGGCTTCCTTGAAGTTCTTTCTCAAGCCTTAAAAACCATTGGAACATCCAAGCATGATAATAATTAGGGTTGTGATTAGTGCCCCTTATTTTTTTTACCTTTGAGTCTTCTTTGTGTCTCTTTTCTCATCTCATCATTAGAGACTAAACCTTTAAGGTTTTAGGACTTTGGAATAAGGGTTATGCATGCATCCTTCTCTTAGGATGGAGTGTATAACTTTAATCCTAAGTGTTAAACCCTTAATTTGTTTAAACCTCTTAATTAACCCATCTAATAATCACTAAGACATTAACTTGTAACTTGGGCCTTACATTAGGGTTCTAATTCTTCCTTTATGGTTAAGAAGGACTAACCCTAGTGTTTAATGGACAAGTCCCCCTCAAGTTGTCTTACAAACTTAAAATTCACTTCTTAATCTCACACTTAATTAAAATCCACCTTAATAAAGGCCTTGTTTTGTCATGAATTTAATCCCTAATCATGGATTAAGTTGAGGTATCTTCCTCAGCTTAAGTGTGCTCATCTATTATCCTTCTATTAGGATGGTGTAATGGGTTCATTAATCCTTGATTATGGCTTAAACTCATTACTTAACACTAAACAAAAACCCAAAAACATCTAAATAATCACAAGTAGGTTAATAATCTTAATCCTACATCATCATGGTAATTAAGTTGAGGTGTTTATCTCATACTTAAGTATTCTCATTATCCCTAATCAGGGAGGATATAATGAGTTTACAACCTTTGATATAGGCTTAAGCTCATTAAACTATGACAAACACCAAAAACAATAAAAGATTGAAAACACAAAAACAAACAATAATCGTCTCCTTCGGGATTCTTTTCTCATCATCTTCATTCACAAACGAGGACTTGCTTCTTCCGTCTAATGCAAGACAGTTAGCACTCGAGCCAGACGAGTCATACACTTGAGCATAGACAAGCAAGAGGTTCACAATCAATTTATCTTTCAGTCTCTTTGAGTCGAACTACGGTGTTCTGACTTCCTCATTGCACGAGAGGATACGTAGGCATAACTTAACTGTTATCGAACAAAAGTCTCTGTGTCTTCCTCCTCTTTCAGCATTCTCTTTTAAGCCTCAGTCCCTGAGCATTCACCCTTTGCACTGACACTTGTATATTCTTTTCCAGCTTTTGCACACAGATAGCACATACACTACCCCTTTAAACACAATCTTGTAAGCGTGGATCCCATCGAGTACGACGGACAATCTGGGTGTTAATACCTTCCCAGGTTATAACCAACCCCATTTCTCAGTTTCTCTGGTTCACAACCGACTTATCCATATCTTTCTAGGTTTATGCAGCATTTCCTTTCCTTCAGGATAAAAATGCCTAGCTAGCGACTCTTTTCACCTTCATCTTCATCTTCTCCTTTCGCCGACCGTTCGCGTCTGTACCCAATCTGACCAGGTGTCTTTTCGGGGGAGCGACAACTTGGCGACTCTACTGGGGATCCTTATATTGCAACCAGGGCTTCTGGTTATTTTTGTGGGTTCCTCCTAGCGCTTGTTTGATTTGTGTTTACGGGGGTGTTATGTGCTACTTGTGCTTATTTATTGCTTTATTTACTGCTTTCTGTACAGCTTTATTTATTGCTTTCATTTACAATTTTTTATGCATTTCATACTGTCATTATCATGTGTTGGATCTGTGTTTTCCTTGGTGGGTGGGGATCATTGAGTGATTAATGTCCTATACCGGGGACCTGAGTGACACATAGGCTAGAGTGGCTTCATATTATTTCCCATTCCATTTCGGTCTGGTGCGAGAATATGAAACACGGTTCAGACATGGGTTTCTTCTTGAGAACTCTGTGCTACGGATTTCCTATAGTACTAGGGCTATCTGGGAAGCCTGCTAAGTCTGGGTGACCTCTTATGACCTTCAGAATCTGAGGTGAATTAGAGGAGGATCTTTTATGGTTATTGTAAACACTGTACCTCCGGGTTATAAGTGTTTACACTTCTCATAACTGATCCAAGTCTGAGGATCCTTGTTCAAGAACAATACATGTGAGGGGGTTGATATGTTTACAGGTTTGTAGGAACCTTTGGCCACTTCATACCCTGTTACTAATGTTGTTTTAAGAATGCACCACTTTGGACAGTTCTTGTGATACCCCGGACTTGTGACTCTTTATTTGAGTCCCCCACCTGGTTACTGGTTTTCTAAGCCTCCATCCGGACTTATGAACACATGGACCTTATCAAGGCAGATAAACAGATCCAGCACCTGATCACAAACCCTTTGCATATCATTTTGAATACATCATTTTTGCATCATTTAACATTTTCCTATTTGTTTTACAGGGTATCCACCTTATTGTCTTTGGTTTGGTTTTGATCCATTCTGCTGCTCAGACTTCTTCAGTTATCTTCTCCAGTACCTTTATCAGTTTGTCAGAGATTCTTCTCCAGCTATCTTCATCAGAGACTCATCTCCAGCATCTCATTCAGTGACCTTCATTAGCAGTTGCTCTCAGTCTCCTTCACTAGCATCCATTATCAGCATGGACACTTCCAGGAAGAGCAATATCACATACCACTTCTTTGAGCCCACCCTGACAGGCATCAGGCAGATCTAGTCTCTTATTACTCCTGATCATGTCCCATTATTCAGAGAGCATTATGGAGGCATATTAGACATGATCATGGATCTGGATGCATCCCAGAGGAGCATGATCCACACTTGCTTGCAGTTTTATGACCCCCCTCTCAGATGCTTCACATTCCCTGATTTTCAGTTGGGACCTCTGCTAGAAGAATTTTCCATGTTGTTAGGAGTTCCTATCAGGGGAGGGATTCCTTTCAACCCTGAGATGGTTGCTCCCAAGAATGGAGACATAGCTAAGGCATTGCATTTGGAGTCTGCCCTCATTGATCAGAGCATGACCACCAAGGCTGGAGTTCCAGGCCTTCACTTGGATTTCTTGATCTCCCAGGCTACCCTGCATGCTGCAATATGGAAGTGGGATGCTTTTTGTGCTCTCTTGGCACTCAGCATATATGGGATTATCTTGTTTGCAGACGAGCCAAAGTTTGTAAGCAAGAATGCTATTCACCTGTTCTTGTTGAGGAACCCAGTGCCTACCTTGCTTGGAGACTTCTATTATTCAGTACACCAGTGGAATGAAAAGCAAAGAGGAAGACTGGTCAGATGTTGTGCTCCTCTCTATTACTGGTGGCTGCTAAGACACTTGCCAAAATCAGATACCTTCCTGAACCCTCATCAGCCAAATAACTGGGCTAAGAGATTGATTGCCTTGACATCAGAAGACATCAGGTGGTGCACTCATAGCACCAAGGGAAAAGACATCATTACTAGCTGTGGGCAATATCCTAATGTGCCTTTGATTGGAGTAAAAGGTTGCATCAATTACAACCCTTTACTTTTTAAGAGACAATTGGGGTATGCTTTGGTTCATCCTCCAAGAGGGCAAGATTTGACTGAGACCCTCTATTGTGAAATCCAGCACAACTCTGTTGTTGTCAGACAAGTTGCCTGGGCTTGGGATAACATTTAGACTAAGGGGACAACTATCCTTGGCAAGTGCAACAACATTGATTCAGCACAGTATCTTGATTTGTCTCGTACCAGGGCTCAGATCACCCGGATGCCATTTACCTTAGAAGATGTACCTGGACCATCAACAGTGCAACCTGCAGCTACTGTCAGTTTGGAAGAGTTTGAGAAACTGAAAGAGAGGAATACTCAGCTCTCTGAAGCCTTGAAGAAGACTCTCTGGGAGAGAAATGACAGCCGTCTGGATAATGAGAGGTTAGAGAAGCTCAGGATTGAGCATTTGACCAAGATTGAGAATACGGGTGACTACATCAGAAAGGTTAGAGCAGGAGAATTAGTATTGAAGAATGCTTGCAAGGAAGCAAAGACTCAGAAGGCTAGGGCAGAGTATTATCTAGAGGAGAGCCAGGCTAGGTGGATCAGGATCAATGAAGCCCGTGCACAAGAAGATCAAAGGACTCAAGCTAAGATAGAGCAACTGGAGGCTAGTGAGAAGAAGAATCAGGCAGCCTTGATAGCAGTACAGAAGGAGATATCTGAATTGAAACTCCAGGCAGGGTTAAAGAGGTCAAAGGATCAGGATAAGCATAAGAAGTTGACCAGTGCCATCGCTACCAGGAACCTCCTCATCAGGACTATCACATAGCACCCAGTGGGTACAGTGACCGAGGCCCTACTGAAGGAAGTCAGAGAAGATGACTTTGGGCTGGATGTTTGACTTTTTTTGTTTGTACTTCATTTTGATTGTATTTTCTTTTGCTGATGTATTTTGACCCACCATGGGAATGTATTGTAATCAAACTATGTATTTTCACTCTTTGTAATATATATGATTTGTATTATTTTTGGTGGGCTTCATCTCTCTTCACAACATCATCAGCATTTCCTCGAGGTCTGGAAAGGTCAAAACCAAAGAACCAAACCGGATACCCTTGGAAGACAAATAGGCATCCTGCATTGCATACTAACATTTCTCTTTGTTTTGTAGGTTTTTTTTTTGTTTTGTTGTTGTTTCTCACTTTGTTGTGATCTCAAGAAACATTGCTCACAGAAGAGTGTTCCCTGTCAACAGAATACACCGGTACCCGACAAGAAACAACCTAAATGGCCAATAAGAGGGTTGAGATGAGAAATCAAATGACTCAATTCATGACTGTAATGACTGGCTTAGCTCAAAGCCAGGAAAGACTGAGGCTACAGAAGGACCTAAATGATCCATCTGTAACCTTCCGGGGCTACAGATGGATCAAGTTCAACAAGACTTGAATGAAGTAAGGACCTAAATGGCCAATAAGAGGGTTGAGATGATAAATCAGATGACTCAATTCATGACTGTAATGACTGGCTTAGCTCAAAGCCAGGAAAGACTGAGGGAGTTAGTTGAGCGACAAACTCCTGAGGAACACCATCCAGGTACAAGAGGTACCAGTAACAACGATCACGTGCAGCCTCGCACTGATCCACCAGAGTTTGGACCTCATCTGAACCCAGAAATCAATGCCATAAGGAATACTCAGGGTAACACTGCTGGAGGAAGGATCTTGTAGGAGGATCCTCAAGAAGAACATTTTACAGTGGTTGGGGCTGGAGATGAGGTTTACGACCGTCGGTTAGATGAGATTGCAGAGAAGCTGAGGTCTCTTGAATCCCACAACTCCCTAGGTTTTGATGTCATGGACATGGGATTTGTGGAAGGGGTGAGAATTCCTCACAAGTTCAAACCCCGTGTTTTGAAAGGTATAATGGCACATCCTGCCCACGCACCCACCTTCAGTCATTCTTGGGAAGATTAAAAGCATACACCATGGACGAGAAGCTGTGGATGTTTTACTTCGAGGATAGCTTAACCGGGGAATCCCGAGAATGGTACTCCCACTTGACCAGAGCCACAATAAGAAACTGGAAAGACTTGGCTGAAGCTTTCATCCGTCAGTATCAATATAACCTGGACATGCACTACGCCAAAAAGGTTTTTTAACAGCGCATCTTAGACAGCGCTTTTAAAAGAAAGCGCTGTCTAAGGTTAAAATAAAAATAAAACACGGAAAATGTTAAAAAAATATAACGAAAGCGCTGTCTAAGGGGGGGTCTTAGACAGCGCTTTCTAAAAGCGCTGTCTAAGACCCCCCCTTAGACAGCGCTTTTAGAAAGCGCTGTTAAATATAGACCTTAGTCAGCGCTTTTTAGAAAGCGCTGTTTAATGTCTTTCAATTAAAAAAATATTTAAAACCAAAAGCGCTGTCTAAGGGGGGGTTTAGAAAGCGCTTTTGGAAAGCGCTGTCTAAGGCATATCTTAGAAAGCGCTTTCCATAAAAGCGCTGTCTAAGGTCTTATTAAAATTAAAACTCAGACTTCTATTTTCGTTCCTGTTCTTTCTGTTTTCCCTCTCCAGCGATTAAACCTCTCCAGCGAACCCTAACTGCGAACAAGAATACATTGAAAGCATTCGGTTTCAATACCAGAAAGTGTTTGTGTTTGAAGAATCGGTCTCAGTTCTTCAGTTCTACTGCGGTATGTTAATCTCATTCTGCGTTTTGTTCTTCATTTCTCTACTGCATGCGTTTTGTTCTTCAAGCCATTTCAGTATTTGTTCGTCATTTCTATTTGCATATGGTTTCAGGCATTGCAAGGGTTTTTTGAGAAGATTTCATTTCTGAAAGTGTTTGAAGAATCCTTCATTTCGGTATGTTCTGCATTTTTTCATTTTTTCATGCTCTGTTATTTAGGAAAATATCAGTATTTGTAAAATACACTGTTGATGCTTGCTTTTTGTTTGTAAAATACACTGTTGATGCTCAATTGCCAATCCTAACTGAATGAGTAATAAAAATTCTTGTTCTTGTCTTTATGTAAGTGCAAGCATATTTCTTTATCATCTAATATATATGCAAATATGAATACCTTACAATGTCACATTAATTATGAGTACTATTTTTGTGGAATTATTCTACATGTACATCAAGTATTTTGTCCAAATATTTGAATATAAAGTTTAGGCAAGTAATGGGGTCCATTTATAGACTTTTAGATTGAACACATAAGATTTTGGACATGAAACATGGTTTTCCCACATAAAAAGGTAGGTAGGTAGTATTAAATTTCATACATTGTTTTGTTACAGTGTATGTGTCTACTTGACTTTAAACTCTAAATATCATTTTGGATTTAGATGTTCAATATTGTTCAAACTTCATGTTTCCTTAGTGATTATACTTGAAGATTGAATAGGTAGTTTTTTTTCTTTTTAACTGTGAAAGTGTTGTTCATCTCACTTTCATTCTATAGGTATAATTATAGGTATATTGTAATAGAAAAAGTTTGATTCTTGTAATATAAAAAATGAAAGTGATGAGGTAATTAAAGTTGGTATATTGGCGTATCGGATACGTTATTGAAGTTTATATTAACATTGGTTATGTATAGGTTTTTGAAGTTTAAAATGAATTGAACTTTAAAATTGTTAGGATATTCAATGATACTACCTTAGTTATGTATTTTCGTCTGGATTGATTGTTTACTTTAATAAGTAGGAAAACCATGGATAAAACATGGATCTGTGCCGATCGAATGACCAAAGAGTACGAGAGTGGGGTTGCGGAATTCGTTAAGTATGCTGTTCAACACGCTGAAAACCCCAGACGAATGCATTGTCCTTGCTTGCGTTGTTGTTATATTGGTAAGGTTGACGCACATGGATTGAAATCGCATTTGCTGAGGCATGGAATTGATCAAAGTTATCAGTGTTGGATATTTCATGGTGAGAAAATTAACGGGAATGTTGAATCGAGTGGAAAAAGAAATACGACCTATGCTTCATACGACAAAGACACGGAAACATATGATTGTGATCGAGTTGAAGAGATTGTAGAAGCACTGGAAGAAGATCTTCATGATTGTCCTGAAATGTTTGAGAGGATGGTAAGCGATGCAGAGAAACCGTTGTACAAAGGTTGCACTAAATTCTCAAGACTTTCTGCGGTATTAAAGTTGTACAACTTAAAGGCGGGCAATGGATGGTCGGATAAAAGTTTCACAGAGTTGTTGGCCCTTATGAGAGAAATGCTACCGGATGATAATGTTCTTCATAATCGAACCTATGAGGCAAAAAAAATGTTGTGCTCTATTGGCATGAGCTATGATAAGATACATGCTTGTCCTAACGATTGCATTTTGTTTCGTAACGAATATGCAACGTTAACTGAGTGCCCCAAATGCGGTTTGTCTCGATATAAGAAAAGATTATCTCCCGCAAAAGTCTGATGGTATTTTCCGATAATTCCGAGATTTAGGCGCATGTTTCGTAGTGAAACCGATGCAAGACATCTTACTTGGCATGCAGATGAAAGAATTACCGATGGAAAGTATCGGCATCCGGTTGATTCACCACAGTGGTCGAAGATTGATAATGATTATCCTGAGTTTGGATCAGAAGCAAGAAACCTTCGATTGGCATTATCTACTGATGGAATGAACCCACATGGTCTTCAAAGTATTTCACATACCACATGGCCTGTGATTCTTATGATTTATAACCTACCTCCGTGGCTATGTATGAAGCGTAAGTACATGATGTTATCTATGTTAATCTCTGGGCCTAAACAACCAGGTAATGACATAGACGTATACTTGACACCTCTGATCGAAGATTTAAAGATTTTGTGGGAGAACGGTGTGGAGGTTTATGATGGATATAGGAAAGAAAGTTTCAATTTGAGGGCGATGTTGTTTGGCACAATTAATGATTTTCCAGCATACGGGAATCTATCTGGGTATAGCATTAAAGGTCAACGTGCGTGTCCTGTTTGTGAAGACGGAACCGATACGATCCGATTGGAACTTTGCCAGAAGAATGTGTTTCTCGGTCATCGTAGATTCTTACATTCTAAACATCATTACCGTGGGTGGAGAAAAGCATTAAATGGAGACACCGAACATCGTAGAGCTCCACCCGCATTGTCAGGTGAACAAGTTTTTGAAAAGGTGAAAGATGTGCGTACTGAGTTTGGCAAGCCTTTTGCACATAAGATTGTGAAAGGTGGGTGGAAGAAAAGGTCGATATTTTTTGAATTGCCATATTGGAAGTCTTTGTACGTGAGACATTTTCTCGATGTTATGCATATTGAAAAAAACGTATTTGAAAGTGTTATCGGTACATTACTCAATATAAAAGGCAAGTCTAAGGATGGCCTTAAAGCAAGGGAGGACATGTTAAAAATGGGAATGAGAACTGAATTAGCACCCGTGTAGAAAGGAAGACGAACATATCTACCACCTGCTGCTTTTACTTTATCTAGAAAGGAGAAAAAAAATTTGTGTAAGTCTCTGAGTGAAGTTAAGGTTCCAGAAGGATACTCATCTGATATCAGAAGACTTGTTTCTATGAAAGACCTCAAGTTGAAGAATTTGAAGACACATGATTGTCATGTTATAATGGAACATTTTCTACCGATCGGTATACGTTCTATTTTGCCAGAAAAAGTAAGAAGTTCCATAACTAAATTGTGTTTTTTCTTTAGGTCAATTTGTGGTAAGGTGATCGATCCCGAGATGTTACCAACACTACAAAAAGAGATTGTAATTACCTTGTGTGAGCTTGAAATGTATTTTCCTCCGTCTTTTTTTGACATAATGGTTCATTTAGTTGTTCATCTTGTGAAAGAGACACAGTTCTGTGGACCAGCTTATATGAGATGGATGTACCCTGCTGAACGGTATATGAAAATATTAAAAGGGTACGTGAAATCCCGAAGTCGACCAGAGGGTTGTATTGTTGAACGATACATTGTTGAAGAAGCTGTTGAGTTTTCTACTGAATATTTGTCTAACGTTCAGTCGATTGGACTCCCCAGAGCTCAGATTTTCGAAAAAATGGAAGGTAAAAAATTAATTGGGAATAAAATTGTGACAATATCAAGGGATGAACGGGATCAAGTTCATTTGTATGTTCTGCACAATAATAATGAGGTTGAGCCATATGTTGAAATGCACAAGGATGTACTCCGAAGGTTAAATCCGAACAGAAATGAAAATTGGATAGTTATAGAGCACAATCAAAGTTTCATACAATGGTTGAAGGATCATATTTATTTGAAGCGCTCTTCAGATCCTTCTTCGGTAACAGAAAGGTTGAGATGTTTGGCATATGGTCCAAGTTTGCATGTGTTTTCTCATAGCGCATATTCAATTAATGGATACACATTTTATACCAAAGAACAAGATGATAAGAGTACTATGCAAAATAGTGGTGTCACCGTGCTAGCTGAAGCAATGCATATATCAAGTATGAAGGACTTAAACCCCAAATATGCAAATTTGTCATATTTTGGAGTTATTGAGCACATTTGGGTGTTTGATTACGAGAAGTTTCAGATTCCCATCTTTGGTTGCAAGTGGGTGAATAGTAGTGGCATACGAATGGATAAGTCTGGATTTTTGCAAGTTGATCTTACTAGGGTGGGGTACAAAGATGAACCTTTTATTCTAGCATCTCAGGCTAAACAAGTGTTCTATGTGAATGACCCGAAGAGTACAAAATGGTCTATAGTGCTTTTCTCTAACAAAGTGACTGATGATAGCGGTGTCGATCAATGTGATATTGATGTTGAGAATGAGTCATGCATTAGACGGAATGAGTTGAATAGAAATGATGAAGTTGAGGATCTTATACCGGATGAGTCATATATAAGAAACGATCATAATGAGGGAATTTGGATCAATTCATCCGTACGCATTGCTAAGAAACAAGTGATTAATATTCCAACAAAGAAAAGAAAGAGATGTTAGTGACTTAGGTAAATTATCCATGGTTTCTTTATTTTATTTTTTCGATTGTTTTGATTATAAGTTATATGTGATAATGCATGATTTCTTTATTTTTTTTTGTTTTCAATTGCTTTGATTATAAGTTATATATGATAATGCATGATTTCTTTATTTTTTTGTTTTCATTTGCTTTGATTATAAGTTATATTTGATATTTGATGGTTTCCTTGGTTTATTACAGGTTAGACATGGCTGATGACCAACCTGAGGAAGTTCCTAAAAAAGTATCCGCGGAAGAAGAAATTCGAAGAGGCATCACAGTAATGAGAAGGGTGGTCCAAGGAAGATCTCGAGGCATCATACTAGATGTCTATTGGAGCACCCAGGGACAGCTTATAGAACCTAATGGGCATACCTTAACTAGTTTTATCGGTGCACTAGTAAGGAATGAAATTCCCATTACATGTGATGATTGGAGAAACAAAGAGCTGAAAGAGTCCAAAGATAAAATTTGGAGTGAGATAAAGGTACAATCATTTGGCCCTTAATTATACGGAATCAATTATGTTTTTTCAATTACCGATACTAACTATCAATCTTTATGTTTTTCTTAGCGATGTTTTAACATCGAAGAAGAAAGAAGAGGCTTTTGTATGAAATTGGCCGGAAAGCTTCTAAGAGGGTTTCGGACATTTTTATCATCCAAGTTCCTTAAGGATGCGGATGGTAATTTTGTGGATGCGGAGCTTCCCAAAAAATATGAAAGTTTGATATCGGCTGAAGAATGGGAAGAGTTCAAATCCAAAAGACAAGACCCGGTTTTTCAAAGAATAAGTGCTACAAATCGGGAAAGAGCATCAAGTCCCGCATATCCGTACCGAAAAGGACGTGTCGGATATGGACGGTTAGAACAATCCATGGTAAGTATTTATAAATTGCGATAACAAATTTGTTCATCATATATTAGTTTTATCTGATCAAATTGTATGACTTAATGTGTAGCTGCAGAAGGAGGAAAGTTCAGAATCATCTCTTCCTGCACATGTTTTGTGGAAGGAAGCCCGTGTGGGCAAATCTGGAGTTCCTCAAGAAGAAGTTTTACAAGTATACCAGAAATGTGTAAGTATAACATTTTTTCATTAATTGAATAACATTTTTATACACAAATATTTGACAAGTGTACAATATTCATCTGATTTTTCAGGAGGAGCTATCTCAGTCTTTATCTCCCGATGATACTAGGAGCATACTTGGTCGGGCATTAGATGTCCCTGAGTATTCTGGTCGGGTGAGGGGTAAGGGATTTGGAGTCACTCCGACCTCCCTGAGTATTAAAAAAGCAAAGGCTCCTAGTAATCGGGAGCTTCATGCAAGAATGGAAGCCATGCAAGCTGAGCTTGATGCATTGAGGAGAGAAAGAGAGGCTAGCGCCTCAACAGTATACAGAGATGCTTCGGACAAAGACAGTATCAACTGTACCTTTCAGCCGAACATTCCAGAGGTAATTACATATAATTGTCTTAAATTGAACTATTTTCTTAAATTATGTATTTGACATATATACACATTAACGATTTCTTGTTATTATTGGTTTTAGGGCATTTCCCATTGTCAGCTGTATTTGTCGTCACCATACTATCGGATGGTTGGCAAGGGAAAAGTGCATAACGTTAGCGGAGTATTACTCCACACTAGAGAGCTCCCTGCTGGATGTTTGAAGGTATCAGTTGATATTGCAGTTGAGCCGAATGCAGCATTACCATATCCTAGCGATGATTCGGATGCAACAACGGTGCACGAAGCAGTAGGTTCGTTTGTTGCATGGCCGACAAACCTCATATGCGTAGGATATGAGGTATGATTAAAACTTATGTTAACTTTCCTTGGTATATTCAAAGTTTAAAATTTATGCTTAAAATTGTACTTTCATATTTTCCTATGTTAAATAGACTCCCACACAATCCAAATCAAAAGAAACTGCGATTCCACGACATACCGAGTCCACGGTTTCAAGAAAAGAGGTAATATACAATTATATGACATATATTCATGGAAGTTGTTACATTCTTAATTAGATCTAACTATTTATATGACATGTAGGTTCAAGAAAATGAGGCTAGCAATGCCTCCGCACAACAAAAAAAGGAGGTTAGCAACGCCTCCGCACGGGTACAAAGTTCTGGTGCTAAGAAGTCCGTAGCTAGGAAAAAACCTACCACCAAGTATAGGTCGTGCCTCAGGACATTTCTAGAGATGACCGATATACCGACCGGAGGTGCTCGGATTATACCTATGGAGGTAGGGATTTTCGGCTTTGATTACGAACAAATGATTGGTAATGAGGACTTCATGCAAGTTTTTGGTCGTGAAGAAATCGGCGTCACCGTTGTCAATACATATGTTAGGTAAATTCGGACTACTTTGTTTTATTAATTAAACAACTTATTTTAATGATGTTTACTTTATGTTAATGATGTTTTTATATTAGGTTTTTGTATGACAAATTGATGCGCCCCAATGGTTTGGACGTGTCATTCGGATTCTTAGCACCCGCGACCGTCAGCTATAGTTTAATGATAAGTAGACCGGATACCGTGACGGAGTACGTTCTTCGGATCCTCGTGGAGAATAAAAATGCGGAGAAGTTGTTTTTTGTACCGTTTAATACCGGGTTAGCATTTCATTCTAAATTCATCTATTATAATTATTTTCCAAGTTACCATCTAACATTTGCCTAATCATTACAGTGGACATTGGTTGTTGCTCGCAATCAATCCTATCCGAGAAATTGTGTATTATCTTGACTCGTTAGGAAATGATTGGACAACATACCCGGTTATGAAGGACCTAATTGACACGTAAGTGAGAATGTTCAAAATTTTTCTTAGTTTATGTGAATTGTTCTAATTGCTTCATTTTTATTTTATTAGCGTCCTACAAGCTTTTCGTGCCCAACGAGTTATCCAGACCTCAAGGAGGGGCGCCAACTCCATTTCATGGATTAAAGTGGCGGTATATTTTTAATTACCGCGTTTTTTATTATATTAGTGATGACTACACTTGATAAAACTTAGGATTTATAATTCATATTTTTTTTCATATGTAGTGTCCTCTTCAACGTAATCAAATAGATTGCGGGTATTTCATGTTGAGGTTTATGCGAGATACTCTCATGTTGGGCCGATTAGAGATTCCCACCGATGTATGTATTTCTAACTTATGAGTTATTTTTATATTTACACATATCTTATATAATTAAATAGTCGGAATTAATTCAAAATATGTTATATTATTATGTAGTACTTTGATGAATTCAAGTGTGCATCTTATACAAAGGATCAAGTGGACGAAATCAAAGAGGAGTGGTGTCAATACATGATAGAGCTCAAAGTGTGTAATTAATGTGTACATTTGTAGTAGTATATGTAATGACTTATAAATGTAAACATAAATTTGTATATATTTTGATACATTTATGGCAAATTTGGTTTGAATTGGTTTGAATTGGTTAGCCAAATTTTGGTAAAAAAAGGCCAAAATGGCATATATAAAATGTGATAATTGACTGCAAAAATCTGGTTGAAAACAGGTACCAATTCTGGTTTATAAACCTGGAAAAAATGTGGTTACAAACAAATCCTACAAAAAATTTCGTATACCTTAGACAGCGCTTTTGCCAAAAGCGCTGTCTAAGGGGGGGATTAGAAAGCGCTTTAGGCAAAAGCGCTGTCTAAGGGGGGGGGGCTTAGACAGCGCTTTGTGAAAAGCGCTGTCTAAGGTATACCTAAAAAAATTAAAATAGGAGGGGCTTAGACAGCGCTTTTGGCCAAAGCGCTGTCTAAGGTATGGGCTTAGACAACGCTTTTCAAAAGCGCTGTCTAAGGTGTACCTAAAAAATTTAAATTAAGAGGGTCTTTTAAAGCGCTTTTGGCCAAAGCGCTGTCTAAGGGTGGGGGATTAGACAGCGCTTTTCACATTTTAAAAAGCGCTGTCTAAACCTTTAGCAGCGGAGGTTTAGACAGCGCTTTAAAGCGCTGTCTAAGGCTAAAAAAAGCGCTGTCTAAGGTCTTGTTTGTTGTAGTGATGGCTCCAAATAGGGCCCTTCTGATGGGAATGTCATAATCTTCCCGTGAAAGTTTTAGGGAGTATTCCCAAAGGTGGAGGCAACTGGCTGCTGCAGTTCAACCCCCGATGTTTGAAAGGGAAATGGCAGACATGTTCATGAATACTCTCCAGGGTACGTATATTGATAGATTGGCTGCATTTTCTTCCACCAGCTTTGTAGATGTGGTGATAGTTGGGGAAAGAATAGAGAGCCTATTGAATATGGGGAAGATCTACGACAACGGTGCCAGTTCAAGCAGTGCAAGGAAGCCATTTGTTGGGCCCCGTAGATCCAGTGAGACAAACTCTGTACACATGGGAAGAGGGAGACCCCAATACCTGCCCAGAACAGTTGTTGTTGTTACTATCCCTGCTCCACCTCCTTAGTATACTCTACAACCACAACACTTTCCGCAACAACAACAATTTCCTCAGCAGAGATCTTATAACAACAATAACAACAATCAACAACAACGCCCTTTTCAACAGCGGCCATCTCAGATCAACCGGGTGATTGACCCTATTCCAATGCCATATGATACACTACTGCCACAACTCCTAAAGCTCAATCTTGTTGAGTTGAGGACATTGGCTCCACCTAATCCTCAGAACCTTCCAAGAAACTATGATGTCAACGCTAGGTGTGTTTTTCATTCTAACGCACCTGGTCACTCTACGGAAAAATGCAGGGCTCTGCATATGAAGGTCCAGGATCTGGTAGATTCAATTGCCCTAAACTTTGCACCACCTCCAAATGTAATGAAAAATCCTATGCCAAGCCACAGTGGGCCAAGGATTAATGCTATAGAGGAAGGCTCACCCATGAGTTTAATAGAAGATATTTCAAGTATCCAGACACCTCTGGCAGAGGTTAAAGCTCAGCTTTTAAAATGCCAAGTGTTTCCAGGTTGTTAGGCCTGTTGTGAATCATGCAAACTCTCCAAGAATGGGTGTGCAAGCTTGAGAGATGGCATCAATGGCTTGATTAAAGAAGGAATTTTTCAAATTACAACAACTGCTTCTACAACACCAACAACTCTTTTGTCAAAAACAAGTGTTTCTTCTACAACTGAAACAACCATTGTTCCTACTGATTCATCTACAACTTCAACAACCATTTCTTCCTTCACTTCAACAAACAATAGTTCCATTTTATCTCATTCTACAACTCCAGCAACCACCAACAATGATGTCTCCACGGTTACTATCTATTATGACCCGACAACGGTCCCAAATTCCGGCAACTTTCAACAATCTCAGCAACAATTTCAACCAAGCTTCAATTCATCACCACCAACATCCACCAGAAGTCCTGTTACTATCTTCTATGATCCACAGACAATTATGGTTCCAACATCTGCTGCAGTAAGCCCAGTCACCATCACGGTTCCAGGGCCAATTCCATATGATAAAGACAGTGTTGTACCATGGCATTATGGTGCTGACCTTTACTGTAACGAAGAAAAAGTCCTTCTTGATTCTCCAGTTCTCACTCCCCAAGTGGACAATGTCGGGGGAGGTGGAGGCTTCACCCGAAGCGGACGTCTCTTCGCATCACAAGCTCCCAGAATTAATGCTGAGGCAGAGGCTGCTGCCAAAGCCAAAGGGAAGAGTGTGATACCTGAAGAATTTGCACCAAAAGAGACTCATAAATCATCCTTCGATCAGGATGTGGATGAATTCATGAGGATAATTAAAAGAAGTGACTATAAAGTTGTGGACCATATCCACCAAACTCCTTCTAAGATCTCTATACTATCCCTACTGTTGTGTTCCGAAGCCCATCGAGATGCACTATTTGCTTGAGGACAAGCAAAGGTTTAAGTTTGGGGAAGTTTGATAACGAGAAATCGTATCATTTTATTACTACGTTTTAAGTCCGATTTATCGCACATTTATCATATTAACTCCCGATTCTTCGAGTTTTCTATGTCATATTGCAGGTATAACATTTCTAGAGCTAAACCATGAGCCAAAGATCAAATGAACAAAAACAAGCATGAAAAGAAGAAGAAGAAAGGAATTCTGTAATTCTGCATAATTTGTAACAACCACGGTCGTTACCACATCATCACGACCGTGACGCCCAACTTGGAACACTCACGATCGTCACTCAAGTGTCACGACCGTGACGCGCTTTAAATGGGAAAAGTGAGCGTGACACCTTTGTCACGAACGTGACAAAGGAAAATAGGTTTAATTGGATTGAATTGGTCATGAAGACGTGCAACGTGAAGTCAAAAGTCATTCCTATTATTTCTCAACCCAGTATGCATTTTTTCCTAGATTCTCTCGTCAACGGAACGATACCCACGCTATGGATTTCAACTGCCCAAGCCCAGAAATTATTTTCTATAAATAGCCTAGTTACGAATTAGAAAACACAAAGAGTTTTATTTTAAGATTTTCGCGGAAGCTCTGCCGTATTTTTGTTGCACCTTTATTTTATTTTTCTAAGCAATTGTTCTTGTTTAATTTTCTGCTTCTATATCCAAACCAAACTAAATAACAATTTCCAACATTAGGAAATTGTTATTATTAATTTCTTTTCAAGCCTTCAGAATTCGTTTAATTTTATTTTTCGATTCCGGTTCCGCACTCCGAGCTTACCAGTCTGTGGAAGAAGGAGTATTAAGCTTTTAATCATTCAGGTTTTTTATAATTTCGCATTTATATTAAGTTATTTATTTATATATGTTAAGATATTATTTCTATTATTTTATAATGCATGTTTTAATTTATATTTATCTGTTTCTGCATCTGTCTGGTACAACAAAAATGAGTAGCTAAACTAATTAGGCGGTATGTAATTAAACTAAACCAAACCGGTAAAATCAAATCTAAGCTAAAATAATTAAGAACTTAAATTCTGGCTGTGACTTTTTATTATTAAAATTAATCTTTTTGTTACGAGAGTAAGAAAAGTGTAATAGGTTAGGTCGAGACTGTAAACACCCCAAATTTGCCCTCACCCATTCACACCATGGCTTGTGATCATTGCATATGCATAAACTCAGTCATAGCATCTCATATCACATTTTTGATCCACTGCATTGGTTCTAAGTCATCTGCATCTAGGGTTTGTGATCTGAGCAATCCCAAAGCATCTTGGGCCACTCCAAAGGCTACCAATCAACTCGAAGGGGTCCATGTGTGTTCTTATATCATATTCCATCTCCTCAAAGTCAAAATTGCAAAGGAATCACAAGAACTAGGGTTTGAGTGGATACAGAGCCAGGATGAACTGCACAGTTGACTGAAAATTAGGGTTTTGGTTTCAGAGGCCATAACTCCAAATTTTTTGGTCATTCTTGTTTCCATTGATCTCTATATGGTATAGGGAGTATGCACATCAATTTTCATGAATAAATTCCATGGGGAAGTCATCTGATCAAGGGTTGACTTTTCAGACAAGTCAGTGTAAAATCAGGGCATCTGAGGCCCCCAATGACCCAACCAATGGGTGATCTTCATCATTTTGAGTGTATATGATCTTTATTTGATCATGGAAGAAGGTTGAAGTTCATAAAAATCAAGAATTTGGAAGTTTTGCAAATGTTGACTTTTTGGGCATAGTTGACTTTTCAAGAATGCATCATTTTAGGTCATTTTTTCAAGCCATAATTCTTGATCCAAAAATGCTTCAAATGGAAAAACTTTGGTCATGAAAGTTGTAGATCTCATCTTTCCCTTTTCAAAAAGTACAAGAACATGATCAAACTCTTCTTGGATCAAAAGTTATGGCAAGGCAAAGTTGGCAAAAATCACTTATTTTCAAGATATGCACCAAGTGTGAAAATTGCAAAATCATGTGCTAAGTCAAATTGCAACTTCTAATTGGTATCAAACCAGCACATAAACATTCTCTAAGTCCCAAAATCAGATTTGAACCAAAGGAATCACATGTTTGTATGGCCTTTGGAGCAAAATCTTTCCATGAGAACCAAAGGAAGCCAAGTTGCAAAAACTCATGATCACTTCCATCCACTTGTTGCCTAGCCTGCTGACCACTCCTAGCCTTTCTCCCTCACCTTGCTGCGCAGCCCACACCTCTTGTACTTGGCTGAAACATGACCCATGCCTCTCTTACAAGAAGTTGACATTTTGGCAAAAGTAGCCACACCTATCACAGCAAGCCAAGTCACATCAACTGACCAATAGGCTTTGTTTATGTGGATCAAATGCTGGCCATAACACACTTCAAGCAAGGCTGAAGCTCACACATTCACAACATTCACAAAAACACTCCCATTTGCATCTTGCTTCGAATCTGCTTACACAGCTTGCAAACATTCAAACCCTCTTCACCATTCAACTCACCTTGCTCCATAGACCACCCAGCATCAAGAACACAAGCCTGAAACAGCCTGAACATCTCACTGCCATTTCTCACTTCATTTTGCAGTTTCAATCGAATCTCCTTCCACAAACCACAAACACACCAACAAACACTCCAGACCTTCTCCATTCATCCTCAGGATCACAAACCATCATTCACAATGGCCTGAAACCTCCAGAAACTCCATTGCCATTTCTGACCAAGCTTGAGCAGGAGCTTTCGAATCTCACTATCCAGCCAGCTCAAACTTCTTTTGAGCATTCAAACATCTTCTGGGGATCAAGTGGAGTGGTTTGCACTGAAAGAAGTGGCCTGAAAGTCCTCAAGTTGAAAGCTCCAAATCTCAGGTAGCTCGAAAATTATTTTTCCAGAAATCATTTCTCTTGTTACAAACTTGTTCTATGTGATTCACTGATCATCCTGATGTTCTTAGTTTTTGAAATGGCTTTGTTTTGAGTATTTAATTTGTCTCTGAAGCTTGCGTGCCCTAGAACTTGTTCTCTTCGATTCAGTTTGTTTAGGAAGAATAAATTTGTTTTGAGAGAGGGGTTTGATTCGTGAGAGGTTGGAGATCATTTCCCAATTCATAGATTTTGTTTTTGTTACGTTTTGAGGGAGTTGGTGAGTTTCCCGGTGAGGTGCTGGCCGGAGAAGACGACCGGAAGTCTTCTCCGGCCACCTGAGTCATTAAACCCTAATCTCAGGTCATTAACTCTAGTTTGAATTTGAGCCATGGATGTGCGTTGACCTGTTGACTTCCCTCTCTTTTGGATGGCCCAGATCATCTCATTTGCCCTAATCTCTCTCATTAGCTTTAATTAATTCGTAATTAAACTAATTAAGTCAGATGCAATCTCCACCCTTCATTTGCGCGCTGGTCAACAGATTCAAACCCTGGGCGCATCTCATCCCTCCATTCTGATTACTTTCAGTTTTATTTAATTTTTATTCATTTTTATTTCATTTAACTTGCATATTTATTTTAAAATAGCAAAAAATACATAAAAATTATGAAACTTTTTCCTCTGAGTTTTATTAATTTTTATGACACAAAAATATTTTTATTTTATTTTTCATCATTAAAAAAGTATTTTTAAATATTTAAAAGATTATTTTTAATTGATTAATGGAAATTAATTAATTAAAAATACTTTTAGGTATTTAAAAATTACAAAAAAATTCATGAAATGTTCTAAGACATTTAGAAACATTGTCCAACCTTCAAACCAAATTTCTTTTTTGATCTTGATGCATTTTAAGAATTTTTCATTGAATTAAATCATATTTTGTGCATTATTTTGATCATGGATTCAAAAATTCATTTCTGCCTATTGGAGAAGGTTGAGACATTGATTCTTCTTGCATTGTTTTGTGTTTAGCATGTAGTTTCTAGGGTAAAATAGCCATGATTTGATCTTGCATTTTCTTTTTGTTTGGCATTTCTTTTGTTTAGAACCCTAAAAAACCCTAATAACTTAGAAAATTCATATCTTGAGTTTGGTTGAGAGTTGAAAGTTCCCCTTTGGGCAGTGGTTCATTATAGGTTTAAGGTTTCTTTGGGTAGCATTTTCCATTTTTTATCTTAGGGTTTGCTTCTGTTTTGGGTTTTTGTTTGATGTTTGGTCCATGAACCCTAATTTGGGCTTTCTTTTGCATCCTTCTTGCATTCTCTTGCATAACATGACTTGTCTTTGCATTTTGTGCATTCTTGTGATCCATTTGACATCTTAAGACATATAGAAAGCATGTTTGATCATTGCATCTCTCACTTGCCATGTTGTATGTCATATGCATTCCATAACTTTTCATGTATGTTCATGGTTCCTAACTTGCTTCATTTGCATTCATGAGCTTGTATGATCATTTCCTTGTGCTGCCTCATGTTTATAGCACCTCATAGCATCATTTTCATCATCAACATGCTTCTGGTTTGGTCTAGCATCATGCCATTTCATTTCATTTTGCATTGCATTGCATTTCTTTCTAACATTTCAGGTGGTAAGTAAACTTGAGAGGTGGATTTGCCTTCACTTCTCATAACCTTTCTTCTCATCTCTCTTGCATCCATTGCTGCATTTTTGTTTGTGTTTGAGTTTGAGCTTGCTCATTCATGTTCTTCTTACTTTCTTTCTTCAAGTGACTTGACTTCTTGAATGAAGCAAGTCACTTTGCTTCTCTTGATCTTATTCATCTGCTTCCTGGTGGCTCCTTTGAAGATTGCTCTTGAAAACCTCACAAACCTTAGGAACAACCAAGCATGACAATGATTAGGGTTTTGATTAGTCTCCCCTTAGTTTTACCTTTGTGTCTCTTTGAGTCCTCTCTTCTCATCTCATAATCAGGGACTAAACCCTAAAGGCTTTAAGGCTTTGTGATTAGGGTTATGCCTGCATCCTTCTCTTAGGATGGAGTGTATAACTTTAATCCTAAGTATTAAACCCTTAAGGTGTTTAAATCTCTTAATCAATTCACTTAAACATCATCAAGACATCACTTGTAACTTGGGCCTTGCATTAGGGTTCTAATTCTTCCTTAAGTGGTTAGGAAGGACTAACCCTAGTGTTAATGGACAAGTCCCCCTCAAGTTGTCTTACAAACAATAAAATTCACTTCATCATCATATCATTAACTAAAATCCACTTAATCAAAGGCTTGTTTTGTCATGGGTTTAATCCCTAATCATGGATTAAGTTGAGGAGTTTTCCTCAGCTTAAACATCCTCATCTATTATCCTTCTTTTAGGATAGTGTAATGGGTCTGTTTAATCCTTGATTATGGCTTAACCTCATTACTCAACACTAAACAAAAACCCCCAAAAACATCTAAATAATCAACAAGTAGGTTAATGATCTTAATCCTACATCAAAAGGTGATTAAGTGTGAGAATCTGACTTCACACTTAAGGTATTCTCATTACCCCTAAACAGAGGGAAGATGTGATGAGTTTACTAACCCATTGGTTTAGGCTTAAGCTCATTATCCTATGACAAACTTCAAAAAAGCAATAAAAGACTGAAAACACAAAAAAACAAACAATAATCGTCTCCTTCGGGATTCTTTTCTCACCTCATTCACTCACAAACGAGAACTCGCTTCTTCCGTCTAATGCAAGACAGTTTGCATCTGTGCCAGACAGATCATACACTTGAGCATTGACAAGCAAGCAGTTCACAAGTCAATTCACCTTTCAGTCTCTTTGGGTCGAACTACGGTGTTCTGACTTCCTCATTGCACGAGAGGATACGTAGGCATAACTTAACAGTTATCGAACAAAAGTCTCTGCATATTCCCCCTCTTTCCAGCATCTTTCTCTTAGCCTCATTATCATGAGCATTTCACCTCTTTCTCTTCCTTTTTTACACTGACACTTCTCTTATACACTTCACATCACTTATACACTTTACACTGACACCTGTACATTCTTTTCCAGCTCTTTTACACACAGATTACACTGACACTACCCCTTTAAGACACAAATCTTTTAAGCGTGGATCCCGTCGAGTACGGCGGACAATCTGGGTGCTAATACCTTCCCAGGTTGTAACCAACCCCCTTTCTCAGTCTCTCTGGTTCGCAACCGTCTTATCCGTATCTTTCTAGGTCTATGCAGCATTGCCTTTCCTCCGGGATAAAAATGCCTAGCTGGCGACTCTTTTCATCTCCAGTGAGTTCACGGCTGTGTGTTCTCACTGTTCCCTTCGCCGACCGTTCGCGCTTGTACCAGGATGCAAATCTTTGGGAGCGACAGCTTGGCGACTCTGCTGGGGACCCTTATACTGCAACCAGGGCTTCTGGTTCTTTTTGTGGGTTCCTCCTAGCGCTTGTTTGATTTGTGTTTACTGGGGTGTTATGTGCTATTTGTATTTGTATGTTTTATTCATTGCTTTATGTACAGTTTTGTTTACTGCTTTCTTTATAGCTTTGCATACATCATACTGTCGTACTATTCTGGCTGGATCTGTTGTTTCTGTTTTGGTGGGTGGGAGTTCTACTGAGAGTTAAGGTCCTATACCTGGGACCTGAGTGACACCTAGGCTAGAGTGGTTCATGTTCTTTCCCATTCCATTTCGGTCTGGTGCGGGAATGTGAAACACGGTTCAGATATGGGTTTCTTCTTGAGAACTCTGTGCTACAGATTTCCTGTAGTGCTAGGGCTATCTGGGAAGCTTGCTAAGTCTGGATGACCTTTAGTATTGACCTTCAGAAACTGAGGTGAATTAGAGGAGGATTTTTTATGGTTATTGTAAACACTGTACCTCTGGGTTAGAAGTGTTTACACTTCTCATAACTGATCCAAGTCTGAGGATCCTTGTTTTAGAACACTACCTGTGAGGGGGTCGGGCTGTTTACAGGATTGCAGGAACCCTTGACCTCAACATACCCTCATTACCAGTACAATTGTTTGATCCGGTCACTATGATCCTGAAGCTATTGACCTCTGGTTTTCAGTTACTATTTCGGGTTACTATACAGAGATCTTGTGGTTACAGACACTCGATTCTTGGTCCGGCATTCCAGATTCCAGGCAGTTTCCAGCTGTGATCCCATGTCTTTGCATCTTTTGCATCATCATATTGCATTTTGCATTTGCATCTGCATTGCATTTTCCTCCTCCAAAGAGCTCATCCTTCCTCTTTTGTCCATGACCAGCCAGCTGATTTCCCGGTACTCAGTTTGAACAAGTGTTAATTGTTGGAAGACGACAGTGTTTGAAGGAAGATTGAGCAGTGTCAAGAGGTAAAGGGTCAGATTGGAAGCCGTCAGTAGCTATGTCAGAGAACAACCGTCAGAATGTTGAGTTTCCACCTGGTTTCACTTCAATGACCAATCCTCTGTATGGTCTTTCTCCTGATGAAGATCTTCCACAAGTGAGCAATCTTGCTCAAGCTCAGCCTGCACAGACCCCGATCGTGAATCAGAGTATACCTGAACCATCTGTTGTCCGAGGTGGACCTTCATCTTCGACTGATACTGCGAATTATCAGAGTTTTGCCTTCCCAATGCCAGACTTCCAAGGGGCAATCCCTCTTGTGAAAACCAAGGGTCCACAAGTTATTGATCCTGCTGAAAGATTTCGTGTGTTGGACGAGCGACTCAAAGCCTTAGCGGATCCTGATGCCTTCGGTTTTGATGCTCTAACCCTGTGTTTGGTGCCTGGTCTTGTCATTCCTCCAGATTTCAAAACTCCGAAGTTTGAGAAATACACTGGTGTCAGTTGCCCGAAGCGTCATTTGGTGATGTTCTGTAGAAAAATGACTTCTTATGCCTGCAATGATAAGTTGATGATTCACTGTTTTCAGGACAGTTTAAGTGGGGCATTCAACTGAAGATTGCAAAGCTTTTCAAGCCAAAGTACAACAGTTGATCGACAAGGGCTACATCTCCTTTCCAGAAGGAAGCTTGGTTGTGCGTCAACCTCTCGCCTGATTGAGTTCAAAGACTTCAGAAGAAGCGTATCTTGATTTCAGTGGCTCAAACAACAGTATGTCATCAGAGTTGGTGATCGCTGTATCCTTTTATCATTTGCATTGTAGTTTCTTTCCTGTTAGCAGCTACTTGTCTTTTAAGCAATGTTATTTTTAAATGGTAATGTTAATGTAGTGATCTTGCATTCTTGAATCAATTATGTCGCATTCGCTCATTTTTCTTTACTTGCATTGAAAAAGGAAAAAAACAAAAAAATTGCATCCATATACCTCCCATTTATTTCACTGTTGTTTAGCAGGTTTGAGGGAGGATGATGACAACTGAATACCCATAATTGTTGAAGGTATGCTTTCAGGGCAGAACCTGCTGACGATGTACAGGCATTGTTTCAATTCCCAAACACCGGAGATATAAGGGAGATAAACCCTCGTCAACCCCTTTGAGCCTTGAAGTAGGAGTTTCTTTTCTAAACGAAAAAACCCTCACATTCAACCCAGGGCAGGGTAGTTATCAGTTAATTTGACCGAGCGTTCAAATTTCCAAAGGAGTGTGCATCCGAGGATCCATTACCTTTATTCATTACACCTCAAGAGGTCAAGGGACGTGAAACCACAATGGTTATCCCTCACCAGCGAAGGAATGAGGCAGTCGACCCTTTTCAGCAAGTCATGACAAGCCAGTGTCACACGATTTGTTCAACAAAAATCAAAGAAAAAAAAGAAATAAAGCCCGCTAAGTCGAAAAATGTGTGAAAACATATGACTTAGGCAAAAGTTAGGGCATCCCGCTGGACTTCGAAATCGAAAAATTCAAAAAAAAAGAACCAGTCCAGGCAAAAGTTAGGGAGTAAAAAAAAAAAGAGAAGAAAGAGAATCTTCCCTGAGAACAAAGTCGTGTGACCAGACACAAAGTCAGAAGGGGTGACTGTTACTCCAAGAAACCTCATTGGTGCGTAAACCATCAACGTCATTGGTTCCTCAATCATTACAAAACCCTTGTGGGAAGCGAGCGCGTAAGTCGAATTAGCTGAACATAAGATTGAAGAACATCAAGGAGAGTGGGTGGGCACAGATAAACTTTGAGCCATAAATCTTTCTTTCTAAAACCGTGAACCAGACCACGTCATAACCCTTGAAAGTCCTAATTGAATCAGGGTCAATTCTGAAAGCATACTACGACAAGGTTGCGTAAACTGACTCCTAACGATTTGCTAACTCAACACTACGTTTGAACTAATCGTCCATTCGTCACACACTGTCACAGCATCAAAATAAATAAATTTTCAAAAAAAAACTTGCATGTGTACTGCATTAAAATTACCATTTGTAAATGAACAGTTTTAATTGCAAGTCAGCTTGTGACACCAGGGAAGTTCCTACAAAGAGCAATCACGAGGGAACTTGACCATTCAACAATGATGACCCGAATTGAGAGCATCGTGCAGGCCTATGAATCAGGGGCATGTTATCCAGTGGTTTTGTTGACCAAGAAGTCTGTCAGGGTAAAGAGAGTTCCCAAGCATCAGTTGATCGAGGAACGTCATTCAAAGTCAGTTGATCAGAGCTGAATCTGCCAAACAGATGCAGGACACCCGGAGTTTCCGTTGACTAAGGGTCAATTCTTCCAATGCTCAGTCAGAATGAATCAGGTCGCTTCCACGCTCATACCGGGGCAGAACACTTCCAGAGATCACTAAGTGCAACTCTCCTCGAGAGAACATCCAGGTCCGCCGTTCCAGGGTTTGTATAATCAGTGATAGTCTGTTCAGAGACTCACCCAACAGGGGCAATTTTAGCTACACAGAGCAGGTTATATCAGTAATCTCAGAGTTCAAGACGAGTGTCGGGAAATCATGCTACCCACCGTCGCCTTTGTCACCCTTCTCAACCAGAAGCCTTGTCACCTATGACCTTTTTCCCCATCCTCGGGATTTCTTATAGCCTTTCATAATCATTGCATAAATCATTTGCATACGTTATTCATGTCGCATATAGAGCATATGCATCATAATTGCATTGAGCATAACCCCCGCAACATCAAATCTCACATCCAGGGCCTCGTAACCCCAACTTATCAACCTTTCAAAGTCCAGTTCTCGTCTGGAAAACCCTTTCAAAGTCCAGTTCCCGTCTGGCAAACCTTTTCAAAGTCCAGTTCTCGTCTGGCAAACCAATCCAAAGTCCAGTTCTCGTCTGGCAAACCAATTTCAAACACCAGTTCTCGTCTGGTAGGCGAATCTTTTAACCAGTTCTCGTCTGGTCACCTTTTCATTTAACCTGTTGAACGCCAGTTCTCGTCTGGTAGTCATTCTTTTTCGGAGTCAATTCTCGTTTGACAATGAACCCAAGGAGTCAGTTCTCGTCCGACGACTTATTCTTTGCCCATCAGTTCTCGTCTGTTGGCCTACCTATAAACCAGTTCTCGTCTGGTAATTCACCTCCAAAAGTCCAATTGCTTGGCAACCAAAAAAATATATATATCTATCAACCTGGCCCTAGCGCCCAACCATCCTTGTTTCATATCCTTGGCATTGAGCATACGTCTGCATTGTACATCATTTGCATTGCATCTTCATACTGCATGGTTTCTGTTTTAGCTCTGATGTGTGGCAAGAATCGTTTCAAGACGTAATCTGGGGCAGTTATCTCAGGACTTGTTGAATCTCTGCGAGAGTTTGAAGACACTGGGGCAATTCTGGATGCCAAGTCTTCTGTAAAATCCTCTGGAGACGATCTTTTTATGGATGTTGCAGTATGGTATAATTGAGGAGTTAAGGGAATGATAGTTCACTCTGGATGATCAGTAATGCTTTTGTTGAGCTCAGAAGTGTGAAACACTGTTTTAATTCTCAGGGAATGTCTGGTATTTATTTTACCAGCAGGGTATTGGAAGTTTATTTCTTCCCCGAGCATAAAGATCTTCTTTCAGCCGACAAGATTCCCTCATGAGGAGTTGGTTATTCGCATTCAGTCAAAGCCAATTTTCATTGGCATATCTTCCCAACACAGCTGTTATGCTATACTTGGGGCATATTTTGATTCTCCAGCAAAGTCTCTCCTCAGCAGGGCATTGCCAAATTTTTTCTCAACCATGCCAGAGGGTTGACACATCCCCAGCTGGTTTAGAGCGGACGATATCCCCAACAGAACTTCAAGGCTAGTTGAATCGTTCTCGTCCCCAAGCGGACTTATCTTTCCACAGTGAAGTTTTCCCAACAGGAAGCTGAGGGCCTTGCTTTCCCACAAGTTAGAATTATCAGAATTACCTCCTCAGCAGGATTGTGTGATCAAGCATTTTCCCTAGCCAAGTCTAAAGATGATCTTTCCCCATAGAGTCATCGGGATTCTCATTTCCAAGGGATTTCTCCAACAGAGCAAGAAGAAATTCTCCCCAGTGGAGTCAGAGCAGGATGATCAGATCCTCAGCAGATGTTCAAAACGAAGAATACCTCACGCAGAGTCGTCTTTCCTCCAGTGAAAACCTCTCCAACAAGCATCAGGTTGCCAACACTTCGTTCCCATCAGAGTTAAAAGCTTTCAACCCGTCAACAGTATACAGAATGCTCCCCAGATTCCCCAGCGGAGAGTTAAAGCTAAAACAGTTGCCTCACATTCACAAACATCAGTATATACTCCTTGTGACACCCGTCCGTGTCAAAACACCAGCAGAAAGCCAAAGACATCCTCTTTGCACTCACATATACTTGTATATACACTTCTCTTGACACCCGTTCGTGTCATATCCCCAGCGCAGTCGCTTACACTTTTATCAACCCATATACTTGTCAATATCATACTTTTCTCTCTTGACACTCGTCCGTGTCACTCTCCCCAACAGATAAACACTTATACATACATACTCACTACTCATTGGTACACTTATACAGATACTCGTCCGTATCTTGTATACATCATCACTCATATCCCCACAGATTCGACAATAGTCCTTGTTCTTTGTTAACCAGTTGGTACTCGTCCGTACCATCATCTCAGAACTTTGCGTCTAGTGTTTGTTTCTACATGATACTCGTCCGTATCATAGTCTTAAGGATGCTCGTCCGCATCTTTAATCCATACACCGTGTCAAACACTTATGTCTTCTTGAATATGGATACTCGTCTGTGTCTATTATTCTCCAGAAGGATTCTTTCAGATGCAACACTCGTCCGTGTTCTCTGTTAACCAGTTGATACTCGTCCGTATCATCATCTCTGAACACGTGTCAGTATTTGTTTCTACATGATACTCGTCCGTATCATAGTCTAAGGATGCTCGTCCGCATCTTTAATCTATACACAATACCAAACACTCATACTTTCCTTTCTTGGTTGTGAACGCTCGTCCGTGTTTACATTATCCCCAGTAGATCACCAACAAATTTTCTTTTTATCTGACACTCGTCCTGTGTCATGATAACCCTGAGAGCAGCCGTACCCTGCTAAGTGGTCGTCCTCCACTTCTTGATGGTCGTCCTCCATCATGCTCATCCGATGGCCGTCCCCATCGTTGATTTTAGCAGCCGTCCCCTGCTAGGTGGTCGTCCTCCACCTTTTGATGATCGTCCTTCATCACTTTATCCAATGGCCGTCCCCATTGTTGATTTTGGTTATCTGACATTCGTCCTATGTCATGATAAACCTTGAGAGCAGCCGTACCCTGCTGAGTGGTCGTCCTCCACTTCTTGATGGTCGTCCTCCATCATGCTCGTCCGATGGCCGTCCCCATCGTGGACCTTTTCTATCCGATGGCCGTCCCCATCGTTGATATTTTCGGCAGCCGTACCCTGCCAGGTGGTCATCCTCCACCTTTGATGGCCGTCCCCATCATATTCCTTTTATCCCCAACAGAGCAGCCGTCCCCTGCTAGGTGATCGTCCTTCACCTTTGATGGCCGTACCCCATCATCTGTTTATTTCATTTATTCTTTAACCCGATGGCCGTCCTCGTCGTGGTCCCTTTTCTTTTAGCCCGATGGCCGTCCCCATCGTTGGTTACCTTTATGAGCTTGATGGCCGTCCCCGTCATGTTTCATTGATCCCCAGAGAATTTTACAGCTTTATCTTGATGGCCGTCCCCATCATGATATTTTATTTTTCCCAGCTAGTCGGCCGTCCCCGTCTTAGCTCTACCTTTTATCCCCAGCATGTCGGCCGTCCCCGTCATCGTTTTACTTCACATTTATCCCAGCATGTCGGCCGTCCCCGTCATTGCTTTATTTTCCTGCACTTTTCCCGGCTAGTCGGCCGTCCCCGTCTTGGCTTTACCTTTTACCCCCAGCATGTCGGCCGTCCCCGTCATTGCTTTATTTTCCTGCACCTTTCCCAGCATGTCGGCCGTCCCCGTCATTGCTATTTACCCAGCAGTCGTCCTCTGCTCGACGGTCGTCCTCCGTCGCCTACACTTTACAATATACTCTACTTTTTTTCATTTACAATCTATATCCCTTTTCTTCTTTATCCTGTGAGTGCAAATTTTGGACTGTCTTTGATATTCAACCACAAGTTATCTTGTTTGCCTGTTAAGCCGTCGCTTACATCCTGCACAGCTAACTCATGTTTGAATAGGGGCAGCTGTAAACACCCCAAATTTGCCCTCACCCATTCACACCATGGCTTGTGATCATTGCATATGCATAAACTCAGTCATAGCATCTCATATCACATTTTTGATCCACTGCATTGGTTATAAGTCATCTGCATCTAGGGTTTGTGATCTGAGCAATCCCAAAGCATCTTGGGACACTCCAAAGGCTACCAATCAACTCGAAGGGGTCCATGTGTGTTCTTATATCATATTCCATCTCCTCAAAGTCAAAATTGCAAAGGAATCACAAGAACTAGGGTTTGAGTGGATACAGAGCCAGGATGAACTGCACAGTTGACTGAAAATTAGGGTTTTGGTTTCAGAGGCCATAACTCCAAATTTTTTGGTCATTCTTGTTTCCATTGATCTCTATATGGTATAGGGAGTATTCACATCAATTTTCATGAAGAAATTCCATGGGGAAGTCATCTGATCAAGGGTTGACTTTTCAGACAAGTCAGTGTAAAATCAGGGCATCTGAGGCCCCCAATGACCCAACCAATGGGTGATCTTCATCATTTTGAGTGTATATGATCTTTATTTGATCATGGAAGAAGGTTGAAGTTCATAAAAATCAAGAATTTGGAAGTTTTGCAAATGTTGACTTTTTGGGCATAGTTGACTTTTCAAGAATGCATCATTTTAGGTCATTTTTTCAAGCCATAATTCTTGATCCAAAAATGCTTCAAATGGAAAAACTTTGGTCATGAAAGTTGTAGATCTCATCTTTCCCTTTTCAAAAAGTACAAGAACATGATCAAACTCTTCTTGGATCAAAAGTTATGGCAAGGCAAAGTTGGCAAAAATCACTTATTTTCAAGATATGCACCAAGTGTGAAAATTGCAAAATCATGTGCTAAGTCAAATTGCAACTTCTAATTGGTATCAAACCAGCACATAAACATTCTCTAAGTCCCAAAATCAGATTTGAACCAAAGGAATCACATGTTTGTATGGCCTTTGGAGCAAAATCTTTCCATGAGAACCAAAGGAAGCCAAGTTGCAAAAACTCATGATCACTTCCATCCACTTGCTGCCTAGCATGCTAACCACTCCTAGCCTTTCTCCCTCACCTTGCTGCGCAGCCCACACCTCTTGTACTTGGCTGAAACATGACCCATGCCTCTCTTACAAGAAGTTGACATTTTGGCAAAAGTAGCCACACCTATCACAGCAGGCCAAGTCACATCAACTGACCAATAGGCTTTGTTTATGTGGATCAAATGCTGGCCATAACACACTTCAAGCAAGGCTGAAGCTCACACATTCACAACATTCACAAAAACACTCCCATTTGCATCTTGCTTCGAATCTGCTTACACAGCTTGCAAACATTCAAACCCTCTTCACCATTCAACTCACCTTGCTCCATAGACCACCCAGCATCAAGAACACAAGCCTGAAACAGCCTGAACATCTCACTGCCATTTCTCACTTCATTTTGCAGTTTCAATCGAATCTCCTTCCACAAACCACAAACACACCAACAAACACTCCAGACCTTCTCCATTCATCCTCAGGATCACAAACCATCATTCACAATGGCCTGAAACCTCCAGAAACTCCATTGCCATTTCTGACCAAGCTTGAGCAGGAGCTTTCGAATCTCACTATCCAGCCAGCTCAAACTTCTTTTGAGCATTCAAACATCTTCTGGGGATCAAGTGGAGTGGTTTGCACTGAAAGAAGTGGCCTGAAAGTCCTCAAGTTGAAAGCTCCAAATCTCAGGTAGCTCGAAAATTATTTTTCCAGAAATCATTTCTCTTGTTACAAACTTGTTCTATGTGATTCACTGATCATCCTGATGTTCTTAGTTTTTGAAATGGCTTTGTTTTGAGTATTTAATTTGTCTCTGAAGCTTGCGTGCCCTAGAACTTGTTCTCTTCGATTCAGTTTGTTTAGGAAGAATAAATTTGTTTTGAGAGAGGGGTTTGATTCGTGAGAGGTTGGAGATCATTTCCCAATTCATAGATTTTGTTTTTGTTACGTTTTGAGGGAGTTGGTGAGTTTCCCGGTGAGGTGCTGGCCGGAGAAGACGACCGGAAGTCTTCTCCGGCCACCTGAGTCATTAAACCCTAATCTCAGGTCATTAACTCTAGTTTGAATTTGAGCCATGGATGTGCGTTGACCTGTTGACTTCCCTCTCTTTTGGATGGCCCAGATCATCTCATTTGCCCTAATCTCTCTCATTAGCTTTAATTAATTCGTAATTAAACTAATTAAGTCAGATGCAATCTCCACCCTTCATTTGCGCGCTGGTCAACAGATTCAAACCCTGGGCGCATCTCATCCCTCCATTCTGATTACTTTCAGTTTTATTTAATTTTTATTCATTTTTATTTCATTTAACTTGCATATTTATTTTAAAATAGCAAAAAATACATAAAAATTATGAAACTTTTTCCTCTGAGTTTTATTAATTTTTATGACACAAAAATATTTTTATTTTATTTTTCATCATTAAAAAAGTATTTTTAAATATTTAAAAGATTATTTTTAATTGATTAATGGAAATTAATTAATTAAAAATACTTTTAGGTATTTAAAAATTACAAAAAAATTCATGAAATGTTCTAAGACATTTAGAAACATTGTCCAACCTTCAAACCAAATTTCTTTTTTGATCTTGATGCATTTTAAGAATTTTTCATTGAATTAAATCATATTTTGTGCATTATTTTGATCATGGATTCAAAAATTCATTTCTGCCTATTGGAGAAGGTTGAGACATTGATTCTTCTTGCATTGTTTTGTGTTTAGCATGTAGTTTCTAGGGTAAAATAGCCATGATTTGATCTTGCATTTTCTTTTTGTTTGGCATTTCTTTTGTTTAGAACCCTAAAAAACCCTAATAACTTAGAAAATTCATATCTTGAGTTTGGTTGAGAGTTGAAAGTTCCCCTTTGGGCAGTGGTTCATTATAGGTTTAAGGTTTCTTTGGGTAGCATTTTCCATTTTTTATCTTAGGGTTTGCTTCTGTTTTGGGTTTTTGTTTGATGTTTGGTCCATGAACCCTAATTTGGGCTTTCTTTTGCATCCTTCTTGCATTCTCTTGCATAACATGACTTGTCTTTGCATTTTGTGCATTCTTGTGATCCATTTGACATCTTAAGACATATAGAAAGCATGTTTGATCATTGCATCTCTCACTTGCCATGTTGTATGTCATATGCATTCCATAACTTTTCATGTATGTTCATGGTTCCTAACTTGCTTCATTTGCATTCATGAGCTTGTATGATCATTTCCTTGTGCTGCCTCATGTTTATAGCACCTCATAGCATCATTTTCATCATCAACATGCTTCTGGTTTGGTCTAGCATCATGCCATTTCATTTCATTTTGCATTGCATTGCATTTCTTTCTAACATTTCAGGTGGTAAGTAAACTTGAGAGGTGGATTTGCCTTCACTTCTCATAACCTTTCTTCTCATCTCTCTTGCATCCATTGCTGCATTTTTGTTTGTGTTTGAGTTTGAGCTTGCTCATTCATGTTCTTCTTACTTTCTTTCTTCAAGTGACTTGACTTCTTGAATGAAGCAAGTCACTTTGCTTCTCTTGATCTTATTCATCTGCTTCCTGGTGGCTCCTTTGAAGATTGCTCTTGAAAACCTCACAAACCTTAGGAACAACCAAGCATGACAATGATTAGGGTTTTGATTAGTCTCCCCTTAGTTTTACCTTTGTGTCTCTTTGAGTCCTCTCTTCTCATCTCATAATCAGGGACTAAACCCTAAAGGCTTTAAGGCTTTGTGATTAGGGTTATGCCTGCATCCTTCTCTTAGGATGGAGTGTATAACTTTAATCCTAAGTATTAAACCCTTAAGGTGTTTAAATCTCTTAATCAATTCACTTAAACATCATCAAGACATCACTTGTAACTTGGGCCTTGCATTAGGGTTCTAATTCTTCCTTAAGTGGTTAGGAAGGACTAACCCTAGTGTTAATGGACAAGTCCCCCTCAAGTTGTCTTACAAACAATAAAATTCACTTCATCATCATATCATTAACTAAAATCCACTTAATCAAAGGCTTGTTTTGTCATGGGTTTAATCCCTAATCATGGATTAAGTTGAGGAGTTTTCCTCAGCTTAAACATCCTCATCTATTATCCTTCTTTTAGGATAGTGTAATGGGTCTGTTTAATCCTTGATTATGGCTTAACCTCATTACTCAACACTAAACAAAAACCCCCAAAAACATCTAAATAATCAACAAGTAGGTTAATGATCTTAATCCTACATCAAAAGGTGATTAAGTGTGAGAATCTGACTTCACACTTAAGGTATTCTCATTACCCCTAAACAGAGGGAAGATGTGATGAGTTTACTAACCCATTGGTTTAGGCTTAAGCTCATTATCCTATGACAAACTTCAAAAAAGCAATAAAAGACTGAAAACACAAAAAAACAAACAATAATCGTCTCCTTCGGGATTCTTTTCTCACCTCATTCACTCACAAACGAGAACTCGCTTCTTCCGTCTAATGCAAGACAGTTTGCATCTGTGCCAGACAGATCATACACTTGAGCATTGACAAGCAAGCAGTTCACAAGTCAATTCACCTTTCAGTCTCTTTGGGTCGAACTACGGTGTTCTGACTTCCTCATTGCACGAGAGGATACGTAGGCATAACTTAACAGTTATCGAACAAAAGTCTCTGCATATTCCCCCTCTTTCCAGCATCTTTCTCTTAGCCTCATTATCATGAGCATTTCACCTCTTTCTCTTCCTTTTTTACACTGACACTTCTCTTATACACTTCACATCACTTATACACTTTACACTGACACCTGTACATTCTTTTCCAGCTCTTTTACACACAGATTACACTGACACTACCCCTTTAAGACACAAATCTTTTAAGCGTGGATCCCGTCGAGTACGGCGGACAATCTGGGTGCTAATACCTTCCCAGGTTGTAACCAACCCCCTTTCTCAGTCTCTCTGGTTCGCAACCGTCTTATCCGTATCTTTCTAGGTCTATGCAGCATTGCCTTTCCTCCGGGATAAAAATGCCTAGCTGGCGACTCTTTTCATCTCCAGTGAGTTCACGGCTGTGTGTTCTCACTGTTCCCTTCGCCGACCGTTCGCGCTTGTACCAGGATGCAAATCTTTGGGAGCGACAGAGACCACGAGAGTGTGAGATTTTAACCGGATAGCTAAAGTTAGGCATTTGATTTAAATACAGCAAGAGCGCTTTAAAATGAATTAGACTTATTAAGTTTTCAAAAATTATTTTCTAAACACTTATGGGCTAGCGAGAGTAGGCATATGGCTTTAGGAGTAAGATCTGAGATAAAACCACGAGAGTGTGAGTCAAGGGTATTTAAACTGATAATCTCTACAGAACAATTTAAGTGAACCACCTTTATAAGCTTAGGTTAGATTGACCCGCATAGGTTAGCATAATTACATACCGACCGCCTTCTAATTATTTCATTAAAACTAAATTTAATTCTCGTTCTAATCCTTAAAACCAAATCGTGACAAACATCCACCTTAGCTAAACTAGTAGACCCTCTAGCACTAAGTGATCATAAAGTCCCTGTGGGATCGACAATCTTTTATATTACTTCGATAGGCTGTGCGCTTGCAGTTCAGATACCGCTAGACACATATCGCGTCTTCGCGACCATCACCAGGAAATTATAAGGGTTACTCATGCAGATTAATTATTATTTCCTGCTCTTTTTTCCAGCATGCATCAAGTCCTGCATCTTGCCCAAGGTGTTAGGACTCATTTTGTAATAGGGCCATATTGTAATTTTGTGCAAATGGATTATCAATGAATATCGGACATCTTTTGCAAACGAGTCTCTTTTTCGCTCACTGTCTTTTCATTTTTCACTTTTGTACAAAACAATAAAATGGAAATGTTTTCAAAATAAATAACTTCATATTTACACTTTTCTAAACAAGATTAAAATTTATCACTAAAACAAACAAATCTCAACCCTTGCAGAGATTACCCTCCAGATTGCACCGACAACAACACTGTTATGACCTTGTATTACTTTGACAATCCAATTAATCAAACCGATGAAGGGGTTGAAGAAGACTATGAGTTACCTGAAGAGTTAGCCAGGTTGTTGAGGCAAGAAGAGAAAGTGATCACTCCTCATCAGGAGGAGGTTGAAATAGTGAATCTTGGTACCGAAGAGGATTTGAAAGAAGTGAAGATTGGGACCAGTCTGCAGGCTTCAGTAAAGGAATAACTCATTGACATGCTTCGAGAATACGTCGACGTCTTTGCTTGGTCCTATCAAGACATGCCAGGTCTAGATATGGACATTGTTATGCACAAGCTACCTTTAAAAGAAGATTTCCCTCCAGTGAAGAAAAAGCTACACCGTACTCGCCCAGATATGGCCATGGAGATTAAGGAAGAAGTACAAAAATAGTGGGACGCCGGTTTCCTTGTTGTAACTAGTTACCCGCCGTGGGTTGCTAACATTGTACCAGTGCCTAAGAAGGATCGCAAAGTACGGATGTGTGTGGATTACCAGGATCTGAACAGAGCTAGCCCAAAGGATGATTTCCCATTACCTCTCATTGATGTATTGGTCGACAACACAGCTCAGTTCTCAGTGTTCTCCTTCATGGACGGTTTTTCTGGGTATAATCAGATCAGGATGTCAACCGAAGACATGGAGAAGACAACCTTCATTACACCTTGGGGCACATTTTGTTACAAGGTAATGCCTTTTGGACTGAAGAATGCCGGTGCGACATATCAACGGGCTATGGTAACGTTATTCCACGACATGATCCACAAAGAAATCAAATGCTACGTGGATGACATGATTGCCAAGTCCCTTACTGAAGAAGACCATTTGATAAATCTGCTGAAGTTGTTCAAGCGCCTGAGAAAGTATCAGCTGAAGCTAAACCCCAACAAATAAACATTTGGGGTACGTTCTGGTAAACTGCTGGGATTTATTGTAAGTGAAAAGGGAATTGAAGTTGATCCTGACAAATTCAAAGCCATTCAGGAGATGCCTGCACCAAGGACTGAAAAAAGAAGTTCGGGGGTTCTTAGGTAGATTGAACTACATATCAAGGTTCATATCTCACCTCACTGCAACCTGTGAGCCCCTGTTCAAATTGTTAAGAAAGGAACAAACAGTTAGGTGGAATGAAGATTGTCAGAAGGCTTTTTGATAAAATCAAGGAGTACCTACAAGAACCTCCAATTCTTATGCCACCAGTTGAAGGAAGACCCCTAATAATGTACTTGACAGTATTAGAAGGACAACGGGGTGTGTGCTGGGCCAGCATGACGAGTCTGGTCGAAAAGAGTATGCAATATATTACCTAAGCAAAAAGTTTACCGACTGTGAACAACGTTATTCACTGCTCGAGAAAACTTGCTATGATTTAGTGTGGGCTGCTCGCCGACTAAGACAGTATATGTTGACTCACACTACCTTGTTGATTTCAAAGATGGACCCCGTCAAGTACATATTTGAGAAGCCAGCACTTACCGAAAGGGCTGCAAGATGGCAAATGATTCTGACAAAGTATGACATTCAGTACACATCTCAAAAGGCCATCAAAGGCAGTGTATTGTCTGACTACTTAGCTGAGCAACCCATTGATGATTATCAGCCCATGAGATTTGATTTCCCTGATGAAGACATCATGTTCCTAAAAGCAAAAGATCACGAAGAGCCTGTTCACACTGAAGGGCCCGACCCAGAAGAAGAATGGACAATGATGTTTGATGGGGCTGTAAATATGAATAGACGTGGAGTTGGTGCAGTGCTCATTACACCTAAAGGAGTTCACATGCCTTTCTCGGCAAAACTCACCTTTGCATGCACTAACAACGAAGTTGAATATGAAGCCTGTATCATGGGTCTTGAGGAAGCCATTGACCTCAGGATTAAGACATTGAATGTATTCGGAGATTCAGCTTTTGTAATCAATCAGACCAACGGCAAATGGTACACTCACCAAGAGCATCTAATTCCATACCGTGACTATACGAGAAGATTATTTACTTTCTTCACAACAGTCAAACTTGAGTATATCCCTCGAGATGAAAATCAGTTCGCAGATGCTTTGGCTACCATTTCCTCCATGATCAAGGTTCAAACTGCCAATTTTGTACCCCAGATTTCGGTATCCAGACTAGACCGACCAGCGTACGTATTCTCCGTGGACATTGCTAAAGATGACAAGCCTTGGTTCTATGACATCAAATGCTTCTTAGAGGATCAGACATACCCACCTAGGGCATCATCCAATGACAAGAAGACGTTAAGAAGGCTGGCCGGTATTTTCTTCCTTAATGCTGATGGTTCATTATACAAGCGAAACTTTGACATGGTTCTTCTCAGATGTGTTGATAAGGGAGAAGCAGACTTGCTGATGCACGAGGTGCATGAAGGATCTTTCGGTACCCATGCTGGAGGACATGCAATGGCAAAGAAATTGTTAAGATCAGGTTACTACTAGATCACAATGGATGCAGACTGTTGTGCCTATGCCAGAAAGTTCCATAAATGCCAGATTAATGCAGATAAGGTGCATATGCCTCCAAATCCTTTGAATGTGATGTCTTCACCTTGGCCCTTTGCCATGTGGGGCATTGACATGATTGGGAAGATTGAACCGACCGCTTCAAATGGTCACAGATTCATCCTGGTGGCCATTGATTACTTCACCAAATGGGTTGAAGCAGCTTCATATGCAAACGTCACCAGACAAGTGGTAGCCAGATTCCTGAAAAGAGACATCATCTGTCGATATGGAGTACCCGAGCGATCATTCCTGACAATGGTTCCAATTTGAAAAACAAAATGATGACAGAACTGTGTCGGGACTTCAAAATCCAACATCACAACTCTTCTCCTTACAGGCCAAAGATGAATGGCGCTGTTGAGGCAGCTAACAAAAATATCAAGAAGATTGTGCAAAAGGTGGTGGTTACTTTCAAAGACTAGCATGAAATGCTACCATTTGCCTTGCATGGGTACCGAACCTCAATCAGAACCTCTACTGGGGCAACACCGTATCAACTTGTGTATGGTATGGAGGCAGTCCTACTTGTTGAAGTTGAGCTACCCTCCTTACGGGTACTGATGGATGTAAAGTTGAATGAAGCAGAATGGGTCCGATCTCGGTACAATCAACTGAATCTGATCGAAGAAAAGAGATTAGCTGCAATATGTCATGGGCAGTTATATCAGAAAAGGATGAAGAAAGCCTTCGATCATAAAGTCAGGCTTCGGGAATACCAAGTAGGAGATCTTGTGCTAAAAAGACTCCTTCCTCCTCATACAGACCACAGGGGCAAATGGACTCCAAATTACGATGGTTCGTTCATAGTAAAGAAGGTTTTCTCTGGTGGAACACTGATGCTCACTACTATGGATGATGAAGATTTCTTATCCCCTGTGAATTCAGATGCAGTTAAAAAATACTTCGCATAAAATGACACGCTGGACATAAAAACAGAATGAAAGTCCAGGCAAAAATAGGGCATCCCGGCGAGTTAAAAACAGAATAAAAGACTCGGGCAAAAATAAGGGAAAATTGATGTCAGAGCAAAATCATGGCATCTGAGGCCCCCAACAATGGAACCAAAGTGATATTTTCATCAAATTGAAGTTATATGATCTTTATTTGATCATTGAAGTGCTTGGAAGTTCACAAAATTGAAGAAATTTGAGCTAAACCAAAAGTTGCCAAAAATGGAAATGACTTGTAATGGAAACTTTCCATTTTGGGAAAGTTCTTCAACCTCCTCTTTCTCAACCAAAAATGCTTCAAATGAAAAATTGTTGGTCATGAAAGTTGTAGATTGGATCATTCCCTTTTCAAAAAGTACATGAACATTTTCTAATTCGTTATGGAACTCAAGTTATGGCCTTGCAAAGTTGGCAAAAATCCTATAATTTTCACTTTCACACCAAAGAGGATTTTTTGCAAAACCACTTGCCAAGTCATTTTGTGACCTCTAATGCATCTCTAAGCATCATAAAAACATAGTACAATGCATTGTGATCAGAATTACCCAAAGAATCACAACATTTCATGCCTTGCATCACAAGATTTCTCAAAAGGGGAAAATTACATAACACTTGCAAAACCTATGAAATCTTTCCCTCCAAGCCATCCAGCTGCATAATTTCAATCCCATGGCTCTCCTTGAACCAAGTTGAACCAAGACATGCCATGCAAAAGCTCCTGCATGAGCCCATACCTCAAGTACACAAGTTGTTGACTTTTTGCAATTGAACCCATACCAATCAGTTGCAGCCACAACAACTCTCTGGCCAATAGAGACATGCTATGTGGACCAAAAGCAAGCCATTTCACATAACCTTGGAGCTCAGAACCATACAAAATCCAAGTTCACAAAAATCACCCTCAACCTTCAAACTTTCGATTCTCTCTGTTCAGCCACTCAAACCTCAAACAAACTTCATAAACCAACTCACCATCATCCATAGATCATTTCTCAACCATCAAACAAGCCTGAAACTCCACAAACACAAAACGCGATTCTGGTGCAGCAAGAGTTCATCCTCTCAATCCAGCCATTCTAAACTCATTCAAAGCCTTGCAACATCATCAGGGGATCAAGTGGAGGCTATTTGCACAAGAGAGAGGTCCAGAAAGTGCCAAACTGAAAAGCTTCATCTCAGGTATACCTCAAGAACAAATTTTCCAGAACTTGTTTTTTATGTTATAGAAATGATCTATATGCTTCATTGATCACACTGCACTTGTTGGTTTTGAAAATGGTTGCGTATTGAGTATTTCATGGTTGTCTGAAAGTTTTGCCATTTTTATGTTTTGATTCGTATCTTGATCATGATGCAATATAAATTTGTTTTGAGGGTAGATTCAGGCTTATGGTGAGTTGGGGATCTGATCTGGAGCTTTAGAGCTCTTAAAATGACCTAGGGAAGAAGTTGGGTTGAGGGTCCTGCCGGAGAAGATGACCGGAGCTAGCTCCGGTAACCTGAAAGTCATTAGGGTTAATTTTTAGGGTTTAAGGCTCAGTTTGAATGTAGGCTGTAGGATCAAGTTTAGCGCATGAATGGAAGGCCAGGATTAGTTCATTAAAACCCTAATCAGATTAATTAATTTAATTAATTAGGTTTAATTAAAAAATGCCAGAATCAATCTCAGCCCTCCAAAAACGCGCGTGGTCTTTCCCTCCTTTCCCGGTTTGAATATCAACCATCAGATGCACATACTTCTCCATTATTTCATTTTTTATTTCATTTTTTCTTATTTCTTTTGCATAATTATTTTAAAATATCAAAACTCTTCAAAAAAATTTTAAACTTTGCATTTCTGATTCAAATATTTTCCTTCATCCAAAAACATTTTTATTTTTATTTTTTACATTAAAAAAGCATTTTTAAAATATTTAAATATTTATTTTAATTGATTAATGGAAATTAATTAATTAAAATACCATTTAGGTTTCTAAAAATCACAAAATAAATCACATTGCATTTTAAGACATTTAGAAACATTGTCAAACCATTCATACAAATTTCTTTTTGGTTTTGAACATACTTTGACATTTTCTTTGAATTTAGGGTTCATAAAATCCCCTTTTTAGAACCCAAACTTTGAAAAATCTTTTCTGCCTAACCATGAAGGGTTTGATAATGATTCTTTTTTGCATTATTTTCCATAAAACATGTAGCTTCTAGGGTGTTTTTGTCATGAATTTATCTTTCATTTTTAAATTGATTTGCATTTTCCCTTTTAGGGTACCCAAAAACCCTAGTTGACTTAGAAAATTCATAACTTTCTTTAGGTTAAGAGTTAGACCTTCTCCTTTGGGGTGTGATATCATATGTGATTAGGGTTTGTTTGAGCTCATTTGCAAAT
The DNA here is from genome assembly GCA_963966055.1 of Lathyrus aphaca. Classification (NCBI taxonomy): domain Eukaryota; kingdom Viridiplantae; phylum Streptophyta; class Magnoliopsida; order Fabales; family Fabaceae; genus Lathyrus; species Lathyrus aphaca. The sequence goes on from OZ014520.1 coordinate 422,417,040, forward strand.
TTTTATCATGTGAATTGCTTCTGTTTTGATCATATGCATCTCATGTTGCCTTAAAACCCTAATTTTGCATCTTCATTTGCATTCATCTTGCATATGCATCCATTCATGAACTTTCCATGAAATTTCATGCATTCATATGTCATCTTAGACATCTTAAGACATGTTAGAATCATGCTTGATCATTTCTTCATTCATTTGCCATGATTTGCATTCATTTCATTTCATTAAACTTCATGAACTTCCAAACTTCAAAGCATGCATCCATTTGCATCTCATCTTTGTATGAACATTCATTGCACTTGGTATGCCTTTGCATCATGTCATAGCATCATTTGCATCATTTGATTGCTTCTGGTTTTGATATTTGCCTTTGTATATGCATCATTTCATGTCATTTCTTTCCTTAAGCATATTGTGCTAACATTTTCAGGTGGTAAGTTAATTTGAGAGGTGAATTTGCCTTCACTTCTCATTTCTCTTCATCTTCTTCATATGCATCTTTACTGCATTTTTATTTGTCTTTGAGTGGGCTTGCCCATTCATGTTCATCTCTCACTTTATTTCTTTTAAGTTACTTATCTTCTTCAATGAAGTAAGTAACTTATTCATCTGCTTCTTCCTCCTTCTATCTGCTTCTTCCATTGGTGGCTTCCTTGAAGATCTTTCTCAAGCCTTACAAACCATAGGAACATCCAAGCATGATAATAATTAGGGTTGTGATTAGTCCCCCTTAGTTTTTACCTTTGATTCTTCTTTGTGTCTCTTTTCTCATCTCATCATTAGAGACTAAACCTTTAAGGTTTTAGGACTTTGGAATTAGGGTTATGCCTGCATCCTTCTCTTAGGATGGAGTGTATAACTTTAATCCTAAGTGTTAAACCCTTAATTTGTTTAAACCTCTTAAATAACCCATCTAATAATCACTAAGACATTAACTTTTAACTTGGGCCTTACATTAGGGTTCTAATTCTCCCTTTATGGTTAAGAAGGACTAACCCTAGTGTTTAATGGACAAGTCCCCCTCAAGTTGTCTTACAAACTTAAAATCCACTTCTTAATCTCACACTTAATTAAAATCAACCTTAATAAAGGCCTTGTTTTGTCATGAATTTAATCCCTAATCATGGATTAAGTTGATGTATCTTCCTCAGCTTAAGTGTGCTCATCTATTATCCTTCTATTAGGATGGTGTAATGGGTTCACTAATCCTTGATTATGGCTTAAACTCATTACTTAACACTAAACAAAAACCCAAAAACAACTAAATAATCACAAGTAGGTTAATGATCTTAATCCTACATCATCATGGTAATTAAGTTGAGGTGCTTATCTCATACTTAAGTCTTCTCATTATCCCTAATCAGGGAGGATATAATGAGTTTACAACCTTTGATATAGGCTTAAGCTCATTAAACTATGACAAACACCAAAAAAAATAAAAGATTGAAAACACAAAAACAAACAATAATCGTCTCCTTCGGGATTCTTTTCTCATCATCTTCATTCACAAACGAGGACTTGCTTCTTCCGTCTAATGCAAGACAGTTAGCACTCGAGCCAGACGAGTCATACACTTGAGCATAGACAAGCAAGTAGTTCACAATCAATTTATCTTTCAGTCTCTTTGAGTCGAACTACGGTGTTCTGACTTCCTCATTGCACGAGAGGATACGTAGGCATAACTTAACTGTTATCGAACAAAAGTCTCTGTGTCTTCCCCCTATTTCAGCATTCTCTTTTAAGCCTCAGTCCCTGAGCATTCACCTTTTGCACTGACACTTGTATATTCTTTTCCAGCTTTTGCACACAGATAACACATACACTACCCCTTTAAACACAATCTTGTAAGCGTGGATCCCGTCGAGTACGACGGACAATATGGGTGTTAATACCTTCCCAGGTTGTAACCAACCCCCTTTCTCAGTTTCTCTGGTTCGCAACTGTCTTATCCATATCTTTCTAGGTTTATGCAGCATTACCTTTCCTTCGGGATAAAAATGCCTATTTGGCGACTCTTTTCACCTTCATCTTCATCTTCTCCTTTCGCCGACCGTTCGCGTCTGTACCCTGTCTGACCAGGTGTCTTTTCGGGGGAGCGACACCCTTCCCAGACGAATTTCAGTTTCTGATGAAGCGTGGACGATACTGTCCCTGCTGAATGTATCGAGGGCCTCCCCAGTAAATAACTATATGCAGGTTGTATGTCCATTACATAGAATGTGGCATTGAAGATTTGTGGACCTACTTTGATTGGCAAGTCCACTTCCTCAAACAATGATCTTCTCGATCCATCAAACGCTCGAACCACCAGGTCACTGGGCTTCAGAATGACTCTGTCATAATCCAACTTCATTAATGCCTTCTTAGGAAGAACATTCAGTGATGATCCGGTATCCACCAATACATGAGATAACATATTACCTTTACACTCTAAAGAAATATAAAGTGCCCGATTGTGGGCACAACCCTCAGATGTTAAATCCATGTCAGTAAAACCCAATCCATGATTGGCATTGACACTGGATACCATGGTTTCTAATTGGTTCATCGAGATATCCTGAGGTACATAAGCTTTGTTCAGGATGTTCAAGAGAGCTTTCCTGTGAGAGTCAGAACACATTAACAGAGACAAGATGGAGATCTTCGATGGAGTCTGTTGCAAATGGTCCACGGTCTTATAATCGCTCTTTTTGATGATTCTCAAAAACTCTTCAGGTTCTCTGTCAAATGTAATATCTGGATCAGCCACTGGTGTGGGCTCATTAGAAGTTACTGATTACTTCCCTATGGATTTAGCTTGGGCTTTTGCAGTGTCTCTGGGTGGTATTACACTGTTTCTCAGTGTCTCCGGCGCGAACAATCTTCCACTCCTAGTAAAACCTCCTACTCCAACATTCTCTACTTGAGCTGGAGATATACTAGGTGTGGCCAAATCTTGCTTCTGGCCGTTACAATATACTTCACCTCTGTAATGCCAAGGTATGACCTTATCACTTGGGTACATCACTGGCCCTACAGTAGTGATAGTTATTAGTGCTACTCTGGCTTGAGGAGGAACTTGGGATGGATCATAGAGAATAGTTAATGTAGAAACTTCTTTTTATTTTACAATTTTGTCAAACTGCAAGACCCCTTCATCAATCATGCTCTATATCCCCTTTTTGAATTGTTCATAACTATCAGGAGCTTTAGCACACTATGGACAATCATGCTTACAGCCTGGAAAGATACCCTTATGTGCTAAGCAAGCTTTGACAGTACTCAACGAAGTTTACAGGTCACTGACATCACGCACCGAATTCAGATTCTCTTCGTCATCAATTGCCCCAACTGTACCTCCGTGAGGAGGCATGGGGTTTTGTATCACATTCGGAGTGGGAAAGAATTTAATCGCTTTGGAATCTAATAGGTCTTGGACTACATACTTCAGGGCTTTGTAGTTTTCTGTGGTATGACCGAGGGCTCCATAATGGAATTTGCACCGGGAGTTTGTATCATAACCTTCGGGGAGTTGCCCCGGCTTCGGAGGTTGTAAAGTTCTGAGCTGAACCATTTGGAGTAGGAGAAGATTCTTCAAAAGTTGTGAGTAATACATAGGCGGAGTTTCAAGATGCCTTTTTCTGGTCTTCTGAGAATAATAGGGACGGGGAGCCCTCTGTTGCTGATAACCTTGTTGGCGTTGATGTTGCGGTTGTTGAACTTGTTGTTGATTAGGTTGATCTGAGATAGTGATAGGATCCACTTGCTGATAAACACCTATGTTACCTCCGCTTCTCTGTGCATACACTGCCCCAGTCTCTCCTTCCCTCTTCTTCATGAAAGTTTTATTGATACCGGAAGTTGAAGAGCCACCATTCTGGATCTTTCCCTGCTTAATCCAACTCTCTATCCTCTCGCCAGTCAAGATAATATCTGAAAAACCGCTTGAAGAACAACCAGCCAACCTTTCCATGAAATGCCCGGGAAGGGTATCCATAAAAAGCTCCACCATTTCTCTTTCCAGCAAGGGTGGTTGCACCATGGCGGTCACTTCATGCCATCTATGTGCGTAATCTTTGAAGCTCTCCGAATTTTTCCGTGTCAAACTTTGGAGCTGAGTGCGACTAGGTGCCATGTCAATGTTATACTGATATTGTTTCAGAAAAGCTTCTCCCAACTCTTTCCAGCTTCTTACTGAGCTTCTTTCCAACTTCATATACCATTCCAAGGATCCTCCGGAGAGACTATCCTAGAAATAGTACATCCAGAGTTTCTCGTCCCTAGTATGGGCAACAATCTTTCGGTAGAAGGCTTGCAAATGAGTTTTAGGGAAAGAGCTACCATTGTACTTATCAAAAGCAGGTGGCCTAAACTTGTGAGGAATAACCACCCCTGGGACCAAGCCCATGTCGCATACATCTATCCCAAGAGTGTCTTTACACTCAAGGGCTTTGACCTTCTCAGCTAGCAGCAAAAAGTCTTGACACTTTCCTTCCACACCAAATCACATATCATTGTTAAAGGGAGGGAACTGATCCTCTTGTCGGTATTGCACAGGGATGAAGGTTGTTGTGCCAGGCTCTAGATCTGGAGGTCCACCTGTTCCATTGTTGGTGTTAGGAGGATTCACTTGAACTTCTGGAGTGACTACAGGAGGATCAGTCCGAGGAGGGTTGAGTCCCTGAATAACATTCCTCAAATCTTGTTGTCCTTGGGCCATCCCTTGCATCATAACCATAAATTCCCCCATCCTGGTGCGGAGTTCATTGAGCTCAGTTTGCATAACGTCCATGACGGTCCTCTGGTTGTTGTGTGTTACGTAACAATGAGGAATATTTTGTCTAAAGTGTCGGGTCTTGGCAGCTCGCGCAATCTATGCCTGTAATGCAGATAAGTTAAGTAACTTGGAGAAACCTGCAAAAATAAAGAAAAATGCAAATTATATGTATGCAATGCAATGTGTTCCTTTTATCCTCAAGGTTTTGCTTACTTTCCCATTCCGGTGTTAAGAAAAGAAGACCTTGTGTGACATTCAGATGTGAAGTGGCAGTATTTAATATATCGTGTTCGTGCAACAGATAATCAACCAGAGACTTCAGGCGAATCAAAAGAAAACTGGCATAGAAAAACCTTCATGGGGTACAAGTTCATACATCAGAGAGAAAAAAGTACATCAAGAGAGAGGATTCCCACAACAAGCCTGTGGGTAATCCAAATTACATGGACACAAGACTAAAGCCTAGGAAAAATCCACATCCTGCAATCTCCAACTAAGAAGCTTGACACCTTGCAGCAGCTGAGCTATATCTGGATGTGATGGTTCTTGTATGAGCTTTTGAATCAGGATATCCCTAAGGTCAAAGGAGGCATGCAATTCCTCAATTTGTTGTAGGAACACCTTTTCACTTTCCTTGCTTGTGATAGAATCAATCTTGGTCCTCTTGACATCACCTCTCAGCTTCAACTCTTCCATCTCTTTCTGAGCTTGCTGACTCTTTGCTATATCTTGGAGGTGACTCTCCTCCTAGTGATAGGCCTTTTGAAGGAGCTTTCCCTGCTCAGCTAAAGAGTCTTGAAGGCCTTTGATCTCTAACTTATACTTGACTTCCAGCTCCTTCTACCTCTTCAGGTTGTCTTCCCATTTCTCTTGCCATAAGGTGATAGCTTCATTAGCTTCATTCAACTCTTTCTTATATTTCCGGCGCTGGACCGCCTTGTGAGTTTCAGCTAATCCCCTTTTCATGAAATAGAGATCCCTCTCCTGAAAGTCTTGTTGCTTAAGCCTGACCACTTCTTCAGCTTTGTGAGCCATTCCTTCCAATTTCTGGTTTTGCATTTTCAACTTCTGGCATGAATTGTTGGCTTCTTGATTCTCCAACCTGAGTTGCTTAACCGAGGCTTCCAATTTTTGATACTCCTGAAGAGGAACTGAAGTTGTGGGTGCTACCTTCTTAGGGTAGAGAGGTGGTTCCTTGGAGAATAGGAGCAATAAAGTCTCTACGCGATCTTCCAACCAGGTGGCAAAAGGAACATAAGTCTTGGGATCTACTCTCCCAAAGTCTTTCTTCCCCTTCATCACTCTATCCTCCCAAGCTTGGGATGCTAGCAAGCTTATCTTTCAGGTTTCCTTCTGCTGGAAAGTATAGTGACTCATTCATCTCTTTAATCAAAGGTACGACTTTTAAAGGATAGCCAAATTGTTTCCTGGATAAGATAGGATTGTAGCTGATCCCACCTTTCCTTCCTTTCAAGGGCACATTTGGGAAACTCCCACAACTGACTAAGATCTTTTTGCCTAAAATATCCCTATTGCATCCCCAAGCAATGTTAACTGAGGTTAAGCCCATCAATCTTTTGGACCACTTCCAAGATTGTTTCAAATCCTAGAAAGGCCCTGATTTAGGGAGTTGCCTTACAAACCAGTCAGCAAACAAGGGAGCACAACAATTCACATGTCCCTTCCTCTTTTCATTCCTGTGGTGAACCCCATAGTAGAAGTCACCCAGTAATGTAGGCACGGGGTTTCCTTTGACAAAGATGGTGATAGCCTCCATGCTGATTAATCCTTTCTCTCCTGGAAATAAACTGATCCCATACACTATCATGGCTAATAATGCTTTCAAATCTTCCAATTTTTCTCCAATGCCATAACATGAGCCTCTATGATAAGAAACTCCAAAGAAATCCCCTTACCCTGGCTGGCTTCTAACCCCATCTTGAATCTGAGCATACTCAAATGACAGACAACAATAATGTCTTCATAAAGAGGGGTCCTCTCTGAAGCATAGTAAGGCATATCTTCTCTAATAGGAATAATCAGGATACTAGAGATCTCTTCCAATGTAGGTGCCGAGATGTAATCTGGGAAAACAAAGACTCACAATTGTGGATCATAGAATTGCAACAAGGAATGCAGGTTATCCCTCTGCTCAACTGTTGGCTTGTTCACATAATCCAGAATCTTTCCAAACTCTCTCTTTGAAGTCATCAAGAACTTTTTCACTCATCAAGCTGATCAACTTCTGAATACCCTCTGTCTCTGGTTGTGGGAAAGTATAATGGACTTTCTTCTTCCTGGGAATCTCCATCTTGAAGAAGCAATATGACCGGGAATAGGAAGTAATATGAACCCTGAGAATAAAAAGAACACAAATGATTAATGATGTTATGATGCTTATGCAAGGCAAGGCATGTGATCAGTGATGTGTCTGTGTGGTGTCAATAATATAATCAAGTGTATGTGCAGGGTCATAACATCATCACAAGTATATCACTGATCAGAGGTTCAGATCTCAGAATCCATGTGTAACAGAACAAGATCACAATACTGAAGCATGCTGGTACAGTGGGTATGCTGAAGGTTAAGGCTCCTGCAATCCCGTAAACCCCTCCCAATCTCATAGGTGTGCTACTCGGGTCAACATCACGGACTCTCAAAGCCGAATAGCAATAATATGTTCATCATCTCCAAGAAATGGCTCATGACCAAATCAGGGAGTCGGTTTGGCATTATGTACTACTCAGGGAGGTCTCAGCTGAGTCCAAGGAAACAAGCATCCCTCATAAGTCTCCAGCTTCAAGCACTGAATCGAGAAACAATAGTACATTCATCCCGAAGGGTACAATACCATCGTCATACGAACAGTTTTCCTTAACTGGATTCCTATGAGAGAACCAGGCCATCCTATGCAAGTTCCCAGTGGGCCCTCAGATGCAAGTAGGTTTGCCAACAAATGTGGTCTGCCACTATCATCACTGGAGAGGGATATTTCCACAAAGGTTCTCAATGATTGGTCCCCTGACTGCACATAACTATCAAGGTTGTGTATTGCCCTAGAAAGATTCTGGTATCAATACATTTCCGAGAAGGTCGCGAGTCAAGATGTGGAACTCACTACTACCAACATAGAAAAATGCCATGAAGCCAAAGTGGAACCACTATAAGTCCTAAGGTGCACTCGAGCCCCGGTTATGAGCTCATATCACAGTAACAAATCCCATCCCACAGAAAAAAAGAAACCAGCACAGTCCAGCATATGATGCATGGAAAATAAATACTGAAAGCAGTAAATAAATGATGTAAAGTAAACTGTAAATGAAAACAGTAAATAAACACACAGCAATACACACATAAACACCCAAAAAAACAAAAACAAGCAGGCGCTAGGATTGACTCTACAAGGGAAACTAGAGATTCAGGGTTCAATCCCCAGTAGAGTCGCCAACTGTCGCTCCCGAGATTTTCATCCTAGTACAAATGCGAAAGTGGCGCGAAAAAGGTAGAGTCACCAGCCAGGCATTTTTATCCCGAATGAATGGGAAAGGTAATGTTGCACAAACCTGAGGAAGAAGGAAATGACAAGGTCCTGCTGTTGCACCCCAAACGTTTCCCTCACCTAGACCAGACATTGTGTACCAAGTTTCACAAGGTTCACAAGGTATCCCAAGAGGTTCACAAGGTTCACAAGGTTCACAATTAGTCAGAAAGTTTGACAATTCCCTCAGACAAAGCATCCTCCTAAGCAATGCATCCTAAACTAGGGTTTTGAGTTTCATCAGGATAAATGAACTTCCAAGGCTTCAAGTGAGCTTCATAACATCCTACATGTCTTTAATAATCCCTATGTCAAGTTTCAAGGCTTTCCCAAAAGGTTTGCTCAGTCAGATGATCAGATAAGCTAAAAACAGTCAAAGTAGTTAAAAAGTTAAACTGAGGTCAACTGTGGTCAAACCAAAGTCAAACTTCATGATTTTTTGCCAACATCAAGTATATGAAGTAAAATTCATCATTTGATCAAGGGTTGATCATGATTCATCAAGGAGATTTCAGATCATCAAGAATCAGGAGTTTCTAAATTAGGGTTTTCATAGGAAAAGTCAACTGAACTTTGACCAGCCATAACTTTCACATGCTTCATCAAAAATTTCCCATCCAAAGCTCATTTTGAAGAAAATTGAATTATCTACAACTTTGTGTCTCACAAGACAAGCCTAAAAATGCTTCATTTGGAAGGTATGAGCTAAGACATTATAGGTCATTTCAAAAGTCAACAAAATGTCAACATCTTCCAAAGGACATAACTTGAAAATGGTAAGAGATATGGACATGAGATCAATGAGGTTGGTTAGAGGACTCTCTAAGATTTCCAAAATGTACAAGAACACCTTCATAGCCTTAAAATTGAGGGATTTGTATCTTTGCAAAGTTGGGAAATTTTTGAGAGGTTTATTGAGCAAATGGGGTCTTAGAACCAATTCTTTCCACATGGGCTTGCATTTTTATGAACCAATCTCTACCATGACATCATGCACGAATCAAATATCATTTATTCAGATTTTTATTAGTTTATTTTTATTTATTTTGATTTTGTACATTAAAAATCATTTTAAATCAAAATAAAATATGAAAAGCTCAATATTTGATATGATTCTCATTCTATAAACTCTTAAAGGATATTCAAAGCTGATTGGTATCATCAAAATTCGTGCTCACCCAATTTAGAAAGGTTTTATAAGATTTTTGAGGTTTTTTGAAAGTGGTGAAACTTCATGATCAAGCAACTACCAAAAGCCCACAAATCCACAAAGTTTTAACCTAATTCTGTTCCATACATATACACAAACTAAAGACAATCACAAGGACACGAAAATTTTGCCTCCAAGAGCAAGAACAAAGCTTCAAATTTCACAAAAAAACTCACAATCGGATTCTTATTTCTAGGCCATCTCCAAAGCTTTTGAAGGTTGCAAATTATTCCTTGAAGATCACTGATTGTTTTTGGATCATAAAATCATCCCTTCATGCATTGAAACATGCTAACTGAATCATTCTTGTTCTTCAAAATATTGTTTTTCGATTTCACCTATTTAGCTAATATAAACTAATTTTGTTGTTTGATTTGTGTTAGTTATGATCTATAGATGGTTTCTGGGCAAAGAAATTGAAGAACCATGACCTAAACCGAAAGTTGCCATTGTTAGGGTTCTTGGACAAAATTTAGGGTTCTTCGATTTAGCCATTATAAATTAATTCTAAAGCTGTAAATGAAATGTATGATGTTTGTGGATCATGACCATGTGATCAATTTGATGAATCAATACGTATTGATGATGATATGAGATTTGCAGGTTTCGAACGTAGGTAAATTCGCAGGAAGCATCAAAAGAAATTTCGCAGGAAATTTGAATGAAGAAGATGAAGTTTTGGCGCGAAAATTCAACCCCGAAACTTGTTTTATTTTATAATGATTAGTGTTGGTTAATTATTGAGCGTGCCCCATGTGGCTCAACTGGATGGAGTGTTTGTGTGTTATTGCAATGGTCCTTGGTTCGAATCCCCCCCAGGCCATTTGTTTTTGTGTTTTATTTGATTTTTGCAGGTTTAATACAAAAGGATTAATACCCAGCATATATTCACCAAACGCAGTTGGCCTGGTGGCAGTGATGTTGGTCCTAGAGGGTGAAGGCCTAGGGCGTGGGTTCGAATCCCAGCCCCAGGTATGTTGCAATTTTTTTTATATTTATTTGTTCATATATATTATTTAACTTATTTAAATTCTTACAAATCATAAAAATAATTTCTAAATAAATTTTTATAATATTTTCTCATAAAAACTTTATATTTTCAAAAATCATAATTTATGTTCTTAAATTTAAATTATTTATATTTATTTGATAATATGTTTATATATATATAATTATTATATTTTTTGTAAATAGATTAATCATATATTTTAATTATAATCAAAACCCTAATTTAGTCAACCCTAACCCTACCCTAATTTTCTTAACCCTAACCCTAATTTTCTTAACCCTAATATTTAACCTAATTAATTTTTTTTCTTCTAAACCATAATTAAAACATTAATCATTATTTTTAATATGTAAATAGTTTATTATTTGTTTATCATTATTAAACTTATTTTCTAATTAATTCTTAAAAAAATTTCTAACATTGATTTTTCTTGCTAAAATTCTTATTTCTTTTATTCTTTTATTTCTAACCTTTATTCTTATTTTTTATTATTACTAATATTTAATTATTGCTTACTTATTATTATTATTCTATTTATCATTATTATTATTTCTCGATTATATTGTAATTGTCCCAAAGCCTTGTAATATTTATAGGTTTATATTTTTGCTTTATTTTTATTATAAATATATTTATTGTATGGTTAGTAATTTAGGGTGTGTATAACATGTTTGTAATTAAAATCAACTTAGAATAATTAACTTAAATAAGATAAATATTTGAATATGAACACGCACACACGTAAGTCGATCTTTGATCGCCATCTTGCACTTCCTAGGGTTGCCTCTCAGTTGCCTATTTCAAAAGGTCAAGTAGGGTGTCTTAAGCAAGTCCCTTCATAAATATCATCAAGTCCCTATAGTTTTAAAGATCAAGTCCCTTCGAGGTTGCCTATGATAAATGATCATGTCCCTTCGAGTAAAAGATGATAAGTCCCTACGAATTGCTAAAGACACCTCACAGTTGCCTATATCCAGATGTCCCTACACATGTACCTTAATACATCCAAGGTAATGACTACATATTCCTTAATAATAGGGATAGTCTTACCATTGAAAGAACATAAGAACAATAAAGACTTAATATAGGGTAGGTTTCTCTTAATTACTTGCTCACATTTCAAAATAATCTTTACACCCCACTTTTCAAACAATTTTCAAAAGAAACAAGGCTTTGTATACATCCATACGAGGATCATTACAAAGTACTTAGAAAGTTTTAATCACACACTACACTCTTGCAAACAAACAAAGTTATCTAAGTAACTAAGAGCCCATGGATAACCATGGATATAAAGGGTGCTAACACCTTCCCTTTATATAACCTACCCCCTGAACTCAAGTCTTTTAAAATAGGTCTTTCCTGTTCTTTTATGTCCTTTCCTTTTGGATAAAATAAAAGTCGGTGGCGACTCTTGCTATCCGCAACATTTATAGAAAGTCAGTTCTCCAACCGTGTTATAGAACTGGCGACTCTGCTGGGGACTAATAAAAGAGGGGTACCCTTAGGAATTAGATCACTTTAAATTGTTTTCCTTGTTTGCTTTATATTACTTGTTGGGATTTATGTGTGAAAGATCCAAACCCGGATCTAGTGTACCTTAGGTAAATGGCAATAGATCAAGGAAACTGTACGGCGTATACCAATATGGTTGATCTGGTGGCCATAGTTAGTGTGACTTCTTGGTTGGTGCTTATGTTCCTTAAGCAAGTTGAGGATAATATGAGGCTGCCATATGTTGTCAATACACTAACTAACTTTTAGAACCCTAGTCATCCCATCTTGGCCTTTAGAAAGTAGTGAGATAGTCGGCTTTGGTGAAGACTGAAGTTGGTTGATACTCGATACTACACTCATTGAGATCCTAAACTTGGAGGGTTTTGGTTGGCAAGTAAGTTTCCTACTGAATAACCACCCTTGTGAAGGATCAATGATATTGAGATCCCTTAGAACCTGGTTACTTTTGTAGGACAATATGAACCATCTAAACTTCAGGGGAGGGTACTTACCTTTAAACCTCATGCAAGCCTTCCAACCTAGGGCTATTGTGTGACTTGTTTGTGTGTGCCACATGTTTGTGATTGAGCATAACATCATAACATCATCATGCATCATAAGCATAGCATTTTCATTAACCATTTCAAGGACCAAAGGATTTATCTTTGTTCTTTGTTGCAGGTCATGGCTTCTACTCGTAGGAATACTATCCAGATCAACCTTGTAGGGATACCTTCTAAGCTTAAAGAATTGGTCTCACAAGTTTCTTAAAACTCCCAATTCATCAAGAGGTATGGTCACCTACTGGATCTAGTCACTTTAGGGTTCAATGAAGACATGATGAGTGTCCTATTTCAGTTCTTTGATCCTAAACATCATGGCTTCACATTCCCCGACTATCAGTTGGTTCCTACAATGGAAGAGTTCTCCAAGCTACTGGGTATACCTATCCTTGATCAGAGACCCTTCACAGGCTTAGAGAAGGAGCCTAAACCTGAAGTCATTGCTGCAGCCTTACATTTGAAGAAATCAGACATTTTCCTAGAAACAAGGAGTGGAGTTAAGGGTATTCTTGCTAAGGTATTGATAGAGAAAGCTCAAGTGTTCCTGAAGGCTATGAGCTATGATGCTTTTGAGGAGATCTTGGCCTTATTAATATATGGCCTAGTGTTGTTCCCTAATCCAGACCAATTCATAGACGTACACGCCATCAACATATTTCTGACTCATAATCCAGTGCCTACATTACTTGGAGACATCTTACACTCTCTTCATACCCGTACTACGAAGGCACGAGGAACTCTGATGTGTTGTATACCTCTACTGTCTAGGTGGTTTATTTCTCACCTTCCTCGATCAGTGATGAAGAATGAACAAGGGTTAAGGTGGTCTAAAAGGATCATGTCACTTTCTCATTCAGACATTCATTGATGTTCTAGATCTATGGAGAATGTTACTATCATTGACCGTTGTGGGGAGTTCCCTAATGTGCCACTTCTTGGCATAAGAGGGGGCATTACTTACAACCCTTCTTTAGCGCTACGTCAGTTTGGTTATGCTCGGAGTGATGGTCTTCAGAACATGCTTATTCAGGGCATTGTGTTCGACTACGACAATGATCTGCAAGGTTACCGTCAAAGGTTCATACGAGCTTGGGGTAAAGTGAACAAGGTTGACAGCAAGACTCTGGAACCAAAGTACTCTATTCCTATGGAACCTTATCTCAGATGGGTACGAGCACGTGCTCAGACTCTTATGATACCATATCCTGTTATCCTTCCAGTTGCCATGGAGCCTGTTGCCGAAGGAGATACTCCTTATATCGTTCTTTATCCAGACATGCCCACTAACATGGAAGAGTTACAGAGTTCCTGGATCCAGTTGAAGGAGCAAAGGGATAAGTTCGAGACTCATTTCAAAGCTAGTCAAGAAAGAATCCTGGAGCTGACAAGACAACTTCACGAGGAGCGGAATCTCAACACATACCTCAACACAAAGAGGAAACTCCCATGGGAGACTTAAAACCCCATCTTTGTATTCATTTCATTTCTTGTAAGCCCAAGAGGCAAACAAGTTTACTAATTACTAATAAAAGTTTGCTTTCTAGTTGTTTAAACAAATTTAAATCCTGCGGTCCTTGGAAACATTGCATATGCATCTACATACCATATCATTGCATCACAGGTTTCTTATGAACAGGTATCTTATCTTCTCGCTGTTTATTTCAGCAGAAATGGCTCTCCAGGTTCAGAATGCACAATTCCAAGAGCTGATCTTGAACTTGTCCAAGGGACAAGATGAGTTGAAGACACTACTGGCTAAGAAGAAGAAGAAGACTAGAAAATTAGGAGGCCTTATCAACCTGGGTAGAAGATTCAGAGGTCCTATCAAGACAAAGGAAGAGGTTGAGGATTCTGAGTCTGAGAATTATGAGAAAGAGGGAGGTAGTCTCCATGATACTATTGGAGATTCTGATTCTGAGGCAAATTATTATCATGATCCTGCTAGTGAGGAGAAGTACAATATGTTGGTAGACAGAATGAATGCTATGGAACTACAAAAATATTCTGGGTTTGATTTTGAAGATCTGAGTTTAGTTTCTGGAGTGGTTATACCTATTGGCTTCAAGGTTCCTGTTTTTGTGGTGTATGATGGTGTCTCATGTCCTAAGTTGCACCTAAGATCCTATGTCCGGAGGATTCAACCACATAATGCTGATAAGAAATTGTGGATTCATTTCTTCCAAGAGAGCTTGTCTGGAGCTCAATTGGAATGGTACTATCAACTGGAAAGTGTTAATATTCGTGATTGGAATGATCTTGCTGAGGCCTTCTATATGCAATACCAATATAATGCTAATTTAGCACCAACTCGCATGCAGCTCCAAAGCATGTCTATGGGTGCTAAGGAGAGTTTCAAAGAGTATGCCCAGAAATTGAGGGACTTGGCTGGCAGAGTTCAACCTCCTCTGACTGACAGGGAGCTGGTGGATATGTTTATGAGTACGCTGAATGGTCCTTTCTATAGTCACCTCATTGGAAGCTCATCATCTGGTTTCACCGAGCTGATAATGACTGGAGAACGTGTGGAAAGTGGTATAAGAAGTGGTAAGATACAAGTGGGTGCCTCTTCACCAAGCACTGCTAAGAAGCCCCCTAGTGGAAAGAAGGAGTCTAATGTTGTGTATGGTCAACATAGTCGTAACAGGAGTCACCAATCTGTGGGAGCCATTCACATCTCCAATCCTGCTCCTACAACACCAGAGCAACAACAAAACAATCAACAGAATCCTAGAAGACAGTTCACCAAGATCAACATGTCACTGGCCCAAGCCTTTCAACATATGTTGAAAGGGGAACTAATTACTTTGAGGGATCCTCCTCAGAATCCTAATACTTCTTCTCCTCGATACAATCCTAATGCAAGATGTGCATATCATTCTAATAGTCCGGGGCATGACACCAACAACTGCTGGGTGTTGAAAAACAAGATTCAAGACATGATCGAAGCTGGGGAAATTGAATTTGACCCTCCTGGGACCCTAAATGTGATCACTACTCCTATGCCCAATCATGAGAAGACTGTTAATGTTGTTGATGAGGTTCCTACATTTCCTCAGTAGCAGATGTGACTATTCCTTTATCCATTATCAAGAAGAAGCTGGTGCAGGCTGGGTTCTTTCCAGGTTGCAATGAAGACTGTTTCTATTGTGCCTACAAACCTGATAGCTGTTGGAAGTTGAAAGATGGTATTCAACGCCTCATAGACAATTACACTATATTGTTTGAGAGGACACCTTTTGTTGAAAGTATGTGTGAACATCTGACTCGAAGTACGAAGCTTGAAGATATAACTATGGTCGATAAAGTGCCAGTGAAGATTACCTCCAAAGGCCCTGTCAGGATCACCTCTAAGGGTCCTGTTAGGATTACTGCTGAAGGCCTTGTGAAGACTGTTGCTGAAGTTATAATGGCTCCCATGATCATTACCACTCCCGATCCTATTCCTTATGCTTTTGATAAAGCTATACCCTGGAATTACGGTTATGATGTTTATATCCATGGTGTTAAACAAGAACCTTTGACTGATGCACCTATTTCTGATGTTGGTCTTGATATTGACAACATTGCTGGATCTAGTAAGATTACTAGAAGTGGAAGAGTTTTCTCCCCTCAAGCTACCTCCAAAAGTCCAGTTACTCCAACTACTACCTCCACTGCTGGGCCAAGTACTGATGCCCGGGGAAAGGGTCCTGTAATTGAACCTGTGCAAGCTGAGGCACCGACTACTGAAAATCTTTCTAAATAGATGGAAGAAGTATTGAAGATCATTCGCAAGAGTGATTTTGATATTGTTGATCAGTTGGGGCATACTCCCTCCAAAATTTCCATGTTATCTTTGCTGCTGTGTTCTGAGGCTCATGCAAAAGCCTTAATCAAGTTCTTGAAGACTGCTCATATACCAAATGAGATTTTTGTGGACCAGTTTGAGAATTGTGTTGCACGTCTGACTAGGGATAATGGTTTGGGATTTTCTGATGCTGATCTGACTCCTGCCAAGAGGAATCATAACAGAGCTCTGCATATTTCCATTGAATGTAGGGGCACTACCTTGTCTCATGTACTGTTGGACAATGGTTCTTCATTAAATGTGCTCCCTAAGGAGGTTCTAGACAAACTCAGTCCTGAGGATGTTGTGTTAAGGCCAAGTGATGTAGTGGTAAGGGCCTTTGATGTTTCAAGAAGAGTGGTACATGGAGAAGTAGACCTCCCAATCAAAGTAGGTTCTCATGTCTTTAACTCTACTTTCTATGTGATGGATATCCGTCCTGCGTATTCTTGTTTGCTTGGGCGCCCTTGGATCCATGGGGCAGGTGCTGTGACTTCCACCTTGCATCAGAATTTGAAATATCCGGTGAAGAACAAAATTGGCACTGTCTATGGTGAAGAAGAGTACATGGTGAGCCATGTGAATACTTTCAAATATGTAGAAATGGAGGGTGAGATGGTTGAAACTCCGTGTCAAACATTTGAAGTTGTTCCTTGCTCTGCTCCTATCCCTCAGTCTGTCCCTGCTTCTAAAAGAGTACCCATGGTTACTAACATACCTCCTGCAATGGCCTCTCTCAAAGATGCTAAGGATGTGGTTGCAAAAGAATCTCAGAAGGTTGTTCGTCGTGCTCGTGCTGTTCGTATCACCAATCAAGGGGTCATAAGAGATCAAATAAATGATGTGGGTGACTGTAATGAAGACTACAACCTGGATGATTGGATCTTTCCTACCATGGGTGATAGGCTCAACAATTGGAAGACTAAAGACGTTATTTCTATCTCCTTTAGTCAGGAGTAAATAATATTACTGTGTTTTTATTTTAAGTTTGTAATTAAACTTTTAAGCCTTGTGTCTTGCCCGGGGCACAATGGTATGCTTGTTTCGGGATGTCATTTCATTTGCATACTTCATTCAATAAAATCTATGGACGTTTCGTTTCGTAAATATTGTGCTCCTTATATTTCTTTTATTATTATTTCTATTTTATCAGCTATGTGTTTTTACACACACCCACATCACTAAAATGCAGATCCTCATCCACTCTAGATCCTGTTGATAACAGTTCTACTATTGCCAATTATAATATCGAGAATCCAATCTATCAAGCCGAAGATGGAAAGGAGGAAGATTGTGAGGTACCTATAGAGCTTGCTAGGTTGTTACAACAAGAAGAGAAAGCTATACAGCTACATGAAGAGCCAATCGAAGTTGTAAATTTGGGAACGGAAGAAAACAAGAAAGAGATCGAGATAAGAGCTGAGTTAAAGGATAGTGTTAAGAACAAATTGATCCAGATGTTACGTGATTATGTGGAGATCTTTGCTTGGTCTTATGAAGATATGCCAGGGTTGGATACAGACATTGTGGTTCACCGTTTACCGGTAAAAGAAGATTGTCGTCCAAAGAAGCAAAAGGTTTGTCGCGTGCGTCCTGAAATGTCAGAAAAGATTAAAGCAGAGGTGATGAAACAATTTGATGCAGGGTTCTTAGCTGTGACTTCTTATCCTCAATGGGTTGCAAATGTGGTACCAGTACCTAAGAAGGATGGCAAGGTGCACATGTGTGTGGATTATGATAACACGTAAATGTATCGTATATTTACCGCATTTTATGTCCGTTTTATTATGATTTTATATATTTAACTCCCGACTTTCCCGAGTTTTCGTGTTTTCCCACAGGTACTATGTTTCTCCAGTCAAAAGTGTGCTAAGTGACCATATGAAGAAATCCAACATAAAAAGAAGAAGAAACAGTAATTCTGTCAAAAGTATGATATTTGGTTGTTGTAACGACCGTTACAGATTCCTTACGGTCATAACGCGATGTTCATGCGTGTAACAACCGTTACGATGGTGTTACGACCGTAACGCGCTGATTTTTGGTCATAACGCCCGTAACTATGCCATTACGACCGTAATGCGCACAAAACTAGGTTTATGCGTTGGATCAGAAGCATCTCCAGAAAGGGTCAAAACATAACACCCGTTCTCCACTTCCTATTATTTCTCACACGACTAAGACCAAGCTACTACTTCATACCAAGTCATCCTTCCTATTTTCTATCAACTTCCTACTGCGCCCACAACTCCTTATTTCTCTCCAACGGAAGTTACAGAAGAGGAAGCTTCTCTCTATAAATAGAGTCTTCGTAGTTTTGAGGGAGGATCCAAGTTTTTGGGCGCGAAAGCGCTGCTTATTTTGTTCTTAGTTTTTTTAGGCAGAAATTACTATTGTAAAAGGAGTAGTTTCTTACACTGAGGAACTACTCCACCATTAGTGTTTGGGCCGATCTATGTAACTGCTTGGATCAATTTATACAAGTTATTTCAATTCTGCATTTATTCCAAAGTCTCGAAATTTATCTTCGGATTTTACAGGTTTTTATCGCATTTATTATTATTATTATCATTCTTGCATTCCTTAATTAATTATCATGTTTATTTCAATTGATATTATCATATTTGGTTTGTTTATTTTTAATTCTATGTCTAGCTAAATAGTTTAGAGTCCGGCGTATGAGGACCGTCGTTACCGACGGGACTCGGTAGAAAATACTAGGTGCGAATTAACGATTAAAATTCTTTTTTGGTTATAATTTCTATGCGTAATTTAATTAGCATTGTCACGAGAGTGAGATGTTAGTTAAAATTGTTTTGTCACGAGAGTGAGAAACTAATTAAGGTTAGAACCGGCACAACGAGAGCGTAGGGATCAAACCGGATAGTAGAAATTAGGCAACTTATCTAAAAACAGCGAGAGCGCTTTAGAGACGTTTAGGATATTAATAGCTTTCAAAACACATTTCTTAGTTACCGGGCGAGCGAGAGCAAAATCTTGGGATTAGGAAGTGTGGCTTTAGTTAAGACCGCGAGAGCGTGAGGCGGAGTCTTTAAGCTGATAAATTCTACGGAACTAGCTATAGTCGTAATTAGTACCAAATTCTATAAAGTCCCTTAGGAGCGCGGAATCCATATCCCGACCTCGTTTTATTCTTATTTTCTTTCTTAGATTTATTTTAGTTTCAGTTCTAGTTTCCCTTAAACCATAAAAATATCATTAGCCTTAGCTTTACAACGCAACGATAGATAACGGTAGGTTGACATTGGTCTCTGTGGGTTCGATATCTTTATTACTACGCGATAGGTTGTGCACTTGCAGTTAGAAACCGTTAGACGTATAGCTTAGTGCGATCAGATTACAGGGATTTGAACAAAGCCAGCCCTAAAGATGACTTTCCACTTCCATATATTGATGTTTTGGTAGACAACACTGCTCAGCATAAGGTATTCTCTTTCATGGATGGTTTCTCTGGTTACAATCAAATTAAGACGGCACCCGAAGATATGGAGAAGACTATATTTGTTACACAATAGGGTACTTTCTATTATAAGGTGATGCCATTTGGTTTGAATAACGCTGGGGCAACATATCAGCGTGCTATGGTGGCTTTGTTTCACGATATGATTCATCATGAGATAGAGGTATATGTGGATGATATGATAGCCAGGTCCCAGAATGAGGAACAACACCTTGATCACCTGCATAAGTTGTTTGAGAGGTTGAATAAATATAAACTGAGATTGAATCCAAACAAGTGTACTTTTGGAGTTAGGTCTGGTAAACTCTTGGGTTTCATTGTTAGTGGAAAAGGTATTGAAGTGGATCCTGCAAAAGTAAAAGCTATACAAGAGATGTTGGCTCCCCGTACTGAAAAGGAAGTTAGAGGTTTCTTGGGACGACTAAATTACATTGCAAGATTTATTTCCCAGCTAAATGCTACCTGTGAGCCAATCTTCAAGTTGTTGAAGAAAGATCAGATAATGGAATGGAATGACGAGTGCCAGACAGCCTTTGATGAAATCAAGAGATATCTTCTAGAAGCTCCAATTTTGATGCCACCAGTTGATGGAAGACCCTTGATTATGTACTTAACAGTATTAGACAACTCAATGGGGTGTGTGTTGGGGCAACATGACGAGTCTGGTCGAAAAGAGCAGGCAATATACTACCTTAGCAAAAAGTTTACCGATTGTGAAACAAGATACTCACTGCTCGAGAAAACTTGTTGCGCTTTGGCATGGGCTGCTCGCCGACTAAGACATTATATGTTGACTCATACTACCTTGTTGATTTCAAAGATGGATCCAATCAAGTACATATTCGAGAAACTTGTTGTCTCTCCGGACGAATAGCGAGATGGCAAATGATTTTAACAGAATATGATATACGGTACACTACTCAGAAGGCCATTAAGGGCAGTGTTGTAGCTGATCATTTGGCTCATCAGGCAGTGGATGATTATCAGTCAATGAGATTTGAGTTCCCTGATGAAGACATTATGATTATTACCAAAGAACCTGGACAATATGACGGACCTGAACAAGGATCCTGATGGACTATGGTTTTTGATGGAGCTTCTAATGCGCTTGGTAATGGTGTTGGTGTTGTGATCATTTCCCCTAAAGGTTGTCATACCCCAATTACTGCAATACTTTTTTTCTATTGTACCACTAACATGGCTGAATATGAAGCATGTATCATGGGTATCAAAGCTGCCATTGAGATGAAGATTCAGTTCCTAGACGTATATGGAGATTCAGCCCTGGTAGTTAGTCAAATTAAAGGAGATTGGGATACCAAGCATGAAAATCTCATTCCTTACAGAGAGCATGTGTTGTCTTTGATCCCATATTTTGAAGATATTACTTTTGGACATATTCCACGAGGAGAGAATCAGTTAGCAGATGCATTAGCCACCATGGCATCTATGTTTGAGATTAGCTGGGATGATGAAGCTCCCAAGATCACTATTGATAGATTTGAGAAGCCCGCATATTGTAATGAGATTGACACTGAAGAAGTAGAGGGAAAGCCTTGGTTCTATGAAGTGAGAAGATATCTTGAAGCTCAGGAGTTCCCTGAAGGGGCATCTGTCAAAGATAAGAAGTTTCTGAGGAGGTTTTCTGCTAAGTTCTTCTTGAGTAATGGAATTTTGTACAAGCGTAATCATGATTCAACTTTGCTTCGTTGTGTGGATAAGAAGGAAGCAACAGAGATTATGGAAGACATGCATGATGGGATCTTTGGCACTCATTCTAGTGGTCATACCATGGCAAAGACGATATTGAGAGCAGGTTACTATTGGTCTACCATGGAAGATGACTGCTATCAACATTCTAAAACATGTCACAAATGTCAGATTTATGCCGATAAGGTGCATATACCTCCAGCTCCATTGAATGTGTTGACTGCTCCTTGGCCTTTTTCCATGTGGGGCATTGATATGATTGGTGAGATCAAGCCTACTGCTTCTAATGGGAATCGTTTCATCCTTGTTGCCATTGATTACTTTACAAAGTGGGTGGAGGCAGCCTCATTTGCATCTGTTACTAAGAATGTTGTGGCTCGATTCATTAAGAATAATCTCATATGTAGGTATGGCATCCCTAAAAGGATTATCACAGACAATGGCTCTAATCTGAATAACACCATGATTACTGACCTCTGCACGCAATTCAAGATTAAGCATCAAAATTCTTCTCTGTATCGTCTAAAGATGAATGGGGCAGTAGAAGCTGCTAATAAGAACATCAAGAAGATTCTACAGAAGATGACTGTTACGTATAAGGATTGGCATGAGATGTTACCATTTTCTCTTCATGGTTATCGTACTACAATACGTACTTCAACAGGGGCAACCCCATTCTCCTTAGTCTATGGTATGGAAGCAGTTCTACCCATTGAAGTTCAAATCCCCTCCTTAAGAATCATGAAGGATGCAGGCTTGGGTGAAGATTCAGACTCGACTTGACCAGATAAATTTGATTGATGAGAAAAGGCTGAAAGTTGTTTGTCACGGTCAGATGTACCAGAAACGGATGATCAAAGCTTTTAATAAGAAGGTTAAGCAAAAGGTATATCAAGCTGGTGACTTGGTAATCAAGCGTATCATATTACCACAGGGTGATCCTAGGGGAAAGTGGACTCCTACATATAAAGGACCATTTGTAGTCAAGAGGGTATTCTCAAGAGGTACCATGATGCTTACTACTATGGATGGTGAAGATTTCCCACAGCCCGTGAACGCATACATAGTTAAAAAATACTACGCATAAAAAGAGACCCTCTAGGTTGACTGGCCTAGGCAAAAATAAGGGCATCCCGACGAACCAAAAGGGTTCGGGCAAAAATTAGGGATATATATATATATATATATATATATAAAAGATTGTACACCCGGCAAGTCGAAAACCTGAAAGGGCGGCTTGGGCAAAAAAGGGTATCCCGGTGGATTGAAAACCTGAAAGGGCAATCCAGGCAAAAGTTAGTGATTAAAGCGCATGACTATGTCTCGTTGGATCACCCATGTAACTCCAACTATTGGTGCTACCTAAATCAAGTTCAAACAGATAAAGCTTAATCCAATCATTTCCATCTCAATAGCAAAGGATGAGATACTTGAAGATAATGGCAATAGTGGAATTGAAACTCAATAGGATTATTTCTCACATAGCTGTTTTTTGTTTCTGTAAAACTTTTACAACAAATTCCTCTTACTAGGATTTCTGTCTCCTTGTACAAACTTGCCTGTGTATAGGCTACGTTCTAAAATAAATAAAATCTCGTCTTTGAATCCAGATTTACTTTTACCTTGTTTACCTAAACGAAAACGTCCATTGGTTATGTTTGAATGTATGTATGCCTTTGAATATTATTGATGTTTACCAGAAATGCATAAAATGCAGTAATAGTATTTACTAAGGACGAACGAAGTTAGGAATTTAACGAAGCTTCGCCGGTTCATCCCCACAAAGTAATCTTTTCAGATACTTCAAGTAACATCTCCCCTCGGATTTATGTCCATCTCTTTTATCCTCAGTCAGGATATTCAGGAACTTATTCCTTCAATAAGAAGCACGATGAACGAAGACGGGAGGTTATAAGTACCATACTATCAAACAAGACGGGAACGAAGTCCTCATAGTCCTCAGCAACGAACTAGGATTTATTTTCCCTAGCCAGCAGTTGTTATACAGAGATATCCAGACACTTCTAGCTACATGATTCATACATACATCATTTACATCATATCATAGCATATCCATAATGCATAAAAAATTTACTTAGGTACATCATGCCATACATGCATACATATTGCATAAACTAACCTTTTCTTTTCAGGATAGTTGCAGGCAGATAAACACTATCAATAATTTGAAACAGTTCAGAGACGATCTATACGAAGATCTAATACTGATACTTAATTCAGAGATAATCGCTACGAAGATTCATTTCTGATGATCAATACTCAAGTTATCCTTGGGACGGTACGTAAATGATCTATACGAAGATCTAGTGCTTAATCCAGGATATTTCCAAAGGAGATAATCGTCACGAAGATTTATTTCTGATGGTCAACTATCTTTGGGATAATGTGTAAATGATCTATACGAAGATCTAGCACTTAATCCAAGAAATTCTTTCAGAAGAAGTTCAGGGATAATCGCCACGAAGATTTAATCCTGATATTCTTTTTATCCTTGGGAAGGTATATAAATGGTCTATACGAAGATCTATTACTTAATCCAGGATATTCCCAGAAGAGATAATCGCTACGAAGATTTATTTCTAATGGTCTATGCAACAGTTTATCTGTGGGATGGTACATAAATGATCGATACGAAGATCTTGTACTTAGCCCAAGATATTACCAAAAGCAATTCAGAAAAGATCGCCACGAAGATATGATTCTGATGCTTAAGTTAAAGTATGTTCCTAAAGATGGTTCAGAGCTGATCTATACGAAGATCTAGGTATTGACACCTAATGAAGGATATTCTTTTCCCCCAGAGATAATGTAGAGACGATCTATACTAAGATCTATTGCTGACATTCAACTCAAACCATGTTACAGGAGTGATTCAGAGACGGCCTATACGAAGATCTAGTACTGATAGTCAGTAACAACCTTTTGATACTATCACCTCCTGATATTATGGATGGCATCTATAAGCCCATATCCAGTTCCTCTGAGTGGCATCTTTAAGCCCACTCCAGCATATGCAACCAATCAGCATCATTACTTTACGCACTGGTGAGTGCAAATTTTTGGGCTTTTGTGTTCAATCCCCTTCAACCTTCCAAGTCACGAATGGCACACAGGCCAATCTAACCCCTCAGGTTTTAGAAAAATGAACAGGGGCAGTTGTTGCACCCCAAAATTTTCCCTCACCTAGACCAGACATTGTGTACCAAGGTTCACAAGGTATCCCAAGAGGTTCACAAGGTTTACAAGGTTCACAATTAGTCAGAAAGTTTGACAATTCCCTCGGACAAAGCATCCTCTTAAGCAATGCATCCTAAACAAGGGTTTTGAGTTTCATCAGGCTAAATTAACTTCCAAGGCTTCAAGTGAGCTTCATAACATCCTACATGTCTTTAATAATCCCTATGTCAAGTTTCAAGGCTTTCCCAAAAGGTTTGCTCAGTCAGATGATCAGATAAGCTAAAAACAGTCAAAGTAGTTAAAAAGTCAAACTGAGGTCAACTGTGGTCAAACCAAAGTCAAACTTCATGATTTTTTTCCAACATCAAGTATATGAAGTAAAATTCATCATTTGATCAAGGGTTGATCATGATTCAACAATGAGATTTCAGATCATCAAGAATCAGGAGTTTCTAAATTAGGGTTTTCACAAGAAAAGTCAACTGAACTTTGACCAGCCATAACTTTCACATGCTTCATCAAAAATTTCCCATCCAAAGCTCATTTTGAATAAAATTGAATTATCTACAACTTTGTGTCTCACAAGCAAAGCCTAAAAATGCTTCATTTGGAAGGTATGAGCTAAGACATTTTAGGTCATTTCAAAAGTCAACAAAATGTCAACATCTTCCAAAGGACATAACTTGAAAATGGTAAAAGATATGGACATGAGACCAATGATTTTGGTTAGAGGACTCTCTAAGATTTCCAAAATGTCCAAGAACACCTTCATAGCCTTAAAATTGAGGGATTTGTGTCTTTGCAAAGTTGGGAAATTTTTGAGAGGTTTATTGAGCAAATGGGGTCTTAGAACCAATTCTTTCCACATGAGCTTGCATTTTTATGACCCAATCTATACCATGACATCATGCACGAATCAAATATCATTTATTCAGATTTTTATTAGTTTATTTTGATTTATTTTGATTTTATACATTAAAAATCATTTTAAATCAAAATAAAATATGAAAAGCTCAATATTTGATATGATTCTCATTCTAGAAACTCTTAAAGGATATTTAAAGTTGATTGGTATCATCAAAATTCGTGCTCACCCAATTTAGAAAGGTTTTATAATATTTTTGAGGATATTTGAAAGTGGTGAAACTTCATGATCAAGCAACCACCAAAAGCCCACAAATCTACAAAGTTTTAACCTAATTATGTTCCATACATATACACAAACTAAAGACAATCACAAGGACACGAAAATTCTACCTCCAGGAGCAAGAACAAAGCTTCAAATTTCACAAAAAAACTCACAATCGGATTCTTATTTCCAGGCCATCTCCAAAGCTTTTGAAGGTTGCAAATCATTCCTTGAAGATCACTGAATGTTTTTGGATCATAAAATCATCCCTTCATGCATTGAAACATGCTAACCGAATCATTCTTGTTCTTCAAAATATTATTTTTAGATTTCACCTATTTAGCTAATATAAACTAATTTTGTTGTTTGATTTGTGTTAGTTATGGTCTATAGATGGTTTCTGGGCAAAGAAATTGAAGAACCATGACCTAAACCGAAAGTTGCCATTGTTAGGGTTCTTGGAAAAATTTAGGGTTCTTCGATTTAGCCATTATAAATTAATTCTAAAGCTGTAAATGAACTGTATAATGTTTGTGGATCATGACCATGTGATCAATTTGATGAATCAATACGTATTGATGATGATATGAGATTTGCAAGTTTCAAACGCAGGTAAATTCGCAGGAAACATCAAAGGAAATTTTGCAGGAAATTTGAATGAAGAAGATGAAGTTTTGGCGCAGAAATTCAACCCCGAAACTTGTTTTATTTTATAATGATTAGTGTTAGTTAATTATTGAACGCGCCCCATGTGGCTCAGCTGGTTGGAGTGTTTGTGTGTTATTGCAATGGTCCTTGGTTCGAATCCCCCCCAGGCCATTTGTTTTTGTGTTTTATTTGATTTTTGCAGGTTTAATACAAAAGGATTAATACCCAACATATATTCACCAAACGCAGTTGGTCTGGGGGCAGTGATATTGGTCCAAGAGGGTGAAGGCCTAGGGCGTGGGTTCGAATCCCAGCCCCAGGTATGTTGCAATTTTTTTTATATTTATTTGTTCATATATATTATTTAACTTATTTAAATTCTTACAAATCATAAAAATAATTTCTAAATAAATATTTAAAATATTTTCTCATAAAAACTTTATATTTTCAAAAATCATAATTTATGTTCTTAAATTTAAATTATTTAAATTTATTTGATAATATGTTTATATATATATATATATATATATATATATAAATAATTATTATATTTTTTGTAAATAGATTAATCATATATTTTAATTATAATCAAAACCCTAATTTAGTCAACCCTAACCCTAACCCTAATTTTCTTAACCCTAACCCTAATTTTCGTAACCCTAATATTTAACCTAATTAATTTTTTTCTTTTAAACCATAATTAAAACATTAATCATTATTTTTAATATGTAAATAGTTTATTATGTGTTTATCATTATTAAACTTATTTTCTAATTAATTCTTAAAAAAATTTCTAACATTGATTTTTCTTGCTAAAATTCTTATTTCTTTTATTCTATTATTTCTAACCTTTATTCTTATTTTTTATTATTACTAATATTTAATTATTGCTTATTTATTATTATTATTCTATTTATCATTATTATTATTTCTCGATTATATTGTAATTGTCCCAAAGCCTTGTAATATTTATAGGTTTATATTTTTGCTTTATTTTTATTATAAATATATTTATTGTATGGTTAGTAATTTAGGGTGTGTATAACATGTTTGTAATTAAAATCAACTTAGAATAATTAGCTTAAATAAGATAAATATTTGAATATGAACACGCACACACGTAAGTCGATCTTTGATCGCCATCTTGCACTTCCTAGGGTTGCCTCTCAGTTGCCTATTTCAAAAGGTCAAGTAGGGTGTCTTAAGCAAGTCTTTTCATAAATATCATCAAGTCCCTATAGTTTTAAAGATCAAGTCCCTTCGAGGTTGCCTACGATAAATGATCTTGTCCCTTCGAGTAAAAGATGATAAGTCCCTACGAATTGCTAAAGACACCTCACAGTTGCTTATATCCAGATGTCCCCACACATGTCCCTTAATACATCCAAGGTAATGACTACCTATTCCTTAATAATAGGGATAGTCTTACCATTGAAAGAACATAAGAACAGTAAAGACTTAATATAGGGTAGGTTTCTCTTAATTACTTGCTCACATTTCAAAATAATCTTTACACCCCACTTTTCAAACAATTTTCAAAAGAAACAAGGCTTTGTATACATCCATACAAGGATCATTACAAAGTACTTAGAAAGTTTTAATCACACACTACACTCTTGCAAACAAACAAAGTGAGCTAAGTAACTAAGAGCCCATGGATAACCATGGATATAAAGGGTGCTAACACTTTCCCTTTATATAACCTACCCCCCGAACTCAAGTCTTTTAAAATAGGTCTTTCCTGTTCTTTTATGTCCTTTCCTTTTGGATAAAATAAAAGTCGGTGGCGACTCTTGTTATCCGCAACATTTATAGAAAGTCAGTTCTCCCACTGTGTTACACCTGCAAACCAAAGATCTGGGTTCGGGAGTCGGTTACGACCTGGGAAGGTATTAGCACCCCAGATCGACCGTTGTACCCGACGGGATCCACATTTGTTTGTCTGTTTCAAAGGGTGAGAAATAAGATGCTGTTGAAATAAACCGCTAACTGGAATGGGAATGGAAATGAGAAAGGGAACTGGAAAAAAGAGAATGGAAAGAAAGAGGGAAATGTAGGGAAAAGAAAGAATGTGCTCGAACGGGCCCTACCCCGCTGCCTACGTACCTCATCCCAAAAATGAGGATCAGAGTCGACGTAGTTCGCCTAACTAAGGTGGGAACTATTTGTTTATGTTTTTATGCGCTGGAATTACTTATATATATGCTCGGGTGTTTCAGGCTCGTCTGGTACGAGTGTGTTTACCGTCTTGCATGCGAGACAAGTGTCGCTCCCGAAAGACTTACGTCCCCGGTGCAGATGCAACTGTCAGCGATGTTGGAGGTTGAGGTTGAATAGAGTCGCCAACTAGGCATTTTTATCCCGAAGGAAAGTTAATGCTGCATAGACCTGGAAGGGTATGGATAAGACGGTTGCGAACCAAAGAATTTGAGAAAGGGGGTTGGTTACAACCTGGGAAGGTATTAACACCCAGATCGTCCGTCGTACTCGACGGGATCCACGCTTACTTGATTGTGTTTAAAAGGGGCAGTGTATGTGTTGACTGTGCATAAAGCTAGGGAGAAAAGAATTTGTGTCAGTGCAAAATAGAGGTGAGATGCTCAAGACTGGGGCTTAGAAAGAAAGTTGAAAGAGGGGGAAGACACATAGACTTTTTTTGTTCGATAACCGTTAAGTTATGCCTACGTATCCTCTCGTGCAATAAGGAATTCAGAACATCGTAGTTCAACTCAAAGAGATTGAATGACTATTTTACTGTGAATTGTTTGCTTGTCTATGCTCAAGTGTATGACTCGTCTGGCTCGAGTGCTAATTGTCTTGCATTAGACGGGAGAAGCGAGTTCTCGTTTATAGAATGAGTGTGATGAGAAACGAATCCCGTAGGAGACAATTATTGTTTGTTTTTTGTGTTTTCATTTTTTTATTGTTTTTGGTGTTTTTCATAAGATAATGAGCTTAAGCCTAAATCAAAGGTTGTAAACTCGTTATATCTTCCCTGATTAGGGATAATGAGCCTACTTAAGCATGAGATAAGCTTCTCAACTTAATTACCATGATGATGTAGGAATAAGATCATTAACCTACTTGTGATTATTAAAATGTTTTTGGGTTTTTGTTTAGTGTTAAGTAATGAGTTTAATCTCTAATCAGGGATTAGTGAACTCATTACACCATCTTAAGAGAAGGATGATAGATGAGAACATGTAAGCTAAGGAAAATACCTCAACTTAATCCATGGTTAGAGACTAAATTCATTATATAACAAGCCTTTATTAAGTGGATTTTAATTAAAGGGTGAGACTAAGAAATGAGTTTTAAGTTTGTAAGACAACTTGAGGGGGACTTGTCCATTAAACACTAGGGTTAGTCCCTCTTAACCATAAGGAAGAGATGGAACCCTAATGTAAGGCCCAAGTTACAAGCTTAAGTCTTAACCATTATTAGGTGTTTTAATTAAGAGGTGTAAACAAATTAAGGGTTTAACACTAAGGATTAAAGTTATACACTCCATCCTAAGATAAGGATGCAGGCATAACCCTAATTCAAAGTCCTAAAGCTTTAAGTGTTTAGCCTCTGATTATGAGATGAGAAGAGTGACTCAAGGAGACTCAAAGGTAAAAGACTAAGGGGGACTATATACAACCCTAAAAATTATCATGCTTGGGTATCCTAAGGTTTGTGAGGCTTGAGAGAATATCTTCAGGAAGGACACCAATGGAGGAGAAGCAGATGAAAAAGAGAAGAGAAAGTAGAATAGGTTACTTACTTCCTGAAGAAGATAAGTAACCTAAAAGAAATAAAGTAAGAATTAGAAAGCACAAGTGACTTAGATTCACTTCAAATACAAGTAAAGAATGCATATGAGGAGAAAAGAAGAGGTGGGATGTGAAGGCAAATCCACATCCCAAACAACTTACCATAAGCCCCTGAAATGTTAGTATGAATGCATAAGGAAAGAAATGGAAGGAGATAAGACAAGTCATGATGCAAATGACCAAACCAGAAGTGAATATTCAATGCAAAAGTGTTATGAGATTATGCAAAGTCATACATGGTGCATATGAATGGTCATACAAAGGATGAGATGCAAAACAAACATGTTAGGAGCTTGAAAACACATGGATAAACATGAAATGTAATGAATGCAAAGCATAGCAAATGAATGAGGGAATGATCAATCAATGTTCAAGCATGTCTTAAGATGTCTAAGATGTCATACAAATGCTTGAAATGTTATGGCAAGTTCATATGATTGAGATGTGTCAAGGTGAATGCAAATGAACATGGGAAATTAGGATTTTAAGACAACATGAGAGGCATATGGCCAAAACAGAAGCATACATCATGATAAAAAATTGAAATTGAACTCAAACAAACCCTAATCATATACAAGACCACTACCCAAAGGAGAAGGTCAGAAGCTAAACCTAGTCAAAGTTATGAATTTCCTAAGTTAACTAGGGTTTTTGGGTGCTTCTAAAGGGAAAATGCAAATCAAATTGTAAATGCAATGAAAAATCATGAGATAAATATCCTAGATACTATATGCAATATGTGAAACAATGCAAAACTAATCAAGTTCAAACTCATCATGGTTGATCAGAAGTGATTTTTTTCAAGTTAGGGTTAGAAAATGGAAATTTTATGAACCCTCATTCAAAGAAAATTGTGAAAATGTGATTAAACCTAAATTGAAATTTGTATGGTGAGTTTGTAAATTATTCTAAATGTATGAGAATGATTCATGAATTTTTGGGTGATTTTTAGAAACCTAAATTTATTTTTAATTAATTAAATAAAACATTTAAATGATTTAAAAATACTTTTTTAATGCAAAAATTAAAATAAAAAATGTTTTTGAGTTAAGAAAAATATTTGAAGTAAAAATGCAGAAAATGGTATTTTTTTAAAGTCTTTTTGCTATTTTAAAATAAATATGGAAAATAAATGCAAGAAAATGAAATAAAATCAAATAAAATGGGAAGTCAAACAATCTGATGGCTGAGGTTTAAACCCTGGTTGACTGCGCGTGCAGATGTAATGTCAGGATTGAAACTGGCAAATATAATTTAATTAATCCTAATTAATTAAATTAAAAGGGATTAGGGTTTTAATGACCAATCTGGGCCGTCCATACGCGCGGGTAAACAAGATCTAAGGGCTATTATTCAACTTGGCATTTAATTGTGGATTAGGGTTTAATGACTTTCAGGTGACTGGAACAGTGTTCCGGTCATCTTCTCCGACGACCCCAAAATTATATCTCTCTCCCTAGGCCACCCCAAGCTCTCTAAAGCTCCAAAACACTTCTCTAACCTCCCTAAACATGAATCCAGGCTCAAAACTCATTTATCATGCATCAAAAAGGGGAATCGAAGAAGAACACGTTCTAGATTTAAACTTTCAGAAACACAATACACACTCATATCTCACTCATTTTCAAAAATAAACACATCATGGCAACCAGGGAAGCATGTAGATTCATATTATAACTTGAAATAAGAGTTCTGGAAAAATTATTTGAAGAAACTACCTGAACTGAAGCTTTGCAATTTTGAACTTTCTGACCTTCTTTCTTGTGCAAACCAACTCTAATGGACCCCTTGAGGATAATGGGATGCATAGAACAAGCCTTGAATGGCTATTTTGAGGTGTGTGGTTCTGGTTTAGCAGAAATGGAGGTTTGTGTGTGTGGTGATTCAGGCCATTTGAATGGTTGGGTTTTGTTCTATTGATGAAGAGTGATTTGTTGGTGAAAAAATTTCTGGATTTTGCTAAGTTTTGAAGGTGTTTCGAAGAGAACAGTCTTGTGCATATTTTTGTGAATCTGATGTTGTGTGTGGTTTCAGGCTCCAATCTCTTCCTATATCTCTCCCACATTGTTTGAATATAATATGGAGTAGGTTCTGAATTGCTGAAAGACACTATTCCAAGAGTATGGGAGTTTTTGCCAAAAAGTCAAATATGTGTCCTTGAGAGTATGGGCCATGATAGAGGAGATCTAAAGGGTGTATTGGCTTCAACTGAGTTTGTGGAGAGGCATGGGATTGATTGTGATGAGCTGTGATGATTGAATAGTGAGATTGAAGAGGTTTTGCAAATTGGAAACTTTGTGACATTTGAGAAAATTGGTCATAGAAACTTGTGATCCAAGGCATGATTTTGGTCTTGCAATGTTGCATTATCATTTAATGAAGCTTAGAAGTGGATTAGAGGTCATTAGAAGTCTTGAAACTTGATTTTGCAAAAATCCCTCTTTGGCACATACTTGAAAATTACAAGATTTTTCCCAACTTTGAAAGATCATATCTTGAGTTCTAGGATGAATCAAGAGGAGTTCTTGTACTTTTTGAAAATGGGAAGATCCATTCTACAACTTTCATGTTTAAGGATTTTGCATTTGAAGCATTTTTGATCAAGAAAGAGGAGGTTGATAATCTTTCCCAAAATGGAAAGTTTCCATTACAAGTCATGTCCAAAAATGGAAAGTTTGCAAATGGCTTGAAATTCTTTAATCTTGTGAACTTATAACCACTTCTAAGATCAAATAAAGATCATAGAACCTCAAATTGATGAGAATGACCTTTTGGTACCATTGTTGGGGCCCCCAGATGCCCTGATTCTGACTTTTCTTGCACAACAAGTTACCAGTTGATCAGATGACTTCCACAATGAATTTCTTCATCAAATTTGGTACACATGCTCCTTATAACATATTAAGACCAATAGAAACAAGAATTACCAAAAAAATTGAGGTTAAGGGCCTCAAACCCAAAACCCTAATTTTAGGTCATCTGTGTAGCAAAACCCTAGCCTGCCTGGACCTCTGTGCAATCCTTTGTGATTTTGTGACTTCAAAGACCTCTTGGGGATGTAATAAGATCATGGAACACTCATGGACCCTCTTAGAATGCTTCAAAGCCTTTGAGATATATCAGATCACTTCTTGGATTGTTCAAATCACAAACCCTAGATGCAGATGAAATGAACTATGCAGTTAGATGTAATGAGATGTTTATGAAATGCAATATGAAAAGATCATAAGCCATGTTGTGAGAAAAAGAGAGGGAAAATTTGGGGTGTTTACAGCTGCCCCTATTCAAGCATGATTTAGCTGTGCAGGGTGTAAGCGTCTGGCTTAACAGACCAACAAGATAACTTGTGGTTGAATACCAAAGACAAACCGAAATTTGCACTCACCGGGGATAAGAAGAAAAGGGATATAAATTGTAAAAGGCAGTATAGTATGAGTATCAAATTAAAGCGATGGAGGATGACCATCGAGTAGAGGACCACTGTTGGGGATGAAACGGTAAGTAAAGCAATGACGGGGACGACCATCATGCTGGAAAATAAAGAGAACACGACGGGGACAGCCATTGGGTAAAGAAATAAAATTCTCTGGGGATTAAAGAAATGAGGAAAGCGCTGACGGGAACGACCATCAGGTTAAAGGGTAAATAAACCGCGACGGGGATGACCATCGGGTAAAAGAATAAATAAAATAATGATGAGGGACGGTCATCAAAAGGTGAAGGACAATCACCTAGCAGGGGACAGCTGCTGAAAATATCACGACATAGGACGAATGTCGGATAAAAAAAGAACAACGATGGGGACGACCACCGGATAAGCATGATGAAGGACGATCATCAAGAGGTGAAGGACGATCACCTAGCAGGGTACGACTGCTCTTAGGGATTATCTCGACATATGACGAATGCCGAATAACAAAGATCGACGATGGGGATGGCCATCGGATAAATGATGAGGGACGATCATCATAAGGTGAAGGACGATCACCTAGCAGGGAACGAATGCTAAAAGATATCGTGACATAGGACGAATGCCAGATAGAAAGTTCCAACAATGGGGGTTCCAATAGGGAAAAGGATGAGGGACGGTCATCCAAAGGTGAAGGACGATCACCTGGTAGGTTACGGTTGCCGAAAATATCACAACATAGGACGAATGCCGGATAAGAAGATCAACGACGGGGACGACCATCAGATAAAATGATGAAGGACGATCATCAAGAGGTGAAGGACGATCACCTGGAAGGGGATGGCTGCCTAAAATATCACGACATAGGACAAATGCTGGATAGAAAAAGTTGTTTTGTTGGTAACTTACCAGGGAATGGTAAACACGGACGAGTGCTTACATTTTGAAATAAAAGGTATAAGTGTTTGACGGTGTGTATAGATTAAAGATGCGGACGAGCATCCTTAGGACCACGATACGGACGAGTATCGATAGAAACAAACACTGACATGTGTTTAGGGATGATGATACGGACGAGTATCAATCGGTTAAGCAAGGAACACAGACGAGTGTTTGATCTTCCGGGGAGGTGATATATACAAGATACAGACGAGTATCAGAGGGTTGTGTACAAGTATGTACAAGTGTTTGATCTGCTGGAGAAATATGTGCTAGACACGAACGAGTGTCAAAAAGATTGAGCAAGGGACACAGACGAGTGTTTGACTTGCTGGGGAAGTATGACATGGGCGAGTGTCAAAAGGAGTGTGTATAAGTATGAACAAGTGTCTGTATTGAGAGTGAAAAATGTAGTATGGCTTTGTCTGTGGGGGGATAAGTTTTGGTATATTGCTGGTGAAGTGATTTTGATGTTTGCAGGTGATTGGCTTGAACCTGGCTTATGACCATACAAATGTTTGATTTTTGTCGTAATGCTCCGTATTAGACGGAATGCTATGCTTAGTTTGGAAAAAATGATGTGAATGCTATGATTATGCAAAATGAGATACCGATCCGAGATCCGGATCCTTCGGGGAGAAAGATCTCTGGACGATCTGTCTGGAGGGATAACTCCGATGGGGAAAGAGATCATTGGTCGATCTGTGGGGAGAGAGGATCACTGAACGATCTTCCTATAGACCTCTGTGGGGATCTAGGGGAAGAAATCTAAGGGGATTCCGGCTGGGGAAGCTTCTGTTGAAGACACTAATGTTGGGGATGAGGAGGCCTCGGCAACTCCGCTGGGGAATGGAAAACCCTGGCAACTCTACTGGGGAGAAACTGGAAGCTCTGCGGGAAAGCGATTCTGCCGACTCTATTGAGGATGAGAAAATCCTGGCAACTTTGATGGGGAATAGGAGTTTAAGCATTGCTCAGGAGATTCTGCTTGGGGAGAAGAGAACTTCTAGGAAGTAATCTGTTGTAGCTCCTTCGTCCAAGCGACACACGGGGTTTTAATCAGTTTCTCGAAGGATCCTCTGAGGGGATGACATCTTCACGAGGGAAAACATCCGTCAAGTAATCCTGCTAATGAGGTAATTGTTGACTTTACTGGGGATATAATGCTCGATATACCCCATGCTATGAAAGATCGTCTGTCTTGAGTACATGCAACCTGTTAAAAAGAAACGCACAAGTGTCCCGAGGTATCCTCAACCAGATCCGTCATAGGAGGTAGATTTGCTCAAGAGTGCATATTTCCTACAAGCATTTATTAAAAGTGGCTTGTATTTTTTCATGCAAGTGTTGTATTACGAACTTTGGACATTTTGAAAATGAAACAAAAATGTACAAAAAATAAAGTGTGACTGAAAAATTTGATTTTATTGATTTGTGTGCCCTGAATAGGCAAGTACAGTGAAGAAGCAAATCCTTGAAAGGGGGAGATTGCTGTAAATTGATAAAATAAAAGTGTTGGCAATGTTTGAAGTTGGTGCTCCAGTGAGCTTCCTTTGCTATGACATGTATGAC
Source organism: Lathyrus aphaca (assembly GCA_963966055.1). Classification (NCBI taxonomy): domain Eukaryota; kingdom Viridiplantae; phylum Streptophyta; class Magnoliopsida; order Fabales; family Fabaceae; genus Lathyrus; species Lathyrus aphaca. The sequence continues at coordinate 422,453,340 of OZ014520.1, forward strand.
CTTGATGTTCTTCTTATCTTGCTTTCTGAAGAAGGTTGATTCTGACTGACGCTTTATCCTTTCGAAGCTTGCCATGTCGTGAGTGATACAGACGAATTCAGAATGCAATTGTTCGCTTTTTCCCTGATTTTGCATGGATCGCCCTTTCGGGTTTTCAATCCACCAGGATACCCATTTTTGCCTGAGTTGTCCGATGTGGCTTTTCAACTCAGCGGGTGTAAATTTTTTTATTTTTCCCTTATTTTTTCCCGAGCCTTTTATTCTTTTTTTGACTCGTCGGGATGCCCTATTTTTTCCTGGACTTACATTCTGTTTTTATGTCCAGCGGGTCATTTATGCGAAGTATTTTTTAACTACATCTGAATTTACAGGAGATAAGAAATCCTCTCCATCCATAGTAGTGAGCATTAGTGCCCCACCAGGGGAAAAATTTCTTTACTATGAATAGGCCTTCGTAGTTTGGCGTCCATTTGCCCCTGTGGTCTGTATGAGGAAGAAGAAGTCTTTTCAGAACAAGCTCTCCCACTTGGTATTCCCGAGGTCTGACTTTCTGATCGAAGGCTTTCTTCATCCATTTCTGATACAACTGCCCAAGACAGATGGCTGTTAATCTCTTTTCTTCAATCAGACTCAGTTGATTATATCGAGATCAGACCCATTCTGCTTCATCCAGTTTCACATCCATCATTACCCGTAAGGAAGGCAGCTCAACTTCAACAGGTAGGACAACTTCCATACCATACACAAGCTGATAAGGTGTTGCCTCAGTAGATGTTCTGATAGAGGTTCGGTACCCATGCAAGGAAAATGGTAGCATTTCATGCCAGTCTTTGTAGTTGACTACCATCTTTTGCACAATCTTCTTAATATTCTTGTTAGAGGCCTCAACAACGCCGTTCATCTTTGGCCTGTAAGGGGAAGAGTTATTATGTTGAATTTTGAAGTCCCGGAAAAGTTCTGCCATCATCTTGTTGTTCAAATTAGAACCATTATAAGTAATGATTCGCTCGGGAACTCCATATCGACAGATGATATCCCTTTTCAGAAATCGAGCTACCACTTGCCTGGTGAAATTTGCATACGGAGCTGCCTCAACCCATCTGGTGAAGTAATCAATGGCTACCAGGATGAATCTATGACCATTTGAAGCAGTTGGTTCAATCTTTCCAATCATATTAATGCCCACATGGCGAAGGGCCAAGGTGAAGACATTACATTCAAAGGATTCGGAGGCACATGCACTTTATCTACGTAGATCTGGCATTTGTGGCATTTTCTGGCATAGGCGCAACAGTCTGCATCCATTGTGATCCAGTAGTAACCTGGTCTTAATAAATTCTTTGCCATTGCATGTCCTCCGGCATGGGTGTAAACACCCCAAATTTTCCCTCACCCATTCACCATGGCTTGTGATCATTCTCATATGCATAAACACAATCATATCATCTCATATCTCATTTTTGATTCACTGGATAGTTTCTAAGTCATCTGCACCTAGGGTTTGTGATCTGAGCAATCCAAGGGCATCTTGAGCCACTCCAAAGGCAACCAATCATTTCAAAGGGATCCATATGTGTTCATCTATCATATTACATCCTCTCAAGGTCAAGATTTCCAAAGAATCACAAGAACTGGAAATGGTGTGGATGCAGAGCCAGGTTTGACTGCACAGTTGACCTAAAATTAGGGTTTTGGTTTCAGAGGCCATAACTCCAAATTTTTTGGTCATTCTTGTTTCCATTGGTCTCTATATGGTATAGGGAGTATGCATATCAATTTTCATGAAGAAATTCCATGGGGAAGTCATCTGATCAAGGGTTGACTTTCTGGACAAGTCAGTGCAAAATCAGGGCATCTGAGGCCCCCAATGACCCAATCAAGGGGTGATCTTCATCATTTTGAGTGTATATGATCTTTATTTGATCATGGAAGAAGGTTGAAGTTCATAGAAATCAAGAATTTGGAAGTTTTGCAAATGTTGACTTTTTGGGCATAGTTGACTTTTCAAGAATGCTTCATTTTAGGTCATTTTTCAAGCCTTGATTCTTGATCCAAAATGCTTCAAATGGAAAAACTTTGGTCATGAAAGTTGTAGATCTCATCTTTCCCTTTTCAAAAAGTACAAGAACATGATCAAACTCTTCTTGGATCAAAAGTTATGGTGTGACAAAGTTGGCAAAAATCATTGATTTTCAAGATATGCTTCAAAAGAGAATTTTGCAAAATCATGTACCAAGGCAAATTGCAACCTCTAATTCATTTCAAACCATGACACAAACATTCTACATGTCCTAAAAGTCAGAATTGGACCAAGGTTTCTCATGTTTTGGTTCATGTAACAAGACTTTCTTTCATGTGAACCATAAAGGCAACAACTTGCAAAAACACTCATGACACTTCCACCACTTGATGCATTGGATGCTGCACTTTGGCTAGCCTCTCACCTCACCTTGCTGCACCAGAACCCAGCCCATGTACTAGCTATAGATCAACCCATACTTTCCTTACACAAAATTTGACTTTTTTGCAAAAGGTGACTTACCAATCAATAAAGCACATGTCCAATCATCTGACCAATGAGAGAGGTTTACGTGGACAAAGAGCAAGCCATTCCATACATCTAGCAAGGCTGAAACTCACTCATCCAACACATTCACAAAAACACTCCTTTTTGCATAAGCCTTCGAATCTGCCTCCACAAGCTCAGAACACTCAAACCATTTCCACACTTCAACTCACCATACTTCATAGACCTCAAAGCACCAAGAGCCAGGCTTGATTTGAGCAAGAACACCCCATTGCCATTCTTCACCTCAGCCTGCATTTTCCTTCAAATCTCTCTCCACAAACCTCAAACACAAGAACAAACTCCACCAACAATCTCTACTCACCTCACTGACCAGAAACCAACCATTGTTTTGGCCTGAAACACCCCATGTCTCAAATACGATTTTCACATGCCCTTGGTCAGAGCTTCTGCAAACTCACTCCAGAGGTTGTTTAAACTCTAACTAAGCATCCAAAGCTTCAAAGGTGGATCATTGGGACCTGATTGAGCCAAAGAATCATCCAGAAAGCTCCTAAATCAAAAGCTCCATCTCAGGTGACACCATGAACTTTTTTTCCAGAACTCCATTTTCTTGTTAGAATCTTGTTTAGCATGTTGCACTGATCATTGGGATCTATTTACTTTTGAAAATAAGCCAGAAATGAGTATGTTATGGTGTTCTGAATGTTTGACCTAGAAATTTCATTGCTTCGATTCTTGTTTGTGTGTGAGTTTAAACATGATTTGATGCTGGATTCGTGCTTAGGGTAGTTGGTAGATGGTTTCTAGAGGTTTGGAGCTTCTAATTTGGCCTGGGGAGAGAGATGGCATTTTGAGGTGAACGGAGAAGATGACCGGAACACTGTTCCGGTCATCTGAGAGTGATTAACGGCAGGGTTAGGGTTTTAAGCATTAATTAGCGAATTTGAATTTGGACCGTGAGATCTGGCGCCAAGTCAATTCCCGCCCTGGCCACTTTAAATCTCACGCGTTGGATCAGCATACTTTCACTTAATTCATTTAAAATTCATTTATTTTCATATTTATTTCATTTGTTTTGCATAATTATTTAAAAATAGTAAAAAATGCATAAAAATTATGAAACTTTTTCTTCTGAGTTTTATTAATTTTTATGACCCAAAAATATTTTTATTTTATTTTTTATCATTAAAAAAGTATTTTTAAATATTTAAAAGATTATTTTTAATTGATTAATGGAAATTAATTAATTAAAAATACTTTTAGGTATTTAAAAATCACCAAAAAATTCATGGAATGTTCTAAGACATTTAGAAACATTGCCCAACCTTCAAACCAAATTTCTTTTTTGATCTTGATGCATTTTGAGAATTTTTCATTGAAATAAATCCTTTTTTGTGCATTATTTTGATCATAAGTTCAAAAAATCATTTCTGCCTATTTGAGAAGAGTTGGACATTGATTCTTTTTGCATTGTTTTATGTTTAGCATGTAGTTTCTAGGTTTAAATGGCCTTGATTTGATTCCTCATTTTCAATTTGATTGGCATTTCTTTTGCTTAGGGACCCTAAAAACCCTAATAACTTAGAAAATTCATATCTTAAGATTGGTTGAGAGTTGAGACCTCCCCTTTGGACCTTGGTTTAGTATAGGTTTAGGGTTTCTTTGGGTGGCATTTTCCATTTTTTATCTTAGGGTTTGCTTCTGTTTTTGGGTTTTGTTTGTTGTTTGATCCATAAACCCTAATTTGGGCTTTCATTTGCATTCATCTTGCATTCTCTTGCATAGCATGACTTACCATGACATTTCAAGCATTCATGTGATTCATTTGACATCATAAGACATGTAGAAAGCACCTTTGATCATTGCATCTTGCATTTGTCATGTTGTATGCCATGTATGCTTCATAACTTTTCATGTGTATCCATGTTCCTAAGCTTGCACCATTTGCATCCATGAACTTGTATGAACATCTCCATGTCTTGTTTCATGTTTGTATCATCTTATAGCATCATTGTCATCATCAACATGCTTCTGGTTTTGTTTCTCATCACACCATTTCATCCCATTCTGCATTGCATTGCATTTCTTTTCTAACATTTCAGGTGGTAAGTGATGTTGAGAAGTGAATTTGCCTTCACTTCTCATGACTATTCTTTTCATCTCTCTTGCATCCATTGCTGCATTCTTATATGTGTTTGAGTTTGAGCTTGCTCATCCTTGTTCTTCTTACTTTCTTTCTTCAAGTGACTTGACTTCTTGAATGAAGCAAGTCACTTTGCCTCTCTTGATCCTGTTCATCTGCTTCCTGGTGGTTCCATTGAAGATTGTTCTTGAAAACCTCACAAACCTTAGGAACAACCAAGCATGACAATGAATTAGGGTTTTGATTAGTCTCCCCTCATAGTTTTACCTTTGTGTCTCTTTTGAGTCTTCTCTTTCTCACCTCATAATCAGGGATTAAACCCTAAAGGCTTTAAGGCTTTGTGATTAAGCTTATGCCTGCATCCTTCTCTTAGGATGGAGTGTATAACTTTAATCCTAAGTGTTAAACCCTTCATGTGTTTAAACCTCTTAATCAACCCACTTAATAAGTATCAAGACATCACACTTGTAGCTTGGGCCTTGCATTAGGGTTCTAATTCTTCCTTAATTGGTTAAGAAGGACTAACCCTAGTGTTAATGGACAAGTCCCCCTCAAGTTGTCTTACAAATCATAAAATTCACTTCATCATCATGTCATTAAATAAAATCCACTTAACCAAAGGCTTGTTTTGTCATGAGTTTAATCCCTAATCATGGATTAAGTTGAGGAGCTTTCCTCAGCTTAAACATTCTCATCTATTATCCTTCTATTAGGATGGTGTAATGAGTCTGTTTAATCCTTGATTATGGCTTAACCTCATTACTTAACACTAAACAAAAACAACAAAAACATCTAAATAATCACAAGTAGGTTAATGATCTTAATCCTACACCAAAGGTGATTAAGTGTGAGAATCTGACTTCACACTTAAGGTATTCTCATTACCCCTAATCAGAGGGAGGATGTGATGAGTTTACTAACCCATTGGTTTAGGCTTAAACTCATTAATTTATGACAAACTTTCAAAAGCAATAAAAGACTGAAAACATAAAAACAAACAATAATCGTCTCCTCCGGGATTCTTTTCTCATCATCCTCACTCACAAACGAGAACTCGCTTCTTCCGTCTAATGCAAGACAGTTTGCACCTGAGCCAGACAGGTCATACACTTGAGCATAGACAAGTAAGCAGTTCATCAAGTCAATTCATCTTTCAGTCTCTTTGGGTCGAACTACGGTGTTCTGACTTCCTCATTGCACGAGAGGATACGTAGGCATAACTTAACAGTTATCGAACAAAAGTCTCTGTATATTCCCCCTTTTTCCAGCTTTATTTTCTTAGCCTCATTATCTTGAGCATTTTCTTCCTGTTCCTACACTGACACTGTATATATCACACTTCACTTTTCTTTTACACTGACACCTGTATATCCTTTTCCAGCTCCTTTATACACAAATTGCACTGACACTACCCCTTTAAAGCACAAATCTTTTAAGCGTGGATCCCGTCGAGTACGACGGACAATCTGGGTGCTAATACCTTCCCAGGTTGTAACCAACCCCCTTTCTCAGTCTCTCTGGTTCGCAACCGTCTTATCCATCTTTTTCTAGGTCTATGCAGCATTGCCTTTCCTCCGGGATAAAAAATGCCTAGCTGGCGACTCTATTCATCTCCAGTGAGTTCACGGCTGTGTGTTCTCATTGTTCCCTTCGCCGACCGTTCGCGTCTGTACCTTCATCTGATCCGTTTCATTTGTCGGGAGCGACAGCTTGGCGACTCTGCTGGGGACCCTTATACTGCAACCAGGGCTTCTGGTTCTTTTTGTGGGTTCCTCCTAGCGCTTGATTGATTTGTGTTTACTGGGGCGTTATGTGCTTATTTGTGCTTGTATTTATTTTTGCTTTATGTTGCTTTACTGCTTTCTTTATTGCATTTGTATATATCATACTGTCATGTTGCTGGCTGGATCTGTTGTTTGCTTTGGTGGGTGGGTGATTCATAGAGAGTTAAGGTCCTATACCTGGGACCTGAGTGACACCTAGGCTAGAGTGAATCATATTCTTTCCCATTCCATTTCGGTCTGGTGCGGGAATATGAAACACGGTTCAGATGTGGGTTTCTTCTTGAGAACTCTGTGTTGCAGATTTCCTGCAATGCTAGGGCTATCTGGGAAGCCTGCTAAGTCTGGATGACCTTTTAGTATTGACCTTCAGAAACTGAGGTGAATTAGAGGAGGAATTGTTATGGTTATTGTAAACACTGTACCTCCGGGTTAGAAGTGTTTACACTTCTCATAACAGATCCAAGTCTGAGGATCCTTGTTTTAGAACACCACCTGTGAGGGGGTTGGGCTGTTTACAGGTTTGCAGGTACCTTGACCTCAGAATACCCTGTTACTTTGATTTGTTAAGAGTACTCCATGTTGGACAATTCTTGTGATTCTAAAACCCTGGACATATGGCTCTTTATTTGAGCCCCCTACCTTGGTTACTGGATCTATAGACCTCCATCTGGAATTCTTGAACACACTTGGACCTATATCAGGGCATTTTGATCAGATCCAGCTCAGTCACAGACCCTTTGCATATCATTTGCATACATAATCATTGCATCATATTGACATTTGCTTATTTGTTTCAGGGTATCCATCTTCATTTTGGTTTTGGTTTTGACCCCATCTTCAGTATTGACCTATCTTCACCAGCACCTGCTTCAGTTATCAACACCTGCTTCAGTTATCACCAGCACCAGCCAGTCAGTGGCCCTCTTCTTCAGCATCAGCATCAGTACCTGTCTCTACTCAGTCTCAGCATCATGGCTCCTAAAAAGAGCAACATCACCTATCACTTCTTCCAGCCAGAGTTATCAGACATCAGGAGGGTTCAGACCCTGATCACTCCAGATCACATACCCTTGTTCAGGGAGCATTATGGGGATATACTTGACATGGTTATGGATCTGGACCCATCACAAAGAAGCCTCATCCACACGTGCATTCAGTTCTATGATCCCCCACTGAGATGTTTCACCTTTCAAGACTTTCAGTTGGGCCCTCTGTTAGAAGAATACTCATCATTGGTTGGTTTGCCTATCAGGGGTGGAATCCCTTTCAACCCTGAGATGGTCTTTCCTGCTAATGGAGAAGTAGCAAAAGCTTTGCATCTGGAACCTGTTTTGGCTGAGCAGCATATGACCTCTAAAGCTGGAATCCCTGGTTTTCATCTGGATTTCTTAATTTCTCAAGCTAGTCTAAAGGCTTCCCTGGGGGAGTGGAAAGCTGTTTGTGCTTTGTTGGCCCTAAGTGTATATGGAATTGTGTTGTTTGCAGATGAGCCTCGATTCATTAGCAAGAATGCAATCCATCTGTTCATTCTGAAGAACCCAGTGCCAACTTTATTGGGGGATCTTTACTATTCAGTGCATCAGAGGAATGAGAAGCAGAGGGGGAGATTAGCGAGGTGTTGTGCTCCATTGTTCCACACTTGGCTTCTCAGGCATCTACCCAGGACGGATACATTTTTAAACCCTCATCAGCAAAGCAACTGGGCTAAGAGACTCACTGTTCTAACTTCAGCTGACATCAGATGGTGCACTCATAGCACCAAGGGCAGGGATATCATCACCAGCTGTGGGCATTTTCCTAATGTGCCTTTGATAGGAGTTAAGGGTAGTATCAATTACAACCCTCTGCTGTTTAGACGACAACTGGGCTATGCACTGGTCCATACTCCTAAGGCACAGGACTTGGTTGAGGCTCTTTATTGTGAGAACAAGATCAGTTTGACTGTTGTTAGGCAGGCTGCCTGGGCTTGGGATAATGTTCAAACCAAGGGAGTAACCATTCTGGGGAAGTGCAACAATGTGGCATCAGCACAATATTATGAATGGTCCCGTGCCAGGGCCCAATTCTCTGGGATGCCCTTTACCATAGAAGACATGCCTGAGTCATCTTCAGCACCACCCCCTGCCACTATCAGTTTGGAGGAGTATGAGAGTTTGAAGGAAAGAAATGGGAAGCTAACCCAGGCCTTGCAGAAGACCCTCCGGGAGAGGAGTGAAGGTATGAGGGAGATTGAGAGATTGGAGAAATTGAGAATAGAGCATTTGACTAAGATTGAGAAGTATGGGGATTATATCAAAAAGTCTAAGGCTGGTGAACAAATTCTGAAGAATGCTTGCAAAGAAGCCCAGTTCCAGAGAGCAAGAACAGACTTGTACTTGAAGGAGAGTCAAGCCCGGTGGGTCAGGATCACCGAGGCTCGTACCCTGGAAGACAAGAGAGTTCAAGACAAGATGGAGCAACTTGAAGCTAATGCAAAAGAACAGCAAGAAGCCCTGGCAGCAGCCCAGAGGGAAATATCAGAATTGAAGATTAAAGCAGGGGTGAAGAGGTCCAAGGACCAAACTCAGCACAAAAAGCTAGCAGCAGCTGTTGCAACCCGGAACCTCCTTATCCGGAATCTCACGGAGCGTCCGGCCGATCCTGTGACCGAAGCACTTCTCAAGGAAGTTCGTGAGGATGAGTTTAGCCTTGGTGTTTGACCATTTGCTTGTTGTTGTTTCTATTTCCATGTACTTTTACTTTTTGTGATGTATTTTGACCCCTTAGGGGGCTTGTGTTGTAAAATGAACAAGTTGTATTATTTCACCTTATGTAATATATTCATGTTAGTTTACTTCGGAAGCAACATTCAACAGCATCTTCAAGGGTCTGGAAGGGTCAAAACTGAAGGCCAAACCGGATACCTTGAGAACAAATAAGCATAACTGCATTGCATGCTAACCCTTTGTTTGTTTTGTAGGTTTTGTTTTATTGTTGCTAACCTCTGTTGTGATGCCTCAGGAACTATTGCTAGGCGCCGGGTATTTCCCCTCAACCGTCCGCACCGTTATCCAACCCGAAACAACCTTCCGGGAATTCAGATGGATCAGATGCAGCAGGACCTTACTGAGGTCAGAAATCAAATGGCAAATGAAAGGCTAGAAATGAGGAATCAAATGACTCAGTTTATGGAAGTTATGAACAACATGGCTCAGAGCCAGGAAAGATTGAGGGCCATGGTGGAAAGGCAGAATCAAGAGGATCCACATATAGGGACTGCCGGTACCAGTAACAATGAGAGGGTACAACCTCATGTCAACCCTCCGGTATTCGGGCCACACCTCCATCCCGAGGTCAATATTCCCGCAAATGTTCAAGGGACTGCCACCGCAGCTAGGGTACTTCAAGAGGATCCTCAGGAGGACCAATTCACAGTAATGGGCGCTGGTGAAGAAGCTTATGATAGAAGATTGGATGAGATAGCTGAGAAGTTGAGGTCCTTAGAATCTCAAAACTCTTTGGGCTTCGACGTCATGGATATGGGCTTGGTAGTCGGGGTCAGAATCCCCCATAAGTTCAAGCCTCCTTGCTTTGAAAAATACAGCGGGACCTCATGCCCCCGGACTCATTTACAGTCATTTCTGGGGAGGTTGAAGGCCTATACAATGGATGAGAAGCTCTGGATGTTCTATTTCGAAGACAGCTTAACTGGAGCGTCGAGAGAATGGTACTCTCACTTGACAAGGGCAACAATTAGATGCTGGAAGGACCTGGCAGAGGCCTTCATCAGACAGTATCAGTATAATCTAGACATGGCACCCAACAGGACCCTCCTGATGGGAATGTCACAGTCGTCAAGGGAAAGTTTCCGAGAATACGCCCAGAGATGGAGGCAACTGGCTGCTGCTGTTCAACCACCTATGTCCGAACGGGAAATGGCAGATATGTTCATGAACACCCTTCAGGGAACATATATTGACAGGTTGGCTGCTTTCTCTTCCACTAGCTTTGCAGATGTTGTCATAGCCGGGGAGAGAATTGAAAGTTTGTTAAAAATGGGAAAGATCTCAGACAACGGTGCAGGCTCGTCCAGTAGTACAAGAAAGCCTTTTGCAGGCCCGAGAAGAACTGGCGAGACCAATGCCATCCATTCAAACAGGGGCAGGCCCCAATATGTTCAAAGGTCAATAGCAGCAGTCACCATCCTTGCTCCAGCTCATCCTCAACCTGTCTATCAACCTCCTCAACAAAACTATCAACCACAACCTCAGTACCACCAACAAAATCAGTATCCTCCAAGGAATTACAACAACAGCAACACTAACAACAACACTCAACAAAGGCCGTTCCAACAGAGGCCATCTCAAGCTAACAGAGTGATTGATCCGATCCCAATGCCATATGCTACTTTGCTGCCACAGCTTCTGAAACTCAACCTGGTTGAGCTAAGAACGTTGGCACCTCCGGATCCCAACAGTCTACCAAGGAACTATGACTCCAATGCTAGGTGTGCTTTTCATTCAAACGCACCTGGCCACAGTACAGAAAAGTGCAGAGCCCTGCATATGAAGGTACAAGACCTGGTAGACTCCAAGGCTCTGAATTTCGCACCACCGCCCAATGTCAATAAAAACCCAATGCCAAATCATGGTGGTCCCCGAATTAACGCTATTGAAGAAGACAAACCGTCTTATTTAATAACCAGTGTGGGACAGATCAGGACACCATTGGTAGAAATCAAGGCTCAGCTCTTGGAATGTCAGATGTTCCCGGGGTGTGAGTTAGGCTGTGCTTACTGCAATATCTCGGTAAATGGGTGCGATAATTTGAGGAATGGCATAGACGGCCTCATTCAGAGTGGCCAGCTTCAGATCACCACATCATTTCCAACAAATCCAGCAATATCATCAGCAACGGTTTCAGAACCTCCTACAACTGCAGCAACCATTGTTCCTGACAATTCTTCGGCTTCATCAAAAAGTACTTCATCTATCATTTCAACTGATCAGTTTTCAACAAATTTTCCTGCTACAACTTCAGCTTCACTCCATTTTGAACCTCCTACAACAACAACATCATCACTCCCGACAATATCTCCTACAACTCCAGCAACAAGTCATGAAGATGTCTCTACTGTCACAATATTTTATGATCCTGAGAACAATTCTGCCTACCATTCAGAAGGTGCTGCTCCCATCAGAGCACCAGTTACAATCTTTTATGATCCACAAACAATTACAGTCCCTTCAGCAGCAGCAATCAGTCCAGTCACTGTCACGGTGCCTGGACCAGTACCGTATGAAAGCAATAGGGCCATCCCTTGGCACTATGGCTCTGACGTGTACTGCGAAGGAAAAAGGATCACTCTTGAAACATCAACACCTGCACCACAAATAGATAATGTGGGGGGAGGCGGAGGCTTCACTCGAAGCGGACGTCTCTTTGCTCCACCAATTCAAAGACCTACCGCCGAAGCAGAAGCTGTTGCTAAGGCAAAAGGGAAGAGCCCTGTGCAGGAAGATCAAGCTGTCAAAGAAGCCTTGAAGACACCGTTCGATCAAGAAGTTGATGAGTTTATGAGAATCATCAAAAAGAGTGATTACAAAATTGTGGATCAGCTTCACCAAACGCCATCCAAAATCTCTATCCTCTCACTGCTTATGTGCTCCGAAGCCCATCAGAATGCACTACTCAAAGTCTTGCACGCAGCTTACGTGCCTGAAGAGATTACTGTCAACCAGTTGGAAACTGTGGTTGGAAACGTTACTGCTAGCAATGGGCTAGGGTTCACCAATACTGACTTGACAGCGGATGGCCGCAACCACAACAAAGCCTTGCACATCACCATGGAATGCAAAGGGGCAGTCCTTTCTCATGTGCTGGTAGACACGGGGTCGTCCCTTAATGTCTTACCAAAGAAGGCTCTGGTGAAGTTAGAATACGATGGATTGGCATTGAGACCCAGCAACCTGGTAGTAAGGGCCTTCGATGGTTCTAAGAGATCGGTTCTGGGAGAGATCGAGCTACCTGTGACGATTGGCCCATAGACCTTTAAAACTATCTTTTATGTGATGGACATTCAGCCCGCCTACAGCTGTTTGTTGGGTAGACCTTGGATTCACGCCGCCGGCGCAATAACGTCTACCCTTCACCAAAAGTTAAAATTTGAGTGGGAAGGCCAAGTTGTTACAATCTGTGGGGAAGAGGACATTTTTGTCAGCCACCTGGCAACCTACAAGTACATTGAAATGGATGGGGAGATCCATGAAACAATGAGCCAGGGGTTTGAAGCTTTGAATGTGAATGAAGCATCTGCTGTATCTGGAATCTCCATGTCATCGTACCAACAGGCCCGGAAGGTTGTTGAGGAAGGAACTGCCCTAGGCTGGGGCAAAGTTTTAGCTGTGGAGGAGAAGAAAGACAAATTTGGGTTGGGTTACAAACCAACTCAACAAGATCAAACAGCGGCTGCGAAAGAGCCCAATTTTGTGAGTGGGGGGATGCTTACCCCTGATGCTATCAACTGTCTAGAAGACGAGCTGGAAGAGGAACGCAACCTGGAAAGCTGGATTCGTCCAAAGATCCCGGGGAGCAGTGTCTCAAACTGGTCTTCCCAGGAAATTATAAGAGTTACTCATGCAGAGTAATTATTATTTCCTGTATTTTATAAGCATGCATCAAAGTCTTGCATCTTGCCCAAGGTGACAAGACTCATTTTGTAATCGGGCCATCTGTACTTTTTGTGCAAACAAGATCAATTAATGAAATATCAGACATCTTTTTGCAAACGAGTCTTTTTCTTTTCGTTCACTGTTTTTCCATGTTTCTTTTTGTACAAAAAAATAAATGGCGGTGTTTTCAAAATGACAACTTCATTTCACTTTTCTAAATAAGACTAAAATCAGATCACTAAAATGAACAAACTTAACCCTTGCAGAGAGTGCCTTCCAGACAGCACCGACAACAGCACGGCTATGACTTCGTATGACTTTGACAATCCAATCAATCAAGCTGATGAAGGGGTTGAAGAAGAATATGAGCTTCCTGAAGAGCTAGCCAGGTTGTTGAGGCAAGAGGAAAAGGTTATTACTCCTCACCAGGAGGAGGTTGAAGTGATCAATCTTGGTACAGATGAAGACGTGAAAGAAGTTAGAATCGGGACCTGCCTGCAAGACTCAGTAAAAAGACAGCTGATTGACCTGCTTCGAGAGTATGTGGACGTGTTCGCTTGGTCTTATCAAGATATGCCAGGGTTAGACACCGATATTGTTGTGCACAAGCTACCTTTGAGAGAAGAGTGCCCTCCGGTTAAACAGAAACTGCGCCGTACTCGTCCAGACATGGCTATGAAAATCAAGGAGGAGGTACAAAAGCAATGGGACGCCGGATTCCTTGCTGTAACTAGCTATCCGCCGTGGGTTTCTAATATAGTACCTGTGCCTAAGAAGGATGGTAAGGTAAGAATGTGTGTTGACTACCGGGATCTGAACAGAGCCAGCCCGAAAGATGATTTCCCATTACCTCACATTGATGTATTGGTGGATAACACGGCTCAGTTCTCGGTATTCTCCTTCATGGATGGATTTTCAGGATACAACCAGATTAAAATGTCACCTGAAGACATGGAGAAGACAACATTCATCACACCCTGGGGCACGTTCTGTTACAAAGTGATGCCATTCGGACTGAAGAATGCTGGTGCAACATACCAACGGGCTATGGTGACACTATTCCACGATATGATCCATAAAGAAATAGAATGTTATGTGGATGATATGATCGCCAAGTCCCTTACTGAAGAAGAACATCTGGTGAATCTACTCAAATTGTTCAAGCGTCTGAGGAAGTACCAACTGAAGTTGAACCCCAACAAATGCACATTCGGGGTGCGGTCTGGTAAGCTGCTGGGTTTTATTGTGAGCGAGAAAGGGATTGAAGTTGACCCTGATAAAGTCAAAGCCATTCAAGAGATGCCTGCACCGAAAACTGAAAAAGAAGTTCGAGGGTTTCTAGGTCGATTGAACTACATTTCACGGTTCATATCTCACCTTACGGCAACCTGTGAACCTTTGTTCAAACTGTTAAGGAAAGAGCAAACGGTCAGGTGGAATGAAGATTGCCAGAAGGCTTTTGACAAGATCAAAGAATATCTGCAAGAACCTCCAATCCTTATGCCGCCGGTTGAAGGAAGACCTCTGATTATGTACTTGACAGTATTAGAAGAGTCAATGGGTTGTGTGTTGGGCCAGCATGACGAGTCTGGTCGAAAAGAGTATGCAATATACTACCTAAGCAAAAAGTTTACCGGCTGTGAACAACGTTATTCACTGCTCGAGAAAACTTGTTGTGCTTTAGCGTGGGCTGCTCGCCGACTGAGACAGTATATGTTGACCCACACTACCTTGTTAATCTCGAAGATGGACCCAGTCAAGTACATATTTGAGAAGCCAGCGCTTACCGGACGGGTTGCAAGATGGCAAATGATCCTTACAGAGTATGACATCCAATACACATCTCAGAAAGCCATCAAAGGCAGTGTATTGTCTGAATATCTTGCTGAGCAACCCATTGATGATTACCAGCCTATGAGGTTTGACTTCCCTGATGAAGACATCATGTTCATTAAAACAAAAGATCATGAAGAGCCTATTCACACTGAAGGGCCTGACCCGGAGGAAGAATGGATTATGATGTTCGATGGGGCTGTTAACATGAATGGCCGTGGTGTTGGTGCAGTACTTATTACACCCAAAGGAGTTCACATGCCTTTCTCGGCAAAACTCACTTTCAACTGCACTAACAACGAAGCTGAATACGAAGCTTGCATTATGGGTCTTGAGGAAGCCATTGACCTCAGGATCAAGACATTGACCGTATTCGGAGATTCAGCTTTGGTAATCAATCAGACCAATGGGAAATGGTATACACACCAGGATCATCTGATACCTTACAGGGATTATACAAGGAGGTTATTGACTTTCTTCACAACAGTCAAGCTTGAGTATATCCCACGGGACGAGAATCAGTTTGCAGATGCTCTCGCTACCATTTCATCCATGATCAAAGTTCAAGCTGCTAACTTTGTACCTCAGATTTCAGTGTCGAGACTTGATAGACCAGCATATGTATTTGCAGCAGATGTTGTCGAAGATGATAAGCCTTGGTTTCATGACATTAAATGCTTCTTGGAGGATCAGACATACCCACCTGGGGCATCTTCCAATGATAAGAAGACTTTGAGAAGGTTTGCTGGTAGTTTCTTTCTGAACACTGATGGATCTTTATACAAAAGGAACTTTGATATGGTACTCCTCCGATGTGTTGACAAGACAGAAGCAGATTTATTGATGCATGAAGTGCACGAAGGCTCCTTTGGTACCCATGCCGGAGGGCATGCCATGGCTAAGAAGTTGTTAAGATCAGGCTATTACTGGATCACAATGGATGCAGACTGTTGTGCTTACGCCAGAAAATGCCACAAATGCCAGATTTACGCAGATAAGGTGCATGTGCCTCCCAATCCTTTGAACATCATGTCTTCACCATGGCCCTTTGCTATGTGGGGCATTGATATGATTGGCAAGATCGAGCCGACTGCTTCAAATGGTCACAGATTCATCCTGGTCGCCATTGACTATTTCACTAAGTGGGTCGAAGCAGCCTCATATGCAAATGTTACAAGGCAAGTGGTAGCCCGATTCCTAAAGAGAGATATCATCTGTCGATACGGAGTGCCCGAGCGAATCATTACTGATAATGGTTCCAACTTAAACAACAAAATGATGGCAGAGCTATGCCGGGACTTCAAGATTCAACATCACAACTCTTCTCCTTACAGGCCGAAAATGAATGGTGCTGTTGAGGCGGCAAATAAGAATATCAAGAAGATCGTGCAGAAGATGGTAGTCACCTACAAAGATTGGCATGAAATGCTACCGTTTGCCTTGCATGGGTACCGCACGTCAATCAGGACGTCCACTGGGGCAACACCGTATCAGCTTGTGTATGGTATGGAAGCAGTCCTACCTGTTGAAGTTGAATTACCCTCTCTGCGGGTATTGATGGATGTTAAGCTGAACGAAGCAGATTGGGTTCGGGCCCGATACGAACAACTGAGTCTGATCGAAGAAAAAAGATTGGCTGCAATCTGTCATGGGCAGCTATATCAGAAGAGAATGAAGAGAGCCTTCGATCAGAAGGTCAGGCACCGAGAGTACCAAGTGGGAGATCTTGTGCTGAAAAGAATCCTCCCTCCTCATACGGACCACAGGGGCAAATGGACTCCAAATTACGAAGGACCATTTGTGGTAAAGAAAGTTTTCTCTGGTGGAGCACTGATGCTCAGCACCATGGATGGTGAAGATTTCCCATCCCCTGTGAATTCAGATGCAGTTAAAAAATACTTCGCATAAAATGACCCGCTGGACACGAAAACAGAATGTAAGTCCAGGCAAAAAACAGGGCATCCCGGCGAGTCAAAAACAGAATAAAAGACTCGGGCAAAAATAAGGGAAGTAAATTAAAAAATGTACACCCGCTGAGTTGAAAAGCCGCATTGGACAGCTCAGGCAAAAATGGGTATCCCGATGGATTGAAAACCCGCAAGGGCGATCCATGCAAAATAAGGGAATAAGCGAACAACTGCATTCTGAATTCGTCTGTATCGCTTGCAACTTGGAAAGCTTCGACAGAATCAAGCTTCGATCAGAATCAACTTTCTCCAGAAAGCAAGATGAGAAGAAAGTCGAAGGTCATACGAGTCATAGCGGAAGAGGAAGCTCTTTTGAAAGCATCGTCAATACTGCCAGCACTTTGTTTCTCAATTTGTAACAATCTCCTCATTTCAGGAGATATGTTTCTTTGACTGTATCTCGCCAATTCAGGGCATATGAATTAATAAAAATCAGATTTTAAGTCATGTCTCGTTTTGTACATTTTCATTTTTGCAAAAAATGTCTGATATCTTAAAAGAAAATACTGATTGCATAAGAATACAGATGTTTGTCACTAAAAATAGAAACACATGCTTGCAGGGAATATACTTACTCTTGAGAATGCTTGACTCCGATGACGGAATCCAGTAAAGGATACCTCAGGACCTTTTGTGCGTCTCCTTATCTTTGCAGGATTGCAGGTATCCAGAACACAACCTGGGGCATGCAAGTTACGTCTCAGCAAGCTGGCGAATCATTATCAACTCGGTCTATCTTCCACGTGGCACTGAAAGGTGCCCATTTCCCCAGCGAAGTTGCCAAATCAACATGCACTCAATCTCAGCATCTGAAATGCTCTATCCCCAGCTGAGTTTGCCTCTTGTTGCTCTCCCCAGCTGAGTTGCCTCTCATAATTCCCCAGCCATAGTACCAATCATTCTTTTTCAGTAAGATACAAAAGTTAGGGAATCATCTCCCCACAGAGTTCCAGCCTCTATCCAGAAGAGCAGCGCATAGAAGATCACAACAGAGTGAAGAAAGCCTCTACAAACCCCAGCTGGGTCCCATATTACAAAGATATGTCAATCAGTGACTTGTATTCCCCAAGCAAATATCATCTTATTAGATCTACCAATGATCTCATCCCCAGCTGGGAGGTCCATTTCAAACAGATCAGCCCGAGATCTTCGCAGCAAAGGGATCCGAATCCCGGTTTGATATCTTTGCATAATCATGGCATTTGCATCATATTATCCCCACAAAGCGTAGCATTCCGTCTAATACGGAGCCTTACGGCAAAAGTCAAGCGCATAGCATACTCATAAGCCATGTCCTGAATTAACACTTGTGAATAATAACCGTTCATCACCATTGTACAAAAAAATCCCCACCAGAGTCCCAGCAAAAACAGTTGCCTCATAAATCACAAACACCAGTATATATTTCCTTTTGGCACCCGTCCGTTCCATCTTTCCCCAGTAAAGTTGCCTGAACACTCTTTACAAACAAATCACCCATATCACGGATACTTCATGACACCCGTCCGTGTCAAACCACCAGCAGAAAGCCGAAGGCACCCTCTTTGCACTCACACATACTTATATACACTTTCTTGACACCCGTCCGTGTCATATCCCCAGCGCAGTCGCCTACACTTTTACAACCCATATACTTGTTGATATCATACCTTTCTCCTTTTTGACACTCGTCCGTGTCACCATCCCCAGCAGATAAACACTCATCTATATGTACTCATGCTAACTCATACTTATACAGATGCTCGTCCGTATCTTGTATACACCATCACTCATATCCCCACAGATTCGGCATTGGTCCATGTTCTGTGTTAACCAGTTGGTACTCGTCCGTATCATCATCTCAGAATTTGCGTCTAATGTCTGTTTCTACATGATACTCGTCTGTATCATAGTCTTAAGGATGCTCGTCCGCGTCTTTAATCCATACACCGCGCCACACACTATATCCTCTTGAATATAGATACTCGTCTGTGTCTACTATTCCCCAGAAGAGTCACCTCGGATTCAACACTCGTCCGTGTTCTTTGTTAACCAGTTGATATTCGTCCGTATCATCATCTCTGAACACGCGTCAGTTTGTTTCTACATGATACTCGTCCGTATCATAGTCCTAAGGATGCTCGTCCGCATCTTTAATCTATACACAATACCAAACACTTATACTTTCCTTTCTTGGTTGTGAACGCTCGTCCGTGTTCACTATATCCCCAGTAGATCGCCAACAAAGCTTTTTCTTTTATCTGACACTCGTCCTGTGTCATGATAACCCTGAGAGCAGCCGTACCCTGCTGAGTGGTCGTCCTCCACTTCTTGATGGTCGTCCTCCATCATGCTCATCCGATGGCCGTCCCCGTCGTTGATTTTAGCAGCCGTCCCCTGCTAGGTGGTCGTCCTCCACCTTTTGATGATCGTCCTTCATCATTTTATCCAATGGCCGTCCCCATTGTTGATTTCGGTTATCTGGCATTCGTCCTGTGTCATGAGAAACCTCGAGAGCAGCCGTACCCTGCTGAGTGGTCGTCCTCCACTTCTTGATGGTCGTCCTCCATCATGCTCGTCCGATGGCCGTCCCCATCGTTGACCTTTTCTATCCGATGGTCGTCCCCATCGTTGATATTTTCGGCAGCCGTACCCTGCCAGGTGGTCGTCCTCCACCTCTGATGGCCGTCCCCATCATTTTTTCCTTTATTACCCAACAGAGCGGCCGTACCCTGCTAGGTGATCGTCCTTCACCTTTGATGGCCGTCCCCCATCATCTGTTTATTTCATTTATTCTTTAACCCGATGGCCGTCCCCGTCGTGGTCCCTTTTCCTTTTCTTTTAGCCCGATGGCCGTCCCCATCGTCGGTTACCTTGCTTTATGAACTTGATGGCCGTCCCCGTCATGTTTCATTAACTCCCAGAAGATTTTACAGCTTTATACTGATGGCCGTCCCCATCATATTTTGATTTTCCCCAGCTAGTCGGCCGTCCCCGTCTTGGCTTTACCTTTTATCCCCAGCATGTCGGCCGTCCCCGTCATTGCTTTACTTCACATACTTTTCCCAGCATGTCGGCCGCCCCCGTCATTGCTCTATCATCCACTTTACAATATACTTCATTTTCCTTTTACAATCTATATCCCTTTTCTTCTTCATTCTGTGAGTGCAAATTTTGGACTGTCTTTGGTATTCAACCACAAGTTATCTTGTTTGCCTGTTAAGCCGTTGCTTACATCCTGCACAGCTAACTCATGTTTGAATAGGGGCAGCTGTAAACACCCCAAATTTGCCCTCACCCATTCACCATGGCTTGTGATCATTCTCATATGCATAAACACAATCATATCATCTCATATCTCATTTTTGATTCACTGGATAGTTTCTAAGTCATCTGCACCTAGGGTTTGTGATCTGAGCAATCCAAGGGCATCTTGAGCCACTCCAAAGGCAACCAATCATTTCAAAGGGATCCATATGTGTTCATCTATCATATTACATCCTCTCAAGGTCAAGATTTCCAAAGAATCACAAGAACTGGAAATGGTGTGGATGCAGAGCCAGGTTTGACTGCACAGTTGACCTAAAATTAGGGTTTTGGTTTCAGAGGCCATAACTCCAAATTTTTTGGTCATTCTTGTTTCCATTGGTCTCTATATGGTATAGGGAGTATGCATATCAATTTTCATGAAGAAATTCCATGGGGAAGTCATCTGATCAAGGGTTGACTTTCTGGACAAGTCAGTGCAAAATCAGGGCATCTGAGGCCCCCAATGACCCAATCAAGGGGTGATCTTCATCATTTTGAGTGTATATGATCTTTATTTGATCATGGAAGAAGGTTGAAGTTCATAGAAATCAAGAATTTGGAAGTTTTGCAAATGTTGACTTTTTGGGCATAGTTGACTTTTCAAGAATGCTTCATTTTAGGTCATTTTTCAAGCCTTGATTCTTGATCCAAAATGCTTCAAATGGAAAAACTTTGGTCATGAAAGTTGTAGATCTCATCTTTCCCTTTTCAAAAAGTACAAGAACATGATCAAACTCTTCTTGGATCAAAAGTTATGGTGTGACAAAGTTGGCAAAAATCATTGATTTTCAAGATATGCTTCAAAAGAGAATTTTGCAAAATCATGTACCAAGGCAAATTGCAACCTCTAATTCATTTCAAACCATGACACAAACATTCTACATGTCCTAAAAGTCAGAATTGGACCAAGGTTTCTCATGTTTTGGTTCATGTAACAAGACTTTCTTTCATGTGAACCATAAAGGCAACAACTTGCAAAAACACTCATGACACTTCCACCACTTGATGCATTGGATGCTGCACTTTGGCTAGCCTCTCACCTCACCTTGCTGCACCAGAACCCAGCCCATGTACTAGCTATAGATCAACCCATACTTTCCTTACACAAAATTTGACTTTTTTGCAAAAGGTGACTTACCAATCAATAAAGCACATGTCCAATCATCTGACCAATGAGAGAGGTTTATGTGGACAAAGAGCAAGCCATTCCATACATCTAGCAAGGCTGAAACTCACTCATCCAACACATTCACAAAAACACTCCTTTTTGCATAAGCCTTCGAATCTGCCTCCACAAGCTCAGAACACTCAAACCATTTCCACACTTCAACTCACCATACTTCATAGACCTCAAAGCACCAAGAGCCAGGCTTGATTTGAGCAAGAACACCCCATTGCCATTCTTCACCTCAGCCTGCATTTTCCTTCGAATCTCTCTCCACAAACCTCAAACACAAGAACAAACTCCACCAACAATCTCTACTCACCTCACTGACCAGAAACCAACCATTGTTTTGGCCTGAAACACCCCATGTCTCAAATACGATTTTCACATGCCCTTGGTCAGAGCTTCTGCAAACTCACTCCAGAGGTTGTTTAAACTCTAACTAAGCATCCAAAGCTTCAAAGGTGGATCATTGGGACCTGATTGAGCCAAAGAATCATCCAGAAAGCTCCTAAATCAAAAGCTCCATCTCAGGTGACACCATGAACTTTTTTTCCAGAACTCCATTTTCTTGTTAGAATCTTGTTTAGCATGTTGCACTGATCATTGGGATCTATTTACTTTTGAAAATAAGCCAGAAATGAGTATGTTATGGTGTTCTGAAAGTTTGACCTAGAAATTTCATTGCTTCGATTCTTGTTTGTGTGTGAGTTTAAACATGATTTGATGCTGGATTCGTGCTTAGGGTAGTTGGTAGATGGTTTCTAGAGGTTTGGAGCTTCTGATTTGGCCTGGGGAGAGAGATGGCATTTTGAGGTGAACGGAGAAGATGACCGGAACACTGTTCCGGTCATCTGAGAGTGATTAACGGCAGGGTTAGGGTTTTAAGCATTAATTAGCGAATTTGAATTTGGACCGTGAGATCTGGCGCCAAGTCAATTCCCGCCCTGGCCACTTTAAATCTCACGCGTTGGATCAACATACTTTCACTTAATTCATTTAAAATTCATTTATTTTCATATTTATTTCATTTGTTTTGCATAATTATTTAAAAATAGTAAAAAATGCATAAAAATTATGAAACTTTTTCTTCTGAGTTTTATTAATTTTTATGACCCAAAAATATTTTTATTTTATTTTTTATCATTAAAAAGTATTTTTAAATATTTAAAAGATTATTTTTAATTGATTAATGGAAATTAATTAATTAAAAATACTTTTAGGTATTTAAAAATCACCAAAAAATTCATGGAATGTTCTAAGACATTTAGAAACATTGCCCAACCTTCAAACCAAATTTCGTTTTTGATCTTGATGCATTTTGAGAATTTTTCATTGAAATAAATCCTTTTTTGTGCATTATTTTGATCATAAGTTCAAAAAATCATTTCTGCCTATTTGAGAAGAGTTGGACATTGATTCTTTTTGCATTGTTTTATGTTTAGCATGTAGTTTCTAGGTTTAAATGGCCTTGATTTGATTCCTCATTTTCAATTTGATTGGCATTTCTTTTGCTTAGGGACCCTAAAAACCCTAATAACTTAGAAAATTCATATCTTAAGATTGGTTGAGAGTTGAGACCTCCCCTTTGGACCTTGGTTTAGTATAGGTTTAGGGTTTCTTTGGGTGGCATTTTCCATTTTTTATCTTAGGGTTTGCTTCTGTTTTTGGGTTTTGTTTGTTGTTTGATCCATAAACCCTAATTTGGGCTTTCATTTGCATTCATCTTGCATTCTCTTGCATAGCATGACTTACCATGACATTTCAAGCATTCATGTGATTCATTTGACATCATAAGACATGTAGAAAGCACCTTTGATCATTGCATCTTGCATTTGTCATGTTGTATGCCATGTATGCTTCATAACTTTTCATGTGTATCCATGTTCCTAAGCTTGCACCATTTGCATCCATGAACTTGTATGAACATCTCCATGTCTTGTTTCATGTTTGTATCATCTTATAGCATCATTGTCATCATCAACATGCTTCTGGTTTTGTTTCTCATCACACCATTTCATCCCATTCTGCATTGCATTGCATTTCTTTTCTAACATTTCAGGTGGTAAGTGATGTTGAGAAGTGAATTTGCCTTCACTTCTCATGACTATTCTTTTCATCTCTCTTGCATCCATTGCTGCATTCTTATATGTGTTTGAGTTTGAGCTTGCTCATCCTTGTTCTTCTTACTTTCTTTCTTCAAGTGACTTGACTTCTTGAATGAAGCAAGTCACTTTGCCTCTCTTGATCCTGTTCATCTGCTTCCTGGTGGTTCCATTGAAGATTGTTCTTGAAAACCTCACAAACCTTAGGAACAACCAAGCATGACAATGAATTAGGGTTTTGATTAGTCTCCCCTCATAGTTTTACCTTTGTGTCTCTTTTGAGTCTTCTCTTTCTCACCTCATAATCAGGGATTAAACCCTAAAGGCTTTAAGGCTTTGTGATTAAGCTTATGCCTGCATCCTTCTCTTAGGATGGAGTGTATAACTTTAATCCTAAGTGTTAAACCCTTCATGTGTTTAAACCTCTTAATCAACCCACTTAATAAGTATCAAGACATCACACTTGTAGCTTGGGCCTTGCATTAGGGTTCTAATTCTTCCTTAATTGGTTAAGAAGGACTAACCCTAGTGTTAATGGACAAGTCCCCCTCAAGTTGTCTTACAAATCATAAAATTCACTTCATCATCATGTCATTAAATAAAATCCACTTAACCAAAGGCTTGTTTTGTCATGAGTTTAATCCCTAATCATGGATTAAGTTGAGGAGCTTTCCTCAGCTTAAACATTCTCATCTATTATCCTTCTATTAGGATGGTGTAATGAGTCTGTTTAATCCTTGATTATGGCTTAACCTCATTACTTAACACTAAACAAAAACAACAAAAACATCTAAATAATCACAAGTAGGTTAATGATCTTAATCCTACACCAAAGGTGATTAAGTGTGAGAATCTGACTTCACACTTAAGGTATTCTCATTACCCCTAATCAGAGGGAGGATGTGATGAGTTTACTAACCCATTGGTTTAGGCTTAAACTCATTAATTTATGACAAACTTTCAAAAGCAATAAAAGACTGAAAACATAAAAACAAACAATAATCGTCTCCTCCGGGATTCTTTTCTCATCATCCTCACTCACAAACGAGAACTCGCTTCTTCCGTCTAATGCAAGACAGTTTGCACCTGAGCCAGACAGGTCATACACTTGAGCATAGACAAGTAAGCAGTTCATCAAGTCAATTCATCTTTCAGTCTCTTTGGGTCGAACTACGGTGTTCTGACTTCCTCATTGCACGAGAGGATACGTAGGCATAACTTAACAGTTATCGAACAAAAGTCTCTGTATATTCCCCCTCTTTCCAGCTTTATTTTCTTAGCCTCATTATCTTGAGCATTTTCTTCCTGTTCCTACACTGACACTGTATATATCACACTTCACTTTTCTTTTACACTGACACCTGTATATCCTTTTCCAGCTCCTTTATACACAAATTGCACTGACACTACCCCTTTAAAGCACAAATCTTTTAAGCGTGGATCCCGTCGAGTACGACGGACAATCTGGGTGCTAATACCTTCCCAGGTTGTAACCAACCCCCTTTCTCAGTCTCTCTGGTTCGCAACCGTCTTATCCATCTTTTTCTAGGTCTATGCAGCATTGCCTTTCCTCCGGGATAAAAAATGCCTAGCTGGCGACTCTATTCATCTCCAGTGAGTTCACGGCTGTGTGTTCTCATTGTTCCCTTCGCCGACCGTTCGCGTCTGTACCTTCATCTAATCTGTTTCATTTGTCGGGAGCGACAATGGGTACCGAAAGAACCTTCATGTACTTCGTGCATCCGTAGGTCTGCTTCCTTCTTGTCAACACATCTGAGCAAGACGATGTCGAAGTTTCGCTTGTATAAGGAACCATCAGTATTGAGGAAGAAACTGCCGGCTAGCCTTCTTAATGTCTTCTTATCGTTTGACGATGCCCCAGGTGGGTATGTCTGAGTCTCCAAGAAGCATTTGATGTCATGGTACCAAGGCTTGTTATCAGTGACAGTGTCCACAGAGAATACATATGCCGATATGTCTAGTCGGGATACCAAAATCCAAGGTACATAATTGGCGACCTGTGCTTTGATCATGGATGAAATGGTACCCAAAGCGTCTGAAAACTAGTTCTCATCTCGAGGGATGTATTCAAGATTAATTATTGTGAAGAAGGTCAACAATCTCCTCGTATAGTCACGGTAGGGAATCAGATGCTCCTGATGAGTGTACCATTTATCGTTGGTCTGGTTGATTACCAAAGATGAATCTTCAAATACATTCAAGGTTTTGATCCTGAGGTCAATGGCTTCTGAAATTCTGTGATCAGGTATGAGATGTCGAATGAGATGTTCCAACACTTGACAGATTTAACCAAAACTTAAAGTGCAAGAAAATTAAACAACACAGTAGTTTGTTAACCCAGTTCAGTGTATAACCACACTTACATCTGGAGTCTACCAAGCCAGGAGGAAATCCACTATAAGTAATATTAATTCTAGACTTAAACAACCCAGTTTAATCTTTCACTTAATATCTACCCAATGCAATTTCTACCTAAGACACAACTTAGATATGAGTACCAACTCACTCCCCCTCAATCACACAGTGATCTTGTTTACAAGTTTAATAAAATTGAAGTTATACTTCAAACAAAACAGCTTGATCTTACTTCACAGTTTCAATCAAGACACAAATACACTTTTGCTTAAAAGCTCATAAAGTGGTACAATAAAACAACCTGCTATTAAAACACACAACACCCTATTTTGTCTTCTTAAATTCGTACTCAATTCTGAGATATTCTGTTGCTTAAATAGGTGTATGGATTTTGGGCTTTCTGTAGGTTAATCCAGTCCTAAAACGCATGCAGCTTCCACCTTGAATTAGGGTTTGTTACTTCCTAGATTCTAGGTGATTTAGTTCTTCTGATTATGCTGAAGTCTCATAACAACACTCCCTACATATGCGCCTTATTCTGTTTTTGTCCATCTATAATTAATTCCAGATAACTTTCCTTAAATAACTCAGATTAGTTAGTCATTAATTTAAATCTGGTAGCAGGTTTGAGATGTCACAACATCTGTTGGGACATCCTGAAAAACTGAACTTAAGTCATTTATACAATGTCCCAACATCTGGTGTAACATCCTGAATTAAGTTCTTATACTCTGTTTGATAATGTCCCAACATCTGATAGGACATTCTGAACTGAATTCAACATTTCTTGTTGGTCAAAAATTCTGCCAATTCTAATCATCTACAAACTCCCCCTTTGGCTAATTTTTGGCTAACATATTTTTTCTGGTTATCAGAGTGCAGCAGAAGTTCTTTTATCAGAGTATAGCAGTTCTTTTCTGTTGAGTCATGTGTGAGTTTACTCCCCCTCAAACATACATGTATTCAGATTTGTTGCAACAGAAATTTTCATTAAAACACACTGATTCAGTTCAGAAGCAAACAAAAGTTTTTCATTAATAGCTAAACAGCATCATACATTGTTGTTGTTGTTGTTGTCCCCCTTGTTAGACATAAATTTGGGGCCAAAGTTACTAATTCAAAATTACAATGCAGCTGTCATTACATTTTTCCTCACATACACTTTTTCACTCAGACTCCTCATAGTCAGTTTCTTCATCTTCCTCAGTCTCCTCATCAGAAGTAGCAGCTTTCTGAGTACTTTCAATCTCCAGCCTTTGGATAATCTCCTCAAGCTTCTTCTTCCTTGCATCTAGTTCTTTGCAAGTGCTCTTCAGTTCAGCAATCAATGCAGCTTTGGAGATTGGAGACTTTGCATTTGAAGGACCAGCAGATGTCCTAGAGGGTGCTTCAACATCAGCTGCATGATGACTCAGGAACAACTTGTAGTGGAAGGCCAGAGGGCTTTCTCTTTTGCAAATTGTGTCCTTCTCAGTGAGGATCCCAGGGTACTGACTCAACACTATTCCACACAGCAAGGAAGGGAAGGCAATTGGCAACTTTGTTGCAGATGATCCAGCATGCTTCAATGTCTGATCAAATATATAAGCTCCATAATCCAGCTTTGTTTGGGTGCCCACAACAAATATGAACCTGCCCAATCCAGTAGATATTGAGGATGTATGGTTGGTAGGGACCCAGTTTGTTGTACCAATCTTGTTCAGCATGGCATATTTCCTTGTCAGCATGCTAACTGAGAGCTTTCCTTTAACTGGCCAAGCCTTGACCTGATTAGCAGTGATAACCTTGCAAACCTGGTTATCAGTCTTCCCTAACTCATTTGGACCATCAGATTCTCTTCCAAGGTATTGGTTGATAACCCTAGGAGAGAATTCTACACACCTGCCTCTTACATATACTTTTCTAAATTCAGCAGACTTACCATTGGCACAATCTTCTTGGAGGTTGACTATGAATTCCTTGACAAGAAGCTCATAGCAGGGAGAGAAGTTGGAGACAGTTTTGAAGAGGCCAGCAGAAGAGATGAGATCAATTAACTTTGTGCACTCAAGTGCATTACTGCTCAGCTCTCTTTCAAGTGCTACCCTTCTTTGATAAACAAACTTCCATCTATTCACACTTGAAACATGATGAAAGGAGATGTTGTCCAAGGGAGCTTCTGGAACAGCAGTTGATGACCTTGAGGGTGCTGATTTCTTCTTTGGAGGAGATGTTGGGACATCTTCTTCAACATCTGAATCTGGAGGAGTGACAACTTTCCTCTTTTGTGTTTGCACCTTGCTCCATTGTTTTGTAGGACCAAAGACAACTTTAGCTTTGTCCTTCTTTGGTGTAGCTTGCTTCTTCTCAGGAATTGCATGTCCTGCATTCATCTTTTCTTTCCTAGTCCTAAGCCTTTTGGCTATGCTAGGTTTTACAGAAGCAATGATTTCTGTATCAGAATCATGCTCTAGGTTCACAACAGGAGGAGGTTGAGCAGTCTCCTCTTCAGCTGGTTGATCAACAGAGATGTGCTCTTCAGTGGAGGCCTTGTGCTGGTCCTCAGATGCTTCTGCATCACTATCTGTGGAGGCCTTTTTCTGGTCCTCAGATACATCATCAGCAGTATCAGATGAGACCTTTTGCTGATCTTCAGATGCTTCAACATCTATTGGGACATCCTGTTGAGCAGGAGTGTCCTTTGCAGCCTGAGTTTGTTGATCTTCTTGTGGGGCTGGCATCGTGTTCAGAGGGATAGATATGCCACTTACCACTCTTTGCTCAGATAGGATCTTGGTTACCAACTCCTTTATGGAATCATCCACGTATTCAGAAGCTTTTGGAGTGTTGTATAATGGTGAAGGTATGCCTTTGGTCTTGCTGAAAACTTGATCTTTTGTTCTTTTTGGAGTTCTTGGCTTTTTAGCAAGAGGAACACTTCCTCTGATTTCGTCCATTGGAGTTGAATCCATGGGTACCACAAAAATGGGGGTTGCATGCACCACATCTTCCTTGTTGAGGATTTCTTCAGAAATGTTAGGGTTTTGAGACATTTTCGAAGGAGGTGGATGAAGAGTTTTAGGGTTGATGAGTTCTGAAAAACAGTTAAAGAATGCAATTCGTTTTTGAGAGTATGATGAGAATATGGATAGCTGAAAGCAAGCTGATATTTTATAAGTAGCCGTTACTTGGAGAATTTTTAGGAGTGGAATACCCAAGGTGCTTGACCAGACTGGTGTTGCCATCTGGTGCTTATGCCACACAATGTCATATGACATGTTGGCACATCTCCATAACTGCTAAATTTCACATAAGCAGATTCCCAATTTACCCCTTAGGTTTTCAAATTGAGTAGCATCCAAGGCTTTGGTAAATATATCAGCCAACTGCAGATTTGTAGCTACATGTTCCAGTGAAATTACTTTCTCTTCTACAAGATCTCTGATGAAATGATGTCTGATATCAATATGCTTGGTCCTGCTATGTTGGATAGGATTCTTTGATATGTTAATTGCACTTAAGTTGTCACAGTACAATGTCATGACATCTTGTGGGACATTGTACTCAGTGAGCATTTGCTTCATCCAAACCAACTGTGAACAACTGCTTCCAGCTGCTATATATTCAGCTTCAGCTGTAGATAAGGATACACAATTTTGTTTCTTACTGAACCAAGAAATCAAATTGTTTCCTAGAAAGAAGCATCCTCCTGAAGTGCTTTTTCTGTCATCAGCACTTCCAGCCCAATCAGCATCACAGAAGCCAGTAAGAATTGGTTTACATCCATGAAAGTACATTATGCCATAGTCACAAGTACCATTAACATATTTCAGAATTCTCTTGACTTGATTAAGATGACTAACTTTTGGATCAGCTTGATATCTTGCACATACACCTACTGCAAATGCTATGTCTGGTCTGCTAGCAGTCAGATATAACAAGCTTCCAATCATACTTTTGTACAGGCTTTAATCTACATTCTCACCCTTGTTATCTTTAGTCAGCTTTAAATGTGTGGGGGCAGGAGTTCTCTTATGTGTAGCACTGTCCATCCCAAATTTCTTGACTATGTTCATAACATACTTGCTTTGGGAAATGAACATGGAGTCCTCCATTTGCTTTATTTGCAGTCCAAGAAAGTAGGTTAATTCTCCTACTAGGCTCATTTCAAATTCAGATTCCATCTGATTGACAAAATGTTTAACCATCCTTTCTGACATCCCACCAAAGACAATGTCATCTACATATATTTGAGCAATCATAACATTTCCTTCTTCATCTTTAACAAACAGGGTTTTGTCAATTCCACCTTTCCTGTATCCTTGCTTGATAAGAAAAGTAGTCAGCCTTTCATACCATGCTCTTGGAGCTTGTTTCAGACCATAAAGAGCCTTCTTTAGTTTGTATACATGATTTGGACAACTTGGATCAACAAATCCTTTAGGCTGTTCTACATATACCTCTTCATTAAGATAACCATTTAAAAAGGCACTTTTCACATCCATTTGAAATAGCTTGAAATTTAAGATACAAGCAATTCCCAAAAGTAGTCTGATTGATTCAAGCCTTGCTACTGGTGCAAAGGTTTCATCAAAGTCTACTCCTTCAATTTGTGTGTATCCTTGAGCTACAAGTCTAGCTTTGTTCTTTGTAACAACTCCTTGCTCATTTGACTTGTTCTTATACACCCATTTAGTTCCAATCACATTTATGTCATCAGGTCTAGGAACAAGGTTCCACACTTCATTCCTTGTGAATTGACCTAATTCCTCTTGCATAGCACAAATCCAGTATTCATCAGTAAGAGCTTCCTTGATGTTTTTAGGTTCTATTTTAGAAACAAAACATGAACCTGAAATCACTTCTCTTGATCTAGTGCTTACACCTCTGTTGGGATCACCAATTATCAAATCTTTGGGATGATCCTTCTGGATTCTGATGGAGGGAGGTTTGCTGGATTGTTCTGTCCTTGCATCAGTTTGAGTGAAGTCAGAATGATCACTCTTTTCTTCAGCTTCAGTCTTGATATCAGCAGATGTTCCAACATCTTCTGGAACATCTGTAGGAGCATCATCAATTATTACATTTATGGACTCCATGATAACCTTGGTTCTAGAATTAAATACTCTATATGCTCTGCTGTTTATAGAGTATCCAAGAAAAATCCCTTCATCACTTTTAGGATCCATTTTTCTTCTTTGCTCCCTATCTGCCAGAATATAACAGTTACTTCCAAACACATGGAAGTACTTAACTGTGGGTTTTCTGCGCTTCCAGACTTCATATATTGTGGACAAAGTTCCTTTCCTTAGAGTAACTCTGTTATGGATGTAACAGGCTGTGTTCATAGCTTCAGCCCAGAAGTACAAAGGTAACTTTTTAGCATGGATCATAGCTCTTGCTGATTCTTGAATAGTTCTATTCTTCCTCTCAACAATCCCATTCTGTTGATGAGTGATTGGTGAAGAGTATTCATGATTGATTCCTTCTGAAGAACAGAAATCTAAGAATTTTTGGTTCTCAAATTCTTTTCCATGATCACTTCTTATTCTGATTACACAGCTGGCTTTTTCCCTTTGTATTCTTTGGCATAAGTCTTTGAATACATCAAATACATAAGACTTTTCTTTGATGAAATTTATCCATGTATATCTTGAAAAGTCATCAACCACTACATAGGCATACCTCTTACCACCAAGGCTCTCAACCTGCATAGGTCCCATAAGATCCATATGCAATAATTCCAAAACTTTGGAAGTTGTCAGATGTTGGAGCTTTGGATGGGACATCTTGGTTTGCTTGCCTATTTGACATTCACCACATATTTTGCCATCATCAATCTTCAGTTTAGGAATACCTCTCACAGCATCCATAGATATGATTTTCTTTATGCCTCTGAAATGAAGATGACCTAGTCTTTGGTGCCATAGTTTCACTTCTTCTTCTTTAGCTAAAGAGCAAGTTGAAGTGAGACTGAAGTCTTGAGGTTCCCACATGTAACAGTTGTCTTTATATCTGGCTCCTTTCATGACAACCTTTTGTTCTTTGTTAGACACTATGCATTCAGTTTTGGTAAAGTTTACACTGTACCCTTGATCACATAATTGACTTATGCTGATCAGGTTAGCAGTTAATCCTTTAACCAGCAACACATCATCTAGTCTTGGTACATCTGGACAGTCCAAGGTCCCAACCCCCTTGATTTCTCCTTTTGCTCCATCTCCAAAGGTTACATATCTGGATGAATATGACTTTAAGTCTACTAGCAAATTCTTCAGTCCAGTCATGTGTCTTGAGCATCCACTGTCAAAGTACCAGTCTTCTTTAGCTGATACTCTTAGTGAAGTATGAGCTATATATGCAACACCTTTCTTTGACCATTTGAGTTGAGATTTCTTTTGATACCTCTGCCCTGTATATTGTTCATTAGTAGAGCACCAAGGTTGTTTGTTGATTTTGTTCTTGGGCATGTAGCTTTGATCAGCATGAAGACTAGCTTTTGGTCTCCATACCTTCTTGATGACCTCTGTCTTCTGCTTAGGAGATTGCTGATACATCTGATTTGGATATCCATGCAACTTATACCAATGAGGTTTGATATGTCCAAATTTTCCACAATGATGACATCTCCATCTTTGATACTTCTTCTTCATTATGTTCTTTTCAGAATGTTGAGACATCTGTTGGAACATTATGTTTGACTTTGTGTTCTTTTCATGATGTTGAGGCATCTGTTGGGACATTTTGTTTGACTGTATGGACTTTGAAGTAGTTTTGCTAGAGCTAGCTTCATCCTTATGAACTCTGTTAAATCCCATTCCACTTTTATCCCCTGAATGCTTATTGTTGTTGAGAATAACATCCAGTGTACTTGAGCTACTATTCAGCATTCTAACAGATTTGGACATGTGTTCCAACTTGGAGTTGAGAGGACTTACTTCACTTTTCAGGGTGTCAATGATCTCTAGATCACTTGCTTTTTCATCCTTTAGTGCCTTAATCTGCTTCTTTAGCTTTATACTCTCACTGCATATTTCAGTGCTTCTTTTGAATAGTTCTCTATATGATTGCTCAAGTTCTTCAAAAGTAAGCTCCCCATCACTGGATTCACTTTCAGATTCACATAATCTAGCTAGAGCAGTGATATGCTTAGCTGATTCTTCTTCTGAATCACCTCCTGAGTCTTCATCAGACCAGGTTACAGAGAGTCCTTTCTTTTGCCTTTTTAAGTAGGTAGGACATTCATTCCTGATGTGTCCATATCCTTCACATCCATGGCATTTAATTCCTTTTTCTTGACTGGTCTTTTCATCATAATTTGACCTTCTATTAGAATCATAAGGTCTTTTGTTCTCAGAAGAGTTTGTGTATCTTCCACTTGGTTTGGATTTGTCTTCCATCCTTCTGAGAATCTTTTTGAATTGTCTTCCAAGCATAGCAATGTTGTCTGATAAGCTTTCACCAGTTTCTGATTCATCATCTTCTTCTTCATCAGTATTTGTTACCAAAGCTATGCTTTTGTTCTTCTTTACATTTGTGTCATTCATTCCCATCTCAAATGTTTGAAGGGAACCAATGAGCTCTTCAACTTTCATTGTGCATATGTCTTGAGCTTCTTCTATAGCTGTGACTTTCATGTCAAATCTTTTTGGCAAAGATCTGAGAATCTTTCTTACAAGCTTTTCATCAGTCATCTTTTCTCCCAAGGCTCCAGAAGTATTGGCTATTTCTAAGATGTTCATGTAGAATTCATGAATTGTCTCATCTTCCTTCATTCTCAAGTTTTCAAACTTGGTGGTGAGAAGTTGAAGTCTTGACATCTTTACCTTTGATGTTCCTTCATGAGTTTTTTTGAGAGTGTCCCAAACATCTTTGGCCAGCTCACAGTGATGCACAAGTCTAAAGATGTTCCTATCAATGCCATTGAATAAAGCATTTAAGGCCTTGGAGTTGCCTAGTGCTGAATCTTCTTCCTCCTTACTCCATTCTTCTTCAGGTTTCAACACTTTTGATCCATCTTTGGTGTCTTGGACAGGATGTTCCCATCCAATGTTGACTGCTCTCCAGGCCCTGTTGTCAAGTGATCTTAA
Source organism: Lathyrus aphaca (assembly GCA_963966055.1). NCBI lineage: Eukaryota > Viridiplantae > Streptophyta > Magnoliopsida > Fabales > Fabaceae > Lathyrus > Lathyrus aphaca. The sequence continues at coordinate 422,487,250 of OZ014520.1, forward strand.
GAATGCAATCATTCTTGGTTTCCAGTAGTCATAATTAGATCCATCCAGTATAGGTGGTCTATTTACTGATCCTATATCTCTGTCCATGTTTCCAGAATTTGTATTCCCTAGATCTCACCCAGTATAAACAGGCAGGGTGCCTGCTCTGATGCCAATTGAAATTCTGTGATCAGGTATGAGATGTCGAATGAGATGTTCCAACACTTGACAGATTTAACCAAAACTTAAAGTGCAAGAAAATTAAACAACACAGTAGTTTGTTAACCCAGTTCAGTGTATAACCACACTTACATGTGGAGGCTACCAAGCCAGGAGGAAATCCACTATAAGTAATATTAATTCTAGACTTAAACAACCCAGTTTAATCTTTCACTTAATATCTACCCAATGCAATTTCTACCTAAGACACAACTTAGATATGAGTACCAACTCACTCCCCCTCAATCACACAGTGATCTTGTTTACAAGTTTAATAAAATTGAAGTCATACTTCAAACAAAACAGCTTGATCTTACTTCACAGTTTCAATCAAGACACAAATACACTTTTGCTTAAAAGCTCATAAAGTGGTACAATAAAACAACCTGCTATTAAAACACACAACACCCTATTTTGTCTTCTTAAATTCGTACTCAATTCTGAGATATTCTGTTGCTTAAATAGGTGTATGGATTTTGGGCTTTTTGTAGGTTAATCCAGTCCTAAAACGCATGCAGCTTCCACCTTGAATTAGGGTTTGTTACTTCCTAGATTCTAGGTGATTTAGTTCTTCTGATTATGCTGAAGTCTCATAACAACACTCCCTACATATGCGCCTTATTCTGTTTTTGTCCATCTATAATTAATTCCAGATAACTTTCCTTAAATTACTCAGATCAGTTAGTCATTAATTTAAATCTGGTAGCAGGTTTGAGATGCCACAACATCTGTTGGGACATCCTGAAAAACTGAACTTAAGTCATTTACACAATGTCCCAACATCTGGTGTAACATCCTGAATTAAGTTCTTATACTCTGTTTGATAATGTCCCAACATCTGATAGGACATTCTGAACTGAATTCAACATTTCTTGTTGGTCAAAAATTCTGCCAATTCTAAACATCTACATCTTCCTCAAGACCCATGATACAAGCTTTGTATTGTGCTTCGTTGTTAGTGCAGGCAAAGGTGAGCCTTGCTAAGAAAGGCATATGAACCCCTTTAGGTGTAATAAGCACTGCACCAACCCCACAACCGTTGCAATTAACTTCCCCGTCAAACATCATAGTCCATGCTTCCTCTGGGTCAGACCCTTTAGTGTGAATAGGATTTTCGCAATATTTTTTCTTTTAATAACAAGATGTCTTCATCAGGGAAGTCAAATATCATAGGCTGGTAATCATCAATGGGTTGCTCGGCCAGATAGTCAGACAATACACTGCCCTTGATGGCCTTCTGAGAGGTGTACTGAATGTCATATTCTGTTAGAATCATTTGCCACCTGGAAACCCTTCTGGTAAGTGCTGACTTCTTAAATATGTACTTGATTGGATCCATATTTGAGATCAATAAGGTAGTACGAGTCAACATATACTGTCTTAGTCGGCGAGCAGCCCACACTAAAGCGCAACAATTTTTCTCGAGCAGTGAATAATGTTGTTCACAGTCGGTAAACTTTTTGCTTAGGTAATATATAGCATACTCTTTTCAACCAGACTCGTCATGCTGACCCAACACACACCCCATCGACTCTTCTAATACTGTCAGGTACATGATTAGAGGTCTTCCTTCGACTGGAGGCATGAAAATTGGAGGTTCTTGCAGATATTCTTTGATCTTGTCAAAAGCTCTCTGACGGTCATCGTTCCACCTGACTGTTTGCTCTTTTCTTAACAACTTGAACAAGGGTTCACAGGTTGTAGTGAGATGAGATATGAACCTGAAGATGTAGTTCAATCTACTTAAGAACCCTCAAACTTCTTTCTCAGTCCTAGGTGCAGGCATTTCCTGAATGGCTTTGACTTTATCAGGATCAACCTCAGTTCCTTTTCCACTTACAATAAAACCCAGCAGCTTACCCGAACGTACCCCAAATGTGCATTTGTTGGGGTTTAATCTCAGCTGATACTTCCTCAGACACTTGAAGAGTTTCAGCAGATTCACCAAATGCTCTTCCTCTGTTTGGGACTTGGCAATCATATCATCCACATATCACTCGATTTCTTTATGGATCATATCGTGGAATAATGGTACCATATGTAAACACCCCAAATTTTCCCTCACTCATATCACACCATGGCTTTTGATCTTTCATTTTTGCATTTGCATAGGCATACTATCTCATATTGCATATTTGTTTCATCTACATAGTTCAAGTTCATCTACATCTAGGGTTTCTGATCTGAGCAATCCAAGAATCCATATGAGCCATTCCAAAGGCCTCAAATAGTTCTAAGAGGGTCCATGTGTGCTCTATCATCATATTATGTCCCTCAAAGTTCATGGAAGTCAAGAAATCACAAGAACTGGCAAAGCATGGAAGTAGAGCTAGGGTTTTCACTACACAGATGACCAAAATTAGGGTTTTGGTTTCAGAGGCCTCAACTCCAAATTTTTGGGCCATTATTGTTCCTAATGTTCTTAAGATGTTATAAGGATCATGTGTACCAAGTTTGATGAAGAAATTCATTATGGAAGTCATTTGTTCACTGGGTAACTTCTTGAGCAAGTTAAGTCAAAATCAGGGCATCTGAGGCCCCCAACAATGGAACCAAAGGGATATTTTCATCAAATTGAAGTTATATGATCTTTATTTGATCTTATAATTGGTTGGAAGTTCACAAGATTGAAGAATTTTGAGCCATTTGCAAACTTGCCAAAAATGGAAATGACTTGTAATGGAAACTTTCCATTTTGGGAAAGTTTTTCAACCTCCTCTTTCTCAACCAAAAATGCTTCAAATGAAAAATTCTTGGTCATGAAAGTTGTAGATTAGGTCTTTCCCTTTTCAAAAAGTACAAGAACATGTCTTAATTCATCCTAGAACTCAAGATATGGCCTTTCAAAGTTGGCAAAAATCCTAAAATTTCAAGTTTCATGTCAAAGAGGGATTTTGCAAAATGGCATGTTCCAACATTCTAATGACTTCAAATGTGTACAAATATGCCATAACATGATCAAACAACTTCAAAGCATCAAAATTGGCCCAAGAATTGGTTCATTTCATGCCTTGAATCACAAGAAACACCAAAGAGGGAAAATTTGCAAAACACATAGAAACCCTAGTTGCAAGTGTTCCAACTCATCAATTTCAATCCTATGGCCTTCCTTGATCCATGTTGAGCCCAGCCATGCCCCTAATCCAGCTCTGACTCGTGTCATGCCTCAAGTACACCTAAGCTTGACTTTTTGCAAAACCACTCATACCAATCAAGCTAGGCCACCACCCACTCTCTGACCAATCAAGACATGATATACAAACATTATGGAACCAAAACACACAATGCTTGAAGCCTGAAACCTCTCCAAACTCAGATTACACAAAACTTGCACAAAACTTCATCTCTTCGAATCTCCCAACTCATCCATCAAAACTTCAAAATTCTTTCACCAATCATCTCCACACAACCCCAGGATCATTTGCCACCCCTCACATTGGCCTGAAACCATCTCAAACAAAAACACGATTTCATCTTCCTTTGAACTGAAACTCACAAAACAACCTACATAAACTTGTTTCAAGCTTGCCAGAAGCACCAAGGGGTTCATTGGAGTGGAAAAGCACCAAGGAGGTGGCCAGAAAGCTCCAGATAACAAAGCTTCATCTCAGGTATACCTCAAGAACAATTTTTATAGAACTTTGATTTCTTGTTATAGAATGATTCTATGTGTTGCACTGATCATCCTGATATGTTCAAAATCGAAAATGGTTGAGAAATAAGCATTTCATGATCTCTGAAAGTTTTTTGACCTAAAAACTTTTTGATTCGATTCAGCTTTAATACGTGAAATAAATGTGTTTTGGTTGATGATTCTTGTTGTATGATGTATGGGGTTTGATTATGGGCAGAGAGATTGAGTTTTAGAGACCTAGGCAAAGAGTTGAGGTTTTGGTTCGTCGGAGAAGATGACCGGAACCAGTGTTCCGGTCATCTGAAAGTTGTTAGGGTTAATCAGTGTAATTAGCTAGGTTTGAATCTGAACCTTTAGATCTTGGCTTCGCGCGCATGCTGAACGGTAGAGATTAGGTCATTAGCCCTAATTATAAATTAATTCATTTAATTAACTCAGATTAATTTGTGACCATTAGATCACGCGCCAGATGGAGTTTTAAACCTAAGCCCTTAGATGCGTGTACATGAAGTCAAGGTGACTTCACATCTGGACCACTGATTCCCTCAATATCCAATATGAACCACTCATTTGCATTACTTTTATTTTTCTTTTAATTATTTCATATTTATTTTCATATAATTATTTAAAATAGCAAAATCCATTTAAAAATTCTGAAATTTTTTGTCAAGACTTTTATTAATTTTCAGAAACCAAAAATATTTTTATTTTTATTTTTCCATTAAAAATGCATTTTAAATACTTTAATTGCATATTTTAATTAATTAATTGATTTTAATTAATTAAAAAAATACATTTAGGTATTAAAAATCACCAAAAAATTCAAAGAGCATTTATAAACATTTAGAAACATTTACAAACTCACCTTATAAATTTCTTTTTGGTTTTGATCATACTTTGAGATTTTTCAATGAATTAGGGTTCTTAAAAATGTCCATTTTCTAACCCAAGCTTCAAAAATTCATAACCCTAGAACCAAGTTGAGTTTGTGAATGATTCTTTTTGCCTTGCTTTGTACATGTCCTCTAGCATCTAAAAACATTTTTGTTTCATTTTTATCTTGCATTTTCAATTTGTTTGGCATTTTACATTGAAGATCACCCAAAAACCCTAGCAAACTTAGAAAATCCATAACTTCTTCTAGGTTTAGCTTTTGACCTCCCCCTTTGGATGGTAACCTAATATAGGTTTAGGGTTCCTTTGAGTGCATTTTCATTTTTTATCTTGTGCGTTGCTTCTGTTTTGGTCATGTGCATCTCATACTTCCATAAAACCCTAATTTCACATGTTCATTTGCATTCATCTTGCATATGCATCCATACATGAACTTGCCATGACATTTCTTGCATTTATATGTAATATTAGACATCTTAGGACATGAAAAAATCATGCTTGATCATTTATTCATCCATTTGGTATGCTTTGCATTTATAACATTTCATGAACATACATGTGTTTTCAAGCTTCTAACTTGCCTTCATTTGCATCCATCTCTTGTATGATCATGCATATGCATCATGCGTGACTTTACATCATCTCATAACTCATTTGCATTGCATATGCACTTCTGACTTTAATCATAACACCTTTGTTTGTGGCATTTGAATTTCTTTTCTTCCTTTAAGTGTTCAACTAACATTTTAGGGGTTCATGGTAAGTTGTTTAAGGTGTGGATGTACATCCACATCTAACTTCTCTTTCTCTCTTATTTTTGTACATTATACTTATGTTTGAAGTGAATTTCATTCACTTGTGCCCCTTCCTTTCTTTTCTTTCTCTTAGGTTTACTTATCTTCTTAAATGAAGTAAGTAACCTAATCCTCCTTTCTTCTCTTTTCATCTGCTTATTCCTTGGTGGCCATCTTGAAGACTTCTCTTGAGCCTCAAAAACCATAGGATAACCAAGCATGATAACTTTAGGGTTGTATATAGTACCCCTTTAGTCTTTCACCTTTGAGTCTTCTTTGAGTCTCTCTTCTCATCTTCATAATCAGAGACTAAACTCTTAAAGTTTTAGGACTTTGGAATTAGGGTTATGCCTGTATCCTTCTCTTAGGATGGAGTGTATAACTTAAATCCTAAGTGTTAAACCTTTAATTTGTTTAAACCTCTTAATCAAATCATCTTAATAATCACTAAGACTTCATCTTGTAACTTGGGCCTTACATTAGGGTTCTAATTCTTCCTTTTTGGTTAAGTAGGACTAACCCTAGTGTTTAATGGACAAGTCCCCCTCAAGTTGTCTTACAAACCATAAAATCCACTTATTAATCTCATTCTTTAATTAAAATCCATTTAATAAAGGCTTGTTATATAATGAATTTAGTCCCTAACCATGGATTAAGTTGAGGTATCTTCCTTAGCTTAAGTGTTCTCATCTATTATCCTTCTATTAGGATGGTGTAATGAGCCCACTAATCTATGATTAGAGATTAAACTCATTACTTAACACAAAACAAAAACCCAAAAACATCTAATTAATCACAAGTAGGTTAATGATCTTAATCCTACATCATCATGGTGTCACTCCCACTAAGTGACACAGGGTCAAATAGGGTACAGACGCGAACGGTCGGCGAAAGGAAGAAATGAAATGAAAAGAATAGAGTCGCCAGCTAGGCATTTTTATCCCGAAGGAAAGGTAATGCTTCATAAACCTGAGAAAAGATGGATAAGACGGTCGCGAACCAGAGAAAGTGAGAAAGGGGGTTGGTTACAACCTGGGAAGGTATTAGCACCTAGATTGTCTGTCGTACTCGACGGGATCCATGCTTGAAAGTTTGTGTTTAAAGGGGTAGTGTCTGTGCTATCTGTGTGCAAAAGCTGGAAAAGAATGTACAAGTGTCAGTGCAAGAAAGTGAAGTGAGAATGCTCAAGAATGAGGCTTAAAAATAATGTTGAAAGAGGGGGAAGAAGCAGAGACTTTTGTTCGATAACAATTAAGTTATGCCTACGTATCCTCGCGTGCAATGAGGAAGTCAAAACACCGTAGTTCGACTCAAAGAGACTGAAAGGAAAATTGACTGATGAACTGCTTGCTTGTCTATGCTCAAGTGTATGACCTGTCTGGCCCAGGTGCTAACTGTCTTGCATTAGACGGAAGAAGCGAGTTCTCGTTTGTGAGTGAAGATGATGAGAAAAGAATCTCGGAGGAGACGATTATTGTTTGTTTTTATGTTTTCAATCTTTTATTGCTTTTTTGTGTTTGTCATAAGTTAATGAGCTTGAGCCTAAACCAAGGGTTAGTAAACTCATCATATCCTCCCATTGATTAGGGATAATGAGAATACCTTAAGTATGAAGTAAGCACCTCAAACTTAATTACCATGATGTAGGATTAAGATCATTAACCTACTTGTGATTATTTAGATGTTTTCGGTATTTTTGTTTAGTGTTGAGTAATGAGTTTAAGCCATAATCAAGGATTTAATGGACCCATTACACCATCCTAATAGAAGGATAATAGATGAGCACATTTAAGCTGAGGAAGATACCTCAACTTAATCCATGATTAGGGATTAACCTCATGACAAAACAAAACTTTATTAAGGTGGATTTTAATTAATGGTAAGATTAATAAGTGGATTTTATGGTTTGTAAGACAACTTGAGGGGGACTTGTCCATTAACATCAGGGTTAGTCCTTCTTAACCAATTAAGGAAGAATTAGAACCCTAATGCAAGGCCCAAGTTACAAGCTATTGTCTTAGTGATTATTAAGATGGATTGATTAAGAGGTTTAAACACATTAAGGGTAAAACACTTAGGATTAAGGTTATACACTCCATCCTAAGAGAAGGATGCAGGCATAACCTTAATCACTAAGCCTTAAAACCTTAAAGGTTTAGTCTCTGATTATGAGATGAGAAAAGAAGACACAAAGGTAAAAGATAAAGGGGGGACTAAACAAAACCCTAATTATTGTCATGCTTGGATGTTCCTATGGTTTGTAAGGCTTTCAATAGAGATCTTCAGAGAAGCCACCAATGGAAGAAGCAGATGAAAGGAGGATAAGCAGAAGAAACAAGTTAACTTACTTCATTGAAGAAGATAAGTTACTTGAAGAAAGAAAGTGAATGATGAACATGAATGAGCAAGCTCACTCTAAGGCAAATGAAAATGCAGCAAGGATGCAAAAGAAGAATGAGAAGAGAAATGAGAAGTGAAGGCAAATTCACTTCTCAAAGTACTTACCACCTGAAATGGTTAGCATAAAGGAAAGGAATGAAATGAAAATGAAACATATGCAAGGATGCAAACCAAAACCAGAAGCATATTAATGATGTAAATGATGCTAAGAGATGATGCAAATGTATGTCAAGTGCAATGGATGATCATATAAAGGATGGGAATGCAAATGAAGCATGTAGGAAGCATGAAAGCACATGAAAGTTCATGGAATGAAATGAATGCATATCATGGCAAATGGATGAATAAATGATCAAGCATGATTCTAATGTGTCCTATGATGTCTTATATGTCATGTGGATGCAAGAAATGTCATGGCAAGTTCTTGAATGAATGCATATGCAAGATGTATGCAAATGAACATGAGAAATTAGGGTTTTGATGAAACATGAGATGCAAAAGTCAAAAAAAGAAGAAAATCACAAGATAAAAAATTGAAAATGCATTCAAAGGAACCCTAACCCCATATGATATCACACCCCAAAGGAGGAGACCTAACTCTTAACCCTAAGGAAGTTATGAATTTTCTAAGTTATCTAGGGTTTTAAGGTGCCTAAGGGGAAAAAATGCAAATCAAATCAAAAATGCAAAAGAAATTGGTGACAAAATTATTCTAGATACTACATGTCAAATGAAGAACAATGCAAAAATAATCAATGTCATACCATTCATGGTTAGGCAGAAAAGAATTCTTGAAGTTAGGGTTCAAAAAGAGGAATTTTATGAACCCTAAATTCAAGAAAAATGTCAAATATTGTTCAAAACCAAAAAGAAATTTGTATGAATGGTTTGACAATGTTTCTAAATGTCCTAAGATGCAATGTGAATTTTTTTGGGATTTTTAGAAACCTAAATGATATTTTAATTAATTAATTTCCATTAATAAATTAAAATAAACATTTAAATATTTTAAAAATGATTTTTTAATGCAAAAAATAAAAATAAAAATATTTTTGGGTGAAGAAAAATATTTGGATGCAAAATGCAGAAGAAAATATTTTTTGGGATTTTCTAGCTATTTAAAATAAAATGTGCAAAATAAATGAGAAAATATGAAATAAAAATTAAATAAAGGGAAAGTATGCTGATCCAAGGGTTTAGGTTGAAACTGGGGATTTTATGGATGACTGTGCGCCACATCCTAGGGTCATAATTCAAATCCAGCTAATCCTATTTAATTAATTAATTAATCCAGGATTATAATTAATGATTTAATCTCAACCATCCATCACACGCGGGAACCAAAGATCCAAAGGCCCACGTTTAAACCTAGCCCTAACCCTAATTAGACAGTTAATTACTTTCAGGTGGCCGGAGAAGACCTCCGGTCATCTTCTCCGGCCAGCTTCTCCCTGAGCAAACCCCAAACCTCACCTCTAGGTCATTTCTGGAGCTCTAAAGCTCCAGATCAACTCCTCTCACATCCCCAAACACGAATCCAACCTCAAAACAACTTTATCATGGCTCAATCACAAGATTCGAAGAGAAAAATCAAAAATGGTAAAACTTTCAGAACATGCATACAAGCTCATTTTTCAACCATTCTCAAAAGTAAACATATCATGGTGATCAGCAAAGCATAAAGAACAATCTAAACACTTAAAATAACACTTATGGAAAAAAGTTTGAAGAAGTTACCTGAGCTTGAGCTTCCTCAGTTTGGAGCTTTCTGGCCACTTCTCTTGTGCAAGCTGACTCCAATGACCTTCGTGATGAAGCTTTGATGCTTAGAGGAAGTTTGTTTTGGCTGGTTTGTGTGATTGCACTTCAACTGGCCAAGAATCGTGTTTTGTGTATGGAGTGTTCTTGGTTGTTTTAATGGTTGCTTTGTGTTCAGTGGATGATTTTGAGATGAATGGTGAAATTTGTTTGAAGATTGAGTGAGTGAGTAGTGAGTTTCGAAGGAATTTGCAAGAGGGATGATTTTTGAGAACTTGAGGATGCTGAGGTTTCAGGCTGCAATGTTGTGTGTTATGGTTTGTGTTTGATCCACATAACAAGTAGTGATAGGCCAAAGGGTGGGTGGTGGCTGCAGCTGATTGGTATGGGCTTCTTGCAAAAAAGTCAAACGTTTTTGTCCTTGAGGTATGGGCTGGTTCAGAGGTGGTACAAGGGCATGTCTGGTTCAGCAAGGATCAAAGAGGTCCATGGAATTCATTTTGAGGCAATTCAGCAAGTGGATGAAAGGTTATGTGCTCTTTTGCAAATTCTATGAAATTTGGCCCTTTTGAGATTTCTTCATGGGCAAGGCATGAAAACTTGAGATTCTTGGGCCAATTCTGACTTTAAGGCAATGCACTATGTTTGTATGATGCTTAGAAGTGTGTTTGAAGTTACAAAATAGCTTGGCAAGTGGTTTTGCAAAAATCCCTCTTTGGTGTATTCTTGAAAATTATGTGATTTTTGCCAACTTTAAAAGATCATAACTTGAGTTCCATAATGAATTAGAACTTGTTCTTGTACTTTTTGAAAAGGGGATGATCCAATCTACAACTTTCATGACCAACAAATTTTCATTTGAAGCATTTTTGGTTGAGAAAGAGGAGGTTGAAAATTTTTCCCAAAATGGAAAGTTTACATTACAAGTCATTTCCATTTTTGGCAACTTTTGGTTTAGCTCACTTTTCTTCAATTTTGTGAACTTACAAGCACTTAAATGATCAAATAAAGATCATATAACTTCAATTTGATGAAAAATCCACTTTGGTTCCATTGTTTGGGGGCCTCAGATGCCCTGATTTTGCTCTGACTTGTTTAAGAAGTTACCCAGTGAACAGATGACTTCCACAATGAATTTCTTCATCAAACTTAGTACACATGATCCTTATAAAATATTGAGACCATTAGAAACAAGAATGACCAAAAAATTTGGAGTTATGGCCTCTGACACCAAAACCCTAATTTCAGGTCATCTATGTAGTGAAACCCTAGCTCTGCTTCCATGCTTTGCCAGTTCTTGTGATTTCTTGGCTTCCTTGATCTTTGAGGGATATATTATGATGATGGAAAACACATGGACCCTCTTGGAATGATTGGAGGCCTTTGGAGTGGCTCAGATGAATCCTTGGATTGCTCAGATCACAAACCCTAGATGCAGGTGAACTTGAACTAATGCAGTAAAACAAAAATGCAATATGAGATGATATGTTTAAACTAATGCAAATATGAAAGATCACAAGCCATGGTATGAACTTAGTGAGGGGAAATTTGGTGTGTTTACAGCTGCCCCTATTCAAGCATGAGTTATCTGCGTAGGATGTAAGCGCCTGGCTTAACAGACAAACAAGATAACTTGTGGTTGAATATCAAAGACAGTCCAAAATTTGCACTCGCTGGGGAAAAGAAGAAAAGGGATATAAATTGTAAAAGGAAAGTATAGTATGTTTGTAAAGTGCGGGCGATGGAGGACGACCATCGAGCAGAGGACGACTGCTGGGGATAAAGCAACGACGGGGACGACCGACATGCCGAGGAAATAAAGAGATCATGATGGGGACGGCCATCAAGTAAAGTAACATAGTTCTCTGGGAAATAAAGATAAAGGCAATGATGGGGAGGACCATCAGGTTTGCAGAATAAACGAAATCAATGATGAGGGACGGTCATCAAAGGTGAAGGACGATCACCTAGCAGGGGACGGCTGCTCTTTATCACGCATAGGACGAATGCCGGATAGAAAAAGGTCGACGATGGGGGCGGCCATCAGATAGGTATGATGAAAGACGATCATCAAGAGGTGAAGGACGATCACCTAGAAGGGTACGACCTCTCTCAGGGTTTATCATGACATAGGACAAATGTCAGATAACAAGATCAACGATGGGGACGGCCATCGAATAAAATGATGAAGGACGATCATCAAAAAGGTGAAGGACGATCACCTAGTAGGGGACGGCTGCTAAATATTACGACATAGGACGAATGTCAGATAGAAAAGGGTTCCAATAATGGAGACTCCACTGGGGAAAGGATGAGGGACGGTCATCCAAAGGTGAAGGATGATCACCTGGCAGGGTACGGCTGTCGAAAGTATCATGACATAGGACGAATGTCAGATAGAAGAAAAGTTACTCTGTTAGTGACTTACTGGGGAATAGTAAACAAGGATAAGTGTTTACATCCAAGAAGAAAAGGTATAAGTGTTTGACTCTGTGTATAGATTAAAGATGCGGACGAGCATCCTTAAGACTATGATACGGACGAGTATCAGTAGAAACAAACGCTGACGCATGTTCAGAGATGATGATACGAACGAGTACCAACTGGTTAACAAAGAACACGAACGAGTGTCGAATCTGTGGGGAATGATAAGTGTATACAAGATACAGACGAGTATCTGTATAAGTATGAACAAGTATCGTGGAGTACGAGCAAAATACGGACGAGTGTTCGACTCTTTGGGGAATATTTGACACGGACGGGTGTCATAAGGGAAAAAGTGTATAAGTTATAGACTTTTATGAGTGTAAAAGGTAATCTGGTGACCTGTGGGGATAGGATGACACGGACGAGTGTCAAAAGGAGTGTATACGAACATGTATCTGTGAGTGCAAAGGGGACGCCTTGGCTTTTTGTTGGGGAAATATGAGATGACACTGACGAGTGTCGGGAAGAACATGTCATGGACAAGTATCTGCTGGTAGAAAGTTTCTGGGCGACCTTGCTGGGGAATGATGACACAGAGGAGTGCCAAAAAAGAGCATGTATAAGTATTTGAGAGTGCAAAGGTGACGCTTTGGCTTTTATGTGCAAGGGGTGTATTTTGTATATTGCTGATGAGGTACCGTTGGTACATACAGGTGACCGGTTCGAACCGGACTTGTGATCATGCAATATGTTTGATTTTTTCCGTAATGCTTCGTATTAGACGGAATGCTACGCTCTGAGGGGAAATATGATGCGAATTCTATTATTATGAAAAAGAGACCAATCCGGGATTCGGATCCCGTTGTTGTGAAGATCTCTGGCGGATCTGCTTGACGGAAAAATCCCAGCTGGGGATGAGATCATTGGTAGATCCGATAAAACATATGGTTCTACTTGGGGGACTATATCACTGATAGATCTATCTGGTAAAGAGATATCCCAGCTGGGGATGAAGGAGCTTCCTTCATTTTGTTGTGTGAGAATTCAGACATTGCTCTTTGTCGCTCCCCGGATTTCCATCCTGGTACAAACGCGAAAGTGGCGCGGAAAAAGAATAGAGTCGCCAGCCAGGCATTTTTATCCCGAAGAAAGGGAATGGTAATGCTACACAAACCAGAAGAAAGAAGAGGAAGGACAAAGGTCCTGCGAACCAAAGAGACTGAGTTCGGGAGTCGGTTACGACCTGGGAAGGTATTAGCACCCAGATCGTCCACCGTACCCGACGGGATCCACGCTTGCAAAAGAAACTGTTTTAAAGGGTGGGGGTATGAAAACTGCAGCAAAAGAAATGAAAATGAAAAGAAACTGGAACTGGAAAAGAAATGAAATAAGAAACAAAGAGAAAAATGTAGGGAAAATAAAGATTGTGCTCGAACGGGCCCTACCCCGCTGCCTACGTACCTCATCAGGATAATGAGGATCAGAGACGCTGTAGTTCCCCTAACTAGGGGTAACAAGGAAAATTACTTGTGTCTTAAGGCTTGAGCTGCCTATGTCAATGCTCAGGTGTTGCAGGCTCGGACGACGAGTGTGTAACCGTCTTGCAAGATGACAAGTAGGAGCGAGTTCGCGTACGGAGCAAAGGAGGTGAGAAGAGAAGTCCCGAAGGAGAGACGCTTATTGTTTGTTTGTGTTTTTTAGAAGCTTTTATGAGTGTGTCACAAGGAAGTGAACTCAAGCTCTCATCAATGGAATGTGCACTTGTCACTACATTCCAAGATGGAATAATAGAACAAGCACACTCAAGTAAGGAGAAGATCCCCAAAACTTGAACCCAAAGATTAGGGCCTAAGCTCAATAACTTGTTTATTTATTAGGTGTTTTGATCATTTACATGAAGAAGTGTTTTTTATGCTTTTCTTTTATGAAGAAGATACCTTGATCAGACTTGTGCATCACAAGGTAAACATGTACTATCCCAAGATGGGAAGACTACAAGTATACCTCATGGGATAAGGCTATGGATCAATGCATCTCTTCAAAGTTATTAAAGTGTTTTTTATGATTGTGAGATGAGAAGAGAAAGAGAACCAAAGGAGCAAAAAGGAAAAAACTAGGGGGAAGTTTCTATCCTAAGTTAGCATGCATGGAGTTCCTAGAGTTTGTGAGGTCTTTCTAACCTAAAAAAGATCTCAAGAGAAGAAGAAGAATATAAGAGGATAGATGAGAAAGGCCTAAGCCCAACAAGAAGATGTTATTCCATATAAACAAAATGAGAAGAGATGAGAAATGGAGATGTGGAACTCAATTCCCACATCTCAAACTTACCATAGCCCCTGCAAGGTTAGTGTAACAACATAAAATCAAGGCATGAACCAACAATTCAGAAGCTACACAAGCATATAGGCATGGCAAAGAATTCACAAGATGATAAGCAAAGCAACACAAGATCATATTGAGATGATTGGAAGTGAAACAAATGCAATGAAGGCATGCTTAACAATTAAAGAAATAAAGCACATGAAAGAGACCCAACACCAAGACTCAAAGAGATCCAAACCCTATCCTAAGACCAGGAGCAACCATAAACCTCTAAAGGACCCCAAAAGATGAAGAGAAGTCGGCACAAGTGCCCTTCTAAACTTGAAAGAGACTATAAGACTCAAAGGATGCAAAACAAGGCAAGGTGAGGAAGAAAATACCCAAGAAAAAGATCCAAGCACTTAAAAATTCTACCCAACCAGCAAAGTACTCTCCAAACACAAAGAAATGAGAATCCAAAAGGGTTTGCAAAAATACAGCACCAAACTAGGTCAATGAAGCTCAAGGAGGCAAGGTATCACCATTTAGGGTTTTGAAAATTAAGGCACAAGTAACTCAAGCAAAGTCCAGCAAGGAAATTTGTGAAAAATCCAAGATAAATCATGAAGATAGTACAGTGTCTTAGGATTTGAATTCAAAAAGAATGGGGTTTATAGCTTAAAGGATGAAAAAAATAGAAATTGGACAAGGCAGATTGGTCTATGAGAGCTCACAAGAAAGCAATGCTCAATGTTGAATTTATTTGGCCACGTGGGATGAAAATAAAAATCTGGAAAAATCATGATAAAAAACTAGATGAATCAAGGAGTGTATATGAATCTTTTTGGATTTTTTAGAGTTAAAGAAATATTTTAAATTAATTAAAAGCAAATGGAATAAATTGGTAAAGAAAAAAAATGAAAATAAAGCAAATGGGCCAAAGGGGGTGTAAAGAGTAACACGCTAGTTCAAAAAAACAGCATGGGCCTTGCGTGGGGGGTGCAGATAGCGCTGAGGGCTGCACCTTCTTCTTCATGAAAGAAACCCTAAAACTCTCACCACCATTAATGAACAAAACCCTAACCCTAACTTCATGAAATCTCAAACCAAGCCACGGCCGGCCATGAAACTCTCCAGAATACATAATCTAACATCATTAAACAAGAATACATGCTTGGATTGAATTAAAACTCAAAGAAACTCAAGATATGAATGAAAATAAAATTGTCCATGAAAATTTAAATTACCATAACTTTGTGAATACTCAACCATTTCACAAACTACAAAGAGCATTGTAACCAGCACAACATGAGGATTCTAAAACACACAACCAAACACATTTCTATGAGATTCGAAATTTGAGCATACCTAAGGTGTTGTTCAAAATTTGAAGTCAAGAATGGTATAAAGTGATGGCAAATGATCTCCTTATCCCCTTAGATGCAAAATAAATGCATCTAAGGCTTTGCAAGCTTGTAAATCCAGCAATGTGCTTCCTTGTGCTTCAAAGCTTCTCAAATGGCCACTTGAACAAACTTCACTATAAATCTAGATCCATGGGTGCTTAATGATCCTTGAGATGAGAGGAGTATGAATGTGGTCTTGGATTGAAGAAAGCTTGCCTAGATCAAAAGTTATGGCACAAAATGCAAATGTGCACAAGAAATGAGAAATGGATGATTCTTGAAGAATAATCCAAATAAATGGTATGGAAATGATCTATGAGTGATGAGGATTAAGAATCTAGCAAGAGTTTTGTGAATGGATTCTTGTAGCAAGAGTTTGTGGAGAATGAGCAATTTTGCATAAAAGATGAGAATGAGAGAATGAGTGTGTATTCTGGCTGCCTCTAACCCTAATTCTAATTGTTATGGAATATATATGGCAATGCAAAAGGGTTAGAACAAAAGCACGTGAGAGAGGGCTGATTTTTGTGAAAATGCAAATTTGGCCCAAGTGTGCCATAAGCATGCCAAGCTCATGATTTTATGGCCTCTCTTGCATGTGCATTCACCATCCCACCCATGATTCACAGCAAGCAATTTCAGCCCTTGGATGTAAGCTATCACACAATGGTCATGCCTTATGCAAATTCAAGTGTAAAATGCAAGTTTTATGGAACTTTCTCATGTACACGAATTTTGTCACTTTTCTTTGAGCCAAATGACCTAAATGTGATGCATTTTGATTGTGTAAACTTACTTTGGACATAGCATAGCAAACTATCCACTTTTGAGCCTTTGTGCAAATGGCTTGGCCTTGCAAATTTGAAATTTGCCCTAGAATGCTCAAATTTTCGAGGGGCCTATAGGAAAATCTAGGAATCTTCAGAAAATGCTCTTGTACTTTTTAAAAATGGCAGCCCTTACTCTCCAACTTTCATGTTTACTTTTGGTCCATTTGAAGATGTTTTGATCAAGTTAAGGCCTTGTGAAGTTTTAGGTCAAAATGGCCAAAAATAGTAACTTTTCCATGACCAACTTTGTGCACTTTTGCCAAAATCCCTCAAACCACAAAAATTCTTGGACTTTAAGCTCACCAAACATCTTATAACATTGAATAGACCTCATTTGGCCAAAAAAGTTGGGTTGGACCCTTTGGAATGGCACAGTTGACGTTTTCTGGGCCCAGTTGACTTTCTGCTTCATCTGCAAGTAACTGAGGCAAAGACTGACTTCCACTTGGAATTTTTCCATGAAAATTGACATGTAGGAACCTATTATCATATAGAAAACATTTCCCAAAAGAGTTGGCCAAAATTATGAGGTTAAGGCCCTTGAAACCAAAACCCTAATTTGGTTGCACTGCTTAGGAGCCTTGCATTGTCTTGAAACTTGTGATGATTAAGCAATCTTCTGAGCTTTTGCAAGTGAACTTGGCCTTGCCAAAGGAGTCTAGACTCATCATAGGCATCCCACAAATCCATTGGAACCCTTATCTTGGCTTAAATGGCCTTCAACACCTCCCCAGATGGCCATATGCCTCATGCTAGGGCTTGATGCTTGTCATGCTTTATTTTCTATGCTGTAAAGCTATATATATGATATGCTTATGATGAAAATGGTGTATTATGATGCTTAAAATGAAGAGGGCAAATTTGAGGTTCTACAGCTGCCCCTATTCAAGAAACTGTTGATCTGAAAAGGACGATTGCTTCCGCTTTCGGCCGTTCAAGATAAACTGTGGTTGAATACCCAAGAAAAACGGAAAATTGCACTCTGATGCAGAAAACAAGAAATGGGAAATAAACCCAATCCAAAGACGTTGCAACTGAGCTGAGAGATGAGCAGATGAGCTCCTTCTAACGAAACCAAAGGTTCTGATGAAACATGAGACGGATGAGTCTTCGAACGACCTGTGACGCTAGGTGCAGAGAGCGGACGAGTCCTTAAGAATCTTCAAAGTAACTTGAGATAGACGAATCTCCTTCACTAATCCTTACGCAGATAAGTGGAATAAGACGGACGAGTCTTCTTCGGATGACCCTTACGCAGGTTCCGGGAATGCATATAAGTCTGTGGGATAGACATGCAACTAGGATGGACGAATCCTCTTCACGAATCCTTACGCAGATAAGTGGAATAAGACGGACGAGTCTTCTTCGGATAACCCTTACGCAGGCTCCGGAAATGGTTTTGACGTTTTAATCCCACCGTCAGGATTTTCAACCTCTTCACGAAACCTTACGCAAATAAGTGGAATAAGATGGACGAGTCTTCTTCGGATAACCCTTATGCAGGTTCCGGAAATGGTTTTGACGTTTTAATCCCACCGTTAGGATTTTCAACCTCTTCAATGCGGACGAGCATCGGAATGATCATCAAAGAAACACGGACGAGTGTCATAAGTCGACGATACGGACGAGTACCGGACGATGATCCAAGAAACACGGACGAGTGCTTCTGATAACGATACGGACGAGTATCAGCTTATTTCAGACGATCTTCAAAAGAAAATACCAAACACGGACGAGTGTCGGGGTGCAGACGAGCACTAGATAAGTAATAGGCACGGACGAGTGCTAAGAGATGAGGTCGAGCATCAAATAAAGATGCGAGTACGGACGAGTACTGGCGACTTTCTTGGGGATATGCCTCAAATAAAGAGGAATCGAAAAAATGCATGGACGAGTGCTGCAGGGATGCGGACGAGCACCAAATGAAGATGCGCACACAGACAAGTACAGGCAACTTCACTGGGGAAAAACTTCAAAGAAATAATAAGCACGGACGAGTGCCGAGAGCTGCGGACGGTCATCAAATAAAGACGTTAGCACGGACGAGTGCTGAGGAATACTTCAAATAAAGAGGGATCTGCTGAGGAAAAGGCACGGACGAGTGCTGAAAGAGGATGAGCATCAAATAAAGATGCGAGCACAGACGAGTGCTAGTAGACATAGAATCCACTGGGGAAAGTGCACAGACAAGTGCCACAAGGTGCTAATTCTTCTGGAGACTGTGGATGAGCAAACTGAATCATCAGATAAGTGTCTAAGAGTGCGAACGGACACTGAATAAGCATCAACATAAACAAAGGTTGATTATGTTGAGGAAGTAGACAACTCCACTCTGGCTAGGGAATGAAGTCCTGGCGACCTGTGGGAGAAGATTCCGGCATCCTGCTGGGGACTCAAAGCTTTTAACTCTGATGGGAACGAAGTGTTGGCAACCTGATGCTTGTTGGAGAGGTTTTCACTGGAGGAAAGACGACTCTGCGTGAGGTATACTTCGTTTAACTGCTTTGAACATCTGCTGAGGATCTGATCATCCTGCTCTGACTCCACTGGGGAGAATTTCTTCTTGCTCTGTTGGGGAAATGAAGTTACCTGCAATTCTGCTGGGCAAGGAGAACTTTTAGCGATTCCGTTGCGGATAATAAACTTCTGACAACTCCACTGAGGATGGGAGACTTCTATTGACTCCTGCTGGGGATTGGCCCGACCTCTGGGGAGTGCAGGTGTTCAAATACCTGTTGAGAATAAGTCACTTGCAAACAGGCGCTCTGCCGGGGAAATACCTCTACTTGGAGAATAACCCTCTGCTGCTTGGGGATACGGTGATAACCTGCAAATCCTGCAATAACAGAATACACCCATATGCACCAAGATTGGTACGGCCTGATCTATTCATCCGCCATCACCTGACACTCAAAGCGATGTTAAGTGTCTCTGCAATGTCATTTTTATCAGTTTGAAAAGCAACATGTTTCATATGCAATGTTATTTGTCAAAAATTCAGGACATTTTTGTAAACAAAATAAACGTGACATGGTGTTTGACTGAATATTCTTTTTATTGATTGGCCTCTGAAATAGGCAAAATTTTACATCAGGAAGTAACCACCTAGAAAGAGGTAGCTACTGTAGAATTGAGAAAAGAAACTATCCTAATGGCAATGGCACGGCATTCCAAAGAGTTTCCTTCCTGTTATGACTGGCATATCCTCAAGACTTTCCGTTCTGTTTTCGGCCTTCTGAAGAGAATGAGGAGGCTGATCTCCACCCTTCTGATATGGTCAAGCTGTTTGAAGCGATGATGTGGTTCAGATTACCCGGAGCGCAGTTGTTCGCTTATTCCCTGATTTTGCGTGGATCGCCCTTTCGGGTTTTCAATCCACTGGGTTACCCTTTTTTGCCTGAGTTGTCCGATGTGGCCTTTCAACTCAGCGGGTGTACTTTTTTTTTATAATTTTCCCTAATTTTTTCCCGAGCTTTTATTCTGTTTTTAGCTCGCCGGGATGCCCTTTTTTTGCCTGGACCATAATTCTGTTTTTGTGTCCAGCGGGTCTTTTATGCGAAGTATTTTTTAACTGCGTCCGAGTTAACAGGGTATTGGAAGTCTTCGCCATCCATAGTGGTGAGCATCAGTGCTCCGCCTGAGAATACTTTCTTCACTATGAATGGTCCTTCATAATTTGGGGTCCACTTGCCCCTGTGATCTGAAATGGGAGGAATGATTCTCTTGAGTACAAGCTCGCCTACTTGGTACTCCCGAGTACGTACTCGCTGATCGAAGGCTCGCTTCATTCTCCTTTGATAAAGCTGGCTATGACAGATAGCTGCTAATCTCTTTTCCTCAATTAGGCATAGTTGATCGTATCGAGCACGCACCCACTCATCCTCATCAAGCTTGACATCCATCAGCACCCGCAGTGAAGGGATTTCCACTTCAACAGGCAAAACTGCCTCCATGCCGTATACTAAAGAGAAGGGGGTTGCCCCAGTTGACGTCCTGACTGACGTTCGGTACCCATGTAAAGCAAACGGTAGCATCTCATGCCAATCTTTGTAGGTGATAACCATTTTCTGTACAATCCTCTTGATATTCTTGTTAGCTGCCTCTACCGCACAATTCATCTTTGGTCGGTAAGGAGAGGAATTGTGATGTTGGATTTTGAAGTCCCGACACAGTTCTGCCATCATCTTATTGTTCAGATTAGAACCATTATCAGTAATGATTCGCTCGGGCACTCCATATCTGCATATGATATCTCTTTTCAGGAATTTTGCTACCACCTGGCGAGTAACATTGGCATAAGACGCAGCTTCTACCCATTTGGTGAAGTAATCAATCGCGACCAAGATGAAGCGATGTCCGTTTGAAGCCGTTGGCTCAATCTTGCCGATCATATCAATGCCCCACATGGCAAAGGGCCAGGGTGAAGACATCACATTCAGAGGATTTGGAGGCACATGCACTTTATCCGCATAAATCTGGCATTTATGACACTTTCTGGCATAGGCACAACAGTCCGCATCCATTGTGATCCAGTAATAGCCCGATCTTAGTAACTTTTTGGCCATTGCATGCCCTCCAGCATGGGTACCAAAGGATCCTTCGTGTACCTCGTGCATCAGCAAGTCTGCTTCGGCCCTATCAACGCATCTGAGAAGTATCATATCAAAGTTTCTCTTATACAGGGAACCATCAGTGTTCAGGAAGAAACTACCAGCTAGCCTTCTTAATGTATTCTTATCATTGGAAGATGCCCCAGATGGGTATGTTTGATCCTCCAAGAAGCATTTGATGTCATGGTACCAGGGCTTATCATCTTTGACAATGTCTGCTGAGCACACATATGCTGGCCTGTCAAGTCTGGATACTGCAATTTGGGGCACAAAGTTGGCAGCTTGCACTTTGATCATGGATGAAATGGTAGCCAGAGCATCTGCAAACTGATTTTCGTCTCGAGGGATGTACTCAAGCTTGACTGTTGTGAAGAAAGTCAACAACCTCCTTGTGTAGTCCCGATAAGGTATCAGATGATCTTGATGTGTGTACCATTTGTCGTTGGTTTGATTAATTACCAGAGCTGAATCTCCAAACACAGTCAAAGTCTTGATCCTGAGGTCAATGGCTTCCTCAAGACCCATAATACAAGCTTCGTATTCAGCTTCGTTGTTAGTGCAGTTAAAGGTGAGTTTTGCCGAGAAAGGCATGTGAACTCCCTTAGGTGTAATGAGTACTGCACCAACACCACGACCATTCATATTAACAGCCCCATCAAACATCATAGTCCATTCTTCTTTCGGGTCAGGCCCCTCAGTGTGAATAGGCTCTTCATGATCTTTTGCTTTTATAAACATGATGTCTTCATCAGGGAAGTCAAATCTCATAGGCTGGTAATCATCAATGGGTTGCTCAGCGAGATAATCAGACAATACACTGCCTTTGATAGCTTTTTGGGATGTGTACTGAATGTCATATTCTGTGATAATCATTTGCCATCTTGCAACCTGTCCGGTAAGCGCTGGCTTCTCAAATATATACTTGACTGGATCCATCTTGGAGATCAACAAGGTAGTGTGGGTTAACATATACTGTCTCAGTCGGCGAGCAGCCCACGCTAAAGCACAACAAGTTTTCTCGAGCAGTGAATAACGTTGTTCACAGTCGGTAAACTTTTTGCTTAGGTAGTAAATTGCATACTCTTTTCGACCAGACTCGTCATGCTGGCCCAACACATACCCCATTGATTTTTCTAATACCGTCAAGTACATGATCAAAGGCCTTCCTTCCACTGGAGGCATAAGGATCGGAGGCTCCTGTAAGTATTCCTTGATTTTGTCAAAAGCCCTCTGGCAGTCTTCGTTCCACCTGACCGTTTGTTCCTTTCTTAACAGCTTGAACAAGGGCTCGCAGGTTGCTGTAAGATGAGATATGAACCTTTAAATGTAGTTCAATCTACCTAGCAACCCTCGAACTTCTTTCTCAGTTTTTGGTGCAGGCATTTCTTGAATGGCTTTAACTTTGACAGGGTCAACTTCAATCCCTTTCTCACTTACAATAAATCCCAGCAACTTACCAGATCGTACCCCGAATGTTCATTTGTTGGGGTTTAGCCTCAATTGGTACTTCCTCAGACGCTTGAATAACTTCAACAGATTTACCAGGTGGTCTTCTTCTGTGAGGGACTTGGCAATCATGTCATCCACATAACATTCGATTTCTTTATGGATCATGTCATGGAATAATGTCACCATAGCCCGTTGATAAGTAGCACCAGCATTCTTCAGGCCGAATGGCATCACCTTATAACAGAATGTGCCCCAGGGTGTGATGAAAGTTGTCTTCTCCATGTCTTCAGGTGACATTTTGATCTGATTGTATCCTGAAAATCCATCCATGAAGGAGAACACCGAGAAATGAGCCGTATTGTCGACCAATACATCAATGTGAGGTAAAAGGAAATCATCTTTCGGGATGGATCTGTTCAGGTCCCGGTAATCTACACACATCCTCACCTTGCCATCTATCTTTGGCACTGGAACAATGTTAGCTACCCAAGGTTGGTAGCTAGTCACGGCAAGGAACCTGGCGTCCCACTGTTTCTGTACCTCCTCTTTGATCTTCATCGCCATGTCGGGGCGAGTTCTTCTCAGTGTTTGCTTAACAGGAGGACAGTCTTCTTTTAACGGTAGTCGATGCACAACTATGTATGTATCCAACCCTGGCATGTCCTGATATGACCAGGCAAAGATGTCAACATATTCTCGCAACATTTCAATCAACCCCTTCTTAACTTCAGTTTGCAGGTTGGCCCCTATCTTGATTTCCTTCTTAACCTCTTCTGTGCCAATGTTGATAACCTCGATTTCCTCCTGATGAGGCTGAATAACTCTTTCCTCTTGCTTCAACAACCTGACCAGTTCTTCAGGGAGTTCATAATCTTCCTCAACCTCTTCGTCAGCTTGGTAGATTGGATTGTCGAAGTTATGCTCAGTCATAGCAGGAGAGTTGTCAATGGAATCCGGTTGATCGACACTGCACAAGTGATGTGCTCATTCAGAATCTGTTTAGAGAAAACGCACACCAAAAGCAAGAAAGAAAAACACATTGCCATTTTCTTTATTTGTGCAAAAAATTAAAACTGAAAGAAAAGTAACGATCTGATTGAAAAATGTCCTTTATTTATGACAAATAAATGCTTTCAAAACATGGAGGCCCATACAATGGATCCTTGTACCTTGGGCATAGTACAGGATTTGACATGCAGTATGTAAAACAAATGACAAATAAACAATTACTTTGTGATCCAGGTGACTTCGACGATGTCTTCCGTAGACCAATTGGGCAGCTCCTCTCCCGGTGCACACGGGCGGATCCAATTATCCAGATCGCATTCGCTATCTCCGTCTTCACTGGTAGCACAAATATGGTTGCGGTCTAGCAACCCAGCACTAGTAAAGGTAATGGTCTTGTTGTCTGATGAACGGACGAGCCCATCAGGCTGGTACCCAAGCCCACACTTGTCTTCCTTCTTTTACAGCTCCAGTAGTCTGCCCCAGCCCTGGGCACTGCCTGATTGCACAACCTCCTTGGCCTGCTTGTAGGAGGTAATAGACGTACCTTCTTTATCTTCAGCCCTAATCAGAGGGGACAAGGAACTAACATTCACTGCTTCGAATGCCTGACACAGGGTTTCATGAATTTCACCATCCATCTCCACATATTTGAATGTAGATAGATGGCTCACAAATATGTCCTCTTCACCGCACACAGTCACAACTTGACCATCCGCTACGTACTTGAGCTTCTGGTGCAAGGTTGACGTCACAGCCCCTGCGGCATGAATCCAAGGTCGACCAAGTAGACAGCTATAAGCAGGTTGGATGTCCATCACGTAGAACGTGCTCTTAAACACTTGCGACCCAACCTTGATTGGCAACTCAACCTCTCCAAAGATAGACCTCCGAGAACCGTCGAAAGCCTTTACCACCAAATCACTTGGCCTCAAAACAACCCCTTCCACATTGAGTTTCATTAATGCCTTCTTCGGCAAGACATTAAGAGATGACCCAGTATCAACCAGGACGTGAGACAGCACAACCCCTTTGCATTCAATCGTGATGTGGAGAGCCTTATTATGATTCCTCCCTTCAGTAGTAAGGTCTCTATCAGTAAAGCCCAGACCATGGCTCGCATTTACACTTCCCACCACAGCCTCTAACTGATTCACGGTAATCTCCTGAGGAACATACGCCATCTGCAACACCTTCAGAAGGGCTTCTCTATGAGCTGGTGAGCACATCAGTAGTGACAAGATAGAGATTTTGGAGGGAGTTTGATTTAGCTGCTCAACCACCTTGTAGTCGCTCCTCTTAATAATCCTCATGAACTCCTCCCTTTCTTTCTCGAAAGTACTTTGACCAGTAGCGGGAGTGGCATTATCGTCAATTGTTATTTGCTTCCCTTTGGCTTTAGCAGAAACCTCAGCATCAATGTCTCCTCTCAAAGTCTGGGGAGCGAATAAGCGACCACTCCTCGTGAAACCTCCACTTCCCCCAACATTCACCACAACTGGGTCCATGGTTACTGTCTTATTTTCCACTTTCTGTCCTCCGACATACACTTCTGATCCGTAATGCCACAGAATAGCCTTCTCATCTGAATACGGAATAGGCCCAGGCACCGTGATGGTGACAGGACTTACTTCCGGGACATAAATAGTAATCGGCTCTCTTTGCGCTGGCATTTCAGCAGGATCATAGTATATGGTCACCGTTGACACTTCATCAGTCCTCTTATCGACCCTGTCGAACTGTAACAGCCCATCATCCATCAGTCTCTGTAAACCAGTCTTCAATCTGTCACAACCATTCTTCGACTCAACACAGTCTTCGCAATCAAACCCACAACCCGGGAAAACCTGACCCTTCACCAACCTCTCCTTAACCATCAACAAGGAGGTCTTCACTTCTTCAACCTTCTCCACCAAGTTCAACCTCTCCTCCATCTCAATAGCATTAACCCTGGCTCCCACATGATTAGGGATAGGGTTATTCGTGACATTCGGAGGCGGCGCAAAATTGATTGCCTTGGAGTCGACCAATTCCTGAACCTTATAGTGCAAAGCCCTGCACTTCTCTGTTGAGTGCCCGGGTGCCCCAGAATGGAAAGCACATCGAACATTGGCGTCGTAACCTGGAGGAAGAGTTCCAGTAGGTGGAGCCAAGGTCCTCAGTTGAATTAAGTTCAGTTCCAACAATCTCTGGAGTAAAGTTGTGTAAGTCATTGGGATCACATCAAAAACCCTATCAGATTAACGTGGCTGCCTCTGTTGATACGGTCTCTGTTGATAGTTGCGCTGCTGTTGTTGCCGAGGCTGTTGTAGAGCCTGTTGAGTTGGTTGAATTGGTGTAGTGGGAATTGTGACTGCAGCCACCTGATTGTATTCTTGTCTATAACCTCTGCCTCTGCTTCGGCCATATACTGCGTTAGCTTCCCCTTCTCTTCTTCTAGGAGGTCCGCCAAAGGCTTTCCTCGCTCCTCCAGAGCTACCAGCAGTATTAGGGTCCTGAATCTTCCCCGTCTTTAACAGAGTCTCAACTCTCTCTCCAGCAATCACTATATCATTGAACTTGGTGGCTGAGCTAGACGCCAACCTCTCCAGAAAAACACCTTGGAGAGTGCCCATAAACATGTCGGCCATTTCGTCTTCTAAGAGGGGTGGTTGTACCCTGGCAGCTAGCTGGCGCCATCTCTGGGCATATTCTTTGAAACTTTCTTTTGCCGCCTGAGCCATATGCTGCAACTGCGTGCGTTTCGGAGCCATGTCCATGTTATATTGATACTGCCTCACAAAGGCTTCAGCTAAATCCTTCCAACTCTTGATATTGACCCTATTGAGCTTCATGTACCATTCAAGAGAAGCTCCCACCAAGCTATCCTGAAAATAATACATCCAAAGTTTCTCATCTTCTGTATGAGCGGCAATTCTCCCGACAAATGATTGCAGATGGGTCTTCGGGCAAGTAGTGCCATCATATTTCTCAAAGGTTGGAACTTTGAACTTATACGGGATCCTGACCCCAGGAACCAAGCCCAAGTCGGTTATGTCAAATCCCAAAGAGCTTTGGGACTGAATAACTTTGATTTGCTCAGCCATCTCTTCGAACCTCTTGTTCATCTCTGCCCCTTGACCTTCAGCTTCATCGAGTAGAGTGAACTGGTCATCATGATTGTCCATCTGAATGTTGTGCAACCCATCGTTGATTATTGTCACTCCTGGCTATGTAACAGGAGGCTCGACCTGACGTGCGCCCGCACCGGTACGATTGTCAGCAGTAGCAGCAGCCGCAATGTTCCTGTTCTGATTCTCAACCATCTCCCGTAGACGCTCTTGGGTCTGCCCCATGCCGGCCATTAGTGTCATAAAATTATCCATCCTTTGTCTCAGATCTGTAAAGTCCGCTTGCAACTGGTCCATGACTCGTTCTCTGTTAATCTTGGTTGGATATCTGTGTACTGCTGGTTGTCCTCGAACTTTACGAGGAGCTATAGTGCCTGAGATCACAAAACACGTTAGTAACTGAGACAATACCTGCAAAACAAACAAACAGGTTATATGCAATGCAATGTAACTGTTCATGTTCCCAATCTTAAGCATTTGGCATGCCCCAGTTCTGGCATCTATCTCAGACAATCACTTTCAGTGCTTAGCTTTCAAACTTTCTCTTTGATAAGTGTTCAGACATTAGCAGTATCCAGACAAACGAGTCTTGCGCATTCAAAATGGTAATTTGCACATTAATACTGAACGTGAACAAACCACTGTAGGCTAAAAGTCAGAATACAACCAGAAATATTCCCCGAAGGGTTACATGTCAGTACATAAAGACAAAAGAAATAAAAGCAAGACTCCTACAACAAGCCTGTAGGTAGCCTGAATAATAAACAACTAATCTAAGGACCCAGGATCTGCCACCTCTGCCCTGCTTTTCTTGACACCCGCTCTCAGCTTGAGCTCTTCGATCTCTTTCCTTGCTTCCTCCAGAGCTAATTGGCTTTGGGCTAGCTGTTGGGTATTCTCCCTCCGGATGGCATGGACTTGCTCCACTTCCTCCTTCTTGAAAGCCATCTGAACTTCAAAGAACTCTTCCTTCTCTTTGAATTTCTTTTGCTCTTCATCTCTTTGGCCTTGCAGCCAAACAATGGACTGACGAGCATCCCTGAGAGTCTTTAGAGCCTTCTTGCGCTTAGCCTCTCTTTGAGCTTCCATCATACCCAATCTGTGGAAATGGGCTTCTCTACCGGCAAAATCCTTCTCTTTGCTTTCTAGAGAGGCTTGGAGCTTCTGCAGCTTGTCTTCAGCTTCCTTCTTGGCTCTATTGGCCTGGTGGTATAGGCTTACCATCTCAATATTCTCTACTCTGACATCATGCAGCTGAGCTTCTAGCTTCTTGTACTCCTCCACGGAAACCGTACTGCTCTGACTTGGTACCTCTCGGGGATAAAGTGGAGCCTCGACTGAAAAAGGCATGAGAACTGACTCGATATGTCTTTGCAACCATTCAGCATATGGTGGATATGTCTTGGGATCAACTCGGCCGAAGTCTTTCTTCCCCTTTTTTATCCTGTGAGCCCGAGATTGGACTGCTTGTTGAACTAACTCTTTGTTTCCGTCAGCAGGAAAGTACAAAGATTCAGCAAACATTCCCATCTGAGGAGGATCTTTCAAAGGGTAGCCAAACTGCTTTCTGGCTAATGTTGGGTAGCAACTGATGACACCTTTCCTTCCCAGCAAAGGTACTCCAGCAAACCTTTTGCAACTAATCATCAACTCCTTTCCTAGAAAATCCCTGTCATAACCCCAAGCAATGTCTTCTTCAGTCAATCCCATCAGTCTTCTGGACCATCTCCATTCGTCTCGTATATCCTTAAAGGCACCTGACTTAGGCAACTGTCTAGCAAACCATTCAGCAAACAAAGGGGCACAGCAGACCACTGGACCACCTCTACCTTTCTCGTTTCTGTAATGGACACTAAAATAAAAGTCACCCAATAAAGTAGGCACTGGATTGCCTTTTGCAAAGATGGAGATCACCTCTAAGCTGACAAACTCTTTCTCTCCAGGAAACAGGCTAGACCCATATACCATCAATGCAAGCAAAGCTCCAAAGTCATTCCACTTAGCCTATTTAGCATACTTCTCAGCCTCTGGGATAAGCACACTCCAGGGTAGACCTCTACCTTCACTCTCTTGCAGAGCCTTTCTGACCGAAACAACTGGCAACCTACAGACCTTGGCTATGTCTTCATCTCTGAGCACAACCTCTGACCTTTAGAACGACAATGTCTCTCTGATCGGAACACTCAGCATGCTGGAGATCTCTTCCAATGTCAAAGCTAAGATGTAACCTGGAAAAATAAAGCAACGCAGCAGGGGTTCATAAAATTGCAACAAAGTATGCAAGCTGTCCTTTTGGTCTGCAGTAGGCTTGTCCACAAACTTCAGTATCTGGCCATATCTTTTCTTGAAATTACCTAAGACTTGATCGTTCATCAAACCTGCTAACCTCTGAACACTTTTAACTTCCGGATGAAGAAAGGTATAATGCACATTCTTTTTTCTCGGATCTCTTCAGATTTCTTCCATGGAGATAAGAATACCAGAACTGGGAACAGATGTGAGCAATGACCTGAAAAATGGGAAACATAAACAGTTAAGCAAAAAATGATGCAAATGTAATGCAATGCAAGCATATGACCAACTGGGACCATCTGAACTGGAATACTGACAAGGGCCCCTCTGAATAACTGGCAAACCCAAAAGTTTACTGAGTCACCCTCTAATAATCACAACTCTCTGGTAGAAGATCTCAGAATCACAGTATCAAGAAATCCAGAAATCCAGAACCATAACTCTGGAACCATAGAATCATAGAACCATGGATCATAATCACAGGACCAAAGATCATAACAAGAACCACTGAACAGATGAGTGTATGTTGAGGTCATGGGTTCCTGCACACCTGTAAACAACCCCCCAATCTCACGGGTAAAAGGCTCTGGGTCAGACATCACGGACTCTCAAAGCCACATAGCAATAATACTGTCACCATCTCCGAGAAAGGGCTCATGACCAAATCAGGGAATCGGTTTGGCATTATATACTACGCAGGGAGGCCTCAGCTGAGTCCGGGAAACAAGGTCATCCTATGCGATCCTCAGGTGGACCCTCGGATGCGAATGGGTTTGCCACAAAATGTGGGCTGCCACTGTCATCACTAAAGAGGTATGTTTCCACAAGGTTCTCAATGACCGGTCCCCAGCTGCACATAACTGTCAGGGTTATGTAATGAGAGAGGAAGATCCCCAAATCAAGACATTTCCAAGACAATCGCAACCTGGGTGTGGAACTCACTACTACCCCCATGACAAGATCTCATGAGGCCAAAGTGGAACCACTCTAAGTCCTATGGTGCACTAGAGCCGGGTACTTGGCTCATATCTCTCAAGAACAAGTAACACCCATCCCACCAAACAGAAAACCAGTCCAGACAGTCCAGTATATATACATGATGCAGTAAATAAAGACTGAAAACTGTAAATAAAGCTGTAAATAAAAGCTGTAAATAAACAACAATAACATACAACAAGCCACATCAAACAAACATCACCCAATGAAACAGAACTGCACAAGCGCTAGGAGAGACTCACAGGGGAACCAGAGACCTCTGGGTTCTATCCCCAGCAGAGTCGCCATGCTGTCGCTCCCCGGATTTCCATCCTGGTACAAACGCGAAAGTGGCGCGGAAAAAGAATAGAGTCGCCAGCCAGGCATTTTTATCCAGAAGAAAGGGAATGGTAATGCTGCACAAACCAAAAGAAAGAAGAGGAAGGACACAGGTCCTGCGAACCAAAGAGACTGAGTTCGGGAGTCGGTTACGACCTGGGAAGGTATTAGCACCCAGATCGTCTGCCGTACCCGACGGGATCCACGCTTGCAAAAGAAACTATTTCAAAGGGTGAGGGTATGAAAACTGCAGCAAAAGAAATGAAAATGAAAAGAAACTGGAACTGGAAAAGAAATGAAATAAGAAACAAAGAGAAAAATATAGGGAAAATAAAGATTGTGCTCGAACGGGCCCTACCCCGCTGCCTACGTACCTCATCAGGATAATGAGGATCAGAGATGTCGTAGTTCCCCTAACTAGGGGTAACAAGGAAAATTACTTGTGTCTTAAGGCTTGAACTGCCTATGTCAATGCTCAGGTGTTGCAGGCTCGGACGACGAGTGCGTAACCGTCTTGCAAGATGACAAGTAGGAGCGAGTTCGCGTACGGAGCGAAGGAGGTGAGAAGAGAAGTCCCGAAGGAGAGACGCTTATTGTTTGTTTGTGTTTTTTAGAAGCTTTTATGAGTGTGTCACAAGGAAGTGAACTCAAGCTCTCATCAATGGAATGTGCACTTGTCACTACATTCCATGATGGAATAATAGAACAAGCACACTCAAGTAAGGAGAAGATCCCCAAAACTTGAACCCAAAGATTAGGGCCTAAGCTCACTAACTTGTTTATTTATTAGGTGTTTTGATCATTTACATGAAGAAGTGTTTTTTATGCTTTTCTTTTATGAAGAAGATACCTTGATCAGACTTGTGCATCACAAGGTAAACATGTATTATCCCAAGATGGGAAGACTACAAGCATACCTCATGGGATAAGGCTATGGATCAATGCATCTCTTCAAAGTTATAAAAGTGTTTTTTATGATTGTGATATGAGAAGAGAAAGAGAACCAAAGGAGCAAAAAGGAAAAAACTAGGGGGAAGTTTCTATCCTAAGTTAGCATGCATGGAGTTCCTAGAGTTTGTGAGGTCTTTCTAACCTAAAAAAGATCTCAAGAGAAGAAGAAGAATATAAGAGGAGAGATGAGAAAGGCCTAAGCCCAACAAGAATATGTTAGTCCATATAAACAAAATGAGAAGAGATGAGAAATGGAGATGTGGAACTCAATTCCCACATCTCAAACTTACCATAGCCCCTGCAAGGTTAGTGTAACAACATAAAATCAAGGCATGAACCAACAAGTCAGAAGCTACACAAGCATATAGGAATGGCAAAGAATTCACAAGATGATAAGCAAAGCAACACAAGATCATATTGAGATGATTGGAAGTGAAACAAATGCAATGAAGGCATGCTTAACAATTAAAGAAATAAAGCACATGAAAGAGACCCAACACCAAGACTCAAAGAGATCCAAACCCTATCCTAAGACCAGGAGCAACCATAAACCTCTAAAGGACCCCAAAAGATGAAGAGAAGTCGGCACAAGTGCCCTTCTAAACTTGAAAGAGACTATAAGACTCAAAGGATGCAAAACAAGGCAAGGTGAGGAAGAAAATACCCAAGAAAAATATCCAAGCACTTAAAAATTCTACCCAACCAGAAAAGTACTCTCCAAACACAAAGAAATGAGAATCCAAAAGGGTTTGCAAAAATACAGCACCAAACTAGGTCAATGAAGCTCAAGGATGCAAGGTATCACCATTTAGGGTTTTGAAAATTAAGGCACAAGTAACTCAAGCAAAGTCCAGCAAGGAAATTTGTGAAAAATCCAAGATAAATCATGAAGTTAGTAGAGTGTCTTAGGATTTGAATGCAAAAAGAATGGGGTTCATAGCTTAAAGGATGAGAAAAATAGAAATTGGACAAGGCAGATTGGTCTATGAGAGCTCACAAGAAAGCAATGCTCAATGTTGAATTTATTTGGCCACGTGGGATGAAAATAAAAATCTGGAAAAATCATGATAAAAAACTAGATGAATCAAGGAGTGTACATGAATTTTTTTGGATTTTTTAGAGTTAAAGAAATATTTTAAATGAATTAAAAGCAAATGGAATAAATTGGTAAAGAAAAAAAATGAAAATAAAGCAAATGGGCCAAAGGGGGTGTAAAGAGTAACACGCTAGTTCAAAAAAACAGCATGGGCCTTGCGTGGGGGGTGCAGATAGCGCTGAGGGCTGCACCTTCTTCTTCATGAAAGAAACCCTAAAACTCTCACCACCATTAATGAACAAAACCCTAACCCTAACTTCATGAAATCTCAAACCAAGCCACGGCCGGCCATGAAACTCTCCAGAATACATAATCTAACATCATTAAACAAGAATACATGCTTGGATTGAATTAAAACTCAAAGAAACTCAAGATATGAATGAAAATAAAATTGTCCATGAAACTTTAAATTACCATAACTTTGTGAATACTCAACCATTTCACAAACTACAAAGAGCATTGTAACCAGCACAACATGAGGATTCTAAAACACACAACTAACACACATTTCTATGAGATTTGAAATTTGAGCACACCTAAGGTGTTGTTCAAAATTTGAAGTCAAGAATGGTATAAAATGATGGCAAATGATCTCCTTATCCCCTTAGATGCAAAATAAATGCATCTAAGGCTTTGCAAGCTTGTAAATCCAGCAATGTGCTTCCTTGTGCTTCAAAGCTTCTCAAATGGCCACTTGAACAAACTTCACTATAAATCTAGATCCATGGGTGCTTAATGATCCTTGAGATGAGAGGAGTATGAATGTGGTATTGGATTGAAGAAAGCTTGCCTAGATCAAAATTTATGGCACAAAATGCAAATGTGCACAAGAAATGAGAAATGGATGATTCTTGAAGAATAATCCAAACAAATGGTATGGAAATGATCTATGAGTGATGAGGATTAAGAATCTAGCAAGAGTTTTGTGAATGGATTCTTGTAGCAAGAGTTTGTGGAGAATGAACAATTTTGCATAAAAGATGAGAATGAGAGAATGAGTGTGTATTCTGGCTGCCTCTAACCCTAATTCTAATTGTTATGGAATATATATGGCAATGCAAAAGGGTTAGAACAAAAGCACGTGAGAGAGGGCTGATTTTTGTGAAAATGCAAATTTGGCCCAAGTGTGCCATAAGCATGCCAAGCTCATGATTTGCTGGCCTCTCTTGCATGTGCATTCACCATCCCACCCATGATTCACAGCAAGAAATTTTAGCCCTTGGATGTAAGTTATCACACAATGGTCATGCCTTATGCAAATTCAAGTGTAAAATGCAAGTTTTATGGAACTTTCTCATGTGCACGAATTTTGTCACTTTTCTTTGAGCCAAATGACCTAAATGTGATGCATTTTGATTGTGTAAACTTACTTTGGACATAGCATAGCAAACTATCCACTTTTGAGCCTTTGTGCAAATGGCTTGGCCTTGAAAATTTGAAATTTGCCCTATAATGCTCAAATTTTCGAGGGGCCTATAGGAAAATCTAGGAATCTTCAGAAAATACTCTTGTACTTTTTAAAAATGGCAGCCCTTACTCTCCAACTTTCATGTTTACTTTTGGTCCATTTGAAGATTTTTTGATCAAGTTAAGGCCTTGTGAAGTTTTAGGTCAAAATGGCCAAAAATAGTAACTTTTCCATGACCAACTTTGTGCACTTTTGCCAAAATCCCTCAAACCACCAAAATTCTTGGACTTTAAGCTCACCAAACATCTTATAACATTGAATAGACCTCATTTGGCCAAAAAAGTTGGGTTGGACCCTTTGGAATGGCATAGTTGACTTTTTCTGGGCCCAGTTGACTTTCTGCTTCATCTGCAAGTAACTGAGGCAAAGACTGACTTCCACTTGGAATTTTTCCATGAAAATTGACATGTAGGAACCTCTTATCATATCGAAAACATTGCCCAAAGAGTTGGCCAAAATTATGAGGTTAAGGCCCTTGAAACCAAAACCCTAATTTGGTTGCACTGCTTAGGAGCCTTGCATTGTCTTGAAACTTGTGATGATTAAGCAATCTTCTGAGCTTTTGCAAGTGAACTTGGCCTTGATAAAGGAGTCTAGACTCATCATAGGCCTCCCAAAAATCCATTGGAACCCTTGTCTTGGCTTAAATGGCCTTCAACACCTCCCCAGATGGCCATATGCCTCATGCTAGGGCTTGATGCTTGTCATGCTTTATTTTTCTATGCTATAATGCTATATATATGATATGCTTATGATGCAAATGGTGTATTATGATGCTTAAAATGAAGAGGGAAAATTTTAGGTTCTACACTCTTTTGGGGAGAGGCTGGAGCTCTGTAGGGAGATGGTTCCCCTATCTTTGTTGAGGATGAGAGATCTGGCATTCTGGGGGAGGGAAAAGATCACTGAAAGATCTTCCTAGAGATTTCTGTGAGGATCCTGCTGAGGATGAGGAGACTTGACAACTCAGCTGGGGAAAAAGCATTTCAGATGCTGCTTGAGAAAATGTGTTGGGGAAGTGATGCTTGGCAACTTCATTGGGGAAAAACATTCCAGATACTGTTAGGGGAGGAAGTATGTTGGGCATGCCCCATGTTGCGTATTGAATACCTACAACCTTGTTAAGACAAAGAAACACACAAGTATCCCGAGGTATCCCTTACCGGATTCCGTCATAGGAGTTAGATATTCCTGGCAGTAAATACATTTCCTGCAAGCATGTAATTAGAAAAGCACATTTGTTTTATGCAAATATCACGGATATTGGACATTTTTTGCAAACGAAACAAGAATGTACAAGACGAAGTGTGACTGATAATCTGATTTTATTAATCTGGGTGTCCTGAATTGGCAAATACAGTCAAAGAAACAGATCCCTTAGAATGAGGAGATTGTTACAAATTGAGAAAAAGTAAGAGTGCTGGCAATGTTGACGACGCTTCGGCGAGCTTCCTTTACTATGACCCATATGACCTTGACGTTCTTCTTATCTTGCTTTCTGAAGAAGGCTGATTCTGACCGATGCTTTATCCTTTCATAGCTTGCCATGTTGTAGGGATACAGATGAATTCAGAATGCATTTGTTCGCTTATTCCCTTTTTTACGTGGATCGCCCTTTCGGGTTTTCGATCCACCAGGATACCCATTTTTGCCTGAGTTGTCCAATGCGGCATTTCAACTCAGCGGGTGTACATTCTGTTTTTATGTCCAGCGGGTCATTTTATGCGAAGTATTTATTAACTGCATCTAAATTCACAGGGGATAAGAAATCTTCACCATCCATAGTAGTGCGCATCAGTGCTCCACCAGAGAAAACCTTCTTTACTATGAACGGACCGTCGTAGTTTGGATTCCATTTGCCCCTGTAGTCTGTATGAGGGGGAAGAAGTCTTTTCAACACAAGATCTTCTACTTGGTATTCCCGAAGCCTGACTTTCTGATAGAAGGCTTTCTTCATTCTTTTCTGATATAATTGCCCATGACAGATTGCAGCTATCTCTTTTCTTCGATCAGATTCAGTTGATTGTACCGAGAACGGACCCATTCTGCTTCACTCAGCTTTACATCCATCAGTACCTGTAAAGAGGGTAATTCAACTTCAACCGGTAGGACAACTTCCATACCATACACAAGTTGATATGGTGTTTCCCTAGTGGATGTTCTGATTGAGGTACGGTACCCATGCAAGGAAAATGGTAACATCTCATGCCAGTCTTTGTAAGTTACCACCATTTTCTGCACAATCTTCTTGATG
This sequence comes from Lathyrus aphaca, assembly GCA_963966055.1. Taxonomy (NCBI): domain Eukaryota; kingdom Viridiplantae; phylum Streptophyta; class Magnoliopsida; order Fabales; family Fabaceae; genus Lathyrus; species Lathyrus aphaca. The sequence goes on from OZ014520.1 coordinate 422,523,441, forward strand.
TTCTTATTAGTTGCCTCAACAGCGCCATTCATCTTTGGCCTGTAAGGAGAAGAGTTGTGATGTTGAATCTTGAAGTCCCGGTACAGTTCTGCCATCATTTTCTTGTTCAAATTGGAACCATTATCAGTAATGATTCGCTCGGGTACTCCATATCGACAAATGATGTCTCTTTTCAGAAATCTGGCTACCACTTGTCTGGTGACGTTGGCATATGAAGCTGCTTCTACCCACTTGGTGAAATAATCAATGGCTACAAGGATGAATCTGTGGCCATTTGAAACAGTCGGTTCAATCTTTCCAATCATGTCAATTCCCCACATGGCAAAGGGCCAAGGTGAAGACATTACATTCAAAGGATTCGGAGGTACATGCACTTTGTCTGCGTAGATCTGGAATTTGTGGCACTTTCTGGCATAGGCACAACAATATGCATCCATTGTGATCCAGTAGTAGCCTGATCGTAACAACTTCTTAGCCATTGCATGTCCTCCAGCATGGGTACCGAAGGATCCTTCATGTATCTCGTGCATCAGCAAGTCTGCTTCTTTCTTGTCAACACATCTGAGAAGCACCATGTCAAAGTTTCTCTTGTATAATGATCCATTAGCATTGAGGAAGAAACTACCAGCCAGCCTTCTTAATATCTTCTTATCATTGGATGATGCCTCAGGCGGGTATGTTTGATCCTCTAAGAAGCATTTTATGTCATGGAACCAAGGCTTGTCATCTTTAGCAATGTCCACGGAGAATACATATGTTGGTCGGTCAAGTCTGGATACTGAAATCCGATGCACATAATTTGCAGTTTGAACCTTGATCATGGAGGAAATGGTAGCTAAAGCATCCGCGAACTGATTTTCGTCTCGAGAGATAAACTCAAGTTTGACTGTTGTGAAGAAAGTCAATAATCTCCTCATATAGTCACGATATGGAATCAAATGCTCTTGGTGGGTGTACCATTTGCCATTGGTCTGATTGATTACCAAAGCTGAATCCCCGAATACAATTAAAGTCTTGATCCTGAGGTCAATGGCTTCCTCAAGACCCATGATACATGCTTCGTATTCATCTTCTTTGTTAGTGCAGTTAAAGGTGAGTTTTGCCGAGAAAGGCATATGAACTCCTTTAGGTGTAATGAGCACTGCACCAACTCCACGACCATTCATATTGACAGCCCCATCAAACATCATTGTCCATTCTTCTTCTGGGTCAGGCCCTTCAGTGTGAACAGGCTGTTCATGATCTTTAGCTTTTAGGAACATGATGTCTTCATCAGGGAAGTCAAACCTCATTGGCTGGTAATCATCAATGGGTTGCTCAACTAGATAGTCAGACAGTACACTACCTTTGACGGCCTTTTGAGCTGTGTACTGAATGTCATACTCTGTCAGAATCATTTGCCATCTTGCAACCCTTCCGGTAAGTGTTGGCTTCTCAAATATGTACTTGACGGGGTCCATCTTTGAGATCAACAAGGTAGTGTGGGTCAACATATACTGCCTTAGTCGGCGAGCAGCCCACGCTAAAGCACAACAAGTTTTCTTGAGCAGTGAATAACGTTGTTCACAGTCGGTAAACTTTTTGCTTAGGTAGTATATTGCATACTCTTTTCGACCAGACTCGTCATGCTGGCCCAACACACACCCCATTGATCCTTCTAATACTGTCAGGTACATTATTAGAGGTCTTCCATCAACTGGAGGCATAAGAATGGGAGGTTCTTGCAGGTACTCCTTGATTTTGTCAAAAGCCTTGTGGCAGTCTTCATTCCACCTGACTGTCTATTCATTTATTAACAACTTGAATAGGGGCTCACAGGTTGCAGTAAGATGAGATATGAACCTTGATATGTAGTTTAATCTACCTAGGAATCCCCAAACTTCCTTTTTAGTCCTGGGTGCAGGCATCTCTTGAATGGCTTTGACTTTGTCAGGATCAACTTCAATTCCTTTTTCACTTACAATGAACCCCAACAATTTAGCGGACCGTACCCCGAATGTGCATTTATTGGGGTTTAGCTTCAGCTGATACTTTCTCAGACGTTTGAACAACTTCAGCAGATTCACCAGATGGCCTTCTTCAGTAAGGGACTTGGCAATCATATCATCCACGTAACATTCAATTTCCTTGTGGATCATGTCGTGGAATAAAGTTACCATAGCCCGTTGATAAGTAGCATCGGCATTCTTCAATCCAAATGGCATTACCTTGTAACAAAATGTGCCCCAAGGTGTGATGAAGGTAGTCTTCTCCATGTCTTCGGGTGACATTTTGATCTGATTATACCCGGAGAATCCATCCATGAAAGAGAATACCGAGAACTGAGCTGTGTTGTCGACCAATACATCAATGTGAGGTAAAGGGAAATCATCCTTTGGGCTAGCTCTATTCAGATCCTGGTAATCCACACACATCCTTACTTTTCCATCCTTCTTAGGTACTGGTACAATGTTAGCGACCCACGGCGGGTAACTAGTCACAGCAAGGAAACCGGCGTCCCACTGTTTTTGTACCTCTTCTTTTATTTTCATGGCCATATCCGGACGAGTATGGCGTAGCTTCTGTTTCACTGGAGGACAATCTTCCTTCAAAGGCAGCTTGTGCATAACAATGTCGGTATCCAGACCTGGCATGTCTTGATAGGACCAGGCAAAGACATCAATGTACTCTCAAAGCATGTCAATAAGTTGTTCCTTCACTGAATCTTGCAGACGGGCCCCGATCTTCACTTCTTTCAAGTCTTCTTCGGTACCAAGATTAATTGTTTCAACTTCCTCCTGATGAGGAGTGATCGCTTTCTCTTCTTGCCTCAACAACCTGGCTAACTCCTCAGGTAACTCATAGTCTTCTTCAACCCCTTCATCAGCTTGATTAATTGGATTGTCGAAGTCATACGAGGTCATATCAGTGCTGTTGTCGGTGCAATCTGGAGGATAAACTCTGCAAGGGTTGAGATTGGTTCATTTTAGTTATCAGTTTTAATCTTTTTTAGAAAAAGTGAAAATGAAGTTATTATTTTGAAAACATTGCCATTTTATTGTTTTGTACAAAAGTGAAAAATGAAAAAGACAGTGAGCGAAAAAAAAGAGACTCGTTTGCAAAAAGATGTCCTGATATTCAATGATTAATCATTTGCACAAAATACAATATGTCCCTATTACAAAATGAGTCCTGACACCTTGGGCAAGATGCAGGACTTGATGCATGATAACACGTAAATGTATCGTATATTTACCGCATTTTATGTCTGTTTTATTATGATTTTATATATTTAACTCCTGGCTTTCCCGAGTTTTCGTGTTTTCCCACAGGTACTATGTTTCTCCAGTCAAAAGTGTGCTAAGTGACCATATGAAGAAATCCAACATAAAAAGAAGAAGAAACAGTCATTCTGTCAAAATTCTGATATTTTGTTGTTGTAACGACCGTTACAGATTCCTTACGGTCGTAACGCGGTGTTCATGCGTGTAACGACCGTTACGATGGTGTTACGATCGTAACGTGCTGATTTTTGGTCACAACGCCCGTAACTATGCCATTACGACCGTAATGCGAACAAAAATAGGTTTATGCGTTGGATCAGAAGCATCTCCAGAAAGGGTCAAAACATAACACTCGTTCTCCACTTCCTATTATTTCTCACACGACCAAGACCAAGCTACTACTTCATACCAAGTCATCCTTCCTATTTTCTCTCAACTTCCTACTGTGCCCACAACTCCTTATTTCTCTCCAACGGAAGTTACAGAAGAGGAAGCTTCTCTCTATAAATAGAGTCTTCGTAGTTTTGAGGGAGGATCCAAGTTTTCTGGCGCGAAAGCGCTGCTTATTTTGTTCTTAGTTTTTTTAGGCAGAAATTACTATTGTAAAAGGAGTAGTTTCTTACACCGAGGAACTACTCCACCATTAGTGTTTAGGCCAATCTATGTAACTGCTTGGATCAATTTATACAAGTTATTTCAATTCTGCATTTATTCCAAAGTCTCGAAATTTATCTTCGGCTTTTACAGGTTTTTATCGCATTTATTATTATTATTATCATTCTTGCATTCCTTAATTAATTATCATGTTTCTTTCAATTGATATTATCATGTTTGGTTTGTTTATTTTTAATTCTATGTATAGCTAAATAGTTTAGAGTCCGGCGTATGAGGACCGTCGTTACCGACGGGACTCGGTAGAAAATACTAGGTGTGAATTAACGATTAAAATTTTGTTTTGGTTATAATTTCTATGCGTAATTTAATTAGCATTGTCACAAGAGTGAGATGTTAGTTAACATTGTTTTGTCACGAGAGTGAGAAACTAATTAAGGTTAGAACCGGCACAGCGAGAGCGTGGGGATCGAACCGGATAGTAGAAATTAGGCAACTTATCTAAAAACAGCGAGAGCGCTTTAGAGACGTTTAGGATATTATTAGCTTTCAAAACACGTTTCTTAGTTACCGGGCGAGCGAGAGAAAAATCTTGGGATTAGGAAGTGTGGCTTTAGTTAAGACCGCGAGAGCGTGAGGCGGAGTCTTTAAGCTGATATATTCTACGGAACTAGCTATAGTCGTAATTAGTACCAAATTCTATAAAGTCCCTTAAAAGCACGAAATCCATATCCCGACCTCGTTTTATTCTTATTTTCTTTCTTAGATTTATTTTAGTTTCAGTTCTAGTTTCCCTTAAACCATAAAAATATCATTAGCCTTAGCTTTACAACGCAACGATAGATAACGGTAGGTTGACATTGGTCTCTGTGGGTTCGATATCTTTATTACTACGCGATAGGCTGTGCACTTGCAGTTAGAAACCGTTAGACGTATAGTTTAGCGCGATCAACCATTCTCACCCAAATTACCTCTGCACCTACCAATCCCAAAATTTTGAGGAGTTGTACCCAAATTTTTCCTATGATTACCAACCCCAACATTTTCAGGAGTCGCAAGAATCCCATAATTCCAACCTTGAAGCATTAATGCAAGATTTCAATGCGACACTGACTCACTCCCAGTATCTCGAGGAACCACAACCAAACTTCCTGTACGATCATCATTCCCAATATTTCGAGGAACCAGAAGAATCTATTAATCCCAACCTCAAAACATTAATGGAAGATTTCTAGGCTAGAGTCTATGATGGAGTGTTTTGTGGACGCACAAACTATCCAGAATGAAGAGCTTAGAAGACAACATCTCGATACTTATGAAACCCTTAGGCAGATGAACACTACAATCGAGTCCCTCACGATTCACACGGATGCATTGGAGACCCAAATATTACTACTCACGATGACACCTATAAGTCCTTCCCCTGAGGAGAATGCGTACGTTATAACAACCAGTAGTGAAGAACAATTCGAAAATCCTAAGGAGATTGAAGATGAAGTTGAGGAGAGTTATAATAAGGTTGAGGATCTGGTGGGAAAAGAGTAGAGGTTGAGCACAATTCACCGACACCACCCGAAATGGAGGTTATCGTAGAAGTTGAGAACGAAGAACCTATTGTAGATCTTTCTCCATATACCCCACCAATTCATATCCCACATATGTTTGCCGACTCCCAATCCAAAACTTATGTGGAGATATTGGAAAATATTCACACCGATGCACCCTTGTTCGAACCCCTGCATAAAAAGAGAAAATTTAAGGACCATGAAACGAGGGAAGTCATTAGTGCTAAGAGGGTAAGGTTAGACTTTAAGGTGATGAATGAAATAACTAAGCCTAAACTTGAAAAGCTAATACCTAGCATAGATCCAGAACCACCACCACAAGTTCAAAAGAATGAACCACCCCACAGAAGGAAGAAAAGGAAAGGCGAGGGATATGTGAGATGGCTTGATAAGTGGAAATGGAAACCGAAGAGTAACGCTCATAACCGTCGAGCTATCGACATTAAACAAAACTCCGCGGGGTGGCAACCCACGGGTTTTTCTTTAATGTTTTTTTCTTTTATTGTTTTTGTTTGCAGAAAATAAAGAAATGTATGGTTTGTCACGTCTCAGCTGCCATTAGGCGAAAGATCTCTAGACGACAACCCCTCAAGATGAGATGGTGCCCACGCACATTCCTTTGAATGTCGCTGCTGGTGGTGACACCAATGTTGAGTATGATAGGAGATGGCATGTCTCTCCCATCGATTACTCACCTTATCCTTGTTCTTTGCATGGTCTGGCTCCACCTGCACACACCACACAATATTTTCCTAACATGTTTTGCAGGTACTTCCTTCGGAAATAGGCAATATGATGAGCGACTTCAGGAAAGTGAAGCTTCAGCAGATTCAGATATCTCGTAGTATAAGACGCCGGAGAAGAAGTGATCAACAAGGACAGGGACAACAAGGGAAGAATCATTGCGAATTTGACCATGGTAGCACGCAATGACAGTCATACAGGTTCCATCCTTCCTTCACCACCTTTTATCAAAACATTGAGGACAATGTTTGGTTTAAGTGTGGGGGAGGAACTCTATCGCTTTCATCGCTTTCATCTTTACTGCTTTCTAGTTAAATTTACTATTTTTTAGCATGATTTTAAAAATTTTCTGTTTAGTTGCATCTTTGCATGTGCGGTCTAGTCTTTATATGCGATCCTTGTGTTTATCAATTCACCATTCCCTTTAGCCACACCAAATAGTTTGAAAAATTCTGAATTGCAAAAATAATGTTTCTTTTGAAAAACCTTATGCTACAGACAAAATTAAGGTTAGATTGTGAGACTTGGGAAAATTCTGCAAGATCGGTATCGTTTAAACACCATGAGCCTTCCAATTATGGAAATCAATTTGAGTACTTGTTATGCCATAGCCTTAAGTTCTTACCCCTTTAGTAGTCCCTAATTAGTTTATTTAACAGTCAGCACCATCCGAAACACACACTAAGTAGGAAGCCGATGCAAATAAGTGTATGATCTCAAGCTTAAAAGATGAATTAAGACAAGAAAAGAAAAAAATGAATGAATGAAAAGAAATGCTCCTTCTAAGTTAGGCGATCCTCACCCGATCATTTAGCCCAACGGTGTAAACTTCTTTATTTTATTATGTGCAAAAGAGAAAAACCGATGATAATGAGATCATAGTCACTAACAGGCTATCCTACCATGAGTGTGAAAAGGTAAAGGGCTTAATGTGATTATGCCAGAATGAAAAGGGACGAAAGGAGGATGAGTGAGTTAGACTTAAGTACAACGACATGATTCTGATTGGTTTGTATAGGAGGGAGGCTGATGACCGCAAAAGCGGGATTGTGTTGTTACGATATCCTTAGTGTGTGAGCAAGTACCTATCGACACAAACTTAATCAAAGTAGAGTTAGTAGCCTAGGACGAGTATCCGTATGCACTATATTTTTCGTACGAGTCATGTTTTGCTTGAGGACAAGCAAAGGTTTAAGTGTGGGGGTGTTGATAACACGTAAATGTATCGTATATTTACCGCATTTTATGTCCGTTTTATTATGATTTTATATATTTAACTCCCGACTTTCCCGAGTTTTCGTGTTTTCCCACAGGTACTATGTTTTTCCAGTCAAAAGTGTGCTAAGTGACCATATGAAGAAATCCAACATAAAAAGAAGAAGAAACAATCATTCTGTCAAAAGTCTGATATTTTGTTGCTGTAACGCCCGTTAGAGATTCCTTACGGTCGTAACGCGGTGTTCATGCGTGTAACGACCGTTACGATGGTGTTACGACCGTAACATGCTGATTTTTGGTCATAACGCCCGTAACTATGCCATTACGACCGTAATGCGCACAAAAATAGGTTTATGCGTTGGATCAGAAGCATCTCCAGAAAGGGTCAAAACATAACACTCGTTCTCCACTTCCTATTATTTCTCACACGACCAAGACCAAGCTACTACTTCATACCAAGTCATCCTTCCTATTTTCTCTCAACTTCCTACTGTGCCCACAACTCCTTATTTCTCTCCAACGGAAGTTACAGAAGAGGAAGCTTCTCTCTATAAATAGAGTCTTCGTAGTTTTGAGGGAGGATCCAAGTTTTCTGGCGCGAAAGCGCTGCTTATTTTGTTCTTAGTTTTTTTAGGCAGAAATTACTATTGTAAAAGGAGTAGTTTCTTACACCGAGGAACTACTCCACCATTAGTGTTTAGGCCAATCTATGTAACTGCTTGGATCAATTTATACAAGTTATTTCAATTCTGCATTTATTCCAAAGTCTCGAAATTTATCTTCGGCTTTTACAGGTTTTTATCGCATTTATTATTATTATTATCATTCTTGCATTCCTTAATTAATTATCATGTTTCTTTCAATTGATATTATCATGTTTGGTTTGTTTATTTATAATTCTATGTCTAGCTAAATAGTTTAGAGTCCGGCGTATGAGGACAGTCGTTACCGACGGGACTCGGTAGAAAATACTAGGTGTGAATTAACGATTAAAATTTTGTTTTGGTTATAATTTCTATGCGCAATTTAATTAGCATTGTCACAAGAGTGAGATGTTAGTTAACATTGTTTTGTCACGAGAGTGAGAAACTAATTAAGGTTAGAACTGGCACAGCGAGAGCGTGGGGATCGAACCGGATAGTAGAAATTAGGAAACTTATCTAAAAACAGCGAGAGCGCTTTAGAGACGTTTAGGATATTATTAGCTTTCAAAACACGTTTCTTAGTTACCGGGCGAGCGAGAGAAAAATCTTGGGATTAGGAAGTGTGGCTTTAGTTAAGACCGCGATAGCGTGAGGCGGAGTCTTTAAGCTGATATATTCTATGGAACTAGCTATAGTCGTAATTAGTACCAAATTCTATAAAGTCCCTTAAAAGCACGGAATCCATATCCCGACCTCGTTTTATTCTTATTTTCTTTCTTAGATTTATTTTAGTTTCCGTTCTAGTTTCCCTTAAACCATAAAAATACCATTAGCCTTAGCTTTACAACGCAACGATAGATAACGGTAGGTTGACATTGGTCTCTGTGGGTTCGATATCTTTATTACTACGCGATAGGCTGTGCACTTGCAGTTAGAAACCGTTAGACGTATAGTTTAGCGCGATCAATGCATGCTAAAAGGGCAGGAAATAATAATTACTCTGCAGGAGTAACCTTTATAAATTCCTGGGAAGACCAGTTAGAGACTTGGTTCCCCGGGATCCTTGGACGTATCCAGTTCCCCAGGTTATGGTCACTTTCCTCCTCGTCTTCCAGACTGTTCACAGCATCCGGGGTAAGCATTCTCTCGCTGACAAATTTGGGCTCCTTGGCAGCCTCTGATTGATCTTGTCGGGTTGGTCTGTAACCCAACCTGAATTTGTCTTCCTTTTTCTCCACTGGCAATAGTTTGCCCCAGCCTCTGGCGTTACCTTCTTCAACAACCTTCTGGGCTTGCTGATATGAAGCGATAGAAGTTCCAGACACAACAGTTGCTTCATTGACGTTAAGGGCCTCAAACCCCTGGCTCATAGTCTCGTGGATCTCTCCGTCCATCTCAATATACTTATAAGTAGCCAGCTGGCTAACAAAAATGTCTTCCTCCCTGCAGATTGTGATGATCTGGCCTTCCCACTCATATTTTAATTTCTGGTTAAGGGTAGATGTAACAGCGCCAGCGGCATGAATCCAGGGTCTACCCAACAAACAGCTGTAGGCCGACTGAATGTCCATCACGAAGAAAGTAGTTTTAAAGACTTGTGGGCCAATCACCACGGGTAATTCAATCTCTCCAAGCACTGATCTCTTAGAGCCATCAAACGCTCTTACCACCAAGTTACTTGGACGCAATGCCAAACCATCATATTCCAGCTTTACTAAGGCTTTCTTTGGGAGGACAATGAGCGAGGACCCAGTGTCTACCAGCACATGAGAAAGAACAACACCTTTGCACTCTAAGGTGATGTGTAAAGCCTTGTTATGATTGCGTCCCTCCGTCGTTAAATTAGCATTTGTGAAACCCATTCCATAACTAGTGTTAACATTTGCAACCACTGTTTCTAGCTGATTAACCGTGATCTCTTCCGGCACGTAGGCTGCGTGCAGGACCCTCAAAAGTGCATTCCTATGGGCTTCGGAACACATTAACAATGACAAGATAGAGATTTTGGAGGGCGTCTGATGAAGCTGGTCCACCACTTTGTAATCACTCTTTTTGATTATTCTCATAAACTCGTCCACCTCTTGGTCAAAAGACGTCTTCGGAGTTTCTTTAACAGCTGGCTCTTCGAGTACCACACTCTTCCCTTTTGCTTTAGCAACAGCCTCTGCTTCAGCATTGGGTCTTGGTATTTGTGAGGCAAAAAGGCGTCCTCTTCTGGTGAAGCCTCTGCCTCCCCCAACATTGTCAACTTGTGGTGAAGAGGTTGATGAATCTAGAGTGATCTTCTTTCCTTCGCAGTAGAGATCAGAACCGTAGTGCCAAGATATGGCATTACTACTTTCATAAGGAACGGGTCCAGGTACCGTGATGGTGACCGGACTAATTGCTGCAGCGGAAGGAACTGTGATGGTATGCGGGTCGTAATAGATTGTGACTGGAGATCTGACAGTATGTGTTGCAGTTTGTTGTTGAAAATTGTTGTCGGGATGAACAATTGTCGGGTCATAATAGATTGTGACTGTTGAGACATCTTTCTTAGCGTTTGTTGGTGTTGTAGGCTATTCCGTTGATAAGATGGGTGTTGACGTTGTAGGAGTAAGCGTGGTTGAACTTTGATTTGTTGAAATAATGGATCGAGTGATTGCTGGAGTTGTGGATGAATCAGTGGGAACTATGGTTGTTGCAGTTGTAGGGGGATCTATTGTTGCTGAAGAAAGAGTTGTTGATGTTGTAGACGCTGTTATGGTAATTTGAAAAATTCCATCTCTGATAAGGCCATCTATGCCAAGCCTTAGCCTCTCACAACCATTAATAACAGTCTTGCAAAATTCGCAGCAGGCCTCAAAACCTAGGAACACCTGGCATTTTAAGAGTTGAGCTTTGACTTCTGCCAGCTGCGTTCGAATATGTGCAACATTATCAATCAGTGCAGATGGTTGGTCCTCCTCTATGGCATTAATCCTGGGCCCACCATGACTAGGCATAGGATTTCTGGTAACATTTAGAGGAGGTGCAAAGTTGAGAGCTTTGGAATCGACCAAATCCTGAACCTTCATTTACAAGGCTCTACACTTCTCAGTATTATGAATAGGTGCATTGGAATGAAAGGAACACGTAGCATTGACATCATAATTCTTCGGGAGGTTGAGAGGATCTGGTGGAGCCAACGTCCTTAACTCAACCAGGTTGAGCTTCAGGAGTTGTGGCAACAAGGTGGCATATGGCATAGGAATGGGGTCAATCACCCTATTTGCTTGAGATGGCCTCTGTTGAAAGGGGCGATGCTGTTGGTTGTTGTTGTTATTGTTATATGATCTTTGTTGCGAAAAGTGCGGTTGTTGCTGATAGTGTTGTTGTTGTTGTTGAGGAAAAAGTGGTTGTTGTGGAGCTGGAGCCGGGATAGTAACGGTTGCTACTGATCTGTGAGAGTATTGGAGTCTGCCCCTGCCTGCATGAATAACATTTGTTTCACCCGTCCTTCGGGGTCCTGGAAAAGGTTTTCTTGTATTGTTGGAGGAACTTGCACCGTTGTCAAAGATTTTACCCATTTTCAGAAGACTCTCTATTCTCTCCCCAGCTATGACTACATCAGCAAAGCTAGTGGAGGAGAATGCAGAAAGTCGGTCAATATATGTTCCCTGCAAGGTATTCATAAACATGTCTGCCATTTCCCGTTCAGACATGGGTGGCTAGACAGCAGCAGCAAGCTGTCTCCACCTCTGAGCATAATCCCGGAAGCTTTCCCTTGAAGACTGAGACATGCCCATTAGAACAGTTCTATTGGGAGCCATGTCCAGATTGTACTGGTATTGACGGATGAAGGCTTCGGCCAAGTCTTTCCAACATCTTATAGTGGCCCTGGTCAGATGCGAATACCATTCTCTTGATGCTCCAGTTAGGCTGTCCTCGAAATAGAACATCCATAACTTCTCGTCCATGGTATAAGCTTTGAGTCTCCCCAAGAAAGACTGCAGATGAGTACGCGGGCAAGAGTTACCATTATATTTTTCAAAGCACGGGGGTTTGAACTTGTGAGGAATTCTCACCCCATCCACCAGCCCCATGTCCATTACATCAAAGCCTAGGGAATTCTGGGATTCAAGAGACCTCAATTTCTTAGCAATCATCCAACCTTCGGTCGTAAACTTCATCCCCAGCTCCAATAACTGTGAACTACTCTTCTTGAGGATCTTCTTGCAAGATCCTGCCTCCAGTAGTGTTACCTTGTGTATTCCTTAGGACATTAGCATCTGGGTTTAGATGAGGCCCAAACTCTGGTGGATCAATGCGAGGCTGCCCACGATCATTGTTACTGGTACCTCCTGTACCGGGATGGTGTTCATCAGGAGTTTGTCTTTCCACCAACTCCCTTAGCCTTTCCTGACTCTGAGCTAAGCCAGTCATTACAGCCATGAATTGGGTCATTTGATTCCTCATCTCAACCCTTTCATTTGCCATTTGGGTCCTTACTTCATTCAAGTCTCATTGTACTTGATCCATCTGAATGCCCGGAAGGTTGTTTCGCGTCGAGCAATGTTTCCTGAAACCACAACAAAGTGAGAAACAACAAATAAACCAAAACCTACAAAACAAAGAAAATGTTAGTATGCAATGCAATATGCTTATTTGTCTTCCAAGGGTATCCGGTTTGGTTCTTTGGTTTTGACCTTTCCAGACCTCGAGGAGATGCTGATGATGTTGAGACATAAAGCCCACCAATAATTCAAACTGATATATTACAAATGATGGAAATACATTGTTTGTTTACAATACATGCCCGTGGTGGGTCAAAATACAAAAATTACATCAAAATAAAGAAATACAAGCAAAAGGATCAGACATCCAATCCAAAGTCATCCTCCCTGACTTCCTTCCGGAGGGCCTCAGTCACTGGACCCGCTGGGTGCTCTGTAATAGTCCTGATGAGGAGGTTCCTTGTAGCAATGGCATTGGTTAGCTTTTTATGCTTATCTTGATCCTTTGACCTTTTCAACCCCGCCCGGAGTTTTAATTCAGATATCTCCTTCTGAGCTGCCAACAAAGCCTCCTGATGCTTCTTCCCACTAGCCTCCAACTGCTCTATCTTAGCCTGAGTTCTCTGGTCTTCTTGTGCACGGGCTTCAGTGATCCTGATCCACCTAGCCTGGCTCTCCTCCAAATAGTGCTCTGCCCTAGCCTTTTGAATCTTTGCCTCCTTGCAGGCATTCTTTAGTACTAACTCCCCTGCTCTTGCCTTCTTGATGTAGTCATCTGTCTTTTCAATCTTGGTCAGATGCTCAACCCTGAGTCTTTCTAATCTCTCATTATCCAGAAGACAGTCATTTCTCTCCCAGAGAGTCTTCTTTAAGGCTTCAGCTAGCTGAGTATTCCTCTCTTTCAGCTTTTCAAATTCTTCCAGGCTGACAGTTGCTGCAGGTTGTACTGTAGAAGGTCCAGGTGTATCTTCCAAGGTGAAAGGCATCCGGGTGATCTGAGCTATAGTACGGGACCAATCAGAATACTGTGCTGAAGCTATGTTGTTGCACTTTCCAAGAATGGCTGTCCCTTTGGTCTGAATGTTGTCCCAAGCCCAGGCAGCTTGTCTGACAACAGCAGAGTTAGTTTGATCTCACAGTAGAGGGTTTTAGCCAAATCTTGTCCTCTGGGAGGATGAACCAAAGCATATCCCAATTGTCTCTTAAACAATAAAGGGTTGTAGTTGATGCAGCCCTTCACTCCTATCAAAGGCACATTAGGATACTTCCCACAGCTGGTAATAATATCCTTGCCTTTAGTGCTCTGGGTGCACAATCTGATGTCATCTGATGTCAAGGCAATGAACCTCTTAGCCCAACTCTTCTGCTGATGGGGGTTCAAGAAGGTATCTGATTTTGGCAAGTGCCTGAGCATCCAAGAGTAATATAGAGGAGCACAACATCTGACCAGTTTTCCTCTTTGCTTTTCATTCCTCTGATGGACTGAGTAGTAGAAGTCTCCCAATAAGGTAGGAACAGGGTTCCTCAACAAGAATAGGTGGATGGCATTCTTACTCACAAACTTGGGCTCATCTGCAAACAAAATAACCCCATATATATTGAGGGCTAAAAGTTCACATACAACCTTCCATTCTCCTACTGCAGCATTCAGGGTAGCCTGGGAAATCAAGAAGTCCGGATGTAAGCCTGGAATCCCAGCTTTGGTTGTCATGTTCTGCTAAATGAGGGCAGGATCCAAATGCAATGTCCTGGCTATCTCTTCATTTCTGGGAGCAGTCATCTCTGGGTTAAAAGGAATCCTTCTTCTGATAGGAACTCCTAACAACAAGGAAAACTCTTCTAGCAGTGGTCCCATCTGGAAATCAGGGAATGTGAAACACCTGAGTGGAGGATCATAAAACTGTAAGCAGGTGTGGATCATGCTCCTCTGAGATGCATCAATATCCATGACCATGTCCAAAATGCCCCTATAGTACTCTCTGAATAGTGGGATATGGTCAGGTGTAATGAGGGACTGGACCTGCCTGATGCCACTCAAGGTGGGCTCAAAGAAGTGGTAAGAGATGTTGCTCTTTCTTGAAGTGTCCATGCTGATGATGGGTACTGATGAAGATGCTTAGAACAACTGTTGATAAAGGTCACTGGCTAAGAAGATGAGGGTGGCTGGAGGTGAGTCTCTGATGAAGACAAAAAACTGGAGATGGGTCTCTGACAAACTGGTGAAGGAGCTAAAGCAGATAACTGGAGCAGTCTGAGTAGCAAAAGGGGTCAAAACCAAACCAAAGATGAAATGATGGATACCCTGTAAAAAAAATAAGCAAATGTTAAATGATGAAAAAATGATGTATGCAAATGATATGCAAAGGGTTTGTGATCAAGTGCTAGATCTGTCTGCCTTTGTAAAAGTCCATGTATGTTCAAAGGTCCATATGGAGGCTTAGAAATCCAGTAAACAGGTGGGGGAATCAAATAAAGAGTCACAAGTCCAGGGTAATCACAAGAACTGTCTAAAGTGAAGCATTCTTAAACAATACAGCAACAAGGTATGATGTGGCCAAGGGTTCCTGCAAACATGTAAACAACCCAACCCCCTCACATGTAATGTTCTAGAACAAGGATCCTCAGACTTGGATCAGTTATGAGAAGTGTAAACACTTCTAACCCGGAGGTACAGTGTTTACAATAACCATAAAAGATCCTCCTCTAATTCACCCCAGATTCTGAAGGTCATATAAAGTTCATCCAGACTTAGCAGGCTTCCCAGATAGCCCTAGCACTACAGGAAATCTGCAGCACAGAGTTCTCAAGAAGAAACCCACGTCTGAACCGTGTTTCATATTCCCGCACCAGACCGAAATGGAATGGGAAATAATATGAAGCCACTCTAGCCTAGGTGTCACTCAAGTCCCAAGTATAGGACCTTAATCACTCAATGAAACCCCACCCACCAAGGAAAACCAGATCCAACACATGATAATGACAGTATGAAAATGCATAAGACTGTAATGAAAAGCAATAAATAAAGCTGTACAGAAAGCAATGAATAAAGCAAATAAACAAGCACAACTAGCACATAACACCCCCGTAAACACAAATCAAACAAGCGCTAGGAGGAACCCACAAAAAGAACCAGAAGTCCTGGTTGCAATATAAGCTTCCCTAGAAGAGTCGCCAAGTTGTCGCTCCCACTAAGTGACACAGGGTCAGATAGGGTACAGACGCGAACGGTCGGCGAAAGGAAGAAATGAAATGAAAAGAATAGAGTCTCCAGCTAGGCATTTTTATCCCGAAGGAAAGATAATGCTGCATAAACCTGAGAAAAGATGGATAAGACGGTCGCGAACTAGAGAAACTGAGAAAGGGGGTTGGTTACAACCTGGGAAGCTATTAGCACCCAGATTGTCCGTCGTACTCGATGGGATCCACACTTGAAACTTTGTGTTTAAAGGGGTAGTGTCTGTGCTATCTGTGTGCAAAAGCTGGAAAAGAATGTACAAGTGTTAGTGCAAGAAAGTGAAGTGAGAATACTCAGGAATGAGGCTTAAAAATAATGTTGAAAGAGGGGGAAGAAGCAGATACTTTTATTCAATAACAGTTAAGTTATGCCTACGTATCCTCACGTGCAATGAGGAAGTCAGAACACCGTAGTTCGACTCAAAGAGACTGAAAGGAAAATTGACTGATGAACTGCTTGCTTGTCTATGCTCAAGTGTATGACCTGTCTGGCCTAGGTGCTAACTGTCTTGCATTAGACGGAAGAAGCGAGTTCTCGTTTGTGAGTGAAGATGATGAGAAAAGAATCCTGGAGGAGACGATTATTGTTTGTTTTTGTGTTTTCAATCTTTTATTGCTTTTTTGTGTTTGTCATAAGTTAATGAGCTTAAGCCTAAACCAAGGGTTAGTAAACTCATCATATCCTCCCTTTGATTAGGGATAATGAGAATACCTTAAGTATGAAGTAAGCACCTCAAACTTAATTACCATGATGTAGGATTAAGATCATTAACCTACTTCTGATTATTTAGATGTTTTTTGTATTTTTGTTTAGTGTTGAGTAATGAGTTTAAGCCATAATCAAGGATTTAATGGACCCATTACACCATCCTAATAGAAGGATAATAGATGAACACATTTAAGCTGAGGAAGATACCTCAACTTAATCCATGATTAGGGATTAACCTCATGACAAAACAAACCTTTATTAAGGTGGATTTTAATTAATGGTAAGATTAAGAAGTGGATTTTATGGTTTGTAAGACAACTTGAGGGGACTTGTCCATTAACACTAGGGTTAGTCCTTCTTAACCAATTAAGGAAGAATTAGAACCCTAATGCAAGGCCCAAGTTACAAGCTATTGTCTTAGTGATTATTAAGATGGATTGATTAAGAGGTTTAAACACATTAAGGGTAAAACACTTAGGATTAAGGTTATACACTCCATCCTAAGAGAAGGATGCAGGCATAACCTTAATCACTAAGCCTTAAAACCTTAAAGGTTTAGTCTCTGATTATGAGATGAGAAAATAAGACACAAAGAAGACACAAAGGTAAAAGCTAAAGGGGGGACTAAACAAAACCCTAATTATTGTCATGCTTGGATGTTCCTATGGTTTATAAGGCTTGCAAGAGAGATCTTCAGAGAAGCCACCAATGGAAGAAGCAGTTGAAAGGAGGAGAAGCAGAAGAAACAAGTTAACTTACTTCATTGAAGAAGATAAGTTACTTGAAGAAAGAAAGTGAATGATGAACATGAATGAGCAAGCTCACTCTAAGGAAAATGAAAATGCAGCAAGGATTCAAAAGAAGAATGAGAAGAGAAATGAGAAGTGAAGGAAAATTCACTTCTCAAAGTACTTACCACCTGAAATGGTTAGCATAAAGGAAAGGAATGAAATGAAAATGAAACATATGCAAGGATGCAAACCAAAACCAGAAGCATATTAATGATGTAAATGATGCTAAGAGATGATGCAATTGTATGTCAAGTGCAATGGATGATCATACAAAGGATGAGAATGCAAATGAAGCATGTAGGAAGCATGAAAGTACATGAAAGTTCATGGAATGAAATGAATGCATATCATGGCAAATGGATGAAGAAATGATCAAGCATGATTCTAATGTGTCCTATGATGTCTTATATGTCATGTGGATGCAAGAAATGTCATGGCAAGTTCTTGAATGAATGCATATGCAAGATGTATGCAAATGAACATGAGAAATTAGGGTTTTGATGCAACATGAGATGCAAAAGTCAAAAACAGAAGCAAATCACAAGATAAAAAATTGAAAATGCATTCAAAGGAACCCTAACTCCATATGATATCACACCCCAAAAGAGGAGACCTAACTCTTATCCCTAAGGAAGTTATGAATTTTCTAAGTTATCTAGGGTTTTAAGGTGCCTAAGGGGAAAAATGCAAATCAAATCAAAAAATGCAAAAGAAATTGGAGACAAAATTATGCAAGATACTAAATATCAAATGAAGAACAATGCAAAAAGAATCAATGTCATACCATTCATGGTTAGGCAGAAAATAATTCTTGAAGTTAGGGTTCAAAAATAGGAATTTTATGAACCCTAAATTCAAGAAAAATGTCAAATATTGTTCAAAACCAAAAAGAAATTTGTATGAATGGTTTGACAATGTTTCTAAATGTCCTAAGATGCAATGTGAATTTTTTTGGGATTTTTAGAAACCTAAATGATATTTTAATTAATTAATTTCCATTAATCAATTAAAATAAACATTTAAATATTTTAAAAATGAGTTTTTAATGCAAAAAATAAAAATAAAAATATTTTTGGGTGAAGAAAAATATTTGGATGCAAAATGCAGAAGAAAATATTTTTTTGGGATTTTCTAGCTATTTAAAATAAAATGTGCAAAATAAATGAGAAAATATGAAATAAAAATTAAATAAAGGGAAAGTATGTTGATCCAAGGGTTTAGGTTGAAACTGGGGATTTTATGGTTGACTGTGCGCCACATCCTAGGGTCGCAATTCAAATCCAGCTAATCCTATTTAATTAATTAATTAATCCAGGATTATAATTAATGATCTAATCTCAACCATCCATCACACGCGGGAACCAAAGATCCAAAGGCCCACGTTTAAACCTAGCCCTAACCCTAATTAGACAGTTAATTACTTTCAGGTGGCCGTAGAAGACCTCCGGTCATCTTCTTCGGCTAGCTTCTCCCTGAGCAAACCCCAAACCTCACCTCTAGGTCATTTCTGGAGCTCTAAAGCTCCAGATCAACTCCTCTCACATCCCCAAACACGAATCCAACCTAAAAACAAATTTATCATGGCTCAATCACAAGATTCGAAGAGAAAAATCAAAAATGGTAAAACTTTCAGAACATGCATACAAGCTCATTTCTCAACCATTCTCAAAAGTAAACATATCATGGTGATCAACAAAGCATAAAGAACAATCTAAACACTTAAAATAACATTTCTGGAAAAAAGTTTGAAGAAGTTACCTGAGCTTGAGCTTCCTCAGTTTGGAGCTTTCTGGCCACTTCTCTTGTGCAAGCTGACTCCAATGACCTTCCTGATGAAGCTTTGATGTTTAGAGGAAGTTTGTTTTGGCTGGTTTGTGTGATTGCACTTCAACTGGCCAAGAATCGTGTTTTGTGTATGGAGTGTTCTTGGCTGTTTCAATGGTTGCTTTGTGTTCAGTGGATGATTTTGAGATGAATGGTGAAATTTGTTTGAAGATTGAGTGAGTGAGTAGTGAGTTTCGAAGGAATTTGCAAGAGGGATGATTTTTGAGAACTTGAGGATGCTGAGGTTTCAGGCTGCAATGTTGTGTGTCATGGCTTGTGTTTGATCCACATAACAAGTAGTGATAGGCCAGAGGGTGGATGGTGGCTGCAGCTGATTGGTATGGGCTTCTTGCAAAAAAGTCAAAAGTTTTTGTCCTTGAGGTATGGGCTGGTTCAGAGGTGGTATGTCTGGTTCAGCAAGGATCAAGGAGGTCCATGGAATTCATTTTGAGGCAATTCAGCAAGTGGATGAAAGGTTATGTGCTCTTTTACAAATTCTATGAAATTTGGCCCTTTTGAGATTTCTTCACGGGCAAGGCATGAAAACTTGAGATTCTTGGGCCAATTCTGACTTTAAGGCAATGCACTATGTTTGTATGATGCTTAGAAGTGTGTTTGAAGTCACAAAATAGCTTGGCAAGTGGTTTTGCAAAAATCCCTCTTTGGTGTATTCTTGAAAATTATGTGATTTTTGCCAACTTTAAAAGATCATAACTTGAGTTCCATAATGAATTAGAACTTGTTCTTGTACTTTATGAAAAGGTATTGATCCAATCTAAAACTTTCATGACCAACAATTTTTCATTTGAAGCATTTTTGGTTGAGAAAGAGGAGGTTGAAAAACTTTCCCAAAATGGAAAGTTTACATTACAAGTCATTTCCATTTTAGACAACTTTTGGTTTAGCTCACTTTTCTTCAATTTTGTGAACTTCCAAGCACTTAAATGATAAAATAAAGATCATATAAATTCAATTTGATGAAAAATCCACTTTGGTTCCATTGTTTGGGGGCCTCAGATGCCCTGATTTTGCTCTGACTTATTCAAGAAGTTACCCAGTGAACATATGACTTCCACAATGAATTTCTTCATAAAACTTGGTACACATGATCCTTATAACATATTGAGACCATTATAAACAAGAATGACCAAAAAAATTGGGTTTATGGCCTCTGACACCAAAACCCTAATTTCAGGTCATCTGTGTAGTGAAACCCTAGCTCTGCTTCCATGCTTTGCCAGTTCTTGTGATTTCTTGGCTTCCTTGATCTTTGAGGGATATATTATGATTATGGAACACACATGGACCCTCTTGGAATGATTGGAGGCCTTTGGAGTGGCTCAGATGAATCCTTGGATTGCTCAGATCACAAACCCTAGATGCAGATGAACTTGAACTAATGCAGTGAAACAAAAAGGCAATATGAGATGATATGTTTAAACTAATGCAAATATGAAAGATCACAAGCCATGGTATGAACTTAGTGAGGGCAAATTTGGGGTGCTTACAGCTGCCCCTATTCAAGCATGAGTTAGCTACGTAGGATGTAAGCGCCTGACTTAACAGACAAACAAGATAACTTGTGGTTGAATATCAAATACAGTCCAAAATTTGCACTCGCTGGGGAAAAGAAGAAAAGGGATATAAATTGTAAAAGGAAAGCATAGTAGTATGTTTGTAAAGTGCGGGCTATGGAGGACGACCATCGAGCAGAGGACGACTGCTGGGGATAAAGCAACGACGGGGACGGCCGACATGCCAAGGAAATAAAGAGATCATGATGGGGACGACCATCAAGTAAAGTAACAAAGTTCTCTGGGAAATAAAGATAAAGGCAATGATGGGGACGGCCATCAGGTTTGCAGAATAAACGAAATCAATGATGAGGGACGGTCATCAAAGGTGAATGACGATCACCTAGCAGGGGACGGTTGCTCTTTATCACGACATAGGACGAATGCCGGATAGAAAAAGGTCGACGATGAGGGCGGCCATCGGATAGGTATGATGAAGGACGATCATCAAGAGGTGAAGGACGATCACTTAGCAGGGTACGACTGCTCTCGGGGTTTATCATGACATAGGACAAATGTCAGATAACAAGATCAACGATGGGGACGGCCATCGGATAAAATGATGAAGGACGATCATCAAAAAGGTGAAGGACGATCACCTAGCAGGGGACGGCTGCTAAATATTACGACATAGGACGAATGTCGGATAGAAAAGGGTTCCAATAATGGAGACTCTGTTGGGGAAAGGATGAGGGACGGTCATCCAAAGGTGAAGGACGATCACCTGGCAGGGTACGGCTGTCGAAAGTATCATGATATAGGACAAATGTTAGATAGAAGAAAAGTTACTCTGTTAGTGACTTACTGGGGAATAGTAAACACGGACAAGTGTTTACATCCAAGAAGAAAAGGTATAAGTGTTTGACGCTGTGTATAGATTAAAGATGCGGACGAGCATCCTTAAGACTATGATATGGACGAGTATCAGTAGAAACAAACGCTGATGCATGTTCAGAGATGATGATACGGACGAGTACCAACTAGTTAACAAAGAACACGGATGAGTGTCAAATCTGTGGGGAGTGATAAGTGTATACAAGATACGGACGAGTATCTGTATAAGTATGAACAAGTATCGTGGAGTACGAGCAAAATACGGACGAGTGTTCGACTCTTTGGGGAATATTTGACACGGACGGGTATCAGAAGGGAAAAAGTGTATAAGTTATAGACTTTTATGAGTGTAAAAGGTAATCTGTTGATCTGTGGGGATAGGATGACACGGACCAGTGTCAAAAGGAGTGTATTATAAACAAGTATTTGGTTTGCAATGAGTGTTTTGGCAACCATGTTGGGGAAAGGTGACACGGACGGGTGTCAAGAGGGTGTGTAAGTATCTGTTTGTGGTTTATATTTGAAGGGGAATGATATGACACAGACGGGTGCCGAAAGAGTGTATACGAACATGTATATGTGAGTGCAAAGGGGACACCTTGGCTTTTTTTGGGGAAATATGAGATGACACAGACGAGTGTTGGGAAGAACATGTCATGGACAAGTATCTGCTGGTAGAAAGTGTCCGGGCGACCTTGCTGGGGAATGATGACACAGACGAGTGCCAAAAAAAGAGCATGTATAAGTATTTGAGAGTGCAAATGGGACGCTTTGGCTTTTATGTGCAAGGGGTGTATTTTGTATATTGCTGATGAGGTACCGTTGGTACATACAGGTGACCGGTTCGAACCTGACTTGTGATCATGCAATATGTTTGATTTTTTCCGTAATGCTCCGTATTAGACGGAATGCTACGCTCTGAGGGGAAATATGATGTGAATGCTATGATTATGCAAAAGAAACCAGTCCGGGATTCGGATCCCGCTGTTGTGAAGATCTCTGGCGGATCTGCTTGACGGAAAAATCCCAGCTGGGGATGAGATCATTGGTAGATCCGATAAAACATATGGTTCTGCTTGGGGGACTATATCACTGATAGATCTATCTGGTAAGGAGATATCCCAGCTGGGGATGAAGGAGCTTCCTTCACTTTGTTGTGTGAGAATTCAGACATTGCTCTTCTGGGGAGAGGATGGAGCTCTGTGGGAGATGGTTCCCCTATCTTTGCTGAGGATGAGAAATCTGGCACTCTGGGGGAGGGAAAAGATCACTGAACGATCTTCCTAGAGATTTTTATGAGGATCCTTCTGAGGATGAGGAGACTTGACAACTCAGCTGGGGAAAAAGCATTTCAGATGCTGCTTGAGAAAATGTGTTGGGGAAGTGATGCTTGGCAACTTCACTGGGGAAAAACATTCCAGATACTGTTAGGGGAGGAAGTATGTTGGGCATGCCCCATGTCGCGTATTGAATACCTGCAACCCTGTTAAGACAAAGAAACCCACAAGTATCCCGAGGTATCCCTTACCGGACTCCGTCATAGGAGTTAGATATTCTTGGCAGTAAATACATTTCCTACAAGCATGTAATTAGAAAAGCACATCTGTTTTATGCAAATATCACAGATATTGGAGATTTTTTGCAAACGAAACAAGAATGTACAAGACGAAGTGTGACTGATAATCTGATTTTATTAATCTAGGTGCCCTGAATTGGAAAATACAATCAAAGAAACAGATCCCCTAGAATGAGGAGATTGTTACAAATTGAGAAAAAGTAAGAGTGCTGGCAATGTTGACGACGCTTCGGCGAGCTTCCTTTGCTATGACTCGTATGACCTTGAAGTTCTTCTTATCTTTCTTTCTGAAGAAGGCTGATTCTGACCGATGCTTTATCCTTTCGAAGCTTGCCATGTTGTAGGGATACAAACGAATTCAGAATGTAGTTGTTCGCTTATTCCCTTTTTTGCGTGGATCGCCCTTTCGGGTTTTCGATCCACCAGGATACCCATTTTTTCCTGAATTGTCCAATGCGGCTTTTCAACTCAGCGGGTGTACATTTTTCCCCTTATTTTTTCCCGAGTCTTTTATTCTGTTTTTGACTCGCCGGGATGCCCTATTTTTGCCTGGACTTACATTCTGTTTTTATGTCCAGCGGGTCATTTTATGCAAAGTATTTTTTAACTACATCTGAATTCACAGGGGATAAGAAATCTTCACCATCCATAGTAGTGAGCATCAATGCTCCACCAGAGAAAACCTTCTTTACTATGAACGGACCGTCGTAGTTTGGAGTCCATTTTCCCCTGTAGTCTGTATGAGGGGGAAGAAGTCTTTTCAGCACAAGGTCTCCTACTTGGTATTCCCGAAGCCTGACTTTCTGATCGAAAGCTTTCTTCATTCTTTTCTGATATAAATGCCCATGACAGATTGCAGCTAATCTATTTTCTTCGATTAGATTCAGTTGATTGTACCGAGAACGGACCCATTCTGCTTCACTCAGCTTTACATCCATCAGTACCCGTAAGGAAGGTAAATCAACTTCAACCGGTAGGACAACTTCCATACCATACACATGTTGATACGGTGTTGCCCCAGTGGATGTTCTGATTGAGGTACGATACCCATACAAGGCAAATGGTAACATCTCATGCCAGTCTTTGTAAGTTACCACCATCTTCTGCATAATCTTCTTGATGTTCTTATTAGCTGCCTCAACAGCGCCATTCATCTTTGGCCTGTAAGGAGAAGAGTTGTGATGTTGAATCTTGAAGTTCCGACACAGTTCTGCCATTATTTTGTTGTTCCAATTGGAACCATTATCAGTAATGATTCACTCGGGTACTCCATATCGACAGATGATGTCTCTTTTCAGAAATCTGGCTACCACTTGTCTGGTGACGTTGGCATATGAAGCTGCTTCTACCCACTTGGTGAAATAATCAATGGCTACCAGGATGAATCTGTGGCCATTTGAAGCAGTCGGTTTGATCTTTCTAATCATGTCAACGCCCCACATGGCAAAGGGCCAAGGTGAAGACATTACATTCAAAGGATTCGGAGGTACATGCACTTTGTCTGCGTAGATCTGGCATTTGTGGCACTTTCTGGCATAGGCACAACAGTCTGCATCCATTGTGATCCAGTAGTAGCCTGATCGTAACAACTTCTTAGCCATTGTATGTCCTCCAGCATGGGTACCGAAGGATCCTTCATGTACCTCGTGCATCAGCAAGTCTGCTTCTTTCTTGTCAACACATCTGAGAAGCACCATGTCAAAGTTTCTCTTGTATAATGATCCATCAACATTGAGGAAGAAACTACCAGCCATCCTTCTTAATGTCTTCTTATCATTGGATGATGCCCCAGGCGGGTATGTTTGATCCTCTAAGAAGCATTTGATGTCATGGAACCAAGGCTTTTCATCTTTAGCAATGTCCACGGAGAATACGTATGTTGGTCGGTCAAGTCTGGATACTGAAATCCGAGGCACATAATTTGCAGTTTGAACCTTGATCATGGAGGAAATGGTATCTAAAGCATCCGCGAACTGATTTTCGTCTCGAGGGATATACTCAAGTTTGACTGTTGTGAAGAAAGTCAATAATCTCCTCATATAGTCACGGTATGGAATCAGATGCTCTTGGTGGGTGTACCATTTGCCGTTGGTCTGATTGATTACCAAAGTTGAATCCCCGAATACAATTAAAGTCTTGATCCTGAGGTTAATGGCTTCCTCAAGACCCATGATACAGGCTTCATATTCAGCTTCGTTGTTAGTGCAGTTAAAGGTGAGTTTTGCCGAGAAAGGCATATGAAATTCTTTAGGTGTAATGAGCATTGCACCAACTCCACGACCATTCATATTGACAGCCCCATCAAACTTCATTGTCCATTCTTCTTCTGGGTCAGGCCCTTCAGTGTGAAGAGGCTCTTCATGATCTTTAGCTTTTAGGAACATGATGTCTTCATCAGGGAAGTCAAACCTCATTGGCTGGTAATCATCAATGGGTTTCTCAGCTAGATAGTCAGATAGTACACTACCTTTGACGGCCTTTTGAGATGTGTACTGAATGTCATACTCTGTCAGAATCATTTGCCATCTTGCAACCCTTCCGGTAAGTGTTGGCTTCTCAAATATGTACTTGACGGGGTCCATCTTTGAGATCAACAAGGTAGTGTGGGTCAACATATACTGCCTTAGTCGGCGAGCAGCCCACGCTAAAGCACAGCAAGTTTTCTCGAGCAGTGAATAACGTTGTTCACAGTCGGTAAAATTTTTGCTTAGGTAGTATATTGCATACTCTTTTCGATCAGACTCGTCATGCTGACCCAACACACACCCCATTGATCCTTCTAATACTGTCAGGTACATTATTAAAGGTCTTCCTTCAAATGGAGGCATAAGAATGGAAGGTTCTTGCAGGTACTCCTTGATTTTGTCAAAAGCCTTCTAGCAGTCTTCATTCCACCTGATTGTCTGTTCCTTTCTTAACAACTTGAACAGGGGCTCACAGGTTGCAGTAAGATGAGATATGAACCTTGATATGTAGTTCAATCTACCTAGGAACCCCCGAACTTCCTTTTCAGTCCTAGGTGCAGGCATCTCTTGAATGGCTTTGACTTTGTCAGGATCAACTTCAATTCCTTTTTCACTTACAATGAACCCCATCAATTTACCTGACCGTACCCCGAATGTGCATTTATTGGGGTTTAACTTCAGCTGATACTTTCTCAGACGTTTGAACAACTTCAGTAGATTCACCAGATGGTCTTCTTCAGTAAGGGACTTGGCAATCATATCATCCACGTAGCATTCAATTTCCTTGTGGATCATGTCGTGGAATAACGTTACCATAGCCCGTTGATAAGTAGCCCCAGCATTCTTCAATCCAAATGGCATTACCTTGTAAAAAAATGTGCCCCAAGGTGTGATGAAGGTAGTCTTCTCCATGTCTTCGGGTGACATTTTGATCTGATTATACCCGGAGAATCCATCCATGAAAGAGAATACCGAGAACTGAGTTGTGTTGTCGACCAATACATCAATGTGAGGTAAAGGGAAATCATCCTTTGGGCTAGCTCTATTCAGATCTCGGTAATCCACACACATCCTTACTTTTCCATCCTTCTTAGGTACTGGTACAATGTTAGTGACCCACAGCGGGTAACTAGTCACAGCAAGGAAACCGGTGTCCCACCGTTTTTGTACCTCTTCTTTTATTTTCATGGCCATATCCGGACGAGTACGGTGTAGCTTCTGTTTTACTGGAGGACAATCTTCTTTCAAAGGCAGCTTGTGCATAACAATGTCGGTATCCAGACCTGGCATGTCTTAATAGGACCAGGCAAAAACATCAATGTACTCTCGAAGCATGTCAATAAGTTGTTCCTTCACTGAATCTTGAAGACGGGCCCCGATCTTCACTTCTTTAAAGTCTTCTTCGGTACCAAGATTAATTGTTTCAACTTCCTCCTGATGAGGAGTGATCGCTTTCTCTTCTTGCCTCAACAACCTGGCTAACTCCTCAGGTAACTCATAGTCTTCTTCAACCCCTTCATCAGCTTGATTAATTGGATTGTCGAAGTCATACGAGGTCATAGCAGTGCTGTTGTCGGTGCAATCTGGAGGATAATCTATGCAAGGGTTGAGATTGGTTCATTTTAGTGATCAGTTTTAATCTTTTTTAGAAAAAGTGAAAATGAAGTTATTATTTTGAAAACATTGCCATTTTATTGTTTTGTACAAAAGTGAAAAATGAAAAAGACAGTGAGCGAAAAAAAAGAGACTCGTTTGCAAACAGATGTCCTGATATTCATTGATTAATCATTTGCACAAAATACAATATGGCCCTATTACAAAATGAGTCCTGACACCTTGGGCAAGATGCAGGACTTGATGCATGCTAAAAGGACAGGAAATAATAATTACTCTGCAGGAGTAACCCTTATAATTTCCTGGGAAGACCAGTTAGAGACTTGGTTCCCCGGGATCCTTGGACGTATCCAGTTCCCCAGTGTAAACACCCCAAATTTGCCCTCACCCATTCACACCATGGCTTGTGATCATCTCATATGCATAAACACAATCATATCATCTTGTAAACACCCCAAATTTGCCCTCACCCATTCACACCATGGCTTGTGATCATCTCATATGCATAAACACAATCATATCATCTCATATCTCATTTTTGATTCACTGCATAGTTTCTAAGTCATCTGCACCTAGGGTTTGTGATCTGAGCAACCCAAGAGCCTCCTGGGCCACTCCAAAGGCCATCAATCAATTCAAAGGGATCCATGTGTGTCCTTATATCATATTACATCTTCTCAAAGTCAAAAATGCAAAAGAATCACAAGAACTGGGATTGGTATGGATGCAGAGCCAAGTTTGACTGCACAGTTGACCTAAAATTAGGGTTTTGGTTTCAGGGGCCATAACTCCAAATTTTTTGGTCATTCTTGTTTCCATTGGTCTCTATAAGGTATAGGGAGTATGCATATCAATTTTCATGAAGAAATTCCATGGGGAAGTCATCTGATCAAGGGTTGACTTTTCAGACAAGTCAGTGCAAAATCAGGGCATCTGAGGCCCCCAGTGACCCAACCAAGGGGTGATCTTCATCATTTTGAGTGTATATGGTCTTTATTTGATCATAGAAGAAGATTGAAGTTCACAAAAATCAAGAATTTGAAGTTTTTGCAAAGTTGACTTTTTTTGGGCATAGTTGACTTTTCAAGGATATGTCATTTTAGGTCATTTTTCAAGCCTTGATTTTTGATCCAAGAAAGCTTCAAATGGAAAAACCTTGGTCATGAAAGTTGTAGGATACATTTTTCCCTTTTCAAAAAGTACAAGAACATGATCAAATTCTTCTTGGATCAAAAGTTATGGTGTGACAAAGTTGGCAAAAATCATTGATTTTCAAGATGTGCACTAAATGGAAAATTTGCAAAATCATGCTTCAAGGCAAGTTGTAACTTCTAGTTGGCATCAAACCATTACACAAACATTCTATGTGACATAAAAGCCAGAATTGAACCAAAATGCTCATGTTTCATGGCTTATGGAATGAGAAAATCACATGTGAACCAAAATGAGCCAACTTGCAAAACTCATGATCACACTTCCTACCACTTGCTACATTGGATGCTGAGCTTTGCTAGCCCTTCCCCTCACCCTTGCTGCGCCAGCCCCATGCTTGTACTAGCCTAGAACCAAGCCATACCTCTCTTACACAAAGAGTGGACTTTTGGCAAAAGTGAACTTACCAATCAATAAAGGCCATGTCAAATCATCTGACCTATAGGATTATTTTATACTATCCTTTGGCAAGCAAAACATATCAAGAAGCAAGGCTGAAACAGATCACAAGACACCATACACAAAAACACACCCCATTTGCATTTCTCTTCGAATCTGCCTCCACAAGCCTCAAACACTCAAACCATTTTCATACCTCAACTCATCATGCCTCATTAAGCCCAAACCACCAAAGAACCAAGCCTGAATCAAGCAAGAACTCCACTTCTCCATTTTCACTCCAACTTGCAGTTTCTTTCGAAACTCACTCCACAAGCCATAAACATCCAAACTCACTCCACAAACCTTCTTAAAACATCACCCTGATCACAAAGAACCACCCACATTGGCCTGAAACTGCCTGAATCACCATTGCCATTTTCAACTGAGCTTGAGCAGAAGCTGTTCAAACTCTTCATCTAGCCAGCATAAACTTCTCCAAAGCATTCAAGCATCATCAAGAGGTCATAAGGAGTGGATTTCACAAGGAGGGGAGGTCAGAAAGTTGCTGGAGTGAAAGCTTCGAATCTCAGGTAGCTCAAGAAATATTTTTCCAGAAATCATTTTTTATGTTCTAAACTTGTTCTCCATGCTTCACTGATTATCCTGATGCTTTTAGTTTTGGAAATGGTGATGAAATGAGAATTTAATTGATCTCTGAAACTCTGTGACCTAAAATTTTGTTTTGCTCGATTCATGAGTTTGGGGAAGAATAAATTTGTTTTGATTGGGGGTTTTGGTTCGTGAGTGAGTGGGAATCATTTCCATGTTTTTAGATTTCGTTTTAGTTAGGTTTTGAGAGAGTTTGGAGATTTTCAGGTGGGCTTCCCACCGGAGAAGACGACCGGAGGTCTTCTCCGGCCACCTGAAAGTCATTATGCCCTAATCCTGTAATTAAATGTCATTTGAATTTGGACCGTAGGATCAGTTGACTCCATTGACCTCCCGCGCGTGTGAATGGCTCAGATCTGATCATTATGCCCTAATCCATTTAATTAGTTTTAATTAATTATAATTAAATTAATTCGTCCAGAGTGAATCTAGACCCTCCATTCACGCGCGCAGTCCACCCATTCAAACCCAGAATCAATCTCAGCCACTCTTTCTGTTGACTTTTCCTTTTTCTTTATTTTAATTTCATTTCTTTTCTTTTTATTTGCATAATTTATTAAAAATAGTAAAAAATGTCTAAAAATTATGAAATTTTTTATCCTGAGTTTCATTAATTTTCATGACACAAAAATATTTTTGTTTTCATTTTTAGCATTAAAAAAGTATTTTTAAATATTTAAAAGATTATTTTTAATTGATTAATGAAAATTAATTAATTAAAAATACTTATAGGTATTTAAAAATCACCAAAAAATTCATGAAATGTTCTAAGACATTTAGAAACATTGTCCAACCTTCAAACCAAATTTATTTTTTGATCTTGATGCATTTTGAGAATTTTTCATTGAATTAAAATCATTTTTGTGCAATATTTTGATCCAAAGTTCAAAAAATCATTTCTGCCTATCCATGAAGAGTTGGACATTGATTCTTTTTGCATTGCATTGTGTTTAGCATGAAGTTTGTGAGATAAAATGGCCATGATTTGATCTTGCATTTTCAAATTGTTTGACACTTCTTTTGTTTAGGAACCCTAAAAACCCTAGAATCTTGTAAAAATCATAACTTGAAAGTGGTTAGGAGTTGAGACCTCTCCTTTGGGCATTGGTTTAGTATAGGATTAGGGGTCCTTTGTGTGGCATTTTCCATTTTTTATCTTAGGGTTTGCTTCTGATTTTGACTTTTGTTTGATGTTTGGTTCATAAACCCTAATTTGGGCTTTCATATGCATCCATCTTGCATTCTCTTGCATAACATGACTTGCCATGACATTTCAAGCATCCATGTGATTCATTTGACATCATAAGACATATTGAAAGCATGTTTGATCATTGCATCATGTATTTGCCATGTTGTATGCCATGTGCACTTCATAACTTTTCATGTATGTTCATGCTTCCTAACTTGCTTCATTTGCATTCATAAGCTTGTATGATCATTTCCATGTGCTGCCTCATGTTTGTAGCATCTCATAACACCATTAGCATCATGTATATGCTTCTGGTTTTGTTTCTCATCATGTCATCTCATCCCATTTTGGCATTGCATTGCATTCCTTTTCTAACATTTCAGGTGGTAAGTGAACTTGAGAAGTGAATTTGCCTTCACTTCTCATAACTTTTCTTTTCATCTCTCTTGCATCCATTGCTGCATTTTTATATGTGTTTGAGTTTGAGCTTGCTCATTCTTCTTCTTCTCACTTTCTTTCTTCAAGTGACTTGACTTCTTGAATGAAGCAAGTCACTTTGCTTCTCTTGATCCTTTCATCTGCTTCCTGGTGGTTCCTTTGAAGATTTCTCTTGTAAACCTCACAAACCTTAGGAACAACCAAGCATGACAATGATTAGGGTTTTGATTAGTATCCCCTCATAGTTTTACCTTTGTGTCTCTTTTGAGTCTTCTCTTCTCATCTCATAATCAGGGACTAAACCCTAAAGGCTTTAAGGCTTTGTGATCAAGCTTATGCCTGCATACTTCTCTTAGGATGGAGTGTATAACCTTAATCCTAAGTGTTAAACCCTTAATGTGTTTAAATCCTCTAATTAATTCACCTAATAAGTATCAAGACATCACACTTGTAACTTGGGCCTTGCATTAGGGTTCTAATTCTTCCTTAAATGGTTAAGAAGGACTAACCCTAGTGTTAATGGACAAGTCCTCCTCAAGTTGTCTTACAAACCATAAAAATCACTTCATCATCATATCATTGAATAAAATCCACTTAATCAAAGGCTTGTTTTGTCATGAGCTTAATCCCTAATCATGGATTAAGTTGAGGAGCTTTCCTCAGCTTAAACATTCTCATCTATTATCCTTCTATTAGGATGGTGTAATGAGTCTGTTTAATCCCTGATTATGGCTTAATCTCATTACTTAACACTAAACAAAAACACCAAAAACATCTAGATAATCACAAGTAGGTTAATGATCTTAATCCTACATCAAAGGTGATTAAGTGTGAGAATCTGACTTCACACTTAAGGTATTCTCATTACCCCTAATCAGAGGGAAGATGTGATGAGTTTACTAACCCATTGGTTTAGGCTTAAGCTCATTAACTTATGACAAACTTTCAAAAGCAATAAAAGACTGAAAACTCAAAAACAAACAATAATCGTCTCCTCCGGGATTCTTTCCTCATCTCATTCACTCACAACCGAGAACTTGCTTCTTCCGTCTAATGCAAGACAGTTTGCATCTGTGCCAGACAGATCATACACTTAAGCATAGGCAAGTAAGCAGTTCACAAGTCAATTCATCTTCAGTCTCTTTGGGTCGAACTACGGTGTTCTGACTTCCTCATTGCACGAGAGGATACGTAGGCATAACTTAACGGTTATCGAACAAAAGTCTATGTATATTCCCCCTCTTTCTAGCCTCATTATTTTAGCCTCATGATCTTGAGCATCCTATTCCTGTTCTTACACTGACACTGTACATGCTGCACATCACATTTCTTTTACACTGACACCTGTACATTCTTTTCCAGCTATTTTACACACAGATTGCACTGACACTACCCCTTTAAAACACAAATCTTTTAAGCGTGGATCCCGTCGAGTACGGTGGACAATCTGGGTGCTAATACCTTCCCAGGTTGTAACCAACCCCCTTTCTCAGTCTCTCTGGTTCGCAACCGTCTTATCCATCTTTTTCTAGGTCTATGCAGCATTACCTTTCCTCCGGGATAAAAATGCCTAGCTGGCGACTCTATTCATCTCCAGTGAGTTCACGGCTGTGTGTTCTCATTGTCCCTCTCGCCGACCGTTCGCGTCTGTACCTTTATTTGGGCCAGTCCCATTTATCGGGAGCGACAGCTTGGCGACTCTGCTGGGGACCCTTATACTGCAACCAGGGCTTTTGGTTCTTTTTGTGGGTTCCTCCTAGCGCTTGATTGATTTGTGTTTACTGGGGTGTTATGTGCTTATTTGTGTTTGTATATTTGCTTTATTTACTGCTTTCCGTACAGCTTTATTTATTGCTTTCTTTACAGTTTTTTTCATATATCATATTGTCATGCTGCTGGCTGGATCTGTTGTTTGCTTTGGTGGGTGGGTGTTCCATTGAGAGTTAAGGTCCTATACCTGGGACCTGAGTGACACCTAGGCTAGAGTGAATCATATTCTTTCCCATTCCATCTCGGTCTGGTGCGGGAATGTGAAACACGGTTCAGATATGGGTTTCTTCTTGAGAACTCTGTGTTGCAGATTTCCTGCAATGCTAGGGCTATCTGGGAAGCCTGCTAAGTCTGGATGACCTTTTAGTATTGACCTTCAGAAATTGAGGTGAATTAGAGGAGGAACTTTTATGGTTATTGTAAACACTGTACCTCCGGGTTAGAAGTGTTTACACTTCTCATAACTGATCCAAGTCTGAGGATCCTTGTTTTAGAACACCACCTGTGAGGGGGATGGGCTGTTTACAGGTTTGCAGGTACCTTTGGCCTCAGAATACCCTGTTACTTTGATTTGATTAAGAATACTCCATGTTGGAGCAGTTCTTGTGATTCTAAACCCTGGACATGTGGCTCTTTATTTGAGTCCCCCACCTTGGTTACTGGATTTATAGACCTCCATCTGGTATTCTTGAATATGTCTTGGACTTATATCAGAGCTCTTGATCAGATCCAGCTCAGTCACAGACCCTTGCATATCATTTGCATACATAAACATTGCATCATATTGACATTTGCTTATTTGTGTTTCAGGGTATCCACTTTCATCTTTGGTTTTGGTTTTGACCCCATCTTCAGCATTGACCCATCTTCATCAGCATCTGCTTCAGTTATCACCTGCACCAGCCAATATGTGGCCATTTCTTCAGTATTATCATCAGCACTTGTCTCTACTCATCTTCAGCAACATGGCTCCTAAAAAGAGCAACATCACCTACCACTTCTTCCAGCCAGAGCTATCTGACATCAGGAGGATTCAGACCCTGATCACTCCAGATCACATACCATTGTTCAGGGAACACTACGGAGATATACTTGATATGGTTATGGATCTGGACCCTTCACAGAGAAGCTTGATCCACACCTGCATTCAGTTTTATGATCCCCCATTGAGGTGTTTTACTTTTCAGGACTTTCAGCTAGGCCCTTTATTGGAAGAATACTCATCATTGGTTGGTCTGCCTATCAGGGGTGGAATCCCTTTCAACCCTGAGATGGTCTTTCCTGGTAATGGAGAAGTAGCAAAGGCTTTGCATCTGGAACCTGTTCTGATTGAGCAGCATATGACTTCCAAAGCTGGAATCCCTGGTTTTCATCTGGACTTCTTGATCTCTCAAGCTACCCTGAAAGCTTCTTTAGGAGAGTGGAAAGCTGTCTGTGCTTTGTTGGCCTTGAGTATATATGGAATTGTGTTGTTCGCAGACGAGCCTCGATTCATTAGCAAGAATGCAATCCATCTGTTCATCTTGAAGAACCCAGTGCCAACTTTATTAGGGGATCTTTACTATTCAGTGCATCAGAGGAATGAAAAGCAGAGGGGAAGATTAGTGAGGTGTTGTGCTCCATTGTTCCATACTTGGCTTCTCAGGCATCTACCCAGGACAGATGCATTTTTGAATCCTCATCAGCAGAAAAACTGGGCTAAGAGACTCACTGCTCTAACTTCAGCCGATATCAGATGGTGCACCCATAGCACCAAGGGCAGGGATATCATCACCAGCTGTGGGCGTTTTCCCAATGTGCCCCTAATAGGAGTTAAGGGTAGTATCAATTACAACCCACTGCTGTTCAAAAGACAACTGGGCTATGCACTGGTCCACACTCCTAAGGCACAGGACTTGGTTGAGACTCTTTATTGTGAGAACAAGCTTAATCTGGCTACTGTTAGGCAGCCAGCCTGGGCCTGGGATAATGTTCAAACCAAGGGAATAACCATTTTGGGGAAGTGCAACAGTGTGGCATCAGCACAATATTATGAGTGGTCCTATGCCAGGGCCCAATTCTCTGGAATGCCCTTTACTATAGAAGATATGCCTGAATCATCTTCAGCACCACCCCCTGCCACTATCAGTTTGGAGGAGTTTGAGAGTTTGAAAGAAAGAAATGAGAAGTTAACCCAGGCTTTGCAGAAGACCCTCCGGGAGAGGAGTGAGGGTAGGATGGAGATTGAGAGGTTAGAGAAGTTGAGAGTGGAGCATTTGACTAAGATTGAGAAGTCTGGGGATTATATCAAAAAGTCTAAAGCTGGAGAACAAATTCTGAAGAATGCTTGCAAAGAAGCCCAGTTCCAGAGAGCAAGGACAGACTTGTATCTGAAGGAGAGCCAGGCCCGGTGGGTCAGGATCACTGAGGCTCGTACTCTGGAGGACAAGAGAGTTCAAGACAAGATAGAGCAACTGGAAGTTGGTGTCAAAGAACAGCAAGAAGCCCTGGCAGCAGCCCAGAGGGAAATATCAGAGCTGAAGATCAAAGCAGGAGTGAAGAGGTCAAAGGACCAAAGCCAGCACAAGAAGCTAACAGCAGCTGTTACGACCCGGAATCTCCTCATCAGGAATCTCACGGAGCGTCCGGCTGATCCTGTGACCGAAGCACTTCTCAAGGAAGTTCGTGAGGATGAGTTTGGTCTTGGTGTTTGACCATTTGTTTGTTGTTGCTTTCATTCCGTGTATTTTTCATTTTTCCTTGTAATGTATTTTGACCCCCCAGAGGGCTTGTATTTGTAAAACAAACTATGTACCATTTTGCTTTTTTTTTGTAATATATGTATTGGTTTGTTCCATCCGGGTTTCACTTCAAAAGCAACATCAACAGCATCTTCAAGGGTCTGGAAGGGTCAAAACTGAATGCCAAACCGGATACCTTGAAAACAAATAAGCATAAATGCATTGCATGCTAACCCTTTTGTTTGTTTTGTAGGTTTTTTTGTTTTATTGCTGCTAACTCTGTTGTGATGTTCAGGAATTATTGCTCGGCGCCGGGTATTTCCCCTCAACCGTCCGCACCGTTATCCGACCCGTAACAATCTTCCGGGCATTCAAATGGATCAGATGCAGCAGGACCTTACTGAGGTCAGAAATCAAATGGCAAACGAAAGGCTAGAGATGAGGAATCAAATGACTCAGTTTATGGAAGTGATGAACAACATGGCTCAGAGCCAGGAAAGATTGAGGGCCGTGGTGGAAAGGCAGAATCAAGAAGATCCACATATAGGGACTGCCGGCACCAGCAACAATGAAAGGGTCCAACCTCATGTAAATCACCCTGTATTTGGACCACATCTCCATCCTGAGGTCAACATCCCTGCAAATGTTCAAGGGACTGCCACTGCAGCCAGGGTACTTCAAGAAGATCCCCAGGAGGATCAATTCACAGTAATGGGTGCTGGGGAAGAAGCTTATGATAGAAGGTTGGATGAGATAGCTGAGAAGTTGAGGTCCTTAGTGTCTCAAAACTCTTTGGGTTTCGATGTCATGGACATGGGCTTGGTAGACGGGGTCAGGATCCCCCATAAGTTTAAGCCTCCTTGCTTTGAAAAATACAACGGGACTTCATGCCCCCGGACTCATTTGCAATCATTTCTGGGAAGGCTGAAGGCCTATACTATGGATGAGAAGCTCTGGATGTTCTATTTCGAGGATAGCTTAACTGGAGCGTCAAGAGAATGGTACTCTCACTTGACAAGGGCAACTATCAGATGCTGGAAGGACCTGGCAGAGGCCTTCATCAGACAGTATCAATACAACTTAGACATGGCACCCAACAGGACTCTCCTAATGGGAATGTCACAGTCGTCAAGGGAAAGTTTCCGAGAATATGCCCAGAGATGGAGGCAATTGGCTGCTGCTGTTCAACCACCTATGTCTGAAAGAGAAATGGCAGATATGTTCATGAACACCCTTCAGGGGACTTACATTGACAGGCTGGCTGCTTTCTCTTCCACTAGCTTTGCAGACGTTGTCATAGCCGGGGAGAGAATTGAAAGCCTATTGAAGATGGGTAAGATATCTGACAATGGTGCAAGTTCGTCCAGTAGTACAAGGAAGCCTTTTGCAGGCCCGAGAAGAACTGGCGAGACCAATGCCATCCACACCAACAGGGGCAGGCCCCAATATGTTCACAGATCAGTGGCGGCAGTCACCATTCCTGCTCCAGCTCATCCTCAACCCGTTTATCAACCTCCGCAACAAAACTATCAACCACAACCGCAGTACCATCAACAGAATCAGTATCCTCCGAGAAAGTACAACAACAGCAACACCAACAACAACAATAGCCAACAAAGGCCATTCCAGCAGAGGCCTTCTCAAGCTAACAGGGTAATCGATCCGATCCCTATGCCATATGCTACATTGCTGCCACAACTCCTGAAACTCAACCTGGTTGAGCTAAGGACGTTGGCACCTCCAGATCCCAACAGTCTACCCAGGAATTATGATTCCAACGCCAGATGTGCCTTCCATTCAAATGCACCTGGCCACAGTACAGAAAAGTGCAGAGCCCTGCACATGAAGGTACAAGACCTGGTAGACTCAAAAGCTCTGAATTTCGCACCACCACCCAATGTCAATAAGAACCCAATGCCAAACCACGGTGGTCCCAGAATTAACGCTATTGAAGAAGACAAGCCGTCATATTTAATAACCAGTGTGGGTCAGATCCGGACACCGTTGGTAGAAATTAAGGCTCAGCTCCTCGAATGTCAAATGTTCCCGGGGTGTGAGTTGGGGTGTGCTTACTGCAATATCTCGGTAAATGGGTGCGATAACCTGAGGAATGGCATAGACGGTCTTATTCAGAGTGGCCAGCTTCAGATCACTACATCATTTCCTACAAATCCAGCAATCTCATCAGCAACGGTTCCGATATCTCCTACAACTGCAACAACCATTGTTCCTGACAATTCTTCGGCTTCATCAACAAGTACTTCATCTATCATCTCAACTGACCAGCAATCAACAAATTTTTCTTCTACAACTCCAGCACCACTCCATTTTGAAACTCCTACAACAACAACATCCATCCTCCCATTAATGTCTCCTACAACACCAGCAACAAATCATGAAGATGTCTCAACTGTCACAATATTTTATGATCCTGAAAACAACTCTGCCTACAACTCAGAAAGTGCTGCTCCCATCAGAGCACCGGTCACAATTTATTACGATCCACAGACTATCACAATTCCTTCCGCAGCTGCAGTCAGTCCAGTCACTATCACGGTGCCTGGACCAATGCCTTATGAAAGCAACAATGCCATCCCGTGGCATTACGGCTCTGACCTGTACTGTGAAGGACAAAGAATCACTTTTGAATCATCAACCCCTGCACCACAAATTGACAATGTGGGAGGAGGCGGAGGCTTCACTCGAAGCGGACGTCTTTTCGCCCCACAAATTCAGAGACCCACTGCCGAAGCAGAAGCTGCCGCCAAGGCAAAAGGGAAGAGCCCTGTGCAGGAAGATCAAACTGTCAAAGAAGCTTTGAAAACACCCTTCGATCAAGAGGTTGATGAGTTCATGCGAATCATCAAGAAGAGTGATTATAAAATAGTGGATCAGCTTCATCAGACGCCTTCCAAGATCTCAATCCTATCATTGCTTATGTGCTCCGAAGCCCATCGGAATGCACTACTCAAAGTCTTGCACGCAGCTTACGTGCCTGAAGAGATCACTGTCAATCAGCTAGAAGCTGTGGTTGGAAATGTTAATGCTAGTCACGGACTAGGGTTCACCAATACTGATTTGACAACGGAAGGCCGCAACCATAACAAAGCCTTACACATAACCATGGAATGCAAAGGTGCTGTCCTTTCTCATGTGCTGGTAGACATGGGGTCATCCCTCAATGTCTTACCCAAGAAGGCCTTGGTGAAGCTAGAATATGATGGATTGGCATTGAGACCCAGCAACCTGGTGGTGAGAGCCTTTGATGGCTCAAAGAGATCGGTTCTGGGAGAGATTGAATTGCCCATAACGATTGGCCCGCAGACCTTCCAAACTATCTTCTACGTGATGGATATACAGCCTGCCTACAGCTGTCTATTGGGTAGGCCATGGATTTACGCCGCTGGCGCCGTGACCTCTACCCTTCACCAGAAGTTAAAATACGAGTGGGAGGGTCAAATCGTTACAATCTGTGGAGAGGAGGATATTTTTGTCAGCCACCTGGCTACCTATAAGTATATTGAGATGGACGGGGAGATCCATGAAACAATGAGCCAGGGTTTTGAAGCCTTGAATGTCAATGAAACATCTGCTGTGCCTGGTACTTCAATATCATCATACCAACAAGCCCGGAAGGTTGTTGAGGGAGGAAACGCCCAAGGCTGGGGCAAACTGTTATCGGTGGAGAAGAAAGAGGATAGATTTGGGTTGGGTTACAAACCAACTCAACAAGATCAAGCAGCGGCTGCGAAAGAGCCCAACTTTGTGAGTGGGGGAATGCTCACCCCTGATGCTGTCAACTGTTTGGAAGACGAGCTGGAAGAAGAACGCAACCTGGAAAGCTGGATTCGTCCAAAGATCCCGGGGAGCAGTATCTCAAACTGGTCTTCCCAGGAAATTATAAGAGTTACTCATGCAGAGTAATTATTATTTCCTGTATTTTATAGCATGCATCAAAGTCTTGCATCTTGCCCAAGATGACAAGACTCATTTTGTAATCGGGCCATCTGTACTTTTTGTGCAACAAGATTAATCAATGAAATATCAGACATCTTTTTGCAAACGAGTCTTTTTCTTTTTCGCTCACTGTTTTTCCATTTTTCTTTTTGTACAAAAAATAAATGGCAGTGTTTTCAAAATGACAACTTTATTTCACTTTTCTAAAACAAGATTAAAATCAAATCACTAAAATGAACCAACTGAACCCTTGCAGAGTGTGCCTTCCAGACAGCACCGACAACAACACGGCTATGACTTCGTATGACTTTGACAATCCAATCAATCAAGCTGATGAAGGGGTTGAAGAAGAATATGAGCTTCCTGAAGAGCTAGCCAGATTGTTGAGACAAGTGGAAAAGGTTATTACTCCTCACCAGGAGGAGGTTGAAGTGATTAATCTTGGTACAGATGAAGACGTGAAAGAGGTTAAAATCGGGGCCTGCTTACAAGACTCAGTGAAGAAACAACTGATTGACCTGCTTCAAGAGTATGTGGACGTGTTTGCTTGGTCTTATCAAGATATGCCAGGGTTGGACACCGACATTGTTGTGCACAAGCTGCCTTTGAGAGAAGAATGCCCGCCAGTTAAGCAGAAACTGCGCCGTACTCGCCCGGACATGGCGATGAAAATCAAGGAAGAGGTACAAAAGCAGTGGGACGCCGGGTTCCTTGCTGTAACTAGCTATCCACCGTGGGTTGCTAACATTGTACCTGTGCCTAAGAAAGACGGCAAAGTAAGAATGTGTGTGGACTACCGGGATCTGAACAGAGCCAGCCCGAAAGACGATTTCCCTTTACCTCACATCGATGTATTGGTTGATAATACGGCTCAGTTCTCGGTATTCTCCTTCATGGACGGATTTTCAGGATACAATCAGATCAAAATGTCTCCTGAAGACATGGAGAAGACAACATTCATCACACCCTGGGGCACGTTCTGTTACAAGGTGATGCCATTGGGACTCAAGAATGCTGGTGCGACGTATCAACGGGCTATGGTGACATTATTCCACGATATGATCCATAAAGAAATAGAATGTTATGTGGATGACATGATTGCCAAGTCCCTTACTGAAGAAGACCACCTGGTGAATCTACTAAAGTTATTCAAGCGTCTGAGGAAGTACCAGTTGAAGCTGAACCCCAACAAGTGCACATTCGGGGTGCGATCCGGGAAGCTGCTGGGATTTATTGTAAGCGAGAAAGGGATTGAAGTGGACCCTGATAAAGTCAAAGCCATCCAAGAGATGCCTGCACCGAAGACAGAGAAAGAAGTTCGAGGGTTCTTAGGTCGATTGAACTATATCTCGAGGTTCATATCCCACCTTACAGCGACCTGTGAACCCTTGTTCAAATTGTTGAGAAAAGAACAGACGGTCAGGTGGAATGAAGACTGCCAGAAGGCTTTTGACAAGATCAAAGAATACTTACAAGAACCTCCAATCCTTATGCCTCCAGTTGAAGGAAGACCTCTGATCATGTACTTGACAGTATTAGAAGAGTCAATGGGGTGTGTGCTGGGCCAGCATGACGAGTCTGGTCGAAAAGAGTATGCAATATACTACCTAAGCAAAAAGTTTACCGACTGTGAACAACGTTATTCACTGCTCGAGAAAACTTGCTGTGCTTTAGCGTGGGCTGCTCGCCGACTGAGACAGTATATGTTGACCCACACTACTTTATTGATCTCAAAAATGGACCCAGTTAAGTACATATTTGAGAAGCCAGCTCTTACCGGACGGGTTGCAAGATGGCAAATGATCCTTACTGAATATGACATCCAGTACACATCTCAGAAAGCCATCAAGGGCAGTGTATTGTCTGAATATCTTGCTGAGCAACCTATTGATGATTACCAGCCTATGAGATTTGACTTCCCTGATGAAGACATCATGTTCATAAAAGCGAAAGATCATGAAGAGCCTATTCACACTGAAGGGCCTGACCCGGAAGAAGAATGGACTATGATGTTTGACGGGGCTGTTAACATGAATGGTCGTGGTGTTGGTGCAGTACTCATTACACCCAAGGGAGTTCACATGCCTTTCTCGGCAAAACTCACTTTCAACTGCACTAACAACGAAGCTGAATACGAAGCTTGCATTATGGGTCTTGAGGAAGCCATTGACCTCAGGATCAAGACATTGACCGTATTCGGAGGTTCAGCTTTGGTAGTCAATCAAACCAACGGCAAATGGTACACCCACCAGGATCATCTGATACCTTACAGGGATTATACAAGGAGGTTACTGACTTTCTTCACAACAGTCAAGCTTGAGTATATCCCTCGGGACGAGAATCAGTTTGCAGATGCTCTGGCTACCATTTCATCCATGATCAAAGTTCAGACTGCCAACTTTGTACCTCAGATTTCAGTGTCCAGACTTGACAGACCAGCATATGTGTTCGCAGCAGATATTGTTAAAAATGATAAGCCTTGGTTCCATGACATTAAGTGCTTCTTAGAGGATCAAACATACCCACCTGGGGCATCTTCCAATGATAAGAAGACTTTGAGAAGGCTTGCTGGAAGTTTCTTTCTGAACACTGATGGGTCTTTATACAAAAGGAACTTTGATATGGTACTCCTCAGATGTGTTGATAAGACAGAAGCAGACTTGTTAATGCACGAGGTGCACGAAGGATCTTTTGGTACCCATGCTGGAGGGCATGCCATGGCTAAGAAATTTCTAAGATCAGGCTATTACTGGATCACAATGGATGCCGATTGTTGTGCCTATGCCAGAAAATGCCACAAATGCCAGATCTATGCGGATAAAGTGCATGTGCCTCCCAATCCTTTGAACATCATGTCTTCACCCTGGCCCTTTGCTATGTGGGGCATCGACATGATTGGTAAGATTGAACCGACTGCGTCGAACGACCACAGATTCATCCTGGTTGCCATTGATTATTTCACCAAGTGGGTCGAAGCAGCTTCCTATGCCAATGTTACAAGACAAGTGGTGGCCAGATTTCTGAAGAGAGATATCATCTGTCGATATGGAGTGCCCGAGCGAATCATTACTGATAATGGTTCCAATCTAAACAACAAAATGATGGCAGAGCTGTGCCGGGACTTCAAAATACAACATCACAATTCTTCTCCTTACAGGCCAAAGATGAATGGCGCTGTTGAGGCAGCAAATAAGAACATCAAGAAGATTGTGCAGAAGATGGTAGTTACCTACAGAGATTGGCATGAAATGCTACCATTTGCCTTGCATGGGTACCGCACGTCAATCAGAACATCCACTGGGGCAACACCGTATCAGCTTGTGTATGGTATGGAGGCAGTCCTACCTGTTGAGGTTGAATTACCCTCCTTGCGAGTACTGATGGATGTTAAACTGAATGAAGCAGAATGGGTTCGGGCCCGATTCGAACAACTGAGTCTGATTGAAGAGAAGAGATTGGCCGCAATCTGTCATGGGCAGTTATATCAGAAAAGAATGTAGAAGGACTTCGATCAGAAAGTCAGGCACCGAGAATACCAAATGGGAGATCTTGTGCTGAAGAGAATCCTCCCTCCTCATACAGACCATAGGGGCAAATGGACTCCAAATTATGAAGGACCATTCGTAGTAAAGAAATTTTTCTCCGGTGGAGCACTGATGCTCAGCACCATGGATGGTGGAGATTTCCCGTCCCCTGTGAATTCAGATGCAGTTAAAAAATACTTCGCATAAAAATGACCCGCTGGACACAAAAACAGAATGTAAGTCCAGGCAAAATAGGGCATCCCGGCGAGTCAAAAACAGAATAAAAGACTTGGGCAAAAATAAGGGAAAATAAGCAAAAAAAACGTACACCCGCTGAGTTGAAAAGCCACATTGGACAGCTCAGGCAAAAATGGGTATCCCGATGGATTGAAAACCCGAAAGGGCGATCCATGCAAAATAAGGGAATAAGCGAACAACTGCACTCTGAATT
This sequence comes from Lathyrus aphaca, assembly GCA_963966055.1. NCBI lineage: Eukaryota > Viridiplantae > Streptophyta > Magnoliopsida > Fabales > Fabaceae > Lathyrus > Lathyrus aphaca. The sequence continues at coordinate 422,566,894 of OZ014520.1, forward strand.
CGTCTGTATCATCTGCAACTTGGCAAGCTTCGAAAGGATCAAGCTTCAATCAGAATCAACATTCTTCGAAAAGCAAGATGAGAAGAACGTCAAAAGTCATACGGGTCATAGTGAAGAGGAAGCTCCTTAAAGCATCATCAACACTGCCAACATTTGGTTTCTCAATTTGTAACAATCTCCTCATTTCAGGGGATATGTTCCTTTGACTGTATCTCGCCAATTCAGGGCATATGAATTAATAAAATCAGATTTTCAGTCATGTCTCGTTTTGTACATTTTATTTGCAAAAAAGTCTGATGTCTCGAAAGAAAAAAACTGATTGCATAAGAATACAGATGCTTATCTTCAAATAAAAACATGCTTGCAGGAAATATGCTTACTCTCAGAAGTATCCTAACTCCTATGACGGAATCCAGTAAGGGATACCTCGGGTTTATCTTGTGCGTTTCTCTATCCTTTTCAGGATTGTAGGTATCCAGAATGCAACTCGGGGCATGAAAATTTTATCCCAGCAAGCTGGCAAATCAACACTCAATTTTATCACCCAAATTGCTCTTTCCCCAGCTGAGTTGCCTTTCATGACTTCCCCAGTTGAGTTTGCCCCTTATTGCTTATTCCCATCAGAGCTGCCAGGCATCACAGAAGGCACCTGTATCCCCGGCTGAGTCAAGGATCCTCTTCAACAGAATCCTTAGGGAGGTCTCTCAGTGATCTCTCTCTCTCCCCAGCCGAGTTGCCTTTTTATCCTCAGCCGGAGCACAAAAGTCAGGGAACCATCCCCCTACAGAGTTCCAGCCTCTATCCAGAAGAGCAGCGCATAGGAGTCACAACAGAGTGAAGAAAGCTTCTGTAAACCCCAGCTGGGTCTCTCATTTATAAGGATAGGTCTATCAATGACCCGAATCCCCAAGTAGATATCATATCATCTGATCTACCCATGATCTCATCCCCAGCTGGGATGACTACTACAAACGGATCGATCGAAGATCTTCGCAGCAACGGGACCCAGATCCCGGTTTGGTATCTTTGCACAATCATAGCATTTGCATCATATTCACCCACAAAGCGTAGCATTCCGTCTAGTACGGAGCATTACGGCAAAAATCCAACACATAGCATAATCATAAGCCATGTTTTGAATCAGCACTTGTGACCAGTAACCATTCATCAGAATGCAGAATACTTTCCCCCAGAGTCCCCACCAGAGTCCCAGCAAAAGCAGCTGCCTCACAATCCACATACACCAGTATATACTCATCCTGACACCCGTCCATGTCATATCTCCCAGCAGAAAGCCAAAGACATCCTCTTTGCACTCACATATACTTGTATATACACTTTCTTGACACCCGTCCGTGTCATATCCCTAGCACAGTCATCTACACTTTGTACATCCGATATTTGTTCATATTATACTTTTCCCTCTTGACACTCGTCCGTGTCACTCTCCCCAGCAGATAAACACTCATCCATATATACTCATACTACTTATACAGATACTCGTCCGTATCTTGTATGTACCACTTATATATCCCCACAGGTTCGACACTAGTCCTTGTTCTTTGTTAACCAGTTGGTACTCGTCCGTATCATCATCTCAGAACATGTGTCAAGCGTTTGTTTCTACATGATACTTGTCCGTATCTTAGTCTTAAGGATGCTCGTCCGCATCTTTAATCCATACACTGTGTCAAACACTTTTGTCTTCTTGAATATAGACACTCGTCTGTGCCTACTATTCCCCAGAAGAGTCCCCTCAGATTCAACACTCGTCCGTGTTCTCTGTTAACCAGTTGATACTCGTCCGTATCATCATCTTTGAACACGCGTCAGTATTTGTTTCTACCCGATACTCGTCTGTATCGTAGTCTTAAGGATGCTCGTCCGCATCTTTAATCTATACACAATACCAAACACTCATACCTTTTGTTTCTTGGATATAAACACTCGTCCGTGTTTACTACTCCCCAGTAGATCGCCAACAAAGCAAATTTTCCTTATTATCTGACACTCGTCCTGTGTCATGATAAACCCTGAGAGCAGCCGTACCCTGCTAGGTGGTCGTCCTCCACCTCTTGATGGTCGTCCTCCATCATGCTCATCCGATGGCCGTCCCCATCGTTGATATTTTTAGCAGCCGTCCCCTGCTGGGTGGTCGTCCTCCACCTTTTGATGATCGTCCTTCATCATTTTATCCAATGGCCGTCCCCATTGTTGATTTTGGTTATCTGGCATTCGTCCTATGTCATGATAAACCCTGAGAGCAGCCGTCCCCTGCTAGGTGGTCGTCCTCCACCTCTTGATGGTCGTCCTCCATCATGCTCATCCGATGGCCGTCCCCATCGTTGATATTTTCGGCAGCCGTACCCTGCCAGGTGGTCGTCCTCCACCTTAGATGACCGTCCCTCATCTTAACCCAACAGAGCAGCCGTCCCCTGCTAGGTGATCGTCCTTCACCTTTGATGGCCGTACCCCATCATCTGTTTATTTCATTTATTCTTTAGCCCGATGGTCGTCCCCGTCGTGGTCCCTTTTTCTTTTAGCCCGATGGCCGTCCCCATCGTTGGTTACTTTGCTTTGTGAACTTGATGGCCGTCCCCGTCGTGTTTCACTGATCCCCAGAAAATTTTACAGCTTTATCTTGATGGCCGTCCCCATCATGATTTCTTACTTTTCCCAGCTAGTCGGCCGTCCCCGTCTTTGCTTCACCTTTTATCCCCAGCATGTCGGCCGTCCCCGTCATTGCTTTATTCTCAGTACTTTCCCAGCATGTCGGCCGTCCCCGTCATTGCTTTGTTTCCCGCACTTTACAATATACTTTATCTTTCTTTTACAATCTATATCCCTTTTCTTCTTCATTCTGTGAGTGCAAATTTTGGACTGTCTTTGGTATTCAACCACAAGTTATCTGGTTTGCCTGTTAAGCCGTTGCTTACAACCTGCACAGCTAACTCATGTTTGAATAGGGGCAGCTGTAAACACCCCAAATTTGCCCTCACCCATTCACACCATGGCTTGTGATCATCTCATATGCATAAACACAATCATATCATCTCATATCTCATTTTTGATTCACTGCATAGTTTCTAAGTCATCTGCACCTAGGGTTTGTGATCTGAGCAACCCAAGAGCCTCCTGGGCCACTCCAAAGGCCATCAATCAATTCAAAGGGATCCATGTGTGTCCTTATATCATATTACATCTTCTCAAAGTCAAAAATGCAAAAGAATCACAAGAACTGGGATTGGTATGGATGCAGAGCCAAGTTTGACTGCACAGTTGACCTAAAATTAGGGTTTTGGTTTCAGGGGCCATAACTCCAAATTTTTTGGTCATTCTTGTTTCCATTGGTCTCTATATGGTATAGGGAGTATGCATATCAATTTTCATGAAGAAATTCCATGGGGAAGTCATCTGATCAAGGGTTGACTTTTCAGACAAGTCAGTGCAAAATCAGGGCATCTGAGGCCCCCAGTGACCCAACCAAGGGGTGATCTTCATCATTTTGAGTGTATATGGTCTTTATTTGATCATAGAAGAAGATTGAAGTTCACAAAAATCAAGAATTTGAAGTTTTTGCAAAGTTGACTTTTTTGGGCATAGTTGACTTTTCAAGGATATGTCATTTTAGGTCATTTTTCAAGCCTTGATTTTTGATCCAAGAAAGCTTCAAATGGAAAAACCTTGGTCATGAAAGTTGTAGGATACATTTTTCCCTTTTCAAAAAGTACAAGAACATGATCAAATTCTTCTTGGATCAAAAGTTATGGTGTGACAAAGTTGGCAAAAATCATTGATTTTCAAGATGTGCACTAAATGGAAAATTTGCAAAATCATGCTTCAAGGCAAGTTGTAACTTCTAGTTGGCATCAAACCATTACACAAACATTCTATGTGACATAAAAGCCAGAATTGAACCAAAATGCTCATGTTTCATGGCTTATGGAATGAGAAAATCACATGTGAACCAAAATGAGCCAACTTGCAAAACTCATGATCACACTTCCTACCACTTGCTACATTGGATGCTGAGCTTTGCTAGCCCTTCCCCTCGCCCTTGCTGCGCCAGCCCCATGCTTGTACTAGCCTAGAACCAAGCCATACCTCTCTTACACAAAGAGTGGACTTTTGGCAAAAGTGAACTTACCAATCAATAAAGGCCATGTCAAATCATCTGACCTATAGGATTATTTTATACTATCCTTTGGCAAGCAAAACATATCAAGAAGCAAGGCTGAAACAGATCACAAGACACCATACACAAAAACACACCCCATTTGCATTTCTCTTCGAATCTGCCTCCACAAGCCTCAAACACTCAAACCATTTTCATACCTCAACTCATCATGCCTCATTAAGCCCAAACCACCAAAGAACCAAGCCTGAATCAAGCAAGAACTCCACTTCTCCATTTTCACTCCAACTTGCAGTTTCTTTCGAAACTCACTCCACAAGCCATAAACATCCAAACTCACTCCACAAACCTTCTTAAAACATCACCCTGATCACAAAGAACCACCCACATTGGCCTGAAACTGCCTGAATCACCATTGCCATTTTCAACTGAGCTTGAGCAGAAGCTGTTCAAACTCTTCATCTAGCCAGCATAAACTTCTCCAAAGCATTCAAGCATCATCAAGAGGTCATAAGGAGTGGATTTCACAAGGAGGGGAGGTCAGAAAGTTGCTGGAGTGAAAGCTTCGAATCTCAGGTAGCTCAAGAAATATTTTTCCAGAAATCATTTTTTATGTTCTAAACTTGTTCTCCATGCTTCACTGATTATCCTGATGCTTTTAGTTTTGGAAATGGTGATGAAATGAGAATTTAATTGATCTCTGAAACTCTGTGACCTAAAATTTTGTTTTGCTCGATTCATGAGTTTGGGGAAGAATAAATTTGTTTTGATTGGGGGTTTTGGTTCGTGAGTGAGTGGGAATCATTTCCATGTTTTTAGATTTCGTTTTAGTTAGGTTTTGAGAGAGTTTGGAGATTTTCAGGTGGGCTTCCCACCGGAGAAGACGACCGGAGGTCTTCTCCGGCCACCTGAAAGTCATTATGCCCTAATCCTGTAATTAAATGTCATTTGAATTTGGACCGTAGGATCAGTTGACTCCATTGACCTCCCGCGCGTGTGAATGGCTCAGATCTGATCATTATGCCCTAATCCATTTAATTAGTTTTAATTAATTATAATTAAATTAATTCGTCCAGAGTGAATCTAGACCCTCCATTCACGCGCGCAGTCCACCCATTCAAACCCAGAATCAATCTCAGCCACTCTTTCTGTTGACTTTTCCTTTTTCTTTATTTTAATTTCATTTCTTTTCTTTTTATTTGCATAATTTATTAAAAATAGTAAAAAATGTCTAAAAATTATGAAATTTTTTATCCTGAGTTTCATTAATTTTCATGACACAAAAATATTTTTGTTTTCATTTTTAGCATTAAAAAAGTATTTTTAAATATTTAAAAGATTATTTTTAATTGATTAATGAAAATTAATTAATTAAAAATACTTATAGGTATTTAAAAATCACCAAAAAATTCATGAAATGTTCTAAGACATTTAGAAACATTGTCCAACCTTCAAACCAAATTTATTTTTTGATCTTGATGCATTTTGAGAATTTTTCATTGAATTAAAATCATTTTTGTGCAATATTTTGATCCAAAGTTCAAAAAATCATTTCTGCCTATCCATGAAGAGTTGGACATTGATTCTTTTTGCATTGCATTGTGTTTAGCATGAAGTTTGTGAGATAAAATGGCCATGATTTGATCTTGCATTTTCAAATTGTTTGACACTTCTTTTGTTTAGGAACCCTAAAAACCCTAGAATCTTGTAAAAATCATAACTTGAAAGTGGTTAGGAGTTGAGACCTCTCCTTTGGGCATTGGTTTAGTATAGGATTAGGGGTCCTTTGTGTGGCATTTTCCATTTTTTATCTTAGGGTTTGCTTCTGATTTTGACTTTTGTTTGATGTTTGGTTCATAAACCCTAATTTGGGCTTTCATATGCATCCATCTTGCATTCTCTTGCATAACATGACTTGCCATGACATTTCAAGCATCCATGTGATTCATTTGACATCATAAGACATATTGAAAGCATGTTTGATCATTGCATCATGTATTTGCCATGTTGTATGCCATGTGCACTTCATAACTTTTCATGTATGTTCATGCTTCCTAACTTGCTTCATTTGCATTCATAAGCTTGTATGATCATTTCCATGTGCTGCCTCATGTTTGTAGCATCTCATAACACCATTAGCATCATGTATATGCTTCTGGTTTTGTTTCTCATCATGTCATCTCATCCCATTTTGGCATTGCATTGCATTCCTTTTCTAACATTTCAGGTGGTAAGTGAACTTGAGAAGTGAATTTGCCTTCACTTCTCATAACTTTTCTTTTCATCTCTCTTGCATCCATTGCTGCATTTTTATATGTGTTTGAGTTTGAGCTTGCTCATTCTTCTTCTTCTCACTTTCTTTCTTCAAGTGACTTGACTTCTTGAATGAAGCAAGTCACTTTGCTTCTCTTGATCCTTTCATCTGCTTCCTGGTGGTTCCTTTGAAGATTTCTCTTGTAAACCTCACAAACCTTAGGAACAACCAAGCATGACAATGATTAGGGTTTTGATTAGTATCCCCTCATAGTTTTACCTTTGTGTCTCTTTTGAGTCTTCTCTTCTCATCTCATAATCAGGGACTAAACCCTAAAGGCTTTAAGGCTTTGTGATCAAGCTTATGCCTGCATCCTTCTCTTAGGATGGATTGTATAACCTTAATCCTAAGTGTTAAAACCTTAATGTGTTTAAATCCTCTAATTAATTCACCTAATAAGTATCAAGACATCACACTTGTAACTTGGGCCTTGCATTAGGGTTCTAATTCTTCCTTAAATGGTTAAGAAGGACTAACCCTAGTGTTAATGGACAAGTCCTCCTCAAGTTGTCTTACAAACCATAAAAATCACTTCATCATCATATCATTGAATAAAATCCACTTAATCAAAGGCTTGTTTTGTCATGAGCTTAATCCCTAATCATGGATTAAGTTGAGGAGCTTTCCTCAGCTTAAACATTCTCATCTATTATCCTTCTATTAGGATGGTGTAATGAGTCTGTTTAATCCCTGATTATGGCTTAATCTCATTACTTAACACTAAACAAAAACACCAAAAACATCTAGATAATCACAAGTAGGTTAATGATCTTAATCCTACATCAAAGGTGATTAAGTGTGAGAATCTGACTTCACACTTAAGGTATTCTCATTACCCCTAATCAGAGGGAAGATGTGATGAGTTTACTAACCCATTGGTTTAGGCTTAAGCTCATTAACTTATGACAAACTTTCAAAAGCAATAAAAGACTGAAAACTCAAAAACAAACAATAATCGTCTCCTCCGGGATTCTTTCCTCATCTCATTCACTCACAACCGAGAACTTGCTTCTTCCGTCTAATGCAAGACAGTTTGCATCTGTGCCAGACAGATCATACACTTAAGCATAGGCAAGTAAGCAGTTCACAAGTCAATTCATCTTCAGTCTCTTTGGGTCGAACTACGGTGTTCTGACTTCCTCATTGCACGAGAGGATACGTAGGCATAACTTAACGGTTATCGAACAAAAGTCTCTGTATATTCCCCCTCTTTCTAGCCTCATTCTTTTAGCCTCATGATCTTGAGCATCCTATTCCTGTTCTTACACTGACACTGTACATGCTCCACATCACATTTCTTTTACACTGACACCTGTACATTCTTTTCCAGCTATTTTACACACAGATTGCACTGACACTACCCCTTTAAAACACAAATCTTTTAAGCGTGGATCCCGTCGAGTACGGCGGACAATCTGGGTGCTAATACCTTCCCAGGTTGTAACCAACCCCCTTTCTCAGTCTCTCTGGTTCGCAACCGTCTTATCCATCTTTTTCTAGGTCTATGCAGCATTACCTTTCCTCCGGGATAAAAATGCCTAGCTGGCGACTCTATTCATCTCCAGTGAGTTCACGGCTGTGTGTTCTCATTGTCCCTCTCGCCGACCGTTCGCGTCTGTACCTTTATTTGGGCCAGTCCCATTTATCGGGAGCGACAGCTTGGCGACTCTGCTGGGGACCCTTATACTGCAACCAGGGCTTCTGGTTCTTTTTGTGGGTTCCTCCTAGCGCTTGATTGATTTGTGTTTACTGGGGTGTTATGTGCTTATTTGTGTTTGTATATTTGCTTTATTTACTGCTTTCCGTACAGCTTTATTTATTGCTTTCTTTACAGTTTTTTTCATATATCATATTGTCATGCTGCTGGCTGGATCTGTTGTTTGCTTTGGTGGGTGGGTGATCCATTGAGAGTTAAGGTCCTATACCTGGGACCTGAGTGACACCTAGGCTAGAGTGAATCATATTCTTTCCCATTCCATCTCGGTCTGGTGCGGGAATGTGAAACACGGTTCAGATATGGGTTTCTTCTTGAGAACTCTGTGTTGCAGATTTCCTGCAATGCTAGGGCTATCTGGGAAGCCTGCTAAGTCTGGATGACCTTTTAGTATTGACCTTCAGAAATTGAGGTGAATTAGAGGAGGAACTTTTATGGTTATTGTAAACACTGTACCTCCGGGTTAGAAGTGTTTACACTTCTCATAACTGATCCAAGTCTGAGGATCCTTGTTTTAGAACACCACCTGTGAGGGGGATGGGCTGTTTACAGGTTTGCAGGTACCTTTGGCCTCAGAATACCCTGTTACTTTGATTTGATTAAGAATACTCCATGTTGGAACAGTTCTTGTGATTCTAAACCCTGGACATGTGGCTCTTTATTTGAGTCCCCCACCTTGGTTACTGGATTTATAGACCTCCATCTGGTATTCTTGAATATGTCTTGGACTTATATCAGAGCTCTTGATCAGATCCAGCTCAGTCACAGACCCTTGCATATCATTTGCATACATAAACATTGCATCATATTGACATTTGCTTATTTGTGTTTCAGGGTATCCACTTTCATCTTTGGTTTTGGTTTTAACCCCATCTTCAGCATTGACCCATCTTCATCAGCATCTGCTTCAGTTATCACCTGCACCAGCCAATCAGTGGCCATTTCTTCAGTATTATCATCAGCACTTGTCTCTACTCATCTTCAGCAACATGGCTCCTAAAAAGAGCAACATCACCTACCACTTCTTCCAGCCAGAGCTATCTGACATCAGGAGGATTCAGACCCTGATCACTCCAGATCACATACCATTGTTCAGGGAACACTACGGAGATATACTTGATATGGTTATGGATCTGGACCCTTCACAGAGAAGCTTGATCCACACCTGCATTCAGTTTTATGATCCCCCATTGAGGTGTTTTACTTTTCAGGACTTTCAGCTAGGCCCTTTATTGGAAGAATACTCATCATTGGTTGGTCTGCCTATCAGGGGTGGAATCCCTTTCAACCCTGAGATGGTCTTTCCTGGTAATGGAGAAGTAGCAAAGGCTTTGCATCTGGAACCTGTTCTGATTGAGCAGCATATGACTTCCAAAGCTGGAATCCCTGGTTTTCATCTGGACTTCTTGATCTCTCAAGCTACCCTGAAAGCTTCTTTAGGAGAGTGGAAAGCTGTCTGTGCTTTGTTGGCCTTGAGTATATATGGAATTGTGTTGTTCGCAGACGAGCCTCGATTCATTAGCAAGAATGCAATCCATCTGTTCATCTTGAAGAACCCAGTGCCAACTTTATTAGGGGATCTTTACTATTCAGTGCATCAGAGGAATGAAAAGCAGAGGGGAAGATTAGTGAGGTGTTGTGCTCCATTGTTCCATACTTGGCTTCTCAGGCATCTACCCAGGACAGATGCATTTTTGAATCCTCATCAGCAGAAAAACTGGGCTAAGAGACTCACTGCTCTAACTTCAGCCGATATCAGATGGTGCACCCATAGCACCAAGGGCAGGGATATCATCACCAGCTGTGGGCGTTTTCCCAATGTGCCCCTAATAGGAGTTAAGGGTAGTATCAATTACAACCCACTGCTGTTCAAAAGACAACTGGGCTATGCACTGGTCCACACTCCTAAGGCACAGGACTTGGTTGAGACTCTTTATTGTGAGAACAAGCTTAATCTGGCTACTGTTAGGCAGCCAGCCTGGGCCTGGGATAATGTTCAAACCAAGGGAATAACCATTTTGGGGAAGTGCAACAGTGTGGCATCAGCACAATATTATGAGTGGTCCTATGCCAGGGCCCAATTCTCTGGAATGCCCTTTACTATAGAAGATATGCCTGAATCATCTTCAGCACCACCCCCTGCCACTATCAGTTTGGAGGAGTTTGAGAGTTTGAAAGAAAGAAATGAGAAGTTAACCCAGGCTTTGCAGAAGACCCTCCGGGAGAGGAGTGAGGGTAGGATGGAGATTGAGAGGTTAGAGAAGTTGAGAGTGGAGCATTTGACTAAGATTGAGAAGTCTGGGGATTATATCAAAAAGTCTAAAGCTGGAGAACAAATTATGAAGAATGCTTGCAAAGAAGCCCAGTTCCAGAGAGCAAGGACAGACTTGTATCTGAAGGAGAGCCAGGCCCGGTGGGTCAGGATCACTGAGGCTCGTACTCTGGAGGACAAGAGAGTTCAAGACAAGATAGAGCAACTGGAAGCTGGTGTCAAAGAACAGCAAGAAGCCCTGGCAGCAGCCCAGAGGGAAATATCAGAGCTGAAGATCAAAGCAGTAGTGAAGAGGTCAAAGGACCAAAGCCAGCACAAGAAGCTAACAGCAGCTGTTACGACCCGGAATCTCCTCATCAGGAATCTCACGGAGCGTCTGGCTGATCCTGTGACCGAAGCACTTCTCAAGGAAGTTCGTGAGGATGAGTTTGGTCTTGGTGTTTGACCATTTGTTTGTTGTTGCTTTCATTCCGTGTATTTTTCATTTTTCCTTGTAATGTATTTTGACCCCCCAGAGGGCTTGTATTTGTAAAACAAACTATGTACCATTTTGCTTTTTTTTTGTAATATATGTATTGGTTTGTTCCATCCGGGTTTCACTTCAAAAGCAACATCAACAGCATCTTCAAGGGTTTGGAAGGGTCAAAACTGAATGCCAAACCGGATACCTTGAAAACAAATAAGCATAACTGCATTGCATGCTAACCCTTTTGTTTGTTTTGTAGGTTTTTTTGTTTTATTGCTGCTAACTCTGTTGTGATGTTCAGGAATTATTGCTCGGCGCCGGGTATTTCCCCTCAACCGTCCGCACCGTTATCCGACCCGTAACAATCTTCCGGGCATTCAAATGGATCAGATGCAGCAGGACCTTACTGAGGTCAGAAATCAAATGGCAAACGAAAGGCTAGAGATGAGGAATCAAATGACTCAGTTTATGGAAGTGATGAACAACATGGCTCAGAGCCAGGAAAGATTGAGGGCCGTGGTGGAAAGGCAGAATCAAGAAGATCCACATATAGGGACTGCCGGCACCAGCAACAATGAAAGGGTCTAACCTCATGTAAATCCCCCTGTATTTGGACCACATCTCCATCCTGAGGTCAACATCCCTGCAAATGTTCAAGGGACTGCCACTGCAGCCAGGGTACTTCAAGAAGATCCCCAGGAGGATCAATTCACAGTAATGGGTGCTGGGGAAGAAGCTTATGATAGAAGGTTGGATGAGATAGCTGAGAAGTTGAGGTCCTTAGAGTCTCAAAACTCTTTGGGTTTCGATGTCATGGACATGGGCTTGGTAGACGGGGTCAGGATCCCCCATAAGTTTAAGCCTCCTTGCTTTGAAAAATACAACGGGACTTCATGCCCCCGGACTCATTTGCAATCATTTCTGGGAAGGCTGAAGGCCTATACTATGGATGAGAAGCTCTGGATGTTCTATTTCGAGGATAGCTTAACTGGAGCGTCAAGAGAATGGTACTCTCACTTGACAAGGGCAACTATCAGATGCTGGAAGGACCTGGCAGAGGCCTTCATCAGACAGTATCAGTACAACTTAGACATGGCACCCAACAGGACTCTCCTAATGGGAATGTCACAGTCGTCAAGGGAAAGTTTCCGAGAATATGCCCAGAGATGGAGGCAATTGGCTGCTGCTGTTCAACCACCTATGTCTGAAAGAGAAATGGCAGATATGTTCATGAACACCCTTCAGGGGACTTACATTGACAGGCTGGCTGCTTTCTCTTCCACTAGCTTTGCAGACGTTGTCATAGCCGGGGAGAGAATTGAAAGCCTATTGAAGATGGGTAAGATATCTGACAATGGTGCAAGTTCGTCCAGTAGTACAAGGAAGCCTTTTGCAGGCCCGAGAAGAACTGGCGAGACCAATGCCATCCACACCAACAGGGGCAGGCCCCAATATGTTCACAGATCAGTGGCGGCAGTCACCATTCCTGCTCCAGCTCATCCTCAACCCGTTTATCAACCTCCGCAACAAAACTATCAACCACAACCGCAGTACCATCAACAGAATCAGTATCCTCCGAGAAAGTACAACAACAGCAACACCAACAACAACAATAGCCAGCAAAGGCCATTCCAGCAGAGGCCTTCTCAAGCTAACAGGGTAATCGATCCGATCCCTATGCCATATGCTACATTGCTGCCACAACTCCTGAAACTCAACCTGGTTGAGCTAAGGACGTTGGCACCTCCAGATCCCAACAGTCTACCCAGGAATTATGATTCCAACGCCAGATGTGCCTTCCATTCAAATGCACCTGGCCACAGTACAGAAAAGTGCAGAGCCCTGCACATGAAGGTACAAGACCTGGTAGACTCAAAAGCTCTGAATTTCGCACCACCACCCAATGTCAATAAGAACCCAATGCCAAACCACGGTGGTCCCAGAATTAACGCTATTGAAGAAGACAAGCCGTCTTATTTAATAACCAGTGTGGGTCAGATCCGGACACCGTTGGTAGAAATTAAGGCTCAGCTCCTCGAATGTCAAATGTTCCCGGGGTGTGAGTTGGGGTGTGCTTACTGCAATATCTCGGTAAATGGGTGCGATAACCTGAGGAATGGCATAGACGGTCTTATTCAGAGTGGCCAGCTTCAGATCACTACATCATTTCCTACAAATCCAGCAATCTCATCAGCAACGGTTCCGATATCTCCTACAACTGCAACAACCATTGTTCCTGACAATTCTTCGGCTTCATCAACAAGTACTTCATCTATCATCTCAACTGACCAGCAATCAACAAATTTTTCTTCTACAACTCCAGCACCACTCCATTTTGAAACTCCTACAACAACAACATCCATCCTCCCATTAATGTCTCCTACAACACCAGCAACAAATCATGAAGATGTCTCAACTGTCACAATATTTTATGATCCTGAAAACAACTCTGCCTACAACTCAGAAAGTGTTGCTCCCATCAGAGCACCGGTCACAATTTATTACGATCCACAGACTATCACAATTCCTTCCGCAGCTGCAGTCAGTCCAGTCACTATCACGGTGCCTGGACCAATGCCTTATGAAAGCAACAATGCCATCCCGTGGCATTACGGCTCTGACCTGTACTGTGAAGGACAAATAATCACTTTTGAATCATCAACCCCTGCACCACAAATTGACAATGTGGGAGGAGGCGGAGGCTTCACTCGAAGCGGACGTCTTTTCGCCCCACAAATTCAGAGACCCACTGCCGAAGCAGAAGCTGCCGCCAAGGCAAAAGGGAAGAGCCCTGTGCAGGAAGATCAAACTGTCAAAGAAGCTTTGAAAACACCCTTCGATCAAGAGGTTGATGAGTTCATGCGAATCATCAAGAAGAGTGATTATAAAATAGTGGATCAGCTTCATCAGACGCCTTCCAAGATCTCAATCCTATCATTGCTTATGTGCTCCGAAGCCCATCGGAATGCACTACTCAAAGTCTTGCACGCAGCTTACGTGCCTGAAGAGATCACTGTCAATCAGCTAGAAGCTGTGGTTGGAAATGTTAATGCTAGTCACGGACTAGGGTTCACCAATACTGATTTGACAACGGAAGGCCGCAACCATAACAAAGCCTTACACATAACCATGGAATGCAAAGGTGCTGTCCTTTCTCATGTGCTGGTAGACACGGGGTTATCCCTCAATGTCTTACCCAAGAAGGCCTTGGTGAAGCTAGAATATGATGGATTGGCATTGAGACCCAGCAACCTGGTGGTGAGAGCCTTTGATGGCTCAAAGAGATCGGTTCTGGGAGAGATTGAATTGCCCATAACGATTGGCCCGCAGACCTTCCAAACTATCTTCTACGTGATGGATATACAGCCTGCCTACAGCTGTCTATTGGGTAGGCCATGGATTCACGCCGCTGGCGCCGTGACCTCTACCCTTCACCAGAAGTTAAAATACGAGTGGGAGGGTCAAATCGTTACAATATGTGGAGAGGAGGATATTTTTGTCAGCCACCTGGCTACCTATAAGTATATTGAGATGGACGGGGAGATCCATGAAACAATGAGCCAGGGTTTTGAAGCCTTGAATGTCAATGAAACATCTGTTGTGCCTGGTACTTCAATATCATCATACCAACAAGCCCGGAAGGTTGTTGAGGGAGGAAACGCCCAAGGCTGGGGCAAACTGTTATCGGTGGAGAAGAAAGAGGATAGATTTGGGTTGGGTTACAAACCAACTCAACAAGATCAAGCAGCGGCTGCGAAAGAGCCCAACTTTGTGAGTGGGGGAATGCTCACCCCTGATGCTGTCAACTGTTTGGAAGACGAGCTGGAAGAAGAACGCAACCTGGAAAGCTGGATTCGTCCAAAGATCCCGGGGAGCAGTATCTCAAACTGGTCTTCCCAGGAAATTATAAGAGTTACTCATGCAGAGTAATTATTATTTCCTGTATTTTATAGCATGCATCAAAGTCTTGCATCTTGCCCAAGATGACAAGACTCATTTTGTAATCGGGCCATCTGTACTTTTTGTGCAACAAGATTAATCAATGAAATATCAGACATCTTTTTGCAAACGAGTCTTTTTCTTTTTCGCTCACTGTTTTTCCATTTTTCTTTTTGTACAAAAAATAAATGGCAGTGTTTTCAAAATGACAACTTTATTTCACTTTTCTAAAACAAGATTAAAATCAAATCACTAAAATGAACCAACTGAACCCTTGCAGAGTGTGCCTTCCAGACAGCACCGACAACAACACGGCTATGACTTCGTATGACTTTGACAATCCAATCAATCAAGCTGATGAAGGGGTTGAAGAAGAATATGAGCTTCCTGAAGAGCTAGCCAGATTGTTGAGACAAGTGGAAAAGGTTATTACTCCTCACCAGGAGGAGGTTAAAGTGATTAATCTTGGTACAGATGAAGACGTGAAAGAGGTTAAAATCGGGGCCTGCTTACAAGACTCAGTGAAGAAACAACTGATTGACCTGCTTCAAGAGTATGTGGACGTGTTTGCTTGGTCTTATCAAGATATGCCAGGGTTGGACACCGACATTGTTGTGCACAAGCTGCCTTTGAGAGAAGAATGCCCGCCAGTTAAGCAGAAACTGCGCCGTACTCGCCCGGACATGGCGATGAAAATCAAGGAAGAGGTACAAAAGCAGTGGGACGCCGGGTTCCTTGCTGTAACTAGCTATCCACCGTGGGTTGCTAACATTGTACCTGTGCCTAAGAAAGACGGCAAAGTAAGAATGTGTGTGGACTACCGGGATCTGAACAGAGCCAGCCCGAAAGACGATTTCCCTTTACCTCACATCGATGTATTGGTTGATAATACGGCTCAGTTCTCGGTATTCTCCTTCATGGACGGATTTTCAGGATACAATCAGATCAAAATGTCTCCTGAAGACATGGAGAAGACAACATTCATCACACCCTGGGGCACGTTCTGTTACAAGGTGATGCCATTGGGACTCAAGAATGCTGGTGCGACGTATCAACGGGCTATGGTGACATTATTCCACGATATGATCCATAAAGAAATAGAATGTTATGTGGATGACATGATTGCCAAGTCCCTTACTGAAGAAGACCACCTGGTGAATCTACTAAAGTTATTCAAGCGTCTGAGGAAGTACCAGTTGAAGCTGAACCCCAACAAGTGCACATTCGGGGTGCGATCCGGGAAGCTGCTGGGATTTATTGTAAGCGAGAAAGGGATTGAAGTGGACCCTGATAAAGTCAAAGCCATCCAAGAGATGCCTGCACCGAAGACAGAGAAAGAAGTTCGAGGGTTCTTAGGTCGATTGAACTATATCTCGAGGTTCATATCCCACCTTACAGCGACCTGTGAACCCTTGTTCAAATTGTTGAGAAAAGAACAGACGGTCAGGTGGAATGAAGACTGCCAGAAGGCTTTTGACAAGATCAAAGAATACTTACAAGAACCTCCAATCCTTATGCCTCCAGTTGAAGGAAGACCTCTGATCATGTACTTGACAGTATTAGAAGAGTCAATGGGGTGTGTGCTGGGCCAGCATGACGAGTCTGGTCGAAAAGAGTATGCAATATACTACCTAAGCAAAAAGTTTACCGACTGTGAACAACGTTATTCACTGCTCGAGAAAACTTGCTGTGCTTTAGCGTGGGCTGCTCGCCGACTGAGACAGTATATGTTGACCCACACTACTTTATTGATCTCAAAAATGGACCCAGTTAAGTACATATTTGAGAAGCCAGCTCTTACCGGACGGGTTGCAAGATGGCAAATGATCCTTACTGAATATGACATCTAGTACACATCTCAGAAAGCCATCAAGGGCAGTGTATTGTCTGAATATCTTGCTGAGCAACCTATTGATGATTACCAGCCTATGAGATTTGACTTCCCTGATGAAGACATCATGTTCATAAAAGCGAAAGATCATGAAGAGCCTATTCACACTGAAGGGCCTGACCCGGAAGAAGAATGGACTATGATGTTTGACGGGGCTGTTAACATGAATGGTCGTGGTGTTGGTGCAGTACTCATTACACCCAAGGGAGTTCACATGCCTTTCTCGGCAAAACTCACTTTCAACTGCACTAACAACGAAGCTGAATACGAAGCTTGCATTATGGGTCTTGAGGAAGCCATTGACCTCAGGATCAAGACATTGACCGTATTCGGAGGTTCAGCTTTGGTAGTCAATCAAACCAACGGCAAATGGTACACCCACCAGGATCATCTGATACCTTACAGGGATTATACAAG
Organism: Lathyrus aphaca; assembly: GCA_963966055.1. Lineage (NCBI taxonomy): Eukaryota > Viridiplantae > Streptophyta > Magnoliopsida > Fabales > Fabaceae > Lathyrus > Lathyrus aphaca. Next base: position 422,584,042 of record OZ014520.1, read on the forward strand.
GAGGTTACTGACTTTCTTCACAACAGTCAAGCTTGAGTATATCCCTCGGGACGAGAATCAGTTTGCAGATGCTCTGGCTACCATTTCATCCATGATCAAAGTTCAGACTGCCAACTTTGTACCTCAGATTTCAGTGTCCAGACTTGACAGACCAGCATATGTGTTCGCAGCAGATATTGTTAAAAATGATAAGCCTTGGTTCCATGACATTAAGTGCTTCTTAGAGGATCAAACATACCCACCTGGGGCATCTTCCAATGATAAGAAGACTTTGAGAAGGCTTGCTGGAAGTTTCTTTCTGAACACTGATGGGTCTTTATACAAAAGGAACTTTGATATGGTACTCCTCAGATGTGTTGATAAGACAGAAGCAGACTTGTTAATGCACGAGGTGCACGAAGGATCTTTTGGTACCCATGCTGGAGGGCATGCCATGGCTAAGAAATTTCTAAGATCAGGCTATTACTGGATCACAATGGATGCCGATTGTTGTGCCTATGCCAGAAAATGCCACAAATGCCAGATCTATGCGGATAAAGTGCATGTGCCTCCCAATCCTTTGAACATCATGTCTTCACCCTGGCCCTTTGCTATGTGGGGCATCGACATGATTGGTAAGATTGAACCGACTGCGTCGAACGGCCACAGATTCATCCTGGTTGCCATTGATTATTTCACCAAGTGGGTCGAAGCAGCTTCCTATGCCAATGTTACAAGACAAGTGGTGGCCAGATTTCTGAAGAGAGATATCATCTGTCGATATGGAGTGCCCGAGCGAATCATTACTGATAATGGTTCCAATCTAAACAACAAAATGATGGCAGAGCTGTGCCGGGACTTCAAAATACAACATCACAATTCTTCTCCTTACAGGCCAAAGATGAATGGCGCTGTTGAGGCAGCAAATAAGAACATCAAGAAGATTGTGCAGAAGATGGTAGTTACCTACAGAGATTGGCATGAAATGCTACCATTTGCCTTGCATGGGTACCGCACGTCAATCAGAACATCCACTGGGGCAACACCGTATCAGCTTGTGTATGGTATGGAGGCAGTCCTACCTGTTGAGGTTGAATTACCCTCCTTGCGAGTACTGATGGATGTTAAACTGAATGAAGCAGAATGGGTTCGGGCCCGATTCGAACAACTGAGTCTGATTGAAGAGAAGAGATTGGCCGCAATCTGTCATGGGCAGTTATATCAGAAAAGAATGTAGAAGGCCTTCGATCAGAAAGTCAGGCACCGAGAATACCAAGTGGGAGATCTTGTGCTGAAGAGAATCCTCCCTCCTCATACAGACCACAGGGGCAAATGGACTCCAAATTATGAAGGACCATTCGTAGTAAAGAAAGTTTTCTCCGGTGGAGCACTGATGCTCAGCACCATGGATGGTGGAGATTTCCCGTCCCCTGTGAATTCAGATGCAGTTAAAAAATACTTCGCATAAAAATGACCCGCTGGACACAAAAACAGAATGTAAGTCCAGGCAAAATAGGGCATCCCGGCGAGTCAAAAACAGAATAAAAGACTCGGGCAAAAATAAGGGAAAATAAGCAAAAAAAACGTACACCCGCTGAGTTGAAAAACCACATTGGACAGCTCAGGCAAAAATGGGTATCCCGATGGATTGAAAACCCGAAAGGGCGATCCATGCAAAATAAGGGAATAAGCGAACAACTGCACTCTGAATTCGTCTGTATCATCTGCAACTTGGCAAGCTTCGAAAGGATCAAGCTTCAATCAGAATCAACATTCTTCGAAAAGCAAGATGAGAAGAACGTCAAAAGTCATACGGGTCATAGTGAAGAGGAAGCTCCTTAAAGCATCATCAACACTGCCAACATTTGGTTTCTCAATTTGTAACAATCTCCTCATTTCAGGGGATATGTTCCTTTGACTGTATCTCGCCAATTCAGGGCATATGAATTAATAAAATCAGATTTTCAGTCATGTCTCGTTTTGTACATTTTATTTGCAAAAAATGTCTGATGTCTCGAAAGAAAAAAAACTGATTGCATAAGAATACAGATGCTTATCTTCAAATAAAAACATGCTTGCAGGAAATATGCTTACTCTCAGAAGTATCCTAACTCCTATGACGGAATCCAGTAAGGGATACCTCGGGTTTATCTTGTGCGTTTCTCTATCCTTTTCAGGATTGTAGGTATCCAGAATGCAACTCGGGGCATGAAAATTTTATCCCAGCAAGCTGGCAAATCAACACTCAATTTTATCACCCAAATTGCTCTTTCCCCAGCTGAGTTGCCTTTCATGACTTCCCCAGTTGAGTTTGCCCCTTATTGCTTATTCCCATCAGAGCTGCCAGGCATCACAGAAGGCACCTGTATCCCCGGCTGAGTCAAGGATCCTCTTCAACAGAATCCTTAGGGAGGTCTCTCAATGATCTCTCTCTCTCCCCAGCCGAGTTGCCTTTTTATCCTCAGCCGGAGCACAAAAGTCAGGGAACCATCCCCCCACAGAGTTCCAGCCTCTATCCAGAAGAGCAGCGCATAGGAGTCACAACAGAGTGAAGAAAGCTTCTGCAAGCCCCAGCTGGGTCTCTCATTTATAAGGATAGGTCTATCAATGACCCGAATCCCCAAGTAGATATCATATCATCTGATCTACCCATGATCTCATCCCCAGCTGGGATGACTACTACAAACGGATCGATCGAAGATCTTCGCAGCAACGGGACCCAGATCCCGGTTTGGTATCTTTGCACAATCATAGCATTTGCATCATATTCACCCACAAAGCGTAGCATTCCGTCTAGTACGGAGCATTACGGCAAAAATCCAACACATAGCATAATCATAAGCCATGTTTTGAATCAGCACTTGTGACCAGTAACCATTCATCAGAATGCAGAATACTTTCCCCCAGAGTCCCCACCAGAGTCCCAGCAAAAGCAGCTGCCTCACAATCCACATACACCAGTATATACTCATCCTGACACCCGTCCATGTCATATCTCCCATCAGAAAGCCAAAGACATCCTCTTTGCACTCACATATACTTGTATATACACTTTCTTGACACCCGTCCGTGTCATATCCCTAGCACAGTCATCTACACTTTGTACATCCGATATTTGTTCATATTATACTTTTCCCTCTTGACACTCGTCCGTGTCACTCTCCCCAGCAGATAAACACTCATCCATATATACTCATACTACTTATACAGATACTCGTCCGTATCTTGTATGTACCACTTATATATCCCCACAGGTTCGACACTAGTCCTTGTTCTTTGTTAACCAGTTGGTACTCGTCCGTATCATCATCTCAGAACATGTGTCAAGCGTTTGTTTCTACATGATACTTGTCCGTATCTTAGTCTTAAGGATGCTCGTCCGCATCTTTAATCCATACACTGTGTCAAACACTTTTGTCTTCTTGAATATAGACACTCGTCTGTGCCTACTATTCCCCAGAAGAGTCCCCTCAGATTCAACACTCGTCCGTGTTCTCTGTTAACCAGTTGATACTCGTCCGTATCATCATCTTTGAACACGCGTCAGTATTTGTTTCTACCCGATACTCGTCCGTATCGTAGTCTTAAGGATGCTCGTCCGCATCTTTAATCTATACACAATACCAAACACTCATACCTTTTGTTTCTTGGATATAAACACTCGTCCGTGTTTACTACTCCCCAGTAGATCGCCAACAAAGCAAATTTTCCTTCTTATCTGACACTCGTCCTGTGTCATGATAAACCCTGAGAGCAGCCGTACCCTGCTAGGTGGTCGTCCTCCACCTCTTGATGGTCGTCCTCCATCATGCTCATCCGATGGCCGTCCCCATCGTTGATATTTTTAGCAGCCGTCCCCTGCTGGGTGGTCGTCCTCCACCTTTTGATGATCGTCCTTCATCATTTTATCCAATGGCCGTCCCCATTGTTGATTTTGGTTATCTGGCATTCGTCCTATGTCACGATAAACCCTGAGAGCAGCCGTCCCCTGCTAGGTGGTCGTCCTCCACCTCTTGATGGTCGTCCTCCATCATGCTCATCCGATGGCCGTCCCCATCGTTGATATTTTCGGCAGCCGTACCCTGCCAGGTGGTCGTCCTCCACCTTAGATGACCGTCCCTCATCTTAACCCAACAGAGCAGCCGTCCCCTGCTAGGTGATCGTCCTTCACCTTTGATGGCCGTACCCCATCATCTGTTTATTTCATTTATTCTTTAGCCCGATGGCCGTCCCCGTCGTGGTCCCTTTTTCTTTTAGCCCGATGGCCGTCCCCATCGTTGGTTACTTTGCTTTGTGAACTTGATGGCCGTCCCCGTCGTGTTTCACTGATCCCCAGAAAATTTTACAGCTTTATCTTGATGGCCGTCCCCATCATGATTTCTTACTTTTCCCAGCTAGTCGGCCGTCCCCGTCTTTGCTTCACCTTTTATCCCCAGCATGTCGGCCGTCCCCGTCATTGCTTTATTCTCAGTACTTTCCCAGCATGTCGGCCGTCCCCGTCATTGCTTTGTTTCCCGCACTTTACAGTATACTTTACCTTTCTTTTACAATCTATATCCCTTTTCTTCTTCATTCTGTGAGTGCAAATTTTGGACTGTCTTTGGTATTCAACCACAAGTTATCTGGTTTGCCTGTTAAGCCGTTGCTTACAACCTGCACAGCTAACTCATGTTTGAATAGGGGCAGCTGTAAACACCCCAAATTTGCCCTCACCCATTCACACCATGGCTTGTGATCATCTCATATTCATAAACACAATCATATCATCTCATATCTCATTTTTGATTCACTGCATAGTTTCTAAGTCATCTGCACCTAGGGTTTGTGATCTGAGCAACCCAAGAGCCTCCTGGGCCACTCCAAAGGCAATCAATCAATTCAAAGGGATCCATGTGTGTCCTTATATCATATTACATCTTCTCAAAGTCAAAAATGCAAAAGAATCACAAGAACTGGGATTGGTATGGATGCAGAGCCAAGTTTGACTGCACAGTTGACCTAAAATTAGGGTTTTGGTTTCAGGGGCCATAACTCCAAATTTTTTGGTCATTCTTGTTTCCATTGGTCTCTATATGGTATAGGGAGTATGCATATCAATTTTCATGAAGAAATTCCATGGGGAAGTCATCTGATCAAGGGTTGACTTTTCAGACAAGTCAGTGCAAAATCAGGGCATCTGAGGCCCCCAGTGACCCAACCAAGGGGTGATCTTCATCATTTTGAGTTTATATGGTCTTTATTTGATCATAGAAGAAGATTGAAGTTCACAAAAAATCAAGAATTTGAAATTTTTGCAAAGTTGACTTTTTTGGGCATAGTTGACTTTTCAAGGATATGTCATTTTAGGTCATTTTTCAAGCCTTGATTTTTGATCCAAGAAAGCTTCAAATGGAAAAACCTTGGTCATGAAAGTTGTAGGATACATTTTTCCCTTTTCAAAAAGTACAAGAACATGATCAAATTCTTCTTGGATCAAAAGTTATGGTGTGACAAAGTTGGCAAAAATCATTGATTTTCAAGATGTGCACTAAATGGAAAATTTGCAAAATCATGCTTCAAGGCAAGTTGTAACTTCTAGCTGGCATCAAACCATTACACAAACATTCTATGTGACATAAAAGCCAGAATTGAACCAAAATGCTCATGTTTCATGGCTTATGGAATGAGAAAATCACATGTGAACCAAAATGAGCCAACTTGCAAAACTCATGATCACACTTCCTACCACTTGCTACATTGGATGCTGAGCTTTGCTAGCCCTTCCCCTCACCCTTGCTGCGCCAGCCCCATGCTTGTACTAGCCTAGAACCAAGCCATACCTCTCTTACACAAAGAGTGGACTTTTGGCAAAAGTGAACTTACCAATCAATAAAGGCCATGTCAAATCATCTGACCTATAGGATTATTTTATACTATCCTTTGGCAAGCAAAACATATCAAGAAGCAAGGCTGAAACAGATCACAAGACACCATACACAAAAACACACCCCATTTGCATTTCTCTTCGAATCTGCCTCCACAAGCCTCAAACACTCAAACCATTTTCATACCTCAACTCATCATGCCTCATTAAGCCCAAACCACCAAAGAACCAAGCCTGAATCAAGCAAGAACTCCACTTCTCCATTTTCACTCCAACTTGCAGTTTCTTTCGAAACTCACTCCACAAGCCATAAACATCCAAACTCACTCCACAAACCTTCTTAAAACATCACCCTGATCACAAAGAACCACCCACATTGGCCTGAAACTGCCTGAATCACCATTGCCATTTTCAACTGAGCTTGAGCAGAAGCTGTTCAAACTCTTCATCTAGCCAGCATAAACTTCTCCAAAGCATTCAAGCATCATCAAGAGGTCATAAGGAGTGGATTTCACAAGGAGGGGAGGTCAGAAAGTTGCTGGAGTGAAAGCTTCGAATCTCAGGTAGCTCAAGAAATATTTTTCCAGAAATCATTTTTTATGTTCTAAACTTGTTCTCCATGCTTCACTGATTATCCTGATGCTTTTAGTTTTGGAAATGGTGATGAAATGAGAATTTAATTGATCTCTGAAACTCTGTGACCTAAAATTTTGTTTTGCTCGATTCATGAGTTTGGGGAAGAATAAATTTGTTTTGATTGGGGGTTTTGGTTCGTGAGTGAGTGGGAATCATTTCCATGTTTTTAGATTTCGTTTTAGTTAGGTTTTGAGAGAGTTTGGAGATTTTCAGGTGGGCTTCCCACCGGAGAAGACGACCGGAGGTCTTCTCCGGCCACCTGAAAGTCATTATGCCCTAATCCTGTAATTAAATGTCATTTGAATTTGGACCGTAGGATCAGTTGACTCCATTGACCTCCCGCGCGTGTGAATGGCTCAGATCTGATCATTATGCCCTAATCCATTTAATTAGTTTTAATTAATTATAATTAAATTAATTCGTCCAGAGTGAATCAAGACCCTCCATTCACGCGCGCAGTCCACCCATTCAAACCCAGAATCAATCTCAGCCACTCTTTCTGTTGACTTTTCCTTTTTCTTTATTTTAATTTCATTTCTTTTCTTTTTATTTGCATAATTTATTAAAAATAGTAAAAAATGTCTAAAAATTATGAAATTTTTTATCCTGAGTTTCATTAATTTTCATGACACAAAAATATTTTTGTTTTCATTTTTAGCATTAAAAAAGTATTTTTAAATATTTAAAAGATTATTTTTAATTGATTAATGAAAATTAATTAATTAAAAATACTTATAGGTATTTAAAAATCACCAAAAAATTCATGAAATGTTCTAAGACATTTAGAAACATTGTCCAACCTTCAAACCAAATTTATTTTTTGATCTTGATGCATTTTGAGAATTTTTCATTGAATTAAAATCATTTTTGTGCAATATTTTGATCCAAAGTTCAAAAAATCATTTCTGCCTATCCATGAAGAGTTGGACATTGATTCTTTTTGCATTGCATTGTGTTTAGCATGAAGTTTGTGAGATAAAATGGCCATGATTTGATCTTGCATTTTCAAATTGTTTGACACTTCTTTTGTTTAGGAACCCTAAAAACTCTAGAATCTTGTAAAAATCATAACTTGAAAGTGGTTAGGAGTTGAGACCTCTCCTTTGGGCATTGGTTTAGTATAGGATTAGGGGTCCTTTGTGTGGTATTTTCCATTTTTTATCTTAGGGTTTGCTTCTGATTTTGACTTTTGTTTGATGTTTGGTTCATAAACCCTAATTTGGGCTTTCATATGCATCCATCTTGCATTCTCTTGCATAACATGACTTGCCATGACATTTCAAGCATCCATGTGATTCATTTGACATCATAAGACATATTGAAAGCATGTTTGATCATTGCATCATGTATGTCGCTCCCAAAGATTTGCATCCTGGTACAAGCGCGAACGGTCGGCGAAGGGAACAGTGAGAACACACAGCCGTGAACTCACTGGAGAATGAATAGAGTCGCCAGCTAGGCATTTTTATCCCGGAGGAAAGGCAATGCTGCATAGGCCTAGAAAAAGATGGATAAGACGGTTTGCGAACCAGAGCCAGACAGGTCATACACTTGAGCATTGACAAGCAAGCAGTTCACAAGTCAATTTATCTTTCAGTCTCTTTGGGTCGAACTACGGTGTTCTGACTTCCTCATTGCACGAGAGGATACGTAGGCATAACTTAACGGTTATCGAACAAAAGTCTCTGTATATTCCCCCTCCTTCCAGCATTATTCTCTGAGCCTCATGATCTTGAGCATCCTATTCCAGGTCTCACACTGACACTGTATATATCACACTTCACATTCTTTTGCACTGACACCTGTACATCTTTTCCAGCTATTTTACACACAGATTGCACTGACACTACCCCTTTAAAACACAAATCTTTCAAGCGTGGATCCCGTCGAGTACGGCGGACAATCTGGGTGCTAATACCTTCCCAGGTTGTAACCAACCCCCTTTCTCAGTCTCTCTGGTTCGCAAACCGTCTTATCCATCTTTTTCTAGGCCTATGCAGCATTGCCTTTCCTCCGGGATAAAAATGCCTAGCTGGCGACTCTATTCATTCTCCAGTGAGTTCACGGCTGTGTGTTCTCACTGTTCCCTTCGCCGACCGTTCGCGCTTGTACCAGGATGCAAATCTTTGGGAGCGACAGCTTGGCGACTCTGCTGGGGAAACCTTATACTGCAACCAGGGCTTCTGGTTCTTTTTGTGGGTTCCTCCTAGCGCTTGATTGATTTGTGTTTATTGGGGTGTTATGTGTTATTTGTGTTTGTATATTTGCTTTATTTATTGCTTTCTGTACAGCTTTATTTACCGCTTTCTTTATTGCATTTGTATATATCATACTGTCACTGTTGCTGGCTGGATCTGGTTTCCTTGTTTTTTTGGTGGGTGGGTATTTCATTGAGAGTTAAGGTCCTACACCTGGGACCTGAGTGACACCTAGGATAGAGTGAATCATATTCTTTCCCATTCCATTTCGGTCTGGTGCGGGAATATGAAACACGGTTCAGATATGGGTTTCTTCTTGAGAACTCTGTGTTGCGGATTTCCTGCAATGCTAGGGGGATCTGGGAAGCCTGCTAAGTCTGGATGACCTTTTAGTTTGACCTTCAGAAACTGAGGTGAATTAGAGGAGGAATTGTTATGGTTATTGTAAACACTGTACCTCCGGGTTAGAAGTGTTTACACTTCTCATAACTGATCCAAGTCTGAGGATCCTTGTTCTAGATCACCACCTGTGAGGGGGTTGGGCTGTTTACAGGTTTGCAGGTACCTTGACCTCAGAATACCCTGTTACTTTGACTTTGTTAAGAATACTCCATGTTGGATAGTTCTTGTGATTCTAAAACCCTGGACTTGTGGCTCTTTATTTGAGTCCCCCACCCTGGTTACTGGATTTATAGACCTCCACCTGGATTTCTAGAACACACATGGATCTAGACCAAGGCAGTTAATCAGATCCAGCTCAGTCACAAACCCTTTGCATATCATCTGCATTCATACTCATTGCATCATATTAACATGTGCTTATTTGTGTTTCAGGGTATCCACCTTTATCTGGTTTTGGTTTTGACCCCATCTGCAGTTTTGACCTGTCTCCACCAGCATCTTGCTTCAGCTTGTCAGCCATATACTTCAGTTACTAGCACTAGCCAGCCAGTGGCCCACTCCTCAGCATCTTCACCAGCACTCTACTCAGTCCTCAGCATCATGGCTCCAAAGAAAAGCAACATCACTTATCACTTCTTCCAACCAGACTTATCAGACATCAGGAGGATCCAAACCCTGATCACTCCAGAGCACATACCTCTGTTCAGAGAGCATTATGGGGATGTACTTGACTTGGTTATGGATATGGACCCATCTCAGAGAAGCCTAATCCATACCTGCATTCAGTTCTATGACCCCCCATTGAGGTGTTTCACCTTTAAAGACTTTCAGTTGGGACCTCTTTTAGAAGAATACTCAGCATTGGTTGGCTTGCCTATCAAGAGAGAAATTCCTTTCAATCCTGAAATGGTCTATCCCAGCAATGGAGAGATAGCAAGAGCTTTACACCTGGAGCCTGCTTTGATAGAACAGCATATGACATCTAAAGCTGGGATCCCTGGTTTTCACCTGGACTTCCTGATTTCTCAAGCCAGTTTGAAAGCCTCCCTGGGAAAGTGGAAAGCTGTTTGTGCTCTGTTGGCCTTAAGTGTGTATGGAATTGTGTTGTTTGCAGATGAGCCTCGATTCATCAGCAAGAATGCAATCCATTTGTTCATCCTGAAGAACCCTGTGCCAACTTTACTGGGTGATCTCTATTACTCAGTCCATCAGAGAAATGAGAAGCAGAGGGGAAGGTTAGTGAGGATTTGTGCTCCATTATTTCATGCTTGGCTTCTCAGGCATCTACCCAGGACAGATGCATTCCTAAATCCTCATCAGCAAAGCAACTGGGCTAAGAGGCTCACAACTCTCACTTCAGCAGATATCAGATGGTGCACTCAGAGCACCAAGGGCAGAGATATTATCACAAGCTGTGGACACTTTCCCAATGTGCCTTTGGTAGGAGTTAAGGGAAGTATCAATTACAACCCTCTGCTGTTCAAAAGGCAGTTAGGCTATGCACTGGTCCATGCTCCTAGGGTGCAGGATTTGGTTGAGACCCTCTACTGTGAGAACAAGGTTAACTTGGCTGTTGTTAGGCAGGCTGCCTGGGCCTGGGATCATGTTCAAACCAAGGGAATCACCATTCTGGGGAAGTGCAATAATGTGGCCTCAGCCCAATATCATGAGTGGTCCTATGCCAGGGCCCAATTCTCTGGATTGCCCTTCACCATAGAAGACAGGCCTGAGTCATCTTCAGCACCACCCCCTGCTACTATCAGTCTGGAAGAGTTTGGAAGCCTGAAGGAAAGGAATGAGAAGTTATCTCAAGCCTTACAGAAGACCCTCCGGGAGAGAAGTGAAGGTGTGAGGGAGATTGAAAGATTGGAGAAGTTGAGGTTGGAACACTTGATCAAGATTGAGAAGTCTGGAGAATATATCAACAAGTCTAAAGCTGGTGAGCAGATTCTGAAGAATGCTTGTAAAGAAGCCCAGTTTCAGAGAGCAAGAACAGACTTGTATTTGAAAGAGAGTCAGGCCAGGTGGGTCCGGATCACTGAGGCCCGCACTCTAGAAGACAAGAGAGTTCAGGACAAGATAGAGCAGATGGAGAAAGCCCTGGCAGCAGCCCAGGAGGAAATTTCAGAGCTAAAGATCAAAGCTGGAGTGAAGAAGTCCAGAGATCAAAGTCAGAACAAGAGGTTAACTGCAGCTGTTGCAACCAGAAACCTTCTCATCAGGAACCTCACGGAGCATCCGGCTGATCCTGTGACCGAAGCACTTCTTAAGGAAGTTCGCGAGGATGAGTTTGGCCTTGGAGTTTGATTATTTGCTTGTTGATTGTTCCTTTTCATGTACTTTGCTTTTTGTGATGTATTTTGACCCCTTAGAGGGCTTGAGTTGTAAAAAGAACAAGTTGTATTATTTCATCTTATGTAATATATTTGTGTTCGCTCCAAAAGCAACTTCAACAGCATCATCTTCAAGGGTCTGGAAGGGTCAAAACTGAAGGCCAAACCGGATACCTGGAGAGCAAATAAGCACAACTGCATTGCATGCTAACCTTTTTCTGTTTTGTAGGTTTTGTTTTATTGTTTCTAACCTCTGTTGTGAATCTCAGGAATTATTGCTCGCCGCAGGGTATTTCCTCTCAACAGGCCGCACAGGTACCCAACTAGAAACAACCTTCCGGGAATCCAGATGGATCAGATGCAACAGGACCTTACGGAGGTCAGAAACCAGATGGCCAACGAAAGGCTAGAAATGAGGAACCAAATGACTCAGTTCATGGAGGTTATGAACAACATGGCTCAGAGCCAGGAGAGGTTGAGAGCTATGGTGGAAAGGCAGAACCAAGATGAGCCTCATGTGGGGACTGCAGGCACAAGTAACAATGAAAGGGTGCAACCACATGTGAATCCCCCGGTGTTTGGTCCACATCTACATCCTGAGATTAACATCCCTGCAAACGTTCAAGGGACAGCCACCGCGGCCAGAGTACTTCAAGAAGACCCTCAGGAGGACCAATTTACTGTAATGGGTGCTGGAGAGGAAACTTATGACAGGAGATTGGAAGAAATAGCTGAGAAGTTAAGATCCTTAGAATCTCAAAATTCTTTGGGTTTTGACGTGATGGATATGGGCTTAGTAGACGGGGTTAGGATTCCCCACAAGTTCAAGCCTCCATGTTTTGAAAAGTATAATGGGACTTCTTGTCCTCGAACCCATCTGCAATCTTTTCTCGGAAGATTAAAAGCTTACACCATGGACGAGAAATTGTGGATGTTCTACTTCGAAGATAGCTTGATTGGAGCTTCTAGGGAATGGTATTCCCATCTGACGAGAGCAACTGTGAGATGCTGGAAGGACCTGGCAGAGGCCTTCATCAGACAGTATCAATATAATCTGGATATGGCACCCAATAGGACCCTCCTAATGGGGATGTCACAATCATCCAGAGAGAGCTTCAGAGAATATGCTCAAAGATGGAGACAGCTTGCTGCTGCTGTCCAGCCACCAATGTCTGAAAGAGAAATGGCTGATATGTTCATGAATACCCTGCAAGGAACCTATATTGATAGGCTAGCTGCCTTCTCCTCCACCAGCTTCGCAGACGTCGTCATAGCCGGAGAGAGAATTGAAAGCCTATTGAAAATGGGTAAAATTTCTGATAATGGTGCTAGTTCGTCCAGTGGCACAAGAAAGCCTTTTGCAGGCCCGAGAAGAACCGGCGAGACCAATGCCATTCACACCAACAGGGGTAGGCCCCAATATGCTCAGAGGTCAATAGCCGCAGTCACTATCCCTGCTCCAGCCCATCCTCAGCCAGTCTATCAATCTCCTCAACAAAACTTCCAACAACAACCTCAGTATCATCAGAATCAGTATCCTCCAAGGAACTTCAACAACAACTCTAACAACAACAATCAACAGAGGCCCTCTCAAGCTAACAGAGTGATCGACCCGATCCCAATGCCGTATGCTGCCTTGCTGCCACAACTTCTGAAACTCAACCTGGTTGAGCTAAGAACGTTGGCACCTCTGGATCCCAACAGTTTACCAAGAAACTATGACTCCAATGCTAGGTGTGCTTTCCATTCAAACGCGCCTGGCCACAGTACAGAAAAATGCAGGGCTCTGCATATGAAGGTACAAGACTTGGTAGACTCCAAGGCTCTGAATTTTGCACCTCCGCCCAATGTCAATAAAAACCCAATGCCAAACCATGGTGGTCCTCGAATTAACGCAATTGAAGAAGACACACCGTCTTATTTCATAACCAGTGTGGATCAGATCAGGACACCATTGGTGGAAATCAAAGCTCAGCTCCGTGAAAACAATATATTTCCGGGGTGTGAACTGGGATGTCCCTACTGCAATATTTCATGGAATGGGTGTGAGGACTTGAGGAATGGCATTGACAGCCTTATTCAGAGTGGCTTGCTACAGATCACTACATCATTTCCGACAAATCCGACAACTTCATCAGCAACGGTTTCAGACCCTCCTACAACTGCAGCAACTAATGCTCCCAACAATCCATCAGCACCATCAACAAGTACTTCACCTGTCCTTCCGAATGATCAGTCTTCAACAGTTTCTCCTGCTACAACTTCAGCTTCATCCCATTTCGACTCTCCATCAACAACAACAACAGTTCTTCCAACAGAACCTCCTACAACACCAACAATCAATCACGAAGATGTCTCCACTGTTACCATATTCTATGATCCAGAAAATAATTCTGCTTACCCTTCAGAAGGTGTTGCTCCCACCAGAGCACCAGTTACAATCTTTTATGATCCACATACAATAACAGTCCCTTCTGCAGCAGCAATCAGTCCAGTCACTGTCACGGTGCCTGGACCAGTACCATATGAAAGCAATAGGGCCATCCCCTGGCACTATGGCTCTGACGTGTACTGCGAAGGAAAAAGAATCACTCTTGAAACATCCACACCAGCACCACAAGTAGATAATGTGGGGGGAGGCGGAGGCTTCACTCGAAGCGGACGTCTCTTTGCTTCACAAGTTCAAAGACCTACTGCCGAAGCAGAAGCTGCTGCCAAGGCAAAGGGTAAAGGCCCGGTGCAGGAAGATCCAGCTGCCAAAGAAGCCCTGAAAACTCCATTTGATCAGGAAGTTGATGAGTTTATGCGAATCATCAAAAAGAGTGATTATAAAATTGTGGATCAGCTTCACCAGACGCCATCCAAAATCTCCATCCTCTCACTGCTTATGTGCTCCGAAGCCCATCGGAATGCACTACTTAAAGTCCTGCACGCAGCTTACGTGCCCGAGGAGATTACTGTCAACCAATTGGAAACCGTGGTTGGAAATGTTACTGCTAGCAACGGGCTAGGGTTTACCAATTCTGACCTGACAGTGGATGGCCGCAACCACAACAAAGCCTTGCACATAACCATGGAATGCAAAGGAGCTGTCCTTTCTCATGTGCTGGTGGACACAGGTTCTTCCCTGAATGTCCTACCAAAGAAGGCTCTGGTGAAGTTAGAATATGATGGACTGGCATTGAGACCCAGCAACCTGGTAGTAAGAGCCTTTGATGGTTCAAAGAGATCGGTTCTGGGAGAGATTGAGCTGCCTGTGACAATTGGCCCACAGACCTTTAAAACTATCTTTTATGTGATGGACATTCAGCCCGCCTACAGCTGTTTGTTGGGTAGACCCTGGATTCACGCCGCTGGCGCAATAACATCTACCCTTCACCAAAAGTTAAAATTTGAGTGGGAAGGTCAAGTTGTCACAATCTGTGGGGAAGAGGATATCTTTGTTAGCCATCTGGCTACTTATAAATACATTGAGATGGATGGGGAGATCCATGAAACAATGAGCCAAGGTTTTGAAGCCTTGAATGTCAATGAAGCATCTGCTGTGTCAGGAATCTCCATGTCATCTTACCAACAAGCCCGGAAGGTTGTTGAAGAAGGAACTGCCCTAGGCTGGGGCAAGGTATTAGCTGTGGAGGAGAAGAAGGACAAATTTGGGTTGGGTTACAGACCAACTCAACATCAAGCAAAGGCTGCTGCAGAGCCTGGTTTCGTCAGTGGGGGGATGCTCACCCCCGATGCTATCAACTGTCTGGAAGACGAGCTGGAAGAGGAGCGCAATCTGGAGAATTGGATTCGTCCGAAGATCCCGGGGAGCAGTGTCTCGAACTGGTCTTCCCAGGAAATTATAAGAGTTACTCATGCAGAGTAATTATTATTTCCTATATTTTATAGCATGCATCCAAGTCTTGCATCTTGCCCAAGATGACAAGACTCATTTTGTAACCAGGGCCATCTGTACTTTTGTGCAAACAAGATTAAATTAATGAAATATCAGACGTCTTTTTGCAAACGAGTCTTTTTCTTTTATGCTCACTGTTTTTCCATTTTTCTTTTTGTACAAAAATAAATGGCGGTGTTTTCAAAATGATAACTTCTTTTCACTTTTCTAAAGCAAGACTAAAATCAATCACTAAAATGAACAAACTTAACCCTTGCAGAGAGTGCCTTCCTGACAGCACCGACAACAGCACGGCTATGACATCGTATGACTTTGACAATCCAATCAATCAAGCCGATGAAGGGGTTGATGAAGAATTTTAGCTTCCTGAAGAGCTAGCCAGGTTGTTGAGACAGGAGGAAAAGGCTATTACTCCTCATCAGGAGGAGATTGAAGTGATTAATCTTGGTACAGACGAAGACGTGAAGGAAGTTAAAATCGGGGCCTGCCTGCAAGACTCAGTGAAGAGACAACTGATAGATCTGCTGCAAGAGTATGTTGATGTGTTTGCTTGGTCATATCAAGATATGCCAGGGTTGGATACCGACATTGTTGTGCATAAGCTGCCTTTGAGGGAAGAATGCCCACCAGTTAAACAGAAACTGCGCCGGACTCGCCCAGACATGGCTATGAAAATCAAAGAAGAGGTACAAAAGCAATGGGACGCCGGGTTCCTTGCTGTGACTAGCTACCCGCCGTGGGTTGCTAATATTGTGCCTGTGCCTAAGAAGGATGGCAAAGTTAGAATGTGTGTTGATTACCGGGATCTGAACAGAGCCAGCCCGAAAGATGACTTCCCATTACCTCACATTGACGTATTGGTGGATAACACGGCTCAGTTCTCGGTATTCTCCTTCATGGATGGATTTTCAGGATATAATCAGATCAAGATGTCACCTGAAGACATGGAGAAGACAACATTCATTACACCCTGGGGCACGTTCTGTTATAAAGTGATGCCATTCGGATTGAAGAATGCAGGTGCAACATATCAACGGGCTATGGTGACATTATTCCATGATATGATCCACAAGGAAATAGAATGCTATGTGGATGATATGATCGCCAAGTCCCTCACAGAAGAAGACCATCTGGTGAATCTGCTGAAGTTGTTCAAGCGTCTGAGGAAGTACCAACTAAAGCTGAACCCCAACAAATGCACATTCGGGGTGCGATCCGGTAAGCTGCTGGGCTTTATTGTGAGCGAGAAGGGGATTGAGGTTGACCCAGATAAAGTCAAGGCTATACAAGACATGCCTGCACCAAAGACAGAGAAGGAAGTTCGAGGGTTCTTAGGTAGATTGAATTACATCTCGAGGTTCATCTCTCACCTTACGGCTACCTGCGAACCCTTGTTCAAGTTGTTAAGAAAGGAACAGACGGTCAGGTGGAATGAAGATTGCCAGAAGGCTTTTGACAAGATCAAGGAGTACTTACAAGAACCTCCAATCCTTATGCCTCCAGTTGAAGGAAGACCTCTAATAATGTACTTGACAGTATTAGAAGAGTCAATGGGGTGTGTGTTGGGCCAGCATGACGAGTCTGGTCGAAAAGAGTATGCAATATACTACCTAAGCAAAAAGTTTACCGACTGTGAACAGCGTTATTCACTGCTCGAGAAAACTTGCTGCGCTTTAGCGTGGGCTGCTCGCCGACTGAGACAGTATATGTTGACCCACACTACCTTGTTAATCTCAAAAATGGATCCAGTTAAGTACATTTTCGAGAAGCCAGCTCTTACCGGACGGGTTGCAAGATGGCAGATGATTCTCACGGAATACGACATACAGTACACATCTCAGAAAGCCATCAAGGGCAGTGTACTATCTGAATATCTTGCTGAGCAACCTATTGATGATTACCAGCCTATGAAATTTGACTTCCCTGATGAAGACATCATGTTCTTAAAAGCGAAAGATCACGAAGAGCCTATTCACACTGAAGGGCCTGACCCGGAGGAAGAATGGACTATGATGTTTGATGGGGCTGTTAACATGAATGGCCGTGGTGTTGGTGCAGTACTCATTTCACCAAAGGGGGTTCACATGCCTTTCTCGGCAAAACTCACTTTCAACTGCACTAACAACGAAGCTGAATACGAAGCTTGCATTATGGGTCTTGAGGAAGCCATTGACCTCAGGATCAAGACATTGACCGTATTCGGGGATTCAGCTTTGGTAGTCAATCAAACCAACGGGAAATGGTACACCCACCAAAATCATCTGGTACCTTACAGGGATTATACAAGAAGGCTACTGACTTTCTTCACAACAGTCAAGCTTGAGTATATCCCTCGGGACGAGAATCAGTTTGCAGATGCTCTTGCTACCATTTCATCCATGATCAAAGTTCAAGCTGCTAACTTTGTACCTCAGATATCAGTGTCTAGACTTGATAGACCAGCATATGTATTTGCAGCGGATGTTGTAAAAGATGATAAGCCTTGGTTCCATGACATTAAGTGCTTCTTGGAGGATCAGACATACCCACCTGGGGCATCTTCCAATGATAAGAAGACTTTGAGAAGGCTTGCTGGTAGTTTCTTTCTGAACACTGATGGGTCTTTATACAAGAGGAACTTTGACATGGTACTCCTCAGATGTGTTGACAAGACGGAAGCAGATTTGTTGATGCATGAAGTGCACGAAGGATCCTTTGGTACCCATGCTGGGGGACATGCAATGGCTAAGAAGTTGTTAAGATCAGGCTATTATTGGATCACAATGGATGCAGACTGTTGTGCCTATGCCAGAAAATGTCACAAATGCCAGATCTACGCAGACAAGGTGCATGTGCCTCCCAATCCTTTGAGCATCATGTCTTCACCATGGCCCTTTGCTATGTGGGGCATCGATATGATTGGCAAGATTGAGCCAACCGCTTCAAACGGCCACAGATTCATCTTGGTCGCCATCGACTATTTCACCAAGTGGGTTGAAGCAGCCTCATATGCAAACGTTACAAGACAAGTGGTAGCCAGATTTCTGAAGAGAGATATCATCTGTCGGTATGGAGTGCCCGAGCGAATCATTACTGATAATGGTTCCAACTTAAACAACAAAATGATGGCAGAGCTGTGTCGGGACTTCAAAATCCAACATCACAATTCTTCTCCTTACAGGCCAAAGATGAACGGCGCTGTTGAGGCAGCCAATAAGAATATCAAGAAGATTGTGCAGAAGATGGTAATCACTTACAAGGACTGGCATGAAATGCTACCGTTTGCCTTGCATGGGTACCGCACATCAATCAGAACATCCACTGGGGCAACACCGTATCAGCTTGTATATGGTATGGAAGCAGTCCTACCTGTTGAAGTTGAACTACCCTCTCTGCGGGTGTTAATGGATGTTAAACTGAGTGAAGCAGAATGGGTTCGGTCCCGATACGAACAACTGAGTCTGATCGAGGAGAAAAGATTGGCTGCAATCTGCCATGGACAGTTATATCAGAAGAGAATGAAGAAGGCCTTCGATCAGAAAGTCAGGCACCGAGAGTACCAAGTAGGAGATCTTGTGCTAAAAAGAATCCTCCCTCCTCATACAGACCACAGGGGCAAATGGACTCCAAATTATGAAGGACCCTTTGTTGTAAAGAAAGTTTTCTCTGGTGGAGCACTGATGCTCAGCACCATGGATGGTGAAGATTTCTCGTCCCCTGTGAATTCAGATGCAGTTAAAAAATACTTCGCATAAAATGACCCGCTGGACATAAAAACAGAATGTAAGTCCAGGCAAGAATAGGGCATCCCGGCGAGTCAAAAACAGAATAAAAGACTCGGGCAAAAGTAAGGGAAAATAAACAAAAAATGTACACCCGCTGAGTTGAAAAGCCGCATTGGACAATTCAGGCAAAAATGGGTATCCCGATGGATTGAAAACCCGAAAGGGCGATCCATGCAAAATAAGGGAATAAGCGAACAACTGCATTTTGAGTTCGTCTGTATCACCTACAACTTGGTAAGCTTCCAAAGGATCAAGCTTCAATCAGAATCAACTCTCTTCAGAAAGCAAGACGAGAAGAACGTCATTGTCATACGAGTCATAGCAGGAGGGGAAGCTCCTTGAAAGCGTCGTCAACACCGCCAGCACTTTATTTCTCAATTTGTAACAATCTCCTCATTTCAGGAGATATGTTTCCTTGGCTGTATCTTGCCAATTCAGGGCACGTGAATTAATAAAATCAGATTTTCGGTCATGTTTCGTTTTTACATTTATGTTTTGCAAAGAGTTGTCTGATATCTCTAAAAATACAATTGCATAAGTACAGATGCCTTTCTCTAAAAAAGATAAAAAAACACATGCTTACAGGGAATGTGATTATTCTCGAAAGTACTTAACTCCTATGACGGAATCCAGTGAGGGATACCTCGGGACCTTTTGTACGTTTCCTTACCTGTTGCAGGATTGCAGGTATCCAGAACGCAACCTGGGGCATGCAAGCTACGTCTCAGCAAACTGGCAAATCATTATTAACTCGGCCTATCTTCCACGTGGCATTAGAAGGTGCCCATTTCCCAGCGGAGCTGCCAAATCAGCATACACTCAATCTCAGCCTCCGAAATGCTCTTTCCCCAGCTGAGTTGCCCCCATCGCTTCCCCCAGCAAAGCTGCCAAATCAACAAACAGGCTTAACACTCAGGATGCTCTATCCCCAGCTGAGTTGCCTCTCACAATTCCCCAGCCGAGTGGCCTTTCTTCCTCAACAGAATACAGAAATCAGGGAATCATCTCCCCATAGAGCTTCAAGCCTCTATCCAGAAGAGCAAGGCATGAAGAGATCACAACAGAGTACATAAAGCTTCTACAAACCCCAGCTGGGTCTCTCATTTACAAGGATATGCCAACCAGTGACATATATCCCCGAGCAGATACACCATTGGATCTACCAGTGATCTCATACCCAGTTGGGATGTCCGTTTCCAGCAGATCGACCAGAGATCTTCGCGGCATTGGGATCCGAATCCCGGATCTGTGCCCCTTTGCATAATCATGGCATCCGCATCATATCCACCCCCAGAGCGTAGCATTCCGTCTAATACGGAGCATTACGGCAAAAATCAAATGCATAGCATAATCATAAGTCATGTTGTGAATTGAACGCTTGTGATTAGTAACCATTCATCAGAATACAGTTTACTTTCCCCAAGAGTTCCCCATCAGAGTCCCAGCAAAAGCAGTTGCCCCACAATCCCAAACACCCGTATATACACCTTTTGGCACCCGTCCGTGTCATCTTTCCCCACAGGTCGCCTGGTTACACTCTACAAACAAAATCACCCGTACTACAGACACGCCCTGACACCCGTCCGTGTCATATCCCAGCAGAAAGCCAAAGACATCCTCTTTGCACTCACATATACCTATATACACCCTTTTTGACACCCGTCCGTGTCATATCCCCAGCGCAGTCGCCTAGATACTTGTTAATATTATACTTTTCTCTCTTGACACTCGTCCGTGTCGTTCTCCCCAGCAGATAAACACTCATCTATACAATGCAATGCTCACTACTCATGGTACGCTTATACAGATACTCGCCCGTATTTTGTATACATCATCGCTCATATCCCCACAGATCCGACAGTAGTCCATGTTCTTTGTTAACCAGTTGGTACTCGTCCGTACCATCATCTCAGAACATTGTGTCTAGTGTTTGTTTCTACATGATACTCGTCTGTATCATAGTCCAAAGGATGCTCGTCCGCATCTTTAATCCATACACCGTGTCAAAAACCTTTGTCTTCTTGAATATAGATACTCGTCCGTGTCTATTACTCCCCAGAAGAATCTTCTCAGATGCAACACTTGTCCGTGTTCTTAGTTAACCAGTTGATACTCGTCTGTATCATCATCTCTGAGCATGTGTCAGTTTGTTTCTACATGATACTCGTCCGTATCATAGTCCAAAGGATGCTCGTCCGCATTTTTAATCTATACACAATACCAAACACTTATACCTTTTGTTTCTTGGATGTAAACGCTCGTCCGTGTTTACTATCTCCCCAGTAGATCGCCAACAAAGCAAATCTTTCCTTTTTATCTAACACTCGTCCTGTGTTATGATAACCCTGAGAGCAGCCGTACCCTGCTGAGTGGTCGTCCTCCACTTCTTGATGGTCGTCCTCCATCATGCTCATCCGATGGCCGTCCCCATCGTTGATTTTAGCATCCGTCCCCTGCTAGGTGGTCGTCCTCCACCTCTTGATGATCGTCCTTCATCATTTTATCCAATGGCCGTCCCCATTGTTGATTTTGGTTATCTGACATTCGTCCTATGTCATGATAAACCCTGAGAGCAGCCGTCCCCTGCTGAGTGGTCGTCCTCCACTTCTTGATGGTCGTCCTCCATCATGCTCGTCCGATGGCCGTCCCCATCGTTGACCTTTTCTATCCGATGGCCGTCCCCATCGTCGATATCTTCGGCAGCCGTACCCTGCCAGGTGGTCGTCCTCCACCTTTGATGGCCGTCCCCATCATATTTACTTTTTATTCCCAACAGAGCAGCCGTCCCCTGCCAGGTGGTCGTCCTCCACCTTTGATGGCCGTCCCCATCATATTTACTTTTTATTCCCAACAGAGCAGCCGTTCCCTGCTAGGTGATCGTCCTTCACCTTTGATGGCCGTACCCCATCATCTGTTTATTTCATTTATTCTTTAACCCGATGGCCGTCCCCGTCGTGGTCCCTTTTCCTTTTAGCCCGATGGTCGTCCCCATCGTTGGTTACTTTACCTTTATGAACTTGATGGCCGTCCCCGTCATGCTTCATTAATTCCCAGAGAACCCTACTTTATTTTGATGGCCGCCCCCATCATATTTTGACTTTCCCCAGCTAGTCGGCCGTCCCCGTCTTAGCTTTTCCTTATATCCCCAGCATGTCGGCCGTCCCCGTCATCGCTTTACTTTACACACTTTTCCCAGCATGTCGGCCGTCCCCGTCATTGCTATTTACCCAGCAGTCGTCCTCTGCTCGACGGTCGTCCTCCGTCGCCCACACTTACAATATACCTTACTTAATCTATATCCCTTTTCTCCTCCATTCTGTGAGTGCAAATTTTGGACTGTCTTTGGTATTCAACCACAAGTTATCTTGTTTGCCTGTTAAGCCGTTGCTTACATCCTGCACAGCTAACTCCTGTTTGAATAGGGGCAGCTGTAAACACCCCAAATTTGCCCTCATCCATTCACACCATGGCTTGTGATCATCTCATATGCATAAACACAATCATACAATCTCATATCTCATGTTTGATTCACTGCATAGTTTCTAAGTCATCTGCACCTAGGGTTTGTGATCTGAGCAACCTCAGAGCTTCTTGAGGCATTCCAAAGGCCACCAATCATCTCAGAAGGGTCCATGTGTGTTCTTGTATCATGTTACATCCTCACAGAGTCAAAATTGCAGAGGAATCACAAGAACTAGGGTTTGAGTGGATGCAGAGCCAGGTTGAACTGCACAGTTGACCTAAAATTAGGGTTTTGGTTTCAGAGGCCATAATCTCAAATTTTTTGGTCATTCTTGTTTCCATTGGTCTCTATATGGTATAGGGAGTATGCATATCAATTTTCATGAAGAAATTCCATGGGGAAGTCATCTGATCAAGAGTTGACTTTTCAGACAAGTCAGTGCAAAATCAGGGCATCTGAGGCCCCCAATGACCCAACCAATGGGTGATCTTCATCATTTTGAGTGTATATGATCTTTATTTGATCATGGAAGAAGTTTGAAGTTCATAAAAATCAAGAATTTAGGGTTTTTGCAAAAGTTGACTTTTTGAGGCATAGTTGACTTTTCAAGAATGCCTCATTTTAGGCCAATTTTCAAGCCTTGATTCATGATCCAAAGATGCTTCAAATGGAAAAACTTTGGTCATGAAAGTTGTAGATCTCATCTTTCCCTTTTCAAAAAGTACAAGAACATGATCAAACTCTTCTTGGATCAAAAGTTATGGCATTGCAAAGTTGGCTAAAATCATTGTTTTTCAAGTTGTGCACTAAGTGGAAATTTTGCAAAACCTTGAATCAATGCATCATGCAGCCTCTAGTTCACTTCAAACCAGCATGTGAACTTTCTCTAAGTTACAAAAATCAGTTTTGGACCAAGAATGTCATGGTTTCATGTTTGGTTAGGCTAAGAAGTCACATGTGAACCATAAGCCAACCAACTTGCAAAATCACTCATAACATTGTGCCAACTTGCTGCATTGAGTGCTGAGCCAAGCTAGGCCTCTCCCTCACCCATGCTGCACCAGAACCAACCTTGTCCTTGCCTAGTCCAAACACCATGCTTCTCTTACACATAAAGTGGTTTTTGAGCAAAAAGTGATCTACCAATCCATAAAGCACAAGTCACATCAACTGACCAATCAGAATTGTTTATGATTTCAATTTGCAAGTTGAACATAACACAAGCAAAGGCTGAAACATAAACATTCACCACTTACACAAAAACTCACCTCATTGCAAGTTCCTTCGAATCACTCTCCACAGCCATCAAACATTCAAACTCTCATGCTCATTCAACTCACCACACCTCATAGACAAGAAACACCCCAAGCATAAGCCTGAAACAAGCCTGAAAACTCCATTGCCATCATTCACCTCAAGCTGCAGATTCTATCGAATCTCTCTCCACAAGCCACCAACACACGAACCAACACCACAGATCATCTCTACACATCACCTGGACCTTAAACACCCCATCACCATGACCTGAAAGTGCCAGAATCTCATCTGCCATTTTTGACTGAACTGAAGCAGGAGCATTCGAATCTCTTTCTCCAGCCAACACAAACTCATTTTGAGCATTCAGGCACACTTGGGGGACCAAGAGGAGCAGCTTGCACTGAAGGAAGAGGCCTGAAAGTTCCTAAATTGAAAGTTGCAAATCTCAGGTAGCTCGAAATTAATTTTTCCAGAAATGATTTTTCTTGTTACAAACTTGTTCTTTATGCTCTCCTGATCATCCTGATGCTTTTGGTTTTTGAAATGGTTGTGTTTTGAGAATTTAATTTGTGTTTGAAGCTTACGAACCCTAGAACTTTCCCTCTTCGATTCAGATGATTTAGGAAAGATAAATTTGTTTTAGGTTAGGGGTTTGATTCGTGAGGGTGTTAGAAACGTTTCCCAATTCATAGATTTCATTTATATTACGTTTTGAGGAAGTTGGGTGATCTTCAGGTGAGCTTCTGGCCGGAGAAGACGACCGGAAGTCTTCTCCGGCCACCTGAATGTAATTAGGGCATAAACCAGTAATTAATGTTAGTTTGAACATGAGCCGTTGATTCCCGTTGACTGGTTGACTTCCCACCCTTTTTGATGGCCAGGATCTGTTTCATTAGCCCTAATCACATTAATTTATTTAATTAATTAGGATTAAGAAGTTTGAATCTGGACCACTAGATGACGCGCCAAGTCAACCCTCTCATTTCCAGGACCAATCCCAACCATCCAATCTGATTACTTTCATTTTCTTTTAATTTTAATTCATTTCTTTTTCATTTAAATTGTACATTTATTTTAAAATAGTTAAAAAATCATAAAAATTATGAAACTTTTTCTTTAAGGTTTCATTAATTTTTATGACACAAAAACATTTTTATTTTATTTTTTATCATTAAAAAAGGTATTTTTAAATATTTAAAAGTTTATTTTTAATTGATTAATGAGAATTAATTAATTAAAAATACTTTTAGGTATTTAAAAATTACAAAAAAATTCATGAAATGTTCTAAGACATTTAGAAACATTGTCCAACCTTCAAACCAAATTTCTTTTTTGATCTTGATGCATTTTAAGAATTTTTCATGGAATTAAATCATATTTTGTGCATTATTTTGATCACAAGTTTAAAAATTCATTTCTGCCTATTGGTGAAGGTTGAGACATTGATTCTTTTTGCATTGTTTTCCATTTGACATGTATTTTCAAGAATAAAAAGGCCATGATTTGATCTTGCATTTTCTAATTGATTGGCATTTGTTTTGATAAGAACCCTAAAAAACCCTAATAACTTGAAAAAATCATATCTTGAGTTTGATTGAGAGTTGAGAGCTCCCCTTTGGGCAGTGGTTTATCATAGGCCTAGGGTTTCTTTGGGTGCCATTTTCCTTTTTTTTATCATGAGGTTTGCTTCTGTTTTTGGTTTGTGTTTGATGTTTGATCCATGAACCCTAATTTGGGCTTCCATTTGCATCCTTCTTGCATTCTCTTGCATAACATGACTTGTCTTTGCATTTTGTGCATTCTTGTGATTCATTTGACATCTTAAGACATATAGAAAGCATCTTTGATCATTGCATCTCATATTTGCCATGTCATTTGTCTTGTATGATTCATAACTTTCCATGTTTGTTCATGCTCCTTAACTTGCATCATATGCATTCATAATCTTGTATGAACATCCCCATTGCTTTGCCTCATGTTTGCAGCACCTCATAACATCATAATCATCATCAACATGCTTCTGGTTTTGCTTAGCATCATATCATTTCATCTCATCTTGCATTGCATTGCATTTTCTTTCTAACATTGCAGGTGGTAAGTAAATTTGGGAAGTGGATTTGCCTTCACTTCTCATAATTTTTCTTTTCATCTCTCTTGCATCCATTGCTGCATTCTTATTTGTGTTTGAGTTTGAGCTTGCTCATTCTTCTCCTTTTCACTTTCTTTCTTCAAGTGACTTGACTTCTTGAATGAAGCAAGTCACTTTTGCTTCTCTTGATCCTGTTCATCTGCTTCCTGGTGGTTCTTCTGAGGATTGTTCTTGAAAACCTCACAAACCTTAGGATCATCCAAGCATGATAATGAATTAGGGTTTTGATTAGTCCCCCTCATAGTTTTTACCTTTGTGTCTCTCTTTGAGTCTTCTCTTCTCATCTCATAATCAGGGACTAAACCCTAAAGGCTTTAAGACTTTGTGATTAGGATTATGCCTGTATCCTTCTTTTAGGATGGAGTGTATAACTTTAATCCTAAGTATTAAACCCTTAAGGTGTTTAAATCTCTTAATCAACTCATTTAATAAGTATCAAGACATCACACTTGTAACTTGGGCCTTGCATTAGGGTTCTAATTCTTCCTTAAGTGGTTAAGAAGGACTAACCCTAGTGTTAATGGACAAGTCCCCCTCAAGTTGTCTTACAAATCATAAAAATCACTTCATCATCATACCATTAAATAAAATCCACTTAATCAAAGGTTTGTTTTGTCATGGGTTTAATCCCTAATCATGGATTAAGTTGAGGAGTTTTTCTCAACTCAAACATTCTCATCTATCATCCTTCTTTTAGGATGGTGTAATGGGTCTGTTTAATCCATGATTATGGCTTAACCTCATTACTCAACACTAAACAAAATCACAAAAAAAACATCTAAATAATCACAAGTAGGTTAATGACCTTAATCCTGCACCAAAGGTGATTAAGTGTGAGAATCTGACTTCACACTTAAAGTACCCTCATTACCCCTAATCAGAGGGAAGATGTGATGAGTTTACTAACCCATTGGTTTAGGCTTAAGCTCATTATCTTATGACAAACTTCAAAAAGCAATAAAAGACTGAAAACACAAAAACAGACAATGATCGTCTCCTTCGGGATTCTTTTCTCATCATCTTCATTCACAAACGAGAACTTGCTTCTTCCGTCTAATGCAAGACAGTTTGCACCTGAGCCAGACAGGTCATACACTTGAGCATTGACAAGCAAGCAGTTCACAAGTCAATTTATCTTTCAGTCTCTTTGGGTCGAACTACGGTGTTCTGACTTCCTCATTGCACGAGAGGATACGTAGGCATAACTTAACGGTTATCGAACAAAAGTCTCTGTATATTCCCCCTCCTTCCAGCATTATTCTCTGAGCCTCATGATCTTGAGCATCCTATTCCAGGTCTCACACTGACACTGTATATATCACACTTCACATTCTTTTGCACTGACACCTGTACATCTTTTCCAGCTATTTTACACACAGATTGCACTGACACTACCCCTTTAAAACACAAATCTTTCAAGCGTGGATCCCGTCGAGTACGGCGGACAATCTGGGTGCTAATACCTTCCCAGGTTGTAACCAACCCCCTTTCTCAGTCTCTCTGGTTCGCAAACCGTCTTATCCATCTTTTTCTAGGCCTATGCAGCATTGCCTTTCCTCCGGGATAAAAATGCCTAGCTGGCGACTCTATTCATTCTCCAGTGAGTTCACGGCTGTGTGTTCTCACTGTTCCCTTCGCCGACCGTTCGCGCTTGTACCAGGATGCAAATCTTTGGGAGCGACAATGTATTTGCCATGTTGTATGCCATGTGCACTTCATAACTTTTCATGTATGTTCATGCTTCCTAACTTGCTTCATTTGCATTCATAAGCTTGTATGATCATTTCCATGTGCTGCCTCATGTTTGTAGCATCTCATAACACCATTAGCATCATGTATATGCTTCTGGTTTTGTTTCTCATCATGTCATCTCATCCCATTTTGGCATTGCATTGCATTCCTTTTCTAACATTTCAGGTGGTAAGTGAACTTGAGAAGTGAATTTGCCTTCACTTCTCATAACTTTTCTTTTCATCTCTCTTGCATCCATTGCTGCATTTTTATATGTGTTTGAGTTTGAGCTTGCTCATTCTTCTTCTTCTCACTTTCTTTCTTCAAGTGACTTGACTTCTTGAATGAAGCAAGTCACTTTGCTTCTCTTGATCCTTTCATCTGCTTCCTGGTGGTTCCTTTGAAGATTTCTCTTGTAAACCTCACAAACCTTAGGAACAACCAAGCATGACAATGATTAGGGTTTTGATTAGTATCCCCTCATAGTTTTACCTTTGTGTCTCTTTTGAGTCTTCTCTTCTCATCTCATAATCAGGGACTAAACCCTAAAGGCTTTAAGGCTTTGTGATCAAGCTTATGCCTGCATCCTTCTCTTAGGATGGAGTGTATAACCTTAATCCTAAGTGTTAAACCCTTAATGTGTTTAAATCCTCTAATTAATTCACCTAATAAGTATCAAGACATCACACTTGTAACTTGGGCCTTGCATTAGGGTTCTAATTCTTCCTTAAATGGTTAAGAAGGACTAACCCTAGTGTTAATGGACAAGTCCTCCTCAAGTTGTCTTACAAACCATAAAAATCACTTCATCATCATATCATTGAATAAAATCCACTTAATCAAAGGCTTGTTTTGTCATGAGCTTAATCCCTAATCATGGATTAAGTTGAGGAGCTTTCCTCAGCTTAAACATTCTCATCTATTATCCTTCTATTAGGATGGTGTAATGAGTCTGTTTAATCCCTGATTATGGCTTAATCTCATTACTTAACACTAAACAAAAACACCAAAAACATCTAGATAATCACAAGTAGGTTAATGATCTTAATCCTACATCAAAGGTGATTAAGTGTGAGAATCTGACTTCACACTTAAGGTATTCTTATTACCCCTAATCAGAGGGAAGATGTGATGAGTTTACTAACCCATTGGTTTAGGCTTAAGCTCATTAACTTATGACAAACTTTCAAAAGCAATAAAAGACTGAAAACTCAAAAACAAACAATAATCGTCTCCTCCGGGATTCTTTCCTCATCTCATTCACTCACAACCGAGAACTTGCTTCTTCCGTCTAATGCAAGACAGTTTGCATCTGTGCCAGACAGATCATACACTTGAGCATAGGCAAGTAAGCAGTTCACAAGTCAATTCATCTTCAGTCTCTTTGGGTCGAACTACGGTGTTCTGACTTCCTCATTGCACGAGAGGATACGTAGGCATAACTTAACGGTTATCGAACAAAAGTCTCTGTATATTCCCCCTCTTTCTAGCCTCATTCTTTTAGCCTCATGATCTTGAGCATCCTATTCCTGTTCTTACACTGACACTGTACATGCTGCACATCACATTTCTTTTACACTGACACTTGTACATTCTTTTCCAGCTATTTTACACACAGATTGCACTGACACTACCCCTTTAAAACACAAATCTTTTAAGCGTGGATCCCGTCGAGTACGGCGGACAATCTGGGTGCTAATACCTTCCCAGGTTGTAACCAACCCCTTTTCTCAGTCTCTCTGGTTCGCAACCGTCTTATCCATCTTTTTCTAGGTCTATGCAGCATTACCTTTCCTCCGGGATAAAAATGCCTAGCTGGCGACTCTATTCATCTCCAGTGAGTTCACGGCTGTGTGTTCTCATTGTCCCTCTCGCCGACCGTTCGCGTCTGTACCTTTATTTGGGCCAGTCCCATTTATCGGGAGCGACACATCTCATATCTCATTTTTGATTCACTGCATAGTTTCTAAGTCATCTGCACCTAGGGTTTGTGATCTGAGCAATCCAAGAGCCTCTTGAGCCACTCCAAAGGCCATCAATCACTTCAAAGGGGTCTACATGTGTTCAAGTATCATATTATATCCTCTCAAAGTCAAGAATTCCAAAGAATCACAAGAACTGGGATTGGCATGGAAGTAGAGCCAAGTTTGACTGCACAGTTGACCTAAAATTAGGGTTTTGGTTTCAGAGGCCATAACTCCAAATTTTTTGGTCATTCTTGTTTCCATTGGTCTCTATATGGTATAGGGAGTATGCATATCAAGTTTCATGAAGAAATTCCATGGGGAAGTCATCTGATCAAGGGTTGACTTTCTGGACAAGTCAGTGTAAAATCAGGGCATCTGAGGCCCCCAATGACCCAACCAAGGGGTGATCTTCATCATTTTGAGTGTATATGATCTTTATTTGATCATGGAAGAAGGTTGAAGTTCACAAAATTCAAGAATTTGAAGTTTTTGCAAAGTTGACTTTTTAGGGCATAGTTGACTTTTAAGGAATTTGTCAATTTAGGTCATTTTTCAAACCCTACTTTTTGATCCAAAAATGCTTCAAATGAAAAAACTTTGGTCATGAAAGTTGTAGAATACATTTTTCCCTTTTCAAAAAGTACAAGAACATGACCTAATTCACTTTGGATCAAAAGTTATGGTGTGACAAAGTTGGCAAAAATCACTAATTTTCAAGTTATGCACTAAAAGGAAAATTTGCAAAATCATGAACCAAGGCAAATTGTAACTTCTAATTGTCATCAAACCATTACACAAGCATCATGCAACTCTTAAAAATCAGATTTGAACCAAGTTTCTCATGGTTCATGGCTTGTGTAGCAAGATAGTCACATGTGAACCAAAGAGGAACCAACTTGCAAAATTCATGATCACACTTCCTACCACTTGCTACATTGGATGCTGAACCTTGCTAGCCCTTCCCCTCACCTTTGCTGCGCCAGCCCCATGCTTGTACTAGCCTAGAACCAAGCCCATGCCTCTCTTACAACAAAGTTGACATTTTGCAAAAGTGAACTTACCAATCAATAAAGTCCAGGTCACATCATCTGACCTATGAGATTATTTTATACTATCCATTTGCAAGCTAAACATATCAAGAAGCCAAGCTGAAACACACCACAACACAACATACACAAACTCACCCCATTTTGCATTTCTCTTCGAATCTGCCTCCACACCTCACAAACATTCAAGCAAGTCTCACCATCATCCTCACCTTGTCACACTGAACCTAAACCAACAAAGAAACAAGCCAGAAGCACACTAGAACATAGCATACCACAAAACCTGCAAAAACTCTTCCCTCTTCGAATCTCATTATCCAGCCATCAAACACCCCATTTCTCTTCACCAACAAGTCAAACACATTGAAAAGAACCAGAATCCACCATGAATGCAGCCTGAAACACTACCAATCACAACTGCCAAACCTGCCATATCAGAACTCAAGCTTCCAAAATAGCCACTAGCAAGAGTTTGTGAACATTCCATTGGCTTCAGGGGGTCCAGAGAAGGCATTTTGCACCAAAGCAAGGTCAGGAGAGCTCAAATTCACAGTTCATCACTTCAGGTAGCTTCAGGTTTTCAACTTTTCAGAGCTTGATTTTCTTGTTAAAAATTGATTGTGCATGCTTTGCTGGTCATAGGGATGGTTTTAGATTTAAGAATGAGTGAGAAATGAGGATTTACCAGGGCTCTGAAATTTTGCCCGTGAAACTTCATGGCTTCGATTCCCTTAGTTTAAGCATGAGAAATTTATTTTGAGAGTTGATTCGAGTAAGGTTTGAGTAGAAGAACATTTCCCTGGCATTAATTTGAAGAGTGGTGGCCTGAATCGCATTCTAGGGTTTTGGGGTCGCCGGGGAAGATGACCGGAGCTCCCCTCCGGTCACCTGAATTTGTTTTGCCCTAATCTCAGGTCATTAATTCCATTTGAATGTGGAGCGTAGGATCCTTTGACTTGTTTGACTTCCCGCTAGCTTGAATGGCCCAGATCCTTTTGTTTTGCCCTAATCACTTTTAATTAGTTTAATTAATCATAATTTAATTAATTAACTCAGAAGCAATCTAGACCCTCCATTCACGCGCGTGGTCAACCATTTCAAATCCAGATTCAATCCCTGCCTTCCATTCTGTTGACTTTTCCCTTTTCTTTATTTTTATTCATTTATTTCATATTTGTTTTGTATAATTTATTTAAAATAGCAAAATTGTTTTAAAAATTATGAAACTTTTTGCCAAGAGTTTCATTAATTTTTAAAACACAAAAATATTTTTATTTTTATTTTTAGCATTAAAAAAGTATTTTTAAATATTTAAAAGTTTATTTTTAATTGATTAATGAAAATTAATTTATTAAAAATACTTTTAGGTATTTAAAAATCACCAAAAAATTCATGAAATGTTTTAAGACATTTAGAAACATTGTCCAACCTTCAAACCAAATTTATTTTTTGATCTTGATGCATTTTGAGAATTTTTCATTGAATTAAAATCATTTTGATGCATTATTTTGATCCAAACTTCCAAAAATCATTTCTGCCTAACCATGAAGAGTTGGACCTTGATTCTTTTTGCATTGCATTGTGTTTAGCATGTAGTTTTTGATATTAAATGGCCATGATTTGATCTTTCATTTTCAATTTGTTTGGTAATTTTCTTGTTAAGGAACCCTAAAACCCTAGAAAACTTAGGAAAATCATATCTTGAATTGGGTTAAGAGTTGAAACCTCTCCTTTGGGCATTGGTTTAGTATAGGGTTAGGGGTCCTTTGAGTGGCATTTTAAATTTTTTGTAATGTTGTTTACTTCTGATTTTGATTTTTGTTTGTTGCATTGATTCATAAACCCTAATTTGGGCTTCCATATGCATCCATCTTGCATTCTCTTGCATAACATGACTTGCCATGACATTCAAAGCATCCATTTGATTTATTTGACATCATAAGACATATTGAAAGCATGTTTGATTATTGCATCATGTATTTGCCATGTTGTATGTCATGTGCACTTCATAACTTTTCATGTATGTTCATGGTTCATAACTTGCTTCATTTGCATTCATGAACTTGTATGATCATTTCCATGTGTTGCCTCATGTTTGTAGCATCTCATAGCATCATTAGCATCATGTATATGCTTCTGGTTTTGTTTCTCATCATACCATTTCATCTCATTTTGCATTGCATTGCATTTCTTTTCTAACCTTTCAGGTGGTAAGTAACTTTGAGAAGTGAATTTGCCTTCACTTCTCATAACTTTTCTTTTCATCTCTCTTGCATCCATTGCTGCATTTTTGTTTGTGTTTGAGTTTGAGCTTGCTCATTCTTCTTCTTCCCACTTTCTTTCTTAAAGTGACTTGACTTCTTGAAAGAAGCAAGTCACTTTGCTTCTCTTGATCCTTTCATCTGCTTCCTGGTGGTTCCATTGAAGGCTTCTCTTGAAAACCTCACAAACCTTAGGGACAACCAAGCATGACAATGATTAGGGTTTTGATTAGTTCCCCTTCTTATTTTTACCTTTGTGT
Source organism: Lathyrus aphaca (assembly GCA_963966055.1). NCBI lineage: Eukaryota > Viridiplantae > Streptophyta > Magnoliopsida > Fabales > Fabaceae > Lathyrus > Lathyrus aphaca. The sequence continues at coordinate 422,617,252 of OZ014520.1, forward strand.
CTCTTTTGAGTCTTCTCTTCTCATCTCATAATCAGGGACTAAACCCTAAAGGCTTTAAGGCTTTGTGATTAAGCTTATGCCTGCATCCTTCTCTTAGGATGGAGTGTATAACTTTAATCCTAAGTGTTAAACCCTTAATGTGTTTAAATCTCTTAATCAATTCACATAATAACCATCAAGACACCACACTTGTAACTTGGGCCTTGCATTAGGGTTCTAATTCTTCCTTAATTGGTTTAGAAGGACTAACCCTAGTGTTAATGGACAAGTCCCCCTCAAGTTGTCTTACAAATCATAAAAATCACTTCATCATCATACCATTAAATAAAATCCACTTAATCAAAGGCTTGTTTTGTCATGAGTTTAATCCCTAATCATGGATTAAGTTGAGGAGCTTTCCTCAGCTTAAACATTCTCATCTATTATCCTTCTATTAGGATGGTGTAATGAGTCTGTTTAATCCCTGATTATGGCTTAATCTCATTACTTAACACTAAACAAAAACAACAAAAACATCTAATTAATCACAAGTAGGTTAATGATCTTAATCCTACACCAAAGGTGTTTAAGTGTGAGAAGCTGACTTCACACTTAAGGTACTCTCATTACCCCTAAACAGAGGGAAGATGTGATGAGTTTACTAACCCATTGGTTTAGGCTTAAGCTCATTAACTTATGACAAACTTTCAAAAGCAATAAAAGACTGAAAACTCAAAAACAAACAATAATCGTCTCCTCCGGGATTCTTTTTTCATCATCTTCACTCATAAACGAGAACTCGCTTCTTCCGTCTAATGCAAGACAGTTTGCACCTGAGCCAGACAGGTCATACACTTGAGCATTGACAAGCAAGCAGTTCACAAGTCAATTCACCTTTCAGTCTCTTTGAGTCGAACTACGGTGTTCTGACTTCCTCATTGCACGAGAGGATACGTAGGCAGAACTTAACAGTTATCGAACAAAAGTCTCTGTATATCCCCCCTCTTTCCAGCATCTTTCTCTTAGCCTCATTATCATGAGCATTTCATTCTCATTCTTACACTGACACATCATTATACACTTCACCTCTTTTACACTGACACCTGTACATCCTTTTCCAGCTCTTTATACACAAATTGCACTGACACTACCCCTTTAAAACACAAATCTTTTAAGCGTGGATCCCGTCGAGTACGACGGACAATCTGGGTGTTAATACCTTCCCAGGTTGTAACCAACCCCCTTTCTCAGTCTCTCTGGTTCGCAACCGTCTTATCCGTATCTTTCTAGGTCTATGCAGCATTGCCTTTCCTCCGGGATAAAAATGCCTAGCTGGCGACTCTATTCATCTCCAGTGAGTTCACTGCTGTGTGTTCTCATTGTCCCTCTCGCCGACCGTTCGCGTCTGTACCTTTATCTGGGCCCATTCCCATTTATCGGGAGCGACAGCTTGGCGACTCTGCTGGGGACCCTTATATTGCAACCAGGGCTTCTGGTTCTTTTTGTGGTTTCCTCCTAGCGCTTGTTTGATTTGTGTTTACTGGGGTGTTATGTGCTTATTTGTGTTTGTGTATTTGTATTTATTTTGTACAGTTTTGTTTATTACTTTCTTTATAGCTTTGTGCACATATATCATACTGTCATGCTGTCTGGCTGGATCTGGTTTTGCTTTGGTGGGTGGGGGTTCTATTGAGAGATAAGGTCCTATACCTGGGACCTGAGTGACACCTAGGCTAGAGTGGTTCATGTTCTTTCCCATTCCATTTCGGTCTGGTGCGGGAATATGAAACACGGTTCAGATATGGGTTTCTTCTTGAGAACTCTGTGTTGCAGATTTCCTGCAATACTAGGGCTATCTGGGAAGCCTGCTAAGTCTGGATGACCTTTTAGTATTGGCCTTCAGAAACTGAGGTGAATTAGAGGAGGAACTTTTATGGTTATTGTAAACACTGTACCTCCGGGTTAGAAGTGTTTACGCTTCTCATAACTGATCCAAGTCTGAGGATCCTTGTTCTAGAACACCACCTGTGAGGGGGTTGGGCTGTTTACAGGTTTGCAGGTACCTTGACCTCAGAATACCCTGTTACTTTGACTTGATTAAGAATACTCCATGTTGGAACAGTTCTTGTGATTCTAAACCCTGGACATGTGGCTCTTTATTTGAGTCCCCCACCTTGGTTACTGGATTTATAGACCCCCATCTGGTATTCTCGAATATGTTTTGGACTTATGTCAGACCTCTTGATCAGATCCAGCTCAGTCACAAACCCTTGCATATCATTTGCATACATAAACATTGCATCATATTGACATTTGCTTATTTGTGTTTCAGGGTATCCATCTTCATTTGGTTCTGGTTTTGACCCCATCTTCAGTACTGACCTATCTTCATCAGCATTTGCTTCAGCTATCTACTTCAGTTATCTGCACCAGCCAATCAGTGGCTCATTTTTCAGTATCATCATCAGCACCTGTCTCTACTCAGTCTCAGCATCATGGCTCCTAAAAAGAGCAACATCACCTATCACTTCTTCCAGCCAGAGCTATCTGACATCAGGAGGATTCAGACCCTGATCACTCCGGATCACATACCATTGTTCAGGGAACACTATGGGGATATACTTGATATGGTTATGGATCTGGACCCTTCACAGAGAAGCCTGATCTACACTTGCATTCAGTTCTATGATCCCCCACTGAGATGTTTTACTTTCCAGGACTTTCAGCTAGGCCCTCTATTAGAAGAATACTCATCATTGGTTGGCATGCCTATCAGGGGTGGAATCCCTTTCAACCCTGAGATGGTCTTTCCTGGGAATGGAGAAGTAGCAAAGGCTTTGCATCTGGAACTTGTTCTGATTGAGCAGCATATGACTTCTAAAGCTGGAATCCCTGGTTTCCATCTGGATTTCTTGATCTCTCAAGCTACCCTGAAAGCTTCTTTAGGAGAGTGGAAAGCTGTTTGTGCTTTATTGGCCTTGAGTATATATGGAATTGTATTGTTTGCAGATGAGCCTCGATTCATTAGCAAGAATGCAATCCATCTTTTCATTATGAAGAACCCAGTGCCCACTTTATTGGGGGACCTCTATTATTCAGTACATCAGAGGAATGAAAAGCAGAGGGGAAGATTAGTGAGGTGTTGTGCTCCATTGTTCCACACTTGGCTTCTCAGGCATCTACCCAGGACAGATGCATTTTTGAATCCTCATCAGCAGAGAAACTGGGCTAAGAGACTCACTGCTCTAACTTCAGCAGATATCAGGTGGTGCACTCAAAGCACCAAGGGCAGGGATATCATCACCAGCTGTGGGCATTTTCCCAATGTGCCCCTAATAGGAGTTAAGGGTAGTATTAATTACAACCCTCTGCTGTTTAAAAGACAACTGGGCTATGCACTGGTCCACACTCCTAAGGCACAGGATTTGGTTGAGACTCTTTATTGTGAGAACAAGCCTAATCTGGCTGTTGTTAAGCAGGCTGCCTGGGCCTGGGACAATGTTCAAACCAAGGGAGTAACCATTTTGGGGAAGTGCAACAATGTGGCATCAGCACAATATTATGAATGGTCCCATGCTAGGGCTCAATTCTCTGGAATGCCCTTTACCATAGAAGATATGCCTGAATCATCTTCAGCACCACCTGCCACTGTCAGTTTAGAGGAGTTTGAGAGCTTGAAGGAAAGAAATGAGAAGTTAACTCAGGCCTTGCAGAAGACTCTCCGGGAGAGGAGTGATGGTAGGATGGAGATTGAGAAGCTGGAGAAGTTGAGAGTGGAGCATCTGGTTAAGATCGAGAAGTCTGGGGATTATATCAAAAAGTCTAAAGCTGGAGAACAAATTCTGAAGAATGCTTGCAAAGAAGCCCAGTTCCAGAGAGCAAGGACAGACTTGTATCTGAAGGAGAGTCAGGCCCGGTGGGTCAGGATCACCGAGGCTCGTACTCTGGAGGACAAGAGAGTTCAAGACAAGATGGAGCAACCGGAAGCTAGTGCCAAAGAACAGCAGGAAGCCCTGGCAGCAGCCCAGAGAGAGATATCAGAGCTGAAGATCAAAGCTGGAGTGAAGAGGTCAAAGGACCAAAGCCAACACAAGAAGCTAACAGTAGCTGTTACGACCCGGAATCTCCTCATCAGGAATCTCACGGAGCGTCCGGCTGATCCTGTGACCGAAGCACTTCTCAAGGAAGTTCGTGAGGATGAGTTTGGTCTTGGTGTTTGACCATTTGCTTGTTGTTGCTTTCATTTTATGTACTTTTATTCTCTTATGATGTATTTTGACCCCTCGGAGGGCTTGTATTTGTAAACAAACTATGTACTATTTGTTTTTGTGATATATGTATCAGTTTGTTCCATCCGAGTTTACTTCAAAAGCAACATCAACAGCATCATCAAGAGTCTGGAAGGGTCAAAACTGAATGCCAAGCCGGATACTTTGAAAACAAATAAGCATACTGCATTGCATGCTAACCCTTTGTTTGTTTTGTAGGTTTTTGTTTTATTGTTGCTAATTCTGTTGTGATGTTCAGGAACTATTGCTCGACGCCGGGTATTTCCCCTCAATCGTCCGCACCGTTATCCGACCCGTAACAACCTTCCGGGCATTCGAATGGATCAGATGCAGCAGGACCTTACTGAGGTCAGAAATCAAATGGCAAACGAAAGATTGGAAATGAGAACGCAGATGACTCAGTTTATGGAAGTGATGAACAACATGGCTCAGAGCCAGGAAAGATTGAGGGCCATGGTGGAAAGGCAAAATCAAGAAGACCCACATATAGGAACTGCCGGCACAAGCAACAATGAAAGGGTCCAACCTCATGTTAACCCTCCTGTATTTGGCCCCCATCTTCATCCAGAGGTCAATATTCCTGCAAATGTTCAAGGGACTGCCACTGCAGCCAGGGTACTTCAAGAAGACCCCCAGGAGGATCAGTTCACAGTAATGGGTGTTGGGGAGGAAGCTTATGATAGAAGGCTGGATGAGATAGCTGAGAAATTGAGGTCCTTAGAGTCTCAAAACTCTTTGGGTTTCGACGTCATGGACATGGGCTTGGTAGACGGGGTCAGGATCCCCCATAAGTTCAAGCCTCCTTGTTTTGAGAAATATAACGGGACTTCATGCCCCCACACTCATTTGCAATCATTTCTGGGGAGGCTGAAGGCCTATACTATGGATGAGAAGCTCTGGATGTTCTATTTCGAAGACAGCTTGACGGGAGCCTCAAGAGAATGGTACTCTCACTTGACAAGGGCAACCATTAGATGCTGGAAGGACCTGGCAGAGGCCTTCATCAGACAGTATCAGTACAACTTAGATATGGCACCCAACAGGACTCTCCTAATGGGAATGTCACAGTCGTCAAGGGAAAGTTTCCGAGAATACGCCCAGAGATGGAGGCAATTGGCTGCCGCTGTTCAGCCACCTATGTCTGAGAGGGAAATGGCAGATATGTTTATGAACACCCTCCAGGGAACATATATTGACAGGCTGGCTGCTTTCTCTTCCACTAGCTTTGCAGATGTTGTCATAGCTGGGGAGAGAATTGAGAGCCTGATAAAATTCGGCAAGATCTCAGACAATGGTGCAAGCTCGTCCAGTAATACAAGAAAGCCTTTTGCGGGCCCAAGAAGAACTGGCGAGACCAATGCCATCCACACCAACAGGGGCAGGCCCCAATATGTTCACAGATCAGTGGCAGCAGTCACCATTCCCGCTCCAGCTCATCCTCAACCAGTTTATCAACCTCCGCAACAAAACTATCAGCAACAACCTCAGTACCATCAACAGAATCAGTATCCTCCGAGAAATTACAACAACAGCAACACCAACAACAATAATCAGCCAAGGCCATTCCAACAGAGGCCTTCTCAAGCCAACAGGGTAATCGATCCGATCCCTATGCCATATGCTACATTACTGCCACAACTCCTGAAACTCAACCTAGTTGAGCTAAGGACGTTGGCACCTCCAGATCCCAACAGTCTACCCAGGAATTATGATTCCAACGCCAGATGTGCCTTCCATTCAAATGCACCTGGCCACAGTACAGAAAAGTGCAGAGCCTTGCACATGAAGGTACAAGACCTGGTGGACTCAAAAGCTCTGAATTTCGCACCACCACCTAATGTCAATAAGAACCCCATGCCAAACCACGGTGGTCCCAGGATTAACGCTATTGAAGAAGACAAGCCGTCTTATTTAATAACCAGTGTGGGTCAGATCCGGACACCGTTGGTAGAAATTAAGGCTCAGCTCCTCGAATGTCAAATGTTCCCGGGGTGTGAGTTGGGGTGTGCTTACTGCAATATTTCAGTCAATGGGTGCGATAACCTGAGGAATGGCATAGACGATCTCATTCAGAGTGGCCAACTTCAGATCACCACATCATTTCCTACAAATCCAGCAATCTCATCAGCAATAACTCCAGAACCTCCTACAACTGCAACAACCATTGTTCCCGGCAATTCTTCGGCTTCATCGACAAGTACTTCACCTATTATCTCAACTGATCAGTTATCAACAAATTTTTCTTCTACAACTCCAGCACCACTCCATTTTGAAACTCCTACAACAACAACATCCATCCTTCCACCAATGTCTCCTACAACACCAGCAACAAATCATGAAGATGTCTCAGCTGTCACAATATTTTATGATTCTGAAAACAACTCTGTCTACAACTCAGAAGGTGCTGCTCCCATCAGAGCACCAGTCACAATTTATTACGATTCACAGACTATCACAGTTCCTTCCGCAGCTGCAGTCAGTCCAGTCACTATCACGGTGCCTGGACCAGTACCTTTTGAAAGCAGCAATGCCATCCCGTGGCATTACGGCTCTGACCTGTACTGTGAAGGACAAAGAATCACTTTTGCATCATCAACCCCTGCACCACAAATTGACAATGTGGGAGGAGGCGGAGGCTTCACTTGAAGCGGACGTCTTTTCGCTCCACAAATTCAGAGACCCACTGCCGAAGCAGAAGCTGCTGCTAAAGCAAAAGGAAAAAGCTTGGTGCAGGAAGAGCAGACTGTTAAAGAAGCCTTGAAAACACCCTTCGATCAAGAGGTTGATGAGTTCATGCGAATCATCAAGAAGAGTGATTATAAAGTAGTGGATCAGCTTCACCAGACGCCTTCCAAGATCTCAATCCTATCATTGCTTATGTGCTCCGAGGCCCATCGGAATGCACTACTCAAAGTCTTGCACGCAGCTTACGTGCCTGAAGAGATCACTGTCAATCAGCTGGAAGCTGTAGTTGGAAATGTTAATGCTAGTCACTGACTAGGGTTCACCAATACTGATTTGACAACGGAAGGCCGCAACCATAACAAAGCCTTGCACATAACCATGGAATGTAAAGGTGCTGTCCTTTCCCATGTGCTGGTAGACACGGGGTCATCCCTCAATGTCTTGCCTAAAAAGGCCCTAGTGAAGCTAGAATATGATGGATTGGCGTTAAGACCCAGCAACCTGGTGGTAAGAGCTTTTGATGGCTCAAAGAGATCGGTTCTGGGAGAGATCGAGTTGCCCATAACGATTGGCCCGCAGACCTTCAAAACGACCTTCTATGTGATGGATATACAGCCTGCCTACAGCTGTTTATTGGGTAGGCCATGGATTCACGCCGCTGGCGCCGTGACCTCTATCCTTCACCAGAAGTTAAAATACGAGTGGGAGGGTCAAATCGTTACAATCTGTGGAGAGGAGGATATTTTTGTCAGCCACCTGGCTACCTATAAGTATATTGAGATGGATGGGGAGATCCATGAAACAATGAGCCAGGGTTTTGAAGCCTTGAATGTCAATGAAACATCTGCTGTGCCTGGTACTTCAATATCATCATACCAACAAGCCCGGAAGGTTGTTGAGGGAGGAAATGCCCAAGGCTGGGGCAAGCTGCTATCGGTGGAGAAGAAAGAGGACAAATTTGGGTTGGGTTACAAACCAACTCAACAAGATCAAGCAGAGGCTGCGAAAGAGCCCAACTTTGTGAGTGGGGGGATGCTCACCCCTGATGCTATCAACTGTCTGGAAGACGAGCTGGAAGAAGAACGCAACCTGGAAAGCTGGATTCGTCCAAAGGTCCCGGGGAGCAGTATCTCAAACTGGTCTTCCCAGGAAATTATAAGAGTTACTCATGCAGAGTAATTATTATTTCCTGTATTTTTATAGCATGCATCAAAGTCTTGCATCTTGCCCAAGATGACAAGACTCATTTTGTAATCGGGCCATCTGTACTTTTTGTGCAAACAAGATTAATCAATGAAATATCAGACATCTTTTTGCAAATGAGTCTTTTTCTTTTCCGCTCACTGTTTTTCCATTTTTCTTTTTGTACAAAAAATAAATGGCAGTGTTTTCAAAATGACAACTTTATTTCACTTTTCTAAAACAAGATTAAAATCAAATCACTAAAATGAACAAACTGAACCCTTGCAGAGAGTGCCTTCCAGACCGCACCGACAACAGCACGGCTATGACTTCGTATGACTTTGACAATCCAATCAATCAAGCCGATGAAGCGGTTGAAGAAGAGTATGAGCTTCCTGAAGAGCTAGCCAGGTTGTTGAGACAAGAGGAAAAGGTTATTACTCCTCACCAGGAGGAGGTCGAAGTGATTAATCTTGGTACAGATGAAGACGTGAAGGAGGTTAAAATCGGAGCCTGCTTACAAGACTCAGTGAAGAGACAACTGATTGATCTGCTTCGAGAATATGTGGACGTGTTTGCTTGGTCTTATCAAGATATGCCAGGGTTGGACACCGACATTGTTGTGCACAAGCTGCCTTTAAGAGAAGAATGCCCGCCGGTTAAACAAAAGCTACGCCGTACTCGTCCAGACATGGCAATGAAAATCAAGGAGGAGGTACAAAAGCAATGGGACGCCGGGTTCCTTGCTGTGACTAGCTATCCGCCGTGGGTCGCTAACATAGTACCTGTGCCTAAGAAAGACGGCAAAGTAAGAATGTGTGTTGACTACCGGGATCTGAACAGAGCCAGCCCGAAAGATGACTTCCCATTACCTCACATTGATGTATTGGTCGATAACACGGCTCAGTTCTCGGTATTCTCCTTCATGGACGGATTTTCAGGATACAATCAGATCAAGATGTCACCTGAAGACATGGAGAAGACAACCTTCATCACACCCTGGGGCACGTTCTGCTACAAGGTAATGCCATTTGGGCTCAAGAACGCCGGTGCAACATATCAACGGGCTATGGTGACATTATTCCACGATATGATCCATAAAGAGATAGAATGTTATGTGGATGACATGATTGCCAAGTCCCTTACAGAGGAAAATCACCTGGTGAATCTGCTGAAGCTATTCAAGCGTCTGAGGAAGTACCAACTGAAGCTGAACCCCAACAAATGCACATTCGGGGTGCGATCCGGTAAGTTGTTGGGATTTATTGTGAGCGAGAAGGGGATTGAAGTTGACCCTGATAAAGTCAAAGCCATCCAAGAGATGCCTGCACCGAAGACAGAGAAAGAAGTTCGAGGGTTCTTAGGTCGATTGAACTACATCTCACGGTTCATATCCCACCTTACGGCAACCTGTGAGCCCTTGTTCAAACTATTGAGAAAAGAGCAGACGGTCAGGTGGAACGAAGACTGCCAGAAAGCTTTTGACAAGATCAAGGAGTACTTACAAGAACCTCCAATCCTTATGCCTCCAGTTGAAGGAAGACCTCTGATAATGTACCTGACAGTATTAGAGGAGTCGATGGGGTGTGTGTTGGGCCAGCATGACGAGTCTGGTCGAAAAGAGTATGCAATATACTACCTGAGCAAAAAGTTTACCGACTGTGAACAGCGTTATTCACTGCTCGAGAAAACTTGTTGTGCTTTAGCGTGGGCTGCTCGCCGACTGAGACAGTATATGTTGACCCACACTACTTTATTGATCTCGAAAATGGACCCAGTTAAGTACATATTTGAGAAGCCAGCGCTTACCGGACGGGTTGCAAGATGGCAAATGATCCTTACAGAATATGACATCCAGTACACCTCTCAGAAAGCCATCAAAGGCAGTGTACTATCTGAATATCTTGCTGAGCAACCTATTGATGATTACCAGCCTATGAGATTTGACTTCCCTGATGAAGACATCATGTTCATAAAAGCAAAAGATCATGAAGAGCCTGTTCATACTGAAGGGCCTGACCCGGAAGAAGAATGGACTATGATGTTTGATGGGGCTGTTAACATGAATGGTCGTGGTGTTGGTGCAGTACTCATTACACCCAAAGGAGTTCACATGCCTTTCTCGGCAAAGCTCACTTTCAACTGCACTAACAACGAAGCTGAATACGAAGCTTGCATTATGGGTCTTGAGGAAGCCATTAACCTCAGGATCAAGACTTTAACTGTATTCGGAGATTCAGCTCTGGTAATCAATCAGACCAACGGAAAATGGTACACCCACCAGGATCATCTGATACCTTACAGGGATTATACAAGGAGGTTACTGACTTTCTTTACAACAGTCAAGCTCGAGTATATCCCTCGGGACGAGAATCAGTTTGCAGATGCTCTGGCTACCATTTCATCCATGATCAAAGTTCAGGCTGCCAACTTTGTACCTCAGATTTCAGTGTCCAGACTTGACAGACCAGCATATGTGTTCGCAGCAGATGTTGTTAAAGATGATAAGCCTTGGTTCCATGACATTAAGTGCTTCTTGGAGGATCAAACATACCCATCTGGGGCATCTTCCAATGATAAGAAGACTTTGAGAAGGCTTGCTGGTAGTTTCTTCTTGAACACTGATGGTTCTCTATACAAGAGGAACTTTGATATGGTACTCCTCAGATGTGTTGATAAGACAGAAGCAGACTTGTTGATGCATGAAGTGCACGAAGGATGTTTTGGTACCCATGCTGGAGGGCATGCCATGGCTAAAAAATTGCTAAGATCGGGTTATTACTGGATCACGATGGATGCTGACTGTTGTGCCTACGCCAGAAAATGCCATAAATGCCAGATTTATGCGGATAAGGTGCATGTGCCTCCCAATCCTTTGAACATCATGTCTTCACCCTGGCCCTTTGCTATGTGGGGTATTGATATGATTGGCAAGATCGAGCCAACTGCTTCAAATGGCCACAGATTCATCCTGGTCGCCATTGACTATTTCACCAAGTGGGTTGAAGCAGCCTCGTATGCAAACGTTACAAGACAAGTGGTAGCCAGATTTCTGAAGAGAGATATCATCTGTCGATACGGAGTGCCTGAGCAAATCATTACTGATAATGGTTCCAACTTAAACAACAAAATGATGGCAGAGCTGCGCCGGGACTTCAAGATTCAACATCACAATTCTTCTCCTTACAGGCCAAAGATGAATGGCGCTGTTGAGGCAGCAAATAAGAATATCAAGAAGATTGTGCAGAAGATGGTAGTCACTTACAAAGACTGGCATGAAATGCTACCATTTGCCTTGCATGGGTACCGCACGTCAATCAGGACATCCACTGGGGCAACACCGTATCAGCTTGTGTATGGTATGGAAGCAGTCCTACCTGTCGAAGTTGAATTGCCCTCTCTACGGGTACTAATGGATGTTAAGCTGAACGAAGCAGAGTGGGTCCGATCCCGATACGAACAACTGAGTCTGATCGAAGAGAAAAGGTTGGCTGCAATCTGCCATGGGCAGCTATATCAGAAAAGGATGAAGAAAGCCTTCGATCAGAAAGTCAGGCACCGAGAGTATCAAGTGGGAGATCTTGTGCTGAGAAGAATCCTCCCTCCTCATACAGACCACAGGGGCAAATGGACTCCAAATTATGAAGGACCATTCGTGGTAAAGAAAGTTTTTTCCGGTGGAGCACTGATGCTCAGCACCATGGATGGTGAAGACTTCCCGTCCCCTGTGAATTCAGATGCAGTTAAAAAATACTTCGCATAAAAATGACCCGCTGGACACAAAAACAGAATGTAAGTCCAGGCAAAAATAGGGCATCCCGGCGAGTCAAAAACAGAATAAAAGACTCGGGCAAAAATAAGGGAAATAAGCAAAAAAAAACGTACACCCGCTGAGTTGAAAAGCCACATCGGACAGCTCAGGCAAAAATGGGTATCCCGATGGATTGAAAACCCGAAAGGGCGATCCATGCAAAATAAGGGAATAAGAGAACAACTGCATTCTGAATTCGTCTGTATCATCTACAACTTGGCAAGCTTCAAAAGGATCAAGCTTCTTTCAGAATCAGTTTTCTTCGAAAAGCAAGATGAGAAGAACGTCAAAAGTCATACGGATCATAGTGAAGAGGAAGCTCCTCAAAGCGTCATCAACACTGCCAACATTTTGTTTCTCAATTTGTAACAATCTCCTCATTTCAGGGGATATGTTCCTTTGACTGTATCTCGCCGATTCAGGGCATATGAATTAATAAAATCAGATTTTCAGTCATGTCTTGTTTTGTACATTTTATTTGCAAAAAATGTTTGATGTCTTAAAAGAAAAAACTGATTGCATAAGAATACAGATGTTTATCTTCAAATGAAAACATGCTTGTAGGAAATGTGCTTACTCTCAGAAGTATCCTAACTCCTATGACGGAATCCAGTAAGGGATACCTCGGGATTATCTTGCGCGTTTTTCTATCTTTTTCAGGATTGCAGGTATCCAGAACGCAACTTGGGGCATGTAAACTTTATCCCAGCAAGCTGGCAAATCCATGCTCAATTTTAGCGCCCGAAGTGCTCTCTCCCCAGCTGAGTTGCCTCTCATGACTCCTCCCAGTTGAGTTGGCCACTTATTACTTATCCCCATCAGAATGGGCAGGTATCACAAAAGGCACCTATATCCCCGGCTGAGCCAAGGATCCTCTTCAACAGAATCCTTAAGGAGGTCTCCCAATGATTTCTCTTTCTCCCCAGCCGAGTGGTCATCCTCAGCCAGAGTACAAAAGCCAAGGAGCTCTACCCACAGAGTTCCAGCCTCTATCCAGAAGAGCAACGCATGAAGGAGTCACAACAGAGTGAAGAAAGCTTCTACAAACCCCAGCTGGGTCTCTCATTTATTAGGATAGGTCTATCAGTGACCCATATCCCCAAGCAAATATCATCTTATTAGATCTACCAATGATCTCATCCCCAGCTGGGATGTCCACTTCAAACAGATCGATCAAAGATCTTCGTAGCAATGGGACCCGGATCCCGGTTTGGTATCTTTGCATAGTCATAGCATTCGCATCATGTTCACCCACAAAACGTAGCATTCCGTTTTAACACGGAGCATTACGCAAAAAATCCAACACATAGCATAATCATAAGCCATGTTTCGAATCAGCACTTGTGAATAATGGCGGTTCATCAACGTACAGAAAAATCCCCACCAGGGTCCCCAGCAAAAGCAGTTGCCTCACAATCCACAAACACCAGTATATACTCATTTTGACACCCGTCCGTGCCATTTCCCCCAGTAAAGTCACCTGAACACTCTTTACGAACAAGATCACCCGTATTACAGATACGTCCTGACACCCGCCTGTGTCATACCCCAGCAGAGAGCCAAAGACATCCTCTTTGCACTCACATGTACCTATATACACTTTCTTGACACCCGTCCGTGTCGTATCCCCAACGCAGTCGCCTACACTTTTACAACCCATATACTTGTTGATATTATTATACCCTTCTCCTTTTGACACTCGTCCGTGTCACCTTCCCCAGCAGATAAGCACTCATCTATATATACTCATACTACTCATACCTATACAGATACCCGTCTGTATCTTTTATATACTTATATATCCCCTCAGAGTCAGCACTCGTCCGTGTTCTTTGTTAACCAGATGGTACTCGTCCATATCATCATCTCAGAGCATGCGTCTAGAGTTTGTTTCTACATGATACTCGTCCGTATCATAGTTTTAAGGATGCTCGTCCGCATCTTTAATCCATACACCGTGTCAAACACTTTTGTTTTCTTGGATATAGATACTCGCCTGTGTCTAATATTCCCCAGAAAAGTCCCCTCAGATTCAACACTCATCCGTGTTCTCTGTTAACCAGTTGATACTCGTCCGTATCATCATCTTTGAACACGCGTCAGTATTTGTTTCTACCCGATACTCGTCCGTATCGTAGTCTTAGGGATGCTCGTCCGCATCTTTAATCTATACACAATACCAAACACTTATACCTTTTGTTTCTTGGATATAAACACTCGTCCGTGTTTACTACTCCCCAGTAGATCGCCAACAAAGCAATTTTCCTTCTTATCAGACATTCGTCCTGTGTCATGATAAACCCTGAGAGCAGCCGTACCCTGCTAGGTGGTCGTCCTCCACCTCTTGATGGTCGTCCTCCATCATGCTCATCTGATGGCCGTCCCCATCATTGATTTTAGCAGCCGTCCCCTGCTAGGTGGTCGTCCTCCACCCTTTTGATGATCGTCCTTCATCATTTTATCCAATGGCCGTCCCCATTGTTGATTCTGGTTATCTGGCATTCGTCCTATGTCATGATAAACCCCGAGAGCAGCCGTCCCCTGCTAGGTGGTCGTCCTCCACCTCTTGATGGTCGTCCTCCATTATGCTCATCCGATGGTCGTCCCCATCGTTGATATTTTCGGCAGCCGTACCCTGCCAGGTGGTCGTCCTCCACCTTTGATGGCCGTCCCCATCATAATTCTTTTATTTCCCAACAGAGCAGCCGTCCCTTGCTAGATGATCATCCTTCATCTTTGATGGCTGTACCCCATCATCTGTTTATTTCATTTATTTTTTAACCCGATGGCCGTCCCCGTCGTGGTCCCTTTTCCTTTGCTTTTAGCCCGAGGGCCGTCCCCATCGTCGGTTACTTTGCTTTGTGAACTTGATGGCCGTCCCCGTCATGTTTCATTGATCCCCAGAGAATTTTACAGCTTTATCTTAATGGTCGTCCCCATCATAATCTTATTTTTCCCAGCTAGTCGGCCGTCCCCGTCTTGGCTTTACCTTTTATCCCCAGCATGTCGGCCGTCCCCGTCATTGCTTTACTTCACACACTTTCCTCAGCATGTCGGCCGTCCCCGTCATTGCTCTTTACCCAGCAGTCGTCCTCTGCTCGACGGTCGTCCTCCGTCGCCCGCACTTTACAATATACTTTATTTGCCTTTACAATCTATATCCCTTTTCTTCTTCATTCTGTGAGTGCAAATTTTGGACTGTCTTTGGTATTCAACCACAAGTTATCTTGTTTGCCTGTTAAGCCGTTGCTTACATCCTGCACAGCTAACTCATGTTTGAATAGGGGCAGCTGTAAACACCCCAAATTTGCCCTCACCCATTAACACCATGGCTTGTGATCATCTCATATGCATAAACACAATCATATCATCTCATATCTCATTTTTGATTCACTGCATAGTTTCTAAGTCATCTGCACCTAGGGTTTGTGATCTGAGCAATCCAAGAGCCTCTTGAGCCACTCCAAAGGCCATCAATCACTTCAAAGGGGTCTACATGTGTTCAAGTATCATATTATATCCTCTCAAAGTCAAGAATTCCAAAGAATCACAAGAACTGGGATTGGCATGGAAGCAGAGCCAAGTTTGACTACACAGTTGACCTAAAATTAGGGTTTTGGTTTCAGAGGCCATAACTCCAAATTTTTTGGTCATTCTTGTTTCCATTGGTCTCTATATGGTATAGGGAGTATGCATATCAAGTTTCATGAATAAATTCCATGGGGAAGTCATCTGATCAAGGGTTGACTTTCTGGACAAGTCAGTGTAAAATCAGGGCATCTGAGGCCCCCAATGACCCAACCAAGGGGTGATCTTCATCATTTTGAGTGTATATGATCTTTATTTGATCATGGAAGAAGGTTGAAGTTCACAAAATTCAAGAATTTGAAGTTTTTGCAAAGTTGACTTTTTAGGGCATAGTTGACTTTTAAGGAATTTGTCAATTTAGGTCATTTTTCAAACCCTACTTTTTGATCCAAAAATGGTTCAAATGAAAAAACTTTGGTCATGAAAGTTGTAGAATACATTTTTCCCTTTTCAAAAAGTACAAGAACATGACCTAATTCACTTTGGATCAAAAGTTATGGTGTGACAAAGTTGGCAAAAATCACTAATTTTCAAGTTATGCACTAAAAGGAAAATTTGCAAAATCATGAACCAAGGCAAATTGTAACTTCTAATTGTCATCAAACCATTACACAAGCATCATGCAACTCTTAAAAATCAGATTTGAACCAAGTTTCTCATGGTTCATGGCTTGTGTAGCAAGATAGTTACATGTGAACCAAAGAGGAACCAACTTGCAAAATTCATGATCACACTTCCTACCACTTGCTACATTGGATGCTGAACCTTGCTAGCCCTTCCCCTCACCTTTGATGCGCCAGCCCCATGCTTGTACTAGCCTAGAACCAAGCCCATGCCTCTCTTACAACAAAGTTGACATTTTGCAAAAGTGAACTTACCAATCAATAAAGTCCAGGTCACATCATCTGACCTATGAGATTATTTTATACTATCCATTTGCAAGCTAAACATATCAAGAAGCCAAGCTGAAACACACCACAACACAACATACACAAACTCACCCCATTTTGCATTTCTCTTCGAATCTGCCTCCACACCTCACAAACATTCAAGCAAGTCTCACCATCATCCTCACCTTGTCACACTGAACCTAAACCAACAAAGAAACAAGCCAGAAGCACACTAGAACATAGCATACCACAAAACCTGCAAAAACTCTTCCCTCTTCGAATCTCATTATCCAGCCATCAAACACCCCATTTCTCTTCACCAACAAGTCAAACACATTGAAAAGAACCAGAATCCACCATGAATGCAGCCTGAAACACTACCAATCACAACTGCCAAACCTGCCATATCAGAACTCAAGCTTCCAAAATAGCCACTAGCAAGAGTTTGTGAACATTCCATTGGCTTCAGGGGGTCCAGAGAAGGCATTTTGCACCAAAGCAAGGTCAGGAGAGCTCAAATTCACAGTTCATCACTTCAGGTAGCTTCAGGTTTTCAACTTTTCAGAGCTTGATTTTCTTGTTAAAAATTGATTGTGCATGCTTTGCTGGTCATGGGGATGGTTTTAGATTTAAGAATGAGTGAGAAATGAAGATTTACCAGGGCTCTGAAATTTTGCCCGTGAAACTTCATGGCTTCGATTCCCTTAGTTTAAGCATGAGAAATTTATTTTGAGAGTTGATTCGAGTAAGGTTTGAGTAGAAGAACATTTCCCTGGCATTAATTTGAAGAGTGGTGGCCTGAATCGCATTCTAGGGTTTTGGGGTCGCCGGGGAAGATGACCGAAGCTCCCCTCCGGTCACCCGAATTTGTTTTGCCCTAATCTCAGGTCATTAATTCCATTTGAATGTGGAGCGTAGGATCCTTTGACTTGTTTGACTTCCCGCTAGCTTGAATGGCCCAGATCCTTTTGTTTTGCCCTAATCACTTTTAATTAGTTTAATTAATCATAATTTAATTAATTAACTCAGAAGCAATCTAGACCCTCCATTCACGCGCGTGGTCAACCATTTCAAATCCAGATTCAATCCCTGCCTTCCATTCTGTTGACTTTTCCCTTTTCTTTATTTTTATTCATTTATTTCATATTTGTTTTGTATAATTTATTTAAAATAGCAAAATTGTTTTAAAAATTATGAAACTTTTTGCCAAGAGTTTCATTAATTTTTAAAACACAAAAATATTTTTATTTTTATTTTTAGCATTAAAAAAGTATTTTTAAATATTTAAAAGTTTATTTTTAATTGATTAATGAAAATTAATTTATTAAAAATACTTTTAAGTATTTAAAAATCACCAAAAAATTCATGAAATGTTTTAAGACATTTAGAAACATTGTCCAACCTTCAAACCAAATTTATTTTTTGATCTTGAAGCATTTTGATAATTTTTCATTGAATTAAAATCATTTTGATGCATTATTTTGATCCAAACTTCCAAAAATCATTTATGCCTAACCATGAAGAGTTGGACCTTGATTCTTTTTGCATTGCATTGTGTTTAGCATGTAGTTTGTGAGATTAAATGGCCATGATTTGATCTTTCATTTTCAATTTGTTTGGTAATTTTCTTGTTAAGGAACCCTAAAACCCTAGAAAACTTAGGAAAATCATATCTTGAATTGGGTTAAGAGTTGAAACCTCTCCTTTGGGCATTGGTTTAGTATAGGGTTAGGGGTCCTTTGAGCTTGCTCATTCTTCTTCTTCCCACTTTCTTTCTTAAAGTGACTTGACTTCTTGAAAGAAGCAAGTCACTTTGCTTCTCTTGATCCTTTCATCTGCTTCCTGGTGGTTCCATTGAAGGCTTCTCTTGAAAACCTCACAAACCTTAGGGACAACCAAGCATGACAATGATTAGGGTTTTGATTAGTTCCCCTTCTTATTTTTACCTTTGTGTCTCTTTTGAGTCTTCTCTTCTCATCTCATAATCAGGGACTAAACCCTAAAGGCTTTAAGGCTTTGTGATTAAGCTTATGCCTGCATCCTTCTATTAGGATGGAGTGTATAACTTTAATCCTAAGTGTTAAACCCTTAATGTGTTTAAATCTCTTAATCAATTCACATAATAACCATCAAGACACCACACTTGTAACTTGGGCCTTGCATTAGGGTTCTAATTCTTCCTTAATTGGTTAAGAAGGACTAACCCTAGTGTTAATGGACAAGTCCCCCTCAAGTTGTCTTACAAATCATAAAAATCACTTCATCATCATACCATTAAATAAAATCCACTTAATCAAAGGCTTGTTTTGTCATGAGTTTAATCCCTAATCATGGATTAAGTTGAGGAGCTTTCCTCAGCTTAAACATTCTCATCTATTATCCTTCTATTAGGATGGTGTAATGAGTCTGTTTAATCCCTGATTATGGCTTAATGTCATTACTTAACACTAAACAAAAACAACAAAAACATCTAATTAATCACAAGTAGGTTAATGATCTTAATCCTACACCAAAGGTGTTTAAGTGTGAGAAGCTGACTTCACACTTAAGGTACTCTCATTACCCCTAAACAGAGGGAAGATGTGATGAGTTTACTAACCCATTGGTTTAGGCTTAAGCTCATTAACTTATGACAAACTTTCAAAAGCAATAAAAGACTGAAAACTCAAAAACAAACAATAATCGTCTCCTCCGGGATTCTTTTATCATCATCTTCACTCATAAACGAGAACTCGCTTCTTCCGTCTAATGCAAGACAGTTTGCACCTGAGCCAGACAGGTCATACACTTGAGCATTGACAAGCAAGCAGTTCACAAGTCAATTCACCTTTCAGTCTCTTTGAGTCGAACTACGGTGTTCTGACTTCCTCATTGCACGAGAGGATACGTAGGCATAACTTAACAGTTATCGAACAAAAGTCTCTGTATATCCCCCCTCTTTCCAGCATCTTTCTCTTAGCCTCATTATCATGAGCATTTCATTCTCATTCTTACACTGACACATCATTATACACTTCACCTCTTTTACACTGACACCTGTACATCCTTTTCTAGCTCTTTATACACAAATTGCACTGACACTACCCCTTTAAAACACAAATCTTTTAAGCGTGGATCCCGTCGAGTACGACGGACAATCTGGGTGCTAATACCTTCCCAGGTTGTAACCAACCCCCTTTCTCAGTCTCTCTGGTTCGCAACCGTCTTATCTGTATCTTTCTAGGTCTATGCAGCATTGCCTTTCCTCCGGGATAAAAATGCCTAGCTGGCGACTCTATTCATCTCCAGTGAGTTCACTGCTGTGTGTTCTCATTGTCCCTCTCGCCGACCGTTCGCGTCTGTACCTTTATCTGGGCCCATTCCCATTTATCGGGAGCGACACCCAGGTTATGGTCACTTTCCTCCTCGTCTTCCAGACTGTTCACAGCATCCGGGGTAAGCATTCCCCCGCTGACAAATTTGGGCTCCTTGGCAGCCTCTGATTGATCTTGTCGGGTTAGTCTATAACCCAACCCGAATCTGTCTTCCTTTTTCTCCACTGGCAACAGTTTTCCCCAGCCTCTGGCGTTACCTTCTTCAACAACCTTCCGGGCTTGCTGATATGAAGCGATAGAAGTTCCAGACACAACAGTTGCTTCATTGACGTTAAGGGCCTCAAACCCCTAGCTCATAGTCTCGTGGATCTCTCCGTCCATCTCAATATACTTATAAGTAGCCAGCTGGCTAACGAAAATGTCTTCCTCCCTGCAGATTTTGATGATCTGGCCTTCCCACTCATATTTTAATTTCTGGTGAAGGGTAGATGTAACAGCGCCAGCGGCGTGAATCCAGGGTCTACCCAACAAACAGCTGTAGGCCGACTGAATGTCCATCACGAAGAAAGTAGTTTTAAAGACTTGTGGGCCAATCACCACGGGTAATTCAATCTCTCCAAGCACTGATCTCTTAGAGCCATCAAACGCTCTTACCACCAAGTTACTTGGACGCAATGCCAAACCATCATATTCCAGCTTTACCAAGGCTTTCTTTGGGAGGACAATGAGCGAGGACCCAGTGTCTACCAGCACATGAGAAAGAACAACACCTTTGCACTCTAAGGTGATGTGTAAAGCCTTGTTATGATTGCGTCCCTCCGTCGTTAAATTAGCATCTGTGAAACCCATTCCATAACTAGTGTTAACATTTGCAACCACTGTTTCCAGCTGATTAACCGTGATCTCTTCCGGCACGTAGGCTGCGTGCAGGACCCTCAAAAGTGCATTCCTATGGGCTTTGGAACACATTAACAATGACAAGATAGAGATTTTGGAGGGCGTCTGATGAAGCTGGTCCACCACTTTGTAATCACTCTTTTTGATTATTCTCATAAACTCGTCCACCTCTTGGTCAAAAGACGTCTTCAGAGTTTCTTTAACAGCTGGCTCTTCAAGTACCACACTCTTCCCTTTTGCTTTAGCAACAACCTCTGCTTCAGCATTGGGTCTTAGTATTTGTGAGGCAAAAAAGCGTCCGCTTCTGGTGAAGCCTCTGCCTCCCCCAACATTGTCAACTTATGGTGAAGAGGTTGATGAATCTAGAGTGATCTTCTTTCCATCGCGGTAGAGATCAGAGTCGTAGTGCCAAGGTATGGCATTACTGCTTTCATAAGGAACGGGTCCAGGTACCGTGATGGTGACCAGACTAATTGCTGCAGCGGAAGGAACTGTGATTGTATGCGGGTCGTAATAGATTGTGACTGGAGATCTGACAGTAGGAGTTGCAGTTTGTTGTTGAAAATTGTTGTCGGGATGAACAGTTGCCGGGTCATAATAGATTGTGACCGTTGAGACATCTTCGTTAGCGTTTGTTAGTGTTGTAGGCGATTCCGTTGATAAGATGGGTGTTGACGTTGTAGGAGTAAGCTTGGTTGAACTTTGATTTGTTGAAATAATGGATGGAGTGATTGCTGGAGTTGTGGATGAATCAGTGGGAACTATGGTTGTTGCAATTGTAGGAGGATCTATTGTTGCTGAAGAAAGAGTTGTTGATGTTGTAGATGTCGTTGTGGTAATTTGCAAAATTCCTTCTCTGATAAGGCCATCTATGCCAAGCCTTAACCTCTCACAACCATTAATAGCAGTCTTCCAAAATTCGCAGCAGGCCTCACAACCTGGGAACACCTGGCATCTTAAGAGTTGAGCTTTGACTTCTGCCAGCGGTGTTCGAATATGTGCAACACTATCAATCAGTGCAGATGGTTGGTCCTCCTCTATGGAATTAATCCTGGGCCCACCATGACTAGGCATAGGATTTATGGTAACATTTGGAGGAGGTTTGAAGTTGAGAGCTTTGAAATCGACCATATCCTGAACCTTCAATTGCAAGGCTCTACACTTCTCAGTATTGTGACCAGGTGCGTTGGAATGAAAGGCACACCTAGCATTGGCATCATAATTCTTAGGGAGGTTGAGAGGATATGGTGGAGCAAACGTCCTTAACTCAACCAGGTTGAGCTTCAGGAGTTGTGGCAGCAGGGTGGCATATGGCATAGGAATGGGGTCAATCACCCTATTTGCTTGAGATGGCCTATGTTGAAAGGAGCACTGCTGTTGGTTGTTGTTGTTATTGTAGTATGATCTTTGTTGCGGAAAGTGCGGTTGTTGCTGATAGTGTTGTTGTTGTTGTTGTTGAGGAAAAAGTGGTTGTTGTGGAGCTGGAGTCGGGATAGTAACGACTGCTACTGATCTGTGAGAGTATTGGAGTCCGCCCCTGCCTGCATGAATAGCATTTGCTTCACCCGTCCTTCGGGGTCCTGGAAAAGGTTTTCTTGTATTGTTGGAGGAACTTGCACCGTTGTTAGAGATTTTGCCCATCTTTAGAAGACTCTCTATTCTCTCCCCAGCTATGTCTACATCAGCAAAGCTAGTGGAGGAGAATGCAGCAAGTCGGTCAATATAAGTTCCCTACAAGGTATTAATAAACATGTCTGCCATTTCCCGTTCAGACATGGGTGGCTGTACAGCAGCAGCAGGCTGTCTCCACCTCTGAGCATAATCCCAGAATCTTTCCCTTGAAGACTGAGACATGCCCATTAGAACAGTTCTATTGGGAGCCATGTCCAGATTGTACTGGTATTGACGGATGAAGGCTTCGGCCAAGTCTTTCCAACATCTTATAGTGGCTCTGGTCAGATGTGAATACCATTCTCTTGATGCTCCAGTTAGGCTGTCCTCGAAATAGAACATACATAACTTCTCGTCCATGGTATAAGCTTTGAGTCTCCCCAAGAAAGACTGCAGATGAGTACGCGGGCAGGAGGTACCATTATATTTTTCAAAGCACGGGGGTTTGAACTTGTGAGGAATTCTCACCCCATCCACCAGCCCCATGTCCATTACATCAAAGCCTAGGGAATTCTGGGATTCAAGAGACCTCAATTTCTTAGCAATCTCATCCAGCCTTCGGTCGTAAACTTCATCCCCAACTCCAATAACTGTGAACTGCTCTTCTTGAGGATCTTCTTACAAGATCCTACCTCCAACAGTGTTACCGTATTCCTTAGGACATTAGCATCTGGGTTTAGATGAGGCCCAAACTCTGGTGGATCAATGCGAGGCTGCCCGCGATCATTGTTACTGGTACCTCCTGTACCGGGATGGTGTTCATCAGGAGTTTGTCTTTCCCCCAACTCCCTTAGCCTTTCCTGGCTCTGAGCTAAGCCAGTCATTACAGCCATGAATTGGGTCATTTGATTCCTCATCTCAACCCTTTCATTTTCCATTTGGGTCCTTACTTCATTCAAATCTAGTTGTACTTGATCCATCTGAATGCCCGGAAAGTTGTTTCGCGTCGGGTACCGGTGTATTCTGCTGACAGGGAACACTCGTCTGCGAGCAATGTTTCCTGAAACAACAACAAAGTGAGAAACAGCAAATAAACCAAAACCTATAAAACAAATAAAATGTTAGTATGCAATGCAATATGCTTATTTGTCTTCCAAGGGTATCCGGTTTGGTTCTTTGGTTTTGACCTTTCCAGACCTCGAGGAGATGCTGATGATGTTGAGAGATAAAGCCCACCAATAATACAAACTGATATATTACAAATGATGGAAATACATAGTTTGTTTACAATACATGCCCGTGGTGGGTCAAAATACAAAAATTACATCAAAAGAAAGAAATAAAGCAAAAGGATCAGACATCCAATCCAAAGTCATCCTCCCTAACTTCCTTCAGGAGGGCCTCAGTCACTGGACTCGCTGGGTGCTCTGTAATAGTCCTGATGAGGAGGTTCCTTGTAGCAATGGCATTGGTTAGCTTTTTATGCTTATCTTGATCCTTTGACCTTTTCAACCCCGCCCGGAGTTTCAATTCAGATATCTCCTTCTGAGCTGCCAACAAAGCCTCCTGATGCTTCTTCCCACTAGCCTCCAACTGCTTTATCTTAGCCTGAGTCTCTGATCTTCTTGTGCACGGGCTTCAGTGATCCTGATCCACCTATCCTGGCTCTCCTCCAGATAGTGCTCTGCCATAGCCTTTTGAATCTTTGCCTCCTTGCAGGCATTCTTTAATACTAACTCCCCTGCTCTTTCCTTCCTGATGTAGTCATCTGTCTTTTCAATCTTGGTCAGATGCTCAACCCTGAGTCTTTCCAATCTCTCATTATCCAGATGGCAGTCATTTCTCTCCCAGAGAGTCTTCTTTAAGGCTTCAGCTAGCTGAGTATTCCTCTCTTTGAGCTTTTCAAATTCTTCCAGGCTGACAGTTGTTGCAGGTTGTACTGTAGAAGGTACAGGTGTGTCTTCCAAGGTGAAAGTAATCCGGGTGATCTGAGCTCTAGTACGGGACCAATCAGAATACTTTGCTGAAGCTATGTTGTTGCACTTTCCAAGTATGGTTGTCCCTCTGGTATGAATGTTGTCCCAAGCCCAGGCAGCTTGTCTGACAACAGTAGAGTTAGGTTGGATCTCACAGTAGAGGGTTTCAGCCAAATCTTGTCCTCTGGGAGGATGAACCAAAGCATATCCCAATTGTCTCTTAAATAGTAAAGGGTTGTAGTTGATGCAGCCCTTCACTCCTATCAAAGGCACATTAGGATACTTCCCACAGCTGGTAATAATGTCCTTGCCTTTGGTGCTCTGGGTGCACCATATGATGTCATATGATATCAAGGCAATGAACCTCTTAGCCCAACTCTTCTGCTGATGGGGGTTCAAGAAGGTATCTGATTTTGGCAAGTGCCTGAGCAGCCAAGAGTAATATAGAGGAGCACATCATCTGACCAGTTTTCCTCATTGCTTTTCATTCCTCTGATTGACTGAGTAGTAGAAGTCTCCCAGTAAGGTAGGAACAGGGTTCCTCAACAAGAACAAGTGGATGGCATTCTTACTCACAAACTTGGGCTCATCTGCAAACAAAATAACCCCATATATACTAAGGGCTAAAATTTCACAGACAACCTTCCATTCTCCTACTGCAACCTTCAGGGTAGCCTGAGAAATCAAGAAGTCCCGATGTAAGCCTGGAATCCCAGCTTTGGTTGTCATGTTCTGCTCAATGAGGGCAGGCTCCAAATGCAATGTCCTGGCTATCTCTTCATTTCTGGGAGCAGTCATCTCTGGGTTGAAAGGAATCCCTCTTCTGATAGGAACTCCTAACAACAAGGAAAACTCTTCTAGCAGTGGTCCCATCTGGAAATCAGGGAATGTGAAACACCTGAGTGGAGGATCATAAAACTGTGAGCAGGTGTGGATCATGCTCCTCTGAGATGCATCAAGATCCATGACCATGTCCAAAATACCCCATAGTGCTCTCTGAATAGTGGGATATGGTCAGGTGTAATGAGGGACTGGACCTGCCTGATGCCAGTCAAGTTGGGCTCAAAGAAGTGGTAAGAGATGTTGCTCTTTCTTGAAGTGTCCATGCTGATGATGGGTACTGATGAAGATGCTGAGAACAACTGCTGATGAAGGTCACTGGCTGAGAAGCTGAGGGTGGTTGGAGGTGAGTCTCTGATGAAGACAAAAAACTGGAGATGGGTCTCTTACAAACTGGTGAAGGAGCTGAAGCAGATAACTGGAGCAGTCTGAGTAGCAAAAGGGATCAAAACCAAACCAAAGATGAAATGATGGATACCCTGTAAAACAAATAAGAAAATGTTAAATGATGCAAAAATGATGTATGCAAATGATATGCAAAGGGTGTAACACCTCAAAATTTGCCCTCATTCTTTTACCATTAATCGGCTTATCGCTTCACATTCATCTGCATCATCCATTAGTTCATAAACTCCCAATCATGCATTGTTTATTGGCTCCTAAGGCATGGGATCAAAACATTTTCTTGTGACTAGATTTCTCAGATCCCAAAGGTGATTTATCTTGCCATTATATTTAGAATAAGATGAAAGCTCGAGCCCTAACATCATATCAAAGTATCGTGCTTGTTTTCTCCAAGATTCACTAAGGGTGCCGAGCGCTTAGGGTTTCATCATGGCTAAATATAAGTTTTTGGAGCAAGGACTTTGGTGATATTCTACATCTCAAGCCATTCTTCTCATCAGAGGGCCAGGGTCTATTTCCCTAAGCATGTGACACTCAAGAGAGCTTAGTGTGAAGCTTGTCCTCAGTGAATCCTATCATTCCAGAGATTTCATCATCATTTGAGATGTAGGGTATTGAAGATCAATGTGGGTTTGTGTAAGAAGTATTCATAATATAAGAGATCTAGGTGGGCTCAAGTGGTAATCCGGATATTGTGGTCCTATCAATCATACATGGCTTACAAGATAAAGAAATTTCAAATTGAGGTTAAGGATTGATGGAGTACAAGAGTACTTCGGAGGTTAATGTGATGTGGATTAAATACGCTATTTTTAAATCTTAGTCCAAGTCCATATGTGCCCACTTTGGGAAATATACGTAAACCACACTTAAGTTCGATTTTACCACATTTAAACTCAATTCCCTAAAATCATGTTTGTTAGCTTATCAATTATTAAAGCATGACCATCCTTTTAACCGTTTCTCACTCATTTACAAACTATATCCCAATTTCATCTCATTGTCTAATTCCCTAATGTCCATTAAACCAAATCCTTTTTGTTTCACCTAAATCCAAACTTCTAGCCATGTCCAAATGTCCAAATTTTATCCAATTTTATCCAATTTTGTCCATTCTTGTCCATTTTTCAAATTCTATTCATACTGTCTTTTTGTTTCTAACCAAGTTTTATTTTTACTAGCCATAATCCTGTTATAAGTTGAACATCCATTTCTAAGTTACAATCCAATAACCTTTTTCAAACATAATCAGTTCTATGCCTCATTCATGTTAACCTTAGGTGCATTCAGATGACAGAAAATTACAAATTGCAGACATTTTTCCTCACTAATCATTTTCAAATAACAGAAATTATTACAGAAAATTGGATAATTGGTGCAACCATTATTCACAGCAGGAAAGAGGGAGTGATAAGACAAAAGGGCTCAGTTGCATTTTTTTCTGGGATTAACATATATTGACAAAAAAAGGGTTTGTTTTTTTATGGCAAGCCTCAATACAATTCATTGATATAAGGATGAAAGTTATTCAGCAGAATAAGGCAACTGTACACAAAATTCAGTTTTACAAATAAGTCTAACTCCACAAAATCAGTCAAAATAACTGATATAGCAGGATATCAGTTGAGAATAAAAGAAGGAGGAAAGGAATCGATAGATAATCAGCAAAAAAATTCAGATCGGGAAAGCTCTTCATCAACCACATTCTTCCATTCCTCAATACGCATTTTTATCACCTTCATCTCCTTCACTCCCCCCTCTACTTCAAATCTCCTTCAACTCAGTTATCACCAATCTGCATTCAAAGGAAAAATAACAGAATTTGCTAGTGAGAAAGAAAACCATAACAGAATTGCCAGTACGAAATAAAACATAACTGAATTTCACCAAGAGAGGATCAGCAGAAATTTCAGACCACCAGTTCATAACAGAATGGAAAAAAATCAAAAAAATTCATAACAGAAAAGTAACAAACTTTCTAACAGAAAGTTTCTAGAATCCTCACCTGAAACTATCCTTAAACAGGTTCCAATTCTCTATAAATCAGAATCCCTCTTCTTCTTCAGAGGCCCCCTGCCATTTTCTCTTGGCTTCAATCTTCTCAACCCTTCTTCTATCTCTTCACCATTTTCTTCCTTTCAATCTTCACTTTCTTCAACCATTCTTTCTCTTCTTTTGCAATCAATTGAACCCGTTTTTCTTCTCCCATAACTTCTGCATCTTCTCTCTTAATCTGAACACCAATCCTCTTCACCATGATCCGAATCAATCTCCACACAGCTGAGCCATTCTTCTCTCCCACACAATAATCCCAATCCTTCATCAATTCTAATCTTCTTCTCGCACACGACTTTAATCCTTCAGCCTCATCAATCTCAATCTCCCTCAGGTTCTCTTCTGCCCCCATAGCTTCCTCCATTGCAAGTCAGCTTCAAGCAACCTACAATCTTCAAGCACCATGCTCACCCTGCAACCATATCATTAACCATGAGAAAAGATTTAGTCAAACCAGCAAAGAGGAATGATTGAATACATGTTAAAGTTGAGAATACGGATTGTATAGAGAGTCAAGAAGGAGCATTACCAAGCGAAAAGATCCATCTTCATCTCTTTTGGCTTCATCGTGAACACAGCCTCAGGCATATCCCTGTGTCAGTCGTTGTCCGAAGCGTTATTCTCATCGTATCTTCGTTGCAGATCACCATCACCTATTGTCATCAGCACCTACACTCGCGACAACCTGCAAAAGTTGCAAGGATTAGTGACCAGGGCATAAACACGAATTGCGCGAAAGAAGGGAGTAAAAAACCGAACACATAGCTTTGGATCATCGTCTTCACCGGTTTCGGTTGTCAACGAACTGTCAACGAAGCTCGTCACTCCGATTCAAGGTACGATTTCAAACCATTTGCGTACATGAGATTGTAGTGGTCATTTTAGGTTTTGTTCCTCAATTAGTGAGTAGGCAGTAGAAGTTTTATGAGAAAGATGATTAGGGATTAGGTCTTTGGTGAGAATGCGTGAAGAGAAGAGGGTGAATGTGTTTATCGATCGGTGAAGAATATAAATAGGTTTAGGTTGTGGTGGTGATTCGGTTTAGAGGGAGGAGAGGGTGAATCCACGGCGGCGCCGTTCGGAGGGGGAAGAATACTAGGGTTTTGTTTGGGGGGAAGAAGGTGAAAGAAAGATGAAATGCGTGATGAAGAGAGAAAGAACGTTTCTATTTTGTTTATTTGTTTTTTGATGTTGTTTAAAGTTATAAGATATGGATTAATTGAGATTAATGGGCAATCAAGATTATAATCTCCTCTTTAATTCATCATTAAACACCATAAAGAATAAGAATCTCACTTCCACCGTCCCTTTAGTTTCCTTGAGGATAAGAATCAGTTTTGGGGTTCAATCCGGCGGTGACACTTGTCACCGTCCGGTTGGACCACCACATTTCAATCCTATGTGTCACTCCCATAGCAGCTACCATGCTCCCTCTCATAATCCTGCGTGGGCCTTTTCACTTTGCTATTCGGACCCCATCCTTAGGCCCATAATGGAAAAAAAAACTTAAAAAACTACTTCCAGCACCTCCCCCAATCCTGTGCGTTTTGGGCCTCCATTCCTTGTTGTCTGCACCTCCCATTCTAGGCCCATGTACAAAAACAACTTTAAAATTTTTCTAAATGCACTCCCCTCAACTTCCTGGGCATGGGATTTGTCTATTTTGCTTTCTGAACCCCTGTATTATAAGCCCAACACGAAAATAACTAAAAAATTTCTAAACCCACCTCCTCCATATTTCTCTTAGAATTTAATGTTTAGTTTTACATAGTTTAGAAAATAATTCATTAAAAATAGGAAAATTCTTAGAAAAATTCCCAAAAAAAATTAAGTAGATCATTAATTCCATTTAGAATTGTTTATCATTTTATTTTTCTGAATTTCCTTTATTTTTTAATTAATTTTGATTTTTTCATGTGATTAGTTTTTCAGTGAATTTCCCTCTACTGTACATAAATTTGTAGATTTTATTTTTTAGTCTTCCAGTAACTTTTTTGGCCCATTCTTTTTACCATAGTTAGAGGACTCATTATAGTACTTAGTGTAATTTTAGTAGATTTTTTAAGGCATTTTATCTCAGGTTTTAGTAGCTTAATCTTTAGAAAATAGTGACTAATCATTAGGTAGAAATAAATGATTTTTAGGCATAGCAAAATTCTGATTTTTTAGGATACCTTTTAACATAATATTATAGGTAGTTTTAGGATCCTATAGATTAAATCTCATAATTTTTCCAGAACTTTTACTATTTTTTAGGATATTAATTCTTAGGTTTTGTTACATGCAAATTTCCATTAGTTTAGGCTAGAATATTAAGTTTCATTAAAAAATAGTTTAATTAGATTTAGTCTTAGGATTTAATGGTGATTTAGACTAGGTTAGTTTCTGATTTTTTTGAATGAAAACATTAGGTAATGCCCTTAGTTTAGAACTTAGGCTTAGAATTCATACTAATTAAACTTAGAATAAATTTAGACTATTTTAGGTTTAGGCCTTTAATTGTTTTGTTTGGAATTTTATTTCTCATCTTCAATTTTTGTTGCTTTGTTACATTGATTGTTTTTTCACTTGAATAGGTTTCCCCGTTTGCCTTAGAATCAAATTATCTTCCTTAGGAAGTAAGTTGCATTCTAGTAGTTCTAAGTTATTTCTCCATTAGGTTTAGAATACCTCATTAACCATAGGACCTCATTCGTAAATAAACAAAAATTAGGGTTGTGTCTTAGTCCCTTATATTTTGTCCTTTTGCAATTTGAGTCATTCTTTTCTCATCTTCAAACAAAATCCAAAAACACTTAACAAATAAATGAAAGGATTCCTTGTGTATAGCCTTATTCCATGAAGAACTTGCACTCATTCCATCTTGGAGTGGTGTAAGCTTGTCTATCATGATGTACAAGTCTCATCAAGGGATTGTTTCATAAAACAAATAAATTCAAAACACTTCTCATAAAAGACAAAAAAACAAACAATAAACGACTATCCTGCGGAAATTTCTCTTCTCATCTCATTCATTCTGAGCGCGGACTCGCGACGACTTGTCTTTCATGCATGACGGTAAACGCACTCGTACCAGACGAGCCTGCAACACCTGAGCATAGACATACGCAGTTCCAACTGTAAAAAAACACAAACAAATAGTTCTCGCCTTAGTTAGGGGAACTACGTCGACTATGATCCTCATTTTCCCGATGAGGTACGTAGGCAGCGGGGTAGGGCCCATTCGAGCATATTCTTTATTTTCCCTACATTTCCCTCATTCTTTTCATCTTCTTTTTCAAATCTTTTCTCATTGCATTTCCATTCCAGTAGCAGTTCATTTGCTCAGCAGCAGTTATTTCTCACCCTTTGAAACAAACAAACAAGCGTGGATCCCGTCGGGTACGGCGGACGGTCTGGGGTGCTAATACCTTCCCAGGTCGTAACCGACTCCCGAACCCAGATCTTTGGTTCGCATGACTTTGTCCTTTCCTTCCTCCTCAGGTTTGTGTAACATTACCTTACCCATTCTTTCGGGATAAAAATGTCTGGCTGGCGACTCTACCTTTTCCGCGCCACTTTCGCGTTTGTACTAGGATGAAAATCGCGAGAGCGACAGCTGGCGACTCTGCTGGGGATCGAACCCAGAATCTCTGGTTTCCCTTTGTAGAGTCAATCCTAGCGCCTGTTTGGTTTTGTTTCTTTGGGTGTTTATATGTTTGTTGTTCTGTGCTTTAGTTTAGCTTTACTGTTTTTATTTACAGTTTTTACTTTACAGCTTTTATCTACTGCTTTCAGTATTTATTTTTCATGCATCATATTATACTGGACTGTCTGGCTGTGCTGGTTTTCATTTTTTTTCTGTGGGATCAGGTTACTGTGAGATGAGCTCGTAACCGGGGCTCGAGTGCACCCTAGGACTTAGAGTGGTTCCACTTTGGCTTCATGGCATCTTTCTATGTTGGTAGTAGTGAGTTCCACACCTTGACTTGCGACCTTCTCGGGAATGTATTGATACCAGAATCTTTCTAGGTTAATACGCTACCTTGATAGTTATGTGCAGTCAAGGGACCGATCATTGAGAACCTTTGTGGAAACATCCCTCTCCAGTGATGACAGTGGCAGACCACATTTGTTGGCAAACCCACTCCCATCCGAGGGCCCACTGGGAACTCGCATAGGATGGTCTGGTTCTCTCATAGGAATCTAGTCAAGGCAAACTGTTCGTATGACGGTAGTATTGTACCCTTCGGGATGAATGTACTATTGTTTCTCGATTCAGTGCTTGAAGCTGGGGACTTATGAGGGATGCTTGTTTTTTCGGACTCAGCTGAGACCTCCCTGAGTAGTACATAATGCCAAACCGATTCCCTGATTTGGTCATGAGCCATTTCTCGGAAATGGTGAACGTATTATTGTTATTCGGCCTCGAGAGTCTGTGATGTTTGACCCGAGTAGCATACCTGTGAGTCTGGGAGGGGTTTACAGGTTTGCAGGAACCCTAAACTTCTACATAAATTCATATGCCAGTATACTTCAGTGATATGATCTTGTTCTGTTAATTATGGACTCTAAAGTCATGAACTCTTGATCAGAGATACTTGTGATGATATTATGGCCTTGCACAGACACTTGATTACCTGATTCACTACATAGACACGTCACTGATCACATGCCTTGTCTTGCATAACATCATGACATCATTAATCATTTTGTGTTCTTTTATTCTCAGGGTTCATTACCTCCTAGGTCCTAGTCATATTTGCTGCTTCAACATGGAGATTCCAAGAAAGAGAAATGTTCATTATACTTTCCCACAACCGAAGACAGAGAGTATTCAGGGATTGATTAGCTTGATGGGTAACAAAGACCTTGATGATTTCAGGAAAGAGTTTGGCAAGATACTGGATTATGTGAGCAAGCCCACAGTTGACCAGAGGGATAGCTTGCATTCTTTGTTGCAGTTCTATGATCCACAGCTGAGGGTTTTTGTTTTCCCTGATTACATCATGGCACCTACATTAGAGGAGATTTCTAGTATGCTGCATGTTCCTATTAAGGAGGGTGTGCCTTATTATGTTTTAGAGAGGATCCCTTCTCATGAGGATATCACTGTTGCATGTCATTTGAGTATGCTCAGACTCAAGATGGGATTAGAGGTTGGCCAAAGTAAGGGGATCCCTTTGGATTTTCTTATCACAGAGGCACATGTCATGGCATTAGGAAAGAAGTGGGCAGACTTCAAAGCATTGTTAGCCATGATAGTATATGGAACCAGTTTATTTCCAGGAGAGAAAGGGTTGATTAGCATGGAGGCCATCACCATCTTTGTCAAAAGAAATCCTGTACCTACATTGCTAGTTGACTTCTACTATGGAGTTCACCACATAAATGAAAAGAGGAAGGGACATGTAAACTGTTGTGCTCCCATATTTGCTGATTGGTTTGTAAGGCAACTCCCTAAATCAGGACCCTTTCAGGATTTGAAACAATCTTGGAAGTAGTCCAAAAGATTAATGGGCTTAACCTCAGCTGACATTGCTTGGGGATGCAATAGAGATCTGGTGGGCAAAGAAATGTTGGTCAGTTGTGGTAGTTTTCCAAATGTGCCTCTAATAGGAAGGAAAGGTGAGATCAGCTACAATCCTATCTTGTCCAGGAAACAGTTTGGTTATCCTTTAAGAGATGTACCTTTGATTGACGATGCCAATGAGTCTTTATACTTTCTAGCTGAAGGAAATTCCAAAATAAGCATACTAGCATCCCAAGCTTGGGAAGTTAGGGTGATGAATGGGAAGAAAGACTTCTGAAGAGTGGACCCTAACACTTATGATCCTTTTTCCAGCTGGTTGGAGGATCGTGTGAAGACCCATTTGCTACCATTTTCTAGAGAGACACCTCTCTACCCTAAAGAGGTAGCACCCAAGACTTCAGTGCCTTTGCAAGATTATCAAAAGTTGGAAGCTTTGGTTCAACAGCTCAGGTTAGAGAATCAAGAAGCTTACAATTGATGTCAAAAACTAAAGAAGCAGAATCAAAAGTTGGAGGAAAGAGCTCACAAAGCTGAAGAGATGGTTAGGCTCAAGCAGCAAGATTTTCAAGATAGAGAGCTTTACTTCAAGAAAAAGGGATTAGCTGAGACTCACAAGGCAGCCCAACGCCGGAAAGAGAGGAAGGACCTGAATGAAGCCAATGAAACTGTTACCTTATGGCAAGAATAATGGGAAGACAATTTAAGGAAGCAAAAGGAGCTGGACGTCAAGCATAAGCTGGAAATCAAGAGTCTTCAAGATTCTTTGGATGGACAGAAAGAGCTCCTTCGGAAGGCTTATCATCAAGAGAAGGGTCGTCTCCAACGTCTAGCAGAAAGTCAACAAGCAGTAAAGGAAGCTCAAAAAGAAATAGAAGACTTGAAATTGAAAGCTGATGCGAAGAGGTCAAAGGCCGAGCCAGGTCCAAGCAAATAGAGTGAGATGGCTTTCCTACAGCAGATTGAAGAGTTGCATGCTTCCTTCGACACGAGGGACCTCCTTATCCAGAGACTCATCCAGGAGCCTGATCATCCGGATATCGTTCAGTTGTTTCAGAATGTCAAGCGTCTTAGCTGGAGGCTGCGAGACTTAGAGTTCCCTAGGGTTTAGTTTCATGCTATTGTACTTGGATTACCCACAGGCTTGTTGTAGGATTTCTTTTCATTTGATGTACTTTGTTGTTCTTTTGGTTGGCACCTTTTGGGGACTTTGTTGTTTCAAACTTCAGCTTATGTGATTGACTTGTTTTGAATCTCTTGTTCGTTATTTGTTGCACCGACACGGGGTAATGAGCACCAATTCTCCACGGCCATTATTATATATTGCTTGGGTCTTCTTCCCAATTATTGTTCTCTTTATGCCAGGACCGGAAACAGGGAAAGACGTGGGAATAAAAGGAACACATTGCATTGCATACGCATCATTTGCATTTGTTTTTTTGTTTTTGCAGGTTTTCCTACAGGGTGCTTAATTTATCTGTGTTTCACGCAAAGATTGCGAGAGCTGCCAAGACCCGGCATCTCCGACAAGATATCCCGCATCGCTACGCAACTTGCAGCAATCAGAGGACAGTCATGGACACTATGCAAACAGAGCTTAATGAGTTTCGCACCAGAATGGGAGAGTTCATGACCATGATGCAAGGGATGGCTCAGGGACAGCAAGAGTTAAGGAATGTAATTCAAGGGCTCAACCCTCCTCATACTAATACTCATGTGACCACTTCTGACGGGCAAGGGGCTCCTCCCAACACCAGCAATGGCCCAGGTGGACCCCATATTCCAGAACCAGGCACGACAACTTTCGTTCCAGTACAAGACAGGAAGGAGGATCAATTCCCTTATTTCAACAATGACATAGGGTTCGCTGGAGAAGGAAATCTTAATGATTTTTTGGTGCTTGCCGAGAAAGTCAAAGCCCTCGAGTGTAGGGATACTTTGGGGATAGATGTGTCTGACATGGGCCTAGTCCCCGGGGTGGTTATTCCTCACAAATTCAGGCCGCCCGCTTTTGACAAGTAAAATGGTAGTTCCTGCCCTAAGACTCACTTGCAGGCATTCTATCGGAAGATCGCTGCCCATACTCGGGATGAAAAGCTTTGGATGTACTACTTCCAGGATAGTCTCTCCGGAGGGTCCTTGGAATGGTATATGAAACTAGAGAGAAGTTCTGTAAGAAACTGGAAGGAATTGGGAGAAGCCTTCCTCAAGCAGTATCAGTATAATATTGACATGGCGCCCAGTCGCACCTAACTTCAGAGTTTGACTCAGAGGAGCTCAGAGAGTTTAAAAGATTACACACAAAGGTGGCGTGAGGTGGCCGCTCGAGTGCAACTGCCTTTGTTGGAGAGAGAAATGGTAGACCTGTTCCTGGATACCCTCCCTGGGCATTTCATGGAAAGGCTAGCTGGATGTTCTTCAATTGGATTCTCAGATATCATTTTGACTGGCGAGAGGATAGAAAGTTGGGTCAAGCAAGGGAAGATTCAGAACGGAGGTGCTTCAAGTTCTGGTATTAAGAAACCCTTTGTGAAGAGAAGAGAAGGAGAGACCCGTGCAGTGTACGTACAGAGGGGAGGAATCAACAGAGGATTTTATCAGCAAGTGGCCCCTGTCACTATTTCAACTCCACCTGTTCAACAGCAAGTCCAACCACCGCAGCCGCAACGCTCGCAAGGGTATCAGCAAAGAGCTCCTCGTTCATATTACCATCAGAGGCCCAAAGAAAGACATTTTGAAGCTCCGCCGATGTCCTATTCAGAACTTTTGAAGAATCTTCTACAACTTCAGATGATTCAACTCTGAACTCTACAACCCCCGAAGCCAGGCCAGATCCCCGAGGGTTATGATACAAATGCCAGATGTGAATTTCATTTCGGAGCTCCCGGACATACCATAGAGAACTGCAAAGCACTGAAGCATGTTGTTCAAGACCTGCTGGATTCTAAAGCAATCAACTTTGCTCATACTCCTAATGTAATTCAGAACCCCATGCCTCCTCATAGAGGTACGGTTGGGCAGTTGATGAAGGAGAGAATCTGAACTTGGTATGTGATGTCAAAAACTTGCAGACTTCGTTGATTGTTGTTAAGGTTTTCCTGTCAAAGAAGGGTATCTTTCCTGGATGTGAAGAAGATTGTCCAGAATGTGCTGAAGCTACAAATGGGTGTGAACAGTTAAAGGCGGGAATCCAAAGCATGATTGATGAGGGAATGTTGCAGTTTGACAAGGTTGTAAAAGAAAGTGAAGTCTCCACAGTAACTATCTTCTACGATCCATCTCAAGTTCCTTCACGGGCCAGAGCGGCACCGATAACCATCACCAATGCAGGAGCAGTAATGTATCAAAGTGATAGTGCTATTCCTTGGAATTATGGTGGTGAAGTATACTGTAACGGCCAGAAGCAAGAGTTGGCCACGTCTAGTACAACCCCAGCTCAAGTAGAAAATGTTGGAGTGGGGGGCTTTACTAGAAGTGGAAGGTTGTTTGCGCCGGAAACACTAAGAAATAATGTGATACCACCCAGAGACACCGCAGAAGCCCAGGCTAGAGCAAGAGGGAAACAGCCAGTGGTTGTCAATGATCCTGCACCAGCAACTGATCCAGACCTCACCTTTGATAAAGAAGCTGAAGAATTTCGGAGGATTATAAAAAAAAGAGACTACAAGATTGTGGACCATCTGCAGCAGACTCCGTCGAAGATTTCCATCTTGTCTTTGCTCATGTGTTCTTATGCTCACAGGAAGGCTCTCCTGAATATTCTGAACGAGGCGTACGTGCCTCAGGATATTTCAGTAAATCAGTTGGAAGCGGTGGTATCCAGCGTCAACGCCAGTCACGGATTGGGTTTCATAGACATGGATCTGACTTCTGAAGGGCGTGCTCATAATCGGGCATTGCATATTTCTTTAGAATGTAAAGGTGCAGTACTCTCTCACGTGTTGGTAGACACTGGATCGTCGTTGAATGTCTTACCCAAGAAGGCACTGATGAAGTTGGATTATGATGGAGTAGTTCTAAAGCCCAGCGACCTAGTAGTTCGAGCATTTGATGGGTCGAGGAGATCGGTGTTCGGGGAGGTGGAGTTACCAATCAAAGTAGGTCCACAGATCTTTAATACCGAGTTCTATATAATGGATATACAGCCTGCATACAGTTGTTTACTCGGAAGACCTTGGATACATTCAGCAGGAGCGGTATCGTCCACACTCCATCAAAAGTTAAAGTTCGTCTGGGAGGGTCAAATTGTAACTGTCAGTGGGGAAGAATATATTTTCGTTAGTCATCTGGCTTCATTCAAATATGTGGAGATGGATGGCGAAATAGTTGAGACTCCATGTCAGGATTTTGAGTCCTTGAAGAGTGAGCAAGCATCTGCAGTGGCAGCTTCTCCTGAAGAACCGAAGAAGGGGGTTTCCGTAGCCTCTTATAAGCAAGCGCTTGAATTGGTAGAATCTGGGGTACGAGAAGGCTGGGGAAGTCCAGTAGAAGTTCCAGAGAAGAAAGATATGTTCGGAATTGACTATCATCCTGGGAAGTCATCATCTGGACCGAGTGCTAAAGGTTGTCAGAGCCCGATCACTTTCACGAGTGCGGGAGTGGTAGACTACGGAAATATCAGTGATGTGCAGGATGACGCAGTCGATAGTGACTATAACCTAGATGAATGGATCAGGCCTGCTGTTCCGGGGGCTCAGCTTAGCAATTGGACATCAGAAAGGCTTATTTCGGTCACCTCTTTCGAAGAGTAATATTTTTTGTTTCTGTTTTCCTGTATTCAAGCACTATGTCTTCCCCGGGGCATAGTAGCTCTTTGTAAGGGTTCATTTTTTCTTAACACAATCATAAATAAAGCTGACGTTTCACATTCATTCATGTTGTTCTCTGTCTTTCATTTTTTCTTTTGTTTTTCAAAAAGAAAGAAAAGTTTTAAAATGGAAATGTTTCTCATTTTCTCAAGTTGTTGCTAAAGCCTTGCGTGAATCACCATTCATGCAGGTGCTCGTCACTGGATTTTATCAATGACGACCCTGTTATGGCTGAGTATGACTTCGACAATCCAATTTATCAAGCCGATGAGGAAGGTGAAGAGGATTGCGAACTACCTGAAGAATTGGCCAGACTGCTTAAACAAGAGGAGAAGATGATTCAGCCGCACGAAGAAGCTGTCGAAGTAATAAACCTGGGTACTGAAGAAGACAAGAAAGAAGTCAAGATCGGGGCTGCATTAGAAGAATTTGTCAAGACTCGTTTGATTGCTATGCTTCGAGAGTATGTTGATGTCTTCGCATGGTCCTACCAAGATATGCCTGGTTTAGACACTGACATTGTGGTACATAAGCTGCCACTTAGAGAAGATTGTCCTCCAGTAAAGCAGAAGTTGAGGCACACACGTCCAGATATGGCAATTAAAATAAGGGAAGAAGTACAAAAACGGTTTGATGATGGCTTCTTGGCCGTGACCAGTTACCCTCCATGGGTTGCCAACATTGTGTCAGTTCCCAGGAAAGACGGTAAAGTCAGGATGTGTGTGGACTACAGGGATTTGAATAGGGCCAGCCCCAAAGATGACTTCCCTCTACCTCACATAGATGTGCTCGTCGATAATACTGCTCAGTTTTCCGTGTTCTCCTTCATGGACGGATTTTCCGGCTATAATCAGATTAAGATGGCTCTCGATGACATGGAAAAGACAACCTTCATCACTCCTTGGGGCACCTTCTGTTACAAGGTCATGCCGTTTGGTTTGAAGAATGGAGGAGTCACTTATCAGCGGGCGATGGTGACGCTATTTCACGACATGATCCATCATGAAATTGAAGTTTATGTTGATGATATGATAGCAAAATCCCAAACGGAGGAAGAGCACTTGGTTAATCTAGCAAAGTTGTTTGACAGACTTCGGAAGTTCAGACTGAGGTTGAATCCAAATAAGTGTACCTTCGGAGTCCGTTCTGGCAAGCTACTCGGCTTTATTGTTAGTGAGCGGGGAATTGAGGTCGATCCAGCCAAAGTGAAAGCTATCCAAGAGATGCCTGAGCCGAAGACTGAAAAGCAAGTGCGTGGCTTCTTAAGGAGACTAAACTACATTGCACGGTTTATTTCTCATCTAACGACCACGTGCGACCCCGTCTTTAAGCTTCTGAGGAAGAATCAGGCCATTAAATGAAACGAAGACTGCCAACAAGCCTTTGACCGAATCAAAGAATACCTGCTAGAACCTCCAATTCTTATGCCTCCAGTGCCAGGGAGACCTTTGATTATGTATCTTACTATGCTTGAAGGATCGATGGGATGTGTGCTGGGTCAGCAGGACGAGTCTGGTCAAAAAGAGCACGCCATTTATTACCTTAGCAAAAAGTTTACTGATTGTGAGACGCGCTACTCACTACTCGAGAAAACTTGCTACGCTTTGGCATGGGCTGCTCGCCGACTAAGACAGTACATGCTGACTCACACTACTCTCTTAATTTCCAAGATGGATCCTGTGAAATACATCTTTGAAAAGCCAGCTCTGACAGGAAGAGTAGCCCGGTGGCAGATGATATTAACAGAGTATGATATACAATACACTTCACAAAAGGAAATTAAAGGAAGTGTGTTGTCGGAATACTTGGCTCAGCAGCCAATCGATGATTATCAACCCATGAGGTTCGAGTTTCTGGATGAGGACATCATGTTCCTCAAGTCGAAAGACTACGAAGAACCACTTCCATAGGAGGGGCCAAACCCTGAACTCAAATGGAAGTTGATGTTTGATGGGGCTGTGAACATCAATGGAAGTGGAGTAGGTGTTGTTATCATCTCGCCAGAGGGGGTCCATACACCTTTAGTTGCTCGGTTGACTTTCGAATGCACTAACAATGAGGCAGAGTATGAAGCTTGTATCATGGGGATCGAAGAGGCAATCGACTTGCGAGTCAAAAACCTTGAGATCTTCGGAGATTCTGCTTTGGTGGTAAATCAAGTCAATGGAAAATGGCTGGTTCATCAACCTCGTTTGATTCCTTACAGAGATTATGTCAGGAGGCTGTTGACTTTCTTCACCAAAGTCAAGCTGAATTACATTCCTCGAGATGAAAACCAATTCGTCGATGCTCTAGCAACTTTGTCATCCATGATTAAAGTTTGTCAAGAGAATTTCGTGCCTCGAATTATGGTCTCCCGTCTTGAAAGACCGACTTATGTCTTTGTAGTCGACGATGGTGAAGATAACAAGCTTTGGTATCATGATATCAAGAATTTCCTGAAGGCTCGAGAATACCTGGCTGGGGCATCCAGTAAGGATAAGAAGACCCTTAGAAGACTGGCTGGAGGTTTCTTCTTGAATCAAGATGGCGTGTTGTACAAGAGAAATTTCGACATGGTCCTACTCAGATGTGTGGATAGACACGAAGTAGACTTGTTGATGCAGTAGGTTCATGAAGGCTCCTTTGGTACCCATGCTGGAGGACATGCTATGGCCAAGAAATTGTTGAGATCGGGATACTATTGGATTACCATGGAATCCGATTGCTGTAAATACTCGCGTAAATGCCACAAGTGTCAGATTTATGCCGACAAGGTCCATGTGCCTCCGAATCCGTTGAGTGTCATGTCTTCACCATGGTCGTTCGCTATGTGGGGCATTGATATGATTGGTAAGATTGAGCCAACAGCTTCTAATGGTCATCGCTTCATCTTGGTTGCTATAGTTTTTTCACGAAGTGGGTCGAAGCGGCGTCCTACGCCAATGTCACTAAACAAGTGGTAGCCCGATTTATTAAAAGAGACATCATTTGTCGGTACGGAAATCCTGAAAGGATCATTACTGATAATGGTTCTAATCTCAACAACAAGATGATGGCTGACTTGTGTCGAGATTTCAAAATAGAACATCACAACTCTTCTCCATATCGCCCGAAGTTGAATGGCGCCGTCGAGGCGGCCAATAAGAACATCAAGAAGATCGTACAGAAGATGGTTGTGACATACAAAGACTGGCATGAGATGCTACCATTTGCGTTGCATGGGTACAGAACGTCAGTACGTACTTCAACAGGGGCAACCCCGTTCTCGCTGGTGTATGGTATGGAGGCAGTCCTACCAATTGAGGTGGAAATCCCCTTATTGAGATTGATGATGGACATTAAGCTAGATGAAGCTGAGTGGCTCCAATCCAGATATAATCAATTGAGCCTCATTGAAGAGAAACGTCTAGCAGCTGTATGCCATGGACAGTTGTATCAGCGGCGGAGGAAGCAAGCTTTTGACAAGAAGGTACGACCACGGAGGTACATGCCAGGTGACTTAGTGCTGAAAAGGATTCTTCCTCCTCTCAACGGTCACAGGGGAAAGTGGACACCCAACTATGAAGGACCGTTCGTGGTTAAA
This sequence comes from Lathyrus aphaca, assembly GCA_963966055.1. Lineage (NCBI taxonomy): Eukaryota > Viridiplantae > Streptophyta > Magnoliopsida > Fabales > Fabaceae > Lathyrus > Lathyrus aphaca. The sequence goes on from OZ014520.1 coordinate 422,658,656, forward strand.
AAGGTTTTCTCAGGTGGAGCCTTGATGCTGACAACCATGGACGGGGAAGACTTCCAATCTCCTGTCAACGCGGACGCAGTAAGAAAATACTTCTTGTAAAAAGACTCGCTGGATAAAAACAGAATAAAGATCCAGGCAAAAAAATGGGCATCCCGGCGAGCCAAAAACAGAATAAAAGGCTCGGGCAAAAGTTAGGGAAATTTTGAAAAAAAATGTACACCCGCTGAGTTGAAAAGCCACATCGGACAACTCAGGCAAAAAAGGGTATCCCGGTGGATTGAAAACCTGAAAAGGCCATCCACGCAAAAGATGGATTAACACGAACGACTGCGATCTGCGAGATCCATGACTTATCTACAGTTGAGGCTATTCTAAGGGTTGAAGACCAGTTCAATTACTTTATCTCAAGAGGCAGAGTGAGCGGAGTGTCTTGAAGATATACAAGTCATAACCAGGTTGAGACTTGATGAGATCCACTTCTCACATTGCCAATAGGATAGTTTGTTTTCCTTTTTGGCTATTCCCTCTTTCCAGGGGACTGCTTCCTTTGTATTGCCTATTCATGGCCATTTTTCCAAATCAATAAAAATTCAATTTCAGTCAATTTGACTATTTTGCTTCTTGTTTTTGCTTTTTTCATCTAGCATTGATTGATTGTGAAAACGTCTAGCAAATTGTTATTTACATTGTGTTGTGAACATATGAATGCTTTCTAACTCGTGCAGGAGGACAGAAACATTTAATACAACTCTGAAAGGGTGTCGAGATGCCCAGATAATGATTCATACTAAGAGCTTGGGGCAGGCAGGTCCAAAACTAACTCTCCATGTTGCAGGTATTATCAATTGTGTTCATGCAGGTACAGGTACTGGTGTTGCTAACAGAGCTAGCAATAACTTCCCAGGAGGAGCATTTCCTTATGGTTGAACAGGAGCAGATGTCTCCCAGGGTGTCTCCAATCATCCCCAGCAAAGTGGAAGTTGAAGTTTCTACCGGCAAGGTAGAAGAAGTTGGGTGTCATCCACAAGCAGAAGTTCCCTTCAGACAGGGGCAATTCTCAGCAGTATAAGGAGTGTCTTGCCTCCCCAGCAATTGCTTCCTCAGCAGTGCCATGCCTTTGGTTCCCAGCCAATTCAGGAGGTCCTCACTTCCCCGCCAGAGTTCAAGAAGGGTCCATCTCCAGCAGGGTCTTGGCACTCCAATCTCAAAGTCCAATTTATTTTTGGAAATGGCGGCTGTTTAGAGCCGGTGTATCATTGACATCTTTCCCGCATGGTTGTATCCTCCTCATCAGGATGAACCAGATCAATGCAGTGATCACCATTCCTCCCCAATCAAGCCATCTGGGATACTTGCAGTCTCCTTGTTAGGAGATCTCTTTGCATTTGCATATGCATAATCATCATTACATTTGCATCCTCCAAAGCGTAGCATTTCCATCGTCGTGGAGCATTACGCCATAAATCCAACATGTGCATGCCAGCATGGGCCAGTTTTGAGGTGTTACAGTCGACCTATGACATCTTCTCAACCTGAAGTACTCCACACAGAGGATACCAACATTATCTCCAGACATCCTTATTTTTTCAAGTCAATGTTTGTCACTTATCATCTCCAGACATCCTTGTTTTTTCAGGTCAATGTTTGTCACTTATTCTGCGTCTTGTTTGGTACAACAGTCGCGTAGCAGGTTCTTATTTTGTACAGTCCTGTTTTCCTGGGCTCTCGTTTATGTACAACGATCCCGTTCCATCTTGTCCTATTGTCTTTGTGTTTCTGTTTATCGCCTGAGGCCGGTATACCAGTACGTCTCCATTCGAGGATGGTTTCGTGTTAGATCCGAGGATCTTTTGAGAATTGTCATTCGAGGATGGAATTCTTTTCTTCAAGTCCTTCCAAGGTTGGTCTTGTTTCTTTTTGTTGTGGTTATCATTCGAGGATGATAGTCCATGTTTGAGCTTATTGATCGAGGTCAGTTTGTCTCTTTTGCAAAGTCTGTCTGAGGTCAGCTTTGTGTTTGGTTATCAGTCGAGGCTGGTATACCTTTGCGTCTCCATTCGAGGATGGTTTCGTGTTAGATCCGAGGATCTTTTGAGAATTGTCATTCGAGGATGGCATTCTTTTCTTCATGTCCTTCTGCGGTTGGTCTTGTTTGTTTTTGTTGTGGCTATCATTCGAGGATGATAGTCCACTTTTTGAGCTTATTGATTGAGGTCAGTTTGTCTCTTTTGCAAAGTCTGTCTGAGGTCAGTCTTTGTGTTTCTGGTTATCGACTGAGGCCGGTATACCATTGCGTCTCCATTCGAGGATGGTTTCGTGTTAGATCCGAGGATCTTTTGAGAATTGTCATTCGAGGATGGCATTCTTTTCTTCAAGTCCTTCCGAGGTTGGTCTTGTTTATTTTTGTTGTGCCTATCATTCGAGGATGATAGTCCATGTTTGAGCTTATTGATCGAGGTCAGTTTGTCTCTTTTGCAAAGTCTGTCTGAGGTCAGCTTTGTATTTTTGGTTATCGCCTAAGGCCGGTATACCAGTGCGTCTCCATTCGAGGATGGTTTCGTGTTAGATCCGAGGATCTTTTGAGAATTGTCATTCGAGGATGGCATTCTTTTCTTCAAGTCCTTTTGCGGTTGGTCTTGTTTGTTTTTGTTGTGGCTATCATTCTAGGATGATAGTTCACTTTTTGGAGCTTATTGATTGAGTTCAGTTTATCTCTTTTGCAAAGTCTGTCAGAGGTCAGTCTTTGTTGTTGGTGGTTATCGCATGCGGCCGGTATACCATTGTGTTTCTATTCGAGGAGGGTTTTAGTACTTGATCCGAGGATCTCGTGTGAGTTGTCATTCAAGGATGACATTCTTCCCAGCATATCTTATTACCCACAGTGCGCAAATTTCCAGGTTTTATTCGAGTATTCAATCACTCCACGCCTTGAATGTATAAAAGCTGTTGCAATTATTCGTTCAGGCTTGAAGATTATTGAATAGGGGCAGCTGTAACACCTCAAAATTTGCCCTCATTCTTTTACCATTAATCGGCTTATCGCTTCGCATTCATCTGCATCATCGATTAGTTCATAAACTCCCAATCATGCATTGTTTATTGGCTCCTAAGGCATGGGATCAAACCATTTTCTTGTGACTAGATTTCTCAGATCCCAAAGGTGATTTATCTTGCCATTATATTTAGAATAAGATGAAATCTCGAGCCCTAACATCATATCAAAGTATCGTGCTTGTTTTCTCCAAGATTCACTAAGGGTGCCGAGCGCTTAGGGTTTCATCATGGCTAAATATAAGTTTTTGGAGCAAGGACTTTGGTGATATTCTACATCTCAAGCCATTCTTCTCATCAGAGGGCCAGGGTCTATTTCCCTAAGCATGTGACACTCAAGAGAGCTTAGTGTGAAGCTTGTCCTCAGTGAATCCTATTATTCCAGAGATTTCATCATCATTTGAGATATAGGGTATTGAAGATCAATGTGGGTTTGTGTAAGAAGTATTCATAATATAAGAGATCTAGGTGGGCTCATGTGGTAATCCGGATATTGTGGTCCTATCAATCATACATGGCTTACAAGATAAATAAATTTCAAATTGAGGCTAAGGATTGATGGAGTACAAGAGTACTTCGGAGGTTAATGCGATGTGGATTAAATACGCTATTTTTAAATCTTAGTCCAAGTCCATATGTGCCCACTTTGGGAAATATACGTAAACCACACTTAAGTTCGATTTTACCACATTTAAACTCAATTCCCAAAAATCATGTTTGTTAGCTAATCAATTATTAAAGCATGACCATCCTTTTAACCGTTTCTCACTCATTTACAAACTATATCCCAATTTCATCTCATTGTTCATTTCCCTAATGTCCATTAAACCAAATCCTTTTTGTTTCACCTAAATCCAAACTTCTAGCCATGTCCAAATGTCCAAATTTTATCCAATTTTATCCAATTTTGTCCATTCTTGTCCATTTTTCAAATTCTATTCATACTGTCTTTTTGTTTCTAACCATGTTTTATTTTTTATTAGCCATAATCCTGTTATAAGTTGAACATCCATTTCTAAGTTACAATCCAATAACCTTTTTCAAACATAATCAGTTCTATGCCTCATTCATGTTAACCTTAGGTTCATTCAGATGACACAAAATTACAAATTGCAGAAAATTGGATAATTGGTGCAACCATTATTCACAGCAGGAAAGAGGGAGTGATAAGACAAAAGGGCTCAGTTGCATTTTTCTGGGATTAACATATATTGACAAAAAAGGTTTTTTTTTATGGCAAGCCTCAATACAATTCATTGATATAAGGATGAAAGTTATTCAGCAGAATAAGGCAATTGTACACAAAATTCAGTTTTACAAATAAGTCTAACTCCACAAAATCAGTCAGAATAACTGATATAGCAGGATATCAGTTGAGAATAAAAGAAGGAGGAAAGGAATCGATAGATAATCAGCAAAAAAATTCAGATCGGGAAAGCTCTTCATCAACCACCTTCTTTCATTCCTCAATCCGCATTTTTATCACCTTCATCTCCTTCACTTCCCCCTCTGCTTCAAATCTCCTTCAACTCGGTTATCACCAATCTGCATTCAAAGGAAAAATAACAGAATTTGCTAGTGAGAAAGCAAACCATAACAGAATTGCCAGTAAGAAATAAAACATAACTGAATTTCACCAAGAGAGGATCAACAGAAATTTCAGACCACCAGTTCATAACAGAATGGAAAAAAATAAAAACAAAATCATAACAGAAAAGTAACAAACTTTCTAACAGAAAGTTTCTAGAATCCTCACCTGAAACTATCCTTAAACAGGTTCCAATTCTCTATAAATCAGAATCCCTCTTCTTCTTCAGAGGCCCCCTGCCATTTTCTCTTGGCTTCAATCTTCTCAACACTTCTTCTATCTCTTCACCATTTTCTTCACCATTTTCTTCCTCTCAATCTTCACTTTCTTCAACCATTATTTCTCTTCTTTTGCAATCACCTGAACCAGTTTTTCTTCTCCCATAACTTCTGCATCTTCTCTCTTAATCTGAACACCAATCCTCTTCACCATGATCCGAATCAATCTCCACACAGCTGAGCCATTCTTCTCTCCCACACAATAATCCCAATCCTTCATCAATTCCAATCTTCTTCTCGCACACGACTTTAATCCTTCAGCCTCATCAATCTCAATCTCCCTCAGGTTCTCTTCTGCCCCCATAGCTTCCTCCATTGCAAGTCAGCTTCAAGCAACCTACAATCTTCAAGCACCATTCTCACCCTGCAACCATATCATTAACCATGAGAAAAGATTTAGTCAAACCAGCAAAGAGGAATGATTGAATACATGTTAAAGTTGAGAATACGGATTGTATAGAGAGTCAAGAAGGAGCATTACCAAGCGAAAAGATCCATCTTCATCGCTTTTGGCTTCATCGTGAACACAGCCTCAGGCATATCCCTGTGTCAGTCGTTGTCCGAAGCGTTATTCTCATCGTATCTTCGTTGCAGAGCACCATCACCGATTGTCATCAGCACCTACACTCGCGACAACCTGCAAAAGTTGCAAGGATTAGTGACCAGGGCATAAACACGAATTGCGCGAAAGAAGGGAGTAAAGAACCGAACACATAGCTTTGGATCGTCGTCTTCACCGGTTTCGGTTGTCAACGAACTGTCAACGAAGCTCGTCACTCCGATTCAAGGTACGATTTCAAACCATTTGTGTACATGAGATTATAGTGGTCATTTTAGGTTTTGTTCCTCAATTAGTGAGTAGGCAGTAGAAGTTTTATGAGAAAGATGATTAGGGATTAGGTCTATGGTGAGAATTCGTGAAGAGAAGAGGGTGAATGTGTTTGTCGATCGGTGAAGAATATAAATAGGTTTAGGTTGTGGTGGTGATTCGGTTTAGAGGGAGGAGAGGGTGAATCCACGGCGGCGCCGTTCGGAGGGGGAAGAATACTAGGGTTTCGTTTGGGGGGAAGAAGGTGAAAGAAAGATGAAATGCGTGAGGAAGAGAGAAAGAACGTTTCTGTTTTGTTTATTTGTTTTTTGATGTTGTTTAAAGTTATAAGATATGGATTAATTGAGATTAATGGGCAATCAAGATTATAATCTCCTCTTTAATTCATCATTAAACACCATAAAGAATAAGAATCTCACTTCCACCGTCCCTTTAGTTTCCTTGAGGATAAGAATCAGTTTTGGGGTTCAATCCGGCGGTGACACTTGTCACCGTCCGGTTGGACCACCACATTTCAATCCTATGTGTCAATCCCATGCTCCCTCTCATAATCCTGCGTGGGCCTTTTCACTTTGCTATTTGGACCCCATCCTTAGGCCCATAACGAAAAAACAAACTTAAAAAACTACTTCCAGCACCTCCCCCAATCCTGTGCGTTTTGGGCCTCCATTCCTTGCTGTCTGCACCTCCTATTCTAGGCCCATGTACAAAAACAACTTTAAAAATTTTCTGAATGCACTCCCCTCAACTTCCTGCGCATGGGCTTTGTCTATTTTGCTTTCTGCACCCCTGTATTATAAGCCCAACACGAAAATAACTAAAAAATTTCTAAACCCACCTCCTCCATATTTCTCTTAGAATTTAATGTTTAGTTTTACATAGTTTAGAAAATAATTCATTAAAAATAGGAAAATGCTTAGAAAAATTCCCAAAAAAAATAAGTAGATCATTAATTCCATTTAGAATTGTTTAGCATTTTATTTTTCTGAATTTGCTTTATTTTTGAATTAATTTTGATTTTTTCATGTGATTAGTTTTTTTAGTGAATTTCCCTCTACTGTACATAAATTTGTAGATTTTATTTTATAGTCTTCCATTAACGTTTTTGGCCCATTATTTTTACCATAGTTAGAGGACTCATAATAGTACTTAGTGTAATTTTAGTAGATTTTTTAAGGCATTTTATCTCAGGTTTTAGTAGCTTAATCTTTAGAAAATAGTGACTAATCATTAGCTAGAAATAAATGATTTTTAGGCATAGCAAAATTCTGATTTTTTAGGATACCTTTTAACACAATATTATAGGTAGTTTTAGGATCCTATAGATTAAATCTCATAATTTTTCCAGAACTTTTACTATTTTTTAGGATATTAATTCTTAGGTTTTGTTACATGCAAATTTCCATTAGTTTAGGCTAGAATATTAAGTTTCATTAAAAAATAGTTTAATTAGATTTAATCTTAGGATTTAATGGTGATTTAGACTAGGTTAGTTTCTGATTTTTTTGAATGAAAATATTAGGTAATGCCCTTAGTTTAGAACTTAGGCTTAGGATTCATACTAATTAGACTTAAAATAAATTTAGACTATTTTAGGTTTAGGCCTTTAATTGTTTTGTTTGGAATTTTATTTCTTACATTCAATTTTTGTTGCTTTGTTACATTGATTGTTTTTTCACTTGAATAGGTTTCCCCCTTTGCCTTAGAATCAACTTATCTTCCTTAGGAAGTAAGTTGCATTCTAGTAGTTCTAAGTTATTTCTCCATTAGGTTTAGAATATCTCATTAACCATAGGACCTCATTTGTAAATAAACAAAAATTAGGGTTGTGTCTTAGTCCCTTAGATTTTGTCCTTTTGCAATTTCAGTCATTCTTTTCTCATCTTCAAACAAAATCCAAAAACACTTAACAAATAAATGAAAGGATTCCTTGTGTATAGCCTTATTCCATGAAGCACTTGCACTCGTTCCATCTTGGAGTGGTGTAAGCTTGTCTATCATGATGTACAAGTCTCATCAAGGGATTGTTTCATAAAACAAATAAATTCAAAACACTTCTCATAAAAGACAAAAAAACAAACAATAAACGACTATCCTGCGGAAATTTCTCTTCTCATCTCATTCATTCTGAGCGCGGACTCGCGACGACTTGTCTTTCATGCAAGACGGTAAACGCACTCGTACCAGACGAGCCTGCAACACCTGAGCATAGACATACGCAGTTCCAACTGTAAAAAAACACAAACAAATAGTTCCCGCCTTAGTTAGGCGAACTACGTCGACTCTGATCCTCATTTTCCCGATGAGGTACGTAGGCAGCGGGGTAGGGCCCGTTCGAGCATATTCTTTATATTCCCTACATTTCCCTCTTTCTTTTCATCTTCTTTTTCAACTCTTTTCTCATTGCATTTCCATTCCACTAGCAGTTCATTTGTTCAGCAGCAGTTATTTCTCACCCTTTGAAACAAACAAACAAGCGTGGATCCCGTCGGGTACGGCGGACGGTCTGGGGTGCTAATACCTTCCCAGGTTGTAACTGACTCCCGAACCCAGATCTTTGGTTCGTATGACTTTGTCCTTTCCTTCCTCCTCAGGTTTGTGCAACATTACCTTTCCCATTCTTTCGGGATAAAAATGTCTGGCTGACGACTCTGCCTTTTCCGCGCCACTTTCGCGTTTGTACTAGGATGAAAATCCCGGGAGCGACAAAGGGTTTGTGATCAAGTGCTGGATCTGTTTATCTTCCTTGGCAAAAGTCCATGTATGTCAAAGGTCCGGATGGAGGCTTAGAAATCCAGTAACCAGGTGGGGGACTCAAATAAAGAGTCACAAGTCCAAGGTAATCACAAGAACTGTCCAAAGTGAAGCATTCTTAAACAATATAGTAACAGGGTATGATGTGGCCAAGGGTTCCTGCAAACTTGTAAACAACCCAACCCCCTCACATGTAATGTTCTAGAACAAGGACCCTCAGACTTGGATCAGTTATGAGAAGTGTAAACACTTCTAACCCAGAGGTACAGTGTTTACAATAACCATAAAAGATCCTCCTCTAATTCACCCCAGATTCTGAAGGTCATATAAAGGTCATCCAGACTTAGCAGGCTTCCCAGATAGCCCTAGCACTACAGGAAATCTGTAGCACAGAGTTCTCAAGAAGAAACCCACGTCTGAACCGTGTTTCATATTCCCACACCAGACCGAAATGGAATGGGAAATAATATGAAGCCACTCTAGCCTAGGTGTCACTCAGGTCCCAGGTATAGGACCTTAATAACTCAATGAAACCCAACCCACCAAGGAAAACCAAATCCAGCACATGATAATGACAGTATGAAAATGCATAAGACTGTAATGAAAAGCAATAAATAAAGTTGTACATAAATAAATAAATAAAGTAAATAAACAAGCAAAATTAGCACATAACACCCGCGTAAACACAAATCAAATAAGCGCTAGGAGGAACCCACAAAAAGAACCAGAAGCCCTGGTTGCAATATAAGCTTCCCCAGCGGAGTCGCCAAGCTATAGCTCCCACTAAGTGACACAGGGTCAGATAGGGTACAGACGCGAACGGTCGGCGAAAGGAAGAAATGAAATGAAAAGAATAGAGTCTCCAGCTAGGCATTTTTATCCCGAAGGAAAGGTAATGCTGCATAAACCTGAGAAAAGATGGATAAGACGGTCGCGAACCAGAGAAACTGAGAAAGGGGGTTGGTTACAACCTGGGAAGGTATTAGCACCCAGATTGTCCGTCGTACTCGACGGGATCCACGCTTGAAATTTTGTGTTTAAAGGGGTAGTGGTTGTGCTATCTGTGTGCAAAAGTTGGAAAAGAATGTACAAGTGTCAGTCCAAGAAAGTGAAGTGAGAATGCTCAGGAATGAGGCTTAAAAATAATGTTGAAAGAGGGGGAAGAAGAAGATACTTTTGTTCGATAACAGTTAAGTTATGCCTACGTATCCTCGCATGCAATGAGGAAGTCAGAACATCGGAGTTCGACTCAAAGAGACTGAAAGGAAAATTGACTGATGAACTGCTTGCTTGTCTATGCTCAAGTGTATGACCTGTCTAGCCCAGGTGCTAATTGTCTTGCATTAGATGGAAGAAGCGAGTTCTCGTTTGTGAGTGAAGATGATGAGAAAAGAATCCCGGAGGAGACGATTATTGTTTGTTTTTGTGTTTTCAATCTTTTATTGCTTTTTTGTGTTTGTCATAAGTTAATGAGCTTGAGCCTAAACCAAGGGTTAGTAAACTCATCATATCCTTCCTTTGATTAGGGATAATGAGAATACCTTAAGTATGAAGTAAGCACCTCAAACTTAATTACCATAATGTAGGATTAAGATCATTAACCTACTTGTGATTATTTAGATGTGTAGATGTTTAGAATTGGCAGAATTTTTGACCAACAAGAAATATTGAATTCAGTTCAGAATGTCCTATCAGATGTTGGGACATTATCAAACAGAGTATAAGAACTTATTTCAGGATGTCACACCAGATGTTGGGACATTGTGTAAATGACTTAAGTTCAGTTTTTCAGGATGTCCCAACAGATGTTGAGACATCTCAAACCTGCTACCAGAATTAATTATTGACTAACTGATCTGAGATATTTAAGGAGAGTTATCTGGAATTAATTATGGATGGATAAAAACAGAACAAGGCGCATCTGTAGGGAGTTTTATTATGAGGATTCAGATTAATCAGAAGAACTAAATCACCTAGAATCTAGGAAGTAACAAACCCTAAATTCAAGGTGGAAGCTGCATGCTTTTAGGACTGGATTAACCTACAGAAAGCCCAAATTACAAACACCTATTTAATCAACAGAAACTCACAGAGTTGAGTACGAATTCCAGAAGACAAAATAGGGTGTTTATTGTTTTAATAGCAGGTTGTTTTATTGTACCACTTTATGAGCTTTTAAGCAAAAGTGCATTTGTGACTTGATTGAAACTGTGAAGTAAGATCAAGCTGTTTTGTTTGAAGAATGTCTTCAATTTTATTAAACTTGTAAACAAGATCACTGTGTGATTGAGGGGGAGTGAGTTGGTACTCTTATCTAAGTAGTGACTTAGGTAGAAATTGCATTGGGTAGATATTAAGTGAAAGATTAAACTGGGTTTTTTAAGTCTAGAATTAATATTACTTATAGTGGATTTCCTCCTGGCTTGGTAGCCTCCAGATGTAAGTGTGGTTATACACTGAACTGGGTTAACAAACTTCTGTGTTGTTTAATTTTCTTGCACTTTAAGTTTTTGTTAAATCTGTCAAGTGTTGGGACATCTCATAGGACATCTCATACCTGATCACAGAATTTCAATTGGCATCAGAGCAGGCACCCTGCCTATTTATACTGGGTGAGATCTAGGGAATACAAATTCTGGAAACATGGACAGAGATATAGGATCAGTAAATAGACCACCTATACTGGATGGATCTAATTATGACTACTGGAAACCAAGAATGATTGCATTCTTAAGATCAATTGACAACAGGGCCTGGAGAGCAGTCAACATTGGATGGGAACATCCTATTCAAGACACCAAAGATGGATCAAAAGTGTTGAAACCTGAAGAAGAATGGAGTAAGGAGGAAGAAGATTCAGCACTAGGCAACTCCAAGGCCTTAAATGCTCTTTTCAATGGCATTGATAGGAACATCTTTAGACTTGTGCATCACTGTGAGCTAGCCAAAGATGTGTGGGATACTCTCAAAACAACTCATGAAGGAACATCAAAGGTAAAGATGTCAAGACTTCAACTTCTCACCACCAAGTTTGAAAACTTGAGAATGAAGGAAGATGAGACAGTTCATGAATTCTACATGAACATCTTAGAAGTAGCTAATACTTCTGGAGCTTTGGGAGAAAAGATGACTGATGAAAAGCTTGTAAGAAAGATCCTCAGATCTTTGCCAAAAAGATTTGACATGAAAGTCACAGCAATAGAAGAAGCTCAAGACATATGCACTATGAAAGTTGAAGAACTCATTGGTTCCCTTCAAACATTTGAGATGGGAATGAATGACACAAATGTTAAGAAGAACAAAAGCATAGCCTTGGTGACAAATACTGATGAAGAAGAAGATGATGAATCAGATATTGGTAAAAGCTTATCAGACAACATTGCTATGCTTGGAAGACAATTCAAAAAGATTCTCAGAGGAATGGAAGGCAAATCCAAACCCAGTGGAAGATACACAAACTCTTCTGAGAACAAGAGGCCTTATGATGCTAACAGAAGGTCAAATTATGATGAAAAGACCAGTCAAGAAAAAGGAGTCAAATGCCATGGATGTGAAGGATATGGACACATCAGGAATGAATGTCCTACCTACTTAAAAAGGCAAAAGAAAGGACTCTCTGTGACCTGGTCTGATGAAGACTCAGGAGGTGATTCAGAAGAAGAATCAGCTAAGCATATCACTGCTTTAGCTGGACTATGTGAATCTGAAAGTGATTCCAGTGATGGGGAGCTTACTGTTGAAGAACTTTAGCAAGCCTACAAAGATCTATACAAAAGAAGTACTGAAATATGCAGTGAGGTTATAAAGCTAAAAAAGCAGAATGAGGCACTAGAAGATGAAAAAGCAAGTGATCAAGAGATCATTGACACCTTGAAAAGTGAAGTAAGTCTTCTCAACTCCAAATTGGAACACATGTCCAAATCTGTTAGAATGTTGAACAGCAGCTCAAATACACTGGATGTTATTCTCAACAACAATAAGCATTCAGGGGATAAAAGTGGACTGGGATTTAACAGAGTACATAAAGATGAAGCCAGCTCTAGCAAAACTACTTCAAAATCCATACAGTCAAACAAGATGTCCCAACAGATGCTTCAACATCAGGAAAAGAACACAAAGTCAAACATAATGTTCCAACAGATGTCTCAACATTCTGGAAAGAACAAAATGAAGAAGAAGTATCAAAGATGGAGATGTCATCACTGTGGAAGATTTGGACATATCAAACCTCATTGTTATAAGTTGCATGGATATCCAAATCAGATGTATCAGCAACCTTCTAAGCAGAAAATAGAAGTTACCAAGAAAGTGCTGCATAAACATCAAAGAAATCAGCAACCTCCTAAGCAGAAGACAGAAGTCATCAAGAAGGTATGGAGACCAAAAGCTAGCATTCAGGCTGATCAAAGCTACATACACAAGAACAAGATCAACAATCAATCTTGGATATCTACTAATGAACAACACACAGGGCAGAGGCATCAAAAGAAATCTCAACTCAAATGGTCAAAGAAAAGTGCTGCATATATAGCACATACATCACTAAGAGTATCAGCTAAAGAAGACTGGTACTTTGACAGTGGATGTTCAAGACACATGACTGGATTGAAGAATCTGCTAGTAAACTTAAAGTCACATTCATCCAGGTATGTAACCTTTGGAGATGGAGCTAAAGGAGAAATCAAGGGAGTTGGGACCTTGGACTATCAAGATGTTCCAAGACTAGATGATGTGCTGCTAGTTAAAGGTTTAACTGCTAACCTGATCAGCATAAGTCAATTATGTGATCAAAGGTACAGTGTAAACTTTACTAAAACTGAATGCATAGTTACTAACAAAGAACAAGAGGTTGTCATGAAAGGAGCCAGATCTAAAGACAACTGTTACATGTGGGAATCTCAAGACTTCAGTCTTACTTCAACTTGCTCCTTAGCTAAAGAAGAAGAAGTGAAACTATGGCACCAAAGGCTAGGTCATCTTCATTTCAGAGGCATAAAGAAGATAATATCTATGGATGCTGTAAGAGGTATTCCTAAACTGAAGATTGATGATGGTAAAATATGTGGTGAATGTCAAATAGGCAAGCAAACCAAGATGTCCCATCCAAAGCTCCAACATCTGACAACTTCCAAAGTTTTGGAACTATTGCATATGGATCTTATGGGACCTATGCAGGTTGAAAGCCTTGGTGGCAAGAGGTATGCCTATGTGGTGGTTGATGACTTTTCCAGGTATACATGGATAAATTTTATCAAAGAAAAGTCTGATGTATTTGATGTATTCAAAGACTTATGCCAAAGAATACAAAGGGAAAAAGCCAGCTGTGTGATCAGAATAAGAAGTGATCATGGAAAAGAATTTGAGAACCAAAAGTTCTTAGATTTCTGCTCTTCAGAAGGAATCAATCATGAATATTCTTCACCAATCACTCCTCAACAGAATGGGATAGTTGAGAGGAAGAATAGAACTATTCAAGAATCAGCAAGAGCTATGATCCATGCTAAAAAGTTACCTTTGTACTTCTGGGTTGAAGCTATGAACACAGCTTGTTACATCCACAACAGAGTTACTCTAAGGAAAGGAACTTTGTCCATAATCTATGAAGTCTGGAAGGGCAGAAAACCCACAGTTAAGTACTTCCATGTGTTTGGAAGTAACTGTTATATTCTGGCAGATAGGGAGCAAAGAAGAAAAATGGATCCTAAAAGTGATGAAGGGATTTTTCTTGGATACTCTATAAACAGCAGAGCATATAGAGTATTTAATTCTAGAACCAAGGTTATCATGGAGTCTATAAATGTGGTAATTGATGATGCTCCTACAGATGTCCCAGAAGATGTTGGAACATCTGCTGATATCAAGATTGAAGCTGAAGAAAAGAGTGATCATTATAACTTCACTCAAACTGATGCAAGGACAGAACAATCCAGCAAACCTCCCTCCATCAGAATACAGAAGGATCATCCCAAAGATTTGATAATTGGTGATCCCAACAGAGGTGTAAGCACTAGATCAAGAGAAGTGATTTCAGGTTCTTGTTTTGTTTCTAAAATAGAACCTAAAAACATCAAGGAAGCTCTTACTGATGAATACTGGATTTGTGCTATGCAAGAGGAATTAGGTCAATTCACAAGGAATGAAGTGTGGAATCTTGTTTCTAGACCTGATGACATAAATGTGATTGGAACAAAATGGGTGTATAATAACAAGTCAAATGAACAAGGAGTTGTTACAAAGAACAAAGCTAGACTTGTAGCTCAAGGATACACTCAAATTGAAGGAGTAGACTTTGATGAAACCTTTGCACCAGTAGCAAGGCTTGAATCAATCAGACTACTTTTGGGAATTGCTTGTATCTTAAAGTTCAAGCTATTTCAAATGGATGTGAAAAGTGCCTTTTTAAATGGTTATCTTAATGAAGAGGTATATGTAGAACAGCCTAAAGGATTTGTTGATCCAAGCTGTCCAAATCATGTATACAAACTAAAGAAGGCTCTTTATGGTCTGAAGCAAGCTCCAAGGGCATGGTATGAAAGACTGACTACTTTTCTTATCAAGCAAGGGTACAGAAAAGGTGGAATTGACAAAACCTTGTTTGTTAAAGATGAAGAAGGAAATGTCATGATTGCTCAAATATATGTAGATGACATTGTCTTTGGTGGGATGTCTGACAGGATGGTCAAACATTTTGTCAACCAGATGGAATCTGAATTTGAAATGAGCCTAGTAGGAGAGTTAACCTACTTTCTTGGTCTGCAAATAAAGCAAATGGAAGACTCCATGTTCATTTCCCAAAGCAAGTATACCAAGAACATAGTCAAGAAATTTGGAATGGAAAATGCTACTCATAAGAGAACTCCTGCCCCCACACATTTAAAGCTGACTAAAGATGAAAAGGGTGAGAATGTAGATCAAAGCTTATACAGAAGCATGATTGGAAGCTTGTTATACTTGACTGCTAGCAGACAAGACATAACATTTGCAGTAGGTGTATGTGCAAGATATCAAGCTGATCCAAAAGTCAGTCATCTCAATCAAGTCAAGAGAATTCTTAAATATGTTAATGGTACTTGTGACTATGGCATAATGTACTTTCATGGATGCAAACCAATTCTCACTGGCTTCTGTGATGCTGATTGGGCTGGAAGTGCTGATGACAGAAAAAGCACTTCAGGAGGATGCTTCTTTCTAGGAAACAATTTGATCTCTTGGTTCAGTAAGAAACAAAATTGTGTATCCTTATCTACAGCTGAAGCTGAATATATAGCAGCTGGAAGCAGTTGTTCTCAGTTGGTTTGGATGAAGCAAATGCTCACTGAGTACAATGTCCCACAGGATGTCATGACATTGTACTGTGACAACTTAAGTGCAATCAACATATCAAAGAATCCTATCCAACATAGCAGGACCAAGCATATTGATATCAGACATCATTTCATCAGAGATCTTGTAGAAGAAAAAGTGATTTCATTGGAACATGTAGCTACAAATCTGCAGTTGGCTGATATCTTTACCAAAGCATTGGATGCTACACAATTTGAGAACTTAAGGGGCAAATTGGGAATCTGTTTATGTGAGATTTATCAGTTAAGGAGATGTGCCAACATGTCATATGACATTGTGTGGCATAAGTACCAGATGGCAACACCAGTCTGGTCAAGAACCTTGGGTATTCCATTCCTAATCATTTTCAATGTAACGGCTACTTATATAATAACAGTTTGCATTCAGATTTCCATATTCTCATCATACTATCAAAAGCGAATTGCATTATCTAGCTGTTCTTCAGAAATCATCAACCCTAAAACTCTTCATCCATCTTCTTTGACAATGTCTCAAAACCCTAACATTTCTGAAGAAATTCTCAACAAAGAAGATGTGGTTCATGCAACCCCCATTTCTGTGGTACCCATGGAGTCAACCCCTTTGGACGAAATCAGAGGAAGTGTTCCTCATGCTAAAAAGCCAAGAACTCCAAAAAGAGCAAAAGATCAAGTCTGCAGCAAAACCAAAGGCATTCCTTCACCAGCAAACATGCCTCCAAAATCTTCTGAATATGTGGATGCCTCCATAAAAGAGTTGGTAAACAAGATTCTTTCTGAACAGAGAGTGGTTAGTGGAATTTCTATTCCTCTGAACACCATGCCTGCCCCTCAAGAAGATCAACAAGCTCAGGCTGCAAAGGACACTCCTGCTCAACAGGATGTTCCAATAGATGTTGAAACATCTGAGGATCAACAAAAGGTTTCATCTGATGCTGCTGTAGAAGAATCTGAGGACCAGAAAAAGGCCTTAAATGAAAGTGATGAAGAAGAATCTGAGGATCAGACCAAAGCCTCAACTGAAGAACATATCTCTGCTGATCAACCAGCTGAAGAGGAGACTGCTCAATCTCCTCCTGTGGTGAACCTAGAGCAGGATTCTGATACAGAGATCATTGCCTCTGTAAGACCTAGCATAGCCAAAAGGCTCAGGACTAGGAAAGAAAAGATGCAAGCAGGACATGCAATTCCTGAGAAGAAGCAAGCTACCCCCAAGAAAGACAAAGCCAAAACTGTCTTTGGTCCTACAAAACAATGGAGCAAAGTCCAAACTCAAAAGAGGAAAGTTGTCACTCTTTCAGACTCAGATGTTGAAGCAGATGTCCCAACATCTCCTCCAAAGAAGAAAACAGCACCCTCTAGGGCTTCAACTGATGTTCCAGAAGCTCCTTTGGACAACATCTCATTCCACCATGTCTCAAGTGTTAACAGATGGAAGTTTGTGTACCAAAGAAGGGTTGCACTTGAAAGAGAGCTGAGCAGTAATGCACTTGAGTGCACTGAATTAATTGACCTCATCTCTGCTGCTGGCCTCTTCAAAACAGTCTCCAATCTCTCTCCCTGCTATGAGCTTCTTGTCAAAGAATTCATAGTCAATCTTCAGGAAGATTGTGCCAATGGTAAGTCTTCTGAATTTAGAAAAGTTTTTGTTAGAGGCAGGTGTGTAGAGTTCTCTCCTCAGATCATCAACCAATACCTTGGAAGAGAGTCTGATGGACCAAATGAGCTAGGGAAGACTGATAACCAAGTCTGCAAGGTTATCACTGCAAACCAGGTCAAGGCTTGGCCAGTTAAAGGAAAGCTCTCAGTGAGCATGCTGACAAGAAAATATGCCATGCTGAACAAGATTGGTACAGCAAATTGGGTACCTACCAATCATACATCATCAATATCCACTGGCCTGGGCAGGTTCATTTATGCAGTGGGCACCCAAACTAAGCTGGATTATGGTGCCTACATCTTTGATCAGACCTTGAAACATGCTAGCTCTTCTGCAACAAAGCTGCCAATAGCTTTTCCTTCCTTGCTGTGTGGTATAGTGCTAAGTCAATACCCTGGGATCCTCACTGAGAAGGACACAGTCTGCAAAAGAGAAAGCCCTCTGGCCTTTCACTACAAACTGTTCCTAAGTCATCATGCAGCAGATGTTGAAGCACCCTCTGGGACATCTGCAGGTCCTTCAACTGCCAAGACTCCAATCTCCAAGGCTGCATTGATTGCTGAACTGAAGAGCACCTGTAAAGAACTTGAAGCTAGGAAGCAGAAGCTTGAGGAAATTATCCAAAGGCTGGAGAGTGAAGGTGATCAGAAAGCTGCTTCTGATGAAGAAACTGAGGAAGATGAAGAAACTGAATGTGATGAATCTGAGTGATCATTGTATGTGAGGACAAATGTAATGACAGCTGCATTGTAATTTAGATTTAGTCTCCTTGGCCCCAAAATTTGTGTCTAACAAGGGGGAGAACAACACCAACAACAATGTGTAATGCTGTTTGATTATGAATGAAAAATCTGTTTGCTTCTGAACTGAATAAGTGTGTTTGTTTTCTGTTGCAACAAGACTGGATACATATATGTTTGAGGGGGAGTAATCTCAAATATGATTCAACAGAAAAGTAATGTTATACTCTGATAAAAGAACTTCTGCTACACTCTGATAACCAGAAAAGATGTTAGCCAAAAATTAGCCAAAGGGGGAGTTTGTAGATGGTTAGAATTGGCATAATTTTTGACCAACAAGAAATATTGAATTCAGTTCAGAATGTCCTATCAGATGTTGGGACATTATCAAACAGAGTATAAGAACTTATTTCAGGATGTCACACCAGATGTTGGGACATTGTGTAAATGACTTAAGTTCAGTTTTTCAAGATGTCCCAACAGATGTTGAGACATCTCAAACCTGCTACCATAATTAATTATTGACTAACTGATCTGAGATATTTAAGGAGAGTTATCTGGAATTAATTATGGATAGATAAAAACAGAACAAGGCGCATCTGTAGGGAGTTTTATTATGAGGATTCAGATTAATCAGAAGAACTAAATCACCTAGAATCTAGGAAGTAACAAACCCTAAATTCAAGGTGGAAGCTGCATGCTTTTAGGACTGGATTAACCTATAGAAAGCCCAAATTACAAACACCTATTTAATCAACAGAAACTCACAGAATTGAGTACGAATTCCAGAAGACAAAATAGGGTGTTTATTGTTTTAATAGCAAGTTGTTTTATTGTACCACTTTATGAGCTTTTAAGCAAAAGTGCATTTGTGACTTGATTGAAACTGTGAAGTAAGATCAAGCTGTTTTGTTTGAAGAATGTCTTCAATTTTATTAAACTTGTAAACAAGATCATTGTGTGATTGAGGGGGAGTGAGTTGGTACTCTTATCTAAGTAGTGACTTAGGTAGAAATTGCATTGGGTAGATATTAAGTGAAAGATTAAACTGGGTTGTTTAAGTCTAGAATTAATATTACTTATAGTGGATTTCCTCCTGGCTTGGTAGCCTCCAGATGTAAGTGTGGTTATACACTGAACTGGGTTAACAAACTTCTGTGTTGTTTAATTTTCTTGCACTTTAAGTTTTGGTTAAATCTGTCAAGTGTTGGGACATCTCATAGGACATCTCATACCTGATCACAGAATTTCAAGATGTTTTTGGTATTTTTGTTTAGTGTTGAGTAATGAGTTTAAGCCATAATCAAGGATTTAATGGACCCATTACACCATCCTAATAGAAGGATAATAGATGAGCACATTTAAGCTGAGGAAGATACCTCAACTTAATCCATGATTAGGGATTAACCTCGTGACAAAACAAACCTATATTAAGGTGGATTTTAATTAATGGTAAGATTAAGAAGTGGATTTTATGGTTTGTAAGACAACTTGAGGGGGACTTGTCCATTAACACTAGGGTTAGTCCTTCTTAACCAATTAAGGAAGAATTAGAACCCTAATGCAAGGCCCAAGTTACAAGCTATTGTCTTAGTGATTATTAATATGGATTGATTAAGAGGTTTAAACACATTAAGGGTAAAACACTTAGGATTAAGGTTATACACTCCATCCTAAGAGAAGGATGCAGGCATAACCTTAATCACTAAGCCTTAAAACCTTAAAGGTTTAGTCTCTGATTATGAGATGCGAAAAGAAGACACAAAGGTAAAAGCTAAAGGGGTACTAAACAAAACCCTAATTATTGTCATGCTTGGATGTTCCTATGGTTTTTAAGGCTTGCAAGAGAGATCTTCAGAGAAGCCACCAATGGAAGAAGCAGATGAAAGGAGGAGAAGCAGAAGAAACAAGTTAACTTACTTCATTGAAGAAGATAAGTTACTTGAAGAAAGAAAGTGAATGATGAACATGAATGAGCAAGCTCACTCTAAGGAAAATGAAAATGCAGCAAGGATGCAAAAGAAGAATGAGAAGAGAAATGAGAAGTGAAGGCAAATTCACTTCTCAAAGTACTTACCACCTTAAATGGTTAGCATAAAGGAAAGGAATGAAATGAAATGAAACATATGCAAGGATGCAAACCAAAACCAGAAGCATATTAATGATGTAAATGATGCTAAGAGATGATGCAAATGTATGTCAAGTGCAATGGATGATCATACAAAGGATGAGAATGCAAATGAAGCATGTAGGAAGCATGAAAGCACATGAAAGTTCATGGAATGAAATGAATGAATATCATGGTAAATGGATGAAGAAATGATCAAGCATGATTCTAATGTGTCCTATGATGTCTTATATGTCATGTGGATGCAAGAAATGTCATGGCAAGTTCTTGAATGAATGCATATGCAAGATGTATGCAAATGAACATGAGAAATTAGGGTTTTGATGCAATATGAGATGCAAAAGTCAAAAATAGAAGCAAATCACAAGATAAAAAATTGAAAATGCATTCAAAGGAACCCTAACCCCATATGATATCACACCCCAAAGGAGGAGACCTAACTCTTAACCCTAAGAAAATATTTTTTGGGATTTTCTAGCTATTTAAAATAAAATGTGCAAAATAAATGAGAAAATATGAAATAAAAATTAAATAAAGGGAAAGTATGTTGATCCAAGGGTTTAGGTTGAAACTCGGGATTTTATGGTTGACTGTGCGCCACATCCTAGGGTCATAATTCAAATCCAGCTAATCCTATTTAATTAATTAATTAATCCAGGATTATAATTAATGATCTAATCTCAACCATCCATCACACGCGGGAACCAAAGATCTAAAGGCCCACATTTAAACCTAGCCCTAACCCTAATTAGACAGTTAATTACTTTCAGGTGGCCGTAGAAGACCTCCGGTCATCTTCTTCGGCTAGCTTCTCCCTGAGCAAACCCCAAACCTCACCTCTAGGTCATTTCTGGAGCTCTAAAGCTCTAGATCAACTCCTCTCACATCCCCAAACACGAATCCAACCTCAAAACAAATTTATCATGACTCAATCACAAGATTCGAAGAGAAAAATAAAAAATGGTAAAACTTTCGGAACATGCATACAAGCTCATTTCTCAACCATTCTCAAAAGTAAACATATCATGGTGATCAGTAAAGCATAAAGAACAATCTAAACACTTAAAATCACACTTCTGGAAAAGAGTTTGAAGAAGTTACCTGAGCTTGAGCTTCCTCAGTTTGGAGCTTTCTGGCCACTTCTCTTGTGCAAGCTGACTCCAATGACCTTCCCGATGAAGCTTTGATGCTTAGAGGAAGTTTGTTTTGGATGGTTTGTGTGATTGCACTTCAACTGGTCAAGAATCGTGTTTTGTGTATGGAGTGTCTTGGCTGTTTTAATGGTTGCTTTGTGTTCAGTGGATGATTTTGAGATGAATGGTGAAATTTGTTTGAAGATTGAGTGAGTGAGTAGTGAGTTTCGAAGGAATTTGCAAGAGGGATGATTTTTGAGAACTTGAGGATGGTGAGGTTTCAGGCTGCAATGTTGTGTGTTATGGCTTGTGTTTGATCCACATAACAAGTAGTGATAGGCCAGAGGGTGGGTGATGGCTGCAGCTGATTGGTATGGGCTTCTTGCAAAAATGTCAAAAGTTTTTGTCCTTGAGGTATGGGCTGGTTCAGAGGTGGTACAAGGGCATGTCTGGTTCAGCAAGGATCAAGGAGGTCCATGGAATTCATTTTGAGGCAATTCAGCAAGTGGATGAAAGGTTATGTGCTCTTTTGCAAATTCTATGAAATTTGGCCCTTTTGAGATTTCTTCATGGGCAAGGCATGAAAACTTGAGATTCTTGGGCCAATTCTGACATTAAGGCAATGCACTATGTTTGTATGATGCTTATAAGTGTGTTTGAAGTCACAAAATATCTTGGCAAGTGGTTTTGCAAAAATCCCTCTTTGGTGTATTCTTGAAAATTATGTGATTTTTGCCAACTTTAAAAGATCATAACTTGAGTTCCATAATGAATTAGAACTTGCTCTTGTACTTTTTGAAAAGATAATGATCCAATCTACAACTTTCATGACCAACAATTTTTCATTTGAAGCATTTTTGGTTGAGAAAGAGGAGGTTGAAAAACTTTCCCAAAATGGAAAGTTTACATTACTAGTCATTTCCATTTTTGGCAACTTTTGGTTTAGCTCACTTTTCTTCAATTTTGTGAACTTCCAAGCACTTAAATGATCAAATAAAGATCATATAACTTCCATTTGATGAAAAATCCACTTTGGTTCCATTGTTTGGGGGCCTCAGATGCCCTGATTTTGCTCTGACTTGTTCAAGAAGTTACCCAGTGAACAGATGACTTCCACAATGAATTTCTTCATCAAACTTGGTACACATGATCCTTATAACATATTGAGACCATTAGAAACAAGAATTACCAAAAAAATTTGGGTTATGGCCTCTGACACCGAAACCCTAATTTCAGTTCAATTGTGTAGTGAAACCCTAGCTCTGCTTCCATGCTTTGCCAGTTCTTGTGATTTCTTGGCTTCCTTGATCTTTGAGGGATATATTATGATGATGGAACACACATGGACCCTCTTGGAATGATTGGAGGCCTTTGGAGTGGCTCAGATGAATCCTTGGATTGCTCAGATCACAAACCCTAGATGTTGATGAACTTGAACTAATGCAGTGAAACAAAAATGCAATATGAGATGATATGTTTAAACTAATGCAAATATGAAAGATAACAAGCCATGGTATGAACTTAGTGAGGGCAAATTTGGGGTGTTTACACATGGCAATTAAGTTGAGATGCTTATCTCATACTTAGGTATTCTCATTATCCCTAATCAGGGAGGATATAATGAGTTTACAAGCCTTTGATTTAGGCTTAAGCTCATTAACTTATGCAAAACACCAAAAAACAATAACAAAACTGAAAACATCAAAAACAAACAATAATCGTCTCCTCCGGGATTCTTTTCTTATCACACTCACTCATAACCGAGAACTTCCTTCTTCCGTCTAATGCAAGACAGTTAGCACTCGAGCCAGACGAGTCATACACTTGAGCATAGGCAAGCAAGCAGTTCACAGTCAATTTATCTTTCAGTCTCTTTGAGTCGAACTACGGTATTCTGACTTCCTCATTGCACGAGAGGATACGTAGGCATAACTTAACTATTATCGAACAAAAGTCTCTTTGTCATCCCCCTTTCTCAGTTTCTCTGGTTCGCAGCCGTCTTATCCATATTTTCTAGGTTTATGCATAATTACCTTTCCTTCGGGATAAAAATGCCTAGCTGGCGACTCTATTCAGTTCACTTCATTTTCTCCTTTCGCCGACTGTTCGCGCTTGTACCGGGATGCAAATCTTCGGGAGTGACACCATAGCCCATTGATATGTTGCATCGGCGTTCTTCAGACCAAACGACATGACTTTGTAACAGAACGTGCCCCAAGGCGTGATGAAAGTTGTCTTCTCCATGTCTTCAGGTGACATCTTAATCTGATTGTATCCAGAAAATCCGTCCATGAAAGAAAATACCGAGAACTGAGCTGTGTTATCCACCAATACATCAATGTGAGGTAATGGGAAGTCATCTTTCGGGCTTGCTCTGTTCAGATCCCGGTAATCCACACACATACGCACCTTTCCATCCTTTTTAGGTACGGGTACAATGTTAGCAACCCACGGCGGGTAACTAGTTACAGCGAGAAAACCGGCGTCCCACTATTTTTGTACTTCCTCTTTGATCTTCATGGCCATGTTTGGGCAAGTACGGTGCAACTTCTGTTTGACCGGTGGGCAATCCTCTTTCAATGGAAACTTGTGCATGACAATATCTGTATCTAGACCTGGCATATCTTGGTAGGACCTGTAAACACCCCAAATTTGCCCTCACCCATTCACACCATGGCTTGTGATCATTTCATATACATGAGTTCAATCATAGCATCTCATATCACATTTTTTAATACATTGCATTGGTTCAAAGTCATATGCACCTAGGGTTTGTGATTTGAGCAATCCAAGAGCTTCTTGAGCCACTCCAAAGGCCATCAATCACTTCAAAGGGATCCATGTTTGTTCAAGCATCATATTATATCCACTCAAAGTCAAGAATGTCAAAGAATCACAAGAACTGAAAATGGCATGGAAGTAGAGCCAGGTTTGACTGCACAGATGACCTAGAATTAGGGTTTTGGTTTCAGAGGCCATAACTCCAAATTTTTTGGTCATTCTTGTTTCTATTGGTCTCCATATGGTATAGGGAGCATGCATATCAATTTTCATGAAGAAATTCCATGGGGAAGTCATCTGATCAAGGGTTGACTTTCTGAGCAAGGCAGTGTAAAATCAGGGCATCTGAGGCCCCAATGACCCAACCAAAGGGTGTTCTTCATCATTTTGATTGTGTATGATCTTTATTTGATCATAGAAGATGTTGGAAGTTCAGAAAATTGAAGAATTTCAAATCATTTGCAAAGTTGACTTTTTGGGAAAGTTTGACTTTTAATGAAATTGCCATTTTAGGAAACTTTTTCAACCCTTGCTTTTTGATTCAAAAATGCTTCAAATGGAAAAACTTTGGTCATGAAAGTTGTAGAATGGATCATTCCCTTTTCAAAAAGTACAAGAACATGACCTAATTCATTTTGGATCAAAAGTTATGGCTTGTCAAAGTTGGCTAAAATCACAAAATTTGAAGTTTTCTACCAAAGAGACATTTTGCAAAATGGTTTGTTCAAGTGTTCTAAAGGCCTCAAATGTGTACCATTTCTTCACAACATGATCATGTGACATCTAAAATTCAGAATGGGCCAAGGGATCACTCATCTTCATGGCTTATGGAGAAAGATTTCTCAAAGGAAGCAAAAGTGAAGCAAGTTGCAAAAACTCACTCAAGTGTGAATCCACTTGCTTGCTGACTTCACAACCAATCCTATGGCTCTCCACACATCTTGCTGCGCAGGACACCCCATTTGTCCTTGGCTAGCAAGTAGCCCATGCCTCTCTTACACAACTTTGACATTTTGGCAACTTGAGCCATACCAATCACAAAAGCACACATCAACTCATCTGACCAATCCCATTAGTTTATACAAACAAAAAGCAAGCCAAAGCACATAACACACAAGCCTGAAAGTATCCATAACTCAGCACTCTCATTTACCACCCCATTTGCAAAACCCTTCGAAACACTCAGCACAAGCCTAAAACACAAAAACCAACTTCACAAATCAACTCAGCATGCTTCACTGATCAAAAACCACCCATCACCATAGCCTAAAACTCCCTGAATCAGAAATACGATTTCCATCCCACCTTGAACAGAACTTCTGCCATCTCTCAAAACCACCCATTATAAACTTCAAACAAGCATTGAAAGCTTCTCAGGGGGTCCAGTGGAGTTGATTGAAGGCAAGAAACCAGCCAGAAAGTACCAGAAACCAAAGCTTCAGTTCAGGTAGCCATCTCAAACTTTTTTTCCAGAAACTCCATTTTGAGTTCTTAAATGCTTCTATGCACTCCCCTGATCATGGGGATATGATTATTTTTGAAAATGGTTGAGAAACCAGGATGTATGAATGTTCTGAAACTTTTCTGACCTAAACATGTTTGGCTTCGATTCACATGATTAATGGATGAAAAATGGTTTTTGTTTGGGGGTTTTGGTTTAGTTTCGAATGGGGATGATTTCTGGGTGATTAGTTTTCATTTTTATGAAGTTTTGAGGATTTTAGCAACTTTCAGGTGAGGGTCTTGCCGGAGAAGACGACCGGAAGTCTTCTCCGGCCACCTGAAAGTGATTAGGGTTTAATCTGCGTAATTAATAAAGTTTGAATGTGGAGCGTAGATGTTGCTGACTTAGTCAATTCCCGCGCGTGCTCAATGGCCCAGATCTTCCACTTAGCCCTAATCTCAATAATTAAATTAATTAATCCATTTTAGCCAGTTTGAATGACAACCCTTGGATCTGGCGCGCAGTCTTTCCCTCCTTCCTGAGTTTGAATCCTGGCCACTGGATGCGCATACTTTTAATTTGTTTCATTTTATTTTCATTTTATTTGATTTGTTTTCTTCATTTTATTAAAAATAGCAAAACATTTTGAAAAATTCAGAAAATTTTTATACAACCTTTTATTAATTTTCAGAAACCAAAAACATTTTTATTTTTATTTTTTGCATTAAAAAATATTTTTAAATCATTTAAAAGATTATTTTTAATTAATTAATGAGAATTAATTAATTAAAAATACTTTTAGGTATTTAAAAATCACCAAAAAATTCATGAAACATTTAAAATCATTTAGAAACATTGTCCAACCCTCAAACCAAATTTCTTTTTTGATCTTGATGTCTTTTGGCAATTTTTCATGGAATTAATTTCATTTTAAGGCATTATTTTGATCCAATCTTTGAAAATTCATTTTTGCCTGGTCTTTAAGAGTTGGACTTTGATTCTTTTTGCATTGTATCTTGCATATCATGTAGTTTATAGGATTAAATTGGCATGATTTGATCTTGCATTTTCAATTTGTTTGGCATTTTTTCTTGACAAGGTACCCTAAAACCCTAGAAATCTTAGGAAATTCATAACTTTCACTAGGTTAAGAATTGGGTCCCCTCCTTTGGGCAGTGAATTTGTATAGGTTTAGGGTTCCCTTGAGTGCATTTACAATTTTTTATCTTGTTGTTTGCTTCTGGTTTTGGTTTTTGTTTTGTGCATTGATCATAAACCCTAATTTGGGCTTCCTTTTGCATTCATCTTGCATTTGCTTGCATACCATGACTTGCCATGACATTTTATGCATCCATTTGATTCATTAGACATCTTAAGACATATTAAAATCATGTTTGATCATTACATCATCCATTTGCCATGTTGTATGTCATTTTCATTCCATGACTTTTCATGTATGTTCATGATTCTAAGCTTGCTTCTCTTGCATCCACATGCTTGTATGATCATCCCCATGCCTTGTTCCATGTTTTCATCATCTCATAGCATCATTATCATCTCATATATGCTTCTGGTTTTGGTTTGCATCATGTCATTTCATCTCATTTTGCATTGCATTGCATTTCTTTCACTAACTTTTCAGGTGGTAAGTTACTTGAGAAGTGAATTTGCCTTCACTTCTCACAATTTCTTTTCATCTCTCTTATGCACCATTGCTGCATTTTGTCTTGTGTTTGAGATTGAGCTTGCTCTTTCTTCCTCATCCTACTTTCTTTCCTCAAGTGACTTGTCTTCTTGAATGAAGCAAGTTACTCTGCTTTTCTTTGCTCCTTTCATCTGCTTCCTGTTGGTTCCTCTGAAGATCATTCTTGTAAACCTCACAAACCTTAGGAACAACCAAGCATGAAAATAATTAGGGCTTTGATTAGTCCCCCATTAGTTTCACCTTTGTGTCATCTTTGAGTCTTCTCTTCTCACCTCATAATCAAGGACTAAACCCTAAAGGCTTTAAGGCTTTGTGATTAAGCTTATGCCTGCAACCTTCTATTAGGATGGAGTGTATAACTTTAATCCTAAGTGTTGAACCCTTAATGTGTTTAAATCCTTTAATCAATCTATCTAATAATCATCAAGACATCAAGCTTGTAACTTGGGCCTTGCATTAGGGTTCTAATTCTTCCTTAATTGGTTAAGAAGGACTAACCCTAGTGTTAATGGACAAGTCCCCCTCAAGTTGTCTTACAAACCCTAAAACTCACTTCATCATCTTATCATTAACTAAAATCCAATTAATAAAGGCTTTGTTTTGTCATGAGTCTAATCCCTAATCATGGATTAAGTTGAGGAGCTTTCCTCAGCTTAAACACTCTCATCTATTATCCTTCTATTAGGATGGTGTAATGAGTCTGTTTAATCCCTGATTATGGCTTAATCTCATTACTTAACACCAAACAAAAACAACAAAAACATCTAAATAATCATAAGTAGGTTAATGATCTTAATCCTACATCAAAGGTGATTAAGTGTGAGAAGCTGACTTCACACTTAAGGTATTGTCATTACCCCTAATCAGAGGGAAGATTTGATGAGTTTACTAATCCATTGGTGTAGGCTTAAACTCATTAATCTATGACAAACTTTCAAAAGCAATAAAAGACTGAAAACTCAAAAACAAACAATAATCGTCTCCTTCGGGATTCTTTTCTCATCATAATCACTCACAAACGAGAACTTGCTTCTTCCGTATAATGCAAGACAGTTTGCACCTGAGCCAGACAGGTCATACACTTGAGCATAGGCAAGTATGCAGTTCACAAGTCAATTCATCTTTCAGTCTCTTTGGGTCGAACTACGGTGTTCTGACTTCCTCATTGCACGAGAGGATACGTAGGCATAACTTAACAGTTATCGAACAAAAGTCTCTCTATATTCCCCCTCCTTCCTGTATCATTCTTTTAGCCTCATGATCTTGGGCATATTATTCCTACACTGACACTTCACTTATACACTCCACTTTTCTTTTACACTGACACCTGTACATCCTTTTCCAGCTCTTTTATACACAAATTGCACTGACACTACCCCTTTAAAACACAAACCTTTTAAGCGTGGATCCCGTCGAGTACGACGGACAATCTGGGTGCTAATACCTTCCCAGGTTGTAACCAACCCCCTTTCTCAGTCTCTCTGGTTCGCGACCGTTTTATCCATATCTTCCTAGGTCTATGCAGCATTACCTTTCCTCCGGGATAAAAATGCCTAGCTGGCGACTCTATTCATTTCCTGTGAGTTCACTCCTGTGTGTTCTCACACCCTCCTTTCGCCGACCGTTCGCGTCTGTACCTCATTTGAGCTCAGTCTCATCTTTTGGGAGCGACAGCTTGGCGACTCTGCTGGGGAACCTTGTACTGTAACCAGGGCTTCTGGTTCTTTTTGTGGGTTCCTCCTAGCGCTTGTTTGATTTGTGTTTACTGGGGTGTTATGTGCTATCTGTGTTTGTATATTTGTTTTGTTTATTGCTTTATGTACAGTTGTTTTATTGCTTTCTTTACAGCTTTATATATATCATACTATCATACTATTCTGGCTGGATCTGGTTTTGTTGCTTTGGTGGGTGGGGTTCTATTGAGAGTTTAAGGTCCTATACCTGGGACCTGAGTGAAACCTAGGCTAGAGTGGTTCATGTTCTTTCCCATTCCATTTCGGTCTGGTGCGGGAATATGAAACACGGTTCAGATATGGGTTTCTTCTTGAGAACTCTGTGCTACAGATTTCCTGTAGTGCTAGGGCTATCTGGGAAGCCTGCTAAGTCTGGATGACCTTTAGTATTGACCTTCAGAAACTGAGGTGAATTAGAGGAGGATCTTTTATGGTTATTGTAAACACTGTACCTCCGGGTTGGAAGTGTTTACACTTCTCATAACTGATCCAAGTCTGAGGATCCTTGTTTTAGAACATCACCTGTGAGGGGGGTTGGGCTGTTTACAGGTTTGCAGGTATCCTTGACCTCAGCATACCCTGTTACTTTGCTTTGATTAAGAGTACTCCATTTTGGAACAGTTCTTGTGATTTTAACCCTGGACATGTGACTCTTTATTTGAGTCCCCCACCTTGGTTACTGGACTTATGGACCTCCATCTGGATTTCTTGAACACATGGACCTATATCAAGGCAGTTAATCAGATCCAGCTTGATCACAAACCTTGCGTATCATTTGCATACATCATCATTGCATCATTTAACATTTGCTTATTTGTTTTTCAGGGTATCCATACTATGTTTTTGCTTGGTTTTGACCCCTTCATCTGCATAGACCTATCTTCACCAGTATCTGCTTCAGCTGTCCTCATCAGCTACCTACTTCAGTCACCTGCATCACCAGTCTCAGCCTGTCAGTGGCCCATCTGCTAGTATCAGTCATCATCATCAGCATTTGTTTCAGCTTTTCTTCAGCAACATGGCACCCAAGAAGAGCAACATCTCCTACCATTTCTTTGAGCCTGAGTTGGCTGGCATCAAGAAGATCCAGGCCCTGATTACTCCCGACCATATACCACTATCCAGAGAACATTATGGAGGCATCCTTGATGTGGTTATGGATTTGGACCCTTCCCAGAGGAGCTTGATTCATACTTGCCTGCAGTTCTATGATCCCCCTATGAGGTGTTTCATCTTCCAGGATTTTCAGTTGGGACCTTTGTTGGAAGAATATTCATCACTGATTGGTGTACCTATCAGGGGTGGAGTCCCCTTCAACCCTGAGATGGCCTTTCCTAGTAATGAAGAGGTGGCAAGGGCATTATATCTGGAACCAGTTCTGATTGAGCAGAACATGACAGCAAAGGCTGGAATCTCTTGTCTACACTTGGATTTCTTGACCTCTCAGGCTACTCTCAAAGCCTCCTTGGGAGAATGGAAGGCAGTCTGTGCATTATTAGCCCTTAGCATATATGGGGTTATATTATTTGCAGATGAGCCTAAGTTTATTAGCAAGAATGCAATCCATCTTTTCATTCTGAAGAACCCAATGCCCACCTTACTGGGAGATTTCTACTACTCTGTTCATCAAAGGAATGAAAAGCAAAGAGGAAGGTTGGTGAGGTGTTGTGCTCCCCTATTCCATACCTGGCTGCTCAAGCACTTGCCCAAGACTGATGCATTCTTGAATCCTCACCAGCAAAAGAATTGGGCTAGAAGACTCATTGCTTTAACCTCAGCTGACATCAGGTGGTGCACTCAGAACACCAAAGGCAGAGACATCATTACTAGTTGTGGACAGTTCCCCAATGTACCCCTGATAGGAGTAAAGGGTTGCATCAACTACAACCCTCTGTTATTCAAAAGACAATTGGGCTATGCATTGGTCCACCCTCCTAGAGCACAAGATCTAGCTGAGACCCTTTATTGTGAGATCAAGCTTAATTTGGCTATTGTCAGGCAAGCATCCTGGGCTTGGGACAATGTCCAGACCAAAGGGATGACTATTCTTGGGAGATGCAACAATGTGGCCTCAGCTCAGTACTATGAGTGGTCTCATACCAGGGCTCAAATTTCTGGGATGCCCTTTACTATTGAGGATGCACCTGGATCATCCACAGCACCACCACCAGCCATTGTCAGCTTGGAAGAGTTTGAGAAGCTAAAGGAGAGGAATGAGAATTTGACTCAAGCTCTGCAGAAGACCCTCTGGGAGAGGAGTGATGGTCGTCTGGACATTGAGAGGTTAGAAAAGCTAAAGGTGGAGCATCTAGCCAGGATTGAGAAGTCAGAGGACTACATCAAGAAGTCAAGGGCAGGAGAGCAGATTTTGAAGAATGCTTGTAAGGAGGCTCAGTTCCAGAAGGCCAGGACTGATTTATATCTGAAAGAGAGTCAAGCTAGGTGGGTCAGGATCACTGAAGCTCGCACTCAGGAGGATAAGAGAACTCAGGACAAGATTGAGCAGTTGGAGGCTAATGCAAAGGAGCAACAGGAAGCCCTGCTGGCAGCCCAGAGGGAAATCTCAGAGTTGAAGATCAGGGCTGGAGTGAAGAGGTCAAAGGACCAGGGCAGACACAAGAAGCTAACCACTGCTGTCACCACCAGGAATCTTCTCACCAGGAATCTCACAGAGCATCCAGCTGACCCTGTGACTGAAGCACTTCTGAAGGAAGTTAGGGAGGATGAGTTTGGTCTTGGTGTCTGACTTTTGCTTGTTGTTGCTTTCATTTCATGTACTTTTCTTTTCATGTTGTATTTTGACCACTCAGGGGAATGAATTGTAAAAAACAAACTATGTATCATTCACTTTTGTAATATATCTACTAGTTTGTTTTATCTGAGTTCTTTCAAGAAACATCAAAAGCATCTTCCTCAGGGGTCTGGAAAGGTCAAAACCAAGTGCCAAGCCGGATACCTTGGAGACAAATAAGCATACTGCATTGCATACTAACCTTTTGTTTTGTTTTGTAGGTTTTATTTTGTTTTTGTTACTAACTCTGTTGTGGTTCAGGAACTATTGCTCGGCGTCGGGTGTTCCCACTCAACCGTCCACACAGATATCCTACCCGTAACAACCTTCCGGGCATACAAATGGACCAGGTACAACAGGATCTTACGGAGGTCAGGACTCAAATGGCCAATGAGAGACTGGAAATGAGAAATCAGATGACCCAGTTTATGGAGGTGATGAATGGATTGGCACAGAGCCAAGAAATATTAAGAGCATTGGTAGAGAGGCAGACTCAGGAGGAACCCCATCTAGGGACTGGGGGAACAAGCAACAATGAGAGGGTTCAGCCTCATGTCAATCCACCTGTGTATGGGCCTCACCTTCATCCAGAAATCAACATCCCTGCTAATGTGCAAGGGAATGCTACTACAGGCAGAGTAATACAAGAAGACCCCCAGGAAGATCAGTTCACTGTGATGGGAGCTGGGGATGAAGCCTATGACAGAAGGCTAGATGAAATTGCTGAAAAATTAAGGTCCCTGGAGTCTCAAAACTCCTTGGGCTTTGATGTTATGGACATGGGCTTAGTGGACGGGGTAAGGATTCCCCACAAGTTTAAACCTCCGTGCTTTGAGAAGTACAACGGAACTTCCTGTCCCCGAACCCATTTACAATCCTTTCTGGGGAGGCTGAAGGCATATACCATGGACGAAAAGCTATGGATGTTTTATTTTGAGGATAGCTTAATGGGAGCTTCAAGGGAATGGTACTCTCACTTGACCAGAGCAACCATCAGGTGCTGGAAGGTCTTGGCTGAGGCCTTCATTAGACAATACCAGTACAACTTGGATATGGCTCCCAACAGGACCCTCCTGATGGGAATGTCACAATCATCCAGAGAAAGCTTCCGGGAGTACGCCCAGAGGTGGAGACAGCTTGTTGCTGCTGTCCAACCACCCATGTCGGAAAGGGAGATGGCCGACATGTTTATGAACACCCTCCAAGGGACATACATTGATAGGCTTGCCGCTTTTTCTTCCACCAGCTTCGCGGATGTAGTCGTAGCTGGAGAAAGAATTGAGAGCCTACTAGAGATGGGTAAGATTTCCGACAATGGTGCGAGCTCGTCCAGCAACCCAAGAAAGCCTTTTGTGGGCCCAAGAAGAACCGGTGAGACTAATGTTATTCAGGCCAGCAGGGGCAGACCCCAGTATGTTCATAGGTCAGTGGCAGCTGTCACCATTCCCGCTCTAATTCATCCACAACCAGCATACCAACCTCAGCAACAACTCCATTACCAGCAACAAGCTCAGTATCCACCTCAGAGAAGTTATAACAACAACAACACCAGCAACAACAATCAGCAAAGACCGTTCCAACAGAGACCATCTCAGGCCAATAGGGTGATTGATCCGATCCCCATGCCTTATGCCGCATTGTTGCCACAACTCTTGAAACTCAACCTGGTTGAGCTAAGGACATTGGCACCTCCAGATCCTGCCAGTTTGCCCAGAAATTATGACGCCAATGCCAGATGTGCTTTTCACTCCAACGCACCTGGCCACAGTACAGAGAAGTGCAGAGCTTTACAGATGAAGGTGCAAGACCTGGTAGATTCCAAAGCTCTAAACTTTGCACCCCCGCCAAATGTCAACAAAAACCCCATGCCCAACCATGGAGGGCCCAGAATCAATGCTATTGAGGAAGATAAGCCGTCTTACTTGATAACCAGTGTTGGGCAGATCCGGACACCCCTGGTAGAGATTAAAGCTCAACTCCTTGAATGCCATATTTTCCCTGGGTGTGAGCTCGGGTGCGGTTATTGCAACATTTCGGTAAATGGGTGTGATAATCTGAGAAGCGGCATAGACAGTCTTATCCAGAATGGTATACTTCAAATTACAACATCAGTACCTTCAAATCCGGCAATCCCTCCGACAACAGTTCCAGAGTCTCCTACAACTGCAACAACAATTATTCCAAACAATTATTCAGTTTCATCAACAAATGCTTCAAATATCACTTCAACAAACCAGATATCAACAAACGTTCCTTCTACAACATCAGCACCCCTTTATTCAGAATCTTCTTCTACAACACCAGCAAATATCTCAGCAGTCACTATTTATTATGATCCATCAAGTATTCCTCCGAACAACAATTTTCAACAACAAACAGTGGTATCTCCTACCAGACCACCGGTTACCATCTACTATGATCCACATACTATTGCAACACCCTCCCCTGCTGCAGTCAGCCCGGTTACCATCACGGTACCTGGGCCTGTTCCATATGAAAGCACTAATGCCATCCCTTGGCATTATGGCTCTGACCTGTACTTCAAAGGGGAGAAAATCATTCTTGACTCTTCAACCTCTTCTCCACAGATTGACAATGTTGGGGGAGGCGGAGGCTTCACCAGAAGCGGACGCCTTTTTGCCTCGTAATCACAGAGGCCTAATGCCGAAGCAGAAGCTGCTGCCAAAGCAAAGGGAAAGAGTGTAATAGCTGAAGAGCCCATTCTCAAAGAAACACAGAAGACATCTTTTGAATAAGATGTAGACGAGTTTATGAGAATTATCAAGAGGAGTGACTATAAAGTGGTGGATCAGCTTCACCAAACTCCCTCAAAAATCTCCATTTTATCCCTGCTGATGTGTTCCGAAGCTCACCGGAATGCATTGCTAAAAGTCTTGCACGCAGCATATGTGCCAGAGGAGATCACCGTTAATCAGCTGGAGACCGTGGTAGCAAATGTCAATACAAGCCATGGATTGGGTTTTACCAATGCTGATTTAACGACTGAGGGTTGTAACCACAATAAGGCTTTACACATCACCCTGGAATGCAAGGGTGATGTTCTATCACATGTACTGGTAGACACTGGGTCTTCACTTAATGTCTTACCAAAGAAAGCCTTGGTGAAGCTGGAGTATGATGGCTTGGCATTGCGTCCAAGTAATTTGGTAGTGAGAGCATTTGACGGCTCTAAGAGATCAGTGCTAGGAGAGATTGATCTACCTGTGATGATTGGCCCACAGACGTTTAAAATTACCTTCTACGTGATGGACATTCAGCCGGCCTACAGCTGTTTGTTGGGTAGACCTTGGATTCATGCCGCTGGCGCAGTTACGTCTACCCTTCACCAGAAGTTAAAATTCGAGTGGGAGGGCCAGATCATCACCATTTGTGGTGAAGAAGATATTTTTGTTAGCCATCTGGCTACATACAAATACATTGAGATAGATGGGGAGATCCACGAAACTATGAGTCAAGGGTTTGAGGCCTTGAACATAAATGAAGCATCCGCTGTACCTGGAACCTCAATGACATCTTATCAACAAGCCCGGAAGGTTGTTGAAGAAGGGACTGCCCAAGGCTGGGGCAAGTTGTTGCCTGTAGAGAAGAAGGAGGATAGATTTGGGTTGGGTTACAAACCAACTCAACAAGATCAAGTAGAGGCTGCTAAGAAGCCCAATTTCGTCAGTGGGGGGATGCTCACCCCCGATGCAGTAAACAACTTGGAAGATGAGTCGGAAGATGAGCGCAACCTGGAGAGCTAGATACGTCCAAGGATCCCAGGGAGCCATATCTCAAACTGGTCTTCCCAGGAAATTATAAGGGTTACTCCTGCAGAGTAATTATTATTTCCTGTATATTTTAAGAATGCATCAAGTCTTGCATCTTGCCCAAGATGACAAGACTCATTTTGTAATCGGGCCATCTGTAATTTTGTGCAAATAGATCAATCAATGATAATCAGATATCTTTTGCAAATGAGTCTTTTTCTTTTCCGCTCACTGTTTTTCCATTTTTCTTTTTGTACAAAAAATAAATGGCAATGTTTTCAAAATGACAACTTCATTTCACTCTTTCTAAACAAGATTAAAATCAATCACTAAAATGAACAAATCTGAACCCTTGCAGAGAGTGCCTTTCAGACCGCACCGACAACAGCACGGCTATGACTTCGTATGACTTTGACAATCCAATCAATCAAGCTGATGAAGGGGTTGAAGAAGATTATGAGCTTCCTGAAGAGCTAGCCAGGCTGTTGAGACAAGAGGAAAAGGTTATCACTCCTCATCAGGAGGAGATTGAAACGGTTAATCTTGGTACAAATGAAGATGTGAAAGAAGTTAAAATCGGGGCCTGCTTACAAGACTCAGTGAAGAGACAACTGATTGACCTACTTCAGGAATATGTGGATGTGTTTGCTTGGTCTTATCAAGATATGCCAGGGTTGGACACCGATATCGTTATGCACAAGCTGCCTTTAAGAGAAGACTGCCCACCAGTTCAACAGAAGCTGCGCTGTACTCGCCCGGACATGGCGATGAAGATCAAAGAAGAGGTACAAAAGCAGTGGGACGCCGGATTCCTTGCTGTGACTAGCTATCCGCCGTGGGTTGCTAATATTGTACCTGTGCCTAAGAAAGACGGCAAAGTGAGAATGTGTGTTGACTACCGGGATCTGAACAGAGCCAGCCCGAAAGATGACTTCCCTTTACCTCACATTTATGTATTGGTCGATAATACGGCTCAGTTCTCGGTATTCTCCTTCATGGACGGATTTTCAGGATACAATCAGATCAAAATGTCACCTGAAGACATGGAGAAGACAACTTTCATCACACCCTGGGGCACGTTCTGTTACAAGGTAATGCCATTCGGACTGAAGAATGCTGGTGCAACTTATCAACGGGCTATGGTAACATTATTCCACGATATGATCCATAAAGAAATCGAGTGTTATGTGGATGACATGATTTCCAAGTCCCTCACGGAAGAATACCACCTGGTGAATCTGCTGAAGTTATTCAAGCGTCTGAGGAAGTACCAACTCAAGCTAAACCCCAACAAGTGCATATTCGGGGTGAGATCTGGTAAGCTGCTGGGTTTTATAGTAAGCGAGAAAGGGATTGAAGTTGACCCTGATAAAGTCAAATCCATTCAAGAGATGCCTGCACCGAAGTCAGAAAAAGAAGTTCGAGGGTTCTTAGGACGATTGAATTACATTTCAAGGTTCATATCTCACCTTACTGCAACCTGTGAACCCTTGTTCAAGCTATTAAGAAAAGAACAAACGGTCAGGTGGAACGAAGACTGCCAGAGGGCCTTTGACAAAATCAAGGAATACTTACAAGAGCCTCCGATCCTTATGCCTCCAGTTGAAGGAAGACCTCTAATAATGTACTTGACAGTATTAGAAGAGTCAATGGGGTGTGTGCTGGACCAGCATGACGAGTCTGGTCGAAAAGAGTATGCAATTTACTACCTAAGCAAAAAGTTTACCGACTGTGAACAACGTTATTCACTGCTCGAGAAAACTTGTTGTGCTTTAGCGTGGGCTGCTCGCCAACTAAGGCAGTATATGTTGACCCACACCACTTTATTGATTTCAAAGATGGACCCAGTTAAGTACATTTTTGAGAAGCCAGCGCTTACCGGACGGGTTGCAAGATGGCAAATGATCCTCACAGAATATGACATCCAGTATACATCTCAGAAAGCCATCAAGGGCAGTGTATTGTCTGAATATCTTGCTGGGCAACCTATTGATGATTACCAGCCTATGAGATTTGACTTCCCTGATGAAGACATCATGTTCATAAAAGCAAAAGATCATGAAGAGCCTATTCACACTGAAGGGCCTGACCCGGAAGAAGAATGGACTATGATGTTTGATGGGGCTGTTAATATGAATGGTCGTGGTGTTGGTGCAGTACTCATTAAACCTAAGGGAGTTCACATGCCTTTCTCGGCAAAACTCACCTTTAACTGCACTAACAACGAAGCTGAATACGAAGCTTGCATTATGGGTCTTGAGGAAGCCATTGACCTCAGGATCAAGACTTTGACTGTATTCGGAGATTCAGCTCTGGTAGTTAATCAAACCAACGGCAAATGGTACACACACCAGGATCACCTGATACCTTACAGGGATTATACAAGGAGGTTATTGACTTTCTTCACCACAGTCAAGCTTGAGTATATCCCTCGGGACGAGAATCAGTTTGCAGATGCTCTGGCTGCCATTTCCTCCATGATCAAAGTTCAAGCTGCCAACTTTGTACCTCAGATTTCAGTATCCAGACTTGACAGACCAGCATATGTGTTCGCAGCAGATATTGTCAAAGATGATAAGCCTTGGTTCCATGACATTAAGTGCTTCTTGGAGGATCAAACATACCCACCTGGGGCATCTTCCAATGATAAGAAGACCTTGAGAAGGCTTGCTGGTAGTTTCTTTCTGAACACTGATGGTTCCCTGTATAAGAGAAACTTTGATATGGTACTCCTCAGATGCGTTGACAGAACAGAAGAAGATTTGTTGATGCATGAAGTGCACGAAGGATCCTTTGGTACCCATGCAGGAGGGCATGCCATGGCCAAGAAATTGCTAAGATCAGGCTATTACTGGATCACAATGGATGCAGACTGTTGTGCCTACGCCAGAAAATGCCATAAATGCCAAATTTATGTGGATAAGGTGCATGTGCCTCCCAATCCTTTGAATGTGATGTCTTCACCTTGGCCCTTTGCCATGTGGGGCATTGACATGATTGGCAAGATTGAGCCGACTGCTTCAAACGGCCACAGATTCATCCTAGTTGCCATTGACTATTTCACCAAGTGGGTCGAAGCAGCTTCCTATGCAAACGTTACAAGACAAGTGGTAGCCAGATTTCTGAAGAGGGATATCATCTGTAGGTATGGAGTTCCCGAGCGAATCATTACTGATAATGGTTCCAACTTAAACAATAAAATGATGGCAGAGCTATGCCGGGACTTCAAGATCCAACACCACAATTCTTCTCCTTACAGGCCAAAGATGAATGGCGCTGTTGAGGCAGCTAATAAGAATATCAAGAAGATTGTGCAGAAGATGGTAGTTACATACAAAGACTGGCACGAGATGTTACCGTTTGCCTTGCATGGGTACCGCACGTCAATAAGAACATCCACTGGGGCAACACCGTATCAGCTTGTATATGGCATGGAGGCGGTCCTACCTGTTGAAGTTGAATTGCCTTCCTTACGGGTACTGATGGATGTTAAGCTGAACAAAGCAGAATGGGTCCGATCCCGGTACGAACAACTGAGTCTGATTGAAGAGAAAAGATTGGCTGCAATCTGTCATGGGCAGTTGTATCAGAAAAGAATGAAGAGAGTCTTCGATCAGAAAGTCAGGCACCGAGAGTACCAAGTAGGAAATCTCGTGCTGAAGAGAATCCTCCCTCCTCATACAGACCACAGGGGCAAGTGGACTCCAAATTATGAAGGGCCGTTTGTAGTAAAGAAAGTTTTCTCCGGTGGAGCACTGATGCTCAGCACTATGGATGGTGAAGACTTCCCGTCCCCTGTGAATTCAGATTCAGTTAAAAAATACTTCGCATAAAAAAATGACCCGCTGGACATAAAAACAGAATGTAAGTCCAGGCAAAAATAGGGCATCCCGGCAAGTCAAAAACAGAATAAAAAACTTGGGCAAAAATAAGGGAAATAAAAAAAAATGTGTACACCCGTTGAGTTGAAAAGCCGCATGGGACAACTCAGGCAAGAATGGGTATCCCGATGGATTGAAAACCCGGAAGGGCGATCCATGCAAAATAAGGGAATAAGCGAACAACTGCATTCTGAATCTGTAACACTTACAACTTGGTAAGCTTCGAAAGGATCAAGCTTCACTCAGAATCAGCCTTCTTCAGAAAGCAAGACGAGAAGAACGTCAAAAGTCATACGAGTCATAGCGAAAGGGAAGCTCCTTGAAGCGTCTTCAACATTGCCAGCATTTTGTTTCTCAATTTGTAACAATCTCCTCATTTCAGGGGATTTGTTTCTTTGACTGTATCTTGCCAATTCAAGGCACATGAATTAATAAAATCAGATTTTCAGTCATGTCTCGTCTCGTACATTTTATTTTCATTTGCAAAATGTCCGATGTCTTTAAAGATACTGATTGCATAAACACAGATGTTTCTTTTCTAAAGGATGCGTGCTTACAGGAAATATGTTTACTCCCGGTAGTGTCTGGACTCCTATGATGGAATCTGGTAAGAGATACCTCGGGATTACTTGTACGTTTTTATCTTTGCAGGATTGCGGGTTTTCAAAGCGCAACATGGGGCATGAAAGCTTCATCCCAGCAAGCTGACGAATCAGCACTCACTCAAGTCTTAGCACCCAAAGTGCTTTCTCCCCAGCCGAGTTACCATTTACTATTCCTCCACAGTCAGGTGTAAGGCCGGGAAACCATCTCCCCACAGAGCTTCAGTCTTTGTCCAGAAGCGCGACGCACGAAGGAATCACAACAGAGTAAAGAAAGCTTCTACAAACCCCAGCTGGGTCTTTTGTTTACTGGAAAAGGTCTATCATTTGACCCATTTCCCCAAGCAGAATCATCTCATCAGATCTACCAATGATCTCATCCCCAGCTGGGATGTCTGTTTCAAACAGATCAACCGGAAATCTCCATAGCGACGGGATCCGAATCCCGGATTGGTATCCTTGCATAAGCATAGCATCCGCATCATATTTTTACCACAGAGCGTAGCATTCCGTCTAACACGGAGCATTACGGCAAAAATCAAACATATTGCATAATCATAAGCCATGTTCTGAATCAAATACCTGTGGATAATAACAGTCCATCAATAATATACAGAATGTGCACCGAATACCCCGGCAGAGAGCCCAAACATTTCTCTCACAAAACAAATACCTCCTTGTGGCACCCGTCCGTGTCATATCCCTAACAGAAAGCCAAAGCATCCTCTTTGCACTCACATGTACATATATATACAAATCCTTGACATCTGTCCGTGTCACTTTCCCCATCACAGTAACCTAAACACTTTGTTAAGCATATATTTGTTTATATTACACTTTTCTCTCCTGACACTCGTCTGTGTCATTCTCCCCAGCAAGTTGAACACTCATCTATACACCACTCATACTTATTTTACTTATACAGATACTCGTCCGTATCTTGTATACACCATTTATATCCCCGCAGATCCGACACTCGACCGTGTTCTTTGTTAACCCGTTGGTACTCGTCCGTACCATCATCTCAGAATATGCGTCAAGCGTTTGTTTCTACCTGATACTCGTCCGTATCATAGTCTTAAGGATGCTCGTCCGCATCTTTAATCCATACACTGTGTCAAACACTCTTGTCTTCTTGAAATTAGACACTCGTCTGTGTTTACCTTTCCCCATAAGAGTCCCCTCAGAATCAACACTCGTCCGTATTTGTTTCTATCCGATACTCGTTCGTATCGTAATCTTAGGGATGCTCGTCCGCATCTTTAATCTATACACAATGTCAAAACACTTATACCTTTTATTTCTTGGATATAAACACTCATCCGTGTTACCATTCCCCAGTAGAGTAAAATTTTCTTTTCTATCTGACATTCGTCCTATGTCATGATAAACCTTGAGAGCAGCCGTACCCTGCTAGGTGATCGTCCTTCACCTCTTGATGATCGTCCTTCATCATGCTCATCCAATGGCCGTCCCCATCGTTGATCTTTCCTATCCGACATTCGTCCTATGTCGTGATATTTGGCAGTCGTCCCCTGCTAGGTGATCGTCCTTCACCTCTTGATGATCGTCCTTCATCATGCTCATCCGATGGCCGTCCCCATCGTTGATCTTTCCTATCCGACATTCGTCCTATGTCATGATAAACCCTGAGAGCAGCCGTCCCCTGCTGGGTGATCGTCCTTCACCTCTTGATGATCGTCCTTCATCATGCTCATCCGATGGCCATCCCCATCGTTGATCTTTTATCCGGCATTCGTCCTATGTCGCGATATTTTCGGCAGCCGTACCCTTCCTGGTGATCGTCCTTCACCTTTGATGACCTTCCCTCATCATTATTTCATTTATTCTTTAACCCGATGGCCGTCCCCGTCGTGGTCCCCTTTCCTTTTCCTGGTGATCGTCCTTCATCAGTTTTAGCCCGATGGCCGTCCCCATCGTTGGTTACTTTACTTTATGAACTTGATGGCCGTCCCCGTCATTTTTCATTAATCCCCATAGAATCTTATAGCTTTACTTGATGGCCGTCCCCATCATATTCCATTTTATCCCCAGCATGTCGGCCGTCCCCGTCATTGCTTTATTTCCCGCACTTTTCCCAGCGTGTCGGCCGTCCCTGTCATTGCTCATTTCCCCAGCAGTCGTCCTCGGCTCGACGGTCGTCCTCCGTCACCCATACTTTATAATATACTTTATTTTCTTTTACAATCTATATCCCTTTTCTTCTTCATTCTGTGAGTGCAAATTTTGGACTGTCTTTGGTATTCAAACACAAGTTATCTTGTTTGCCTGCTAAGCCGTTGCTTACATCCTGCACAGCTAACTCATGTTTGAATAGGGGCAGCTGTAAACACCCCAAATTTGCCCTCACCCATTCACAACATGGCTTGTGATCATTTCATATACATGAGTTCAATCATAGCATCTCATATCACATTTTTTAATACATTGCATTAGTTCAAAGTCATATGCACCTAGGGTTTGTGATTTGAGCAATCCAAGAGCTTCTTGAGCCACTCCAAATGCCATCAATCACTTCAAAGGGATCCATGTATGTTCAAGCATCATATTATATCCACTCAAAGTCAAGAATGTCAAAGAATCACAAGAACTGAAAATGGCATGGAAGCAGAGCCAGGTTTGACTGCACAGATGACCTAGAATTAGGGTTTTGGTTTCAGAGGCCATAACTCCAAATTTTTTGGTCATTCTTGTTTCTATTGGTCTCCATATGGTATAGGGAGCATGCATATCAATTTTCATGAAGAAATTCCATGGGGAAGTCATCTGATCAAGGGTTGACTTTCTGAGCAAGGCAGTGTAAAATCAGGGCATCTGAGGCCCCAATGACCCAACCAAAGGGTGTTCTTCATCATTTTTATTGTGTATGATCTTTATTTGATCAAGAAAGATGTTGGAAGTTCACAAAATTGAAGAATTTCAAATCATTTGCAAAGTTGACTTTTTGGGAAAGTTTGACTTTTAATGAAATTGCCATTTTAGGAAACTTTTTCAACCCTTGCTTTTTGATTCAAAAATGCTTCAAATGGAAAAACTTTGGTCATGAAAGTTGTAGAATGGATCATTCCCTTTTCAAAAAGTACAAGAACATGACCTAATTCATTTTGGATCAAAAGTTATGGCTTGTCAAAGTTGGCTAAAATCACAAAATTTGAAGTTTTCTACCAAAGAGACATTTTGCAAAATGGTTTGTTCAAGTGTTCTAAAGGCCTCAAATGTGTACCATTTCTTCACAACATGATCATGTGACATCTAAAATTCAGAATGGGCCAAGGGATCACTCATCTTCATGGCTTATGGAGCAAGATTTCTCAAAGGAAGCAAAAGTGAAGCAAGTTGCAAAAACTCACTCAAGTGTGAATCCACTTGCTTGCTGACTTCACAACCAATCCTATGGCTCTCCACACATCTTGCTGCGCAGGACACCCCATTTGTCCTTGGCTAGCAAGTAGCCCATGCCTCTCTTACACAACTTTGACATTTTGGCAACTTGAGACATACCAATCACAAAAGCACACATCAACTCATCTGACCAATCCCATTAGTTTATACAAACAAAAAGCAAGCCAAAGCACATAACACACAAGCCTGAAAGTATCCAGAACTCAGCACTCTCATTTACCACCCCATTTGCAAAACCCTTCGAAACACTCAGCACAAGCCTAAAACACAAAAACCAACTTCACAAATCAACTCAGCATGCTTCACTGATCAAAAACCACCCATCACCATAGCCTAAAACTCCCTGAATCAGAAATACGATTTCCATCCCACCTTGAACAGAACTTCTGCCATCTCTCAAAACCACCCATTATAAACTTCAAACAAGCATTGAAAGCTTCTCAGGGGGTCCAGTGGAGTTGATTGAAGGCAAGAAACCAGCCAGAAAGTACCAGAAACCAAAGCTTCAGTTCAGGTAGCCATCTCAAACTTTTTTTCCAGAAACTCCATTTTGAGTTCTTAAATGCTTCTATGCACTCCCCTGATCATGGGGATATGATTATTTTTGAAAATGGTTGAGAAACCAGGATGTATGAATGTTCTGAAACTTTTCTGACCTAAACATGTTTGGCTTCGATTCACATGATTAATGGATGAAAAATGGTTTTTGTTTGGGGGTTTTGGTTTAGTTTCGAATGGGGATGATTTCTGGGTGATTAGTTTTCATTTTTATGAAGTTTTGAGGATTTTAGCAACTTTCAGGTGAGGGTCTTGCCGGAGA
Organism: Lathyrus aphaca; assembly: GCA_963966055.1. Lineage (NCBI taxonomy): Eukaryota > Viridiplantae > Streptophyta > Magnoliopsida > Fabales > Fabaceae > Lathyrus > Lathyrus aphaca. The sequence goes on from OZ014520.1 coordinate 422,703,089, forward strand.
AGACGACCGGAAGTCTTCTCCGGCCACCTGAAAGTGATTAGGGTTTAATCTGCGTAATTAATAAAGTTTGAATGTGGAGCGTAGATGTTGCTGACTTAGTCAATTCCCGCGCGTGCTCAATGGCCCAGATCTTCCACTTAGCCCTAATCTCAATTAATTAAATTAATTAATCCATTTTAGCCAGTTTGAATGACAGCCCTTGGATCTGGCGCGCAGTCTTTCCCTCCTTCCTGAGTTTGAATCCTGGCCACTGGATGCGCATACTTTTCATTTGTTTCATTTTATTTTCATTTTATTTGATTTGTTTTCTTCATTTTATTAAAAATAGCAAAACATTTTGAAAAATTCTGAAAATTTTTATACAACCTTTTATTAATTTTCAGAAACCAAAAACATTTTTATTTTTATTTTTTGCATTAAAAAATATTTTTAAATCATTTAAAAGATTATTTTTAATTAATTAATGAGAATTAATTAATTAAAAATACTTTTAGGTATTTAAAAATCACCAAAAAATTCATGAAACATTTAAAATCATTTAGAAACATTGTCCAACCCTCAAACCAAATTTCTTTTTTGATCTTGATGTCTTTTGGCAATTTTTCATGGAATTAATTTCATTTTAAGGCATTATTTTGATCCAATCTTTGAAAATTCATTTCTGCCTGGTCTTTAAGAGTTGGACTTTGATTCTTTTTGCATTGTATCTTGCATATCATGTAGTTTATAGGATTAAATTGGCATGATTTGATCTTGCATTTTCAATTTGTTTAGCATTGTTTCTTGACAAGGTACCCTAAAACCCTAGAAATCTTAGGAAATTCATAACTTTCACTAGGTTAAGAATTGGGTCCCCTCCTTTGGGCAGTGAATTTGTATAGGTTTAGGGTTCCCTTGAGTGCATTTTCAATTTTTTATCTTGTTGTTTGCTTCTGGTTTTGGTTTTTGTTTTGTGCATTGATCATAAACCCTAATTTGGGCTTCCTTTTGCATTCATCTTGCATTTGCTTGCATACCATGACTTGCCATGACATTTTATGCATCCATTTGATTCATTAGACATCTTAAGACATATTAAAATCATGTTTGATCATTACATCATCCATTTGCCATGTTGTATGTCATTTTCATTCCATGACTTTTCATGTATGTTCATGATTCTAAGCTTGCTTCTCTTGCATCCACATGCTTGTATGATCATCCCCATGCCTTGTTCCATGTTTGCATCATCTCATAGCATCATTATCATCTCATATATGCTTCTGGTTTTGGTTTGCATCATGTCATTTCATCTCATTTTGCATTGCATTGCATTTCTTTCACTAACTTTTCAGGTGGTAAGTTACTTGAGAAGTGAATTTGCCTTCACTTCTCACAATTTCTTTTCATCTCTCTTATGCACCATTGCTGCATTTTGTCTTGTGTTTGAGATTGAGCTTGCTCTTTCTTCCTCATCCTACTTTCTTTCCTCAAGTGACTTGTCTTCTTGAATGAAGCAAGTTACTCTGCTTTTCTTTGCTCCTTTCATCTGCTTCCTGTTTGTTCCTCTGAAGATCATTATTGTAAACCTCACAAACCTTAGGAACAACCAAGCATGACAATAATTAGGGATTTGATTAGTCCCCCATTAGTTTCACCTTTGTGTCATCTTTGAGTCTTCTCTTCTCACCTCATAATCAAGGACTAAACCCTAAAGGCTTTAAGGCTTTGTGATTAAGCTTATGCCTGCATCCTTCTATTAGGATGGAGTGTATAACTTTAATCCTAAGTGTTGAACCCTTAATGTGTTTAAATCCTTTAATCAATCCATCTAATAATCATCAAGACATCAAGCTTGTAACTTGGGCCTTGCATTAGGGTTCTAATTCTTCCTTAATTGGTTAAGAAGGACTAACCCTAGTGTTAATGGACAAGTCCCCCTCAAGTTGTCTTACAAACCCTAAAAATCAATTCATCATCTTATCATTAACTAAAATCCAATTAATAAAGGCTTTGTTTTGTCATGATTCTAATCCCTAATCATGGATTAAGTTGAGGAGCTTTCCTCAGCTTAAACACTCTCATCTATTATCCTTCTATTAGGATGGTGTAATGAGTCTGTTTAATCCCTGATTATGGCTTAATCTCATTACTTAACACCAAACAAAAACAACAAAAACATCTAAATAATCACAAGTAGGTTAGTGATCTTAATCCTACATCAAAGGTGATTAAGTGTGAGAAGCTGACTTCACACTTAAGGTATTCTCATTACCCCTAATCAGAGGGAAGATGTGATGAGTTTAATAATCCATTGGTTTAGGCTTAAACTCATTAATCTATGACAAACTTTCAAAAGCAATAAAAGACTGAAAACTCAAAAACAAACAATAATCGTCTCCTTAGGGATTCTTTTCTCATCATAATCACTCACAATCGAGAACTTGCTTCTTCCGACTAATGCAAGACAGTTTGCACCTGAGCCAGACAGGTCATACACTTGAGCATAGGCAAGTATGCAGTTCACAAGTCAATTCATATTTCAGTCTCTTTGGGTCGAACTACGGTGTTCTGACTTCCTCATTGCACGAGAGGATACGTAGGCATAACTTAACAGTTATCGAACAAAAGTCTCTGTATATTCCCCCTCCTTCCTGTATCATTCTTTTAGCCTCATGATCTTGGGCATATTATTCCTACACTGACACTTCACTTATACACTCCACTTTTCTTTTACACTGACACCTGTACATCCTTTTCCAGCTCTTTTATACACAAATTGCACTGACACTACCCCTTTAAAACACAAACCTTTTAAGCGTGGATCCCGTCGAGTACGACGGACAATCTGGGTGCTAATACCTTCCCAGGTTGTAACCAACCCCCTTTCTCAGTCTCTCTGGTTCGCGACCGTTTTATCCATATCTTCCTAGGTCTATGCAGCATTACCTTTCCTCCGGGATAAAAATGCCTAGCTGGAGACTCTATTCATTTCCTGTGAGTTCACTCCTGTGTGTTTTCACACCCTCCTTTCGCCGACCGTTCGCGTCTGTACCTCATTTGAGCTCAGTCTCATCTTTTGGGAGCGACAAGACCAAGCAAAGACGTCAATATATTCCCAAAGCATACTGATGAGTTGTTCTTTCACTGGAGCTTGCAGACTGGCCCCGATCTTCACTTCTTTCACATCTTCCTCGGTACCAAGATTGATAGTTCCAACTTCCTCCTGATGAGGAGCAATTACTTTTTCCTCTTGTCTCAACAACCTGGCCAACTCTTCAGGCAAATCATAGTCATCTTCAACCCCTTCATCTACTTGATTAATCGGATTGTCGAAGTCATACGAGGTCATAGCAGTGTCGTTGTCAGTGCAATCTGGAGGACTATCTCTGCAAGGGTTGAGATTTGGTTCATTTTAGTGACTGATTTTATCTTATTTAGAAAAAGTGAATGAAGTTTATTAAGAAAAACATTGCCATTTATATTTTTGTGCGAAAATAACAAAAATAAAAAGACAGTGAGCGAAAAAGATTGTTTGCAAAAGATGTCCATTGTTCATTAATATTCCATTTGCACAAAATACATATATGGCCCTATTACAAAATGAGTCATGACACCTTGGGAAAGATGCAGGACTTAATGCATGCTTAAATAGGAAATAATAATTACTCTGCAACAGTAACCCTTATAATTTCCTGGGAAGACCAGTTGAGGACTTGCTGGCCTGGGACTCTTGGACGAATCCATCTTTCCAGGTTGAAGTCGCTTTTAGTCTCGTCTTCCACATTGTTTATTACATCCGGGGTTAGCATTCCCCCACTTATAAACTTGGGAGCTTCAGCATCCTCCTCTTGGACCTGTCGAGATGGTCTGTAACCCAACCCGAATTTGTCTTCCTTTATCTGGACTTGCAGTAGCTTGCCCCAACCTTGGGCATTCCCGTCTTCAACAACCTTCCGAGCTTGTTTGTAAGAAGCAATTGAAGTACCCGACACTTCAGTTGTTGCTTCATTGACATTGAAAGCTTCAAAACCTTGACTCATTGTTTCATGGATCTCCCCATCCATCTCTATGTACTTATAAGTAGCTAGGTGACTGACAAAGATGTCCTCTTCTCCACAGATGGTGATAATTTGGACCTCCCACTTGTATTTTAACTTCTGGTGAAGGGTAGACGTTATTGCACCAGCGGCATGAATCCAAGGTCTACCCAACAAACAGTTGTAGGCAGGCTGAATGTCCATCACATAGAAGGTTGTTTTGAAAGTCTGTGGGCCAATCACCACAGGCAGCTCAATCTCTCCAAGAACTAATCTCTTAGAACCATCAAAGGCTCTCACAACCAGGTTACTCAGACGGAGTGCAAGACCATCATATTCCATCTTGACTAAGGCTTTCTTCGGAAGGACATTGAGTGATGACCTAGTGTCAACCAAAACATGAGAAAGTACATCACCTTTACATTATAAGGTGATATGTAAAGCCTTATTGTGGTTACGGCCCTCCGTAGTCAGATCAGCATCGGTAAAACCTAGTCCATGACTAGTGTTGACATTTGAAACCACTAGCTGATTAACTGTAATCTCCTCTGGCACGTAAGTTGCATGCAGGACCTTGAGTAATGCGTTTCTGTGAGCTTCGGAACACATGAGTAGTGATAGAATAGAGATTTTGGAGGGTGTTTGATGGAGCTGGTCCACAACCTTGTAGTCACTCTTCTTGATAATTCTCATGAACTCGTCCACATCCTGATCAAAGGATGTCTTCTGAATTTCTTTGGCAATTGGTTCTTCAGGCATCACACTCTTGCCTTTTACTTTGGCAGCAGCTTCTGCTTCAGTATTAACTCTTGGGAACTGTGACGCAGAGAGACGTCCGCTTCGAGTGAAGCCTCCTCCTCCCCTAACATTATCAATTTGTGGTGTTGAAGAGTCAAGAGTGACCTTATTTCGGTTGCAATATAGATCTGAGACATAGTGCCAAGGCACGGAACTGCTACTATCATATGGAACTGGTCCAGGTACCGTGATGGTTTCCAGACTGATTGTTGCGGAAGAAGGAGTTGTGACAGTTTAAGGATCATAATAGATGGTGACAGGAGGTCTGATGGGAGATGGTGTAGGTGCAGGGAGTTGTTGATGTTGATGTGAGTTGTTGAAAGAATCTGGGACATGACCTGTTTCCGGATCATAGTAAATGGTAATTGTGGAGACGTCATTGTTGATAGTTGTTGTTGTTGTAGAAGATGCTACTGAACTGATGTCTGTTGAAGTTGAAGAAGGGAAGTTTGTTGATGTTGTGGAAGAATCTGTTGGAACGATTATTATTGAAGTTGTAGGAGGGATGTTTGTTGTAGGAGTCGGAACCGTTGAAGTGATCTGTAGAGTGCCTTCCCTGATAAGACTGTTGATACCCTTTCTTAAATATGCACAACCATTGGCAGAAATCTTGCAAGCTTCACAACAGGCCTCACAACCTGGAAACACTTGGCACTTCAACAGTTGAGCTTTCACTTCGGCCAGTGGTGTTTGAATGCTTACAACATCATCAATCAAGATAGATGGTTGGTCTTCTTCAATAGCATTGATCCTCGGCCCACCGTGATTCGGTATTTGATTCTTAGTGACATTTGGAGGAGGTCCAAAATTTAGGGCTTTGGAATCAACTAAGTCCTGAACTTTCATGTGCAAGGCCCTGCACTTCTCTGTTGTATGGCCAGGTGCATTGGAATGGAAGGCACATCTGGCGTTGACATCATAGTTTCTTGGAAGATTCTGGGGATCAGGTGGGGCCAGAGTCCTCAATTCTATCAGATTAAGCTTCAGTAACTGTGGAAGTAAGGCAACATAGGGCATCGGAATGGGATCGATAACCCTGTTGATTTGTGAAGGCCTTTGTTGGAAAGGACGTTGTTGTTGATTATTGTTGTTGTAAGATCTTTGTTGCGGAGGAAACTGTTGTTGTTGAGGATACTGTTGTTGAGGTGCTGGAGCAGGAATGGTGACAACAGCCACTGATCTTGGCATGTATTGAGGCCTACCTCTGCCCGTATGCACTGAGTTGGTCTCACCTGTTCTACGAGGTCCGGAGAATGGTTTCCTTGCATTGCTGGAGTTAGCACCGTTGTCAGAAATTTTCCCCATCTTCAAAAGACTTTCAATTATCTCACCAGCTATAACCACATCAGCAAAAGTGGTGGAAGAGAAAGCAGCAAGTCGATCAATGTAGGTTCCTTGCAATGTGTTCATGAACATGTCAACCATTTCCCTTTCGGACATCGGAGGCTGGACAGCAGCAGCAAGCTGTCTCCATCTTTGGGCATATTCCCGGAAACTCTCCCTTGAAGACTGAGACATTCCCATTAGGAGAGTCCTGTTGGGAGCCATATCCAAGTTGTACTGATATTGGCGTATGAAAGCTTCAGCTAAGTCCTTCCAGTTTCTGACAATAGCTCTGGATAGGAGAGAATACCACTCTCTGGATGCCCCGGTCAAGCTATCTTCAAAGTAAAACATCCACAACTTCTCATCCATGGTATAAGCTTTTAATCTTCCTAGAAAATATTGAAGGTGAGTACGAGGACGGGAGGTACCATTGTACTTCTCAAAGCAAGGAGGTTTAAACTTGTGGTGGATCCTGACTCCTTCAACTAGACCCATGTCCATCACATCAAATCCCAAAGGGTTTTGGGACTCCAAGGATCTCAACTTTTCAAATATTTCGTCCAGACGATGATCATACACTTCATCAGCTCCTACCACTGTAAATTATTCCTCTTGAGGGTCTTCTTGCAAGACACGACCTCCAGTGTTTCTCTGGGTATTTCCGATAACATTGACTTTAGGGTTGAGGTGGGGTACAAATTCTGGTTGATTTGCTTGCGGATGATCGTGCGCGTTGTTACTTGTTCCTCCAGTACCAGCATGGTTCTCTTCTGGAGTTTGCCACTCGACTAACTCCCTCAATCTTTCATGGGTCCGTGCTAGCCCAGTCATCACAGCCATAAACTGGTTCATCTGAGTCCTTACTTCAGTCCTTACATCATTCATCTGAGTTCTTACATCTATCAATTCTTGCTGAAGTTGATCCATCTATAAGCTCGGAAGGTTGTTTCCGGTTGGATACCAGTGGATGCGGTTGACGGGAAAGACTCTCCTACGAGCAATATTTCCTGAAACACACAGCAAAGTGAGAAAACAACAACAAAGACACCTGCAAAAATACAAAGAATGGGGTTAGCATGCAATGCAGTATGTCTATTTGTCTTCCAAGGGTATCCGGTTTGGCTCTTTGGTTTTGACCTTCCAGACTTCTGGGAATGAAGATGTTGAAGAGAAATGAAGTTCAAAAGAAGATCCAGGTAACACACAAACTATAACATTACAAAAATGCCAATATACATAGTTTATGATTACAACAATGGTGGGTCAAAATACAATTAAGTTAAGAAATACAGCAAAATCACCATGGAGAATTAAAGTACAACCAAAATAAAATACAAGTAAAGGAAATCAAACATCCAGCCCAAATTCATCCTCCTTGACTTCCTTCAAGAGAGCATCAGTCACTGGTCCAACTGGATGCTCTGTGATGGTCCTGATAAGAAGGTTTTTGGTTGCAATGGCACTTGTCAACTTCTGGTACTTATCTTGGTCTTTTGATCTCTTCAACCCCGCCTGGAGTTTCAACTCGGAGTTTTCTTTTGTGCTGTTAACTAGGCTTCCTGACTCTTCTTCTCATTAGCTTCCGTCTGCTCTATCTCATCCTGTGTCTTCTGATCTTCTTGCAAACGAGCTTCAGTGATCCTGATCCACCTAGCCTGACTCTCTTCCAAATAGTGCTCAACTCTGGCTTTCTGAATCTTGGCTTCTTTGCAAGCATTCTTCAATACCAATTACCCTGCTCTGGCTTTTCTGATGAAGTCCTCTGTGTTTTCTATCTTGGTTATATGCTCGATCCGGAGCTTCTCTAACCTCTCAATGTCCAGACGACCATCATTCCTTTCCCAAAGGGTCTTCTTCAGGGCTTCAGAAAGCTGGGTATTCCTTTCTTTTAATTTCTAGATTGATTGTAGCTATGGGCTCTACTGCTGGTGGCCCTGGTACATCATCTAGGGTGAATGGCATGCGGGTAATATGTCCTCTGATGCGAGACCATTCAGTGTACTGAGTTGAAGCTATGTTGTTACACTTACCCAGAATAGCAATCCCTTTAGTCTATATGTTGTCCCAAGCCCAGGCTGCTTGTCGGACGGTGGCATGATTATTCTGAACAGCACAGTAAAGAGACTCTGCTAAGTCCTGTTCTCGAGGTGGGTGTACCAGGTCATACCCTAACTGTCTTTTGAAAAGAAAAGGATTGTAGTTGATGCAACCCTTCACTCCAATAAGAGGTACATTAGGATATTGTCCACAGCTTGTAATTATGTCCCTTCCTTTGGTGTTCTGAGTACACCACCTGATGTCTTCTGAAGTAAGGGCAATCATCCTCTTAGCCCAATTCCTTGACTGATGTGGATTCAGGAAAGCTTCCGTCTTCGGCATATGTCTCATCAACCAACTGTAGAAAAGAGGTGCACAACATCTGACTAGTCTTCCCCTCTGTTTCTCATTCCTCTGGTGCACTAAGTAGTATAAATCTCCTAACAAGGTGGGAACTGGATTCTTGAGCATGAAGATATGGATAGCATTCTTGCTTACAAACTTAGGATCTTCCTCAAACAAGATGATACCATATATACTAAGAGCCAGGAGGGCACAAACAGTTTCCCACTTCCCAGTTGCAGCATAACTGGTAGCCTGAGTGATTAAGAAGTCCAGATGGAGGTCGGGGATTCCAGCCTTGGTGGTCATATGCTGATTAATGATGGTGGCTTCCAAATGCAGTGCCTTAGCTATGTCTTCATTTTTAGGAGCAGTCATCTCAGGGTTGAAAGGAATTCCTCTTCTGATAGGGACACCCAACAATATGGAAAACTCTTCCAACAAAGGACCTATCTGAAAGTCCGGGAAAGTGAAGCAACGGAGAGGAGGGTCATAAAACTGAAGGCAAGTATGAATCATGATCCTCTGTGATGCATCCAAGTCCATGATCATGTCCAGGATACCACCATAATGCTCTCTGAATAAGGGGACATGATCAGGAGTAATAAGAACCTGAATCTGCCTGATGCCTGTCAAAGGGTACTCAAAGAAATGGTAAGTGATGTTGCTCTTTCTGGTTGAATCCATACTGACAATGGGTGCTGATGAAGATAACTGGAGAAGGTAGCTGAAGAAGTGCTGAAGAATATATGCTGAGCAGAAGAACGGTCAAAACCAAACCAAAGAAGATGTGGATACCCTGTAAAACAAAATAGACAAGATGTTAAATGATGTAGTATGGTGTATGCTTATAATATGCAAGGGTTTGTGATCAGGTGTTGGATTTTTCAGTTGCTTTTGATCGGGTCCATGAGTGTTTAGAGTTACAGATGGAGGTCTGAGAACCAGTAACCAGGTGGGGGACTCAAATAAAGAGTCACTTGTACATGGTTTCATAGAATCAGTCCAAAATAGTGTAACCTTAAAAAAATTCTGGTAACAGGGTATTGATGAGGCCAAGGGTTCCTACAAACCTGTAAACAACCCCACCCACTCATAGGTATTGTTCTAGAACAAGGATCCTTAGGTTCGGATCTATCATGAGAAGTGTAAACACTTCTAACCCGGAGGTACATTGTTTACCCTAATCATAAAGGATCCTCCTCTAATTCACCTCAGATGCTGAAGGTCATCTAAAAAGGTCATCTAGACTTAGAAAGCTTCCCAGATAGCCCTAGTGTAACACGGTGGGAGAACTGACTTTTAGTCATGTTGCGGATAGCAAGAGTCGCCACCGACTTTTATTTTATCCAAAAGGAAAGGACATAAAAGAACAGGAAAGACCTATTTTTAAAGACTTGAGTTCGGGGGGTAGGTTATACAAAAGGAAGGTGTTAGCACATTTTATATCCATGGTTATCCATGGGCTCTTAGTTACTTAGCTCACTTTGTTTGTTTGCAAGACTGTATTGTGTGATTAGAAAAATTTCTTTAAGTACTTGGTAATGACCCTCATATGGGTGTATACAAAGCCTAGTTTAGAAATTGTGAGGTGTAAAAGTAATTTTGAAAAGTGTGAGCAAGTAACTATGAAGTACCTACCATAGATTAAGTCTTTCGTGTTCTCGTATATTCTCTCAATGGTAAAACTATCCCCATTATTAAGGAATAGGTAGTCATTACCTTGGATGTTTAAAGGGACAGGAGTAGGGTCATCGTATGGTCAATGAAGGCAACTTAAGGGGTGTCTTTAGCAATTCGTAGGGACTATCATCATTTATTCGAAGGGACAAGATCATTATCGTAGGCAACCTCGTATGGACTTGACCTTTTAAGTTGTAGGGACTTGATGATATTTATGAAGGGACTTTGCTTAAGACACCCCTATATTCGAGGGACTTGACCATATTTAAGGCAACCAAGAGGGGGTAACTTAGGAAGTGGAAGATGGCGATCAAAGATCGACTTACGTGTGAGTGTTTATATTCAAGTATTTATCTTATTTAAATTAATTCTCTAAGTTATTTTAATCACATATAGGTTATACACACCCTAAGATTACTAACCATATAATAAAAATAATTACAAAAATAAAGCAAAGATATAAAATAAACCTATTACATGGCTTTAGCAATTACATAATAATAAAAATAATAATGATAATAATAAATATAATAAGAATAATAAATAAACAATAATCAAATATTAGTAATAACAAGATAATAATAATAAGGGTTGGAAAAATAAATAAATAAAGGAAATAAGAATTTAACAAGAAAAATTAATATTAGAAAAGTTTTAGAAATTAATTAAAAAAATGAGTTTAATAATAATAAACAAATAACAAATTATTTACATATTAAAAATGATAAAGATTAATAATTTAATTAGGGTTTAGAAAAATTAGATTAATTTTAGGGTTAGGAGAAAATTAGGGTTAAGAAAAAATTAGGGTTAATATTTAAATTAAGAAAATTAGGGTTTTTAATTATAATTAAAATACATTATTAATTTATTTACAAAAATACATAATAATTATATATAAACATATTATGAAAATTAATACAAATAATTTACATTTAAGAAAATAAAATATGAATTTTAGAAAATATAAAGTTTTATGAAAATATTATTGATTATTATTTAGAAATTATTTTAATTATATTAATTTAAATTAAAACTAAGAAAATAGTTAAAATAATGAAAATATGGACAAAACCCTAAAAAGATAGGACCTGGGATTTGAACCCATGTCCTTTACCTGAACAACAATACACAAAACCAGTTGAGCCAGCATGCGCTGGTGAATACCATGTGCAATGCAATCCTTATATTATAAACCTGCAAAACAAAAATAATTATGAAAAAAAATGTTGGAACCTAGGATTCGAACCCCTGACCATCACAACAACAACCAAACACTCCAACCACTAAGCCACATGGGGCGCGTCTGCAAACTAATTAACAAATAATGATAATATATTAAGTCAGTTGAATAAGTGAAAAATTGAACAAAATATTGTTGTCACCAAGGATCGAACACAAGTCACAGCCAATAACACGCACACGCCAACACCACTGGGCCAAGCATCATCTGTTGAAACAATATGAAAATAATTTAATAAAATATTAAACTCAAATTTGAATTTCCTCCTGCGCTCCAACTGACTTCATCTTCTTCCTTTTTCCTGCAAAATTGCATGCAAATTCATCCACAAATTTTCCTGCGAATTTTGAATTTCAAGAACCTGCGAAAACTGGATCTTTCATAATACGCAAAATTTCATCAAATTGATCACATAGACATGATCCACACATTATACACAGTTCATTGATGTCCTTAGAATTTATTTATATTGGTTTAATTAAGAAACCCTAAACGGCCACCATAAACCCTAACAATGGTGGTTTTCGATTCAGGCCATGAAACTTTGATGTAAGTGTCCAGAAACATTCCTTGCAACCTCATAAACACAAAACAGGTGTCAAATATACTTAAAACAATCATACATATGAAATCAAAAAAAGCATAAAAACATGAATATGATGCATTCGGTTATGGAGTTTCAATGCAATAATGGATGTTTTAGTGATCCAGAAACATTATATGATCCTCTAGGAATGATTTGCACCCGTTATTTGATCTTGAAAAGGTCTCTAGATCAAAAACCGAATTTGACTTTTCTTTGAAAAATTTGAAGTTGAATGGTGTTCTTGGAGGCTCTGAATTTCGTCCCTTGAGCTTGCAGCTTCTTTGTGAACTTATAGTGATGTGAATTAGGTCAAGACTTTGTGGATTTGTGGGCTTTCTTGAATAACTTGAGTATGAAGAAATCTCATGATCAAAATATGTGAAAAATCAAATCTTTGTATGCCAATCTAGTCTAGCACGAATTTGGATCAGATCAATCATCTCTAAATAATGTTTATGACCTTCTAGAACAATAATCAAATTTAAATATTGAGTTTTCATATTTTATTTTAATTTCAATTGATTTTAATGAATAAAATCAAAATAAATAAAAAATAAACTATAAAAATCTGAATAAATGATATTTGATTCGTGCTTGATGTCATGGTATAGATTGGGTCATAAAAATGCAAGCCCATGTGAAAAGAATTGGTTCTAAGACCCCTTTTGCTCAATAAACCTCTCAAAAATTTCCCAACTTTGCAAAGGCACAAATCCTTAAATTTTAAGGCTATGAAGGTGTTCTTGGACATTTTAGAAAGCTTAAATAGTCCTCTAACCAACCTCTTTGGTATCATGTCCATATCCTTTACCATTTTCAAATTATGCCCTTTGGAAGATGTTGACTTTTTGTTGACTTTTAAAATGACCTATAATGTCTTAGCTCATACCCTTCAAATGAAGCATTTTTGGGCTTGGCTTGTGAAACACAAAGTTGTAGAGAATTCAATTTCCTTCAAAATGAGCTTTGGATGGAAAAAAATTGATGAAGCATGTGAAAGTTATGGCTGGTCAAATTTCAGTTGACTTTTCCTATGAAAACCCTAATTTAGAAACTCCTGATTCTTGATGATCTGAAACTTCCTTGATGAATCATGATCAACCCTTGATCAAATGATGAATTTTACTTCATATACTTGATGTTGGGAAAAAAATCATGAAGTTTGACTTTGGTTTGACCACAGTTGACCTCAGTTTGACTTTTTAACTTCTTTGATTGATTTTAGCCTATCTGATCATTTGACTGAGCAAACCTTTTGGGAAATCCTTAAAACTTGACATAGGGATTATTGAAGACATGTAGGATGTTATGAAGCTCACTTGAAGCCTTGAAAGTCCATTTAGCCTGATGAAATCCAAAACCCTAGTTTAGGATGCATTGCTTAGGAGGAAGCTTTGTCTGAGGGAACTGTCAAACTTTCTGACTAATTGTGAACCTTGTGAACCTCTTGGGACACCTTGGTACACAATGCCTTGACTAGGAGAGGGCAAATTTTGGGGTGCAACAGCTGCCCCTGTTCAATTTTCTGAAACCTGAGGAGTTTGATTGGCCTGTGTGCCATTCGTGACTTGGAAGGTTAAAGGGGATTGAACACAAAAACCCAAAAGTTTGCACTCTCCGGTGCGTAAAGTAATACTGCTGATTGGTTTTATTTGCTTGAATGGGCTTAAAGATGCCACTCGGAGGGACTGAAGATGGGCTTATAGATGCCATCCATAATATCAGAAGGTGATAGTATCTTTATGTTGTCACTGGATATCAGTACTAGGTCTTCGTATAGGCCGTCTCTGAATCATTTCTGTAACATGGTTTGAGTTGAATGTCAGCACTAGATCTTCGTATTGAGCATCTCTGCATTATCTCTGGGGAAAAGAATATTCTTCATTAGGTTTCAATACTTAGATCTTCGTATAGATCGGCTCTGAACCATCTTTAGGAACATACTTTAATTTAAGTATCAGAATCAAATCTTCGTGGCGATCTTTTCTGAATTGCTTTTGGTAATATCTCTGGCTAAGTACAAGATCTTCGCATCGATCATTTATGTACCATCCCACAGATAAACTGTTGCATAGACCATTAGAAATAAATCTTCATAGCGATTATCTCTTCTGGAAATATCCCAGATTAGGTGACAGATCTTCATATAGACCATTTACATACCTTCCCAAGGACAAAAAGAATATCAGGATTAAATCTTCGTGGCGATTATCCTTGAACTTCTTCTGAAAGAATCTTTTGGATTAAGTGCTAGATCTTCGTATAGATCATTTACACACTATCCCAAAGATAGTTGACCATCAGAAATAAATCTTCGTAACGATTATCTCTTTTGGAAATATCCTGGATTAAGCATTAGATCTTCATATAGATCATTTACGTACTCTTCCAAGGACAACTTGAGTGTTGATAATCAGAAATGAATCTTCGTAGTGATCATCTCTAAATTAAATACCAGTACTAGATCTTCATATAGATCGTCTCTGAACTGTTTCGAGTTGCTGATAGTGTTTATATGTCTGCAATTATCTTGAAAAGAGAAAGTTAGTTTATACAAGATGTATGCATGTATGGCATGATGTACCTAAGTAAATGTCTTATGCACTATGGATGCGTATGCTGTGATATGGTGTAAATGATGTATGTATGAATCATGTAGCTAGAAGCGTCTGGGTATCTCTGTATAACATCTGCTGGCTAGGGAAAATAAATCCTGGTCAGCTGCTGAGGAACATGAAGACTTCGTTCCCGTTTTGTTTGATAGTACGGTACTCAGAACCTCCCGTCTTCGTTCGTCGTGCTTTTTATTGAAGGAATAAGTTCCTGAATATCCTGACTGAGGATAAAAGAGATGGACATAAATCCGGGAGACTTAATTCTTTGGAGGATATGAAACTGCCTGAAGACTTCGTTGGGTGGGAAGTAAGATATTACTTGAATAGTTTTGTAAGGATATCCGTAAAGATTACTCTGTGGGGATGAACCGGCGAAGCTTTGTTGAATTCCTACCTTCGTTCGTCCTTAGTAAATACTATTACTGTATTTATGCATTTCTGGTAAACATCAATCATATTCAAAAGCATACATACATTCAAACACAGCCAATGGACGTTTTCGTTTAAGTAACAAGGTAAAAGTAAATTTGAACTCAAAGATGAGACTTTATTTATTTTAGAAAGTGGCCTATGCACCGACAAGTTTGTACAAGGAGACAGAAATCCTAGTAAGAGGAATTCGTCATACAAGTTTTTCACAAAAACAAAGAAAAACAGCTATGAAAAATAATCCTATTGAGTTTCAATTCCACTATTGCCATTATCTTCAAGTATCTCATCCTTTGCTGTCGAGATAGAAATGATTGGATTGATCTTTATCTGCTTGAACTTGATTCAGGTAACACAACTGGTTGGGGTTACATGAGTGATCCAACGAGACATAGTCATACGTTTTAATCCCTAACTTTTGCCTGGATTGCCTTTTCAGGTTTTCAATCCACCGGGATACCCTTTTTTGCCCAAGCCGCCTTTTCAGGTTTTCGACTTGCCGGGTGTACATTTATATATATATATATATATATATATATATATATATATCCCTAATTTTTTCCCGAACCCTTTTGGTTCGCCGGGATGCCCTTATATTTGCCTAGGCCAGTCAACCTAGCGGGTCTCTTTTTATGCGTAGTATTTTTTAACTATGTCTGCATTTACGGGCTGTGGGAAATCTTCACCAACCATAGTAGTAAGCATCATGGCACCTCCTGAGAATACCCTCTTGACTACAAATGGTCCTTCATATGTAGGAGTCCACTTGCCCCTAGGATCACCCTGTGGTAATATGATACACTTAATTACCCAGTCTCCAGTCTAATATACCTTTTGCTTAACCTTCTTATTAAAAGCTTTGATCATCCGTTTCTAGTACATCTGACCGTGACAAACAGCTGCCAGCCTTTTCTCATCAATCAAATTTATCTGGTCAAGTCGAGTCTGAATCCACTCATCTTCATCCAAATTTTCATCCTTCATGATTCTTAATGAGGGGATCTGAACTTCAATGGGTAGAACTGCTTCCATACCATAGACTAAGGAGAATGGGGTTGCCCCTGTTGAAGTACATATTGTAGTACGATAACCATGAAGAGTAAATGGTAACATCTCATGCCAATCCTTATACGTAACAGTCATCTTCTGTAGAATCTTCTTGATGTTCTTATTGGCAGCTTCTACTGCACCATTCATCTTTGGACGATACGGAGAAGAATTATGATGCTTAATCTTGAAATGCGTGCAGAGGTCAGTAATCATAGTGTTATTCATATTAGAGCCATTATCTGTGATAATCCTTTCAGGGATGTTATACCTACATATGAGATTATTCTTAATGAATTGAGCCACAACATTCTTAGTAACAGATGCAAATGAGGCTGCCTCCACCCATTTTGTGAAATAATCAATGGCAACCAGGATGAAACGATGTCCATTAGAAGCAGTAGGCTTGATCTCGCCAATCATATCAATGCCCCACATGGCAAAAGGCCAAGGAGCAGTCAACACATTCAACGGAACTGGAGGTACATGCACCTTATCAGCATAAATTTGACACTTGTGACATGTTTTGGAATGTTGATAGCAGTCAGCTTCCATGGTAGACCAATAGTAACCTGCTCTCAATATCTTCTTTGCCATGGTATGACCACTAGAATGAGTGCTAAAAATCCCATCATGCATGTCTTCCATAATCTCTGTTGCTTCCTTCTTATCCACATAACGAAGCAAAGTTGAATCATGATTGCGCTTGTACAAAATTCCATTACTCAAAAAGAACTTAGCAACAAACCTCCTAAGAAACTTCTTATCATTGACAGATGCCCCTTCAGGGAACTCCTGAGCTTCAAGATACCTTTTCACTTCATAGAACCATGGCTTTCCCTCTACTCCATCAGTGTCAATCTCATTGCAATATGCAGGCTTCTCAAATCTATCAATAATGATCTTGGGAGCTTCATCATCCCAGCTAATCTCGAACATAGATGCCATGGTAGCTAATGCATCTGCTAACTGATTCTCTCCCCGTGGAATATGTCCAAAGGTAATCTATTCAAAATATGGGATCAAAGACAACACATGCTCTCTGTAAGGAATGAGATTTGCATGCTTGGTATCCTAATCTCCTTTAATCTGACTATCTACCAGGGCTGAATCTCCATATACGTCCAGAAACTGAATCTTCATCTCAATGGTAGCTTTGATACCCATGATACATGCTTCATATTCAGCCATTTTATTGGTACAATAGAAATAAAGTCTTATAGTAATTGGAGTATGACAACCTTCAGGAGAAATGATCACAACACCAACTCCATTACCAAGCGCATTAGAAGCTCCATCAAAAACCATAGTCCATCGGGATCCTTGTTCAGGTCCGTCATATTGTCCAGGTTCTTTAGTAAAAATCATAATGTCTTCATCCGGGAACTCAAAATTCATAGACTGATAATCATCCACTGCCTGATGAGCTAAATGATCAGCTACCACACTACCCTTAATGGCCTTCTGAGTAGTGTATTGTATATCATATTCTGTTAAAATCATTTTCCATCTCGCTATTTGTCCGGAGAGAGCAGGTTTCTCGAATATGTACTTGATTGGATCCATCTTTGAAATCAATAAGGTAGTATGAGTCAACATATACTGCCTTAGTCGGCGAACAGCCCATGCCAAAGCGCAACAAGTTTTCTCGAGCAGTGAGTATCTTGTTTCACAGTCGGTAAACTTTTTGCTAAGGTAGTATATTGCCTGCTCTTTTCGACCAGACTCGTCTTGTTGCCCTAACACACACCCCATTGAGTTGTCTAATACTGTTAAGTACATAATCAAGGGTCTTCCATCAACTGGTGGCATCAAAATTGGAGGTTCTTGGAGGTATCTCTTGATTTCATCAAAAGCTACCTGGCACTCGTCATTCCACTCCATTACCTGATCTTTCTTCAACAACTTGAAGATTGGCTCACAGGTAGCAGTTAGCTGGGAAATAAATCTTGCAATGTAATTCAGTTGTTCCAAGAAACCTCTAACTTCCTTTTCAGTACGGGGAGCCGGCATCTCCTGTATAGCTCTTACTTTTGCAGGATCCACTTCAATACCTTTTCAACTGACGATGAAACCTAAGAGTTTAACAGACCTAACTCCAAAAGTACATTTGTTTGGATTCAATCTCAGCTTGTATTTTTTCAATCTCTCAAACAACTTGTGCAGGTGATCAAGGTGTTGTTCCTCATTCTGGGACCTGGCTATCATATCATCCACATATACTTCTATCTCATGGTGAATCAAATCATGAAACAAAGCCACCATAGCACGCTGATATGTTGCCCCAACGTTCTTTAAACCAAATGGCATTACCTTATAACAGAAGGTGCCCCATTGTGTAACAAATGTAGTCTTCTCCATATCTTCTGGTGCCATATTAATCTGATTATAACCAGAGAAACCATCCATGAAAGAGAATACTTTATGTTGAGCAGTGTTGTCTACCAAAACATCAATATGTGGAAGTGGAAAGTCATCTTTAGGGCTGGCCTTGTTTAAATCCATGTAATCCACACACATGCGTACCTTACCATCCTTCTTAGGTACCGATACCACGTTTGCAACCCATTGAGGATAAGAAGTCACAGCTAAAAACCCTGCATCAAATTGTTTCATCACCTCTGCTTTAATCTTTTCTAACATTTCAGGACGCATGCGACGAACTTTCTGCTTCTTTGGACGACAATCTTCTTTTACTGGTAAACGGTGAACCACAATGCCTGTATCCAACCTTGGCATATCTTCATAAGACCAAGCAAAGATCTCCACATAGTCACGTAACATCTTGATTAATCTGTTCTTAACACCATCCTCTAATTCAGCCTCTATCTTGACCTCTTTCTTGTTTTCCTCAGTTCCCAAATTCACAACTTCGATTGGCTCTTTATGTGGTTGTATAACTTTCTCTTCTTGTTGTAACAACCTAGCAAGCTCTACAGGTACTTCACAATCTTCCTCCTTTCCATTGTAAACACCCCAAATTTCCCCTCACACATTCACACCATGGCTTGTGATCATTTCATATGCATAAATCCAATCATAGCATCTCATATCACATTTTTGATTCTTTGCATTGGTTCAAAGTCATCTGCATCTAGGGTTTGTGATCTGAGCAATCCAAGAGCTTCTTGAGCCATTCCAAAGGTCATCAATCACTTCAAAGGGGTCCATGTATGTTCAAACATCATATTATATCCTCTCAAAGTCAAGAATGTCAAAAAAATCACAAGAACTGGGATTGGTATGGAAGCAGAGCCAGGCTTGACTGCACAGATGACCCAAAATTAGGGTTTTGGTTTCAGAAGCCATAACTCCAATTTTTTTGGTCATTCTTGTTTCTATTGGTCTCTATATGGTATAGGGAGTATTCATATCAATTTTCATGAAGAAATTCCATGGGGAAGTCATCTGATCAAGAGTTGACTTTCTGGGCAAGTCAGTGTAAAATCAGGGCATCTGAGGCCCCCAATGACCCAACCAAAGGGTGTTCTTCATCTTTTTGATTGTATATGATCTTTATTTGATCATAGAAGAAGTTGGAAGTTCACAAAATTGGAGAATTTCAAGTCTTTTGCAAAGTTGACTTTTTGGGAAAGTTGACTTTTTAATGAAATTGCCATTTTGGGAAACTTTTTCAACCCTTGCTTTTTGATTCAAAAATGCTTCAAATGGAAAAACTTTGGTCATGAAAGTTGTAGAATGGATCATTCCCTTTTTAAAAAGTACAAGAACATGACCTAATTCATTTTGGATCAAAAGTTATGGCTTGTCAAAGTTGGCAAAAATCACAAAATTTGAAGGTTTCTACCAAAGAGGCAAAGTTGCAAATTCACTTGTCAAGGCAAATTGAGCTATCAAACAAACTTCTAATCTTCACACAAACATGTACCAAGACCTAAAAGTCATATTGCACCAAAGGATCACTCATTTCTATGGCTTATGGAGCAAGATTTCTCAAAGGAAGCAAAAGTGAGGCAAGTTGCAAAAACTCACTCAAGTGTGAATCCACTTGCTGGCTGACTCCACAAACAATCCAAGGGCTCTCCACACATCTTTCTACGCAGGACACCCCATCTGTCCTTGGCTAGCAAGTAGCCCATGCCTCTCTTACACAACTTTGACATTTTGGCAACTTGAGCCATACCAATCACTAAAGCACACATCAACTCATCTGACCTATCACAATTGTTTATGCAAACAAAAAGCAAGCCAAAGCACATACAACACAAGCCTGAAACACTCTCCAACACAGCATTCTCATTTTCCACCCCATTTGCAAAAGCTTTCGAAAAACCTTCCACAGGCTGCACACACACAAACCAACTTCACAAATCAACTCAACACACTTCCCTGGTCACAAACCACCCCTCACCATAGCCTGAAACTCAGAGAATCAAAAACACGATCACCACCTTCCATTGAACAGAACTTCTGCCATCTCTCAAACCATCTATTATAAACTTCAAACAAGCATTGAAAGCTTCTCAGGGGGTCCAGTGGAGTTGATTGAAAGCAAGAAACCAGCCAGAAAGTACCAGAAACTAAAGCTTCAGTTCAGGTAGCCATCTCAAACTTTTTTTTCCAGAAACTCCATTTTAAGTTCTTAAAAGCTTCTATGCACTCCCCTGATCATGGGGATGTGATTATTTTTGAAAATGGTTGAGAAACCAGGATGTATATGCTCTGAAACTTTTTGCCCTAAGAATGTTTTGATTCGATTTGGCTGATTGATGAATGAAAAATGATGTTTGTTAGGGGGTTTTGATTCAGTGTTGAATGGGGATGAGTTCTGGGCAGTTATATTTCATTTTCATTGCGTGTAGAGAGAGTTAGAGTTTTGGGCTTGCCGGAGAAGACGACCGGAACAGTGTTCCGGTCGCCTGAAAGTCATTAGGGCATGTAATTAGGGTTTAATCATAATTAGGAGATTTTGAATGTCAGCCCTTGGA
Source organism: Lathyrus aphaca (assembly GCA_963966055.1). Classification (NCBI taxonomy): domain Eukaryota; kingdom Viridiplantae; phylum Streptophyta; class Magnoliopsida; order Fabales; family Fabaceae; genus Lathyrus; species Lathyrus aphaca. Next base: position 422,724,163 of record OZ014520.1, read on the forward strand.
TATGGCGCCAAGTCAATTCGCGCGTGTGTATGTTTGAATTCCAGCCATTGATCTTGCTGACTTTTCTATTTTTCAGTTTTATTTCATTTTTAATTCATTTAATTGCTTTTGTTTTCTTCATTTAATTTAAAATAGTAAAACATTTTCAAAAATTCTGAAAATTTTTATACAAACTTTTATTAATTTTCAGAAACCAAAAACATTTTTATTTTTATTTTTTGCTTTAAAAAAATTTTTTAAATCATTTAAAAGTTTATTTTTAATTAATTAATGAGAATTAATTAATTAAAAATACTTTTAGGTATTTAAAAATCACCAAAAAATTCATGAAACCTTTAAAATCATTTAGAAACATTGTCCAACCCTCAAACCAAATTTCTTTTTTGATCTTAAGGCATTTTGATAATTTTTCATGGAATTAAAATCATTTCAAGGCAATATTTTGATCCAATCTTCAAAAATTCATTTCTGCCTAACCTTTGAGAGTTGGACTTTGATTCTTTTGGCATTGTGTCTTGCATATCATGTAGTTCATAGGATTAAATTGGCATGATTTGATTTTGCATTTTCAATTTGTTTGACATTTTTCTTGACAAGGTACCTTAAAACCCTAGCATTCTTGAGAAATTCATAACCCTCATTAGGTTAAGAGTTAGAACCCCTCCTTTGGGCAGTGAGTTTGTATAGGTTTAGGGTTCCCTTGGATGCATTTTCAATTTTTTATCTTGATGTTTGCTTCTGGTTTTGGTTTTTGTTTGGTGCATTGATCATAAACCCTAATTTGGGCTTCCTTTTGCATTCATCTTGCATTTGCTTGCATACCATGACTTGCCATGACATTTTATGCATCCATTTGATTCATTAGACATCTTAAGACATATTAGAATCATGTTTGATCATTTCTTCTTGCATTTGCCATGTTGTATGTCATTTGCATTTCATAACTTTTCATGTATGTTCATGGTTCTAAGCATGCTTCTCTTGCATCCGTATGTTCATATGATCATTCTCATGCCTTGATCCTTGTTTGCATCATTTCATAGCATCATTATCATCACACATATTCTTCTGGTTTTGATTTGCATCATGTCATTTCATCTCATCTTGCATTGCATTGCATTCCTTTCATTAACTTTTCAGGTGGTAAGTAACTTTGAGAAGTGAATTTGCCTTCACTTCTCACAATTTCTTTTCATCTCTCCTATGCATCATTGCTGCATTTTGCTTTGTGTTTGAGATTGAGCTTGCTATTTCTTTTTCTTCTTACTTTGCTTCTCTTTGCTCCTTTCATCTGCTTCCTGGTGGTTCCTCTGAAGATCTTTCTTGTAAACCTCACAAACCCTAGGAACAACCAAGCATGACAATGATTAGGGTTTTGATTAGTCCCCCACTTAGATTTTACCTTTGTGTCTCTTTGAGTCTTCTCTTCTCACCTCATAATCAAGGACTAAACCCTAAAGGCTTTAAGGCTTTGTGATTAGGCTTATGCCTGCATCCTTCTATTAGGATGGAGTGTATAACTTTAATCCTAAGTGTTAAACCCTTAATGTGTTTAACTCCTTTAATCAATCCACTTAATAATCATCAAGACATCAAGCTTATAACTTGGGCCTTGCATTAGGGTTCTAATTCTTCCTTAATTGGTTGAGAAGGACTAACACTAGTGTTAATGGACAAGTCCTCCTCAAGTTGTCTTACAAACCCTAAAATTCACTTCATCATCATATCATTAAATAAAATCCACTTAACCAAAGGCTTTGTTTTGTCATAAGTTTAATCCCTAATCATGTATTAAGTTGAGGAGCTTTCCTCAGCTTAAACATTCTCATCTATTATCCTTCTATTAGGATGGTGTAATGAGTCTGTTTAATCATTGATTATGGCTTAACCTCATTACTTAACACTAAACAAAAACCACAAAAATATCTAAATAATCACAAGTAGGTTCATGATCTTAACCCTACATCATGGTGATTAAGCGTGAGAAGCTGACTTCACACTTAAGGTATTCTCATTACCCCTAATCAGAGGGAAGATGTGATGAGTTTACTAAATCCATTGGTTTAGGCTTAAGCTCATTAACCTATGACAAACTTTCAAAAGCAATGAAAGATTGAAAACACAAAAACAAACAATAATCGTCTCCTCCAGGATTCTTTTCTCATCTCATTCACTCACAAACGAGAACCTGCTTCTTCCGTCTAATGCAAGACGGTTTGCACCTGAGCCAGACAGGTCATACACTTGAGCATAGACAGTAGGCAGTCCACAAGTCATTTCTTCTTTCAGTCTCTTTCCGTCGAACTACGGTGTTCTGACTTCCTCATTGCACGAGAGGATACGTAGGCATAACTTAATTGTTATCGAACAAAAGTCTCTGTATATACCCCCTCTTTCCAGCACCATTCTTTTAGCCTCATTATCATGAGCATTTCATTCTTCTTACACTGACACTGTACATTTATACACTTCACATTTCTTTGCACTAACACCTGTACATCCTTTTCCAGTTATTTTATACACAAATTGCACTGACACTACCCCTTTAAAACACAAATCTTTTAAGCGTGGATCCCGTCGAGTACGGCGGACAATCTGGGTGCTAATACCTTCCCAGGTTGTAACCAACCCCCTTTCTCAGTCTCTCTGGTTCGCAACCGTCTTATCCAAATATTTCTTAGGTTTATGCAGCATTACCTTTCCTTCGGGATAAAAATGCCTAGCTGGCGACTCTATTCATTTCCTGTGGGTTCACTCCTGTGTGTCCTCACATTCCTCCTTTCGCCGACCGTTCGCGTTGTCGCTCCCGACAAATGACACCGGGTCAGATGAAGGTACAGACGCGAACGGTCGGCGAAGGGAACAGTGAGAGCACACAGCCGTGAACTCACTGGAGAATGAATAGAGTCGCCAGCTAGGCATTTTTATCCCGGAGGAAAGGAAATGCTGCATAGGCCTAGAAAGATATGGATAAGACGGTTGCGAACCAGAGAGACTGAGAAAGGGGGTTGGTTACAACCTGGGAAGGTATTAGCACCCAGATTGTCCGTCGTACTCGACAGGATCCACGCTTGAAAGATTTGTGTTTTAAAGGGGTAGTGTCAGTGCAATCTGTGTATAAAGAGCTGAAAGCAATATGTACAGGTGTCAGTGTAAAGTGTATAAGTGATGTGAAGTATGAAAGTGTCAGTGTAAAGACAAGAATAAGATGCTCATGATAATGAGGCTCAAAGAATAATGCTGGAAGGAGGGGGAATGTACAGAGACTTTTGTTCGATAACTGTTAAGTTATGCCTACGTATCCTCTCGTGCAATGAGGAAGTCAGAACGCCGTAGTTCGACCCAAAGAGACTGAAAGGTGAATTGACTTGTGAACTGCTTGCTTGCCTATGCTCAAGTGTATGACCTGTCTGGCTCAGGTGCTAACTGTCTTGCATTAGACGGAAGAAGCGAGTTCTCGTTTGTGAGTGAGGATGATGAGAAAAGAATCCCGGAGGAGACGATTATTGTTTGTTTTTTTGTTTTCAGTCTTTTATTTCTTTTTTTGGATTTTTGTCATAGGATAATGAGCTTAAGTCTAAACCAATGGGTTAGTAAACTCATCACATCCTCCCTCTGATTAGGGGTAATGAGAATACCTTAAGTGTGAAGTCAGATTCTCACACTTAATCACCTTCGGTGTAGGATTAAGATCATTAACCTACTTGTGATTATTTAGATGTTTTTGTGATTTTTGTTTAGTGTTGAGTAATGAGGTTAAGCCACAATCAAGGATTAAACAGACCCATTACACCATCCTAAAAGAAGGATAATAGATGAGAATGTTTAAGCTGAGGAAGACTCCCCAACTTAATCCATGATTAGGGATTAAACCCATGACAAAACAAGCCTTTATTAAGTGGATTTTAGTTAATGGTATGATGATGAAGTGTTTTTTATGATTTGTAAGACAACTTGAGGGGGACTTGTCCATTAACACTAGGGTTAGTCCTTCTTAACCACTTAAGGAAGAATTAGAACCCTAATGCAAGGCCCAAGTTACAAGTGATGTCTTGATGATTATTAGATGAATTGATTAAGAGATTTAAACACCTTAAGGGTTCAAGACTTAGGATTAAAGTTATACACTCCATCCTAAGAGAAGGATGCAGGCATAAGCTTAATCACAAAGTCTTAAAGCCTTTAGGGTTTAGTCCCTGATTATGAGGTGAGAAGAGGAGACTCAAAGAGAGACACAAAGGTAAAACTATGGGGGGACTAATCAAAACCCTAATTCATTGTCATGCTTGGATGATCCTAAGGTTTGTGAGGTTTTCAAGAACAATCTTCAAAGGAGCCACCAGGAAGCAGATGAACAGGATCAAGAGAAGCAAAGTGACTTGCTTCATTCAAGAAGTCAAGTCACTTGAAGAAAGAAAGTGGGAGGAGAAGAATGAGCAAGCTCAAACTCAAACACAAATAAGAATGCAGCAATGGATGCAAGAGAGATGAAAAGAAAAGGTATGAGAAGTGAAGGCAAATCCACTTCTCAAGTTTACTTACCACCTGCAATGTTAGAAAGAAAATGCAATGCAATGCAAGATGAGATGAAATGATATGATGCTAAGCAAGACCAGAAGCATGTTGATGATGATTATGATGTTATGAGGTGCTGCAAACATGAGGCAAGACAATGGGGATGTTCATACAAGATCATGAATGCAAATGATGCAAGCTAAGGAACATGAAAAGTTATGAATCATACAAGACAAATGACATGGCAAATATGCAATGCAATGATCAAAGATGCTTTATACATGTCTTAAGATGTCAAATGGATCACAAGAATGCACAAAATGCAATGATAAGTCATGTTATGCAAGAGAATGCAAGAAGGATGCAAAAGAAAACCCAAATTAGGGTTTATGGATCAAACATCAAACACTAACCAAAAACAGAAGCAAAACCCTAAAGTAAAAATGGAAAATGGTACCCAAGGAAACCCTAGACCTATAATAAACCACTGCCCAAAGGGGAGCTCTCAACTCTCAACCAAACTCAAGATATGAATTTTCTAAGTTATTAGGGTTTTTTAGGGTTCTTAACAAAGGAAATGCCAAACAATTTGAAAATGCAAGAACAATTCATGGCCTTTTTATCCTTGAAAATACATGCTAAACACAAAACAATGCAAGAAGAACCAATGTCTCAACCTTCTTCAAAAGGCAGAAATGAATTTTCAAACATGTGATCAAAATAATGCATAAAAAATGATTTAATTCAATGAAAAATTCTTAAAATGCATCAAGATCAAAAAAGAAATTTGGTTTGAAGGTTGGACAATGTTTCTAAATGTCTTAGAACATTCCATGAATTTTTTTGTAATTTTTAAATACCTAAAAGTATTTTTAATTAATTAATTCTCATTAATCAATTAAAAATAATCTTTTAAATATTTAAAAATACTTTTTTGATGATAAAAATAAAATAAAAAATATTTTTGGGTCTTAAAAATTATTGAAACTCATGAGAAAAAGTTTCATAATTTTTAAGATATTTTTGCTATTTTTAAATAATTATGCAAAACAAAAGACAAATAAAAGAAAATAAATGAATTAAATCTGATTTAATGAAAAGTATTCAAATCCAACGCGTGAGATTCAAAGTTGCCAGGGCGGGAATTGACTTGGCGCGGGAATGAACGGCTCACATTCAAACTGGCTTAATTACACTTAACCCTAATTAAACAAACCCTAATGACTTTCAGGCGACCGGAACACTGTTCCGGTCGTCTTCTCCGGCAAGTCAAAACTACTATCTCACTGAATACGCATCAAATCACCACCAAACTCTCCAGATTTCATCCCTGAACATCATTAAACCTAACCCCTAACTTAAACCCCATTTATTTCCACTAAATCAAGAGAAACAAGCAAGAACAAATTTTCGGGCAAACTTTCAGATCAAGCATACAGCCTCAAAACTCAATCATTTTCAAAAGTAAAAGGTTCAATGCACTCAGGGGAACATAAGGATCATTTTAGAAACAAGAAAAGGGAGTTCTGGAAAAATGAAATTCCAAGGCTACCTGAATCGAAGCTTTGACTCCTGGCACTCTCTGGCTAGTTCTTTGGCTCAAACAGGTTCCAATGATCCCCCTTTGAAGCTTTGGATGCTTAGTTGGAGTTTAAAAAGTCTCTTGAGTGAATTTGCAGAAGTTCTGACCAAGGGCATGTGAAAATCGTATTTGAGTTATGGAGGGTTTCAGGTCAAGGTAGTGGGTGGTTTCTGGTCAGTGGAGCAAGATGAGTTGATGTGTGGAGTTTGTTTGAGTGTTCTTGGCTTGTAGAAGCAGATTCGAATGCTTTTGCTTTATGGAGTGAAAATGGTGAAATGGGGTTGTGGCTTGTTTCAGGCCTGGGTCTTGTGGGTTTGGGGTCAATGAAGCATGGTGATTTGATCTATGGACTTGGCTTTTGTGTTTGTAAGCTGAGAAAACAAATTCGAATGAATATGCAAAATGGAGTGTTTTGGTGTATGTGATGGTGGGGAGAGTTTCAGCCTTGCCTCTTCTTATGTTTAGCCAGCATTTGATCCACATAAACTAATCTCATTGGTCAGATGATGTGACCTGCCCTTTATTGATTGGTATGGCCACTTTTGCAAATTGTCAACCTTTGTGTAAGAGAGGCATGGGTTGTGTTCTAGGCTAGTACAAGTGTGTGGGCTGGCGCAGCATGGTGAGGGGAAAGGCTAGCTTGGTTCAGCACCCAAGGCAACAAGTGGTAGGAGGTGAAATGATGATTTTGCAAGTTGTTGCTCCTTTGTTCACATGTGAGAAATCTTGTTGTATGAACCATAAAACATGAGCAATACCTAGTCCAATCTGAACTTTATGACTTGTAGAAAGTTTGTGTAATGGTTTGAAATGAATTTGAGGCTGCAAGAGTCATTGATCCATGATTTTGCAAAATTCTCACCTAGGGCATGCCTTGAAAATCAATGATTTTATCCAACTTTGCATTGCCATAACTTTTGATCCAAGAAGAGTTTTATCATGTTCTTGTACTTTTTGAAAAGGGAAAGATGAGATCTACAACTTTCATGACCAAAGTTTTTCCATTTGAAGCCTTTTTGGATCATGAATCAAGGCTTGAAAATTGACCTAAAATGATGCATTCTTGAAAAGTCAACTATGCCCAAAAAGTCAACCTTTGCAAAAACCCTAAATTCTTGATTTCTAAGAACTTCAACCTTCTTCCATGATCAAATAAAGATCACATACACTCAAAATGATGAAGATCACCCATTGGTTGGGTCATTGGGGGCCTCAGATGCCCTGATTTTGCACTGACTTGTCTGAAAAGTCAACCCTTGATCAGATGACTTCCCCATGGAATTTCTTCATGAAAATTGATATGCATACTCCCTATACCATATAGAGACCAATGGAAACAAGAATGACCAAAAAAATTGGGGTTATGGCCTCTGAAACCAAAACCCTAATTTTCAGTCAACTGTGTAGTTCAAGCTGGCCCTGCATCCACTCAAACCCTAGTTCTTGTGATTCCTCTGCAATTTTGACTTTGAGGAGATAGAATATGATGTAGGAACACACATGGACCCCTTTAAGTTGATTGGTGGCCTTTGGAATGGCTCAAGATGCTTTGGGATTGCTCAGATCACAAACCCTAGGTGCAGATGCCTTAGAAACTATCCAGTGAATCAAAAATGAGATATGAGATGATGTGGTTGTGTTTATGCATATGAAATGATCACAAGCCATGGTGTGAATGGGTGAGGGCAAATTTGGGGTGTTTACAGCTGCCCCTATTCAAACATGAGTTAGCTGTGCAGGATGTAAGCAACGGCTTAACAGGCGAACAAGATAACTTGTGGTTGAATACCAAAGACAGTCCAAAATTTGCACTCACAGAATGAAAAAGAAAAGGGATATAGATTGTAAGATCAAAACAAAGTATATCGTAAAGTATGGGCGACGGAGGACGACCGTCGAGCAGAGGACGACTGCTGGGTAAGGTGGTATGTGAAGCAAAGCGGTGACGGGGACGGCCGACATGCTGGTAAAGTGTATAAAGCAATGACGGGGACGGCCGACATGCTGGGGATAAAAGGTAAAGCTAAGACGGGGACGGCCGACTAGCTGGGGAAAATAAAATATCATGATGGGGACGGCCATCAAGATAAAGCTGCAAAATTCTGAGGATTAATGAAACATGACGGGGACGGCCATCAAGTTCATAAAGGTAAAGTAACCAACGATGGGGACGGCCATCGGGCTAAAAAGGAAAAGGGACCACGACGGGGACGGCCATCGGGTTAAAGAATGAATGAAATAAACAGATGATGGGGTACGGTCATCAAAGGTGAAGGACGATCACCTAGCAGGGGACGGCTGCTCTGTTGGGGATAAAAGGAATATGATGGGGACGGCCATCAAAGGTGGAGGACGACCACCTGGCAGGGTACGGCTGCCGAAAATATCAACGATGGGGACGGCCATCGGATAGAAAAGGTCAACGATGGGGGCGGCCATCGGACGAGCAAGATGGAGGACGACCATCAAGAAGTGGAGGACGACCACTCAGCAGGGGACGGCTGCTCTCGAGGTTTATCATAACACAGGACGAGTGTTAGATACCCAAAATCAACAATGGGGACGGCCATTGGATAAAGTGGTGAAGGACGATCATCAAGAAGGTGGAGGACGACCACCTAGCAGGGGACGACTGCTAAAATCAACGATGGGGACGGCCATCGGATGAGCATGATGGAGGACGACCATCAAGAAGTGGAGGACGACCACTCAGCAGGGTACGGCTGCTCTCAAAGGTATCATAACACAGGACGAGTGTTAGATAAAAAAGGAAAATTTGTTGGCAATCTACTGGGGAGATAGTAAACACGGACGAGCGCTTACATCCAAGAAACAAAAGGTATAAGTGTTTGGTATTGTGTATAGATTAAAGATGCGGACGAGCATCCTTAAGACTATGATACGGACGAGTATCATGTAGAAAAAAACTGACACAAGCTCTGAGATGATGATACGGACGAGTATCAACAAAGAACAAAGACTACTGTCGAATCTGTGGGGATATAAGTGGTGATGTATACAAGATACGGACGAGTATCTGTATAAGCGTACCATGAGTAGTGAGTATTGTATTTGTATGGATGAGTGCTTATCTGCTGGGGAGAATGACACGGACGAGTGTCAAGAGAGAAAAGTATAATATTAACAAGTGTGAGTTGATAAAGGTGTAAGCGACTGCGCTGGGGATATGACACGGACGGGTGTCAAAAAGGGTGTATATACAAGTATATGTGAGTGCAAAGAGGATGTCTTTGGCTTTCTGCTGGGACATGACACGGACGGGTGTCAGGACGTATCTGTAATGAGGGTGATTTTGTTTGTAGAGTGTATTCAGGCGACCTGTGGGAAAGATGACACGGGTGGGTGCCAAAAAGTGTATACACTGGTGTTTGTGATTGTGGGGCAACTGCTTTTGCTGGGACTCTGATGGGGATTCTGGGGAAAGTAATCTGTATTCACAAGCGTTTAATTCATAACATGACTTATGATTATGCTATGCATTTGATTTTTGCCGTAATGCTCCGCATTAGACGGAATGCTACGCTCTGGGGGGTGAATATGATGCGGATGCCATGATTATGCAAAGGGGCACAGATCCGGGATTCGGATCCCATTGCTGCGAAGATCTCTGGTCGATCTGCTTGAAGTGGACCTCCCAGCTGGGGATGAGATCATTGGTAGATCTGATGATGTATCTGCTTGGGGATATATGTCACCGGTTGGCATATCCTTGTAAATGAGAGACCCAGCTGGGGTTTGTAGAAGCTTTCTTCACTCTGTTGTGATCTCTTCGTGCGTTGCTCTTCCGAATAGAGGCTTGAAGCTCTGTGGGGAGATGATTCCCTGATTTCTGTATTCTGTTGAGGAAGAATGGCCGTTCGACTGGGGAATTGAGAGGCAACTCAGCTGGGGAGAGCAACGGGGAGCAACTCAGCTGGGGAAAGAGCATCTCGGATGCTGAGATGGAGTGTATGCTGATTTGGCAGCTCCGCTGGGGAAATGGGCATCCTCCAGTGCCATGTGGAAGATAGACCAAGTTGATAATGCTTCGCCTACTTGCTGAGACGTAACCTGCATGCCCCTGGTTGCGTTCTGGATACCTGCAATCCTGCAAAGACAAAGGAACGTACAAAAGGTCCCGAGGTATCCCTTATTGGATTCCGTCATAGGAGTTAAGTACTTTCGAGAATAATCACATTCCCTGCAAGCATGTTTTATTTTATTTTTTTTTAGAGAAAGGCATCTGTACTTATGCAATTGTATTTTTAGAGATATCAGACAACTCTTTGCAAAACATAAATGTAAAACGAAACATGACTGAAAATCTGATTTTATTAATTCATGTGCCCTGAATTGGCAAGATACAGTCAAAGAAACATATCTCCTGAAATGAGGAGATTGTTACAAATTGAGGAATAAAGTGGTGGCGGTGTTGACGACGCTTTCAAGGAGCTTCCTCTTCTGCTACGACTCGTATGACAATGACGTTCTTCTCGTCTTGCTTTCTGGAGAGAGTTGATTCTGATTGAAGCTTGATCCTTTGGAAGCTTACCAAGTTGTAGGTGATGCAGACGAACTCAGAATGCAGTTGTTCGCTTATTCCCTTATTTTGCATGGATCGCCCTTTCAGGTTTTCAATCCATCGGGATACCCATTTTTGCCTGAGCTGTCCAATGCGGCTTTTCAACCCAGCGGGTATACATTTTTTTTCCAGTTATTTCCCTTACTTTTGCCCGAGTCTTTTATTCTGTTTTTGACTCGCCGGGATGCCCTATTTTTGCCTGGACTTACATTCTGTTTTTATGTCCAGCGGGTCGTTTTATGCGAAGTATTTTTTAACTGCATCTGAATTCACAGGGGACGGGAAGTCTTCACCATCCATGGTACTGAGCATCAGTGCTCCACCAGAGAAAACTTTCTTTACAACAAATGGTCCTTCATAATTTGGAGTCCATTTGCCCCTGTGGTCTGTATGAGGAGGGAGGATTCTTTTTAGCACAAGATCTCCCACTTGGTACTCTCGGTGCCTGACTTTCTGATCGAAGGCCTTCTTCATTCTCTTCTGATATAACTGCCCATGACAGATTGCAGCTAATCTTTTCTCTTCGATCAGACTCAGTTGTTCAAGTCGGGACCGAACCCATTCTGCTTCACTCAGTTTAACATCCATTAATACCCGTAGAGAGGGTAATTCAACTTCAACAGGTAGGACTGCTTCCATACCATACACAAGCTGATACGGTGTTGCCCCAGTGGACGTTCTGATTGACGTGCGGTACCCATGCAAGGCAAACGGTAGCATTTCATGCCAGTCTTTGTAGGTGACTACCATCTTTTGCACAATCTTCTTAATATTCTTATTTGCCGCCTCGACAGCGCCGTTCATCTTTGGCCTGTAAGGAGAAGAATTGTGATGTTGGATCTTGAAGTCCCGGCACAGTTCTGCCATCATCTTGTTGTTTAGATTGGAACCATTATCAGTAATGATCCGCTCGGGAACTCCGTATCGACAGACGATATCTCTCTTCAGAAATCTGGCTACCACTTGTCTTGTAACGTTTGCATACGAGGCTGCTTCGACCCACTTGGTGAAATAGTCAATGGCGACCAGGATGAATCTGTGGCCATTCGAAGCAGTTGGCTCAATCTTACCAATCATATCAACGCCCCACATGGCAAAGGGCCATGGTGAAGACATGATGTTCAAAGGGTTGGGAGGCACATGCACCTTATCTGCGTAGATCTGGCATTTATGGCATTTTCTGGCGTAAGCACAACAGTCTGCATCCATCGTGATCCAGTAATAGCCTGATCTTAACAACTTCTTAGCCATGGCATGCCCTCCTGCATGGGTACCAAAAGAGCCTTCGTGCACTTCATGCATCAACAGATCTGCTTCTGTCTTGTCAACACATCTGAGGAGTACCATATCAAAGTTCCTTTTGTATAAAGACCCATCAGTGTTCAGAAAGAAACTTCCAGCAAGCCTTCTCAAGGTCTTCTTATCATTGGAAGATGCCCCAGGTGGGTATGTTTGATCCTCCAAGAAGCACTTAATGTCATGGAACCAAGGTTTATCATCTTTTACAACATCCGCTGCAAATACATATGCTGGTCTGTCAAGTCTAGACACTGAAATCTGAGGTACAAAGTTGGCCGTTTGAACTTTGATCATGGATGAAATGGTAGCAAGAGCATCTGCAAACTGATTCTCGTCTCGAGGGATATACTCAAGCTTGACTGTTGTAAAGAAAGTCAGTAACCTTCTTGTATAATCCCTGTAAGGTATCAGATGATCTTGGTGGGTGTACCATTTTCCGTTGGTTTGATTGACTACCAAAGCTGAATCTCCGAATACGGTCAATGTCTTGATCCTGAGGTCGATGGCTTCCTCAAGACCCATAATGCAAGCTTCGTATTCAGCTTCGTTGTTAGTGCAGTTGAAAGTGAGTCTTGCCGAGAAAGGCATGTGAACTCCTTTAGGTGTAATGAGTACTGCACCAACACCACGACCATTCATGTTAACAGCCCCATCAAACATCATAGTCCATTCTTCTTCCGGGTCAGGCCCTTCAGTGTGAATAGGCTCTTCGTGATCTTTTGCTTTAATGAACATGATGTCTTCATCAGGGAAGTCAAATCTCATAGGCTGGTAGTCATCAATGGGTTGCTCAGCAAGATATTCAGATAGTACACTGCCCTTGATGGCTTTCTGAGATGTGTACTGTATGTCGTATTCTGTGAGAATCATCTGCCATCTTGCAACCCGTCCGGTAAGAGCTGGCTTCTCGAAAATGTACTTAACTGGATCCATTTTTGAGATTAATAAGGTAGTGTGGGTCAACATATACTGTCTCAGTCGGCGAGCAGCCCACGCTAAAGCACAGCAAGTTTTCTCGAGCAGTGAATAACGCTGTTCACAGTCGGTAAACTTTTTGCTTAGGTAGTATATTGCATACTCTTTTCGACCAGACTCGTCATGCTGGCCCAGCACACACCCCATCGACTCTTCTAATACTGTCAAGTACATTATCAGAGGTCTTCCTTCAACTGGAGGCATAAGGATTGGAGGTTCTTGCAGATATTCCTTGATCTTGTCAAAAGCCTTCTGGCAATCTTCGTTCCACCTGACCGTTTGCTCCTTTCTTAACAGCTTGAACAAGGGTTCACAGGTTGCTGTGAGGTGAGATATGAACCGGGAGATGTAGTTCAATCGACCTAAGAACCCTCGAACTTCTTTCTCAGTTTTAGGTGCAGGCATTTCTTGAATAGCCTTGACTTTATCAGGGTCAACTTCAATCCCTTTCTCGCTTACAATAAAGCCCAGCAGCTTACCGGATCGCACCCCGAATGTGCATTTGTTGGGGTTCAGCTTCAATTGGTATTTCCTCAGACGCTTGAACAACTTGAGCAGATTTACCAGGTGATCTTCCTCTGTAAGGGACTTGGCGATCATATCATCCACATAGCATTCTATTTCCTTGTGGATCATATCGTGGAATAATGTCACCATAGCCCGTTGATATGTTGCACCAGCATTCTTCAGTCCGAATGGCATCACTTTGTAACAGAACGTGCCCCAGGGTGTAATGAATGTTGTCTTCTCCATGTCTTCAGGTGACATCTTGATCTGATTATATCCTGAAAATCCATCCATGAAGGAGAATACCGAGAACTGAGCCGTGTTATCCACCAATACGTCAATGTGAGGTAATGGGAAGTCATCTTTCGGGCTGGCTCTGTTCAGGTCCCGGTAGTCAACACACATTCTTACTTTGCCATCTTTCTTAGGCACAGGTACTATGTTAGCAACCCACGGCGGGTAGCTAGTTACAGCAAGGAACCCGGCGTCCCATTGCTTTTGTACCTCTTCCTTGATTTTCATAGCCATGTCTGGGCGAGTCCGGCGCAACTTCTGTTTAACTGGCGGGCATTCTTCCCTCAAAGGCAGCTTGTGCACAACAATGTCGGTATCCAACCCTGGCATATCTTGATACGACCAAGCAAACACATCAACATACTCTTGAAGCAGATCTATCAGTTGTCTCTTCACTGAGTCTTGCAAGCCGGCCCCGATTTTAACTTCTTTCACATTTTCTTCCGTACCAAGATTAATCACTTCAATCTCCTCCTGATGAGGAGTAATAACCTTTTCCTCCTGTCTCAACAACCTGGCTAGCTCTTCAGGAAGCTCATATTCTTCATCAACCCCTTCATCAGCTTGATTGATTGGATTGTCAAAGTCATACGATGTCATAGCTGTGCTGTTGTCGGTGCTGTCAGGAAGGCACTCTCTGCAAGGGTTAAGTTCGTCCATTTTAGTGATTGATTTTAATCTTGCTTTTAGAAAAAGTGAAATGAAGTTGTCATTTTGAAAACACCGCCATTTATTTTTGTACAAAAAGAAAAATGGAAAAACAGTGAGCATAAAAGAAAAAGACTCGTTTGCAAAAAGATGTCTGATATTTCATTAATTTAATCTTGTTTGCACAAAAGTACAGATGGCCCTGGTTACAAAATGAGTCTTGTCATCTTGGGCAAGATGCAAGACTTGGATGCATGCTATATAAAAATACAGGAAATAATAATTACTCTGCTCGAGTAACACTTATAATTTCCTGGGAAGACCAGTTCGAGACACTGCTCCCCGGGATCTTCGGACGAATCCAATTCTCCAGATTGCGCTCCTCTTCCAGCTCGTCTTCCAAACAGTTGATAGCATCGGGGGTAAGCATCCCCCCACTGACAAAACCAGGCTCTGCAGCAGTCTTTGCTTGATGTTGAGTTGGTCTGTAACCCAACCCAAACTTGTCCTTCTTCTCCTCCACAGCTAAGACCTTGCCCCAGCCTTGGGCAGTTCCTTCTTCAACAACCTTCCGGGCTTGTTGATAAGACGACATTGGGGTACCAGATACAGCAGATGCTTCATTCACATTCAGCGCTTCAAACCCCTGGCTCATTGTTTCATGGATCTCTCCATCCATTTCAATGTACTTGTAGGTTGCCAGGTGGCTGACAAAAATGTCCTCCTCTCCACAGATTGTGACAACTTGACCTTCCCACTCAAATTTTAACTTTTGGTGAAGGGTAGACGTTATTGCGCCGGCGGCGTGAATCCAGGGTCTGCCCAACAAACAGCTGTAGGCGGGCTGAATGTCCATCACATAAAAGATAGTTTTAAAGGTCTGTGGGCCAATTGTCACAGGCAGCTCAATCTCTCCCAGAACCGATCTCTTAGAACCATCAAAGGCTCTTACTACCAGGTTGCTGGGCCTCAATGCCAATCCATCATATTCAAGCTTCACCAGAGCCTTCTTTGGTAAGACATTCAGGGAAGAACCTGTGTCCACCAGCACATGAGAAAGGACAGCTCCTTTGCATTCCAGGGTTATGTGCAAGGCTTTGTTGTGATTGCGGCCATCCACTGTCAAGTCAGAATTGGTAAACCCTAGCCCATTGCTAGCAGTAACATTTCCAACCACGGTTTCCAATTGGTTGACAGTTATCTCCTCAGGCACGTAAGCTGCGTGCAGGACTTTAAGTAGTGCATTCCGATGGGCTTCGGAGCACATAAGCAGTGAGAGGATGGAGATTTTGGATGGCGTCTGGTGAAGCTGATCCACAACTTTGTAATCACTCTTTTTGATGATTCGCATAAACTCATCAACTTCCTGATCAAATGGAGTTTTCAGGGCTTCTTTGGCAGCTGAATCTTCCTGCACCGGGCCTTTACCCTTTGCCTTGGCAGCAGCTTCTGCTTCGGCTGTAGGTCTTTGAACTTGTGAAGCAAAGAGACGTCCGCTTCGAGTGAAGCCTCCGCCTCCCCCCACATTATCTACTTGTGGTGCAGGTATTGATGTTTCCAGAGTGATTCTTTTTCCTTCGCAATACAAGTCAGAGCCATAGTGCCAGGGGATGGCCCTATTGCTTTCATATGGTACTGGTCCAGGCACCGTGACAGTGACTGGACTGATTGCTGCTGCTGAAGGGACTGTAATTGTTTGTGGATCATAAAAGATTGTAACCGGTGCTCTGGTGGGAGCAGCACCTTCTGAATGGTAAGCGGAGTTATTTTCAGGATCGTAGAATATGGTAACAGTGGAGACATCTTCATGATTGATTGCTGGTGTTGTAGGAGGTCCTGTTGGAAGGACTGTTGTTGTTGCTGATGGAGAGTCGAAATGGAATGAAGCTGAAGTTGTAGCAGGAGAAACTGTTGTAAACTGATCATTTGGAAGGACAGGTGGAGTACTTGTTGATGGTGCTGATGAATTGTCGGGAACAATAGTTGCTGCATTTGTAGGAGGTTCTGAAACCGTTGTTGATGAAGTTGCCGGATTTGTCGGAAATGATGTAGTGATCTGTAGCAAGCCACTCTGAATAAGGCTGTCAATGCCATTCCTTAAATCTTCACACCCATTCCATGAAATATTGCAGTATGGGCACCCTAGTTCACACCCCGGAAATATATTGTTTTCACGGAGCTGAGCTTTGATTTCCACCAATGGTGTCCGGATCTGATCCACACTAGTTATTAAATAAGACGGTTGGTCTTCTTCAATAGCGTTAATTCGAGGACCACCATGGTTTGGCATTGGGTTTTTATTGACATTGGGCGGAGGTGCAAAATTCAGAGCCTTGGAGTCTACCAAGTCTTGTACCTTCATATGCAGAGCCCTGCATTTTTCTGTACTGTGACCAGGTGCGTTCGAATGGAAAGCACACCTAGCATTGGAGTCATAGTTTCTTGGCAGACTGTTGGGATCCGGAGGTGCCAACGTTCTTAGCTCAACTAGGTTGAGTTTCAGAAGTTGTGGCAGCAAGGCAGCATACGGCATTGGGATCGGGTCGATCACTCTGTTAGCTTGGGATGGCCTTTGTTGGAATGGCCTCTGTTGATTGTTGTTGTTGGAGTTGTTGCTGTTGTAGTTTCTTGGAGGATATTGATTCTGCTGATGATACTGAGGTTGTTGTTGGAAGCTTTGTTGAGGAGGTTGATAGACTGGCTGTGGATGAGCTGGAGCAGGGATAGTGACTGCTGCTATTGACCTTTGAGCATATTGGGGCCTACCCCTGTTGGTGTGAATGGCATTGGTCTCGCCAGTTCTTCTCGGGCCTGCAAAAGGCTTTCTTGTACTACTGGACGAGCTTGCACCGTTGTCTGAGATCTTTCCCATTTTTAACAGGCTTTCAATTCTCTCCCCAGCTATAACAACATCCGCAAAGCTAGTGGAAGAGAAAGCAGCTAACCTGTCAATATAGGTCCCCTGAAGAGTGTTCATAAACATGTCTGCCATTTCTCTCTCTGACATTGGTGGTTGAACAGCAGCAGCCAATTGCCTCCATCTTTGAGCATATTCTCTGAAGCTCTCCCTTGAAGACTGTGACATTCCCATTAGGAGGGTCCTGTTGGGTGCCATATCTAGATTATACTGATACTGTCTGACGAAGGCTTCTGCCAGGTCCTTCCAGCATCTAATTGTTGCTCTTGTCAGATGGGAATACCACTCCCTTGATGCTCCAGTCAAGCTATCTTCAAAATAGAACATCCACAGTTTCTCATCCATTGTATAGGCCTTCAGCCTTCCCAGAAATGATTGCAAATGAGTCCGGGGGCATGAGGTCCCATTATACTTTTCGAAACATGGAGGCTTGAACTTGTGGGGAATCCTGACCCCTTCTACTAAACCCATGTCCATGACGTCGAAGCCCAAAGAATTTTGAGACTCCAGGGACCTCAACTTCTCAGCTATTTCTTCCAATCGTCTATCATATGTTTCTTCTCCGGCACCCATTACTGTATACTGGTCCTCCTGAGGATCTTCTTGAAGTATTCTGGCTGCAGTGGCTGTTCCTTGAACATTTGCAGGGATGTTAACCTCAGGATGGAGATGTGGACCAAACACAGGGGGGGTAACATGTGGTTGTACCCTTTCATTGTTACTGGTGCCTGCAGTTCCTACATGAGGCTCCTCTTGATTTTGCCTCTCCACCATGGCCCTTAGTCTCTCCTGGCTCTGAGCCATGTTGTTCATAACTTCCATGAACTGCGTCATCTGCGTTCTCATCTCTAACCTTTCGTTTGCCATCTGGTTTCTGACCTCCGTAAGGTCTTGTTGCATCTGATCCATCTGAATTCCCGGAAGGTTGTTTCTAGTTGGGTACCTGTGAGGCCTGTTGAGAGGAAATACCCGGCGGCGAGCAATAATTCCTGAACATCACAACAGAGGTTAGCAACAACAAAACAAAAACCTACAAAACAAACAAAAGGGTTAGCATGCAATGCAGTTATGCTTATTTGTTCTCAAGGTATCCGGTTTGGTCTTCAGTTTTGACCCTTCTAGACCCTTGAAGATGATGCTGTTGAAGTTGCTTTTGATGTGATCCCAGATAGAAACCAACACAAATATATTACAAAGGCGAAATAATACAATTTGTTCATTTTACAACACAAACCCTCAAAGGGGCCAAAATACATCACATAAAGCAAAAGTACATGGAAAAGGAACAACAACAAGCAAATGATCAAACTCCAAGGCCAAACTCATCCTCACGAACTTCCTTGAGAAGTGCTTCGGTCACAGGATCAGCCGGATGCTCCGTGAGACTTCTGATGAGAAGGTTTCTTGTTGCAACAGCTGCAGCCAATTTCTTGTTCTGACTTTGGTCCTTAGACCTCTTCAATCCTGCTTTGATTTTCAGCTCTGATATTTCCTCCTGGGCTGCTGCCAGGGCTTTTTCCATCTGCTCCATCTTGTCCTGAACTCTCTTGTCTTCTAGAGTACGGGCCTCAGTGATCCGGACCCACCTGGCCTGACTCTCTTTCAGGTACAAGTCTGTCCTTGCTCTTTGAAACTGGGCTTCTTTACAAGCATTCTTCAGAATCTGTTCACCAGCCTTAGACTTGTTGATATAATCTCCAGACTTCTCAATTTTGGTCAAGTGTTCCACTCTCAGTTTCTCCAATCTCTCAATCTCCCTCACACCTTCACTCCTCTCCCTGAGGGTCTTCTGCAAGGCTTGGGTTAACTTCTCATTCCTTTCCTTCAAGCTCTCAAACTCTTCCAAACTGATAGTGGCAGGGGGTGGTGCTGAAGATGACTCAGGCGTGTCTTCTATGGTAAAGGGCATTCCAGAGAATTGGGCCCTAGCATGGGACCACTCATAATATTGGACTGATGCCACATTATTGCACTTCCCCAGAATGGTGATTCCCTTGGTTTGAACATGATCCCAGGCCCAGGCAGCCTGCCTAACAACAGCCAAACTAATCTTGTTCTCACAATAGAGGGTCTCAACCAAGTCTTGTTCCCTAGGAGTATGAACTAGTGCATAGCCCAATTGCCTCTTGAACAGCAGAGGGTTGTAGTTGATACTTCCCTTAACTCCTATCAAAGGCACATTGGGAAAGTGCCCACAGCTGGTGATCATATCTCTGCCCTTGGTGCTCTGAGTACACCATCTGATATCTGCTGAAGTGAGAGTAGTGAGCCTCTTAGCCCAGTTGCTTTGCTGATGAGGATTGAGAAATGCATCTGTCCTGGGTAGATGCCTGAGAAGCCAAGCATGAAATAATGGAGCACAAATCCTCACTAATCTTCCCCTCTGCTTCTCATTCCTCTGATGGACTGAGTAATAGAGATCACCCAGTAAAGTTGGCACAGGGTTCTTCAGGATGAACAAGTGGATTGCATTCTTGCTAATGAAACGGGGCTCATCTGCAAACAACACAATTCCATATATACTTAAGGCCAACAGAGCACAAACAGCTCTCCATTCCCCCAGGGAAGCCTTCAGACTAGCTTGAGAAATCAGGAAGTCCAGATGAAATCCAGGGATCCCAGCTTTAGAGGTCATATGCTGCTCAATCAAAACAGGCTCCAGATACAAAGCTTTTGCTACCTCTCCATTGCTTGGAAAGACCATTTCAGGGTTGAATGGGATTTCTCTTTTGATGGGCAGGCCAGTCAATGATGAGTATTCTTCCAGAAGAGGCCCCAACTGAAAGTCTTGAAAGGTGAAACATCTCAATGGGGGATCATAGAACTGGATGCAAGTGTGGATGAGGCTCCTCTGTGAAGGGTCCAGATCCATAACCATGTCCAGTATATCTCCATGATGCTCCCTGAACAAAGGAATGTGATCTGGAGTGATCAGGGTTTGGATCCTCCTGATGTCTGACAAGTCTGGTTGGAAGAAATGATAGGTGATGTTGCTTTTCTTTGGAGCCATGATGCTGAAGACTGAGTAGAGTGCTGATGAAGATGCTGAAAGAATGAGCCACTGATTGGCTGGTGCAAGTAACTGAAGTATGGCTGACAGGCTGAAGCAAGTGCTGATGGAGATGGGTCAATATAACAGATGGGGTCAAAACCAAAACCAGATGAAAATGGATACCCTGAAACACAAATAAGCACATGTTAATATGATGCAATGAGTATGTATGCAAATGAAATGCAAGGGTTTGTGACTGAGCTGGATCTGATTAACTGCCTTGGTATAGGTCCATGTGTGTCCAAGAATCCCAGATGGAGGTCTATAAAATCCAGTAACCAGGGTGGGGGGACTCAAATAAAGAGCCACAAGTCCAGGGTTTTAGAATCACAAGAACTATCCAACATGGAGCATTCTTAACAAAGTCAAAGTAACAGGGTATTCTGAGGTCAAGGTACCTGCAAACCTGTAAACAGCCCAACCCCCTCACAGGTGGTGATCTAGAACAAGGATCCTCAGACTTGGATCAGTTATGAGAAGTGTAAACACTTCTAACCCGGAGGTACAGTGTTTACAATAACCATAACAATTCCTCCTCTAATTCACCTCAATTTCTGAAGGTCAATACTAAAAAGGTCATCCAGACTTAGCAGGCTTCCCAGATAGCCCTAGCATTGCAGGAAATCTGCAACACAGAGTTCTCAAGAAGAAACCCATATCTGAACCGTGTTTCATATTCCCGCACCAGACCGAAATGGAATGGGAAAGAATATGATTCACTATAGCCTAGGTGTCACTCAGGTCCTAGGTATAGGACCTTAACTCTCAATGGAACACCCACCCACCAAAGAAAAACCAGATCCAGCCAGCACAGTATGACAGTATGAAAAATATAAAGCTATAAAGAAAGCAATAAATCAACTGTACATAAAGCAATAAACAAAAATAAATACAAGCACAAATAAGCACATAACACCCCAGTAAACACAAATCAAACAAGCGCTAGGAGGAACCCACAAAAAGAACCAGAAGCCCTGGTTGCAGTATAAGGGTCCCCAGCAGAGTCGCCAAGCTGTCGCTCCCGACAAATGACACCGGGTCAGATGAAGGTACAGACGCGAACGGTCGGCGAAGGGAACAGTGAGAGCACACAGCCGTGAACTCACTGGAGAATGAATAGAGTCGCCAGCTAGGCATTTTTATCCCGGAGGAAAGGCAATGCTGCATAGGCCTAGAAAGATATGGATAAGACGGTTGCGAACCAGAGAGACTGAGAAAGGGGGTTGGTTACAACCTGGGAAGGTATTAGCACCCAGATTGTCCGTCGTACTCGACGGGATCCACGCTTGAAAGATTTGTGTTTTAAAGGGGTAGTGTCAGTGCAATCTGTGTATAAAGAGCTGAAAGCAATATGTACAGGTGTCAGTGTAAAGTGTATAAGTGATGTGAAGTATGAAAGTGTCAGTGTAAAGACAAGAATAAGATGCTCATGATAATGAGGCTCAAAGAATAATGCTGGAAGGAGGGGGAATGTACAGAGACTTTTGTTCGATAACTGTTAAGTTATGCCTACGTATCCTCTCGTGCAATGAGGAAGTCAGAACGCCGTAGTTCGACCCAAAGAGACTGAAAGGTGAATTGACTTGTGAACTGCTTGCTTGCCTATGCTCAAGTGTATGACCTGTCTGGCTCAGGTGCTAACTGTCTTGCATTAGACGGAAGAAGCGAGTTCTCGTTTGTGAGTGAGGATGATGAGAAAAGAATCCCGGAGGAGACGATTATTGTTTGTTTTTTTGTTTTCAGTCTTTTATTTCTTTTTTTGGATTTTTGTCATAGGATAATGAGCTTAAGTCTAAACCAATGGGTTAGTAAACTCATCACATCCTCCCTCTGATTAGGGGTAATGAGAATACCTTAAGTGTGAAGTCAGATTCTCACACTTAATCACCTTCGGTGTAGGATTAAGATCATTAACCTACTTGTGATTATTTAGATGTTTTTGTGATTTTTGTTTAGTGTTGAGTAATGAGGTTAAGCCACAATCAAGGATTAAACAGACCCATTACACCATCCTAAAAGAAGGATAATAGATGAGAATGTTTAAGCTGAGGAAGACTCCCCAACTTAATCCATGATTAGGGATTAAACCCATGACAAAACAAGCCTTTATTAAGTGGATTTTAGTTAATGGTATGATGATGAAGTGTTTTTTATGATTTGTAAGACAACTTGAGGGGGACTTGTCCATTAACACTAGGGTTAGTCCTTCTTAACCACTTAAGGAAGAATTAGAACCCTAATGCAAGGCCCAAGTTACAAGTGATGTCTTGATGATTATTAGATGAATTGATTAAGAGATTTAAACACCTTAAGGGTTCAAGACTTAGGATTAAAGTTATACACTCCATCCTAAGAGAAGGATGCAGGCATAAGCTTAATCACAAAGTCTTAAAGCCTTTAGGGTTTAGTCCCTGATTATGAGGTGAGAAGAGGAGACTCAAAGAGAGACACAAAGGTAAAACTATGGGGGGACTAATCAAAACCCTAATTCATTGTCATGCTTGGATGATCCTAAGGTTTGTGAGGTTTTCAAGAACAATCTTCAAAGGAGCCACCAGGAAGCAGATGAACAGGATCAAGAGAAGCAAAGTGACTTGCTTCATTCAAGAAGTCAAGTCACTTGAAGAAAGAAAGTGGGAGGAGAAGAATGAGCAAGCTCAAACTCAAACACAAATAAGAATGCAGCAATGGATGCAAGAGAGATGAAAAGAAAAGGTATGAGAAGTGAAGGCAAATCCACTTCTCAAGTTTACTTACCACCTGCAATGTTAGAAAGAAAATGCAATGCAATGCAAGATGAGATGAAATGATATGATGCTAAGCAAGACCAGAAGCATGTTGATGATGATTATGATGTTATGAGGTGCTGCAAACATGAGGCAAGACAATGGGGATGTTCATACAAGATCATGAATGCAAATGATGCAAGCTAAGGAACATGAAAAGTTATGAATCATACAAGACAAATGACATGGCAAATATGCAATGCAATGATCAAAGATGCTTTATACATGTCTTAAGATGTCAAATGGATCACAAGAATGCACAAAATGCAATGATAAGTCATGTTATGCAAGAGAATGCAAGAAGGATGCAAAAGAAAACCCAAATTAGGGTTTATGGATCAAACATCAAACACTAACCAAAAACAGAAGCAAAACCCTAAAGTAAAAATGGAAAATGGTACCCAAGGAAACCCTAGACCTATAATAAACCACTGCCCAAAGGGGAGCTCTCAACTCTCAACCAAACTCAAGATATGAATTTTCTAAGTTATTAGGGTTTTTTAGGGTTCTTAACAAAGGAAATGCCAAACAATTTGAAAATGCAAGAACAATTCATGGCCTTTTTATCCTTGAAAATACATGCTAAACACAAAACAATGCAAGAAGAACCAATGTCTCAACCTTCTTCAAAAGGCAGAAATGAATTTTCAAACATGTGATCAAAATAATGCATAAAAAATGATTTAATTCAATGAAAAATTCTTAAAATGCATCAAGATCAAAAAAGAAATTTGGTTTGAAGGTTGGACAATGTTTCTAAATGTCTTAGAACATTCCATGAATTTTTTTGTAATTTTTAAATACCTAAAAGTATTTTTAATTAATTAATTCTCATTAATCAATTAAAAATAATCTTTTAAATATTTAAAAATACTTTTTTGATGATAAAAATAAAATAAAAAATATTTTTGGGTCTTAAAAATTATTGAAACTCATGAGAAAAAGTTTCATAATTTTTAAGATATTTTTGCTATTTTTAAATAATTATGCAAAACAAAAGACAAATAAAAGAAAATAAATGAATTAAATCTGATTTAATGAAAAGTATTCAAATCCAACGCGTGAGATTCAAAGTTGCCAGGGCGGGAATTGACTTGGCGCGGGAATGAACGGCTCACATTCAAACTGGCTTAATTACACTTAACCCTAATTAAACAAACCCTAATGACTTTCAGGCGACCGAAACACTGTTCCGGTCGTCTTCTCCGGCAAGTCAAAACTACTATCTCACTGAATACGCATCAAATCACCACCAAACTCTCCAGATTTCATCCCTGAACATCATTAAACCTAACCCCTAACTTAAACCCCATTTATTTCCACTAAATCAAGAGAAACAAGCAAGAACAAATTTTCGGGCAAACTTTCAGATCAAGCATACAGCCTCAAAACTCAATCATTTTCAAAAGTAAAAGGTTCAATGCACTCAGGGGAACATAAGGATCATTTTAGAAACAAGAAAAGGGAGTTCTGGAAAAATGAAATTCCAAGGCTACCTGAATCGAAGCTTTGACTCCTGGCACTCTCTGGCTAGTTCTTTGGCTCAAACAGGTTCCAATGATCCCCCTTTGAAGCTTTGGATGCTTAGTTGGAGTTTAAAAAGTCTCTTGAGTGAATTTGCAGAAGTTCTGACCAAGGGCATGTGAAAATCGTATTTGAGTTATGGAGGGTTTCAGGTCAAGGTAGTGGGTGGTTTCTGGTCAGTGGAGCAAGATGAGTTGATGTGTGGAGTTTGTTTGAGTGTTCTTGGCTTGTAGAAGCAGATTCGAATGCTTTTGCTTTATGGAGTGAAAATGGTGAAATGGGGTTGTGGCTTGTTTCAGGCCTGGGTCTTGTGGGTTTGGGGTCAATGAAGCATGGTGATTTGATCTATGGACTTGGCTTTTGTGTTTGTAAGCTGAGAAAACAAATTCGAATGAATATGCAAAATGGAGTGTTTTGGTGTATGTGATGGTGGGGAGAGTTTCAGCCTTGCCTCTTCTTATGTTTAGCCAGCATTTGATCCACATAAACTAATCTCATTGGTCAGATGATGTGACCTGCCCTTTATTGATTGGTATGGCCACTTTTGCAAATTGTCAACCTTTGTGTAAGAGAGGCATGGGTTGTGTTCTAGGCTAGTACAAGTGTGTGGGCTGGCGCAGCATGGTGAGGGGAAAGGCTAGCTTGGTTCAGCACCCAAGGCAACAAGTGGTAGGAGGTGAAATGATGATTTTGCAAGTTGTTGCTCCTTTGTTCACATGTGAGAAATCTTGTTGTATGAACCATAAAACATGAGCAATACCTAGTCCAATCTGAACTTTATGACTTGTAGAAAGTTTGTGTAATGGTTTGAAATGAATTTGAGGCTGCAAGAGTCATTGATCCATGATTTTGCAAAATTCTCACCTAGGGCATGCCTTGAAAATCAATGATTTTATCCAACTTTGCATTGCCATAACTTTTGATCCAAGAAGAGTTTTATCATGTTCTTGTACTTTTTGAAAAGGGAAAGATGAGATCTACAACTTTCATGACCAAAGTTTTTCCATTTGAAGCCTTTTTGGATCATGAATCAAGGCTTGAAAATTGACCTAAAATGATGCATTCTTGAAAAGTCAACTATGCCCAAAAAGTCAACCTTTGCAAAAACCCTAAATTCTTGATTTCTAAGAACTTCAACCTTCTTCCATGATCAAATAAAGATCACATACACTCAAAATGATGAAGATCACCCA
The DNA here is from genome assembly GCA_963966055.1 of Lathyrus aphaca. NCBI lineage: Eukaryota > Viridiplantae > Streptophyta > Magnoliopsida > Fabales > Fabaceae > Lathyrus > Lathyrus aphaca. Next base: position 422,750,037 of record OZ014520.1, read on the forward strand.
TTGGTTGGGTCATTGGGGGCCTCAGATGCCCTGATTTTGCACTGACTTGTCTGAAAAGTCAACCCTTGATCAGATGACTTCCCCATGGAATTTATTCATGAAAATTGATATGCATACTCCCTATACCATATAGAGACCAATGGAAACAAGAATGACCAAAAAAATTGGGGTTATGGCCTCTGAAACCAAAACCCTAATTTTCAGTCAACTGTGTAGTTCAAGCTGGCCCTGCATCCACTCAAACCCTAGTTCTTGTGATTCCTCTGCAATTTTGACTTTGAGGAGATAGAATATGATGTAGGAACACACATGGATCCCTTTAAGTTGATTGGTGGCCTTTGGAATGGCTCAAGATGCTTTGGGATTGCTCAGATCACAAACCCTAGGTGCAGATGCCTTAGAAACTATCCAGTGAATCAAAAATGAGATATGAGATGATGTGGTTGTGTTTATGCATATGAAATGATCACAAGCCATGGTGTGAATGGGTGAGGGCAAATTTGGGGTGTTTACACGCGTCTGTACCTTTATTTGGGCCATTCCCATTTATCGGGAGCGACAGCTTGGCGACTCTGCTGGGGAACCTTATACTGTAACCAGGGCTTCTGGTTCTTTTTGTGGGTTCCTCCTAGCGTTTGTTTGATTTGTGTTTACTGGGGTGTTATGTGCTATTTGTGCTTGTATATTTATTTTGTTTTTTTTTTGCTTTATGTACAGTTTGTTTACTGCTTTTCTTTACAACTTTATATACATCATATTGTCATACTGTTCTGGCTGGATCTGGTTTTGCTTTGGTGGGTGGGGTTCTATTGAGAGTTGAGGTCCTATACCTGGGACCTGAGTGACACCTAGGCTAGAGTGGTTCATGTTCTTTCCCATTCCATTTCGGTCTGGTGCGGGAATATGAAACACGGTTCAAATATGGGTTTCTTCTTGAGAACTCTGTGCTACAGATCTCCTGTAGTGCTAGGGCTATCTGGGAAGCCTGCTAAGTCTGGATGACCTTTATTATTGACCTTCAGAAACTGAGGTGAATTAGAGGAGGATCTTTTATGGTTATTGTAAACACTGTACCTCCGGGTTGGAAGTGTTTACACTTCTCATAACTGATCCAAGTCTGAGGATCCTTGTTTTAGAACATCACCTATGAGGGGGTTGGGCTGTTTACAGGTTTGCAGGTACCCTTGACCTCAACATATCCTGTTACTTTGTTTTGATTAAGAGTACTCCATTTTGGAACAGTTCTTGTGATTTAACCCAGGACATGTGACTCTTTATTTGAGTCCCCCACCTTGGTTACTGGACTTATGAACCTCCATCCGGACTTCTTGAACATACATGGACCTATATCAAGGCAGTAATCAGATCCAGCTTGATCACAAACCCTTGCATATCATTTGCATACATCATCATTGCATCATTTAACATTTGCTTATTTGTTTTTCAGGGTATCCATACTTTGTTTTTGGCTTGGTTTTGACCCCTTCATCTGCATAGACCTATCTTCACCAGTATCTGCTTCAGCTATCCTCATCAGCTACCTGCTTCAGTCACCTGCATCACCAGTCTCAGCCTGTCAGTGGCCCATCTTCTAGTATCAGTCATCATCATCAGCACCTGTTTCAGCTTTTCTTCAGCAACATGGCACCCAAGAAGAGTAACATCTCCTACCATTTCTTTGAGCCCGAGCTGGCTGGCATCAGGAAGGTCCAGGCCCTAATTACTCCAGACCATATACCACTATTCAGAGAACATTATGGAGGCATCCTTGATGTGGTTATGGATTTGGACCCTTCCCAGAGGAGCTTGATTCATACTTGCCTGCAGTTCTATGATCCCCCTCTGAGGTGCTTCACCTTCCAGGATTTTCAGTTGGGACATTTGTTGGAAGAGTATTCATCACTGATTGGTGTACCTATCAGGGGTGGAGTCCCCTTCAACCCTGAGATGGATTTTCCTAGTAATGAAGAGGTGGCAAAGGCATTGTATCTGGAACCAGTTCTGATTGAGCAGAACATGACAGCAAAGGCTGGAATCTCTGGTCTGCACTTGGATTTCTTGACCTCTCAGGCTATTCTGAAGGCTTCCCTAGGGGAATGGAAGGCAGTCTGTGCATTATTAGCCCTAAGCATATATGGGGTTATATTATTTGCAGATGAGCCTAAGTTTATTAGCAAGAATGCAATCCATCTTTTCATCCTGAGGAACCCAGTGCCCACCTTACTGGGAGATTTCTACTACTCTGTTCACCAAAGGAATGAAAAGCAGAGAGGAAGATTGGTGAGATGCTGTGCTCCCCTGTTCCATACCTGGCTGCTCAAACACTTGCCTAAGACTGATGCATTCTTGAATCCCCACCAGCAAAAAAATTGGGCTAGAAGACTCATTGCTTTAACCTCAGCTGACATCAGGTGGTGCACTCAGAGCACCAAGGGCAGGGACATCATTACTAGTTGTGGGCAGTTCCCCAATGTACCTCTGATAAGAGTGAAGGGTTGCATTAACTACAACCCTCTGCTATTCAAAAGACAACTGGGCTATGCATTGGTCCACCCTCCTAGAGTACAAGATTTAGCTGAGACCCTTTATTGTGAGATCAAGCCTAATCTGGCTATTGTCAGGCAAGCATCCTGGGCTTGGGACAATGTCCAGACTAAAGGGATGGCTATTCTTGGGAGATGCAACAATGTGGCCTCAGCTCAGTACTATGAGTGGTCTCATGCCAGGGCATAAATTTCTGGGATGCCCTTTACCATTGAGGATGCACCTGGGCCATCCACATCACCACCTCCAGCAACTGTCAGCCTGGAAGAGTTTGAGAAGCTAAAAGAGAGGAATGAGAATTTGACTCAAGCTCTGCAGAAGACCCTCTGGGAAAGGAGTGATGGTCGTCTGGACATCGAGAGGTCAGAAAAGCTAAAGGTGGAGCATCTAGCCAGGATTGAGAAGTCAGAGGACTACATCAAGAAGTCAAGGGCTGAAGAGCAGATTTTGAAGAATGCCTGCAAGGAGGCTCAGTTTCAGAAAGCTAGGACTGATCTCTATCTGAAGGAGAGCCAAGCTAGGTGGGTCAGGATCACTGAAGCTCGCACTCAGGAGGATAAGAGAACCCAGGACAAGATTGAGCAGTTGGAGGATAATGCAAAGGAGCAACAGGAAGCCCTGCTGGCAGCCCAGAGGGAGATCTCAGAATTGAAGCTCAGGGCTGGTGTGAAGAGGTCAAGGGACCAGGGCAGACACAAGAAGCTAACTGCAGCTATTGCCACCAGGAATCTTCTCATCAGGAACCTCACAGAACATCCAGCTGGTCCTGTGACTGAAGCACTTCTAAAGGAAGTTCAGGAGGATGAGTTTGGTCTTGGTGTCTGACTTTTGCTTGTTGTTGCTTTCATATTCATGTACTTTTCTTTTTCTTATGTTGTATTTTGACCCCTCAGAGGGCATGTATTGTAAAAAACAAACTATGTATCATTCACTTTTTGTAATATATTTATTAGTTTGTTTTATCTGAGTTCTCAAGCAACATCAAACACCATCTTCCTCGGGGTCTGGAAAGGTCAAAACCAAATGCCAAGCCGGATACCTTGGAAACAAATAAGCATATTGCATTGCATACTAACTTTTGTTTTGTTTTGTAGGCTTTTGTTTTGTTTATTACTAACTCTGTTGTGGTTTAGGAACTATTGCTCGCCGTCGGGTGTTCCCACTCAACCGTCCACACAGATATCCTACCCGCAACAACCTTCCGGGTATACAAATGGACCAAGTACAGCAGGACCTTACAGAGGTCAGGACTCAAATGGCCAATGAGAGACTGGAAATGAGAAATCAGATGACCCAGTTTATGGAGGTGATGAATGGATTGGCACAGAGCCAAGAGAGATTAAGGGCACTAGTAGAAAGGCAGACCCAGGAGGAACCCCATCTAGGGACTGGGGGAACAAGCAATAATGAGAGGGTTCAGCCTCATGTCAATCCTCCAGTGTATGGGCCTCACCTTCATCCAGAGATCAACATCCCCGCTAATGTGCAAGGGAATGCTACTACAGGAAGGGTACTACAAGAAGACTCCCAGGAAGATCAGTTCACTGTGATGGGAGCTGGGGATGAAGCCTATGACAGAAGGCTAGATGAAATTGCTGAGAAACTGAGATCCCTGGAGTCCCAAAACTCCTTGGGCTTTGATGTTATGGACATGGGTTTAGTGGACGGGGTCAGGATTCCCCACAAATTTAAACCTCCGTGCTTTGAGAAGTACAACGGAACTTCCTGTCCTCGAACCCATTTACAATCCTTTCTGGGGAGGCTGAAGGCATATACCATGGACGAAAAGCTATGGATGTTTTATTTTGAAGATAGCTTAACAGGAGCTTCAAGGGAATGGTACTCTCACTTGACTAGAGCAACCGTTAGATGCTGGAAGGACCTGGCTGAGGCCTTTATCAGACAATACCAGTACAACTTGGATATGGCTCCCAACAGGACCCTCCTGATGGGAATGTCTCAATCATCCAGGGAAAGCTTCCGGGAGTACGCCCAGAGGTGGAGACAGCTTGCTGCTGCTGTCCAGCCACCCATGTCAGAGAGGGAGATGGCTGATATGTTTATGAACACCCTCCAAGGGACATACATTGATAGGCTAGCTGCCTTTTCTTCCACTAGCTTCGCTGATGTAGTCATAGCTGGGGAAAGGATTGAAAGCCTATTAAAAATGGGCAAAATTTCTGACAACGGTGCGAGCTCGTCCAGCAACCCAAGAAAGCCTTTTGTGGGCCCAAGAAGAACCGGTGAGACTAATGCTATTCAGGCCAGCAGGGGCAGACCACAATATGTTCATAGGTCAGTGGCAGCAGTCACCATTCCCTCTCCACTTCCTCAGCAACCAGCATATCAACCACAGCAACAACTCCATTACCAGCAACAAACTCAGTATCTTCCTCAGAGAAACTATAACAACAACAACAATAACAGTCAGCAAAGACCATTTCAACAGAGACCGTCTCAGGCCAATAGGGTGATTGATCCAATCCCTATGCCTTACGCCGCTTTACTGCCACAGCTCCTAAAGCTCAACTTGGTTGAGTTAAGGACGTTGGCACCACTAGATCCTTCCAGTTTGCCGAGAAATTATGACGCCAATGCTAGATGTGCTTTTCACTCCAACGCACCTGGCCACAGTACAGAGAAGTGCAGAGCTTTACAGATGAAGGTGCAAGACCTGGTAGATTCTAAAGCTCTAAACTTTGCACCACCGCCAAATGTTAACAAGAACCCTATGCCTAACCATGGAGGGCCCATAATTAATGCTATTGAGGAAGACATGCCGTCTTTCTTGATAACCAGTGTTGGGCAAATTAGGACACCCCTGGTAGAGATTAAAGCTCAACTCCTTGAATGCCAGATTTTCCCTGGGTGTGAGCTCGGGTGCGGTTATTGCAACATTTCGGTAAATGGGTGTGACAATCTGAGAAGCGGCATAGACAGTCTTATCCAGAATGGTCTACTTCAAATCACAACATCGATACCTTCAAATCCGGCGATCTCTCCAACAACGGTTCCAGAGTCTCCTATAACTGCAACAACAATTATTCCAAACAATTCTTCAGTTTCATCAACAAATGCTTCAAATATCACTTCAACAAGCTACCTATCAACAAACATTACTTCTACAACATCAGCACCCCTCTATTCAGAATCTTCTCCTACAACACCAGCAAACATCTCAGCAGTCACTATTTATTATGATCCGTCAAGTATTCCTCCGAACAACAATTTCCAACAGCAAACAGTGGCGTCTCCTGCCATATCACCGGTCACTATCTACTATGATCCACATACTATTGCAACACCCTCCTCTGCTGCAGTCAGCCCAGTTACCATCACGGTACCTGGGCCCGTTCCATATGAGAGCAGTAATGCCATCCCTTGGCATTACGGCTCAGACCTATACTGCGAGGGGCAGAAAATCACTCTTGAATCATCAACTTCTTCACCACAAATAGACAATGTGGGAGGAGGCGGAGGCTTCACTCGAAGCGGACGTCTTTTTGCCCCACAAATTACAAGACTCATTGCTGAAGCAGAAGCTGCTGCCAAGGCAAAAGGGAAGAGCATGGTGCAAGAAGAACAAGTTGCTAGAGAAGCTTCAAAGACCCCTTTTGATCAAGAGGTTGATGAATTCATGAGAATCATCAAGAAAAGTGATAACAATATAGTGGACCAGCTTCACCAGACACCTTCCAAGATCTCCATTTTATCATTGCTAATGTGCTCCGAGGCTCATCGGAACGCACTATTAAAAGTCTTGCACGCAGCTTATGTGCCAGAGGAGATTACCGTCAATCAGTTGGAAGTTGTAGTTGGAAATGTTAACGCTAGTCATGGACTAGGATTTACCAACACTGATTTGACAACGGAAGGCCGCAATCACAACAAGGCTTTGCACATTACCCTGGAGTGTAAGGGTGCAGTTCTTTCCCATGTACTGGTGGACACAGGGTCATCCCTCAATGTCTTACCTAAAAAAGCCCTTGTGAAGCTGGAGTATGAAGGATTGGCATTACGCCCCAGAAACTTGGTAGTAAGAGCCTTTGACGGTTCTAAGAGATCAGTTCTGGGAGAAATTGAGTTGCCTATAACGATTGGCCCACAGACTTTCAAAACGACCTTCTATGTGATGGACATTCAGCCGGCCTAAAGCTGTTTGTTGGGTAGACCTTGGATTCACGCCGCTGGCGCAGTTACGTCTACCCTTCACCAGAAGTTAAAATTCGAGTGGGAGGGCCAAGTCGTTACTATTTGTGGAGAGGAAGATATCTTTGTTAGCCATCTGGCTACATACAAATACATTGAGATGGATGGGGAGATCCACGAAACTATGAGTCAAAGGTTTGAGGCCTTGAACATAAATGAAGCATCCGCTGTACCTAGAACCTCAATGACATCTTATCAGCAACCCCGGAAGGTTGTTGAAGAGGGGAATGCTCAAGGCTGGGGCAAGTTGTTGCCTGTAGAGAAGAAGGAGGACAAATTTGGGTTGGGTTACAAACCAACTCAACAAGATCAAGCAGAGGCTGCTAAGAAGCCCAATTTTGTCAGTGGGGAGATGCTCACCCCCGATGCAGTAAACAACTTGGAAGATGAGTCGGAAGATGAGCGCAACCTGGAGAGCTGGATACGTCCAAGGATCCCGGGGAGCCGTATCTCAAACTGGTCTTCCCAGGAAATTATAAGGGTTACTCCTGCAGAGTAATTATTATTTCCTGCATATTTTAAGCATGCATGAAGTCTTGCATCTTGCCCAAGATGACAAGACTCATTTTGTAATCGGGCCATCTGTAATTTTGTGCAAACAGATCAATCAATGATAATCAGACATCTTTTGCAAATGAGTCTTTTTCTTTTCCGTTCACTATTTTTCCATTTTTCTTTTTGTAAAAAAATAAATGGCAATGTTTTCAAAATGACAACTTTATTTCTCTTTTCTAAAACAAGATTAAAATCAATCACTAAAATGAACAAACTGAACCCTTGTAGAGAGTGCCTTCCAGACCGCACCGACAACAGCACGGCTATGACTTCGTTTGACTTTGACAATCCAATCAATCAAGCTGATGAAGGGGTTGAAGAAGAGTATGAGCTTCCTGAAGAGCTAGCTAGGTTGTTGAGACAAGAGGAAAAGGTTATCACTCCTCATCAGGAGGAGGTCGAAACGATCAATCTTGGTACAGATGAAGATGTGAAAGAAGTTAAGATCGGGTCCTGCCTACAAGATTCAGTGAAAGAGCAACTGATTGATATGCTTCGGGAGTATGTGGATGTCTTTGCTTGGTCTTATCAGGATATGCCAGGGTTGGACACCGATATCGTCATGCACAAGCTTCCCTTAAGAGAAGATTGCCCACCGGTTAAACAGAAACTGCGCCGTACTCGCCCAGATATGGCAATGAAGATCAAAGAAGAGGTACAAAAGTAGTGGGACGCCGGGTTCCTTGCTGTGACTAGCTATCCGCCGTGGGTTGCTAATATTGTACCTGTGCCCAAGAAAGATGACAAGGTGAGGATGTGTGTGGACTACCGGGATCTGAATAGAGCTAGCCCGAAAGATGACTTCCCATTACCTCACATCGATGTATTGGTGGATAACACAGCTCAGTTCTCGGTATTCTCCTTCATGGACGGATTTTCAGGATACAATCAGATCAAAATGTCACCTGAAGACATGGAGAAGACAACCTTCATCACACCCTGGGGCACGTTCTGTTACAAGGTGATGCCATTCGGACTGAAGAATGCAGGTGCAACATATCAACGGGCTATGGTAACATTATTCCACGATATGATCCATAAAGAAATCGAGTGTTATGTGGATGACATGATTGCCAAGTCCCTCACGGAAGAAGACCACCTGGAGAATCTGCTGAAGTTATTCAAGCGTCTGAGGAAATACCAACTGAAGCTGAACCCCAACAAGTGTACATTCGGGGTGCGATCTGGTAAGCTGCTGGGTTTTATCGTAAGCGAGAAAGGGATTGAGGTTGACCCCGATAAAGTCAAAGCCATTCAAGAAATGCCTGCACCGAAAACTGAGAAAGAAGTTCGGGGGTTTCTAGGTAGATTGAAATACATTTCACGCTTCATATCTCACCTTACAGCAACCTGTGAGCCTTTGTTCAAACTATTGAGAAAGGAACAAACGGTCAGGTGGAACGAAGACTGTCAGAGGGCTTTTGACAAGATTAAAGAATACTTGCAAGAACCACCAATCCTTATGCCTCCAGTTGAAGGAAGACCTCTGATAATGTACTTGACAGTATTAGAAGAGTCAATGGGGTGTGTGCTGGGCCAGCATGACGAGTCTGGTCGAAAAGAGTATGCAATATACTACCTGAGCAAAAAGTTTACCGACTGTGAACAACGTTATTCACTGCTCGAGAAAACTTGTTGTGCTTTAGCGTGGGCTGCTCGCCGACTGAGACAGTATATGTTGACCCACACCACTTTATTGATCTCAAAGATGGATCCAGTTAAGTACATTTTTGAGAAGCCAGCACTTACCGGACGGGTTGCAAGATGGCAAATGATCCTCACAGAATATGACATCCAGTACACCTCTCAGAAAGCCATCAAGGGCAGTGTATTGTCTGAATATCTTGCTGAGCAACCCATTGATGATTACCAGCCTATGAGATTTGACTTCCCTGATGAAGACATCATGTTCATAAAAGCAAAAGATCACGAAGAGCCTATTCACACTGAAGGGCCTGACCCAGAAGAAGAATGGACTATGATGTTTGATGGGGCTGTTAATATGAATGGTCGTGGTGTTGGTGCAGTGCTCATTACACCTAAGGGAGTTCACATGCCTTTCTCGGCAAAACTCATCTTTAACTGCACTAACAACGAAGCTGAAAACGAAGCTTGCATTATGGGTCTTGAGGAAGCCATTGACCTCAGGATCAAAACATTGACTGTATTCGGAGATTCAGCTCTGGTAGTTAATCAAACCAACGGCAAATGGTACACACACCAGGAGCATCTGATACCTTACAGGGATTATACAAGGAGGTTATTGACTTTCTTTACCACGGTCAAGCTTGAGTATATCCCTCGGGACGAGAATCAGTTTGCAGATGCTCTGGCTACCATTTCATCTATGATCAAAGTTCAAGCTGCCAACTTTGTACCTCAAATTTCAGTATCCAGACTCGACAGACCAGCATATGTATTCGCAGCGGATGTTGTCAAAGATTATAAGCCTTGGTTCCATGACATTAAGTGCTTCTTGGAGGATCAAACATACCCACCTGGGGCATCTTCCAATGATAAGAAGACATTAAGAAGGCTTGCTGGTAGTTTCTTCCTGAACACTGATGGGTCTTTGTACAAGAGAAACTTTGATATGGTACTCCTCAGACGCGTCGATAGAACAGAAGCAGACTTGTTGATGCACGAGGTGCACGAAGGATCCTTTGGTACCCATGCAGGAGGGAATGCATGGCCAAGAAATTGCTAAGATCAGGTTATTACTGGATCACAATGGATGCCGACTGTTGTGCCTACGCCAGAAAATGCCATAAATGCCAGATTTATGCGGATAAGGTGCATGTGCCTCCAAATCCTCTGAATGTGATGTCTTCACCCTGGCCCTTTGCCATGTGGGGAATTGATATGATTGGCAAGATTGAACCGACTGCTTCAAACAGCCACAGATTCATCTTGGTTGCCATTGACTATTTCACCAAGTGGGTCGAAGCAGCCTCCTACGCAAATGTTACAAGGCAAGTGGTAGCCCGATTTCTGAAGAGAGATATCATCTGTCGATACGGAGTTCCCGAGCGAATCATTACTGATAATGGTTCCAACTTGAACAACAAAATGATGGCCGAGCTATGTCGGGACTTCAAAATCCAACACCACAATTCTTCTCCTTACAGGCCAAAGATGAACGGTGCTGTTGAGGCAGCTAACAAGAATATCAAGAAGATTGTGCAGAAGATGGTAGTCACCTACAAAGACTGGCATGAGATGCTACCGTTTGCCTTGTATGGGTACCGCACGTCAATCAGGACATCCACTGGGGCAACTCCGTATCAGCTTGTGTATGGTATGGAGGCAGTCCTACCTGTTGAAGTTGAATTACCCTCCTTGCGAGTACTGATGGATGTTAAGCTGAACGAAGCAGAATGGGTCCGGTCCCGATACGAACAATTGAGTCTGATCGAAGAGAAGAGATTGGCTGCAATCTGTCATGGGCAGTTGTATCAAAAAAGAATGAAGAAAGCCTTCGATCAGAAAGTCAGACGCCGAGAGTACCAAGTAGGAGATCTTGTGCTGAAAAGGATCCCCCCTCCTCATACAGACCACAGGGGCAAGTGGACTCCAAACTATGAAGGACCATTTGTGGTCAAGAAAGTTTTCTCTGGTGGAGCACTGATGCTCAGCACCATGGATGGTGAAGATTTCCCGTCCCCTGTGAATTCAGATGCAGTTAAAAAATACTTCGCATAAAAATGACCCGCTGGACATAAAAACAGAATGTAAGTCCAGGCAAAAATAGGGCATCCCGGCAAGTCAAAAACAGAATAAAAGACTTGGGCAAAAATAAGGGAAATAAATATAAAAAAATGTACACCCGCTGAGTTGAAAAGCCGCATTGGACAACTCAGGCAAGAATGGGTATCCCGATGGATTGAAAACCCGAAAGGGCGATCCATGCAAAATAAGGGAATAAGCGAACAACTGCATTCTAAATTCGTCTGTATCACTTACAACTTGGTAAACCTCGAAAAGGATCAAGCTTCTGTCAGAATCAGCCTTCTTCAGAAAGCAAGACGAGAAGAACGTCAAAAGTCATACGAGTCATAGCAAAGGGAAGCTTCTTGAAGCGTCGCCAACATTGCCAACATCTTTTGTTTCTCAATTTGTAACAATCTCCTCATTTTAGGGGATTTGTCTCCTTGACTGTATCTTGCCAATTCAGGGCACATGAATTAATAAAATCAGATTTTCAGTCATGTCTCGTCTCGTACATTTTATTTTTCATTTGCAAAACGTCCGATGTCTTTAAAGATACTGATTGCATAAATACAGATGCTTCTCTTCTAAAAAATGCGTGCTTGCAGGAAATATGTTTACTCCCGGGAGTGTTTGGACTCCTATGATGGAATCCGGTAAGGGATACCTCGGGATTACTTGTACGTTCCTATCTTTGCAGGATTGCAGGTATTCAAAGCACGACATGGGGCATGAAAACTTCACTCCCAGCAAGCTGAGTTGCCACTTGCTATTTCGCCCAGCCGAGGTGCCAATTATTACCCCTCCACAGTCAGGTGTAAGACTGGGAAACCATCTCCCCACAGAGCTTCAGCCTCTATCCATAAGAGCAACGCATGAAGGAATCACAACAGAGTGACGAAAGCTTCTACAAACCCCAGTTGGGTCCTTCATTTATTGGAAAAGGTCTATCGTTGACCCATTTCCCCAAGCAGAATCATCTCATCAGATCTACCAATGATCTCATCCCCAGCTGGGATGTCCATTTCAAGCAGATCGGCCAGAGATCTTCACAGCAACGGGACCCAAATCCCGGATCGGTATCTTTTGCGTAATCATAGCATTTGCATCATATTCCCCACGAAGCGTAGCATTCCGTCTAATACGGAGCATTACGGCAAAAATCAAACATGTTGCATAATCATAAGTCGTGGTCTGAATCAAACACTTGTGAATAATGACAGTCCATCGACAATATACAGAATGTTCCCCAGATTCCCCAACGAAGAGCTAAAGCAGTTGCCTTACACCCACAAACACCAGTACATACTCCCTGTGGCACCCATCCGTGTCATGTCCCCAGCAGAAAGCCGAAGCGTCCCCTTTGCACTCACAGATTTGTATATAATTTTCTTGACACTCGTCTGTGTCACCTTTCCCAGCACAGTAACCTAAACACTTTGTATATCAGATACTTGTTTATACCTTACTTTCCTTTTTGACACTCGTCTGTGTCACTCTCCCCAGCAGGTTGAACACTCAAATATACACTACTCATACTTATTTTACTTATACAGATACTCGTCTGTATCTTGTATACACCATCTATATCCCCACAGATTCGACACTCGTCCGTGTTCTTTGTTAACCAGTTGGTACTCGTCCGTACCATCATCTCAGAACATGTGTCAAGCGTTTGTTTCTACCTGGTACTCGTCCGTATCATAGTCTTAAGGATGCTCGTCCACATCTTTAATCCATACACTGTGTCAAAACACTCTTGTCTTCTTGAATTTAGACACTCGTCTGTGTCTACTTTTCCCCCAGAAGAGTCCCTCAGAATCAACACTCGTCCATGTTCTTTGTTAACTAGTTCATACTCGTCCGTATCATCATCTCCGAACATGTGTCAGTATTCGTTTCTACCCGATAATCGTCCGTATCATAGCCTTAAAGATGCTCGTCCGCATCTTTAATCTATACACAACACCAAACACTTATACCTTTTATTTCCTGGATATAAACACTCGTCCGTGTTTACCATTCCCCAGTAGATCGCCAACAAAGCAAAACTTCTTTTGTTGTCTGACATTCGTCCTATGTCATGATAAACCTTGAGAGCAGCCGTACCCTGCTAGGTGATCGTCCTTCACCTCTTGATGATCGTCCTTCATCATGCTCATCCGATGGTCGTCCCCATCGTTGACCTTTTCTATCCGACATTCGTCCTATGTCGTGATATTTAGCAGCCGTCCCCTGCTAGGTGATCGTCCTTCACCTTTTGATGATCGTCCTTCATCATTTTATCCGATGGCCATCCCCATCGTTGATCTTGTTATCTGACATTCGTCCTATGTCATGATAAGCCTTGAGAGCAGCCGTCCCCTGTTAGGTGATCGTCCTTCACCTCTTGATGATCGTCCTTCATCATGCTCATCCGATGGCCGTCCCCATCGTTGACTTTTTATCCGGCATTTGTCCTATGTCGCGATACTTTCGGCAGCCGTACCCTGCCAGGTGATCGTCCTTCACCTTAGATGACCGTCCCTCATCTTATCCCCCAACAGAGCAGTCGTCCCCTGCTAGGTGATCGTCCTTCACCTTTGATGACCGTCCCTCATCATTATTTCATTTATTCTTTAACCCGATGGCCGTCCCCGTCGTGGTCCCTTTTCTTTTTTCAGTTTAGCCTGATGGCCGTCCCCATCGTTGTTTACATTACTTTATGAACTTGATGGTCGTCCCCATCATTTTTCATTAATCCCCAGAGAATCTTACAGCTTTACTTGATGGCCGTCCCCATCATAATCCCTTTTATCCCCAGCATGTCGGCCGTCCCCGTCATTGCTTTATTTCCCGCACTTTTCCCAGCATGTCGACCGTCCCCGTCATTGCTCTTTCCCAGCAGTCGTCCTCTGCTCGACGGTCGTCCTCCATCGCCCACACTTTACTATATACTTTATTTTCCTTTACAATCTATATCCCTTTTCTTCTTCATTCTGTGAGTGCAAATTTTGGACTGTCTTTGGTATTCAACCACAAGTTATCCTGTTTGCCTGATAAGCCGTCGCTTACATCCTGCACAGCTAACTCATGTTTGAATAGGGGCAGATGTAAACACCCCAAATTTGCCCTCACACATTCACACCATGGCTTGTGATCATTTCATATGCATAAATCCAATCATAGCATCTCATATCACATTTTTGATTCTTTGCATTGGTTCAAAGTCATCTGCATCTAGGGTTTGTGATCTGAGCAATCCAAGAGCTTCTTGAGCCATTCCAAAGGTCATCAATCACTTCAAAGGGGTCCATGTATGTTCAAACATCATATTATATCCTCTCAAAGTCAAGAATGTCAAAAAAATCACAAGAACTGGGACTGGTATGGAAGCAGAGCCAGGCTTGACTACACAGATGACCCAAAATTAGGGTTTTGGTTTCAGAAGCCATAACTCCAATTTTTTTGGTCATTCTTGTTTCTATTGGTCTCTATATGGTATAGGGAGTATGCATATCAATTTTCATGAAAAAATTCCATGGGGAAGTCATCTGATCAAGAGTTGACTTTCTGGGCAAGTCAGTGTAAAATCAGGGCATCTGAGGCCCCCAATGACCCAACCAAAGGGTGTTCTTCATCTTTTTGATTGTATATGATATTTATTTGATCATAGAAGAAGTTGGAAGTTCACAAAATTGGAGAATTTCAAGTCTTTTGCAAAGTTGACTTTTTGGGAAAGTTGACTTTTTAATGAAATTGCCATTTTGGGAAACTTTTTCAACCCTTGCTTTTTGATTCAAAAATGCTTCAAATGGAAAAACTTTGGTCATGAAAGTTGTATAATGGATCATTCCCTTTTTAAAAAGTACAAGAACATGACCTAATTCATTTTGGATCAAAAGTTATGGCTTGTCAAAGTTGGCAAAAATCACAAAATTTGAAGGTTTCTACCAAAGAGGCAAAGTTGCAAATTCACTTGTCAAGGCAAATTGAGCTATCAAACAAACTTCTAATCTTCACACAAACATGTACCAAGACCTAAAAGTCATATTGCACCAAAGGATCACTCATTTCTATGGCTTATGGAGCAAGATTTCTCAAAGGAAGCAAAAGTGAGGCAAGTTGCAAAAACTCACTCAAGTGTGAATCCACTTGCTGGCTGACTCCACAAACAATCCAAGGGCTCTCCACACATCTTTCTGCGCAGGACACCCCATCTGTCCTTGGCTAGCAAGTAGCCCATGCCTCTCTTACACAACTTTGACATTTTGGCAACTTGAGCCATACCAATCACTAAAGCACACATCAACTCATCTGACCTATCACAATTGTTTATGCAAACAAAAAGCAAGCCAAAGCACATACAACACAAGCCTGAAACACTCTCCAACACAGCATTCTCATTTTCCACCCCATTTGCAAAAGCTTTCGAAAAACCTTCCACAGGCTGCACACACACAAACCAACTTCACAAATCAACTCAACACACTTCCCTGGTCACAAACCACCCCTCACCATAGCCTGAAACTCAGAGAATCAAAAACACGATCACCACCTTCCATTGAACAGAACTTCTGTCATCTCTCAAACCATCCATTATAAACTTCAAACAAGCATTGAAAGCTTCTCAGGGGGTCCAGTGGAGTTGATTGAAAGCAAGAAACCAGCCAGAAAGTACCAGAAACTAAAGCTTCAGTTCAGGTAGCCATCTCAAACTTTTTTTCCAGAAACTCCATTTTAAGTTCTTAAAAGCTTCTATGCACTCCCCTGATCATGGGGATGTGATTATTTTTGAAAATGGTTGAGAAACCAGGATGTATGAATGCTCTGAAACTTTTTGCCCTAAGAATGTTTTGATTCGATTTGGCTGATTGATGAATGAAAAATGATGTTTGTTAGGGGGTTTTGATTCAGTGTTGAATGGGGATGAGTTCTGGGCAGTTAGATTTCATTTTCATTGCGTGTAGAGAGAGTTAGAGTTTTGGGCTTGCCGGAGAAGACGACCGGAACAGTGTTTCGGTCGCCTGAAAGTCATTAGGGCATGTAATTAGGGTTTAATCATAATTAGGAGATTTTGAATGTTAGCCCTTGGATATGGCGCCAAGTCAATTCACGCGTGTGTATGTTTGAATTCCAGCCATTGATCTTGCTGACTTTTCTATTTTTCAGTTTTATTTCATTTTTAATTCATTTAATTGCTTTTGTTTTCTTCATTTAATTTAAAATAGTAAAACATTTTCAAAAATTCTGAAAATTTTTATACAAACTTTTATTAATTTTCAGAAACCAAAAACATTTTTATTTTTATTTTTTGCATTAAAAATTTTTTTTAAATCATTTAAAAATACTTTTAGGTATTTAAAAATCACCAAAAAATTCATGAAACCTTTAAAATCATTTAGAAACATTGTCCAACCCTCAAACCAAATTTCTTTTTTGATCTTAAGGCATTTTGATAATTTTTCATGGAATTAAAATCATTTCAAGGCAATATTTTGATCCAATCTTCAAAAATTCATTTCTGCCTAACCTTTGAGAGTTGGACTTTGATTCTTTTTGCATTGTGTCTTGCATATCATGTAGTTCATAGGATTAAATTGGCATGATTTGATTTTGCATTTTCAATTTGTTTGACATTTTTCTTGACAAGGTACCTTAAAACCCTAGCATTCTTGAGAAATTCATAACCCTCATTAGGTTAAGAGTTAGAACCCCTCCTTTGGGCAGTGAGTTTGTATAGGTTTAGGGTTCCCTTGGATGCATTTTCAATTTTTTATCTTGATGTTTTCTTCTGGTTTTGGTTTTTGTTTGGTGCATTGATCATAAACCCTAATTTGGGCTTCCTTTTGCATTCATCTTGCATTTGCTTGCATACCATGACTTGCCATGACATTTTATGCATCCATTTGATTCATTAGACATCTTAAGACATATTAGAATCATGTTTGATCATTGCTTCTTGCATTTGCCATGTTGTATGTCATTTGCATTTCATAACTTTTCATGTATGTTCATGGTTCTAAGCATGCTTCTCTTGCATCCGTATGTTCATATGATCATTCTCATGCCTTGATCCTTGTTTGCATCATTTCATAGCATCATTATCATCACACATATGCTTCTGGTTTTGATTTGCATCATGTCATTTCATCTCATCTTGCATTGCATTGCATTCCTTTCATTAACTTTTCAGGTGGTAAGTAACTTTGAGAAGTGAATTTGCCTTCACTTCTCACAATTTCTTTTCATCTCTCCTATGCATCATTGCTGCATTTTTCTTTGTGTTTGAGATTGAGCTTGCTCTTTCTTTTTCTTCTTACTTTGCTTCTCTTTGCTCCTTTCATCTGCTTCCTGGTCGTTCCTCTGAAGATCTTTCTTGTAAACCTCACAAACCCTAGGAACAACCAAGCATGACAATGATTAGGGTTTTGATTAGTCCCCCACTTAGCTTTTACCTTTGTGTCTCTTTGAGTCTTCTCTTCTCACCTCATAATCAAGGACTAAACCCTAAAGGCTTTAAGGCTTTGTGATTAGGCTTATGCCTGCATCCTTCTATTAGGATGGAGTGTATAACTTTAATCCTAAGTGTTAAACCCTTAATGTGTTTAACTCCTTTAATCAATCCACTTAATAATCATCAAGACATCAAGCTTGTAACTTGGGCCTTGCATTAGGGTTCTAATTCTTCCTTAATTGGTTGAGAAGGACTAACCCTAGTGTTAATGGACAAGTCCTCCTCAAGTTGTCTTACAAACCCTAAAATTCACTTCATCATCATATCATTAAATAAAATCCACTTAACCAAAGGCTTTGTTTTGTCATAAGTTTAATCCCTAATCATGGATTAAGTTGAGGAGCTTTCTTCAGCTTAAACATTCTCATCTATTATCCTTCTATTAGGATGGTGTAATGAGTCTGTTTAATCCTTGATTATGGCTTAACCTCATTACTTAACACTAAACAAAAACCACAAAAACATCTAAATAATCACAAGTAGGTTCATGATCTTAACCCTACATCATGGTGATTAAGTGTGAGAAGCTGACTTCACACTTAAGGTATTCTCATTACCCCTAATCAGAGGGAAGATGTGATGAGTTTACTAAATCCATTGGTTTAGGCTTAAGCTCATTAACCTATGACAAACTTTCAAAAGCAATGAAAGATTGAAAACACAAAAACAAACAATAATCGTCTCCTCCGGGATTCTTTTCTCATCTCATTCACTCACAAACGAGAACCTGCTTCTTCCGTCTAATGCAAGACAGTTTGCACCTGAGCCAGACAGGTCATACACTTGAGCATAGACAGTAGGCAGTCCACAAGTCATTTCTTCCTCATTGCACGAGAGGATACGTAGGCATAACTTAATTGTTATCGAACAAAAGTCTCTGTATATACCCCCTCTTTCTAGCACCATTCTTTTATCCTCATTATCATGAGCATTTCATTCTTCTTACACTGACACTGTACATTTATACACTTCACATTTCTTTGCACTGACACCTGTACATCCTTTTCCAGTTATTTTATACACAAATTGCACTGACACTACCCCTTTAAAACACAAATCTTTTAAGCGTGGATCCCGTCGAGTACGGCGGACAATCTGGGTGCTAATACCTTCCCAGGTTGTAACCAACCCCCTTTCTCAGTCTCTCTGGTTCGCAACCGTCTTATCCAAATCTTTCTTAGGTTTATGCAACATTACCTTTCCTTCGGGATAAAAATGCCTAGCTGGCGACTCTATTCATTTCCTGTGGGTTCACTCCTGTGTGTCCTCACATTCCTCCTTTCGCCGACCGTTCGCGTCTGTACCTTTATTTGGGCCATTCCCATTTATCGGGAGCGACATCCATCTTCAGCTTGATAGATCAGATTCTCGAAATTATAATTGGCAATAGTAGAACTGTTATCAACAGGATCCATAGTGGATGAGGATCTGCATTTTAGTGACGTGGGTGTGTGTAAGAACACATAGCTGATAAAACAGAAATAATAATAGAAGAAAAACAAAGAGCACAATATTTACGAAAACGGAACGTCCATTGATTTTTATTGAATGAAGTATGAAAATGAAATGACATCCTGAAACAAGCATACCATTGTGCTCCGAGAAAGACACAAGGCTTATGAGGTTTTATTGTTCGAAATTACAAACTTAAAACAAAATATAGTAATAGTATTTACTCCTGACTAAAGGAGATAGGAATAACATCTTCAGCCTTCCAATTGTTGAGCCCATCATCCACGGTAGGGAAGATCCAATCATCCAAGTTGTAGTCTTCATCATGGTCACCCACAACATTGATTTGATCTCTTACAACCCTTTGATTAGTGATACGAACAGCACGAGCACGACGAACAATCCTCTGAGATTCTGCAGTGAAACCCAAACCAAACTTGTCAGACTTGTAAGGGATGTTGGGAAGCTGACCCCAAATAGCAGAACCACCTTTTTCAACCACAACCCTAGCATCTTTGAGGGAGGCCATTGCAGGAGGCATTCTAGTAACCATAAGAGCTCTTTCAGAAGCAGGGACAGACTGAGGAACATGAGCAGAGCAAGGAACAACTTCAAATGTTTGACATGGAATTTCAACCATTTCACCCTCCATTTCTACATATTTGAAAGTATTCACATGGCTCACCATGTACTCTTCTTCACCATAGACAGTGACAATTTTGTTTTTCACCGGATATTTCAATTTCTGATGCAAGGTGGAAGTCACAGAACCTGCCCCATGGATCCAGGGGCGCCCAAGCAAACAAGAATACACAGGACGAATATCCATCACATAGAAAGTAGAGTTGAAGACTTGAGAGCCTACTTTGATCGGGAGGTTTACTTCTCCATGTACCACTCTTCTTGAACCATCAAAGGCCCTTACCACTACATCAGTTGGTCTTAACACAACATCCTCAGGACTGAACTTGTCCAGAACCTCTTTAGGGAGAAAATTTAATGAAGAACCATTGTCCACCAGTACATGAGACAAAGTAGTTCCCCTACATTCAATGGAAATATGCAGAGCTCTGTTATGGTTTCTCTTGGCAGGAGTCAGATCAGCATCAGAAAAAACCAGACCATTATCACTAGTCAGGTGTGCAACACAATTCTCAAATTGATCCACATAAATTTCATTTGGTACATGAGCAGTCTTTAAGAACTTGATTAAGGATTTAGCATGGGCCTCAGAACACAGCAGCAGAGATAACATGTAGATTTTGGAGGGAGTATGCCCCAACTGGTCAACAATATCATAATCACTTTTGCGAATGATCTTCAGTACTTCTTCCATCTGTTTAGAAAGATTTTCAGCAGTTGGTGCCTCAACTTGCACAGGTTCAATCACAGGACCTTTGCCCCGGGCATCAGTACTTGGCCCAGAATTAGAGGTATGAGTTGGAGTAACTGCACTTTTAGAGGTATCTTGAGGGGAGAAGATTCTTCCACTTCTGGTGATCTTACTAGATCCAACAATATTGTCCACATCAAGACTGACATTAGTAACATGTGCATCAGTCAAAGGCTCCTGTTTGACACCATGGATATAAACATCAGAACCATAATTCCAGGGTATCGCTTTATCATAAGTATAAGGAACAGGGCCAGGAGTGGTAATGATCATGGGAGCCACTCTAGCTTCAGCAACAGTCTTTGCAAGGCCTTCAGCAGTAATCTTCACTGGTCCTTTGGATGTAATCCTGATAGGACCTTTGGAGGTAATCTTCACTGGTACTTTATCAACCATAGCCACATCTTCAAGCTTCGTGTTTCGAGTCAGATGTTCACACATACTTTCAACAGAAGGAGTCCTCTCAAACAATATGGTGTAATTGTCCATGAGGCGTTGAATACCATCCTTCAACTTCCAGCAACTATCAGGTTTATAGGCACAGTAAAAACAGTCTTCATTGCAGCCTGGAAAGAAACCATCCTGCACCAGCTTCTTCTTGATAATGGATAGAGGAGTAGTCACATCTGCTACTGAGGAAACATAGGAAACCTCATCAACAACATTAACAGTCTTCTCATGATTGGGCATAGGAGCAGTGATCACATTTGAGGTCCCAGGAGGGTCAAATTCAATTTCCCCAGCTTCAATCATGTCTTGAATCTTGTTTTTCAACACCCAGCAGTTGTTGGTGTCATGTCCCGGACTATTAGAATGATATGCACATCTTGCATTAGGATTGTACCGAGGAGAGGATGTATTAGGATTATGAGGAGGATCCCTTAAAGTAATTAGCTCCCCTTTCAACATGTGTTGCAAGGCTTGGGCCAATGACATATTGATCTTTGTGAACTGTCTTCTAGGCTTTTGTTGATTGTTTTGTTGTTGCTCTGGTGCTGTAGGGGCAGGATTGGAGATGTGAACTGCTCCCACAGATTGGTGACTCCTGTTACGACTATGTTGACCATACACAGCATTAGACTTTTTCTTTCCACTAGGGGGCTTCTTAGCAGTGCTTGATGAAGAGGAACCCACCTGTATCTAACCACTTCTTATACCACTTTCCACACGCTCTCCAGTCATTATCAGCTCAGTGAAACCAGATGATGAGCTTCCAATGAGGTGACTATAGAAATGACCATTCAGCGTACTCATAAACATATCCACCAGCTCCCTGTCAATCAGAGGAGGTTGAACTCTGCTAGCCAGATCTCTCCATTTCTGGGCATACTCTTTGAAACTCTCCTTAGCACCCATAGACATGTTTTGGAGCTGCATGCGAGTTGGTGCTAAATCAGCATTATATTGGTATTGCCTATAGAAGGCCTCAGCAAGATCATTCCAATCACGAATATTAACACTTTCAAGTTGATAATACCACTCCAATTGAGCTCCAGATAAACTCTCTTGGAAGAAATGAATCCACAGTTTCTTATCATCAGTATGTGGTTGAATCCTCTGGATATGGGATCTCAAATGCAGTTTAGGACATGAAACACCATCATACACCACAAAAACAGGAACCTTGAAGCCAATAGGTATAAACACTCCAGAAACTAAACTCAAATCTTCAAAATCAAGCCCAGAAGATTTTTGTAGTTCCATAGCGTTCATTTTGTCTACCAACATCTTGTACTTCTCCTCACTAGCAGGATCATAATAATAGTTCGCCTCAGAATCAGAATCTTCCACAGTATCATGGAGACTACCTGCCTCTTTCCCAGAATTTTCAGACTCAGAATCCTCAACCTCTTCCTTTGTCTTGATAGGACCTCTGAATCTTCTACCCAGGTTGATGAGACCCCCTGATTTTCTAGTCTTCTTCTTCTTAGCCAGCAGTGTCTTCAGCTCATCTTGTCCTTTGGACAAGTTCAGGACCAGCTCTTGAAACTGTGCATTCTGAGCCTGGAGATCCTTGACAGTTTGTTCGAGAGCCATTTCTGTTGAAATAAACAGCGAGAAGATAAGATACTTGTTCATAAGAAACCTGTGATGCAATGATATGGTATGTAAATGCATATGCAATGTTTTCAAGGACCACAGGATTTAAATTTGTTTAAACAACCAGAAAGTAAACTTTTATTAGTAAGCAATAAACTTGTTTTCCCCTTGGGCTTACAACAAAAATGAAATAAATACAAAGATGGGGTTTTAAGTCTCCCATGGACGTTTCCTCTTTGTATTGAGGTATGTGTTGAGATTCCGCTCCTCGTGAAGTTGTTTTGTCAGCTCCAGGATTCTTTCTTGACTAGCTTTGAAATGAGTCTCAAAAGTATCCCTTTGCTCCTTCAACTGGATCCAGGACCTTTGCAACTCTTCCATGTCAGTAGGCATGTCTGGATGAAGGATGATATAAGGAGTATCTCCTTCAGCAACAAGCTCCATGGTAACTGGCAGGATAGCAGGATATGGCATCATGAGAGTCTGAGCACGTGCTCGTACCCATCTGAGGTAAGGTTCCATAGGAATGGAGTACTTTGGTTACAGAGTTTTGCTGTCAACCTTGTTCACTTTTCCCTAAGCTCGTATGAACCTTTGACGGTAACCTTGCAGATCGTTGTCGTAGTCGAACACAATACCCTGAATAAGCATTTCATGAGGACCATCACTCCGAGCATAACCAAATTGGCGTAGAGCTAAAGAAGGGTTGTAAGTAATGCCCCCTCTTATGCCAAGGAGTGGCACATTAGGGAACTCCCCACAACGGTCAATGATAGTAACATTCTCCATAGATCGAGAGCGCCAATGAATATCTGAATGGGAAAGTGACATAATCCTCTTGGACCACCTGAACCCTTGTTCATTATTTATCACTGATCAAGGAAGGTGAGAAATAAACCACCTAGATAGTAAATGTATACAACACATCAGAGTTCCTCGTGCCTTCGTAGTACGGGTATGGAGAGAATGTAAGATGTCTCCAAGTAATGTAGGCACTGGATTGCGAGTCAAAAATATGTTGATGGCGTGTATGTCTTTGAACTGGTCTGGATTAGGGAACAAAACTAAACCATAGATTAATAAGGCCAAGATCTCCTCAAAAGCATCATAGCTCATAGCCTTCAGGAACACTTGAGCTTTCTCCATCAATACCTTAGCAAGGATACCCTTAACTCCACTTCTTGTTTCTAGGACAATGTCAGATTTCTTCAGATGTAGGGCTGCAGCAATGACTTCAGGTTTGGGTTCTTTTTCTAAGTCTGTGAAGAGTCTCTGATCAAGGATAGGTATACCCAATAGTTTGGAGAATTCTTCCATTGTAGGAACCAGCTGATAGTCGGGGAATGTGAAGCCATGATGTTTAGGATCAAAGAACTGAAATAGGACACTCATCATGTCTTCATTGAACCCTGAAGTGACTAGATCCAGTAGGCGACCATGCTTCTTGATGAACTGGGAGTTTTCAGAAACTTGAGAGACCAATTCCTTAAGCTTAGGAGGTATCCCTACAAAGTTGATCCGGATAGTATTCCTACGAGCAAAAGCCATGACCTGCAACAAATAACAAAGATAAATTTTTTAGTCCTTCAAATGGTTAGTGAAAATGCTATGCTTATGATGCATGATGATGTTATGATGTTATGCTCAATCACAAACATGTGGCACACACAAACAAGTCACACAATAGCCCTAGGTTTGAAGGCTTGCATGAGGTTTAAAGGCAAGTACCTTCCCCTGAAGTTTAGATGGTTCATCCTGTCCTATAAAGTAATCGGGTTCTAAGGGATCTCATTATCATTGATCCTTCCCAAGGGTGGTTGTTCAGTAGGCAACTTACTTGCCAACCAAAACCCTCCAAGTTTAGGATCTCAATGAGTGTAGCATCGAGTATCAACCAACTTCAGTCTTCACCAAAGCTGACTATCTCACTACTTTCTAAAGGCCAAGATGGGATGACTAAGGTTCTAAAAGTTAGTTAGTGTATTGACAACATATGGCAGCCCCATATTATCCTTAACTTACTTAAGGAACATAAGCACCAACCAAGAAGTCACACTAACTATGGCCACCAGATCAACCATATCGGTATACGCCGTACAGTTTCCTTGGTCTATTGCCATTTACCTAAGGTACACTAGATCCGGGTTAGGATCTTTCACACATAAAGCCCAACAGATAAATATAAAGCAAACAAAACAAACAATTTAAAGTGATCTAATTCCTAAGGGTACCCCTCTTTTACTTAGTAACTCCCCAGCAGAGTCGTCAGTTCTGTAACATGGTGGGAGAACTGACTTTTAGTCATGTTGCGGATAGCAAAAGTCGCCACCGACTTTTATTTTATCCAAAAGGAAAGGACATAAAAGAACAGGAAAGACCTATTTTTAAAGACTTGAGTTCGGAGGGTAGGTTATATAAAGGGAATGTGTTAGCACCCTTTATATCCATGGTTATCCATGGGCTATTAGTTACTTAGCTCACTTTGTTTGTTTGCAAGAGTGTAGTGTGTGATTAGAAAAATTTCTTTAAGTACTTGGTAATGACCCTCGTATGGGTGTATATAAAGCCTAGTTTAGAAATTGTGAGGTGTAAAAGTAATTTTGAAAAGTGTGAGCAAGTAACTATGAGGTACCTACCCTAGGTTAAGTCTTTCGTGTTCTCGTATGTTCTCTCAATGGTAAGATTATCCCCATTATTAAGGAATAGGTAGTCATTACCTTGGATGTTTAAAGGGACGGGCGTAGGGTCATCGTATGGTCAATGAAGGCAACTTAAGGGGTGTCTTTAGCAATTCGTAGGGACTATCATCATTTATTTGAAGGGACAAGATCATTAGCGTAGGAAACCTCGTAGGGACTTGATCGTTTAAGTTGTGGGGACTTGATGATATTTATAAAGGGACTTTGCTTAAGACACCCCTATATTCGAGGGACTTGACCATATTTAAGGCAACCAAGAGGGGTAACTTAGGAAGTGCAAGATGGCGATCAAAGATCGACTTACGTGTGAGTGTTTATATTCAAGTATTTATCTTATTTAAATTAATTCTCTAAGTTATTTTAATCACATATAGGTTATACACACCCTAAGATTACTAACCATATAATAAAAATAATTACAAAAATAAAGCAAAGATATAAAATAAACCTATTACATGGCTTTAGCAATTACATAATAATAAAAATAATAATGATAATAATAAATATAATAAGAATAATAAATAAACAATAATCAAATATTAGTAATAACAAGATAATAATAAGGGTTAGAAAAATAAATAAATAAAGGAAATAAGAATTTAACAAGAAATATTAATATTAGAAAAGTTTTAGAAATTAATTAAAAAATGAGTTTAATAATAATAAACAAATAACAAATTATTTACATATTAAAAATAATAAAGATTAATAATTTAAGTAGGGTTTAGAAAAATTAGGTTAATTTTAGGGTTAGGAGAAAATTAGGGTTAAGAAAAAATTAGGGTTAATATTTAAATTAAGAAAATTAGGGTTTTTAATTATAATTAAAATACAT
The DNA here is from genome assembly GCA_963966055.1 of Lathyrus aphaca. Lineage (NCBI taxonomy): Eukaryota > Viridiplantae > Streptophyta > Magnoliopsida > Fabales > Fabaceae > Lathyrus > Lathyrus aphaca. The sequence continues at coordinate 422,775,968 of OZ014520.1, forward strand.
TATTAATTTATTTACAAAAATACATAATAATTATATATAAACATATTATGAAAATTAATACAAATAATTTACATTTAAGAAAATAAAATATGAATTTTAGAAAATATAAAGTTTTATGAAAATATTATTGATTATTATTTATAAATTATTTTAATTATATTAATTTAAATTAAAACTAAGAAAATAGTTAAAATAATGAAAATATGGACAAAACCCTAAAAAGATAGGACCTGGGATTTGAAACCAGGTCCTTTACCTGAACAGCAATACACAAAACCAGTTGAGCTAGCATGCGCTGGTGAATACCATGTGCAATGCAATCTTTCGCTCCCTAAATTTCCATCCTGGTACAAACGCGAAAGTGGCGCGGAAAAGAATAGAGTCGCCAGCCAGGCATTTTTATCCCGAAGGAACGGGAATGGTAATGCTGCACAAACCAGAAGAAAGAAAAGGAAGGACACGGGTCCTGCGAACCAAAGAGACTGAGTTCGGGAGTCAGTTACGACCTGGGAAGGTATTAGCACCCAGATCGTCCGCCGTACCCGACGGGATCCACGCTTGCAAAGAAAATGTTTCAAAGGGTGAAGAAAAGAAAGTTGCTGCAAAGAAAACAAACTGAACTGGATACAAAGAAAACAAGAGGAAACTGAATAAGAAATGAAAAGGAAAAATGTAGGGAACATTAAGTTTGTGCTCGAACGGGCCCTACCCCGCTGCCTACGTTCCTCATCGGGAAAATGAGGATCAGAGACGTTGTAGTTCCCCTAACTAGGGGTAGAAAAGAAATTGCTTGTGTCTTAAGGCTTGAACTGCCTATGCCATTGCTCAGGTGTTGCAGACTCGGACGACGAGTGTGTAACCGTCTTGCTAAGTGACAAGTAGGAGCAAGTTCGCGTATGGAGCGAAGGAGATGAGAAAAGAATTCCCGAAGGAGAGACGCTTATTGTTTGTTTGTGTTTTTTAGAAGCTTTTAGGAGTGTGTCACAAGGAAGTGAACTCAAGCTCTTTTCCATGGAATGTGCACTTGTCACTACATTCCAAGATGGAATAATAGAACAAGCACACTCAAGTAAGGAGAAGATCCCCAAAACTTGAATCCAGAGATTAGGGCTTAAGCTCACTAACTCATTAACTTATTAAGTGTTTTTGGTATTTACAATGAAGAAGTGTTTTTTATGATTTTCTTGGTGAAGATGATATCTTGATCAGACTTGTGCATCACAAGATAAGCTTGTACTATCCCAAGATGGGAAGACTACAAGTATCTCATGGGATAAGGCTATTGCTCAAGGTATTACTTCAAACTTTATTAGGTGTTTTCTTTAGGGTTTTGAGATGAGAAGAGAAAAGAAACCAAAAGGATCACAAAGGTAAAACCACTAAGGGGAACTAAAGAATCCTAAGTGTTGTCATGCATGGATATCCTAGGTTAGTGAGGTTTACTATCCTAAAGAAGATATAAAGAAGAAGAGAAGAAGAAGAAGAGGAGGAAGAGGAGGGAAGTAAGGCCTAATCCCAACAATCAAAGGTTAGCACAAGTAAGCATAAGAAGAGAAGAGATGAGATTTGGAGATGTGGGAATCACGTCCACACCTCTCACTTACCATAGCCCCTGAAAAGGTTAGCAACACAAGCATACAAGCAAAACAAAATGAACATAATGTCATACCATCATCCTACAAACAGAAAGGAAGTCATACACACAAATGCACAATACCAATGCAAGTCACAAGAATGAGAAAAGAAGCATACAAGTCAATATGAGTCAACATGAATCACATGGCAAAGCAAAACAAATTTAAGAAGATGCAAAGCAAGATAAACAAAACACAACCTCAAGGAACAAGATCAGAACCATAACCAAGTTAATGAAGTGCTTAAGAAGCAAGAGAGATGAAAAGAAGAGAAACACAAAGCTAAACAATCACATTATGGGGAGAAAGAAGCAAAGAAGTGAGGAGGATGTACAAAAGAAAGAAAGAACATCAAAGGTAAACCCAATACAATATTTTCAAAAACACAAACCCTAAACCAAGATCAGAAAGGTATCAATACCCTAAGGAGACCCCAAATAGGATAAAGAAATTGGCACAAGTGCCCTTCTAAGCTAAGGAGAGGACTTATGATCAAAAGGAAACAAAATGGGACAAGTTAAGAACAAAAATTCAAATCAAATCAACAATGCACCCAAAAATTCCACAACCTTGGACAAAAGATCTTCAATCATGATATAACAACATGCCAAAAGGATAGGAAGAAATTCAGAATCTATGCAAGTCAAATGAGGGCTCAAACAACAACTAGGGTTAAGAAACTCCCTCCACAAGTCAAAGGCCAAAACCAAACAAACAAGTTTCTAAAAATCAGAATAAAAATCACACATGAAGTACACCCTATTGAGAGTCCAAAGCAAAAAGAACCACTCAAAAATTCAAAATGAGGATCACTATGGAAAATGAACAAGACAGCATGTTCAAAAAGGAATTAAAATGAATTAATTACATGGAGGAATTAATTTACACGTGTCAGCATGAAATAAATGGAAAATAAAAATATGAAAAATTAAAGAAAACTCAAATTAACATCCATGAATTATTTCATAATTTTTTGAAGCTTAGAACTAATTTTAAAAATTAAAAACCAAAATGATATTAAAAGAAATAAAAGGAAAAGAAAATAAAATGAGAAAAGGCTTGGAGGTGCGAAAAGCGGGGAATTATGTGTAAATCAATTGGGCTCAAGATGCAAGGGGGTGCAAATAGCCATCCAGACCCACCCAAACTCAGCGCAGCACGTACTACATGGGGTGGATATTCACAAAAATCTGGAAGAAAACACTGGCCAATGGATTAAACGGATGCATCCTGGGGGTCATCTCATTAATTGACGTGGGAAAACCATTGGACTAGAGTGAAGGAGCATATTAGTTAACATGTGGTGCGTAACATGAAGAATAATCAGAATGAAATTATAAAACCAAATGCACGTGAGGAGGAGGATGCCTCATTAATTGAGGTGGCAGCTTCACATGTGTTGAGATGAGAGATCCAAGGGTGTAGGAGTTATCTTCTACCTTCGAAAACCCTAATTGCACAGCCCAGAATCCGGTGACCGGAGCTAGGGCTCCGGCACCGGAAAATGCATAACATGAACAAATCTCAATAATAATGCACAAAAAACTCCAGATTACATAATTAAGGTGCCCTAAATTCAAATATGGCAATGGAATTCACAAAAGATCAAAGGATTTTCCAGATCGAAAGCAAACAGTTTCTACCATGAAAAATCAAATCCAAATATAAAGCTCAATAAGGCACCAAATTCAAATCTAAAACTAGCAGAATGATCAGCACAAACAGAAGATCACAAAGCACACATCCATTTTCATTTCTAGATCTAAGAAATTTGAACTCACCTGAACTTGCTGATCTTGAAATAGCTTGTGATAAGCCAAGAAAATGCTGCCAATCCACTCCAAATGCACTCTAGTTGCAAAATAAATGCAACTAGAGCCTTGAAACTTGCTGGATCTAAGAGTTTGAGGCTTGCTGCCCTAAAATGGCAAGGTGATGAATCTTGAGAATTAGCTTGAACAATGGAGGGATTTGTGATCCTGAGCTCTCAAGGATGAAGGATCTGTGGTTGGTTTGTAAAGAGAGCAAGTGAATGAAGAGATTCGAAAGAAATTGCCAACTGAGCCAAAACTTGAGAGTGATGAAATGAGAGAGATCTGGATCCTTCTAAAACCCTAATTCTCTTATAAATGAGGTCATGAGGAAATGCTGAAAGAATGAGAGCCTTTGCACGTGGGAAGAGAGTGTGTGAGAGATTTTGCAAAATTTGCAAGTTTGTGGTGATAGCATGAAACACTCATGCACTGCCTTGCTTCTTGTCCATGTGAATTCACAATCTGACCCTTGATTTCAATCCAACAAGATCCTGGCCATTGGATGTGAGTGTCACACAATTCTCATGATCATGCAAAAATTACACTTATGGAATAAAATTCTCATTATGCACGAATTTGGTGTAACTCTTGGAGAAAAATGACTTATTTGCATTGAATTGTAATATTGGAACCTCATTTGGTATGTACCAACACCCAAAAATTAGATTCATGACTTTTTGCTTTGGTGCACAAATGAAAATTCAAACTTTGCCCTAGTTTTGCACAAATTTTCGAGGGCTACATCTCCTTAACCATGAAGGCTATGAAAAAGTACTTGTACTTTTTGAAAATGGGAGGCTTTAATCTCCAACTTTCATGTTTGACTTTGGTCCATTTGAAGAATTTTTCACCAAGTTATGATCACTTGAAATTTAGGGCAAAAACTTGCTAAAAATGGCATTTTCCATAACCAACTTCACACCAATTTTGCAAAACACCTCAAAACCTCATGATTCTTGATCTTTGAACTTGCCAAACCTCTTTTAACATTATAAGAACATCCCTTGGCTAGAAAAATGGGGTTGGACCCCTTGAAATCTCACAGTTGACTTTTTTAAGGCACAGTTGACCAGTTTCTTCATTTACAAGCAACTGAAGAAATGCTTGACTTACACAAGGAATTTTCTCACCAAATTTCATCCCTAGGATCCTCTTAACATGTGAAATACTTTTCCTAAATGAAATGGCCAAAGTCTTGAGGTTTTCATGCTTGAAACTCAAACCCTAGTTTGGGATCATTGTGTATGAGCTTTGCCCTAGCCTGGATTCCCTGATGATCCTCCAACCTTCTGAGCTTTTGTAAATGAACTTGAGCTTGTAAATGCAATGTAGACCCCTCATAGGACTTGTAAAAATCCATTGGGCCCCTTGTGCTAGCTTGTAATGCTTCAAGAACCTCCACAGATGATCATATGCCTAATGATAGGTCATGAGAATGTTATGCCTCATCTTTCCATGCTAAGATGCTAAGAATATGATATGTTCATGATGAATATGATGTGATGTGATGATTAAAAAGAAGAGGGCAAATTTGGGGTGTTACAGCTGCCCCTATTCAAACAACTGTTAATCTGAAAAGGACGGTAGCACGGGCTATCGACCGTTCAAGATAAACTGTGGTTGAATACCAAGAAGACCTGAAATTTGCACTCTGACAAAGAATGCAAACACTGGGAAATAAACCCAAATGACGCTTTGGTGATCTGAAGTGGAGAGAAAGCAGACGAGCTTCTTCCAAGTTGAAACTGTTATCTGGAGTCAGAATACTTTGACAAACGAGTCTTCTTCAAACAATCTTGTTACGCCAGGAGCTGGACATACGAGCCCTCATATACTTTGCAAGACATATAACCTGAGACAGACGAATCTCCTTTAGATATACCTGTTACGCCAGGACCGGTGATGCACAAAAGTTTGTGGGATAGACATGCATAATCAAGGTAGACGAACCCTCTTCATATATTATTCGTAGATATATGGTATAAGACAGACAAGTCTTCTTCGAGCAAACCTGTTACGCCAGGTGCAACATCAATAAGTGGTGCCTGAGACAAACGAGCCTCCTTCTGATAATCCTGTTACGCCAGGACCTGTAACCATTTTGACATTTATTCCCACAGTCAGGATTTCAAACCTCTTCAATACAGACGAGTATTGGATGATCATCAAGATAACACAGACGAGTGTCATAAGTCAATGATACAAACGAGTATCAGACAATGATCTAAGAAACACAGACGAATGCTTCAGGCGATGATACAGACGAATATCAGCCACTGGTATAGACGAATACCAGTAATTCAAACACAGACGAGCATTTGGAGTAGCAATACAGATGAGTGCCAGGATAATCAGCAAATCCACACATACAGATATAAGCTAACATAGACGAGTGTTAGGGATGATACTAGACGAGTATCCAAACAGTGCAGACGAGCTTCAAACAGATAATAAACACAGACGAGTGCCGGAAAATGCAGATGAGCACCCACAAATATTATATATCAAACACAGACGAGTGTTGGAAAGTGCAGACGAGTAACAACAAATATCAAACGCATACGAGTGTTGGGAAGGTGCAGGCGAGCAGCAATAAAGTGTGAACACAGACGAGTGCTGGAGAATATTTCCCTGATGATTGGGAAGATACTCAAATATCCACTGTTGGTGACAAGAGTTCTGGCAGATAAACTCTGTGGGGAATGGGCCTCCCACTGCTTACTGGGTATACTCCATTGGGGAAGATAAACTATTGGGGCTATCTGCCAAAGACTTAGCTAGGGAAAAATTTTGCTTGGGAGAATGTGACGCCATCCTGCCACCTGCAACAATAGAAAACACAAATGTGCCCCGGGGGACTTGCATGGTATGATCTGTTCATCCATCGTCACCCGACACTCACAGAAGATTTCAAATGTTTCCCTGCAATGTCATTTCCTTGAAAAAAAATCACCATGTTTTAAATGCAATGCTATTTTTTGCCAAAAATTCAAGACATTTTGCAAACAAAAACAAACACAACACAACTTTTTGACTGAATATTCTTTTTATTGAAAGGCCTCTGAATAGGCAAAGATTTACATCAGGAAGCAGCCACCTGGAAAGAGGTAGCTACCATAAAATTGAGAAACTAAACTATCCTAATGGAAATGGACATGACATTCCAATGAGTTCCCTTTCTGCTATGACCAGCATGTCTTCAAAACTCTCCATTCTTGCCTTTGCTTTCTGAGAAGATGAGGGGACTGATTCCTATCCTTCTGATATTGTCAGGTTGTACGAAACGATGATTTGGTTCAGATTATTCAAATCGCACTTGTTCGCTTATTCCCTTGTTTTGCGTGGATCGCCCTTTCGGGTTTTCAATCCACCGGGATACCCTTTTTTGCCTGAGCTGTCCGATGTGGCTTTTCAACTCAGCGGGTGTACATCTTTTTTTATTTATTTTCCATAACTTTTGCCCGAGCTTTTTATTCTGTTTTTAGCTCGCCGGGATGCCCTTTTCTTGCCTGGACTTTAATTCTGTTTTTATGTCCAGCGGGTCTTTTTATGCGAAGTATTTTTTAACTGCGTCCGAGTTAACAGGGGATTGGAAATCATCTCCATCCATAGTGGTGAGCATCAGTGCTCCACCTGAGAAAACTTTCTTCACTATGAATGGTCCTTCGTAGTTTGGGGTCCACTTGTCCCTGTGATATGAACCTGGAGGAACGGTCCTCTTGAACACAAGCTCTCCTACTTGATACTCCCGAGTATGCACTCGTTGGTCGAATGCTTGCTTCATTCTCCTCTGATAAAGCTGACCGTGACAGATAACCGCTAATCTCTTTTCCTCAATTAGACATAGCTGATTGTATCGAGCACGTACCCACTCAGCCTCATCAAGCTTCACATCCATCATCACACGCAATGAAGGAATTTCTACTTCAACAGGCAAGACTGCCTCCATACCATATACCAATGAGAAGGGAGTTGCCCCAGTTGACGTCCTGACTGACGTTCGGTACCCATGCAGCGCAAACGGTAACATCTCATGCCAATCTTTGTAAGTGACAACCATCTTTTAGACAATCTTCTTGATATTCTTATATGTTGCCTCTACCGCACCATTCATATTTGGTCGGTAAGGAGAAAAATTGTGATGCTGGATCTTGAAGTCCCGACACAATTCGGCCATCATCTTGTTGTTCAAGTTAGAACCATTGTTAGTAATGATCCTTTCGGGCACTCCGTATCTGCAAATGATGTCTCTTTTCAAAAATCTGGCAACCACTTGACGAGTGACGTTGGCATAAGATGCTGCTTCAACCCATTTTGTGAAGTAATCGATCGCAACCAGGATGAAGCGATGACCATTTGAAGCAGTAGGCTCTATTTTTCCGATCATATCAATGCCCCACATTGAAAAGGGCCAAGGAGATGACATGACGTTGAGCGGGCTTGGAGGAATATGCACCTTGTCTGCATAAATCTGGCACTTGTGGCACTTACGGGCGTACGAGCAACAGTCAACATCCATTGTCATCCAGTAATACCCCGATCTCAACAACTTTTTAGCCATAACATGCCCTCCTGCATGAGTACCGAAAGATCCCTCGTGGACTTCCTGCATTAACAAGCTTGCTTCGTGTCTATCCACGCATCTGAGCAAGACCATGTCAAAGTTTCTCTTGTACAAAACCCCGTCTGTATTCAAGAAGAAGCTAGCAGCAAGTCGCCTCAAGGTCTTCTTGTCGTTGGAAGATGCCCCTACTGGGTATTCTTGCTTTTCCAGGAATAGCTTGATATCAAAGTACCAAGGTTTCTCATCAGACACTGCGTCTGCAGAGAAAGCATGAGCTGGAGCGTCAAGCCTGGAAATGTCAATCCTGGGCACATAGTTCCAACACAAGACTTTGATAGACGAAGAAAGAGTAGCTAATGCGTCGGCAAATTGATTTTCATCACGTGGTATGTACTGAAGCTTAACTGTTGTGAAGAACGTCAACAGTTTTCTGGCATAATCCCTGTAAGGAATTAGATGCTCTTAATGCGTATACCACTTGCCGGTAACCTGGTTAATAACGAGGGCTGAATCTCCGAATATATTGAGGGTCTTAATCCGAAGATTAATAGCCTCCTCTATCCCCATTATGCATGCCTCGTACTCCGCTTCATTGTTGGTGCAGCCAAAAGTAATTCTGGCAGCGAAGGGAAAGTGAACACCTTCGGGAGTAATAAGAACGGCACCAACTCCACGTCCATTGATATTGACTGCCCCATCAAACATCAACTTCCATTTGGATTCAGGGTCTGGCCCCTCCTCCGGAAGTGGTTCCTCGCAATCGTTTGCTTTGAGGCACATGATGTCCTCATCAGGGAAATCAAACTTCATTGGTTGATAGTCATCTTCAAGAGGTTGTTGTGCAAGGTAATCTGACAATACACTTCCCTTGATGGCTTTCTGAGAAGTATACTGTATGTCATACTCAGTTAAGATCATTTGTCACCTAGCAACCCTTCCGGTTAACGCTGGTTTCTCAAAGATGTACTTGACAGGATCCATTTTGGAAATTAGCAGTGTGGTATGAGTCAACATGTACTGTCTCAGTCGGCGAGCAGCCCATACCAAAGCGCAGCAAGTTTTCTCGAGCAGTGAGTAACGGGATTCACAGTCGGTAAACTTTTTGCTAAGGTAATAAATAGCATACTCTTTTCGACCAGACTCGTCATGTTGGCCTAGAACACACCCCATTGACCCTTCTAGCACAGTCAAGTACATAATTAAAGGTCTTCCTTCAACTGGAGGCATAAGAATTGGAAGCTCCTGCAAATATTCTTTTATCTTGTCAAAAGCTCTTTGGCAGTCCTCATTCCACCTGACCGTTTTGCTCTTTTCTTAGCAATTTGAATATTGGTTCGCACATGGCAGTTAGATGATATATGAACTGGGAAATGTAGTTCAACCTCCCTAAAAACCCGCGCACTTCTTTTTCTGTTTTCGGTGCAGGCATATCTTGAATTGCTTTTACTTTTGCAGGATCTACCTCAATTCATTTCTGACTAACAATGAAACCCAGCAGTTTCCCAGAACGCACTCCAAAAGTGCACTTGTTTGGATTCAACCTCAGCTTGTATTTTATCAGTCTATCAAACAACTTCTTGAGGTTAACCAGATGCTCTTCTTCGTCTCGGGACTTATCAATCATATTGTCCACATAACACTCTATCTCCTTGTGTATCATGTCGTGGAACAATGTGACCATAGCCCGCTGATAAGTTGCCCCGACGTTCTTCAAACCAAAGGGCATGACCTTGTAACAGAATGTACCCCACGGGGTAATGAACGTTGTTTTCTCCATGTCTTCCGGTGCCATCTTAATCTGGTTATACCCGGAGAAGCCATCCATGAAGGAAAATACCGAGAATTGAGCAGTATTGTCTACCAGCACATCAATGTGAGGTAACGGAAAGTCATCTTTTGGGCTTGCTCTATTCAAATCCCGGTAATCAACGCACATTCGGACCTTGTCGTCCTTCTTTGGTACAGGTACAATGTTAGCTACCCAAGGTGGGTAACTAGTTACAGCGAGGAAATCGGCATCCCATTGCTTCTGAACTTCCTCCTTGATCTTCATCGCCATGTCAGGACGAGTTCTTCTCAACTTTTGTCTCACAGGAGGACTGCCTTCTCTCAACGGTAGCTTATGCACAACGATGTCGGTATCCAACCCTGGCATATCTTGATACGACCAGGCAAAGATATCCACATACTCACGCATCATACCAATCGGCTCTTTCTTTACTTCGGCCTGCAGACTGGCCCCAATCTTGATCTCTTTCTTCATATCTTCAGTGCCGATGTTGATGATCTCAATTTCTTCCTGATGAGGCTGAATAACCCGTTCCTCTTGTTTCAACAACCTGACCAATTCTTCAGGGAGTTCATAGTCTTCCTCAACCCCTTCATCAGCTTGGTAGATAGGGTTGTCAAAGTCATGCGTGGTCATAGCAGGAACGTTATCAATGGAATCCGGATGATCAACACTGCACAGATGATGTGCTTATTTTAGAATCTTCTTATTTTCAAAAGAGACGCTAACACAAAACAAAAAGGAAAAACACATTTCCATTTTTTATATTTTTTGTGAAAAATTTAAAACAAAAGAAAGAGAACTCAATTTGTCTGAAAATGTCCTTTATTTCATGGTAAAATAAGTGCATAACAAACATGGTGGCCCATACAATGGATCCTAGCATCTTGGGCAAAATGCTGGATTTGACAATGCAGCATGATAAGAAAAGGAAACAAATAAATTACTCTGAGTGCCAGGTAACTTGAAAGATGTCTTCAGTAGACCAGTTCTTCAGCTCCTCTCCGGGCGCACATGGATGAATCCAATTATCCCAGTCACCATCATTGTCTCCTTCTTCATTAGTTGCACATATCTGGTTGCGGTCGAGCATCCCAGTGCTTGTAAAAGTAATGGCTTTACCACTTGGAGACCAATCAGACCCACTAGGCTGATAACCCAAACCAAACTTGTCGTCTTTCTTCTCTAATTCCAGTAATTTGCCCCAGCCTTGGGCGCTTCCTGACTGAACCACCTCCTTTGCCTGCTTGTAGGAGTGAATGGAGGTACCTTCCTTCTCACTGCTTCTCTCTACAGGAGTCAAAATGCTAACATTAACTGCTTCGCAGGCCTGACACAGAGTCTCGTGGATTTCTCCGTCCATCTCCACATATTTGAAAGTTGATAAGTGGCTCACAAAGATGTCTTCCTCTCTACACACAGTGATTACTTGGCCATCAACCACATATTTGAGCTTTTGATGCAGAGTGGAAGTTACAGCTCCAGCAGCATGAATCCATGGGCGTCCCAACAAGCAGCTGTACGCGGGCTGAATGTCCATGACGTAGAAGGTGCTTTTGAAAACTTGAGAACCTATTTTCAAAGGTAACTCAACTTCTCCAAACACTGACCTTCTGGACCCATCAAAAGCTTTGACAATCAAATCACTGGGTCTTAGGACGATACCATCAACATTGAGCTTCATTAATGCTTTCTTCGGAAGTACATTAAGAGAAGAGCCTGTGTCAACAAGGACATGCGACAACACAGCACCCTTGCACTCCATAGTAATATGTAGTTCTTTGTTATGGTTACGGCTCTCTGAAGTAAGATCTCTATCTGTAAAGCCCAGCCCATGGCTTGCATTCACACTGCCCACTACAACTTCCAGTTGATTAACAATTATTTCTTGAGGAACATACACCATCTGCAACACTTTGAGCAAGGCTTCTCTATGCGCAGGAGAACACATCAGCAAAGACAGAATTGATATTTTGGACGGCGTCTGTTTCAACTGTTCGACCACCTTATAATCACTATTTTTAATTATGCGCATAAATTCCTCCACTTCCTTCTCAAAGGTACCCTGTCCGGCAGCAGGAGTTACTGTCTCTTCAGTCACTGTTTGCTTTCCTTTAGCCTTTGCCAAAGCCTTAGCCTCAGGATCTCCTCTCAGAACTGGGGGAGCAAATAAACGACCACTTCTCGTAAAACCTCCAACCCCTCTGACGTTCACTACAGTCGGGTCAATAGCAATAGACTTACTCTCAATCTTCTGTCCTTCCACGTACACATCTGAGCCGTAATGCCATGGAATAACTCTATCATCTGTATAAGGAACAGGCCCAGGCACAGTGATAGTCACAGGACTGACTTCAGGAGCATAAATGGTCACAGGTTCTCTTCTAGCAGGCATCTCAGCTGGATCGTAGAATATGGTTATAGTGGACACATCATCAACTTCATTATCAACTTTGTCAAACTGCAATGATCCTTCATCAATCAGATTCTGCAACCCCATCTTCAGATCCTTACAACCGTTCATTGAATTCACACATTTCTCACAATCAGAACTGCAACCCGGAAACACCTGTCCTTTCAACAGCCTCTCTTTCACTACCAACAGCGGAGTCTTCACTTCTTCTATGCTCAAAATAAAACTCAACTTCTCACCACCCTCAACAACATTTATTCTAGCCCCTCCGTGATTCGGAATAGGGTTTGAAGTAACATTTGGCGGTGGTGCAAAGTTAATCGCCTTGGAGTCAATCAGATCTTGAACTTTATGTTGTAGCGCCCTGCACTTCTCAGTTGAGTGCCCGGGTGCCCCTGAATGGAAAGCGTATCTAGCATTGACATTATACCCCACTGGAAGCTCTCCAGGTGGTGGTGGTGCCAAAGTCCTCAATTGTATCAAATTCAGGTCCAGCAATCTCGGCAGCAATGCAGCGTATGTCATGGGAATTGCCTCAAGCACCCTATTAGCCGGACGAGCTTGTCTTGGCTGATAAGGTCTTTGTTGATAGTTGTTACGTTGTGGCTGCTGTTGTTGCTGTTGTTGTTGAGGTTGCACCTGTTGTACAGTATTGGAAGGAATTGTGACAGCTTCCACTTGCTCATATGATCTTCTATACCCTCGGCCCCGTCCTCGGCCAAACACAACATTGGTCTCACCTTCCCTCCTTCTCGAGGGTCCGCTGAAAGCTTTTCTTACTCCATTAGAACTGCTTGCACTCGTATCCTGAATCTTCCCCATCTTTAACAAAGTCTCGACCCTCTCTCCAGCAATTACTATATCATTGAACTTGGTAGTCGAGCAAGACGCCAATCTTTCAATAAACACTCCTTGCAATGTCCCCATGAACATATCAGCCATCTCATTCTCCAGCAGTGGTGGTTGCACTCTGGTAGCAAGCTGACGCCGCCTTTGAGCATATTTTTTAAACCACTCCTTAGCAGTTTGAGACATGTTTTGCAATTGAGTGCGATTTGGAGCCATGTCCAAATTGTACTTGTATTGCCTCACGAAAGCCTCTGCCAGGTCCTTCCAGCTCTTAATGTTGGCTCCACTTAGCTTCATATACCATTCCAAAGAGGCCCCAACCAGGCTGTCCTAGAAATAGTACATCCATAGCTTTTCATCATCAGTGTGGGCAGCAATCCTTCCTACAAAAGACTGAAGATGAGTCTTTGGACACGCTGTGCCGTTGTACTTCTCGAAAGTTGGGACCTTGAACTTGTAAGGGATTCTAACCCCTGGAACCAAGCCCAAGTCAGTAATGTCGAACCCCAAAGAGTTCTGAGATTGAATAGCTTTGATCTGTTCTACCATCTCTTCAAATTTCCTGTTCATTTCAGCCCCCTGGCCTTCAGTCTCGTCCAACAACGTGAATTGTTCGTCTTGATCGTCCATCTATACATTGTTCAGTCCATCATTGATAATGGTAACCCCTGGCTGTGTTACAGGGATTTCAACCTGACGGGCGCCCGCACCATTATGATTACCTCCATCAGCAGTACCGTTGTTCCTGGCTTGACTATTTTCAACCAACTCACGCAGACGTTCCTGATTCTGACCCATGCCTGCCATAAGGGTCATAAAATTGTCCATCCTCAACCTCAAGTCAGCTAAATCAACTTGCATTTGATCCATGACTCTTTCTCTATTGACTCTTGTGGGATATCTGTGTATGACTGGCTGTTCTCGAACTTTCCTGGGAGCTATAGTGCCTGAAACAACAAGAACGTTAGAAACTGAAGCACTACCTGCAAAACAAACAAACACGTCATATGCGTGCAATGTAACTGCTCATGTTCCCAAGTTTTAAGCATTTGTATGCCCCAGTTCTGGTATTTTCTCCAGATAACCACTTTGAGTATTAACTTCAGACTTTCTCTTTGAAGAATGTTCAGATATTAGCAGTATCAGACAAACAAGCCTTGCACATTCAGAAATGATAATTTGCATACTAACACTGTATATCATGGACAAACCACTGTCGGCCAAAAGTTAGAGCACCAACAGAAATATTCCCCGAAAGGTTACAAGCCATTACATGAATAAAAGACAAAACAAATAAAGCAAGACTCCTACAACAAGCCTGTAGGTAATCTCAAAAAAGAAATAAACTAAACTAGAGACCCAGGTCCTTCTGCAGCCACCTCTGCTCTATTCTTCTTTACACCTACTCTCAGCTTGAGCTCTTCAATCTCTCTCCGTGCCTCCTCCAAGGCTAACTGGCTTTGTGCTAACTGCTGAGTCTTTTCCCTCCGAATGTTATGGACTTGCTCCACCTCTTCCTTCTTGAAGGCCATTTGCACCTCGAAAAACTCTTCTTTTTCTTTAAACTTCTTTTACTCTTCCTCCCTTTGGCCTTGCAACCAAACAATGGACTGGCGAGCTTCCTTGAGAGTCTTCAAAGTCTTTTTGCGTTCAGCTTCTCTTTTTGCTTCCATCATACCTAACCTGCGAAAGTGAGCTTCCCTTCCGGCAAAGTCTTTCTCTTTAGCTTCCAAAGAGGCTTGGATCTTCTGCAGCTTTCCCTCTGCTTCATTTTTGGCCCGGTTGGCAAGATGATAGAGGTTGACCATTTCAGCCTTCTCCACCTTGACTTCATGCAGCTGAGCTTCCAATTTCTTATACTCTTCAAGGGAGACAGTACTCTGGCTTGGCACTTCTTTGGGATAAAGTGGAGCTTCTACTGAGAAAGGCATGAGAACCTCTTATACATGTTTTTGCAACCATGTAGCAAAAGGAGGATACGTCTTGGGATCTACTCTGCCAAAGTCTTTCTTACCCTTCCTTATCCTATGAGCCCAAGCTTGAGATGCTTGCAGAACTAACTCCTTGTTTCCTTCCACAGGAAAATACAAAGACTCAGCAAACTTTTCCATCTGTGGTGGATCTCTCAAAGGATAACCAAATTGTTTCCTGGCTAATGTTGGATGATAACTGATCACACCCTTCCTTCCCAGTAAAGGCACTCCAGCAAATCTTCCACAGCTGACCAACAACTCTTTTCCTAGCAGATCTCTGTCATATCCCCAGGCTATATCTTCAGCAGTTAGCCCCATCAACCTTCTAGACCATCTCCACTCATCCCCCATCTCCTTGAAAGAACCTAATTTTGGCAACTGTCTGGCAAACCACTCAGCAAACAATGAAGCACATCAGCTCACTGGTCCACCTCTACCTTTCTCATTCCGGTAATGAACACTGTAGTAGAAGTCTCCCAATAGAGTTGGCACAGGATTGCCCTTAGCAAAGATATAGATCACTTACAAGCTTACAAATTCTTTCTCTCCTGGGAACAAGCTAGACCCATACACCATTAAAGCTAGCAAAGCACCAAAGTCACCCCATTTACCCTCTTTAGCATATCTCTTAGCCTCTGGTATGAGCACACTCCAAGGGAGTCTTTTGCCTTCACTATCCTTCAGAGCCTTCTTGACTGTAGCAGTTGGTAAACGACAAACTTTGGTTATGTCCTCTTCCTTAAGCACCACCTCGGACCCATAGAAAGGCAATGTATCTCTGACCGGAACATTCAGAATGTTGGCAATCTCCTCCAAGGTAGGAGCCAAGATGTAATCTGGAAACACAAAGCAACGCAGCAGGGGATCATAAAACTGAAGCAAGGTATGCAAATTGTCCTTCTGGTCTGCAGTGGGTTTGTCCACATACTTCAATATCTGGCCATATCATTTTCTGAAATTTCCCAAGACTTGGTCGTTCATCAAACTTGCTAATTTCTGAACACTTCTGACTTCAGGCTGAAGAAAAGTATAGTGAACATTCTTTTTCCTTGTAACTCTTCTGATTTCTGCCATCTGGAGATAAGATTTACCAGAACTGGGAGCTGATTATGAACAATGACCTGAAAAATGGAAACATAAACAGTTAATGCAAGAATGATGCAAATGCAAATGCAATGCAGGCATATGATCAAGCTGGGACCATCTGGATACTGGACACTGAACACAAGGACCCTCTGATCAACTGCAAACCAAAATCCTCTAAGTCACAACCCTCTGATAAAAATCTCAGAACCACAGTACCAAGAAAACCAGAACACCAGAACCATAAGACCAAATCATAACAAGGACCACTGATAATGAGGGTATGTAGAGGCCAAGGGTTCCTGCAAACCTGTAAACCCCTCCCAATCTCACTGGTATGCTCCGGGTCAGACATCACGGACTCTCAAAGCCGAATAGCAATAATACTTTTACCATTTCCGAGAAATGTCACATGACCAAATCAGGGAATCGGTTTGGCATTATATACTACGCAGGGAGGCCTCAGCTGAGTCCGGGAAAACAAGGTCATCTTATGCAAGTCCCAAGTGGGCCCTCGGATGCGAATGGGTTTGCCACACAATGTGGTCTGCCACTTCCATCACTAAAGAGGGATGTTTCCACAAGGTTCTCAATGATCGGTCCCCAGCTGCACATAACTGTCAAGGTTATGAAATGAGAGAGGAAGATCCCCAAATCAAGACATTTCCAAGACGGTCGCAAATCTGGGCGTGGAACTCACTACTACCCCCATGGCAAGATCTCATGAGGCCAAAGTGGAACCACTCTATGTCTTAAGGTGCACTCGAGCCGTGGTAATGAGCTCATCTCTCAAAAATAGTATCACCCAACCCACCAAACAGAAAATCCAGTCCAGACAGTCCAGTAATAATAATATGATGCAGAAAATAAATACTAAAAACTGTAAATAAAGTTGTAAATGAAACTGTAAATAAAAAACAGTACAATACAACACACAGCAGCAAACAGTCAACACCCACAGAAACAACAACAAACAAGCGCTAGGAGAGACTCAACGGGGAACCAGAGATTCTGGGTTCGATCCCCAGCAGAGTCGCCAGCTGTCGCTCCCCGGATTTCCATCCTGGTACAAACGCGAAAGTGACGCGAAAAAGAATAGAGTCGCCAGTCAGACATTTTTATCCCGAAGGAACGGGAATGGTAATGATGCACAAACCAGAAGAAAGAAAAGGAAGGACACGGGTCCTGCGAACCAAAGAGACTGAGTTCGGGAGTCGGTTACGACCTGGGAAGGTATTAGCACCCAGATCGTCCGTCGTACCCGACGGGATCCACGCTTGCAAAGAAAATGTTTCAAAGGGTGAAGAAATGAAAGCTGCTGCAAAGAAAACGAACTGAACTGGATACAAAAAAAACAAGAGGAAACTGAACATGAAATGAAAAGGAAAAATGTAGGGAAAATAAAGATTGTGCTCGAACGGGCCCTACCCCACAGCCTACGTACCTCATCGGGAAAATGAGGATCAGAGACGCCGTAGTTCCCCTAATTAGGGGTAGAAAAGAAATTGCTTGTGTCTTAAGGCTTGAACTGCCTATGCCATTGCTCAGGTGTTGCAGACTCGGACGACGAGTGCGTAACCGTCTTGCTAAGTGACAAGTAGGAGCAAGTTCGCGTACGGAGCGAAGGAGATGAGAAAAGAATTCCCAAAGGAGAGACGCTTATTGTTTGTTTGTGTTTTTTAGAAGCTCTTAGGAGTGTGTCACAAGGAAGTGAACTCAAGCTCTTTTCCATGGAATGTGCACTTGTCACTACATTCCAAGATGGAATAATAGAACAAGCACACTCAAGTAAGGAGAAGATCCCCAAAACTTGAATCCAGATATTAGGGCTTAAGCTCACTAACTCATTAACTTATTAAGTGTTTTTGGTATTTACGATGAAGAAGTGTTTTTTATGATTTTCTTGGTGAAGATGATATCTTGATCAGACTTGTGCATCACAAGATAAGCTTGTACTATCCCAAGATGGGAAGACTACAAGTATCTCATGGGATAAGGCTATTGCTCAAGGTATCACTTCAAACTTTATTAGGTGTTTTCTTTAGGGTTTTGAGATGAGAAGAGAAAAGAAACCAAAAGGATCACAAAGGTAAAACAACTAAGGGGAACTAAAGAATCCTAAGTGTTGTCATGCATGGATATCCTAGGTTAGTGAGGTTTACTATCCTAAAGAAGAAAGAAAGAAGAAGAGAATAAGAAGAAGAGGAGGAAGAGTAGGGAAGTAAGGCCTAATCCCAACAATCAAAGGTTAGCACAAGTAAGCATAAGAAGAGAAGAGATGAGATTTGGAGATGTGGGAAACACATCCACACCTCTCACTTACCATAGCCCCTGAAAAGGTTAGCAACACAAGCATACAAGCAAAACAAAATGAACATAATGTCATACCATCATCCTACAAACATAAATGAAGTCATACACACAAATTCTCAATACAAATGCAAGTCACAAGAATGAGAAAAGAAGCATACAAGTCAAAATGAGGCAACATGAATCACATGGCAAAGCAAAAAAAATTTAAGAAGATGCAAAGCAAGATAAACAAAACACAACCTCAAGGCACAAGATCAGAACCATAACCAAGTTAAAGAAGTGCTTAAGAAGCAAGAGAGATGAAGAGAAGATAAACACAAAGCTAAACAATCACATTATGGGGAGAAAGAAGCAAAGAAGTGAGGTGGATGTACAAAAGAAAGAAAGAACTTCAAAGGTAAACCCAATACAATATTTTCAAAAACACAAACCCTAAACCAAGATCAGAAAGGTATCAATACCCTAAGGAGACCCCAAATAGGATAAAAAAGTTGGCACAAGTGCCCTTCTAAACTAAGGAGAGGACTTATGATCAAAAGGAAACAAAATGGGACAAGTTAAGAACCAAAATTCAAATCAAATCAACAATGCACCCAAAAACTCCACAACCTTGGACAAAAGATCTTCAATCATGATATAACAACATGCCAAAAGGATAGGAAGAAATTCATAAGCTATGCAAGTCAAATGAGGGCTCAAACAACAACTAGGGTTAAGAAACTCCCTCCACAAGTCAAAGGCCAAAACCAAACAAACAAGTTTTTAAAAATCAGAATACAAATCACACATGAAGTACACCCTATTGAGAGTCCAGAGCAAAAAGAACCACTCAAAAATTCAAAATGAGGATCACTATGGAAAATGAACAAGACAGCATGCTCAAAAAGGAATTAAAATGAATTAATTACATAGAGGAATTAATTTACACGTGTCAGCATGAAATAAATGGAAAATAAAAATATGAAAAATTAAAGAAAACTCAAATTAACATCCATGAATTATTTCATAATTTTTTGAAGCTTAGAACTAATTTTAAAAATTAAAAACCAAAATGATATTAAAAGAAATAAAAGGAAAAGAAAATAAAATGAGAAAAGGCTGGGAGGTGCGAAAAGCAGGGAATTCAGTGTAAATCAATTGGGCTCAAGAGGAAAGGGGGTGCGAATAGCCATCCAGGCCCACCCAAACTCAGCGCATCACACACTACATGGGGTGGATATTCACAAAAATCTGGAAAAAAACACTGGCCAATGGATTAAACGGACGCATCCTGGGGGTCATCTCATTAATTGACGTGGCAAAACCATTGGACTAGAGTGAAGGAGCATATTAGTTAACATGTGGTGCGTAACATGAAGAATAATCAGAATGAAATTATAAAACCAAATGCACGTGAGGAGGAGGATGCCTCATTAATTGAGGTGGCAGCTTCACATGCGTTGAGATGAGAGATCCAAGGGTGTAGGAGTTATCTTCTACCTTCGAAAACCCTAATTGCACAGCCCAGAATCCGGTGACCGGAGCTAGGGCTCCGGCACCGGAAAATGCATAACATGAACAAATCTCAATAATAATGCACAAAAAACTCCAAATTACATAATTAAGGGGCCCTGAATTCAAATATGGCAATGGAATTCACAAAAGATCAAAGGATTTTCCAGATCGAAAGCAGACAGTTTCTACCATGAAAAATCAAATCCAAATATAAAGCTCAATAAGGCACCAAATTCAAATCTAAAACCTGCAGAATGATCAGCACAAACAGAAGATCACAAAGCACACATCCATTTTCATTTCTAGATCTAAGAAATTTGAACTCACCTGAACTTGCAGATCTTGAAATAGCTTGTGATAAGCCAAGAAAATGCTGCCAATCCACTCCAAATGCACTCTAGTTGCAAAATAAATGCAACTAGAGCCTTGAAACTTGCTGGATCTAAGAGTTTGAGGCTTGCTGCCCTGAAATGGCAAGGTGATGAATCTTGAGAATTAGCTTGAACAATGGAGGGATTTGTGATCCTGAGCTCTCAAGGATGAAGGATATGTGGTTGGTTTGTGAAGAGAGCAAGTGAATGAAGAGATTCGAAAGAAATTGCCAACTGAGCCAAAACTTGAGAATGATGAAATGAGAGATATTTGGATCCTTCTAAAACCCTAATTCTCTTATAAATGAGGTCATGAGGAAATGTTGAAAGAATGAGAGCCTTTACACGTGGGAAGAGAGTGTGTGAGAGATTTTGCAAAATTTGCAAGTTTATGGTGATAGCATGAAACACTCATGCATTGCATTGCTTCTTGCCCATGTGCATTCACAATCTGATCCTTGATTTCAATCCAACAAGATCCTGGCCATTGGATGTGAGTGTCACACAATTCTCATGATCATGCAAAAATTACACTTATGGAATAAAATTCTCATTATGCATGAATTTGGTGTAACTCTTGGAGAAAAATGACTTATTTGCATTGCATTGTAATATTGGAACCTCATTTGGTATGTACCAACACCCAAAAATTAGATTCATGACTTTTTGCTTTGGTGCACATATGAAAATTCAAACTTTGCCCTAGTTTTGCACAAATTTTCGAGGGCCACATCTCCTTAACCATGAAGGCTATGAAAAAGTACTTGTACTTTTTGAAAATGGGAGGCTTTAATCTCCAACTTTCATGTTTGACTTTGGTCCATTTGAATAAGTTTTCACCAAGTTATGATCACTTGAAATTTAGGGCAAAAACTTGCTAAAAATGACATTTTCCATAACCAACTTCACACCAATTTTGTAAAACACCTCAAAACCTCATGATTCTTGATCTTTGAACTTGACAAACCTCTTTTAACATTATAAGAACATCCCTTGGCTAGAAAAATGGGGTTGGACCCCTTGAAATCTCACAGTTGACTTTTTTAAGGCACAGTTGACCAGTTTCTTCATTTACAAGCAACTGAAGAAATGCTTGACTTCCACAAGGAATTTTCTCACCAAATTTCATCCCTAGGATCCTCTTAACATGTGAAATACTTTGCCCAAATGAAATGTCCATATTCTTGAGGTTTTCATGCTTGAAACTCAAACCCTAGTTTGGGATCATTGTGTAGGAGCTTTGCCCTAGCCTGGATTCCCTGATGATCCTCCAACCTTCTGAGCTTTTGTAAATGAACTTGAGCTTGTAAATGAAATGTAGACCCCTCATAGGACTTGTACAAATCCATTGGGCCCCTTGTCCTAGCTTTTAATGCTTCAAGAACCTCCACAGATGATCATATGCCTAATGCTAGGTCATGAGAATGTTATGCCTCATCTTTCCATGCTAAGATGCTAAGAATATGATATGTTCATGACTAATATGATGTGATTTGATGCTTAAAAAGAAGAGGGCAAATTTGGGGTGTTACACAATCCATATATTATAAACCTGCAAAACAAAAATAATTATGAAAAAAAATGTTGGAACCTAGGATTCGAACCCCTGACCATCACAACAACAACCAAACACTCCAAACACTAAGCCACATGGGGCGTGTCTGCAAACTAATCAACAAATAATGATAATATATTAAGTCAGTTGAATAAGTGAAAAATTGAACAAAATATTGTTGTCACCAAGGATCGAACACATGTCACAGCCAATAACATGCGCACGCCAACACCACTGGGCCAAGCATCATCTGTTGAAACAATATGAAAAAAATTTAATAAAATATTAAACTCGAATTTGAATTTCCTCCTGCGCGCCAACTGACTTCATCTTCTTCCTTTTTCCTGCGAAATTGCCTGCAAATTCATCCACAAATTTTCCTGCGAATTTTGAATTTCAAGAACCTGCGAAAATTGGATCTTTCATAATACGCAAAATTTCATCAAATTGATCACATATACATGATCCACACATCATACATAGTTCATTGATGTCCTTAGAATTTATTTATATTGGTTTAATTAAGAAACCTTAAACGGCCACCATAAACCCTAACAATGGTGGTTTTCGATTCAGGCCATGAAACTTTGATCTAAGTGACCAGAAACATTCCTTGCAACCTCATAAACACAAAACAGATGTCAAATATACTTAAAACCAATCATACATATGAAATCAAAAAAAGCATAAAAACATGAATATGATGCATTCGGTTATGGAGTTTCAATGCAATAATGGATGTTTTAGTGATCCAGAAACATTATATGATCCTCCAGGAATGATTTGCAACCTTTATTTGATCTTGAAAAGGTCTCTAGATCAAAAACAGAATGTGACTTTTCTTTGAAAATTTTGAAGTTGAATGGTGTTCTTGGAGGCTCTGAATTTCGTCCCTTGAGCTTGCAGCTTCTTTGTGAACTTATAGTGATGTGAATTAGGTCAAGACTTTGTGGATTTACGGGCTTTCTTGAATAACTTGAGTATGAAGAAATCTCATGATCAAAATATGTGAAAAATAAAATCTTTGTATGCCAATCCAGTCTAGCACGAATTTGGATCAGATCAATCATCTCTAAATAATGTTTATGACCTTCTAGAACAAGAATCAAATTTAAATATTGAGTTTTCGTATTTTATTTTAATTTAAATTGATTTTTAATGAATAAAATCAAAATAAATAAAAAATAAACTATAAAAATCTGAATAAATGATATTTGATTCGTGCATGATGTCATGGTATAGATTGGGTCATAAAAATGCAAGCCCATGTGAAAAGAATTGGTTCTAAGACCCCTTTTGCTCAATAAACCTCTCAAAAATTTCCCAACTTTGCAAAGGCACAAATCCTTCATTTTAAGGCTATGAAGTTTTCTTGGACATTTTAGAAATCTTAAAAAGTCCTCTAACCAACCTCTTTTGTCTCATGTCCATATCCTTTACCATTTTCAAATTATGCCCTTTGGAAGATGTTGATTTTTTGTTGACATTCAAAATGACTTATAATGTCTTAGCTCATACCCTTCAAATGAAGCATTTTTGGGCTTGGCTTGTGAGACACAAAGTTGTAGAGAATTAAATTTCCTTAAAAATTAGCATTGGATGGAAAAAATTTGATGAAGCATGTGAAAGTTATGGCTGGTCAAAGTTCAGTTGACTTTTCCTATGAAAACCCTAATTTAGAAACTCCAGATTCTTGATGATCTGAAACTTCCTTGATGAATCATGATCAACCCTTGATCAAATGATGAATTTTACTTCATATACTTGATGTTGGCAAAAAAGCATGAAGTTTGACTTTGATTTGACCACAGTTGACCTCAATTTGACTTTTTAACTGCTTTGACTGATTTTAGCCTATCTGATCATTTGACTGAGCAAACCTTTTGGGAAAGCCTTAAAACTTGAAATAGGGATTATTGAAGACATGTAGGATGTTATGAAGCTCACTTGAAGCCTTGAAAGTCCATTTAGCCTGATGAAATCTAAAACACTAGTTTAGGATGCATTGCTTAGGAGGAAGCTTTGTGTGAGGGAACTGTCAAACTTTCTGACTAATTGTGAACCTTGTGAACCTCTTGGGACACCTTGGTACACAAAGCCTTGACTAGGGGAGGGAAAAATTTTGGGGTGCAACACCTAGCACTACAGGAAATCCGTAGCACAGAGTTCTCAAGAAGAAACCCATGTATGAACCGTGTTTCATATTCCCGCACCAGACCGAAATGGAATGGGAAAGAATATGAAGCCACTCTAATCCTATGTCTGTCACTCAGGCTTTTGTGTTGGACCTTTCTCACTGGAATACCCCTCCCACCAAGGCAAACCAACAAGCCAACATAAATGATATGATAATAGAATGAAATGCATAAAGTGGTAAATGAAAGCGATAAATAAAACAGTAAATAAAGTTGTACATAAAGCAGTAAATAAAGCAAAAACAAAAACACACTTAGCAAATAACACCCCATAAACACAAATCAAACAAGCGCTAGGAGAAACTCACAAGAGAACCAGAAGCCCTGATTACAAAGTCCCCAGCAGAGTCGCCAAGTTGTCGCTCCCGAAAGACTTACGTCCCCGGTGCAGACGCGAACTGTCGGCGATGTTGGAGGTTGAGGTTGAATAGAGTCGCCACCTAGGCATTTTTATCCCGAAGGAAAGGTAATGCTGCATAGACCTGGAAGGGTATGGATAAGACGGTTGCGAACCAAAGAAACTGAGAAAGGGGGTTGGTTACGACTTGGGAATGTATTAGCAGCCAGATTGTCCATCGTACTCGACGGGATCCATGCTTACTTGATTGTGTTTAAAAGGGGTAGTGTATGTTCTGACTTTGCATAAAAGCTATGGAGAAAATAATGTGTGTCAGTGCAAAAGAGAGGTTATATGCTCAAGACTGAGGCTTAGAAAGAAAGTTGAAAGAGGGGGAAGACACAGAGACTTTTTTTGTTCGATAACCGTTAAGTTATGCCTACGTATCCTCTTGTGCAATGAGGAAGTCAGAACACCATAGTTCAACTTAAAGAGATTGAATGACTATTTGACTGTGAACTTCTTGCTTGTCTATGCTCAAGTGTATGACTCGTCTGGCTCGAGTGCTAACTTTCTTGCATTAGATAGGAGAAGCGAGTTCTCGTTTATAGAATGAGTGTGATGAGAAAAGAATCTCGGAGGAGACGATTATTGTTTGTTTTTTTGTTTTCATTTTTTTATTGTTTTTGGTGTTTTTCATAAGATAATGAGCTTAAGCCTAAATTAAAGATTGTAAACTCGTAATATCTTCCCTGATTAGGGATAATGAGCCTACTTAAGCATGAGATAAGCATCTCAACTTAATTACCATGATGATGTAGGATTAAGATCATAAACCTACTTGTGATTATTAAAATGTTTTTGGGTTTTCGTTTAGTGTTAAGTAATAAGTTTAATCTCTAATCAAGGATTAGTGAACTCATTACACCATCCTAAGAGAAAGATGATAGATGCGAACACTTAAGCTAAGGAAAATACCTCAACTTAATCCATGGTTAGAGACTAAATTCATTATATAACAAGCCTTTATTAAGCGGATTTTAATTAAAGGGTGAGATTAAGAAATGAGTTTTAAGTTTGTAAGACAACTTGAGGGGGACTTGTCCATTAAACACTAGGGTTAGTCCCTTTTAACCATAAGGAAAAGATGGAACCCTAATGTAAGGCCCAAGTTACAAGCTTAAGTATTAACCATTATTAGGTGTTTTAATTAAGAGGTGTAAACAAATTAAAGGTTTAACACTTAGGATTAAATTTATACACTCCATCCTAAGATAAGGATGCAGGCATAACCCTAATTCAAAGTCCTAAAGCTTTAAGTGTTTAGCCTCTGATTATGAGATGAGAAGAGAGACTCGAGGAGACTCAAAGGTAAAAGATTAAGGGGTACTATATACAACCCTAAAAATTATCATGCTTGGGTATCCTATGGTTTGTGAGGCTTGAGAGAAGATCTTCAGGAAGGCCACCAAAGGAGGAGAAGCAGATAAAAAAGAGAAGAGAAAGTAGAATAGGTTACTTACTTCCTGAAGAAGATAAGTAACCTAAAAGAAACAAAGTAAGAATGAGAAAGCACAAGTGAATTAGATTCAATTCAAAGATAACTAAAGAATTCATATGAGGAGAAAAGAAGAGGTGGGATGTGAAGGCAAATCCACATCCCAAACAACTTACCATAAGCCCCTGAAATGTTAGTATGAATGCATAAGGAAAGAAATGGAAGGAGATAAGATAAGTCATGATGAAAATGACAAAAACGAGAAGTGAATATGCAATGCAAAAGTGTTATGAGATGATGCAAAGTCATACATGGTGCATATGAATGGTCATACAAAGGATGAGATGCAAAACAAACATGTTAGGAGCTTGAAAACACATGGATAAACATGAAATGTAATGAATGCAAAGCATAGCAAATGAATGAGGGAATGATCAAGAAATGTTCAAGAATGTCTTAAGATTTCTAAGATGTCATACAAATGCTTGAAATGTCATGGCAAGTTCATATGATAGAGATGTGCCAAGGTGAATGCAAATGAACATGGGAAATTCGGGTTTTAAGACAACATGAGATGCATATGGCCAAAACAGAAGCATACATCATGATAAAAATTTGAAATTGAACTCAAACAAACCCTAATCATACACAAGACCACTACCCAAAGGAGAAGGTCAAAAGCTAAACCTAGTTAAAGTTATGAATTTCCTAAGTTAACTAGGGGTTTTTTGTGCTTCTAAAGGGAAAATGAAAATCAAATTTAAAATGCAATGAAAAATAATGAGATACATATCCTAGATACTATATGCAATATGTGAAAGAATGCAAAAAGAATCAAGTTCAAACTCATCATGGTTGATCAGAAGTGATTTTTTCAAGTTAGGGTTAGAAAATGGAAATTTTATGAACCCTAATTCAAAGACAATTGTGAAAATGTGATCAAACCTAAAAATAAATTTGTATGGTGAGTTTGTAAATGATTCTAAATGAATGATAATGCTTCATGAATTTTTGGGTGATTTTTAGAAATCTAAATGTATTTTTAATTTATTAAAATCAATTAATTAATTAAATAAAACATTTAAATGATTTAAAAATACTTTTTTAATGCAAAATTTAAAATAAAAAATGTTTTTGAGTTAAGAAAAATATTTGAAGTAAAAATGCAGAAAATGGTATTTTTTTTAAAGTCTTTTTGCTATTTTAAAATAAATTTGGAAAATAAATGCAAGAAAATGAAATAAAATCAAATAAAATGGGAAGTCAAACAATCTGATGGTTGAGGTTTAAACCCTGGTTGACTGCGCACGCAGATGTAAGGTTAGGATTGAAATTGGAAAAATAAATTTAATTAATCCTAATTAATTAAATTAAAAGGGATTAGGGTTTTAATGACCAATTTGGGTCGTCCATACGCGCGGGTAAACAAGATCTAAGGGCTATTATTCAAACTGGCATTTAATTGTGGATTAGGGTTTAATGACTTTCAGGTGATCGGAACAGTGTTCCGGTCATCTTCTCCGGCGACCCCAAAATTCTATCTCTCTCCCTAGGCCACCCCCAAGTTCTCTAAAGCTCCAGAAACACTCCTCTAACCTCCCTAAACATGAATCCAGGCTCAAAACTCATTTATCATGCATCAAAAAGGGGAATCGAAGAAGAACGCGTTCTAGGTTTAAACTTTCAGAAACACAATACACACTCATCTCTCACTCATTTTCAAAAATAAACACATCATGGCAAACAGGGAAGCATGTAGATTCATATTATAACTTGAAATAAGAGTTCTGGAAAAATTATTTGAAGAAACTACCTGAACTGAAGCTTTGCAATTTTGAGCTTTCTGACCTTCTTTCTTGTGCAAACCAACTCCAATGGACCCCTTGAGGATAATGGGATGCTTAGAACAAGCTTTGAATGGCTATTTTGAGGTGTGTGGTTCTGGTTTATCAAAAATGGAGGTTTGTGTGTGTGGTGATTCAGGCCATTTGAATGGTTGGGTTTTGTTCTATGGATGAAAAGTGATTTGTTGGTGAAAAAATTTCTGGATTTTGTTAAGTTTTGAAGGTGTTTCGAAGAGAACAAGTCTTGTGCATATTTTTGTGAATCTGATGTTGTGTGTGGTTTCAGGCTCCAATCTCTTCCTATATCTCTCCCACATTGTTTGAATATAATATGGAGTAGGTTCTGAATTGCTGCAAGACACTATTCCAAGAGTATGGGAGTTTTTGCCAAAAAGTCAAATATGTGTCCTTGAGAGTATGGGCCATGGAAGAGGAGATCTAAAGGGTGTATTGGCTTCATCTGAGTTTGTGGAGAGCCATGGGATTGATTGTGATGAGCTGTGATGATTGAATGGTGAGATTGAAGAGGTTTTGCAAATTGGCAACTTTGTGACATTTGAGAAAATTGGTCATTGAAACTTGTGATCCAAGGAATTATTTTGGTCTTGCAATGTTGCATTATCATGTAATGAAGCTTAGAAGTGGATTAGAGGTCATTAGAAGTCTTGAAACTTGATTTTGCAAAAATCCCTCTTTGGCACATACTTGAAAATTACAAGATTTTTCCCAACTTTGAAAGATCATATCTTGAGTTCTAGGATGAATCAAGAGGAGTTATTTTACTTTTTGAAAATGGGAAGATCCAATCTACAAA
Organism: Lathyrus aphaca; assembly: GCA_963966055.1. NCBI lineage: Eukaryota > Viridiplantae > Streptophyta > Magnoliopsida > Fabales > Fabaceae > Lathyrus > Lathyrus aphaca. The sequence goes on from OZ014520.1 coordinate 422,804,508, forward strand.
TTTCATGTTTAAGGATATTTCATTTGAAGCATTTTTTATCAAGAAAGAGGAGGTTGAAAATCTTTCCCTAAATGGAAAGTTTCCATTACAAGTCAATTTCCAAAAATGAAAAGTTTGCAAATGGCTTGAAATTATTCAATCTTATGAAATTATAACCATTTATAAGATCAAATAAAGATCATAGAACCTCAAATTGATGAGAATTACCTTTTGGTACCATTGTTGGGGGCCTCAGATGCCCTGATTCTTACTTTTCTTGCACAACAAGTTACTAGTTGATCAGATGACTTCCACAATGAATTTCTTCATCAAATTTGGTACACATGCTCCTTATAACATATTAAGACCAATAGAAACAAGAATGACCAAAAAATTTAAGGTTAAGGGCCTCAAACCTAAAACCCTAATTTTAGGTCATCTGTGCAGCAAAAGCCTAGCCTGCCTGGACCTCTGTGCAATCCTTTGTGATTTTGTGACTTCAAAGGACTGTTGGGGATGTAATAAGATCATATAACACTCATGGACCCTCTTGGCATGCTTCAAAGCTTTTGATATAGCTCAGATCACTTCTTGGATTGCTCAAATCACAAACCCTAGATGCAGATGAAATGAACTATGCAGTGAGATGTAATGAGATGTTTATGCTATGCAATATGAAAAGATCATAAGCCATGGTGTGAGAAAAAGTGAGGGAAAATTTGGGGTGTTTACAACAAGTCGTCGCAAGTTCGCGTTGAGAATGAATAAGGTGAGAAGAGAAGTTCCTGCAGGAAAGTCGCTTATTGTTTGTTGTTTGCTTTTTAAGAGTTTTTTTTTATGAATTTGGCACAAGTAAGTGAATTCAAACTCTTTTCCATGGAATGTGTACTTGCTTTTACATTCCAAGATGGAATAGTAGAACAAGCACACCAAGTAAGGAGAATTTATCCAAGACTTGTTTCCAAGGATTAGGGTCTAAGTTCACTAGCTTGTTGAACTTATTACATGTTTTGTAGCTTTTGAAGAAATGTCTTTTATGTTTTCTTTGTGAAACAACCCCTTGATAATACTTGTACGTCATGCTAGACAACTCTACATCATTCCAAGATGGAATGAATGTAAGTGCCCCATGGAATAAGGCTATACACAAGGGATCCTTTCATACATTTATTAAGTCTTTTTGGATTTGTTTGAAGATGAGAAGAGAAAGACTCAAAAGGCAAAAGGACAAAGCTAATGGGGGACTAGGAAACAATCCTAAGTTATCTTATTATGTACAAAGGGTGATTCTATGGTTAATGAGGTATTCTACCCTAAGGAAGGAAAAGTAATTTAGAATTCAACTTACTTGTTAAGAAAGTTAAATTGAATCTTAGGAACAAAAGGGAAACCTATGAACAAAGCACCAAGGTGCTAAGGCAAAAACAAATAAATGCATAAGAGATGAGGAATGAAGTGATTATCTCATCTTCCCCCTTACAAAAAAAATGTTAGCATGATGAAGAAAAATGGAAAATTATGACATGGCAAATCTCACAAACAACTCACACTAGTTAAGGAAGATGTTAGTGAACTCCTAAGGCTAATACCTAAGCCTAAGGCATCCTATAAGATAGCAAACTTAAAAAGTCATTATCTAAATCAATTTAAAAGCAACTAAAGGGATTAATTGAATTAATGTCCAACTATACCCTAAAATACTACTAAACCTTAAAGACGAGGTTAGTAAGATAACCTAAGTGTTTACTAAACCAAAGCCTCCTAAACTTAAGGGTGAATGGTAAACCCAGAACTTGACACTATATGGAAGTGAAGAGAATGAATAGACCAAAGTGGAAAGAAGAGATTCAAGTTAAAGATATGCAAATGTGAAATTGAGAGGTGGGAGAAAGCATATAGAAGCATAGTTCTAAAGATGGGACAAAAGGACTTAGAAAAAAATTCAAGAAAAGACCAAAATGATTTGACTTCCCCATACAAAATCCAGGGACTTAGAAACAAAATAAGATGGTAATTGGCTTTGGAAAATATTCACAAATTGAGGGTTAAGAAGCTTCCTAAGGCTAAGTATGCACATTAGGGTTTCTAAAGTCCTTTAAAAGGCAAATGGAATTCAAAAGGAAGGAAATTAGGTTAAAAATGGGACAAGTGTGACTTATGGCTCAAGCAAAACCTAAAAATCAAAGGTAAAGACCCAAAGATGACATCTAACACTTGAGGACATCTAATATAACACATAAAACTCAAAATCAAGACTTTAGAGCAATGGAATAAATGCCTTATTCAATGGGATCAAAAGGAAGCAAAAGAAAAGACCAAAAATGGCTTAAGACCCAAGCAACTTGGAAAAAACATCAAATGACTTAGAAAAATTATGAAAATTAAAATTTAGGATCATAATCCATAGAATGACTTATGTACAAAAAAACTCACCAAAAAACCTATTTTTGAGTCGTCAAATGAAGTGTAGAAGGAGATTAGGGTTTATATGGATACTTGTGAAATAAGGGACTCAAAAGGACCTAAACATGACCTAAAAATCCAGAGAAAACTATTTTGGATAAGCATGATGAGTTATTAAGATAATGCAAAAATAATGGGATATTTATAATTTTTAGTTTAGGAGAACAAAAATGGACAAATCAATTGGTCAAAAATGAAGAAATTATGAAACAATTAAATGGAAAATTAATTCTGGCTTCAAAAATGGACAAAAATAAAATCTAAAATTATGGAAAATTAGAGAAAAATATGAAGAATGCACATGAATTTAATTGGAATATTTGGATGCATTTTGGTATTTTTAATAAAAGGAAATGAAATTGGAATAAAATATAAAAAGAAAATAAAAGAAACAAAAAGGGATGGGCCTGGGGGGTGCCAAAAGTGACAAAATCAACACAAATGGGATGAGACACACACGCCTGGGGGTGCAAAAAGGAAACTGAGAATTTGTATACAAACTTAGGCACGTGATTGTCACAAGACTCATTAATGCGCTGGCAATGTTTTGACCATTGGATGAGTTTGATCACACGGTTGTGTTTTAAAGTTATGGAAACATTAGGGCACTGTTCAGATGAACGGAGATGAATTTTGGTCATTTCTCAGGTAGGGAAAACTCAAAACAACAAGAAAATGAAATCCAAGACAACAGTTCAACTCGCCTCCTCTCACTGATCACAAATATGGTCTCATATCTCACTAAGAGTTCCTAAATTAAGCAAATCGAAGCCAAGAAGTTTGAACCTAAAACCTGCATCTAAGCACCTAGAGTGCATATCAACTAGCCAGTCATTCTACAACTTCTATCAAGCTCAACTCAACATTAAACCAATGAAAAACACACAATTCAAGCGAGTGAAATTTCAGGACATACCTGAATTGCAGAGAGCTCAAAGTGTTGCTAGAAGACCAAAGAGGAGAATCCTTAGACTGCTTGATCTTGATATTGAACAATGAGAGTGAAATAAACACTCTGGGAGCTATGGATCTTGATAAATTGATGAAGATGTAGTTCAATATAAGATCATGCAGTGTTGAATTCTTGGTGATTTAAGTTGTGAATTCCATGGATCTTATGCTTGAGATGATGTTGATGTCTGAATGAAGATCGAAACTAGATTGATGCAATTTGGGGAGTTTTGATCCAAAATGCAATGAAGCTTAAAATTGTGCAGTGCTTGATCCTTGGAATTTCAGGCTATGCAATCCATGGAGATTATGCTTAAGGTGATGGAAATGGTGAATTGAAGAAGAATGGATCAAAATGATTGAAGGTGAATTCTCCTTGAAGCTAAATGCAGAAGCCAAAGTTGAGAGAATTTGGTGAATGAAGAGTGTGATTTTGATCCAAAAATGAAGCCAGCCTTGAATGTGCAATGAGGTTTTGCTTTTATAGAACTCTTGACCTTAGATTAGCAGTTAGAACCATGGTTCCAACTGTGGTTAACTGGGTTGAGTTTGTTAGAGGGTGAATCAAGTTTGTTATGCACTTGAATCCTCTAGAAACTTCTATGCTCGAGTTCAATTTAGTGTGGTGATGTTTATGGAAGTTATGATGGGAATGAGAAGCACAACCACTCAGCTAATCAATTACTGCAGTTTGAAGTCAATCCCTTTTGCTTACTTACTCATGAGGTGCATAATAATCCATGTGATCTTGCACACACTTGATAGCAGCTCAATTGTGAAATGATCTCATTGACCAGCTTCACTCAAATTAAATTCACATGTGATCATGATCCTCATGGTGGAATGTAATGTGATTGAGATTGAGTGATGCAATCATGTTTGATCAATGCTCTTGGCTTGACTGGTGTGAGGTGTATGGCAATGGTGTGGAGAGGCAGTCATGAGATTATGTCCACTTCAAAGCAATGCATTTTGACCATAACATTACAATAAGAATGACTGAATTGAACTTAGATGCAATTACTTGTCACCCAAGTAAGACAGTTTGCTATGATGATCTTAAATGTAAGATTTCTTCTAGCTCAAGTAATCAATTCAGGGAAAGTTTGTGCTCAACTTGAAGCTGATCATGTGTAGGGAAAGTTTGATGTTTGTACCATAATGGAATGTGACCTCTAATCATCTCAAAATGGCCATTGAAAAATACACTGCAAGGCTGCACATTTGGCCAGATGAAATGGGTGTGCCTTGAAGCAAAAGGCATATGGCTGACCAGTTATGACCATCCCACTTTGACCCTTAATAAGTTCAAGAAGACTTGCTCAAATGAAAAATGGCCAAACATAAAAGTTGTAGGAAACACATAGGTGAACAACTTTGTAGTTCATGAAAAATTAATTTGAGGTATTTTTGGCAAAGAAAAATGGCTTGACATTCTGACCACCACCTGTTTGCTGAATTGTCAGGCAGGGCGCGCGCACTGGCTAGCCAATTGCCTCGCCCATGGCCTAGTTTTGCGCTAATTTGCTCAAGCTTTGCAAGATCATATATCTCTCAATTTTTATGCTATGAAATAGTTCCACCTATGGATTTGAAGCTCAATATTCCCTATTTAATTGGCTCAAGGTATAATTTTGATAGCCCTCATATTTTGGGAGAAGGCCTCACTTGAAGTGGCTGCAAAAATGGCCAAAACTTGTCATTTTTTGAAACCCTAATTTTCCAAAAATGGTAGGTTTTGGTTTTATTGATTTCTCTTGATTCCTCTATTATTTATTGATAAAATTTGAACCATAGGATTCTTGTAAACCTAATTTCATGATGTTGATCTCAAAAAGTCAGGAGTTGACTTTTTCTTCAGCATGGTTGACTTTTCCCCAAATCCCTGATTTTCAGTCATCTGGCCAATTGAACCTCTTCCAAAATGTTTCTATGGATGAAATTTGAACCCTAGGCACTTGAAATCATATATAAGACAATGGAATCCACTTTGAATAAAAATTTCATGGAGAAGCCCAGTAGAAGTGAAACCCTAATTTGGCCCTTTTCATCAGGAGATGTTGCACTGCTTGCCTCCTCTGATCAATTCAAATATTTCCATGACTTGTGGATTCAAGTGAAGACTTGTGAAATGTTGTGAAGCCTTTGAACAAGGTTGAGAAGCTTTGTGGCCCTTTGGTTGCCTTTGTATAGCCTTCAACTTCTCCAATCAATTATCACATACCTATGCCTCAGCTATGATGAACATGATGCAAATGTTTTTGATTGTTACATGGATTTGTTTATGCAATATGCAATGAAAAATATTGAGGGAATGAGAGGGAAAATTTTGAGGTATTAAAGTAATCCCTCCTCTACATCTATCTCTAATGTCCTCTTAGTAGAATGTCTTAAGCATAATCTTGTTAGCATTAGTCAATTGTGTGACAAGGGATATAAAGTCGCATTCTCTAAAGAAGGTTGCATAATTGAACATAATGAAAACAAAGAGGCTATGTTTAAAGGCTTGAGGGTTAACAATGTATATATGCTTGATTTGAATTTGATTACCATGAGTGATCCTAAATGTCTAATTTCCAAAAGTGAAGAGTATTGGCTTTGGCATAGACGTTTAGCTCATATCAACTTTGACTTACTAAATAAGGTTGTTTCCAAAAACTTAGTAGTCGGTTTTCCAAACATAAAGTTCACTAGAGACCATCTTTGTGATGCTTTCCAAATGGGAAAGCAAAAAAAGATATCTTTTAAATAAAAAAATTTAGTCTTTACTTCTAGAACTCTTGAACTTCTATACATGGATCTTTTTGGTCCTTCTAGAATCAAAAGTATAGGAGGGAACTATTATGGTTTTATTATTGTTGACGACTACTCTCGATTTTGTTGGACAATCTTCTTAGCTAGTAAAAGTGATACCTTTTCAGCTTTTGAAACTTTTTCCAAATTATCTCAAAATAAACTTTGCACAAACATTGTAACCATTAGAAGTGACCATGGAGGTGAGTTTGAAAATCATCTCTTTGAAATATTTTGTGAAAACCACGACATTGATCATAATTTTTCTGCTCCTAGAACTCCACAACAAAATGGCGTTGTGGAACGTAAAAATCGTGTGTTAGAGGAATTGGGAAGAACTATGATAAATGATAGCGGTCTTCCTAAATATTTTTGGGCTGATACTATTAGCACTGCGTGCTATGTATTAAATAGGATCACTATTCGGCCTATTCTAAACAAAACGCCCTATGAACTTTTAAAAGGAAGAAAGCCAAATGTGTCGCATCTTCATGTCTTTGGTTGCAAATGTTTTCTTCTAAATAATGGAAAAGAAAACCTTGGTAAATTTGATTCAAAGGCGGATGAGGGCATCTTTCTTGGATACTATAATTCAAGCAAAGCATATAGAATATACAATAAAAGGTTGCTTATTGTTGAAGAATTTGTACATGTATCTTTTGATGAATCTTATCTGAATGTTGTCAGAAAAGGTAGTGTAGTTATTGGTGAAGGTGCCTCTTCAAATGAGATTGTTAAAGACCTTGATATGTCTCATGTGGAACCCCTTTCGGGTATTATTAATAAGGAGTCGGTTCATAAGTCTAGTCTCAAAGATGAAGGTCAAGAATCTTCCCAAAATGATCTACCATTGGAATGGAAAACATCAAAAGACCATCCCATCGATAACATCATTGGGGATATCTCAAAGGGTGTCATTACTAGATCAAGGATAAGTAACTTCTGTTTTTATCATGCTTTCATATCTCAAATTGAGCCTAAAAATGCCAAAGAGGCCTTACTTGATGAAAAGTGGTTTCTAGCCATGCAAGAGGAACTAAATCAGTTTAAAAGAAATGCGGTTTGGGACCTTGTTCCACCTCCGCGAGATCATCGAGTGATTGGCACCAAATGGGTTTTTAGGAACAAATTGGATGAAAACGGTATTATTGTTCGTAACAAGGCCCGTCTTGTTGCTCAAGGTTATAACCAAGAGGAAGGTATAGACTATTAGGAAACTTATGCTCCTGTTTCCCGCCTTGAGGCTATACGCCTTTTACTTGCATTTGCTTGTTCACAAAATTTCAAATTATATCAAATGGATGTTAAGAGTGCCTTCCTTAACGAATATATGAATGAAGAGGTATATGTGTGTCAACCTCCTAGATTTGAAAACTATGAAAAACCAAATCATGTGTACAAGCTTAAACATGCTTTGTATGGTCTCAAACAAGCTCCTAGAGCTTGGTATGAGCGTCTAAGTAAATTTTTGATCAATCATGGTTTTTCAAGAGGAAAAGTTGACACTACACTCTTTGTTAAACGAGAAGGAAATCATTCTATATTAGTTCAAGTATATGTAGATGATATAATTTTTGGATCTACTAACATGAAGTTGGTCAAAGAATTTTCAAGTTCTATGCAAGGTGAATTTGAGATGAGTATGATGGGGGAGCTTAACTTCTTCCTCGGACTTCAAATTAGACAACTTGAAGATGGAACTTTCATAAGTCAAACTAAGTATTGCAATGAGTTGCTCAAAAGGTTTGATATGACAAATTCCAAGTCTATTGATACACCAATGCCTACTGCTGCTAGTCTTGATCGTGATGAAAAGGGTAAGGATGTGGATATAAAAAGGTATCGAGGTATGATCGGATCCCTTCTTTATCTTACCGCATCGCTTCCAGATATTATGTTTAGTGTATGTATGTATGCTAGGTTTCAATCGTGCCCTAAGGAATCACACTTAAAATCAGTTAAACGCATACTTAGGTACCTTTGTGGTACGTCTAAGTTTGGCTTGTGGTATCCTAAGGGTAGTGATTGCTCTTTGGTAGGTTTTTCCGACTCCGACTTTGCCGGTTGCAAAGTGGATAGGAAAAGCACTAGTGGAACTTGTCACTTCTTTTCAAACTCTCTTTTTAGTTGGCATAGATAAAAGCAAGTTTTGGTTGCTTTATCAACTATGAAGGCGGAGTATATTGCAGCCGGAAATTGTTGTGCCCAAATCTTATGGCTAAAACAAAAATTATTTGACTTCAATATCTCTCTTAAACAAATTCCAATTTTGTGTGACAACACTAGTGAAATCAATCTTACCAAAACCCCTATTCTTCATTCACGCACTAAGCATATTGAAATATGGCATCACTTCCTTAGGGATCATGTAGAGAAAGGTGATGTGGTATTTGAGCATGTTGATAGTTCGAATCAACCAGCCGACATTTTTACAAAACCACTTGCTACCGATCCTTTCTTTTATATCCGTAGGGAACTTGATGTTCTTGACATCTTGGATAGATCTTAATAATCATTGCTTTGTCTTATATTATTGTTTGGTTCAACTCGTCTTGTCATTAACTTCTCTTTTATCATAGTTTTATCTTACTTCTCTTTCACATATACTCGAGGTAATATCCTTCTAAACTTAGTTGTCTCTATTCATCCATGATATCTAATATAATTGTCTGGCTTTGCTTATGTTAGTGTCTTTATCTATTTCTTCTCTTCTTTTGGGTTATAATTGGTTGTTTGTCTAATAATCAGCATAAAAGATGATATTATCATGATTTGATGTGGTTTAAGTGCATTTTAGTGAAAAATTTCATTCAAAATTGTCGGGTCCCAACAGGCCGACTCATGAGTCGGCTCATGGAACCTCATGAGTCGACCTCTTTGCTATTCTGAGCCGACTCATTTCAAATTTAAATTGAGCCGACTCATTTTAAATTTTGAGCCGGCTCATTGTCGTATCACATAACATTTGGCTGTCTTAAAAAGACGCACCGACTGCTTTTCTTTGTCCCTAGGTCGGCACATCAAATGCTTCCCATCACTTTTTGACTTTCAATTAATTGTGTTTATTGATTCTTATCATCAAACTCATTAAACTTTCATTTTCTTATCATAATCATCTCATATTCTCTCAAGTTTATTACAAAACCCTAAAACCCCAAATTTTCTCTCAAAGTTTCAAAGATCTTCATTCTCAACAATGGCTTCAAGAGCTACAGGAAAAAGGTCACGGGGTTCTGCTTCACAATCATCTCTACTGGTAAATGCTTTGTATCTTCTTCCATCTAATTTGGTAGAGGTTTATAATAAAAAGTTCAAGAATAGGAAAATTGTTCCTCAATATGTGTATTCAAGAACAACTGCAAATCAGATGCACATTCCTCACATTGTTGAACTAATGGATTTTCATGGTATCAATCCCTTTCTCTACTATCATGAAGATTATAATGAGGATTTGGTAATAATGTTCTGTGTTGGTCTGGTTAGGACATTTAAAGGTTTTGAATTTAATTTTCGTATGGAACTAGAATGTTTGTTGTTAATGCTCAAGTTTGGAAAGACTTATTTCGCATTGATCCTGAGGAAGCTAGTATTTTGATGACTGATACATCTCAAGTGGAGAACTACACATTTCGCTCGGAACTAAATGATATGCTTAAAGACCCATTCTCTGACTTCATTCTAAATTCTGATTTGTTTCCAAATTCAACCACCACTGGAAAAGTTAAGTCGCTAGATCGTATCCTTCATTGGATTGTGTCACACAATTTACGACCAAAGAAAGGAGGATTTTCTCATATCGATATGGGTGAAGTTCATCTTATATATATTCTTCGGAACAAGGTCAAAGTTAACTGGCCACATTATTTTGCTAGTCGTATCTTTTCTCTAAAGGAAAAGAAAGGAGTTGCTCTTGCATATCCTTCGATTATTCAGAAGATTATCAACAAAGCGGAAATTGTTGGTAGCGATTTACCCATGGTGTTCGTGTCTGACACAAATTGGTTTCAACAAAAGACACTAAGTCTTATGGGTCACATATGGGATTCTAAAGAAAAACGATATCGGTTTCAGTTAAGAGGTGATTTTAATCAAGAGTTTGAAGAAAATTCTGAAGGGGATGATCTTGAGGATCAAAATGAACAAAATGTTCCAAATGAAGAATTGCCCACTGACAACGAAGAATGGAATGGCATTCCATCTACTGATTATGCCTCCTATGCAAATCAAGGATGGGGTGAGTGGCACCGGCTGGACAAACACTGCAACTCATTTTGCTCCTCCATCTCCTCCTCCGTCTCAAATGCATCAAGATGATCCGTCCAGCATCATGGCTCTGCTTCAGAATATGCAACTTCAACAGGAAACCTACTACACAACTCAAACTAAAAGATACTCGGAATTAGAACAGCTTTTAAATGAGCAAGACACGACTTTTGCTACTTATGTTTCCATTCAAGACACTCGGTATACCGCACTGCAAGATCATTTGGATGCTCAAGAAACTGTGTTCAACTCTCTCAATAGCAGTTTTCTTCAATTTACCGAAACCGATATGGATGACTCGCAACCTATCACTTACCATCACCGTTATCCATCCACTCGGGATCGAAATCCCCAAGCTTGAGAGAATCATTGCATCATTTATTTATTTTATGAGTGAACTTATGAATAATGTTGTTTATGGTTTGTTTATGTATGAATTCATCTTTCCTTTGTTTGATTTTTTTCCCTTGTTTATTGACGAACTTTTTTCACGTTCATCCAAATTGTGTGTTTGTGAATGCGTGTGTTTATTGCAATTGGTATCTCATATTGAAATTATGTTTCGCATGTTATTTCCATTGGTTAATTACTCATAAGTATCCTTTTCTTTTTGATGTTGTCAAAGGGGGAGATGCTATTGATAGCATATAGATCGTGTCGTGTTTGTGGCATACAGTCGGGGGAGCTTAGCAACATATGGCGATTGATTCATCAAGTTTTTGCCATCATCAAAAAGGGGGAGTTTGTGAGATATGGCATGAATTTTAATGTGTAAAAAACATGGCATGATTGAAAGTATGAGTGGTTCTCAAAGAAAAAGAAAAAAATTGCATTTTTGTGAAAATGAACTGAATGAGCCGACTCAAATTCCACAATGAGCCGACTCATTTAGTGTTGTTGGTGCCCAAAACACGCGGGTTCCAACAGGTTGCCTGATGTAACACCCCCTTTCTATATCGCCAAATAATCAATTAAATCATTTAGGCACATGTTAAAAAATTTCATCAGAGTATATTTGAAATATGGTAAAAAAGAGCAATGCTACATTATACTTGAAATCAAACCATATTACAAATGCTCATAATGGATATGCAACAATAGGGTAATTTCCAAACGATAACTAATTATACAGCGGAAACATTTCAACAACATCAAACATATATATATATATATATATATATCCATTATTATTATATATATATATATATATATATATATATATATCAACAAGTTTGATGCCAACAACAATATTCATGTCTATACAAAACATTCATCCAAAAGATACATGTACATAATGCATCACGAAAATGGCACTAAGCCAACCTAACTACCCGGTGCTACATATCAGAGCTGACCGACCAAAAGATGAAGACGAGCTTCACAAAAATAAGCCATCCAGCAACCTACTCTGACATGCCTCGTAGAGCATCATAAAACAGCAGAAGGGTGAGAAACATTACCATAATAATATTGCATATAATTATATATATCAACATATAAAATGCACATAAAGCGTATTCTCACCACAAATTATTCCTTATCACCTATACGCATCGCAACGTGTACATACATAAAATCAAGCATATTCATCATGCACCAATTCACTAATTCACATAACTTACATTATTTATGTTTATTCCTCAACTCTATTCATTCCGCATAAACATACATCTAGCTATCTTTAATCGCACATATACATTACAAATGTATAAATCACATACATATACATATATCAAACATGCATATATACAAACAAGTATGTTTCATCACACATACTATCATCTCCATAATACTCCAAATAAACATATGCACATTCATGTTTATTTTTGCATATCATAATTAAAATGATAAAATGCAACTCATAGAGACCGACACACGACTCTATGCAGATGCAATGCGGTACCGACTCAACATTTCAGCAGGTTCACTCAGGAACCAAATGGAATCATCGCTTGTTACCTAAAGTAACTCCCCATCGGGCACACGATGTTCACCCATTGCTCACACCCCACATGGGCACACAATGTTTATGGATTACTCACCTCATACGGGCACACAATCCGATTGCTCACACCCCACACGGGCACACAATCAATGTGAATAAATCACCCATCGCTCACACCCACACGGTCACACGATGTTTCTGGATTGCTCAAACCCCACACGGGCACACAATCCGATTGCTCACACCCCACATGGGCACACGACCTTGTTGTAGTCACCGCTTACACTCCACATGAGCACACGATGCTACAACGGATTCACAAAGAATCCCACGGCACAAGAATGCATACATTATGCTTACATGCAAAATGACACACAACATTCTTGAAAATGCATACATATTCACAATATAGTTATGCATTCATCTCATACAATTAGCATACATTCGCATTTAATTCAAGCAATGTATTCATTTTCCAAATGGCCATAACATTACATCAACCCACATTTCCATAATTAATTCATTTACGTTTTATTGGAAAAGTCAGGTGAAAGTCGACAAAAAATTACTTTTCTTAGCATCATTAGTTTCTACGCGTTTCTAGCTTCGAATCGATATAAGGAACACTAAAAATGGATATCCGAAACTAAAGCTACGAAATAAAACACATATTCCCTCAAAACCTACAGGCTCGCTGAGCGCCCTCTCGCTTGCTGAGCGAGAATCACCCTGGAACTTTCGCTGAGCAAGGGATAGCTCGCTGAGCGACTACTGCGATTTCCAGAATTTCCAGCTGCATAATAGTCAACTCTTTCACTCCAAAACTCCACCAAAACCTCACTCAACATGATCAACAACATGTACTAGCTATCATACTTTGATTATAATGATTTCTAACCGATTAATCCACTAATTTCTCACATTTTCTCTAAAACCCTAACTATTCATCTTCTCTAAACTTCCATCAAAACCAAACTCAACCAATCAAATACATACATAATCATACACAATATCAAGATAACAATGTTTATCACCCTTACCCGATTATTCCGATTCCTAGGAGCAATCTTGAAGTTTTTCCAACTTTCCCTCTTTTCTCTTCTTTTTCTCTTCTCTCCTTTTCTTTCTTCTCTTTTTCTTTCTCTTCTTACCAACTTTCTATTTCACTATTTCTCACTCTCTTATATTCTCTTTTCTTTCTATTTCTATTTTCTACTCTTTCCACCTTAGGCTTCTGATGTTCCACCTTAGACTTCTGACAAGTCAAACACGCATAAACAAAATGAGCTACATCTCTCTTCAATCCGGACCACCAAAAGATCTTCTTCAAATCTTGGTACATCTTATTCGCTCCCGGATGTATACTTAAATTACTCTGGTGTCCCTCTTCCAATATCATCATTTTCAACTCCTCGTCATCGGGAATACAAATACGACCACGGAATCTCAAAACTCCAAAATTATCAACCTTGAAATCCTCATTCTCATTCATCATCAAATCAACAAATTTCAAATCCAACTTTTGCTTTTCACAAACGGTTGCAAGAAAATCATTCGTAACACATAGCATACTAAGTCTCACGCTTCTCGGCGTCATCTCGCAAACCAAACTCAAGTCTCTAAAATTCTCCAAAAGTTCCCATTCTCTTATCATCAATGCAGACATATGTAACAACTTACAACTCAAGGCATCGGCCACCATATTCGCCTTACCCGGATGGTAATTCAAACCAAAATCATAATCCTTCAAATGTTTTAACCATCCCCTTTGTCTCATGTTCAATTCCTTTTGATCGAATAAATATTTCAAACTTTTGTGATCACTAAAAACTTCGAACCTTGCAACATAAAGATAATGCCTCCAAATTTTTAGAGCAAAAACCACAGCCGCTAATTCCAAATCATGCGTAGGATAATTCTTTTCATGCACCCTCAATTGTCTTGAATCATAAGCTACAACTTTTCCATCTTACATCAAAACACCACCTAACCCAAACAATGAAGCATCACAAAACACCACAAATGGTTCCGTTGGATTCGGCAAAATCAAAATCGGAGCCGTTGTTAACCTTCTCTTAAGTTCCATAAAACTCTCTTCACAATGAAGATCCCAAATGAAAGCTTTTCCTTTACAAGTCAACTGCGTTAACGGATGTGCCAACTTTGAAAATCCTTCAATAAACCTTCGATAATAACCCGCCAAGTCTAAAAAGCTTCGAATCTCCGTAAACGATCTAGGAAATTCCCATTGCATTACCGCATCAATCTTGGATGGATCAACACTAATACCATCATCGGAAATAACATGCCCAAGAAAACTTACCTTCGACAACCAAAACTCGCACTTTGACAACTTAGCATACAATTGCTTCTCTTTCAAAATTTGTAACATAATCCTTAAATGCTCTTCATGATCCTCTTGAGACTTAGAATAAATCAAAATCTCGTCGATGAACACAACCACAAAACGATCCAACTGTTCATGAAAAATACGATTCATGTATTCCATAAACACACCTGGCGCATTAGAAACTCCGAATGGCATCACGGAATACTCGTAATAACCATACTGTGTCCTAAAAGCCGTCTTTTGAATATCCTCCTCTTTCACACGAATCTGGTGATATCCTGATCTCAAATCAATCTTACTAAAAACACGCGCGCCAACCAATTGGTCCATCAAATCATCGATCCTCGGAATCGGATACTTGTTCTTAATTGTCACCTTGTTCAACTGTCGATAACCAATACATAACCGTGTACTTCCATCCTTCTTATTTACCAACAATACCGGTGCACCCCAAGGAGAAACACTCGGCCTAACAAACCTCTTATCCAACAAGTCATTCAACTGCTTTTTCAATTCTACCAACTCTGAAGCTGACATACGATATGGTGCCATCGAAATCGTTCTAGTACCTGGAACTAGATCAATAGAAAAATCAACTTCTCTTTCCGACGGTACATCCTTAATATCATCCGGAAACACTTCGGGAAAATCACATACCACTTGAAACCTACTCATCTCCACTTCGTTCTCCACTGACAGCGATGCAAACAAACCAAACAACTGAGCTTCGTCCACTAAACGTTTCTTCAACTCTTTCATGGATAGGAAACTCTCTTCTTTATCATCATCCAAAGAAGGAAACCTTACTAACTTATGATAGCAATCTATATGAACTCGATTAAATTGCAACCAGTTCATACCCAAGATCACGTCCAAACCTTCCAACGGCAAACAAACTAAATCCATAACAAAATCTTTACCATACATGGTCAAGGAACAACGTACACACACCAAAGAAGTAGTTACCGACCCTGAAGCAGGAGTCTCAATAACCATCTCACCCCCCTAAGAGACATAAACAAATTCAAACGCTTAGCGCACTCAAGAGAAATGAACGAATGAGTCACTCCCGTATCAATAATAGTAACTAAAGGTGTACTATTAATAAAGCATGTACCTTTAATCAAATGGTATGCACTAGTAGTGTCCTTCCCTGCTAATGTAAACACCTTTCTGCCCTCCTAAGTTTGCTTCGGCTTAGTATACTTAGTACTAATGTGACCAACTTCTCCACAATTGAAGCACTTCACAACATTTCTCCTACACTCGGTAGTAGCATGTCCAAGACCTCCACAGTTTGAACATTTCACAATATTCTTCCCACACTCAAAAGACTTGTGGCCTAGATCGCCACACTTGTAACACTTAACGGGACCAGAACTCCCTCCACCAGATCTCCTATCAAAGTTTCCCCTATGTTTCTCCTTATCAGCGGGTGTCACATACGGTCCACTTCTAGCTTGTTGCTTACCTTTCCTCTCATTCACACTCTTGTAATGTGTAGAATGAGCTCTGCTATCTTCCTCAAAGATTCTACAACATTCAGTCAAATCTAAAAACCTTTTAATCCTCTGGTATCCCACAACTTGCTTAATCTCAGGACGCAAGCCATTCTCATACTTAATGCACTTAGAAACTCAGCAGTAGCAGCAGCATAATGAGGATGAAACTGAACCAATTCCACAAACTTAGCAGTATAGTCAACCACGACATACTACCTTGCTTCAGCTCAAGGAATTCCATCTCTTTCTTTCCCTTCACACTCTCAGGGTAGTACTTCCCTAAGAACTCAGTACGAAAAACTTCCCATGTTATCTCTTTATCATCCCCCTCAAGAGCTTGACTTCTACCGACCCACCAATCATCGGCTTCTTCCTTCAGCATGTGAGAACCAAGCCTCACCTTACTCTCTTCAGCATAGTCCATGACTCTGAAGATTCTTTCAATCTCCTTCAACCAATTCTGAGCACCATCAGGATCAAATCTTCCTTTGAAGACCGGCGATTGATTCTTCCTGAACTCATCATTAGCATTCACATTCGGCGCTCCCTGCACCTCCCTAGCCATTGCTTCCAAAGCAGCAGCCATAGCATTGACGTTTCTACCAGCCATATTCTGATTGTTCCCAAAGACAACAACAAGATTAAACAAATGTTCAATCATAACAACATCAAGACAGACACAACTGACTCGAACACTGGCTCTGATACCACTTAATGTAACACCCCCTTTCTATACCCCCAAATAATCAATTAAATCATTTAGGCCCATGTTAAAAATTTCATCATAGTATATTGGAAATATGGTATAAAAGAGAAATGCCACATTATACTTGAAATCAAACCACATTACAAATGCTCATAATGGATATGCAACAATATGGTAATTTCCAAACGATAACTAATTATACAGCGGAAACATTTCAACAACATCAAACATATATATATTTCCATTAGTATATATATATATATATATATATATATATATATATATATATATATATATATATATATCAACAAGTTTGATGCCAACAACAATATTCATGTCTATACAACACATTCATCCAAAAGATACATGTACACAATGCATCACAAAAATGGCACTAAGCCAACCTAACTACCCCGTGCTACATATCAGAGCCGACCGACCAAAATATGAAGACGAGCTTCACAAAAATATACCATCCAGCAACCTACTCTGCAATACCTCGTAGAGCATCATAAAACAGCAGAAGGGTGAGAAACATTACCATGATAACATTGCATATAATTATATATCTCAACATATAAAATGCACATAAAGCGTATTCTCACCACAAATTATTCCTTATCACCTATACACATCGCAACATGTACATACATAAAATCAAGCATATTCATCGCGCACCAATTCACTAATTCACATAACTTACATTATTTATGTTTATTCCTCAACTCTATTCATTCCGCATAAACATACGTCTAGCTATGTTTAATCACACATATACATTACAAATGTATAAATCACATGCATATACATATATCAAACATGCATATATACAAACAAGTATGTTTCATCACACATATTATCATCTCCATAATACTCCAAATAAACATATGCACATTCATGTTTATTTCTGCATATCATAATTAAAATGATAAAATGCAACTCATAGAGACCGACACACGACTCTATGCAGATGTAATGCGGTACTGACTCAACATTTCAGCAGGTTCACTCAGGAACCAAATGGAATCATCGCTTGTTACCTAAAGTAACTCCCCGTCGGGCACACGATGTTCACCCATTGCTCACACCCCACATGGACACACAATGTTTATGGATTGCTCACACCCCACACGGGCACACAATCAATGTGAATAAATCACTCATCGCTCACACCCCACACGGGCACACGATGTTTCTGGATTGCTCACACTCCACACGGGCACACAATCCGAACGCTCTCACCCCACATGGGCACACAACCTTGTTGTAGTCATCGCTCACACTCCATATGAGCACACGATGCTACAATGGATTCACAAAGAATCCCACGGAACAAGAATGCATTCATTATGCTTACATGCAAAATGACACACAACATTCTTGAAAATGCATACATATTCACAATATAGTTATGCATTCATCTCATACAATTAGCATACATTCGCATTTAATTCAAGCAATGTATTCATTTGCCAAAGGGCCATAACATTACATCAACCCACATTTCCATAATTAATTCATTTACGTTTTATCGGAAAAGTCGGGTGAAAGTTGGCTAAAAATTACTTTTCTTAGCATCATTAGTTTCTACACATTTCTAGCTTCGAATCAATATAAGGAACCCTAAAAACGGATACCCGAAACTAAAGCTACGGATTAAAACACATATTCCCTCGCAACTGAAGATTTTCATCCTGGTACAAGCACGAACGGTTGGCGAAGAGAGAAAATGAAATGAAATGAATAGAGTCTCCAGCTAGGCATTTTTATCCCGAAGGAAAGGTAATGCTGCATAAACCTAGGAAGAAATGGATAAGACGGTTGCGAACCAGAAACACTGAGAAAGGGGGTTGGTTACAACCTGGGAAGGTATTAGCACCCAGATTGTCCGTCGTACTCGACGGGATCCACGCTTAAAAGATTGTGTTTAAAGGGGTAAGTGTATGGGTTATCTGTGTGCAAAAGCTGAGAATGAATGTACAGGTGTCAGTGCAAAAAAAGGTGAATTTCTCAGGAACTAGGGCTTAAAAGAGAATGCTGAAAGAGGGGGAAGACACAGAGACTTTTGTTTGATAACAGTTAAGTTATGCCTATGTATCCTCTCGTGCAATGAGGAAGTCAGAACACCGTAGTTCGACTCAAAGAGACTGAAAGATGAATGATTGTGAACTACTTACTTGTCTATGCTCAAGTGTATGACTCGTTTGGCTCGAGTGCTAACTGTCTTGCATTAGACGGAAGAAGCAAGTTCTCGTTTATGAATGAGTGTGATGAGAAAAGAATCCCGAAGGAGACAATTGTTGTTTGTTTTTGTGTTTTCAGTTTTGTTATTGTTTTTGGTGTTTTGCATAAGTTAATGAGCTTAAGCCTAAATCCAAGGCTTGTAAACCCATTATATCCTCCCTGATTAGGGATAATGAGCCTACTTAAGTATGAGATAAGCATCTCAACTTAATTACCATAATGATGTAGGATTAAGATCATTAACCTACTTGTTATTAATTAGATGTTTTTTGGGTTTTTGTTTAGTGTTAAGTAATGAGTTTAATCTCGAATCACAGATTAGTGAACTCATTACACCATCCTAATAGAAGGATAATAGATGAGAACACTTAAGCTGAGGAAGATACCTCAACTTAATCCATGGTTAGGGATTAAATTCATTATATAACAAGTCTTTATTAAGTGGATTTTAATTAAGGGATAAGATTAATAAATGGATTTTAAGTTTGTAAGACAACTTGAGAGGGACTTGTCCATTAAACACTAGGGTTAGTCCTTCTTAACCATAAAGGAAGAATTAGAACCCTAATGTAAGTCCCAAGTTACAAGATGAAGTCTTAGTGATTATTAAGATGATTTGATTAAGAGGTTTAAACAAATTAAAGGTTTAACACTTAGGATTAAAGTTATACACTCCATCCTAAGAGAATGATGCAGGCATAACCCTAATTCCAAAGTCCTAAAACTTTAAGAGTTTAGTCTCTGATTATGAAGATGAGAAGAGATACTCAAGGAGACTCAAAGGTAAAAACTAAGGGGGACTAATCACAATCCTAATTATTATCATGCTTGGATTTTCCTATGGTTTGTGAGGCTTAAGAAAGATCTTCAAGGAAGCCACCAATGGAAGAAGCAGATGAAAGGAGGATGAAGCAGAAGAATAAGTTACTTACTTCATTGTAGAAGATAAGCAACTTAAAGATAGAAAGTGAGAGAAATGGAACACAAGTGAACAAGTTCACTTAAAAGACAAATAAAATGCAAATGAAAGAGATAAAGAGAAGTAAAAAGTGAAGGCAAATCCACTTCTCAAAGTAACTTACCACCTGAAAATGTTAGCATGAATGCATAAAGTACAAAGCATAAAGAAATGAAATGAAATGAGATGCAATGAGATGAAATGATCAAAGTCAGAAGTGTTTATGAAATTTTAATGTCATGTGAGATGATGCAAAGGCATATAAAGTGTATATGTATGATCATACAAGAATGAGATGCAAATGGAAGCATGCTTTGAAGTTTGAAAACACATGAAAGTTAATGAAATGAAATGAATGCAAAACATGGAAAATGAATGAAGAAATGATCAAGCATGGTTCTAACATGTCCTAAGATTTCTAAGATGACATATGAATGCAAGGAATGACATGGCAAGTTCATGTATTGATGCATATGCAAGGTGAATGCAAATGAACACATAAAATTAGGGTTTTATGGACAAGCAAGATGCAAATGAACAAAACAGAAGCATGTGATATGATAAAAAATTGAAATCAAGCTCAAACAAACCCTAATCCCATACTAGGTCACACCCCAAAGGAGGAGGTCAGAAGCCTAAACAATCAAAAGTTATGAATTTCCTAAGTTTTCTAGGGTTTTTGGGTGGTTCAAAGGGAAAAATGCAAGATAAATTCATGAGGAAAATGTCCTATAAACTACATGCAATATGTAACATAATGCAAAAAGAATCATCTTCAAACTCTTCTTGGTTAGGCAGAAATGATTTTTTAAAGTTAGGGTTCAAAAATATGATTTTAATGACCCTTAATTCAAAGAAAATTGGTAAATTATGATCAAACCTAAAAATAAATTTGTATGAAGAGTTTGAAAATGTTTCTAAATGCATTGGGATGATTCATGATTTTTTTGGTGATTTTTAGAAACTTAAATGTATTTTTAATTAATTAAAAGACTTTAATTAATTAAAAATAAAATTTAAATATTTTAAAAATACTTTTTTAATGCAAAAAATAAAATAAAAATCATTTTTGGAATTAGAAAAATATTTAAAGTCAGAAAGAAAAAGGAAATATTTTTGTGATGTTTTTAGCTATTTTAAATTAAATATGCAAGAAAAATGAATTAAAATGAAATAAAAATGGTTTAAAATGAAAGTATGCTGATTCTAAGGCCCAAATTCAAACTGGAAAAGGAGGGAGTTGACTGCGCGCGTCATCCAAGGGTTGACATTTAAACTGGCTAATTAACTAATTTAATTAATTAATTAAGATTAGGGTTTTAAGTGAAATGATATGGGCCGCTCGTTCACGCGCTAAACCACATCCAAGGGTCAGAATTCAAATTGGCAACTAAACCCTAATTAATTAACCTAATGACTTTCAGGTGATCGGAGCAAGCTCCGTTCATCTTCTCCGGCGAAGCAAAATTTCAAAAACTCATACAAGCATCAAATCTCCTAATTTCTTGCTCAGAATCACTCCTCTAACATCCAAGAACATGAATCCACAAACAAAAATCATTTATCATGCATAACAAAGCTGAATCGAAGCAAACAAGTTCTAGGTCAAAAATTTCATAACAACCATACATACTCATTTCTCAATCATTTTCAAAACTAAACACATCAGAGTGATCAGGGGAACATGAAGATTGATATTTTAACTTAAATAGCAAGTTCTGGAAGAAATATTTTTGAGGTATACCTGAGATGAAGCTTTGCAGTTTTGAGCTTTCTGGCCTCCTCCCTTGTGCAAATCAACTTCAATGGACCCCCTGAGGATGATGCGAAGCTTAGAACAAGTTTATGATGGCTGTTTTGAAGTGTTTGGTTCTGATGACTCAGAAATTGTATTTCTGATTTGGTGGCTTTTAGGCTATGGTGAAGGGTGCTTTGTGATCCTTAGGTTATGTGGAGATGATTGGTGAAAGAAAATTGAAGTTTCAGTGCTTGGTTTTTGAGTCTCGAAGAAGGGAAGTTTTTGACAAATTTTGTGGATTCTGAGTTCTTGAATGATTCAGCTGCTTGTGTGTTATGAAATGTGTTTCATAATGTTTGTTTTAGCCAATGGAAATGCTCAGAAAGTTGTTGTGGCACAGGTTGATTGGTATGGGGTGTTGTAACACCCCAAATTTGCCCTCTCCTTTTTTAGCATCATGTTACATCATATTCATCATACTCATATCACTTTCATATTTTGCGTAGCATCATTAGCATAGAAAAATGGAGCATAACATTCATTGTGGAAGCATAGCATAAGCTGGCAGTGATTTCATTTCAAACGCGATTGTTCAGGTCGTGATCTGATCAGATGGACGTTTGACCTAACCTTGGTCAAACTATCGAGGGGTTGTTTTAACTATAATTCATCTTCATTTGAGGTTATTTTTCAAGACAATGCGTCTAAAGTTAAATTGTGGTGTATAGAATTCTTCAGTTTATCAAGCAGTGGTTCGTGTGAAATTTGGTTCAAAATTTCAGTCTTATCATGATTCTATGTTCAGTTGTGTGCATCTACGAATTTATCTTCTTCAGAGATTTAATCCGGATAAATTTGATATGGTTCAGTTCATTTGATCAGAGATTCAGAGATGATTAAGTTGGGGGCTGTATGTCAGTTTCAAGCTGCTTAGTGGGGTGTGATTGACTTTAATCGGAGATTGTGGAATAATGCAAGTCGGTTTAGGGATTGTGCGCATGTGGATAATATCTTTCATAAAAATCACTTCATATATGTTTTCTTATTCGATCCATTTCAGTTATTCACTATCCATTTCAATAAACCGATTTCTCAATCCACTTATTCCCTAATTTCATCTTTATTCATTTAAACCATATCCATTTTCATTTTTAACCATTATCCATCGTTTATCACATCCATTGTTTTTATCCAAACCCATTTCCTATCCATAATTCAATTATTTCAATCCATACCATAATATTCATTAACCATCATATATTATTTAGTTTACAATTATTATCAAAATGTCCAAAAATATATATATAATAACATAGGTTTTCACAACTTTTGCAACGGTCCCCACATGATTCATGTATACCATTATTTTCATACAACATTTTTCAGCCATCCACCTAGTCAATACGCCCTTAACACGTTAGCACAACCCATCCCAAAAGTCATATTCATATCATTCCAGCCTAAACGCAAACGTAGTTGTATAACACACTGTACATACTTTACGTGACCCAAGGGTATCCCAAATGCAGCACAAGCGCACACCTTCTTTGAGTATCAAAACGCATAGCAGAAGAAAATACAGCACATGAGATAAGCATGATTCAAAAGAAAATTCAAGGAAAGATTTAAAAAAAAGGGAAGGCAAATAATAATAATAGAATAAGGAAAAAAAGAAAGATTTTGAGAATTTGAGAAGAAAAAAGAGAAGTCAGGAAAACTTCATGGAGAATAACTGAATCACTCTCTTAAAAAATTTCATCAATAATAACAGAATTGTTCATTGATCTTCATCGCAGATAGTACACCAAAACCGATTCATTCATCATCATTCTCTGGAATCTTCATCAAAAATAACAGAAATAACAGAAATTCTCTCTGACTCTCTCAAAAGAAATCCCGCAAGAACAATCCTTGACAATCTTCAACCTCTCGTTCACACTCTCCATTTTCTCTTCAATCTTCATAAGAAAACAATAACAGGATTCATTCTCTTTGATTTTCGCCACCAAGAACACACAGAACCGACTCCATCTCGTCCGTTTTTTCCTCCAGAACCGATTCGATTCTCATCAACTTTCGTCATTATCACCACAGAGGATTCTTGATTCATTTCCACCAACAGCAAGATATTAACAATTTGATTCTTCACCATTAACCTCACAAATCAGAACTGAATTCGTTCTTCTCACACTAAACAAAGAAACGGAAATCTCGATAGTTCTTCTTCGAACCGAACCAAAGCTGTCGTCTCTTCACGCTTCAACATTTCGCCGATCTGGTTCAGCTTCTTCGTCGAACAAGATTCACAGAGCATTATCATCAACATCATCAACTTCGGCAAGGCGGATTCGCAGAAGGAGGAAGGAGATTTCAAAGGCGATACGAGAAGCGACTTTCACTGTGAGCTCCTTGTTCGTAACCTCGATTGACAGGTATGCTTCTTCGACATATCCTTTAGGTGATATTTGTCATTGCTCTGAGTTTTGTTGAACGTGTTTCTGCTTGCTTCGATTTAGTGAAGAGTAGATTAGGGCTATAGTTGATGGCAGATCTATGATTGGAGGGAGATTTAGTGAGTTTTGTTCACGGATTCGTGCCGGTGAGAAATTCTTGATGGATGTTTGTGGATAAGCGTACGGAGGCGTGTCGAGGAGGTTTCCGGCAAGGTTTAAGCGGCGGCGGCAGTTAGGTTTAGGTTTAGGTTATGAAGGTGGTAGGAGGTCTTGTCGGCGGCGGAGAGTTTGGAAGAAGATGAAGCCGAGTGAGATTGGAGGAGGTGTCGGCGAAATGGAAGAAGAAGGCGATGAACATGGTGCCGTGAGGTTGAGGATGAAAGGCGTCGGGTTTTGATGTTGTTGAAGGGAGAAGAGGAAGGGTTTTCCGGCGGCGAGGTTAGGGCGTAGAAGATGAAGAAGGACGGCGGCGCAGAGAGAGAGAGGAGAGTTGTTTAGGTTTGATGTGTTGTGTTAATTGTTATTTGTTCAAAGTGTTTGAATATATTAAGGGTGGCACAAATTAATGAGAGTTTTTTTAGGAAATGTCATAGGATATTATGGAGAAATTAGTTGGGAGAGTCGAGGGGATAAAGGGATAAGAGTAATCCTTTGTTGCTGGTTCTGCCCATACCGGCGGTGACACTTGTCACCGTCCGGTAGGGCCTGTGTTGATAAGCTTCCCCACAGCAGGACATGTGGCTGCACGTTGGGCTTAGCCCGGAGTGCTCTTCGCACCTCCCCCAAACCTGGGCCCATTCCAATTATGCGTACAACTGTACTAATTGCACCCCTTTCAATTCGTTTCAATTTCCTTCTTTCCATTTAATTCCTTTTATTTCAGTTTTCATTTTAATCCATTAAAAATAGTTCTATTCATCCAAAAATCCCAAAATAAATCATAGGCGTTCCGAAATGTTTATAGTTTTTTATCACATTTTTATTTTATTTTTTCTATTGATCCACGTGCCAGAAATAATTCACCAAGGTGCATAGCTTCTTTTGCTTCATTTCTTGACCAGTCTGTCTTGTTTATTTTCTATAGCTTTCAATATTTGGAGTTTTGATCCCATTCTTTTTGCATTGTGTTCCTGAGATCTTTTTAGTTTTCATGTAATTTTTCTCTGAATTTGTAGGAAATTATTACTTGAGTTTTGATATGATATTTTGTGATGTAAGTTTTCTGTCCTAACTTGTGTTCTGGCCTCCATTTGACCTAGTTCCTTTCTGAATTTTTGCAAATCCTTTTGACAAGTTGATATGACATGTTTGATGATCATTTGGTTTAAGTTGTAGAATTTTTAGATGGCTGGTTGATTATTTGTGGATTTTTGTTCTCACCTTGTCCCATTTTGCTTCGTTTGGTTCATAAGATCTCTTATAGGCTTAGAAGGGCACTTGGGCCAACTTCTTCTTCTCATTTGGGGTTCCTTTGGGGTGTGGATACCTTCCTGGTCCTAGGATAGGTCTTGTCTATTCTGAATTTTTGAGTTTGCTTCTTATTCAAGTCATTTGTTTCTTTAAGTGTTTAAACTCCATCTTTTGATTCCGTTACTTCTATTTTGATATTGTTTGGTATTGTGTGACCTCTCTCTTCATCTTGCTGGCCTCCTAGGCCATTCTTCATATCATTTTGATTCTGTTTTTGAACTTTGTGCTTGTATTTTGTGCGTTTTGCATTATATCTTTCATAAGTGCGCATTTGTTTCCATATGTATTCATGTTGCCTCATTTTAAATCATAAGGCTCTCATCCTCATTTCTTTGAGCTGAATTGGCATTAGGCATTTGTTCATTTCATTTCACTTCTGATTGTTGGATGATGTCATGTTAATTTGCTCATTTTTGTTCCACTTGTGCATACTAACCTTGCAGGGGCTATGGTAAGTGTGAGATGTGGGAATTGAGTTCCACATCTCCGATTCTTATCTCTTCCTTTTATGTTTATGTGAACTAACCCTCTTTTGTTGGGCCTAGGCCTTTCTCATCCCTTCTTCTATCTTCTTCTTCCTTCTTCATTAGGATAGAAACCTCATTAACCCTTAGGATATCCATGCATGTTAACACTTAGGGTTGCTTTAGTCCCCTTTAAAAATTTTCCTTTGTGATCCTTTGGTGTTCTCTCTCTTCTCATCTTCAAACTTAATTTTAATTCATTTAATAAAGGTTGAGTACTTTCATGTGACATGAGACTTTGCTATGAGATGCTTGCATGCGTTCCATTTCGGGGCGAGGTGTGAGTCATCACTCGTGGTGGATAGGTATTAACATGAGTACCTCACAAAGAAAAGCTAAAAAACACTTCTTAACCAAAAAACCACAAAAATACTTAATAATGGTAATAGGCCAGTGTGCTTAAGCCTTCACTTGTGGGACTAGCTTTGGGGATTTCCTCCATAGATAGGTGTGCCTCTTGCGCATTCCATTTCGGGATGATGTGAGGTGTACACATCCCATTGAGTAATACTTAGGTACACTTACCTATGCAAACTTGCATTCATAAAAGCTTCTAAAAAACACCAAACAAACGATAAGCGTCCTTCCTTCGGGAATTCTTTTCTCATCTCTTTCGCTCCGTACGCGAACTTGCTCCTACTTGTCACTTTGCAAGACGGTTACGCACTCGTCGTCCGAGTCTGCAACACCTGAGCAATGGCATAGGCAGTTCAAGCTTTAATTCACAGGCAATTTTCCTTTGTTACCCCTAGTTAGGGGAACTACGGCGTCTCTGATCCTCATTATCCTGATGAGGTACGTAGGCAGCGGGGTAGGGCCCGTTCGAGCACATTCTTTATTTTCCCTACATTTTCCCCTTCTGTTCTTTCTCTTTTCCAATTCCCTTTCTCATTGCAGTTCCAGTTTCCAGTTAGCAGTTCTTATTCAGCAGCAATTATATTTTTCTCACCCTTTGAAACAAAGCAAGCAAGCGTGGATCCCGTCGGGTACGGCGGACGGTCTGGGGTGCTAATACCTTCCCAGGTCGTAACCGACTCCCGAAATCAGATCTTTGGTTCGCATGACCTTGTCCTTTCCTTCTTCCTCAGGTTTGTGCAACATTACCTTTCCCATTCATTCGGGATAAAAATGTCTGGCTGGCGACTCTAACCTTTCCGCGCCACTTTCGCGTTTGTACTAGGATGAAAATCCCGGGAGCGACAGTTGGCGACTCTGCTGGGGACTGCACACCAGATAATCTCTGGTTCCCCTGTGAGTCTCTCCTAGCGCTTGTGTGTTGCTGTTTCATTGGGTGATGTTTGTTTGATGTGGCTTGTTGTATCGTATTGTTGTTTGTTTACTGCTTTATTTACATCTTTATTTACAGTTTTTAGTATTTATTTTCTGCATCATGTATATCATACTGGACTGTCTGGACTGGTTTTCTGTTTGGTGGGCTCGGGGGATACTATTTCTGAGAGATAAGCCAAGTACCTGGCTTGAGTGCACCCTAGGATTAGAGTGGACATATTGTACTCGCATGTGACATGATGAGTGGCGATGTGTTTCACGCCCAGATTGCGACTGTCTTGGAAATATCTTGTGTGGGGATTTCCTCCACTTCGGGATAGGACCTTGATAGTTATGTGCATCTGGGGACCGTTCATTGAGAACCTTTGTGGAAACAACCCTCTCCAGTGGTGGCAGTGGCAGACCACATTTTGTGGCAAACCCATTCGCACCCGAGGGTCCATTGGGGACTCGCATAGGATGGCCTGGTTCTCCTATAGGAACTCAGTCAAAGCATTTGGTCATATGACATTAGTACTGTATCCTACGGGCTGAATGTACTATTGTTTCTCGATTTCAGCGCTTGAAGCTGGGGACTTATAAGGGATGCGTGTTTTTCCTGGACTCAGCTGAGGCCTCCCTGCGTAGTACATAATGCCTAATCGATTCCTTGGTTTGGTCATGAGCCATTTCTCGGAAATGGTGAAAGTATTATTGCTATTCGGCTTTGAGAGTCTGTGATGTTTGACCCGGAGCACACCTGTGAGATTAGGGATGGGTTTACAGGTTTGCAGGAACCCTCGACCTCATCATACCTTTGTTACCAGCGCAGTTCACGTTATGATACAGTTACTTTGGTTCCGGAATTCTGGTTTTCTTGTTCTGGTATTCTTGATACTGTGGTCCTGAGATTTTCTTCAGAGAGTTGTGATTATCAGAGAATGTGACTCAGTGGATTTTTAGTTTGTCAAGTTATTCGGAGGGGCCCTTGACAGTGTCCAGATTCCAGACAGTCTCAGATGACCATATATCTTTGCATTTGTATCTGCATTGCATCATTGCATCATTAATCATTGTTTTTGTTTTCATTCACAGGTTCATATCTCTGCTTCCGGTTCTGGTATTCTCTTCAAAGATGGAAGATCCTCGCAAGCAGAATATTCATTTCAAGTTCTTTGATATCAAGGTTGGTTTGTTGAAAAAGATGGTAAAGCTGATTACACCCAACCAGGTAGAGAGATTCAGAAAAGCTTACGGGAGTATCCTTGATGTGGTGATAGAGTTAGATCCTTCCGAGAGGAGTGCCATTCATACATTGCTTCAGTATTATGATCCTCAGCTCCGTTGCTTCACCTTTCCTAATTTTCAGTTGGGCCCTATGCTGGAGGAGTATGCTCTGATCCTGGGTGTGCCGGTTCGAGACCAAGTTCCTTTCAATTCTGAGATGAGTAGACCGACACCTGAAGCTATTGCTGAGGCTCTTTATTTGAGTCCTTCTACTGTGAAGTCTTTGACCATTATTAAAGGAGGTGTGTCTGGGTTTTCTTTGGAGGCTCTAGTGAAGAAAGCAGAAGAATTGGCTGTTGAAGGAGAATGGGATGCTATCTGTGCTATCTTGGCTCTGTCTATCTATGGCATTATCTTGTTTGCTGATATGGAGAAGTTCATAGATATAAACGCCATACATCTCTTTTTGCTGAAGAATCCTGTGCCTACCTTACTCGGGGATTTGTATTACTCAGTTCATTACAAAACTGAGAAGAAGAGAGGAGGTTTGGTCCGTTGCTGCGCTCCGTTATTTCATATGTGGTTCATGATGCATTTGCCTAGTACGGGAGTGTTTAGTGACCATAGTTTGATATGGGCTCAGAAGTTGGAAAAGTTGCTTGCCAAGGATGTTAGATGGTTCACTCAAAGGCTGCAAGGTGCACGTTTCATCACCAACTGCGGGAGTTATCTTAGTGTGCCTTTGTTGGGAATAACGGGAGGGATTAATTACAATCCAATCCAGTTAAGAAGACAATTAGGATACGCTTTGAGAGATGTGCCTGAAGATTTGAAGCTGACCCCTATTTTCTACTTCTCAGTGAAAGATAATATGCCCTTAGTGAGGAAGGTTGCGGGAGCTTGGAAGTGCATTAAAGGAGAAGGAATAGCTAGCTTTGGGAAGTGCAACAATCATACATTCCCAGAGTATGAAGCTTGGTTGAAAGACAGAGCCAGAAGAGTTTTGTTGCCATTTTCAACACCAGTTCCCCCAGTTGTTGAGTCCATTGATACCGTGCCTCTAGAGGAATTCAAGAAGTTGGAAGCCCAGCTACATGCAGTTAGAGTTGAAAATACCGAGATGGTAAGCCTGTATCACCAAGCCAACATGGCCAAGATTGAAGCTGAAGAGAAGTTGCTGAAGATACAGACGACTTTGGAGGCTAAGGAGAAGGACTTTGCAGGAAGAGAAGCATATTTCCGCAGGTTGGGGATGATGGAAGCCCAAAGAGAAGTTGAGCGCAAGAAGAAGTCAAAGACCCTCAGAGATGCTCGTCAGTCTATTGTCTGGTTGAAGGGACAAAGAAAGCAAGAACTGAAACAATATAAAGAAAAAGAAGAGTTCTTTGAAGTTCAGATGGCTTACAAAAAAGAAGAAGTGGAGCAGGCCCACAAAATTCGCAGAGAGAAGACCCAACAGCTCGCAGACAGTCAACAAGCCCTCGAAGCAGCACTTAAAGAGATTGAAGACCTCAAGTTGATGGCGGGAGTCAAGAAGGTCAGGTCTGATGAGGGAGTTACAGGATCCTCAGGCGGTGGTTGTGCGTCTTAGTTTGTTTTCTTTGTATCTGGATTACCTACAGGCATGTTGTAGGAATCTTAGCTGTTTGTTTCTCCTCTGTAAGAACTTGTACCCTATGGGGAATTCTGTTTTATTGTGCCTAATGGGCTGATCTATGTCATGACTGTTTTTCACCATTTCTTGGTTTGTTTGTTGTTATGGTTTGAATGTGGTTTCCCGCAAAGGTTTCTGAAAGTCGAGGATCAGTGCCCATCTGGTTTTCTTTGCTAAATACCGGAACCGGGGCATAAATGACCTGTGATTGGAAACATAAAAAACTGCATTGCATCCATATAACCTGTTTGTTGTTTTGCAGGTAGTGTCTCAGTTACTAACGTGTTTTGTGTTACAGGCACTATAGCTCCCCGTAAAGTTCGGGAACAACCAGCAGTGCACAGATATCCAACCAAGATTAACAGAGAACGAGCCATGACCATATGCAAGCGGACTTGGCAGATTTGAGGCAGAGAATGGATAACTTCATGACGTTAATGGCCGGCATGGGGCAAAATCAAGAGCTTCTGCGAGAGATGGTTGAGAATCAGAACAGGAACACTGCTGCTGCAGCTAATGCTGATAATCGTACCGGTGCGGGCGCACGTCAGGTTGAAACTCCTGTTACACAACCAGGAGCGACTATAATCAACGATGGGTTGCATAACCTTCAGATGGACAATCATGACGACCAGTTCACTCTACTTGATGAAGCTGAAGGTCAAGGAGTAGAAATGAACAAGAGGTTCAAAGAGATGGCTGAGCAAATCAAGGCTATTGAGTCCCAGAGCTCTTTGGGATTCGACATAACCGACTTGGGCTTGGTTCCTGGAGTCAGGATTCCGTATAAGTTCAAAGTTCCAACCTTCGAGAAGTATAATGGCACTGCTTGCCCGAAGACCCATCTGCAATCATTTGTTGGGAGAATTGTCGCTCATACAGATGATGAGAAACTGTGGATGTACTATTTTCAAGACAGCTTGGTGGGAGCTTCTCTTGAATGGTACATGAAGCTCAGTAGGGTCAATGTCAAGAGCTGGAAGGATCTAGCTGAAGCCTTTGTGAGGAAGTATCAATACAACATGGATATGGCTCCGAACCGCACGCAGTTGCAGCATATGGCTCAGACGGCAAGAGAAGGCTTCAAAGAATATGCCCAGAGGTGGCGCCAGCTAGCTGCCATGGTGCAACCACCCCTGTTAGAGAATGAAATGGCCGACATGTTTATGGGCACCCTCCAGGGGGTATTTCTTGAGAGACTGGCGTCGAGTTCTGCTACTAAGTTCAACGATATTGTCATTGCGGGAGAAAGAGTTGAAACGTTGCTGATAATGGGGAAGATATAAGACCCAAGTGCTAGTAGCTCAAATGGAGCGAGGAAAGCTTTTAGTGGACCTCCTAGAAGGCGAGAAGGCGAGACGAATGCTGTATTCGGCTGAAGCCAGGGTCGTGGTTATAGAAGACCTTATGAACATATGGCTGCTGTCACCATTCCTGCAGCTCCCGTACAACAGATGCTACCTCCTCCACAACAACATCAGCAACAACAACAACCTCGTACCAATTACCAGCAGAGACCGTATCAGCCGAGGCAGGCTCGCCCGGCTAATAGGGTGATTGAGGCTATCCCGATGACTTATGCTGCCTTATTGCCAAGACTGCTAGATTTGAACCTTGTTCAACTGAGGACTTTGGCACCACCACCTCCTGGAGAGCTTCCAGTCGGTTATGATGTCAACGCACGATGCGCTTTTCACTCTGGAGCACCCGGGCACTCAACCGAGAAGTGCAGGGCTTTGCATCATAAGGTTCAAGATTTTGTAGATTCCAAGGCAATCAACTTTGCGCCGCCGCCGAATGTTAACTCGAACCCTATGCCTAATCATGGAGGGGCAAGAGTCAATGCTGTTGAGGGTGATGACAAGTTGAGTTTGGTGCTAAGTATCGATGAAGTCAAGACACCATTGAGGGTGGTGAAAGAGAGACTGTTGAAGGGTCAAGTATTTCCTGGTTGTTGTCTTGATTGTGAAGACTGTATGAGTGTTGTGAATGGCTGTGAGAAATTGAAGATGGGTTTGCAAGGGTTGATCGATGATGGGTCCTTGCAGTTCAGTAAAGTTAGTAATGAAGAGGCTGATGATGTGTCAACCATTACTATCTTCTACGATGAAGCTGATATGCCCGTCAGACAAGAGCCGGTTACAATTTATGCTCCTCAGATTAGTCCCATAACTATTATTGTACCTGGGCCAGTGCTGTACACCGATGATAGAGCCATTCCTTGGCATTATGGTTCCGATGTCTATGTAGCTGGACAGAAGATGGAGAGTAGACCTGTTGCTGACCTGACTATTGAGAATGTAGGAGGTGTTGGGGGTTTTACCCGAAGTGGTCGGTTGTTCGCTCCCCCCGCGCTGAGAAGGGATCCCGAGGCCGAGGCTTCGTCCAAAGACAAAGGAAAGCAGGCTACGAATGACGAGTCAACTACTCCTGTGGCTGGGCATGGGACGTTTGAAAAAGAAGTAGAGGAGTTCATGAGGATTATCAAAAGGAGTGATTACAAGGTGGTTGATCAACTAAACCAGACGCCCTCAAAGATTTCTATCTTGTCATTGCTAATGTGCTCTCCCGCGCACCGAGAAGCCTTACTGAAAGTACTTCAAATGGCCTACGTTCCTCAGGAGATCATGGTCAACCAACTCGAGGCTGTTGTTGGAAGTTTCAATGCTAGCCATGGCTTAGGCTTCACTGACAGAGACCTCACTTCGGAGGGAAGGAATCACAACAAAGCACTACGCATCACGATGGAATGCAAGGGCGATGTGTTGTCTCATGTTCTTGTAGACACAGGCTCTTCCCTGAATGTGCTTCCGAAGAAGGCGTTGATGAAGCTTAACATTGATGGGATTGTCCTAACACCAAGTGATCTGGTTGTTAAAGCTTTCGATGGTTCAAGAAGATCAGTTTTCAGAGAGGTTGAGTTGCCCGTCAAGATAGGCTCTCAAGTCTTCAAAAGTGTTTTCTATGTTATGGACATCCAGCCAGCATATAGCTGTTTGTTGGGAAGGCCGTGGATACATGCTGCTGGAGCTGTTACTTCAACCCTGCATCAGAAGCTTAAATATGTGGTGGACGGCCAGGTCATCACAGTTTGTGGGGAAGAAGATATATTCGTCAGCCACCTGTCAACGTTTAAATATGTAGAAATGGATGGAGAAATCCATGAGACTTTGTGCCAAGCATTTGAAGCAGATGTCAGTATCTTGACTCCTGTGAAGAAAAATAACGAGGGCACGTCCATTCATTCCTACCAGGAAGCAAAAGAGGTCGTTCAATCAGGTAGTGCTCAGGGCTGGGGCAAGCTGTTGGAGCTGGAAAAGAAGGATGATAAATTCGGCTTAGGGTATCAGCCTGGGGTGTCTACTCAGAGCGGTAAAGTTATCACGTTCACAAGCGCTGGATTGCTCAACCGCGATCAAATCTGTACAGCAAGCCAAGATGGGGATAGTAACGATGACTGGGACAACAATTGGATCCGCCCGTGTGCGCCCGGCGAGGAGCTAGGAAATTGGTCTGCTGAAGACATTGTTCAAGTCACCTGGCTCTCAAAGTAATTGCTTTGTTTCCTTTTATTAGCATGTTGCATTGTCAAATCCAGCATTATGCCCAAGATGCTTGGATCCATTGTATTGGGCCACCATGTTTTGTATTGCATCGTTATTTTGCTATGGAATAAAAGGACATTTTCAGACAAACTGTGTTCCCTGTCTTTGTTTTTAAACTTTTTCACAAAAAAATAAATAAAAATGGCAATGTGTTTTCCTTTTTGTTTTGTGTTAGCGTCTTTTTCTTCAAAATAAACAGATTCTGAATAAGCACATCATCTGTGCAGTGTTGATCATCCGGATTCCATGGATAACGTTCATGCTATGACTATGCATGACTTTGATAATCCAGTCTACCAAGCTGATGAAGGGGTTGAGGAAGACTGTGACCTCCCTGAAGAGTTGGTCAGATTGTTGAAACAAGAGGAACGAGTTATTCAGCCTCATCAAGAAGAGATTGAGACCATCAACATTGGCAGTGAAGATGCAAAGAAAGAAATCAAGATAGGGGCCAATCTGCAGGCCGACGTCAAGAAAGAGCTGATCAGTATGCTGAGAGAGTATGTGGATATCTTTGCTTGGTCATATCAAGATATGCCAGGTTTAGATACCGACATCGTGATGCATAAGTTACCCCTGAGAGAAGACTATCCTCCCGTAAAACAAAAATTGAGAAGAACTCGCCCGGATATGGCGATGAAAATTAAAGAGGAGGTTCAGAAACAGTGGGATGCCGGTTTCCTTGCTGTGACTAGTTACCCACCGTGGGTAGCTAACATCGTACCAGTACCTAAGAAGGACGGCAAGGTCCGGATGTGCGTTGACTATCGGGATTTGAACAGAGCAAGCCCAAAGGAAGATTTTCCGTTGCCACACATTGACATGTTGGTCGACAATACTGCTCAATTCTCGGTGTTCTCCTTCATGGATGGATTCTCCGGTTATAATCAGATAAAATGGCGCCGGAAGACATGGAGAAGACAACGTTCATTACCCCGTGGGGAACATTCTGCTATAAGGTCATGCCCTTCGGTTTGAAGAATGCCGGGGCAACTTATCAACGGGCGATGGTCACATTATTCCATGACATGATCCACAAGGAGATCGAATGTTATGTGGATGATATGATTGCAAAGTCTAGAGACGAAGAGGAGCATTTGGTTAACCTAAAGAAGCTATTTGATAGATTGATCAAGTACAAACTGAGGTTGAATCCGAACAAGTGCACTTTCGGAGTGTGTTCCGGAAAATTACTGGGTTTCATTGTAAGTCAAAGAGGAATTGAGGTAGATCCTGCTAAAGTGAAAGCTATTCAAGATATGCCTGCACCGAGGACAGAAAAGGAAGTGCGCGGGTTCTTAGGTAGATTGAACTACATTTCTCGGTTCATATCTCATCTAACTGCCACGTGCGAACCAATATTCAAACTGCTAAGAAAGGAGCAAACGGTCAGGTGGAACGATGATTGCCAAAGAGCTTTTGACAAAATAAAGGAATATTTACAGGAACCTCCAATTCTGATGCCTCCAGTGGAAGGAAGACCGTTAATCATGTACTTGACCGTGCTAGAAGGGTCAATGGGGTGTGTTCTCGGCCAACATGACGAGTCTGGTCGAAAAGAGTACGCCATTTATTACCTTAGCAAAAAGTTTACCGACTGTGAATCCCGATACTCACTGCTCGAGAAAACTTGTTGCGCTTTGGTATGGGCTGCTCGCCGACTAAGGCAGTATATGTTGACTCATACCACACTTCTCATTTCCAAGATGGATCCTGTCAAGTACATCTTTGAGAAACCAGCATTGATCGGAAGGGTTGCTAGATGGCAGATGATTTTGACTGAATACGATATCCAGTACACTTCTCAGAAAGCCATCAAGGGAAGTGTATTGTCAGATTACCTTGCGCAGCAACCTCTTGAGGATGACTATCAGCCGATGAAGTTTGATTTCCCTGATGAGGACATCATGTACCTCAAAATAAACGATTATGAGGAACCACTTCCGGAAGAGGGGCCTGACCCTGAATCCAAATGGAAGTTGATGTTTGATGGGGCCGTAAATATCAATGGTCGTGGAGTTGGTGCCGTACTCATTACTCCTGAAGGTGTCCACTTACCCTTCGCTGCCAGAATTACTTTTGGCTGCACCAACAATGAAGCGGAATACGAGGCATGTATAATGGGAATAGAGGAGGCAATTGATCTACGGATTAAGAACCTCGATATATTCGGAGATTCAGCCCTCGTCATTAACCAAATTACCGGCAAGTGGTATACGCATCAAGAGCATCTAGTTCCATACAGGGATTATGCTAGGAAACTGTTGACGTTCTTCACGTCAGTTGAGCTCAAATACATACCACGTGACGAAAATCAGTTTGCCGATGCTTTGGCCACTCTCTCTTCATCGATTAAAGTCCTGTGTTGGAATTTTGTGCCCAGA
The DNA here is from genome assembly GCA_963966055.1 of Lathyrus aphaca. NCBI lineage: Eukaryota > Viridiplantae > Streptophyta > Magnoliopsida > Fabales > Fabaceae > Lathyrus > Lathyrus aphaca. Next base: position 422,840,986 of record OZ014520.1, read on the forward strand.
ATTGACATATCCAGGCTTGACTCTCCAGCTTATGCTTTCTCTGTAGACGCCGTGTCTGACGAGAAACCTTGGTATTTTGATATCAAGTTATTCCTGGAAAATCAAGAATACCCAACCGGGGCATCTTCCAACGATAAAAAGACCTTGAGACGACTCGCTGCTAGTTTCTTCTTGAACACAGATGGGGTTTTGTACAAGAGAAACTTCGATATGGTCTTGCTCAGATGCGTGGATAGACACGAAGCAAGCCTGTTGATGCAGGAAGTCCATGAAGGATCTTTTGGTACCCATGCAGGAGGGCATGCTATGGCAAAGAAACTGCTGAGATCAGGGTATTACTGGATGCAATGGATGCAGATTGTTGTTCATTCGCTCGTAAATGCCACAAGTGCCAAATATATGCAGATAAAGTGCATGTTCCTCCAAACCCGCTCAACGTCATGTCATCTCCTTGGCCCTTTTCTATGTGGGGTATTGACATGATCGGGAAGATCGAGCCAACTGCTTCGAATGGTCATCGCTTCATCCTGGTCGCGATTGATTACTTTACCAAGTGGGTAGAAGCAGCGTCTTATGCCAATGTCACTCGTCAAGTGGTGGAAAGATTTCTGAAAAGAGATATCATATGCAGATATGGAGTGCCCGAAAGGATCATTACTGATAATGGTTCTAATCTCAACAACAAGATGATGGCAGATTTATGTCGGGACTTCAAAATACAACATCACAATTCTTCTCCTTACCGACCAAAGATGAATGGTGCGGTAGAGGCTGCAAACAAGAATATCAAGAAGATTGTGCAGAAAATGGTTGTCACCTACAAGGATTGGCATGAGATGTTACCGTTTGCTTTGCATGGGTACCGGACGTCAGTCAGGACGTCAACAGGGGCAACTCCCTTCTCTCTAGTGTATGGCATGGAAGCAGTCCTGCCTGTTGATGTAGAGATTCCTTCACTGCGCGTGATGATGGATATCAAGCTGGATGAGGCTGAATGGGTGCGTGCTCGTTACAATCAGCTATGTCTAATTGAGGAAAAGAGATTAGCGGCTATCTGTCATGGTCAGCTTTATCAGAGGAGAATGAAGCGGGCATTCGATCAACGAGTACGTACTCGAGAGTATCGAGTGGGAGAGCTTGTGTTGAAGAGGATCGTTCCTCCAGGTTCAGATAATAGGGGCAAGTGGACCCCAAACTACGAAGGACCATTCATAGTGAAGAAAGTCTTCTCAGGAGGAGCACTGATGCTCACCACTATGGATGGAGATGACTTCCCGTCCCCTGTTAACTCGGACGCAGTTAAAAAATACTTCGCATAAAGAGACCCGCTGGACACAAAAACAGAATGTAAGTCCAGGCAAGAAAAGGGCATCCCGGCGAGCTAAAAACAGAATAAAAAGCTCGGGCAAAAATTAGGGAAATAAATATTTAAAAAAATGTATACCCGCTGAGTTGAAAAGCCACATTGGACAACTCAGGAAAAAAAGGGTATCCCGGTGGATTGAAAACCCGAAAGGGCGATCCACGCAAAATAAGGGAATAAGCGAACAACTGTGATCCAAGTTATCTGAACCACGCCATCGTTTCGTACAGCTTGACAATGTCAGAAGGATAGGAAACAGTTCCCTCGTCCTCTCAGAAAGCCAAAGCAGAATGGAGAATATCAAAGACATGCAGGTCATGGCAGAAATGGAACTCCTTGGAATGCCGTGTACATTGCCATTAGGATAGTTCTTTTCTCAATTTTTATAGTGGCTACCTCTTTCCAGGTGGTTGCTTCCTGATGTAAAATCTTTGCCTATTCAGAGGCCATTCAATAAAAATAATATTCAGTCAAAAGTTGTGTGTGTTTATTTTTGTTTGCAAAATGTCCTGAATTTTCGGCAAAAATAGCATTGCATCTAAACATGGTGATAATTTTGAAAAGAAAACTGACATGCAGGGAAACTGTAACCCTCTTTGAGTGTCAGGTGACGATGGATGAACAGATCATTCCATGCAAATCCCCGGGACACACTTGTGTTTTTTGTTGTTGCAGGTTGCAGGATGGCGTCACATTCTCTCAAGCAATTTACTCTCCCCCAGTAGAGTATCTCCCCAAGCAGAGATTTCTTTTCTCAGCAGGTATTTGAAGCCCATCTCCAGCGGAGATTTTATCCAGCTAAGCCTTGGCAGCAGCCCAGGCAGTTTCTCCTTCCCCAGTGAAGTGGCAGTGCATGCTTCCCCAGCGGAGTATGCCCAGCAGGTATCTGAAAGCCTGACGTTATCAGTATTCTATCCTCAGCAAGAGTGTTCCCCAGCAGGCGTGACTGAAAGCCTGATATTCCCCCAGAGTCTTGAATCAACAGATGCTCTCCCCAGCCCGATTATTGTTGAAGCATTTTCCTCAGCCAAATCTGAAGATGATCTTTCCCCACAGAGTTCATGTCTGATCTTCACTTCTGTCAGTGAAATATTTCCCAGCAAAGTTGCCATATTGTTGGTCATTTGATGATATAGTCAGGTATTCATCACCTCAGTCAGAGTGAGGTGTACCGACCTCTTAACTTGTCTTCCCCTGCAGAGTTTGTATCTCTTACTGCCAATCAGGCATTTGTCTACTGCTCGTCTGCGTTTGTCAACACTCGTCTGTGTTATCCCTAAACGAAGTTCTCCCCAGCATTGATATTACCGCTTTATTGTCGCTCGTCCGCATCTTTCAACACTCGTCTGTGTTAGCTCTGTGGTATTGCTCGGTTGCTTTCCCCAGTAGTGGTTATGATTAATTTGATTCTGCTCGTATGCAGTTCCAAACACTCGTTTGTGTTTGGTTATATCAGTTGCTGTTTGCTCATCTGCAATTTCCAGCACTCGTCTGTGCTTTGGAATGATTACCGTGTTATTGCTCGTCTGCAACTCTTCAACACTCGTATGTGTTATGATATCACATTTGTTGTTGCTCGTCAGCAACTTTCCAGCACTCGTCTGTGTTTGGTTATAATCTTTGTTGTTGCTCGTTTGCAATTTTCAACACTCGTCTGTGTTTTGATATCTCATATGATGTGGCTCGTCTGTAACCTCCCAACACTCGTCTGTGTTTGGTATTAGATCCTTTGTTGCACTCGTCTGTGCCTTGATATGTATTCTCTGCTGTTGCTCGTCTGCAACTGTCCAGCACTCGTCCGTGTTTGTTTGAAGCTCGTCTGCTTTTATTCCCCAGAAGTCGTCTGTGTTCTGAAACTCGTCTGCTTTGCTTGGATACTCGTCTGTATCATCCCCAACACTCGTCTGTGCTAGCTTACATCTGTATGTGAGGATTTGCTTTTTACCCTGATGTTCTTCTAGTGCTACTTCAAATGCTCGTCTGTGTTTGAATTTCTGGTGTTTGTCTATACCAGTGGCTGATACTCGTCTGTATCATTGCCAGAAACGCTCGTCTGTGTTTCTCAGATCATCGTCTGATACTCGTCTGTATCATTGACTTATGGCACTCGTCTGTGTTATCTTGATGATCATCTGATACTCGTCTGTATTGAAGAGGTTTCGAATCCTGACAGTGGGAATTAAATGTCGAAATGGTTACCGGTCCTGGCGTAACAGGTAAATCCGAAGGAGGCTCGTCTGTCTCAAGCACCAATTGTTGTTGTTGCACCTGGTGTAACAGGTTTGCTCAGAAGACTCGTCTATCTTGTACCATATATCCGCGGATAATATATGAAGAAGGTTCGTCTACCTTGATTGCATGTCTATCCCACAGACTTAAGTGCATTACCGGTCCTGGCGTAACAGGTAAATCCGAAGGAGACTCGTCTGTCTCATGCTATATGCAGTTTTGAGGACTCGTACGTCCAGTTCCTGGCGTCACAGGATTTGTCTGGAGACTCGTCTGTCCCAGTTTGTGTTCTTGAAGTGTTTTGAGGACTCGTATGTCCAGCTCCTGGCGTCACAGGATTGTTTGAAGACTCGTCTGTCAACTTGTTCTTATTCCAGATATCAGTTTCAACTTGGAAGAAGCTCGGATGCTTTTTTCTCCCCTTCAGTCATCAAAGCGTCATTTGGTCGGGTTTATTTCCCGGTGTCGCATTCTTCATCAGAGTGTAAATTTTTTTGGTCTTCTTGGTATTCAACCACAATTTATCTTGAATGGTCGATAGCCCGTACTATCGTCCTTTTCAGATTAACTGGTGATTGAATAGGGGCAGCTGTAACACCCCAAATTTGCCCTCTCCTTTTTTAGCATCATGTTACATCATATTCATCATACTCATATCACTTTCATATTTTGCGTAGCATCATTAGCATAGAAAAATGGAGCATAACATTCATTGTGGAAGCATAGCATAAGCTGGCAGTGATTTCATTTCAAACGCGGTTGTTCAGGTCGTGATCTGATCAGATGGACGTTTGACCTAACCTTGGTCAAACTATCGAGGGGTTGTTTTAACTATAATTCATCTTCATTTGAGGTTATTTTTCAAGACAATGCGTCTAAAGTTAAATTGTGGTGTACAGAATTCTTCAGTTTATCAAGCAGTGGTTCGTGTGAAATTTGGTTCAAAATTTCAGTCTTATCATGATTCTATGTTCAGTTGTGTGCATCTACGAATTTATCTTCTTCAGAGATTTAATCCGGATAAATTTGATATGGTTCAGTTCATTTGATCAGAGATTCAGAGATGATTAAGTTGGGGCTGTATGTCAGTTTCAAGCTGCTTAGTGGGGTGTGATTGACTTTAATCGGAGATTGTGGAATAATGCAAGTCGGTTTAGGGATTGTGCGCATGTGGATAATATCTTTCATAAAAATCACTTCATATTTGTTTTCTTATTCGATCCATTTCAGTTATTCACTATCCATTTCAATAAACCGATTTCTCAATCCACTTATTCCCTAATTTCATCTTTATTCATTTAAACCATATCCATTTTCATTTTTAACCATTATCCATCGTTTATCACATCCATTGTTTTTATCCAAACCCATTTCCTATCCATAATTCAATTATTTCAATCCATACCATCATATTCATTAACCATCATATTTTATTTAGTTTACAATTATTATCAAAATGTCCAAAAAAAAATATATAATAACATAGGTTTTCACAACTTTTGCAACGGTCCCCACATGATTCATGTATACCATTATTTTCATACAACATTTTTCAGCCATCCACCTAGTCAATACGCCCTTAACACGTTAGCACAACCCATCCCAAAAGTCATATTCATATCATTCCAGCCTAAACGCAAACGTAGTTGTATAACACACTGTACATACTTTACGTGACCCAAGGGTATCCCAAATGCAGCACAAGCGCACACCTTCTTTGAGTATCAAAACGCATAGCAGAAGAAAATACAGCACATGAGATAAGCATGATTCAAAAGAAAATTCAAGGAAAGAATTAAAAAAAAGGGAAGGCAAATAATAATAATAGAATAAGGAAAAAAAGAAAGATTTTGAGAATTTGAGAAGAAAAAAGAGAAGTCAGGAAAACTTCATGGAGAATAACTGAATCACTCTCTTAAAAAATTTCATCAATAATAACAGAATTGTTCATTGATCTTCATCACAGATAGTACACCAAAACCGATTCATTCATCATCATTCTCTGGAATCTTCATCAAAAATAACAGAAATAACAGAAATTCTCTCTGACTCTCTCAAAAGAAATCCCGCAAGAACAATCCTTGACAATCTTCAACCTCTCGTTCACACTCTCCATTTTCTCTTCAATCTTCATCAGAAAACAATAACAGGATTCATTCTCTTTGATTTTCGCCACCAAGAACACACAGAACCGACTCCATCTCGTCCGTTTTTTCCTCCAGAACCGATTCGATTCTCATCAACTTTCGTCATTATCACCACAGAGGATTCTTGATTCATTTCCACCAACAGCAAGATATTAACAATTTGATTCTTCACCATTAACCTCACAAATCAGAACTGAATTCGTTCTTCTCACACTAAACAAAGAAACGGAAATCTCGATAGTTCTTCTTCGAACCGAACCAAAGCTGTCGTCTCTTCACGCTTCAACATTTCGCCGATCTGGTTCAGCTTCTTCGTCGAACAAGATTTACAGAGCATTATCATCAACATCATCAACTTCGGCAAGGCGGATTCGCAGAAGGAGGAAGGAGATTTCAAAGGCGATACGAGAAGCGACTTTCACTGTGAGCTCCTTGTTCGTAACCTCGATTGACAGGTATGCTTCTTCGACATATCCTTTAGGTGATATTTGTCATTGCTCTGAGTTTTGTTGAACGTGTTTCTGCTTGCTTCGATTTAGTGAAGAGTAGATTAGGGCTATAGTTGATGGCAGATCTATGATTGGAGGGAGATTTAGTGAGTTTTGTTCACGGATTTGTGCCGGTGAGAAATTCTTGATGGATGTTTGTGGATAAGCGTACGGAGGTGTGTCGAGGAGGTTTCCGGTAAGGTTTAAGCGGCGGCGGCAGTTAGGTTTAGGTTTAGGTTATGAAGGTGGTAGGAGGTCTTGTCGGCGGCGGAGAGTTTGGAAGAAGATGAAGCCGAGTGAGATTGGAGGAGGTGTCGGCGAAATGGAAGAAGAAGGCGATGAACATGGTGCCGTGAGGTTGAGGACGAAAGGCGCCGGGTTTTGATGTTGTTGAAGGGAGAAGAGGAAGGTTTTTCCGGCGGCGAGGTTAGGGCGTAGAAGATGAAGAAGGACGGCGGCGCAGAGAGAGAGAGAGGAGAGTTGTTTAGGTTTGTTGTGTTGTGTTAATTGTTATTTGTTCAAAGTGTTTGAATATATTAAGGGTGGCACAAATTAATGAGAGTTTTTTTAGGAAATGTCATAGGAAATTATGGAGAAATTAGTTGGGAGAATCGAGGGGATAAAGGAATAAGAGTAATCCTTTGTTGCTGGTTCTGCCCATACCGGCGGTGACACTTGTCACCGTCCAGTAGGGCCTGTGTTGATAAGCTTCCCCACAGCAGGACATGTGGCTGCATGTTGGGCTTAGCCCAGAGTGCTCTTTGCACCTCCCCCAAACCTGGGCCCATTCCAATTATGCGTACAGCTGTACTAATTGCACCCCTTTCAATTCGTTTCAATTTCCTTCTTTCCATTTAATTCCTTTTATTTCAGTTTTCATTTTAATCCATTAAAAATAGTTCTATTCATCCAAAAATCCCAAAATAAATCATAGGCGTTCCGAAATGTTTCTAGTTTTTAATCACATTTTTATTTTATTTTTTCTATTGATCCACGTGCCAGAAATAATTCACCAAGGTGCATAGCTTCTTTTGCTTCATTTCTTGACCAGTCTGTCTTGTTTATTTTCTATAGCTTTAAATATTTGGAGTTTTGATCCCATTATTTTTGCATTGTGTTCCTGAGATCTTGTAGTTTTCATGTAATTTTTCTCTGAATTTTTAGGAAATTATTTCTTGAGTTTTGATCTGATATCTTGTGATGTAAGTTTTCTGTCCTAACTTGTGTTCTGGCCTCCATTTGACCTAGTTCCTTTCTGAATTTTTGCAAATCATTTTGACAAGTTGATATGACATGTTTGATGATCATTTGGTTTAAGTTGTAGAATTTTTAGATGGCTGGTTGATTATTTGTGGATTTTTGTTCTCACCTTGTCCCATTTTGCTTCGTTTTGTTCATAAGATCTCTTATAGGCTTAGAAGGGCACTTAGGCCAACTTATTCTTCTCATTTGGGGTTCCTTTGGGGTGTGGATACCTTCCTGGTCCTAGGATAGGTCTTGTCTATTCTGAATTTTTGAGTTTGCTTCTTATTCAAGTCATTTGTTTCTTTAAGTGTTTAAACTCCATCTTTTGATTCCGTTACTTCTATTTTGATATTGTTTGGTATTGTGTGACCTCTCTCTTCATCTTGATGGCCTCCTAGGCCATTCTTCATATCATTTTTATTCTGGTTTTGAACTTTGTGCTTGTATTTTGTGCGTTTTGCATTATATCTTTCATAAGTGCGCATTTGTTTCCATATGTATTCATGTTGCCTCATTTTAAATCATAAGGCTCTCATCCTCATTTCTTTGAGCTGAATTGGCATTAGGCATTTGTTCATTTCATTTCACTTCTGATTGTTGGATGATGTCATGTTAATTTGCTCATTTTTGTTCCACTTGTGCATACTAACCTTGCAGGGGCTATGGTAAGTGTGAGATGTGGGAATTGAGTTCCACATCTCCGATTCTTATCTCTTCCTTTTATGTTTATGTGAACTAACCCTCTTTTGTTGGGCCTAGGCCTTTCTCATCCCTTCTTCTATCTTCTTCTTCCTTCTTCATTAGGATAGAAACCTCATTAACCCTTAGGATATCCATGCATGTTAACACTTAGGGTTGCTTTAGTCCCCTTTAAAATTTTTCCTTTGTGATCCTTTGGTGTTCTCTCTCTTCTCATCTTCAAACTTAATTTTAATTCATTTAATAAAGGTTGAGTACTTTCATGTGACATGAGACTTTGCTATGAGATGCTTGCATGCGTTCCATTTCGGGGCGAGGTGTGAGTCATCACTCGTGGTGGATAGGTCTTAACATGAGTACCTCACAAAGAAAAGCTAAAAACCACTTCTTAACCAAAAAACCACAAAAATACTTAATAATGGTAATAGGCCAATGTGCTTAAGCCTTCACTTGTGGGACTATCTTTGGGGATTTCCTCTATAGATAGGTGTGCCTCTTGCGCATTCCATTTCGGGATGATGTGAGGTGTACACATCCCATTGAGTAAGACTTAGGTACACTTACCTATGCAAACTTGCATTCATAAAAGCTTCTAAAAAACACCAAATAAACGATAAGCGTCTTTCCTTCGGGAATTCTTTTCTCATCTCTTTCGCTCCGTACGCGAACTTGCTCCTACTTGTCACTTTGCAAGACGGTTACGCACTCGTCGTCCGAGTCTGCAACACCTGAGCAATGGCATAGGCAGTTCAAGCTTTAATTCACAGGAAATTTTCCTTTGTTACCCCTAGTTAGGGGAACTAAGGCGTCTCTGATCCTCATTATCCTGATGAGGTACGTAGGCAGCGGGGTAGGGCCCGTTCGAGCACATTCTTTATTTTCCCTACATTTTCCCCCTTCTGTTCTTTCTCTTTTCCAATTCCCTTTCTCATTGCAGTTCCAGTTTCCAGTTAGCAGTTCTTATTCAGCAGCAATTATATTTTTCTCACCCTTTGAAACAAAGCAAGCAAGCGTGGATCCCGTCGGGTACGGCGGACGGTCTAGGGTGCTAATACCTTCCCAGGTCGTAACCGACTCCCGAACTCAGATCTTTGGTTCGCAGGACCTTGTCCTTTCCTTCTTCCTCAGGTTTGTGCAACATTACCTTTCCCATTCATTCGGGATAAAAATGTCTGGCTGGCGACTCTAACCTTTCCGCGCCACTTTCGCGTTTGTACTAGGATGAAAATCCCAGGAGCGACAGGTGTTTTGCAAAAAAATCAAGATTTGTGTACTTGAGGTATGGGCCATGGCAGGTCTGATTTCTTGGGGTGTCTGGCCTCAGCTGACTTTGTGGAGAGCCATGGAATGGTTTTGATGCAGCTGGCACAAGTCGATGAGAGAATCCAATGCATTTTGCAATTCTTGAGAGTTTTGGCCCTTTTGTGATTTCTTGAAGTTCAAGTCATGAAAGTAATGAAAACTTGGGCCAATTCTGATGTTTAGAGGTTGTCTTGACATGTTGTGAAGTATTTGTGCCTATTAGAAGTCATTAGAATGCTTGAACATGCCAATTTGCAAAATCCCTATTTGACATGAAACTTGAAATTTTAGGATTTTTGCCAACTTTGAAAGGCTATATCTAGGATGAATCAAGACATGTTATTATACTTTTTGAAAAGGGAAAGACCTAATATACAAATTTCATGACCAAGTATTTTTCATTTGAAGCATTTTTGGTTAAGAAAGAGGAGGTTGAAAAACTTTCCCAAAATGGAAAGTTTGCATTTCAAGTCATTTCCATTTTTGGCAAGTTTGCAAATGGCTCAAAATTCTTCATTCTTGTGAACTTACAACCTCTTCTAAGATCAAATAAAGATCATAGAACTTCAATTTGATGAAAATACCCCTTTGGTTCCATTGTTGGGGGCCTCAGATGCCCTGATTATGACTTAACTTGCTCAAGAAGTTACCCAGTGAACAAATAACTTCCACAATGAATTTCTTCATCAAACTTGGTACACATGATCCTTATAACATCTTAAGAAAAATAGAAACAAGAATGATCCAAACATTTGGAGTTAAGGCCTCTGAAACCAAACCCCTAATTTTGGTCATCTGTGTAGTGAAAACCCTAGCTATGCTTCCATGCCTTGCCAGTTCTTGTGATCTCTTGACTTCCATGAACCTTGAGGAGCATAATATGATGATAGAACACACATGGACCCTCTTGGAACACTTTGAGGCCTTTGGGATGGCTCAGATGGAGTCTTGGATTGCTCATATCACAAACCCTAGATGCAGATGAACTTGAACTATGCAGATGAAACAAAAATGCAATATGAGATGTGATGCTTATGTTAAATCAAAAATGAAAGATCACAATACATGGTGTGATATGAGTGAGGGAAAATTTGGGGTGTTTACAGCTGCCCCTATTCAAACATGAGTTAGTTGTGCAGGATGTAAGCGCATGGCTTATCAGACAAACAAGATAATTTGTGGTTGAATATCAAAGACAATCCAAAATTTGCACTCGCTGGTTAGAAGAAGAAAAGGGATATAAATTGTAAAAGATAGTATAGTATGATTATTAAATGAAATCGATGGAGGACGACCATCGAGCAGAGGATGACTGTTAGGGATAAATTGGTAAGTAAGGCAATGACGGGGACGGCCGACAAGCTGGGGAAATAAAGAGACCATGACGGGGACGGCCATCAGGTAAGGAGATAAGATTCTCTGGGGATTAAAGTAAAGGTAATGATAGGGACGGCCATCAGGTTTGCAAAGTAAAGTAAATAATGATGGGGACGGCCATCGGTTTAAAGAATAAATGAAATAAATAATGAGGGGCGGTCATCAAAGGTGAAGGACGATCACCTAGCAGGGGACGGCTGCTCTTTATCACGACATAGGACAAATGTCAGATAGAAAAGGTCGACGATGGGGACGGCCATCAGATAAGCATGATGAAGGACGATCATCAAGAGGTGAAGGACGATCACCTAGCAGGGTACGGCTGCTCTCGGGGTTCATCACGACATAGGACGAATGTGGGATAACAAGATCAACGATGAGGACAGCCATCGGATAAAATGATGAGGGACGGTCATCAAAAAGGTGAAGAGCGATCACCTAGCAGGGGACGGCTGCTCTTTATCACGACATAGGACGAATGTCGGATAGAAAAGGGGTTCCACTAATGGGGACTCCGTTGGGGAAAGGGATGAGGGACGGTCATCCAAAGGCGAAGGATGATCACCTGGCAGGGGACGGCTGCCGAAAGTATCACGACATAGGACGAATGTCGGATAGAAGGAAGTTGCTTTGCTGGGGAATGGCAAACACGGACGAGTGCTTATGCTCAAGAATAAAAAGGTATAAGTGTCTGATGTTGTGTATAGATTAAAGATGCGGACAAGCATCCTTAGGACCATGATACGGACGAGTATCGGTAGAAACAAACGCTGACGTGTGTTCATAGATGATGATACGGTTGAGTACCAACTGGTTAACAAAGAACACGGACGAGTGTCAAATCTGTTGAGGAGTGATATAAACAAGATACGGACGAGTATCATATACTTCTGTATAAGTGTGAGTGAGTACTGATCTGTTGGTGAAATATGAGCAAGACACGGACGAGTGCTTGATCTGTTGGGGAATGTATGAAATGGACGAGTGTCAAATATATGCTATATAAACAGGCATTTGTTTTGATAATGTAAGGGATATGCTTTGGCTTTCTGTGGGGATAGGATGACACGTACGGGTGTCGAAAAGACGTGTATAAACAAGTATCTATTTGCAAAAGGTGTTCGGGCGACCTTGTTCGGGAAGTATGACACGGACGAGTGTCAAAAAAAAGCATGTATAGGTATTTGTATTTGAGAGTGCAAAGGGGACGCTTTGGATTATATCTGCATGGGATATGAGTTTTTATATACATTGCTGATGAAATACTGATGGCAATTGCAGGTGACTGGCTCGAACCTGGCTTGTGATCATGCAAATGTTTGATTTTTTTGCCGTAATGCTCCGTATTAGACGAAATGCTACGCTTATTTGGTGAATATGATGAAAATGCTATGATTATGCAAAGAGAAAACTGATCCGGGATTCGGATCCCGCTGGGATAAAGATCTCTGGTTGATCTGCTTGGAAGAATGTCCCGGCTGAGGAAGAGATCATTGGTAGATCTAACTGCAAAGAGAGCTCTGCTTGGGGAAATAGATCATCGATAGATCTATCCGAAGAGAAGACTCAGCTGAGGAGAAGGAAGCTTCAGCAACTCCGCTGGGAAAGTAGGCATGCATTGTTCTCCTGGGAGAGAAAGGAAACTCCGTGGGGAGATAATTCGTTTATCCTTACTGAGGATGAGAGATCTGGCACTCTGGTGGGGCTCTCGGCTGGGGAAGCTCCTGTTGAGTAGACTTGTGCTGGGGATGAGGAGGCTTTGGCAACTTCGTTGGGGAAAAGTAGTTCAGATATTGCTCGGGAGATCCCTCTTAGGGAAGTAGCATGTTGAGGATTCAGTGCTTGACATGCCCCATGTTGCGTATTGAATACCTGCAACCTGTTAAGACAAAAGAAACGCACAAGTATCCTGAGGTATCCCTTACCGGATTCCGTCATAGGAGTTAGGCTTTCCTAAAAGTAAATTTATTTCCTGCAAGCATTTATTAAAAACGGCTCATTTGTTTTACGCAAGTACTGTATCATGAATATTGGACATTTTGAAAACGAAACAAAAATGTACAAAACGAGGTGTGACTGAAAACTTCTGATTTTATTAATCTGGGTGCCCTGAATTGGAAAATACAGTCAAAGAAACAAATCCCCTGAGATGAGGAGATTGCTATAAATTGAGAAAAATAAAAGTGTTGGCAATGTTGACGACGACGCTCCAGTGAGCTTCCTTTGCTATGACTTGTATGACCGTGACGTTCTTCTCATCATGCTTCCTGAAGAAGGTTGATTTTGACTGATGCTTTGTCCTTTCGAAATTTGCCATGTTATGAACGATACAGACGAATTCAGAATGCAGTTGTTCGCTTATTCTTGATTTTGCGTGGATCGCCCTTTCGAGTTTTCAATCCACCGAGATACCCATTTTTGCTTGAGCTGTCCAATGCGGCTTTTCAACTTAGCGGGTGAACATTTTTTTCAATTTTCCCTTATTTTTGCCCGAGTCTTTTATTCTGTTTTTGACTCGCCGGGATGCCCTATTTTTGTCTGGACTTACATTCTGTTTTTATGTCCAGCGGGTCATTTTATGTGAAGTATTTTTTAACTGCATCTGAATTCACAGGGGATAAGAAATCTTCACCATCCATAGTAGTGAGCATCAGTGCTCCACCAGAGAAAACCTTATTTACTATGAATGGACCATCGTAATTTGGAGTCCACTTGCCCATGTGGTCTGTATGAGGAGGAAGAAGTCTTTTCAGCACAAGATCTCCCACTTGGTATTCTCGAAGCCTGACTTTCTGATCGAAGGCTTTCTTCATCCTTTTTTGATATAACTCCCCATGATAGATGGCAGCTAGTCTCTTCTCTTCGATCAGATTTAGTTGATTGTACCGAGAACGGACCCATTCTGCTTCGTCCAGCTTTACATCCATCATTACCCGTAAGGAGGGTAACTCAACTTCAACAGGCAGAACAACTTCCATACTGTATACCAGCTGATAAGGTGTTGCCCCAGTGGACGTTCTGATTGAGGTTTGATACCCACGGAAGGAAAATGGTAGCATCTCATGCCAGTCTTTGTAAGTAACCACCATCTTCTGCACAATCTTCTTGATGTTCTTATTAGCTGCCTCCACAGCGCCGTTCATCTTTGGCCTGTAGGGAGAAGAGTTGTGATGTTGGATTTTGAAGTCCCGACATAGTTCTGCCATCATTTTGTTGTTCAAATTGGAACCATTATCAGTAATGATTCGCTCGGGTACTCCATATCGACAGATGATGTCTCTTTTGTAAACACCCCAAATTTACCCTCACTCATTCACCATGGCTTGTGATTCTTTTCAATTGCATAAGTTCAATCATATCATCTTATATTGCATTTTTGCTTCACTGCATTGATTCAAAGCCATCTGCATCTAGGGTTTGTGATCTGAGCCATCCCTGAGCCATTTGAGACACTCCAAAGGTCATCAATCACTTCAAAAGGGTTCATGTATGTTCAAGCATCATATTATATCCTCACAAGGTCAATGAAGTCAAATAATCACAAGAACTGAGAAAGGCATGGAAGCAGAGCCAGGTTTAACTGCACAAATGACCTAGAATTAGGGTTTTAGTTTCAGAGGCCATAACTCCAAATTTTTTGGTCATTTTTGTTTCTATTGGTCTCTATATGTTATGAGGATCATGCATATCAATTTTCATGAAGAAATTCAATGGGGAAGGCATCTGATCACAAGATGACTTCTTGAGCAAGTCAGTGCAAAATCAGGGCATCTGAGGCCCCAATGACCCAACCAAAGGGCATTCTCCATCATTTTGAATGTATATGATCTTTATTTGATCTTAGAAGATGTTAGAAGTTCACAAAATTGAAGAATTTCAAGCCATTTGCAAAGTTTCCTTTTTGGGAAAGTGACTTATAATGTAAACTTGCCATTTTGGGAAAGTTTTTCAACCTCCTCTTTTTGATTCAAAAATGCTTCAAATGAAAAATCTTTGGTCATGAAAGTTGTAGATTGGATCATTCCCTTTTCAAAAAGTACAAGAACTCATTCTAATTCATTTTAGATCAAAAGTTATGGCTTGTCAAAGTTGGACAAAATCACTAAAATTTCACTTTTACACCAAAGGAAGAAAGTTGCAAAACCTCATGCCAAGGCCAAATGTGACTTAAAACCAGCTTCTAATCATCACACAAACATAATTCATGGTCCATAATTCAGATTTGCCCAAAGAATTTCTCACTTTCATGCCATGAATTCCAAGTATCATAAGCCATTTTTCATAAAAGTCACAAAGAGGGAAATCTTGCAAGAAGGGTTCCTATGGTTTTGTTTGATCTCTAATCAATATCAAAGTGTCATAGCAACATTATATGGTGCATTTTGCTGCATATTGCCCAAGGAATGAGACATGTCCATGACCAAAAATCACAAGATGCACAAAGTTGGAAATTGGCAAAACACATGCTATCTTGCAATCCAAGTGTTGCAGTCCATCATAAACCATCCAAGGGTCATCCTCAAACTCAGCTGAGGCAGATACACCCTTTAGATTTCTTCTGCCATGGCCCATGCTTGAAGTACACCTAACATTGACTTTTTGGCCAATTGCCCCATGCCATTCCCACAGTGCATGTCAAGTCTTCTGACTCATTCCAATAACTTAGGATTTGTATAAGGATCATAAAATAAGCCTCACACAAGCCAAAAAAACCTCCTACAATCCAGCATTCCCAAAAACTGTCAAAAACTTCTTCTCTTCGAAACTCTTCACACAGCTATCAAACTTCCATTTTTATTTCACCAACAAATCACAAATCATCCACAGAACCAAAATCTACCATTGAAACAGTCTCAAACATCACATGCTTAACCCTCCATTTCTGCTACACCAGAACTGAAGCATTCAAACCAGCCATTATCAAAGCCTTCTAAGCTTCATTTCATCATCAGGGTGTTCAAAGAAGTGGGTTTGCACAAAGGGAGAGTCCAAAAAGCTCAGAATCAGAGAGTCTTCATCTCAGGTAACATGAAGAACTTTTTTTCCAGAATTTAGTTTTAAAATTCTTTTACGATTTTGTATGTTCCCCTGATCATGGGGATGTGTTTGCTTTTGAAAATGGTGAAGAAACCACCATGTATGAAGTCTCTGAACTTTTGCCCGTGTTTCATATTTTTCTTCGATTCATGCTTATGAAGTGAAATAAATGAGTTTCAGGTGAGGGTTTAGGTTTAGATTGATGTGAGGATCATTTTGGTGAAAGAAATTTGGAGTTTGGTAACTTGTAGAAGAAGCTAGGGTTTTGTGCTTGCCGGAGAAGATGACCGGAACCACTGTTCCGGTCATCTGAAAGTGATTAAATTAGGGTTAGGTTTAAGGTGAGTTTGAATGTAGGCCTTTGGATCCCTCTTCTCGCGCGTTGTGAACGGCCCAGATCTTTTGGTTTAACCCTAATCAGTCATTAATTAGTATAATTTAGGATTAATTAAATAATTAATTAAGTTTAGGGAAGTTTGAACCTGGGCCGTCCAGATGCGCGCCAGGTCAAACTTCCCAAGCCCAGAATCAATCCTGGCTCTCCATTGCACATACTTTCCTTTTATTTAATTTTTATTTCATTTGTTTTGTATTTTATTTCCACGAATTTTTAAAAATAGCAAAACACATTAAAAAATTCTGAAATTTTTTATCAAACCTTTTATTAATTTTCAGAACCCAAAAATATTTTAATTTTTATTTTTTGCATTAAAAATTATTTTTAAATCATTTAAATGTTTATTTTTAATTAGTTAATGGAAATTAATTAATTAAAAATGCATTTAGGTATTTAAAAATCACAAAAAAATTCACATTGCATTTTAAAACATTTAGAAACATTATCAAACTCTCAAAACAAATTTCATTTTGGTCCTTGATGTATCTTGACATTTTTCATTGGAATAAAAGTTATTTAAAGGCAATATTTTGGTCCTAACTTGAAAATTTTCATTCTGCCTAACCATGAAGAGTTTGATGATGATTCTTCTTGCATTACATCCTTTATATCATGTAGTTTCTAGGGTAAAAATGGTTTGAATTTATCTTTCATTTTCAATTTGATATGCATTTTTCCTTTTGAAGTACCTTAAAACCCTAGTTGACTTGAGAAAATCATAACTTCCATTAGGTTAAGACTTAGGTCCTATCCTTTGGGCAGTGAACTTGTGTAGGGTTACGGTTCCTTTGATCCCATTTTCAATTTTCTATCATGTCATTTGCTTCTGATTTTGAATTTTGTGTTGCATGTTATGCATAAACCCTAATTCTTGCCTTCATTTGCATCCATCTCTCATTTGCTTGCATTCAAGAGCTTGCCATGAAATTTTGTGCATTAACATGACATATAAGACATCTTAGGACATATTAGAATCATATTTTATCATTGCATCTTTCATTTTCCATGTTGTGCATTCATTTCATTACATAAACTTTCATGAACTTTCATGGTTCAAAGCATGCTTCATTTGCATCCTCATCCTTGTATGATCATCCACAACTCTTGACATGTGTTTACATCATCTCTTGGCATCATTAACATCATGTTCATGCTTCTGACTTTGTCTTGAATCATGGCATTTCATCTCATTCTCATTGCATTTCATTTCCTTTGCTAACTTTTCAGGTGGTAAGTTGTTTTGAGAAGTGAATTTGCCTTCACTTCTCACAATCTCTTCTCATCTCTCTTATGCATCATTGCTGCATTTTATCTTTGTATTAGAGTGAGCTTGCTCATTCATGTTCATCTCTTACTTTCTTTCTTCAGACAACTTATCTTCTTAAGTGAAGTAAGTTGTCTAATTCCTTCTGCTTCTTTCTCCTTTCATCTGCTTCTCCCTTGGTGGCTTTTCTCTTGAAGATCTTTTGCAAGCCTCATAAACCCTAGGAACAACCAAGCATGATCATAATTAGGGTTTGATTAGTCCCCCATTTAGTTTTGCCTTTGTGTCATATTTTAGTCTTCTCTTCTCATCTCTTAATCAAGGACTAAACCCTAAAGGTTTTAAGGCTTTGTGATTAAGCTTATGCCTGCATCCTTCTATTAGGATGGAGTGTATAACTTTAATCCTAAGTGTTAAACCCTTAATGAGTTTAAATCCTTTAATCAATCCACTTAATAATCACTAAGACATCAAGCTTGTAACTTGGGCCTTGCATTAGGGTTCTAATTCTTCCTTAATTGGTTAAGAAGGACTAACCCTAGTGTTAATGGACAAGTCCCCCTCAAGTTGTCTTACAAGCCATAAAAATCACTTCTTAATCTTACCATTAACTAAAATCCACTTTAATAAAGGCTTTGTTTTGTCATGAGGTTAATCCCTAATCATGGATTAAGCTGAGGAGCCTTCCTCAGCTTAAATGTTCTCATTTATTATCCTTCTATTAGGATGGTGTAATGAGTCCATTAAATCCTTGATTATGGCTTAAACTCATTACTTAACACTAAACAAAAAACTCCAAAAACATCTAAATAATTACAAGTAGGTTAATGATCTTAATCCTACATCATGGTGATTGAGTGTGAGGTGTTTACTTCACACTTAAGGTATTCTCATTACCCCTAATCAGAGGGAAGATGTGATGAGTTTATTGACCCTTGGTTTAGGCTTAAGCTCATTAACTTATGACAAACTCCAAAAAGCAATAAAAGATTGAAAACACAAAAACAAACAATAATCGTCTCCTTCGGGATTCTTTTCTCATCATTTTCACTCACAAACGAGAACTTGCTTCTTCCATCTAATGCAAGACAGTTTGCACCTGAGCCAGACAGGTCATACACTTGAGCATAGGCAGGTAAGTAATTCATAAGTCAATTTACCTCTCCATCTCTTTGAGTCGAACTACGGTGTTCTAACTTCCTCATTGCACGAGAGGATACGTAGGCATAACTTAACAGTTATCGAACAAAAGTCTCTGTATATTCCCCATCCTCCTGTATTATTCTTCTAGCCTCATGGTCTTAAGCTCTGCATCCTTTCCCTACACTGACACTTCACATATTTCACCTCACACTTCTTTGCACTGACACTTGCATTCTTTCCAGCTTTGGTACACAAATTGCACTGACACTACCCCTTTAAAACACAAATCTTTTAAGCGTGGATCCCGTCGAATACGACGGACAATCTGGGTGCTAATACCTTCCCAGGTTGTAACCAACCCCCTTTCTCAGTTTCTCTGGTTCGCAACCGTCTTATCCATATCTTTTCTTAGGTTTATGCAGCATTACCTTTCCTTCGGGATAAAAATGCCTAGCTGGCGACTCTATTCATTCCTTTCTCCTTTCGCCGACCATTCGCGTCTGCACCCCTCTTGGCCCTGGGTGTCATTTGGTGGGAGCGACAGCTTGGCGACTCTGCTGGGGACCCTTATACTGTAACCAGGGCTTCTGGTTCTTTTTTTGGGTTCCTCCTAGCGCTTGTTTGATTTGTGTTTACTGGGGTGTTATGTGCTAATTGTGTTTATATATTTGCTTTATTTATTTCTTTATGTACAGTTTTATTTATTGTTTTTCTTTACAGTTTTACATATTTCATACTGTCATACTATCATTTCTGGATCTGGTTTCTGTTTTGGTGGGTGGGGTTTCATTGAGAGTTTAAGGTCCTATACCTGGGACCTGAGTGACACCTAGGCTAGAGTGGTTCATGTTCTTTCCTATTCCATTTCGGTCTGGTGCGGGAATATGAAACACAGTTCAGATGTGGGTTTCTTCTTGAGAACTCTGTGCTACAGATTTCCTGTAGTGCTAGGGCTATCTGGGAAGCCTGCTAAGTCTGGATGACCTTTATTATGACCTTCAGAAACTGAGGTGAATTAGAGGAGGATCTTTTATGGTTATTGTAAACAATGTACCTCCGGGTTAGAAGTGTTTACACTTCTCATAACTGATCCAAGTCTGAGGATCCTTGTTTTAGAACATCACCTGTGAGGGGGTTGGGCTGTTTACAGGTTTGCAGGTACCCTTGGCCACATCATACCTTGTTACTATTTGGTTTAAGAGTACCTCATTTTGGACAGTTCTTGTGATTAACCCTGGACATGTGACTCTTTATTTGAGTCCCCCATCTTGGTTACTAGATTTCTGAACCTCCATCTGGACTTCTTGAACATACATGGGCTTTATATCGAGACAGATAATTAGATCCAGCTTGATCACAAACCCTTGCATATCATTTGCATACTCATCATTTGCATCATTTAACATTTGTTTATTTGTTTTTCAGGGTATCCACATTACATCTGGTTTGGTTTTGACCCCTTCTTCCGCATAGACCTCTGCTTCATCAGTTATCTTCTTCGGCTATCTTCATCATCACCAGCATCAGCCTATCAGTGGCCCATCTCCAGTATCAGTCTTGATCTTCATCAGCACCTATCTTCATCATCTTCAGCAGCATTCATGACTACTCCCAGGAAGAGCAATATATCCTACCATTTCTTTGAGCCTGTGCTGACTGGCATCAGGCAAGTCCAATCACTTATCACCCCTGACCACATCCCACTGTTTAGAGAACACTATGGAGGTATCCTGGATATGGTTATGGACCTTGACCCTTCTCAGAGGAGCATGATCCACACATGCTTGCAGTTTTATGATCCTCCCTTGAGATGTTTCACCTTTTCAGACTTCCAGCTAGGACCTCTACTGGAAGAGTTTTCCTCATTGATTGGAGTACCTATCAGGGGTGGACTCCCTTTCAACCCAGAGATGACTTTTCCCAGCAATGGAGAAGTAGCAAAAGCACTATACCTGGAGCATGCTTTAATTGAGCAAAGCATGACAACAAAAGCTGGGATCCCTGGTTTGCACTTGGACTTCTTGATTTCTCAGGCCATCCTGAAGGCCTCCTTGGGAGAGTGGAGGGCAGTCTGTGCACTGTTAGCCCTCAGCATATATGGGGTTATACTGTTTGCAGATGAGCCCAAATTTATCAGCAAGAATGCCATCCATCTTTTCCTTCTGAGGAACCCAGTACCCACATTGCTGGGAGATTTCTATTACTCCATCCATCAGAGGAATGAGAAACAAAGGGGGAAGTTGGTGAGATGTTGTGCTCCTTTGTTTCACACCTGGCTGCTCAGACACCTACCTAAATTAGATGCCTTCTTGAACCCTCACCAACAAAAGAATTGGGCTAAGAGGCTCATTGCTTTGACTTCAGATGATATTAGATGGTGCACCCAAAGCACCAAAGGCAAGGACATTATCACCAGCTGTGGGCAATACCCAAATGTGCCTCTAATAGGAGTGAAGGGTTGCATAAACTACAATCCTTTACTGTTTAAGAGACAACTGGGCTATGCTTTGGTTCACCCTTCTAGAGTGCAAGATTTAGCTGAGACCCTGTATTGTGAAGAAAAACCTAATTCAGCTGTTGTCAGACAAGCATCTTGGGCTTGGGACAACATCCAGACAAAAGGGATGGCTATTCTTGGAAGGTGTAATAATGTTGCTTCAGCTTAGTACTATGATTGGTCCCGTGCTAGAGCTCAAATTACTGGAATGCCTTTCACCATTGAGGGTATACCTGGACCATCTACAGCACAGCCAGCAGCAACTGTCAGCCTGGAAGAATTTGAGAAGCTGAAGGAAAGGAATGAGAATCTGTCTCAAGCTCTGAAGAAGACCCTTTGGGAAAGGAGTGATGGTCATCTGGACATTGAGATGTTGGAAAAGCTTAGGGTGGAGCATCTTGCCAAAATTGAGAAAACAGAGGACTACATCAGGAAAGCAAGAGCTGGGGAGCAAATATTGAAGAATGCCTGTAAAGAGGCCAAAATTCAAAAGGCTAGGACTGAGCTCTATCTACAAGAAAGTCAGGCAAGGTGGGTCAGGATCACTGAAGCCCGGACAAAAGAAGATCAGAGAATTCAAGCCAAGATTGAACAGTTAGAGGCCAATGAAAAGAATCAGCAGGAAGCTTTGTTGGCAGCCCAAAAGGAGATTTTAGAGTTGAAGCTCAGAGCTGGATTGAAGAGATCAAAAGACCAAGACAGGCACAAGAAGCTGACCACTGCCATTGCCACCAGGAACCTCCTCATTAGGACCATCACAGAGCACCCAGTTGGTCCAGTGACTGAGGCACTTCTGAAGGAGGTCAAGGAGGATGAGTTTGGACTGAATGTTTGACTTTTTTGCTTGTTGTTCATTTCCATTTGGTGTACTTTTCTCTTTTTGTATTTTGACCCTCCAGGGGCATGTGTTGTAAAACAAACTATGTATTGTTCATCATTTGTAATATATTAGTTTGCTTTCATTGGGTTTCTTTTCTCAACAACATCAAGCATCTTCCTAGAGGTCTGGAAAGGTCAAAACCAAGAACCAAGTCGGATACCTTGGAAAGCAAATAAGCATATTGCATTGCATACTAACTTTTGTTTTGTTTTGTAGGTTTTGTTATTATTTTTGTTTCTAACTTTGTTGTGGTCTCAGGAAATATTGCTCGCCGCCGAGTGTTCCCTGTCAACCGCACGCACCGGTACCCTACTCGCAACAACCTTCCTGGTATCCAAATGGAGCAAGTACAGCAGGACCTGACTGAGGTCAGAACTCAGATGGCTAATGAAAGAGTGGAGATGAGGAACCAAATGACTCAATTCATGGCTGTAATGACTGGCTTGGCCCAGAGTCAAGAAAGGTTAAGGGAACTAGTGGAAAGACAAACTCCCGAGGAACCTCATCTTGGAACTGGAGGAACTAGTAATAATGAGCGGGGCCAGCCTCATGTTAATCCAGCAGTATTTGGACCTCATCTGGATCCGGAAGTCAACATCCTGAGAAATGTACAAGGAAATACTGCTGGGGGGAGAATCTTCTAAGAAGATCCCCAAGAAGAGCAGTTTACTGTTATGGGAGCTGGAGACGAAGTCTATATAGGAGGTTAGATGAAATTGATGAGAAGTTGAGATCTTTGGAGTCCCAGAATTCCTTGGGCTTCGATGTAATGGATATGGGACTAGTGGATGGGGTAAGAATTCCCCATAAATTCAAACCCCCGTGCTTTGAGAAATACAATGGAACCTCTTGTCCACAAACTCACCTGCAATCTTTCCTAGAAAGACTTAAAGCATATACTATGGATGAGAAGCTGTGGATGTTTTACTTTGAAGACAGCCTGACTGGGGCTTCGAGGGAGTGGTATTCACACTTGACCAGAGCCACCATTAGGTGCTGGAAGGACTTAGCTGAAGCCTTCCTCAGGCAATATCAATACAATCTGGACATGGCTCCTAACAGGACCCTCCTGATGGGAATGTCTCAGCCTTCCAGAGAAAGCTTCAGAGAATATGCCCAAAGGTGGAGACAGCTTGCTGCTGTCGTCCAACCACCCATGTCAGAAAGAGAAATGGCCGACATGTTCATGAATACGTTGCAAGGAACATATATTGATAGATTGGATGCCTTTTCTTCTACCAGCTTTGCTGATGTCGTCATAGCTGGTGAAAGGATTGAAAGTCTATTAAAAATGGGCAAAATTTCTGATAGTGGTGCAAGTTCATCCAGTAATCCCAGGAAGCCTTTTGTGGGACCCCGAAGGGCCGGTGAGACAAATGCCATTCATGCAAGAAGGGGCAGACCTCAGTATGTCCACAGATCAGTAGCAGCTGTTACCATTCCAGCTCCGATCCCTCAACAATCAGCATATCCTCAGCAACAACCACAATATCAACAACAAATTCAGTATCCGCAACAGAGAACCTACAACAACAGCAATAGCAACCAACAACTGCGTCCTTTTCAGCAAAGACCATCACAGGCAAACAGGGTGATTGACCCCATCCCTATGCCTTATGATGCCTTATTGTCACAACTCCTGAAACTTAACTTAGTTGAGTTAAGGACGTTGGCACCACCAGATCCCCTAAATCTACCCAGGAATTATGATGTCAACGCCAGGTGTGCTTTCCACTCCAATGCACCTGGTCACAATACTGAAAAATGCAGGGCCTTACAAATGAAAGTCCAAGATCTGGTGGATTCTAAAGCCCTCAACTTTGCACCTCCTCCGAATGTCAACAAAAATCCTATGCCTAATCATGGTGGGCCAAGGATTAATGCCATTGAGGAAGACAAACCATCTACCTTGATCACCAGTGTTGCATAGATTCGAACACCTTTGGTCGAAATTAAAGCTCAGCTTCTAGAGTGCCAAGTGTTCCCCGGGTGTGAGCTCGGTTGTGGGTATTGCAACATTGCAGTCAACGGGTGTGAAAAGTTGAGAAGCGGCATAGATGGTCTTATTAAGGATGGTATCCTTCAGATTTCAAAAACGGCGCCTACAAATCCAGCAATTCCTTTAACAACAATTCCCGATTCTTCTACAACAGCAGCAACAATCATTCCTACCGATTCATCAATATCATCAGCAATGGCTCCGTCCATCACTTCAACAAATCAAATGTCAACAACCCTTTCTTCTACAACATCAGCATCCATGTTATTAGCAGAATCTTCTACAACGCCAGCAAAAATTAATGAAGATGTCTCAGCAGTTACAATCTACTATGACCCATCAAACGTTCCTCCCAGCAGCAATTTCCAACAAACCATGGCACCTCCTGCCAGATCACCAGTCACAATTTACTATGATCCGCACACCGTTACAGTACCCTCTTCTGCAGCAATCAGTCCGGTCACCATTATAGTGCCTGGACCAGTCCCTTATGAAAGCAGTAATGTCATACCTTGGCATTATGGCTCTGATCTCTACTGCAACGGGGAGAAAATCACTCTGGATTCATCAACCTCTTATCCACAAGTTGATAATGTTGGGGGAGGCGGAGGCTTCACCAGAAGCGGACGCCTTTTTGCCTCACAAACACAAAGACCTAATGTTGAAGCAGAAGCTGCTGCCAAAGCAAAAGGAAATAGTGTGGTATCTGAAGAGCCGACTACCAAAGAAACTCAGAAGACATCTTTTGAACAAGATGTAGACGAGTTCATGAGAATCATAAAAAGAAGTGATTACAAGGTGGTGGATCAGCTTCACCAAACTCCCTCAAAAATCTCCAAACTATCACTGTTAATGTGTTCTGAAGCTCACAGGAACGCATTGTTGAAAGTCCTGCACGCAGCATACGTGCCGGAGGAGATTACTGTTAATCAGCTAGAAACTGTGGTGGAAAATGTCAACACCAGTCATGGACTGGGCTTTACCAATGCTGACTTAACAACAGAGGGACGCGACCATAATAAGGCTTTGCATATCACCTTGGAATGCAAGGGTGCTGTTCTATCTCATGTACTGGTGGACACTGGGTCATCACTCAATGTTCTGCCAAAGAAAGCCTTAGTGAAGCTGGAGTATGATGGCTTGGCACTGCGTCCGAGTAATTTGGTGGTGAGAGCATTTGATGGCTCTAAAAGATCAGTGCTTGGGGAGATTGATCTGCCTGTGTTGATTGGCCCGCAGACCTTCAAAACTACCTTCTTTGTGATGGACATACAGCCAGCCTACAGCTGTCTGTTGGGTAGACCCTGGATCCACGCCGCTGGCGCTGTTACGTCTACCCTCCACCAGAAGTTGAAATTCGAGTGGGAAAGCCAGATCATCACCATCTGTGGGGAGGAGGACATCTTTGTTAGCCAGCTGGCTATGTATAAGTACATAGAAATGGACGGGGAGATCCATGAAACCATGAGCCAAGGGTTTGAGGCCCTCAACATTAATGAAGCATCTGTTGTACTGGGAACTTCCATAACATCGTACCAGCAAGCCCGGAAGGTTGTTGAGGAAGGTACCGCCCAAGGCTGGGGCAAGCTGTTGCCCGTGGAAAAGAAAGAAGACAGATTTGGGTTGGGTTACAAACCAACTCAGCAAGATCAACCAGAGGCTGCCAAGGAGCCCAAGTTTGTCAGCGGGGGAATGCTCACCCCGGATGCTGTAAACAATTTGGAAGACGATGAGGAAAGCGACCGCAACCTGGAGAGCTGGATACGTCCAAGGATCCCGGGGAGCCAAGTCCTTAACTGGTCTTCCCAGGAAATTATAAGAGTTACTCCTACAGAGTAATTGTTATTTCCTGTATTTTAAAGCATGCACCAAGTCTTGCATCTTGCCCAAGATGTCAAGACTCATTTTGTAATCGGGTCATCTTGTATTTTGTGCAAAGATCAATTAATGAATATCAGGACATCTTTTGCAAATGAGTCTTTTCTTTTCCGCTCACTATTTTTCATTTTTCTTTTTTGTACAAAAATAAAATGGCAATGTTTTTCAGAATAAAATAACTTCATTTTCACTTTTTCTAAATAATATAAAACTGATCACTAAAATAAACCAATCTAAACCCTTGCAGAAAATGCCCTCCAGACTGCACCGACAGCAACACTGCTATGACTTTGTATTACTTTGACAATCCAATCAATCAAGCTGATGAAGGGGTTGAAGAAGATTATGAGCTACCTGAAGAGCTAGCCAGGTTGTTAAGGAAAGAGGAAAAGGTTATCACTCCTCATCAGGAGGAGATTGAAACGGTTAATCTTGGTACGGAAGAAGACGTGAAAGAAGTTAAGATCGGGGCCTGCCTGCTAGATTCAGTAAAAGAGCAACTGATTGACATGCTTCGGGAATATGTGGATGTTTTTGCTTGGTCTTATCAAGATATGCTGGGGTTGGACACCGACATTGTCATGCACAAGCTACCTCTGAAAGAAGACTTCCCACCAGTAAAACAGAAGTTGCGCCGCACTCGCCCAGATATGGCAATGAAGATAAAGGAAGAGGTACAAAAACAGTGGGACACCGGTTTCCTTGCTGTGACTAGCTATCCGCCGTGTGTAGCTAATATCGTACCTGTACCTAAGAAAGACGGCAAGATGAGGATGTGTGTGGATTACCGAGACCTGAACAGAGCCAGCCCGAAAGATGACTTCCCATTACCTCACATTGATGTATTGGTCGACAATACGGCTCAGTTCTCGGTATTCTCCTTCATGGACGGATTTTCAGGATACAATCAGATCAAGATGTCACCTGAAGACATGGAGAAGACAACTTATATCACACCCTGGGGAACATTATGTTATAAGGTGATGCCATTCAGACTGAAGAATGCTGGTGCTACTTATCAACGGGCTATGGTAACATTATTCCATGACATGATCCACAAAGAAATTGAATGTTATGTGGATGACATGATTGCCAAGTCCCTCACAGAAGAAGACCACCTGGTGAATCTGTTGAAGTTATTCAAGTGTCTAAGGAAGTACCAACTGAAGTTAAACCCCAACAAATGCACATTCTGGGTGCGATCCGGTAAGCTGTTGGGATTTATTGTAAGTGAAAAAGGGATTGAAGTTGACCCTGATAAAGTCAAATCCATTCAAGAAATGCCTGCACCGAAGACTGAAAAAGAAGTTCGGGGGTTTCTAGGTAGATTGAATTACATTTCAAGGTTCATATCTCATCTTACTGCAACCTGTGAACCCTTGTTCAAGTTGTTAAGAAAAGAACAAACGGTCAGGTGGAACGAAGACTGCCAGAGGGCTTTTGACAAAATCAAGGAATACTTACAAGAGCCTCCAATCCTTATACCTCCAGTTGAAGGAAGACCTCTAATCATGTACCTGACAGTATTAGAAGAGTCAATGGGGTGTGTGCTGGGCCAGCATGACGAGTCTGGTCGAAAAGAGTATGCAATTTACTACCTAAGCAAAAAGTTTACCGACTGTGAACAACGTTATTCACTACTCGAGAAAACTTGTTGTGCTTTAGCGTGGGCTGCTCGCCGACTGAGACAGTATATGTTGACCCACACCACTTTATTGATCTCTAAGATGGACCCAGTTAAGTACATTTTTGAGAAGCCAGCACTCACCGGACGGGTTGCAAGATGGCAAATGATCCTCACAGAATATGACATTCAGTACACATCTCAGAAAGCCATCAAAGGCAGTGTATTGTCCGATTATCTTGCTGAGCAACCTATTGATGATTACCAGCCTATGAGATTTGACTTCCCGGATGAAGACATCATGTTCATAAAAGCGAAAGATCATGAAGAGCCTATTCACACTGAAGGGCCTGAACTGAAAGAAGAATGGACTATGATGTTTGATGGGGCTGTTAATATGAATGGTCGTGGTGTTGGTGCAGTACTCATTACACCCAAGGGAGTTCACATGCCTTTCTCGGCAAAACTCACCTTCAACTGCACTAACAACGAAGCTGAATACGAGGCTTGTATTATGGGTCTTGAGGAAGCCATTGATCTCAGGATCAAGACTTTGACTGTATTCGGAGATTCAGCTCTGGTAATCAATCAGACCAACGGCAAATGGTACACGCACCAGGATCACCTGATACCTTACCGGGATTATACAAGGAGGTTATTAACTTTCTTCACAACAGTCAAGCTTGAGTATATCCCTCGAGATGAAAATCAGTTTGCAGATGCTTTGGCTACCATTTCATCCATGATCAAAGTTCAAGCTGCCAACTTTGTGCCCCGAATTTCAGTATCCAGACTTGACAGACCAGCATATGTGTTCTCAGCAGATGTTGTTAAAGATGATAAGCCTTGGTTCCATGATATCAAATGCTTCTTGGAGGATCAAACATACCCACCTGGGGCATCTTCCAATGATAAGAAGACATTAAGAAGGCTAGTTGGTAGTTTCTTTCTGAATGCTGACGGCTCCTTGTACAAGAGAAACTTTGATATGGTGCTTCTCAGATGTGTTGATAGGGCAGAAGCAGACTTGTTGATGCACGAGGTGCACGAAGGATCTTTTGGTACCCATGCTGGAGGACATGCAATGGCTAAAATGTTGCTAAGATCAGGCTATTACTGGATCACAATGGATGCAGACTGTTGTGCCTATGCCAGAAAATGCCATAAATGCCAGATTTACGCAGATAAAGTGCATGTGCCTCCGAATCCTTTGAATGTGATGTCTTCACCCTGGCCCTTTGCCATGTGGGGCATCGATATGATTGGCAAAATTGAACCGACTACTTCAAATGGCCCTAGGTTCATCCTGGTAGCCATTGACTATTTTACCAAGTGGGTTGAAGCAGCTTCTTATGCAAATGTCACCAGGCAAGTGGTAGCCCGATTTCTGAAAAGAGACATCATCTGTCGGTATGGAGTACCCGAGCGAATCATTACTGATAATGGTTCTAACTTGAACAACATAATGATGGCAGAGTTGTGCCGGGACTTCAAAATCTAACACCACAATTCTTCTCCTTATAGGCCAAAGATGAATGGAGATGTTGAGGCAGCTAACAAGAATATCAAGAAGATTGTGCAAAAGATGGTGGTCACATACAAAGACTGGCATGAAATGCTACCATTTGCCTTACATGGGTACCATACGTCAATCAGAACATCCACTGGGGCAACACCATATCAGCTTGTGTATGGTATGGAGGAAGTCCTACCTGTTGTAGTTGAATTACCCTCTTTACGAGTATTGATGGATGTTAAGTTGAACGAAGCAGAATGGGTCCGATCCCGATACGAACAACTGAATCTGATTGAAGAGAAGAGATTGGCTGCAATTTGTCATGGCCAGTTGTATCAGAAGAGAATGAAGAAAGCCTTTGATCAGAAAGTCAGGCTTCGAGAGTACCAAGTAGGAGATCTCGTGCTGAAGAGACTCCTCCCTCCTCATACAGACCACAGGGGCAAATGGACTCCGAATTATGATGGGCCATTCATAGTAAAGAAAGTTTTCTCCGGTGGAGCACTGATGCTCAGTACTATGGATGGTGAAGACTTCATATCCCCTGTGAATTCGGATGCAGTTAAAAAATACTTCGCATAAAATGACCCGCTGGACATAAAAACAGAATGTAAGTCCAGGCAAAAATAGGGCATCCCGGCGAGTCAAAAACAGAATAAAAGACTCGGGCAAAAATAAGGGAAAATAAATAAAAGATGTACACCCGCTGAGTTGAAAATCCGCATTGGACAACTCAGGCAAAAATGGGTATCCCGGTGGATTGAAAACCCGAAAGGGCGATCCACGCAAAATAAGGGAATAAGCGAACAACTGCATTACGAATTCGTCTGTATCACTTACAACACGGCAAGCTCCGAAAGGTTCAAGCTTCGGTCAGAATCGGCCTCCTTCAGAAAGCGAGATGAGAAGAACGTCAATGCCACATGGGTCATAGCAAAGGGAACTCCTTGAAGCATCATCAACATTTCCAGCATCTTCTTTGTCTCTCAATTTGTAACGATCTCCTCATTTCAGGGGATCTGTTTCTTTGCCTGTATCTTGCCAATTCAGGGCACATAAATTAATAAAATCAGATTTTCAGTCATATTCCGTCTCGTATATTTTATTTTCATTTGCAAAATGGCCGATGTCCTTAAGATATTGATTGCATAAATACAGATGCTTCCCTTCTAAAAATACGTGCTTACAGGAAATATACTTACTCCCGGGAGTGTCTAAACTCCTATGATGGGATCCAGTAAAGGATACCGCGGGACACTTGTACGTTTCTTTGTCATGACAGGATTGCAGGTATTCAAGGCGCAACATGGGGCATGAAAGCTCATCCCCAGAAAAATCATCATTTACTCAGCACATCTTCCAAATAGCACCAGAGCTGCTTTCTCCCCAGCTGAGTTGCCAGTCATCATTCCTCCTCAGCCAAGTGCAAAAACAGGGAACCATCTCCCCGTAGATTTTAGTCTCTATCCAGAAGAGCAATGCCCGAAGATCTCACAACAGAGTGACGAAAGCTTCTACGGACCCCAGCTGGGTACCTCATCACCAAGATAGGTTTATCAATGACCTACTTCCCCATGCAGAGTCATATATGTCAGATCTACCAATGATCTCATCCCCAGCTGGGATATCCACTTCAAGTAGATCAGCCAGGGATATCCACTGCAATGGGATCCGAATCCCGGATCGGTATCTTTGCATGATCATAGCATTCGCATCATATTTTCCCCCAGAGCGTAGCATTCCGTCCAAATACGGAGCATTACGACAAAAATCAAACATATTGCATAATCATAAGCCATGTGTCGAATTGAACACTTGTAAATACTGACGTTCCATCAACAATATACAAAATACTTCCCAAACTCCCCGGCAGAATGTTAAAGCATTTCCTTTACACTCATAACTTAACAGTTACCTGTTCCTTTTGGCACTCGGCCATGTCATCATTCCCCAGTAAAATTGCCCGAGCAAGCAGATGATTATACATTACAGATGTTTCTTGACACTCGTCTGTGTCATATCCCCAGTAGAAAGCCAAAGCGTCCCCTTTGCACTCACCAACACATGTTTACATATATCTACACACTTCCCTGACCCCCGTCCATGTCACCTCCCCGGCATAGTTGCCCAAACACTTTATAGACCAAATACTTGTTTATAATACACTTCTTCCGACACTCGTCCGTGTCGTGCTCTCCCCAGCAAGATTGAACACTCGTCTATGTCTCACTCATCACTTTTCAATCATACCGATACTCGTATATACCACTTAAATCCCCTCAGAATCAACACTCGTTTGTGTTCTTTGTTAACTAGTTTATACTCGCCCGTATCATCATCTCTGAACATGTGTCAGCGTTTGTTTCTACTAATACTCGTCCGTATCATAGTCTTAAGGATGATCGTCCGCACCTTTAATCTCTACACCGTGTCAAACACTTATGCCTTCATGAAATGAGACACACGTCTGTGTCTATCGTCCCCCAGAAGAATTCCCGGCAAATCTTGATAAACTATTTCCTTTCTATCTGACATTCGTCCTATGTCATGATACCTTACGGCAGCCGTACCCTGCCAGGTGATCGTCCTTCACCTTTTTGATGATCGTCCTTCATCATCCCCCAGCGGAGTCTATATTCATTAGAACCCCTTCCTATCCGACATTCGTCCTATGTCGTGGTATTTTTAGCAGCCATCCCCTGCTAGGTGATTGTCCTTCACCCTTTTGATGATCGTCCTTCATCACTTTATCCGATGGTCGTCCCCATCGTTGATCTTGTTATCTGACATTCGTCTTATGTCATGATAAACCCTCAGGGCAGCCGTACCCTGCTAGGTGATCGTCCTTCACCTCTTGATGATCGTCCTTCATCATGCTTATCCGATGGTCGTCCCCATCATCGACCTTTTTATCCGGCATTCGTCCTATGTCGCGATATTTTTGGCAGCCGTACCCTGCCAGGTGGTCGTCCTTCACCTTAGATGATTGTCCCGCATCTTATCCCAAACAGAGCAGCTGTCCCCTGCTAGGTGATCGTCCTTCACCTTTGATGACCGTTCCTCATCATTTATTTCTTCAACCCGATGGTCGTCCCCATTATTTGCCTTTAATCCCCAGAGAGTCTTATTTCTTTATTTGATGGCCGTCCCCATCTCTCCATTTCCCCAGCGTGTCGGCCGTCCCCGTCATTGCTTCATCCCCAGCAGTCGTCCTCTGCTCGACGGTCGTCCTCCGTCGCCCGCACTTTATAATCATACTTTACTTCCTTTTACAATCTATATCCCTTTTCTTCTTCATTCTGTGAGTGCAAATTTTGGACTGTCTTTGGTATTCAACCACAAGTTATCTTGTTTGCCTGTTAAGCCGTTGCTTACATCCTGCACAGCTAACTCATGTTTGAATAGGGGCAGCTGTAAACACCCCAAATTTTCCCTCACTCATTCACCATGGCTTGTGATTCTTTTCAATTGCATAAGTTCAATCATATCATCTTATATTGCATTTTTGCTTCACTGCATTGATTCAAAGCCATCTGCATCTAGGGTTTGTGATCTGAGCCATCCCTGAGCCATTTGAGACACTCCAAAGGTCATCAATCACTTCAAAAGGGTTCATGTATGTTCAAGCATCATATTATATCCTCACAAGGTCAATGAAGTCAAAGAATCACAAGAACTGAGAAAGGCATGGAAGCAGAGCCAGGTTTAACTGCACAGATGACCTAGAATTAGGGTTTTGGTTTCAGAGGCCATAACTCCAAATTTTTTGGTCATTTTTG
Source organism: Lathyrus aphaca (assembly GCA_963966055.1). Taxonomy (NCBI): domain Eukaryota; kingdom Viridiplantae; phylum Streptophyta; class Magnoliopsida; order Fabales; family Fabaceae; genus Lathyrus; species Lathyrus aphaca. The sequence continues at coordinate 422,873,850 of OZ014520.1, forward strand.
TTTCTATTGGTCTCTATATGTTATGAGGATCATGCATATCAATTTTCATGAAGAAATTCAATGGGGAAGGCATCTGATCACAAGATGACTTCTTGAGCAAGTTAGTGCAAAATCAGGGCATCTGAGGCCCCAATGACCCAACCAAAGGAAATTCTCCATAATTTTGAATGTATATGATCTTTATTTGATCTTAGAAGATGTTAGAAGTTCACAAAATTGAATAATTTCAAGCCATTTGCAAAGTTGCCTTTTTGGGAAAGTGACTTATAATGTAAACTTGCCATTTTGGTAAAGTTTTTCAACCTCCTCTTTTTTATTCAAAAATGCTTCAAATGAAAAATCTTTGGTCATGAAAGTTGTAGATTGGATCATTCCCTTTTCAAAAAGTACAAGAACTCATTCTAATTCATTTTAGATCAAAAGTTATGGCTTGTCAAAGTTGGATAAAATCACTAAAATTTCACTTTTACACCAAAGGAAGAAAGTTGCAAAACCTCATGCCAAGGACAAATGTGACTTCAAACCAGCTTCTAATCATCACACAAACATAATTCATGGTCCATAATTCAGATTTTCCCAAAGAATTTCTCACTTTCATGCCATGAATTCCAAGTATCATAAGCCATTTTTCATAAAAGTCACAAAGAGGGAAATCTTGCAAGAAGGGTTCCTATGGTTTTGTTTGATCTCTAATCAATATCAAAGTGTCATAGCAACATTATATGGTGCATTTTTCTGCATATTGCCCAAGGAATGAGACATGTCCATGACCAAAAATCACAAGATGCACAAAGTTGGAAATTGGCAAAACACATGCTATCTTGCAATCCAAGTGTTGCAGTCCATCATAAACCATCCAAGGGTCATCCTCAAACTCAGCTGAGGCAGATACACCCTTTAGATTTCTTATGCCATGGCCCATGCTTGAAGTACGCCTAACATTGACTTTTTGGCCAATTGCCCCATGCCATTCCCACAGTGCATGTCAAGTCTTCTGACTCATTCCAATAACTTAGGATTTGTATAAGGATCATAAAACAAGCCTCACACAAGCCAAAAAAACCTCCTACAATCCAGCATTCCCAAAAACTGTCAAAAACTTCTTCTCTTCGAAACTCTTCACACATCCATCAAACTTCCATTTTTCTTTCACCAACAAATCACAAATCATCCACAGAACCAAAATCCACCATTGAAACAGTCTGAAACATCACATGCTTAACCCTCCATTTCTGCTACACCAGAACTGAAGCATTCAAACCAGCCATTATCAAAGCCTTCTAAGCTTCATTTCATCATCAGGGTGTTCAAAGAAGTGGGTTTGCACAAAGGGAGAGTCCAAAAAGCTCAGAATCAGAGAGTCTTCATCTCAGGTAACATGAAGAACTTTTTTTCCAGAATTTAGTTTTAAAGTTCTTTTACGATTCTGTATGTTCCCCTGATCATGGGGATGTGTTTGCTTTTGAAAATGGTGAAGAAACCACCATGTATGAAGTCTCTGAACTTTTGCCCGTGTTTCATATTTTTCTTCGATTCATGCTTATGAAGTGAAATAAATGAGTTTCAGGTGAGGGTTTAGGTTTAGATTGATGTGAGGATCATTTTGGGGAAAGAAATTTGGAGTTTGGTAACCTGTAGAAGAAGCTAGGGTTTTGTGCTTGCCGGAGAAGATGACCGGAACCACTGTTCCGGTCATCTGAAAGTGATTAAATTAGGGTTAGGTTTAAGGTGAGTTTGAATGTAGGTCTTTGGATCCCTCTTCCCGCGCGTTGTGAACGGCCCAGATCTTTTGGTTTAACCCTAATCAGTCATTAATTAGTATAATTTAGGATTAATTAAATAATTAATTAAGTTTAGGGAAGTTTGAACCTGGGCCGTCCATATGCGCGCCAGGTCAAACTTCCCAAGCCCAGAATCAATCCTGGCTCTCCATTGCACATACTTTCCTTTTATTTAATTTTTATTTCATTTGTTTTGTATTTTATTTCCACGAATTTTTAAAAATAGCAAAACACATTAAAAAATTCTAAAATTTTTTATCAAACCTTTTATTAATTTTCAGAACCCAAAAATATTTTAATTTTTATTTTTTGCATTAAAAATTATTTTTAAATCATTTAAATGTTTATTTTTAATTAGTTAATGGAAATTAATTAATTAAAAATGCATTTAGGTATTTAAAAATCACAAAAAAAATCACGTTGCATTTTAAAACATTTAGAAACATTATCAAACTCTCAAAACAAATTTCTTTTTGGTCCTTGATGTATCTTGACATTTTTCATTGGAATAAAAGTTATTTAAAGGCAATATTTTGGTCCTAACTTGAAAATTTTCATTCTGCCTAACCATGAAGAGTTTGATGATGGTTCTTCTTGCATTGCATCCTTTATATCATGTAGTTTCTAGGGTAAAAATGGTTTGAATTTATCTTTCATTTTCAATTTGATATGCATTTTTCCTTTTGAAGTATCTTAAAACCCTAGTTGACTTGAGAAAATCATAACTTCCATTAGGTTAAGACTTAGGTCCTATCCTTTGGGCAGCGAACTTGTGTAGGCTTAGGGTTCCTTTGATCCCATTTTCAATTTTTTATCATGTCATATGCTTCTGATTTTGAATTTTGTGTTGCATGTTATGCATAAACCCTAATTCTTGCCTTCATTTGCATCCATCTCTCATTTGCTTGCATTCAAGACCTTGCCATGACATTTTGTGCATCAACATGACATATAAGATATCTTAGGACATATTAGAATCATATTTGATCATTGCATCTTTCATTTGCCATGTTGTGCATTCATTTCATTACATAAACTTTCATGAACTTTCATGGTTCAAAGCATGCTTCATTTGCATCCTCATCCTTGTATGATCATCCACAACTCTTGACATGTGTTTACATCATCTCTTGGCATCATTAACATCATGTTCATGCTTCTGACTTTGTCTTGCATCATGGCATTTCATCTCATTCTCATTGCATTTCATTTCCTTTGCTAACTTTTCAGGTGGTAAGTTGTTTTGAGAAGTGAATTTGCCTTCACTTCTCACAATCTATTCTCATCTCTCTTATGCATCATTGCTGCATTTTATCTTTGTATTATAGTGAGCTTGCTCATTCATGTTCATCTCTTACTTTCTTTCTTCAGACAACTTATCTTCTTAAGTGAAGTAAGTTGTCTTATTCCTTATGCTTCTTTCTCCTTTCATCTGCTTCTCCCTTGGTGGCTTTTCTCTTGAAGATCTTTTGCAAGCCTCATAAACCCTAGGAACAACCAAGCATGATCATAATTAGGGTTTGATTAGTCCCCCATTTATTTTTGCCTTTGTGTCATCTTTGAGTCTTCTCTTCTCATCTCTTAATCAAGGACTAAACCCTAAAGGTTTTAAGGCTTTGTGATTAAGCTTATGCCTGCATCCTTCTATTAGGATGGAGTGTATAACTTTAATCCTAAGTGTTAAACCCTTAATGAGTTTAAATCCTTTAATAAATCCACTTAATAATCACTAAGACATCAAGCTTGTAACTTGGGCCTTGCATTAGGGTTCTAATTCTTCCTTAATTGGTTAAGAAGGACTAACCCTAGTGTTAATGGACAAGTCCCCCTCAAGCTGTCTTACAAGCCATAAAAATCACTTCTTAATCTTACCATTAACTAAAATCCACTTTAATAAAGGCTTTGTTTTGTCATGAGGTTAATCCCTAATCATGGATTAAGCTGAGGAGCCTTCCTCAGCTTAAATGTTCTCATCTATTATCCTTCTATTAGGATGGTGTAATGAGTCCATTAAATCCTTGATTATGGCTTAAACTCATTACTTAATACTAAACAAAAAACTCCAAAAACATCTAAATAATTACAAGTAGGTTAATGATCTTAATCCTACATCATGGTGATTGAGTGTGAGGTGTTTACTTCACACTTAAGGTATTCTCATTACCCCTAATCAGAGGGAAGATGTGATGAGTTTACTGACCCTTGGTTTAGGCTTAAGCTCATTAACTTATGACAAACTCCAAAAAGCAATAAAAGATTGAAAACACAAAAACAAACAATAATCGTCTCCTTCGGGATTCTTTTCTCATCATCTTCACTCACAAACGAGAACTTGCTTTTTTCGTCTAATGCAAGACAGTTTGCACCTGAGCCAGACAGGTCATACACTTGAGCATAGGAAGGTAAGCAATTCACAAGTCAATTTACCTCTCCGTCTCTTTGAGTTGAACTACGGTGTTCTGACTTCCTCATTGCACGAGAGGATACGTAGGCATAACTTAACAGTTATCGAACAAAAGTCTCTGTATATTCCCCCTCCTCCTGTATTATTCTTCTAGCCTCATGGTCTTAAGCTTTGCATCCTTTCCCTACACTGACACTTCACATATTTCACCTCACACTTCTTTGCACTGACACTTGCATTCTTTCCAGCTTTGGTACACAAATTGCACTGACACTACCCCTTTAAAACACAAATCTTTTAAGCGTGGATCCCGTCGAGTACGACGGACAATCTGGGTGCTAATACCTTCCCAGGTTGTAACCAACCCCCTTTCTCAGTTTCTCTGGTTCGCGACCGTCTTATCCATATCTTTTCTTAGGTTTATGCAGCATTACCTTTCCTTCGGGATAAAAATGCCTAGCTGGCGACTCTATTCATTCCTTTCTCCTTTCGCCGACCGTTCGCGTCTGCACCCCTCTTGGACCCGGGTGTCATTTGGTGGGAGCGACATCTTTTCAGGAATCTGGCTACCACTTGTCTGGTAATGTTTGCATACGAAGCTGCTTCAACCCATTTGGTGAAGTAATCAATGCCTACCAGGATGAATCTGTGGCCATTTGAAGCAGTCGGTTCGATCTTTCCAATCATGTCAATGCCCCACATGGCAAAGGGCCAAGGTGAAGATATCACATTCAAAGGATTTTGAGGCACATGCACTTTATCTGCGTAGATCTGGCATTTATGTCACTTTCTGGCATAGGCACAACAGTCTGCATCCATTGTGATCCAGTAGTAGCCTGATCTTAACAATTTCTTAGCCATTGCATGTCCTCCAGCATTGGTACAAAAAGATCCTTCATGCACCACGTGCATCAACAAGTCTGCTTCTTTCTTATCAACACATCTGAGTAGCACCATATCAAAGTTTCGCTTGTATAATGAACCATCAGCATTAAGGAAGAAACTACCGGCCAGCCTTCTTAATGTCTTCTTATCATTGGATGATGCCCCAGGTGGGTATGTCTGATCCTCTAAGAAGAATTTGATGTCATGGAACCAAGGCTTGTCATCTTTAGCAATGTCCACAGAGAATACGTATGTTGGTCGGTCCAATCTGGATACCGAAATACGAGGCACATAATTTGCAGTTTGAACCTTGATCATGAAGGAAATGGTAGCTAAAGCATCCACAAACTGATTTTCGTCTCGAGGGATGTATTCAAGTTTGACTGTTGCGAAGAAAGTCAATAATCTCCTCGTGTAGTCACGGTAGGGAATCAGATGCTCTTGGTGAGTGTACCATTTGTCGTTGGTTTGATTGATTACCAAAGTCGAATCTCTGAATACATTCAATGTCTTGATCCTGAGGTCAATGGCTTCCTCAAGACCCATGATACAGGCTTCGTATTCAGCTTCGTTGTTGGTGCAGGAAAAGGTGAGTTTTTACCGAGAAACGCATATGAACTCCTTTAGGTGTAATGAGCATTGCACCAACCCCATGTCCATTTATATTGACAGCCCCATCAAACATCATTGTCCACTCTTCTTCCGAGTCAGGCCCTTCAGTGTGAACAGGCTCTTCATAATCTTTTGCTTTTAGGTACATGATGTCTTCATCAGGGAAGTCAAATCTCATGGGCTGGTAATCATCAATGGGTTGCTCAGCTAGATAGTCAGACAGTACACTGCCCTTGATGGCTTTTGAGATGTGTATTGAATGTCATACTCTGTCAGAATCATTTTCCATCTTGCAACCCTTCCAGTAAGTGTTGGCTTCTCAAATATGTACTTGACGGGGTCCATTATTGAGATCAACAAGGTAGTGTGAGTCAACATATACTACCTTAGTCGACGAGCAACCCACGCTAAAGCACAACAAGCTTTCTCAAGCAGTGAATAACGTTGTTCACAGTCGGTAAACTTTTTGCTTAGGTAGTATATTGCATACTCTTTTCGACCAGACTCGTCATGCTGGCCCAGCACACACCTCATTGACCCTTCTAATACTGTCAGGTACATTATCAGAGGTCTTCCTTCAATTGGAGGCATGAGAATTTGAGGTTTTTGTAGGTACTCCTTGATTTTGTCAAAAGCATTCTGAAAATCTTCGTTCCACCTAACTGTTTGTTCTTTTCTTAATAGTTTGAACAAGGGTTCACAGGTTGCAGTAAGATGAGATATGAACCTTGATATGTAGTTCAATCTACCCAAGAACCCCCGAACTTCCTTTTCAGTCCTAGGTGCAGGCATCTCCTAAATGGCTTTGACTTTGTCGGGATCAACCTCGATTCCATTTTTAGTTACGATAAATCCCAGCAACTTACCGGAACGTACCCCGAATGTGCATTTGTTGGGGTTTAGCTTCAGCTGATACTTTCTCAGACGCTTGAACAACTTTAGCAGATTTACCAGATGGTCTTCTTCAGTGAGGGACTTGGAAATCATGTCATCCACGTAGCATTCAATTTCTTTGTGGATCATATCGTGGAATAATGTTACCATAGCCCGTTGATAAGTTGCATCGGCATTCTTCAGTCCAAATGGCATTACCTTGTAACAAAATGTGCCCCAAGGTGTGATGAAGGTTGTTTTCTCCATGTCTTCAGGTGAGATCTTGATCTGATTATACCCAGAAAATGCATCCATGAAAGAAAATGTCGAGAACTTAGTTGTGTTGTCCACCAATACATTAATGTGAGGTAATGGGAAATCATCCTTCGGGCTAGCTCTGTTCAGGTCCTGGTAATCCACACACATACGTACTTTGCCATCCTTTTTAGGCACTGGTACAATGTTAGCGACCCACGGTGGGTAACTAGTTACAGCAAGGAAACCGGCATCCCACTGTTTTTGTACCTCTTCTTTAATCTTCATGGCCATATCTGGGCAAGTACGGTGTAGCTTTTGCTTCACTGGAGGGCAATCTTCTTTTAATGGCAGCTTGTGCATAACAATATCTGTATCTAGACTTGGCATGTCTTGATAGGACTAAGCAAAGACGTTGACGTATTCACGAAGCATGTTGATAAGTTGTTCTTTTACTGAAGCTCGCAGACTGGCCCCAATCTACACTTATTTCAAATCCTCTTCGGTACCAAGATTAACTGTTTCAACCTCCTCCTGATGAGGAGTAATCACTTTCTCTTCTTTCCTCAACAACCTGGCTAATTCTTCAGGTAACTCATAGTCTTCTTTAACCCCTTCATCAGCTTGATTAATTGGATTATCGAAGTCATACAAGATCATAGCAGTGTTGTTGTCGGTGCAATATGGAGGATAATCTCTGAAAGGGTTGAGATTTGTTCGTTTTAGTGATCAATTTTAATCTTGTTTAGAAAAAGTGTAAATGAAATTAGTATTTTGAAAACATTGCCATTTTATTGTTTTGTACAAAAGTGAAAAATGAAAAGACAGTGAGCGAAAAAGAGACTTGTTTGCAAAAGATGTTCGATATTCATTGATAATCCATTTGCAAAAAATTACAATATGGCCCTATTACAAAATGAGTCCACACACCTTGGGCAAGATGCAGGACTTGATGCATGCTGAAAAAAGCAGGAAATATTAATTACTCTGCAGGAGTAACCCTTATAATTGCCTGGGAAGATCAGTTAAGGACTTGGTGACCCGGGATCCTTGGACGAATCCAGCTCTCTAGGTTGAGGTCGCTTTCCGCCTCGTCTTCCAGGTTGTTAACATCATCTAGGGTGAGCATCCCCCCACTGATGAACTTGGGCTCTTTAGCAGCCTCTTCTTAATCTTGTCGGAATGGTTTGTAACCCAAACCGAATTTGTCCTCCTTCTTCTCCACCGGTAGCAGCTTGCCCCAGCCTTGGGCATTTCCATCTTCAACAACCTTCCGGGCTTGCTGATAGGAGACAATTGAAGTACCCGTCCGATCCTCCTGGGATGCAGCAAATACTTCAGTCGTCGCCTCATTGACGTTCAGTGCTTCGAACCCCTGGCTCATAGTTTCATGGATTTCACCATCCATATCAATGTATTTGTATGTAGCCAGATGGCTAACAAAGATGTTCTCTTCACCACAGATGGTGATAATCTGTCCTTCCCACTCATATTTCAATTTCTGGTGAAGGGTCGACGTAACTGCGCCAGCGGCGTGAATCCATGGTCGACCCAACAAACAGCTGTAGGTCGGCTGAATGGCCATCACATAGAAAGTAGTCTGAAAGACCCGCGAACCGATTATCACAGGCAGCTCCACCTCCCCAAGAACAAACCTCTTGGAGCCATCAAAAGCCCTGACCACCAGATTGCTTGGTCGGAGAGCTATACCATCATATTTGAGCTTGACAAGAGCTTTCTTAGGCAGGACATTGAGTGAGGAACCAATGTCGACAAGAACATGAGAGAGCACGGCTCCTTTACACTCTAGAATGATGTGTAAAGCTTTGTTGTGGTGACGTCTTTCCGTTGTTAAGTCAGCATTGGTGAAACCTAGCCCATGGCTAGTATTAACATTGGACACCACTGTTTCAAGCTGATTCACTGTGATCTCCTCCGGCACGTAGGCAGCATGCAAGACTTTGAGTAGTGCATCCCGATGAGCTTCGAAACACAAAAGCAGGGATAAGATGGAGATCTTAGAAGGAGTCTGGTGGAGCTGATCCAAAACTTTGTAGTCACTTATTTTAATTATCCTCATAAATTCATCCACATCCTGATCAAAGGATGATTTATGAGTTTCTTTTGGTGCAGGTTCTTCAGGTGCCACACTTTTCCCTTTGTCTTTGGCAGCAGCCTCTGCCTCGATATTAGTTCTTGGAGCTTAAGACGCAAAAGAGGCGTCCGCTTCGGGTGAAGCCTCCGCCTCCCCCGACATTATCCACTTGTGAGGTAGGAACTGAAGAATCAAGAAGGACTTTTTCTCTGTTGCCGTAAAGGTATGCACCATAATGCCATGGTACAACATTGTCTTTAACATATGGAATGGGCCCTGGCACTGTGATGGTGACTGGGCTAACTGCGGCAGAGGTTGGAACTGTTATTGTATGTGGATCATAGAAAATGGTGACAGGACTTCTAGTGGATGTTGGTGGTGATTGATTGAAGCTTGATTGTTGTTGAAACTGTTGCTGAGATTGTTGTTGATAATTGTTGGAAGCAGGGACCGTTGCAGGGTCATAATACATGGTAACTATGGAGACGTCGTTGTTGGTGGTTGTTGTAGTTGTAGAAGTAGATGCAATGGAACTGTTGTTTGTTGAAATCATGGAAGAGGTGATTGTTGATTTTGTAGATGAGTCTGTAGGAACAATTGTCGTTGCTGTTGTTGAAAACGGAGTTGCTGGTGTTGTAGAAGTTGTTGTTATTATTTGCAGAATGCCTTCTTTAATCAAGCCATTAAGCCATTCCTCAAGCTTGCACACCCATTCTCGGAAACCTTGCTAGATTCACAACAGGCCTCACAGCCTGGAAACACTTGGCATTTCAAAAGCCGAGCTTTAACCTATGCCAGAGGTGTCTGAATATTTGCAGTATCTTCAATCAAACTCATGGGTGAGTCTTCCTCTATTGCATTAATCCTTGGCCCACCATGGTTAGGCATAGGATTCTTCGTGACATTGGGAGGTGGTGCAAAATTCAGGGCCTTTGAATCCACCAGATCCTGGACCTTCATATGCAGAGCCCTGCACTTTTCTGTGGAGTGACCAGGTGCATTAGAATGAAAAGCACACTTGGCGTTGACGTCGTAATTTCTCGGAAGGTTTTGAGGATCTGGTGGAGCCAATGTCCTTAACTCGACAAGATTAAGCTTTAGGAGTTGAGGTAGCAATGTGGCATATGGCATTGGTATAGGGTCAATTACTCTGTTGATCTGAGATGGCCGTTGTTGAAAAGGGCATTGTCGTTGGTTATTGTTGTTGTTATTGTAGGATCTCTGTTGAGGGAACTGTGGCTGTTGAGGAAAATGTTGTGGTTATTGGGTGTATTGAGGAGGTGGAGTAGGAATAGTAACGGCGGCAACTGATCTTGGCAGATACTGGGGTCTACCTCTTCCCACATGTACATAATTTGTTTCGCCGGATCTGCGGGGCCCTGCAAATGGCTTCCTTGCACTGCTTGAACTGGCACCGTTGTCAGAGATCTTTCCTATCTTCAGTAAGCTTTCAATTCTTTCCCCAGCTATGACCACGTCTGCAAAGCTGGTGGAAGAAAATGCAGCCAACCTGTTAATAAAAGTATCTTGGAGAGTGTTCATGAACATATCTGCCATCTCCCTTTCTGACATCGGGGGTTGAACGGCAGCAGCAAATTGCCTCCACCTCTGGGCGTACTCTCTAAAGCTTTCTCGGGAAGACTGTGACATTCCCATCAGAAGGGTTCTTTTTGGAGCCATGTCCATATTATACTGATATTGACGAATGAAAGCTTCTGCCAAGTCTTTCCAATTCCTTATTGTGGCCCTGGTCAAGTGAGAGTACCATTCTCGGGATGCCCCTGTCAAGCTATCCTCGAAGTAAAACATCCACAGTTTCTCATCCATGGTGTAGGCTTTCAATCTCCCCAGGAAAAACTGGAGATGGGTACGTGGGCAGGATGTACCATTCTATCTTTCAAAACAAGGAGGTTTGAACTTATGAGGAATTCTAACCCCCTCCACCAATCCCATGTCCATGACATCAAAACCCAGAGAGTTTTGGGATTCAAGAGACCTTAGATTTTCTGCTATTTCATCCAATCAACAATCGTAAACTTCGTCTCCAGCCCCAACCACAGTAAACTGCTCTTCCTGAGGGCCCTCCTGCAAGGCCCTCCCTCCAGTGTTGCCTTGGGTGTTTCTTATAGCATTGATATCCAGGTTCATATGAGGTCCAAACTCTAGGGGATCAGTATGAGGTTGTACGTGATCGTTGTTGCTGGTACCCCCTGTACCTGGATGGTTTTCCTCGGGAGTTTGTCGCTCGACTAACTCTCTCAGTCTCTCTTGGCTCTGAGCCAAACCAGTCATCACTGCCAAAAATTGATTCATTTGGTCCCTCATCTCTGTCCTTTCATTGGCCATTTGGGTCCTTACATCAGTCAAATCTTGTTGAACTTGATCCATTTGTAATCCCGGAAGGTTGTTTCTTGTCGGATACCGGTGCCCTCTATTGACGGGGAACACTCTTCTACGAGCAATGTTTCTTGAAATCACAACAAAGTGAGAAACAACAAAAAACAAAAACCTACAAAACAAAGAAATGATGTTAGTATGCAATGCAGGATGCCTATTTGTCTTCCAAGGGTATCCGGTTTGGTTCTTTGGTTTTGACCTTCCAGACCTCGAGGAAATGATGATGTTGCAGAGGGATAAAGCCCATGAAATAATACAAACCATATATTACAAAGAGTGAAGATACATAGTTTGATTACAATAAATTTCCCATGGTGGGTCAAAATACAACAACAAAATCAAAAGTACAAACAAAAGGAGGTACAAATACAAAGAAATCAAACATCCAATCCAAAGTCATCCTCTCTGACTTCCTTCAAGAGAACCTCAGTCACTGGTCCAACTGGGTGTTCTGTGATGGTCCTGATGAGAAGGTTCCTGGCGGCAATGGCACTGGTCAACTTCTTGTGCTTATTCTGGTCTTTTGATCTCTTTAGCCTTGCCCGGAATTTCAACTCTGAGATCTCCTTCTGTGCTACTAATAAATCTGCCTGATTCCTCTTCTCACTATCCTCCAGCTACTCTATCCTAGCTTGGGTTCTCTGATCTTCCTGTGCACGGGCCTCAGTGATCCTGATCCACCTAGCCTGACTCTCCTCTAAGTAATGCTCGGCTCTGGCCTTCTGAGTCTTAGCTTCCTTGCAAGCATTCTTCAACACTAACTCTCCTGCTCTAGCCTTTCTGATGTAGTCATTTGTCCTTTCAATCTTGGTCAGGTGCTCAATCTGGAGCTTCTCTAACCTTTCATTATTCAGACGGCTGTCATTCCTCTCCCAAAGGGTCTTCTTCAAAGTTTCAGAGAGCTGAGCATTCCTTTCCTTCAATTTCTCAAACTCTTCTAAAGTGATCGTAGCTGCAGGCTCCACTGCTGATGGTCCAGGTACATCCTCTAAGGTGAATGGCATACGGGTGATATGTCCCCTGACACGAGACCAGTCAAGATACTGAGCTGAGGCTATGTTGTTACACTTGCCAAGAATAGTTGTCCCCTTAGTCTAAATATTGTCTCAGGCCCAGGCTGCCTGTCTGACAATGGCAAGGTTGTGCTGGATGTCACAATAGAGGGTTTCTGTCAGATATTTCCCTCTTGGGGGATGTACCAAGGCATACCCTAATTGCCTCTTGAAAAGCAAAGGGTTGTAGTTGATGCAACCTTTTACTCCAATCAAAGGAACATTGGGATATTGTCCACAGCTAGTAATGATATCTTTGCCCTTAGTGCTCGGAGTGCACCACCTGATGTTTTCTGATGTAAGGGCAATCATTCTCTTAGCCCAGTTCCTTGGCTGATGAGGATTCAAGAAAGTTCCTGACTTCAGCAAGTGCCTTAACAAACAACAGTAGAAGAGGGGTGCACAGCATCTAACCAATCTTCCCCTTTGCTTCTCATTCCTTTGATGCACTGAATAATAAAAGTCTCCAAGCAAGGTAGGGACTGGATTCTTCAACAGGAAAAGGTGGATAGCACTCTTGCTTACAAACTTAGGCTCGTCTGCAAACAAGATGATTCCATATATGCTGAGAGCTAGGAGAGCACAAACAGTCTCCCACTTCCCTACTGCAGCATTCAGGGTGGCCTGGGTAACCAAGAAGTCCAAGTGAAGGCCTGGGATTCCATCCTTAGTGGTCATACTCTGGTCAATGAGGGTGGAATCCAAATGCAAAGCCTTAGCTATATCTTCATTCTTGGGAGCAACCATCTCAGGGTTGAAGGGAATTCCCATCCTAACAGGGACACTTAACAACATGGAGAACTCTTCCATCAATGGTCCCAACTGAAAATCTGGGAAAGTGAAACATCTGAGAGGAGGGTCATAAAACTGGAGACAGGTGTGGATCATGCTCCTCTGGGATGCATCCAAATCCATGATCATGTCCATAATGCCACCATGATGTTCCCTAAATAAAGGGACATGATCAGGAGTGATGAGAGACTGAATATGCCTGATGCCTGTCAAAGTGGGCTCAAAGAAGTGGTATGTGATGTTGCTCTTCCTGGATGTGTCCATGCTGAAAATGGATGCTGGTGAAGAAGACTGAGGAGAAGCACTGATGAAGGCAACTGCTGAAAACTGATGAAGATAATTGGAGAAGGTACTGAAGAAGAGTCTCTGATGAAGATAACTGATGAAGAGGCTGATGCAGATAGCTGAGCAGTAGAACAGGTCAAAACCAAACCAAAGATAAGATGTGGATACCCTATAAAACAAATAGACAAATGTTAAATGATGCAGAATGATGTATGCATAATGATATGCAAAGGGTTTGTGATCAAGTGATGGATCTGTTATCTGCCTTGATAGGGTCAATGTGTGTTCATAAGTCCGGATGGAGGCTTAGAAAACCAGTAACCAGGTGGGGGGACTCAAATAAAGAGTCACAAGTCCAGGATTTCACAAGAACAGTCCAAAATGATACAGCCTTAAAACAACATTAGTAACAAGGGTATGATGAGGCCAAGGGTTCCTGCAAACTTGTAAACATCCCAACCCCCTCACATGTATTGTTCTAGAACATGGATCCTCAGACTTGGATCAGTTATGAGAAGTGTAAACACTTCTAACCCGGAGGTACAGTGTTTACAATAATCATAAAGGTTCCTCCTCTAATTCACCTCAGATGCTGAAGGTCATAAAAGGTCATCCAGACTTAGCAGGCTTCCCAGATAGCCCTAGTACTACAGTAAATCCATAGCACAGAGTTCTCAAGAAGAAACCCATGTCTGAATCGTGTTTCATATTCCCGCACCATACCAAAAGGGAATGGGAAAGAATATGAAGCCACTCTATCATATGTGTCACTCAGGTCCCTGGTATGGAACCTTAATCACTCAATAATCCCTCCCATCAAAGCAGACAAGAGATCCAGCACAAATGATATGATGATAACAGTATGAAATGCATAAAAATATAAATGAAAGTAATAAATAAAGCTATATAGAAAGCAATAAATAAAGCAATAAACAAAAAGCACAAGTAGCACATAACACCCCCGTAAACACAAATCAAACAAGCGCTAGGAGAAACCCACAAAAAGAGCCAGAAGCCCTGGTTGCAAGATAAGGATCCCCAGCAGAGTCGCCAAGCTGTCGCTCCCGAAGATTTGCATCCCGGTACAAGCGCGAACGATCGGCGAAGAGAGAAAATGAAATGAAGTGAATAGAGTCGCCAGCTAGGCATTTTTATCCCGAAGGAAAGGTAATGTTGCATAAACCTAGGAAGAAATGGATAAGACGGTTGCGAACCAGAGAAACTGAGAAAGGGGGTTGGTTACAACCTGGGAAGGTATTAGTACCCAGATTGTCTGTCGTACTCAACGGGATCCACGCTTAAAAGATTGTGTTTAAAGGGGTAAGTGTATGTGCTATCTGTGTGGAAAAGATGAGAATGAATGTACAGGTGTCAGTGCAAAAAAAGGTGAATTGCTTAGGAACTGAGGCTTAAAAGAGAATGCTGAAAGAGGGGGAAGACACAGAGACTTTTGTTCGATAATAGTTAAGTTATGCCTACGTATCCTCTCGTGCAAGTAGGAAGTCAGAACACCGTAGTTTGACTCAAAGAGACTGAAAGATGAATTGACTGTGAACTGCTTACTTGTCTATGCTCAAGTGTATGACTCGTCTGGCTCGAGTGTTAACTGTCTTGCATTAGACGGAAGAAGTAAGTTCTCGTTTATGAATGAGTGTGATGAGAAAAGAATCCCGAAGGAGACGATTGTTGTTTGTTTTTGTGTTTTCAGTTTTGTTATTGTTTTTGGTGTTTTGCATAAGTTAATGAGTTTAAGCCTAAATCCAAGGCTTGTAAACCCATTATATCCTCCCTGATTAGGGATAATGAGCCTACTTAAGTATGAGATAAGCATCTCAACTTAATTACCATGATGATGTAGGATTAAGATCATTAACCTACTTGTGATTAATTAGATGTTTTTTGGGTTTTTGTTTAGTGTTAAGTAATGAGTTTAATCTCTAATCACAAATTAGTGAACTCATTACACCATCCTAATAGAAAGATAATAGATGAGAACACTTAAGCTGAGGAAGATACCTCAACTTAATCCATGGTTAGGGATTAAATTCATTATATAACAAGCCTTTATTAAGTGGATTTTAATTAAGGGATAAGATTAAGAAATGGATTTTAAGTTTGTAAGACAACTTGAGAGGGACTTGTCCATTAAACACTAGGGTTAGTCCTTCTTAACCATAAAGGAAGAATTAGAACCCTAATGTAAGGCCCAAGTTACAAGATGAAGTCTTAGTGATTATTAAGATGATTTGATTAAGAGGTTTAAACAAATTAAAGGTTTAATACTTAGGATTAAAGTTATACACTCCATCCTAAGATAAGGATGCAGGCATAACCCTAATTCCAAAGTCCTACAACTTTAAGAGTTTAGTCTCTGATTATGAAGATGAGAAGAGAGACTCAAGGAGACTCAAAGGTAAAAACTAAGGGGGACTAATCACAACCCTAATTATTATCATGCTTGGATGTTTCTATGGTTTGTGAGGCTTAATAAAGATCTTCGAGGAAGCCACCAATGGAAGAAGCAGATGAAAGGAGGATGAAGAAGAAGAATAAGTTACTTACTTCATTGAAGAAGATAAGCAACTTAAAGAAAAAAAGTGAGGGAAATGGAACACAAGTGAACAAGTTCACTTAAAATAAAAATAAAATGCAAATGAAAGAGATAAAGATAAGTGAGAAGTGAAGGCAAATCCACTTCTCAAAGTAACTTACCACCTGAAAATGTTAGCATGAATGCATAAAGTACAAAGCATAAAGAAATGAAATGACATGAGATGCAATGAGATGAAATGACCAAAGTCAGAAGTGTTTATGCAATGTTAATGTCATGTGAGATGATGCAAAGGCATACAAAGTGTATATGTATGATCATACAAGAATGAGATGCAAAAGGAAGCATGCTTTGAAGTTTGAAAACACATGAAAGTTAATGAAATGAAATGAATGCAAAACATGGAAAATGAATGAAGAAATGATTAACTATGCTTCTAACATGTCCTAAGATGTCTAAGATGACATATGAATGCAAGGAATGACATGGCAAGTTCATGTATTGATGCATATGCAAGGTGAATGCAAATGAACACATAAAATTAGGGTTTTATGGACAAGCAAGATGCAAATGAACAAAACAGAAGCATGTGATATGATAAAAAATTGCAATCAAGCTCAAACAAACCCTAATCCCATACTAGGTCACACCCCAAAGGAGGAGGTCAGAAGCCTAACCAATCATAGTTATGAATTTCCTAAGTTTTCTAGGGTTTTTGGGTGGTTCAAAGGGGAAAATGAAAATCAAATGGAAAATGCAAGATATATTCATTAGGAAAATGTCATATAAACTACATGCAATATGTAACATAATGCAAAAAGAATCATCTTCAAACTCTTCTTGGTTAGGCAGAAATGATTTTTTAAAGTTAGGGTTCAAAAATATGATTTTAATGACCCTTAATTCAAAGAAAATTGGCAAATTATGATCAAATCTAAAAAGAAATTTGTATGAAGAGTTTGAAAATGTTTCTAAATGCATTGGGATGATTCATGATTTTTTTGGTGATTTTTAGAAACTTAAATGTATTTTTAATTAATTAAAAGACTTTAATTAATTAAAAATAACATTTAAATATTTTTAAAATACTTTTTTAATGCAAAAAATAAAATAAAAATCATTTTTGGAATGATACAAATATTTAAAGTCAGAATGCAAAAGGAAATATTTTTGTGATGTTTTTAGCTATTTTAAATTAAATATGCAAGAAAAATGAATTAAAATGAAATCAAAATGGTTTAAAATGAAAGTATGTTGATCCTAAGGCCCAGATTCAAACTGGAAAAGGAGGGAGTTGACTGCGCGCGTCATCCAAGGGTTGACATTTAAACTGGCTAATTAACTGATTTAATTAATTAATTAAGATTAGGGTTTTAAGTGAAATGATTTGTGTCGCTCGTTCACGCGCTAAACCACATCCAAGGGTCAGAATTCAAACTGGCAACTAAACCCTAATTAATTAACCTAATGACTTTCAGGTGACCGGAGCAAGCTCCGGTCATCTTCTCCGGCGAAGCAAAATTTCAGAAACTCATACAAGCATCAAATCTCCTAATTTCTTGCCCAGAATCACTCCTCTAACATCCAAGAACATGAATCCACAAACAAAAATCATTTATCATGCATAAAAAAGCTGAATCGAAGCAAACAAGTTCTAGGTCAAAAATTTCAGAACAACCATACATACTTATTTCTCAATCATTTTCAAAACTAAACACATCAGAGTGATCAGGGGAACATGAATATTAATATTTTAACTTAAATAGCAAGTTATGGAAGAAATGTTCTTGATGTATACCTGAGATGAAGCTTTGCAGTTTTGAGCTTTCTGGCCTCCTCCCCTGTGCAAATCAACTTCATGGACCCCCTGAGGATGATGCGAAGTTTAGAACAAGTTTATGATGGTTGTTTTGAAGTGTTTAGTTCTGATGACTCAGAAATCGTATTTCTGATTTGGTGGCTTTTAGGCTATGGTGAAGGGTGCTTTGTGATCCTTAGGTTATGTGGAGATGATTGGTGAAAGAAAATTGAAGTTTCAGTGATTGGTTTTTGAGTTTCGAAGAAGGGGAGTTTTTGACAAATTTTGTGGATTCTGAGTTTTTGGATGATTCAGCTGCTTGTGTGTTATGAAATGTGTTTCATAATGTTTGCTTTAGCCCATGGAAATACTCAGAAAGTTGTTGTGGCACAGGTTGATTGGTATGGGGTGTTTTGCAAAACAAGTCAAGATTTTTGTACTTGAGGTATGGGCCATGGCAGGTCTGATTTCTTGGGGTGTCTGGCCTCAGCTGACTTTGTGGAGAGCCATGGAATGGTTTTGATGCAGCTGGCACAAGTGGATGAGAGAATCCAATGCATTTTGCAATTCTTGAGAGTTTTGGCCCTTTTGTGATTTCTTGAAATTCAAGTCATGAAAGTAATGAAAACTTGGGCCAATTCTGATGTTTAGAGGTTGTCTTGACATGTTGTGAAGTATTTGTGCCTATTAGAAGTCATTAGAATGCTTGAACATGCCAATTTGCAAAATCCCTCTTTGACATGAAACTTGAAATTTTAGGATTTTTGCCAACTTTGAAAGGCCATATCTTGAGTTCTAGGATGAATCAAGACATGTTCTTGTACTTTTTGAAAAGGGAAAGACCTAATATACAACTTTCATGACCAAGAATTTTTCATTTGAAGCATTTTTGGTTAAGAAAGAGGAGCTTGAAAAACTTTCCCAAAATGGAAAGTTTGCATTTCAAGTCATTTCCATTTTTGGCAAGTTTGCAAATGGCTCAAAATTATTCAATCTTGTGAACTTACAACCTCTTCTAAGATCAAATAAAGATCATAGAACTTCAATTTGATGAAAATACCCCTTTGGTTCCATTGTTGGGGGCCTCAGATGCCCTGATTTTGACTTAACTTGCTCAAGAAGTTACCCAGTGAACAGATGACTGCCACAATGAATTTCTTCATCAAACTTGGTACACATGATCCTTATAACATCTTAAGAACAATAGAAACAATAATGATCCAAAAATTTGGAGTTAAGGCCTCTGAAACCAAAACCCTAATTTTGGTCATCTGTGTAGTGAAAACCCTAGCTCTGCTTCCATGCCTTGCCAGTTCTTGTGATCTCTTGACTTACATGAACCTTGAGGAGCATAATATGATGATAGAACAAACATGGACCCTCTTGGAACACTTTGAGGCCTTTGGGATGGCTCAGATGGAGTCTTGGATTGCTCAGATCACAAACCCTAGATGCAGATGAACTTGAACTATGCAGATGAAACAAAAATGCAATATGAGATGTGATGCTTATGTTAAATCAAAAATGAAAGATCACAAGCCATGGTGTGATATGAGTGAGGGAAAATTTGGGGTGTTTACAAGAATCACCCTGGAACTTTCGCTGAGCGAAGGATAGCTCGCTGAGCGACTACTGCGATTTCCAGAATTTCCAGCTGCGTAACAGTCAACTCTTTCACTCCAAAACTCCACCAAAACTTCACTAAACATTATCAACAACATGTACTAGCTATCATACTTCTATTATAATGATTTCTAACCGATTAATCCATTAATTTCTCACATTTTCTCTAAAACCCTAACTATTCATCTTCTCTAAACTTCCATCAAAATCAAACTCAACCAATCAAAAACATACATAATCATACACAATATCAAGATAACAATGTTATCACCCTTACCCGATTATTCTGATTCCTAGGAGCAATCTTGAAGCTTTTCCAACTTTCCCTCTTTTCTCTTCTTTTTCTCTTCTCTCCTTTTCTTTCTTCTCTTTTTCTTTCTCTTCTTACCAACTTTCTATTTCACTCTTTCTCACTCTCTTATATTCTCTTTTATTTCTATTTCTATTTTCTACTCTTTCCAATCAAATATCATTTTCTCATAAAAATATCAATTCTACTAATTTCTAACTTATTACTAATTAACAAATATCTAAAATACCATCCAAACTAATTTTACCCGAAAATTCACAAATCGGTAAAATCACACAACAAACCAACATATCACATATTCACATTAACATATCCTATTATCATGTTAATTTCACAAATAAAACAATTATCATTCAAATAAAATAAAAGACCACAAAATGGGAAATAATCGAATCAGGGCGTTACACCTGAGGCCAAATTTTTGCTGGCTCATTGGGTATGGATGAGCCGGCTCAAACTCCTCCATGAGCCGACTTATCAAAGTGTTTTCTTTCTTAATATGTGCGGGTCTCAACAGGCTGACTTTGTTATTTTTGGCCGACTCACCAAGCAATTTGAGCCGACTCATTTTGTGATTTGAGCAGGCTCATTTATGTGTTGTCTATTTTTTTCATTTATTTTTTCTTTCTATTTTTATGACATTTAGTAACCAATATAAATAGCTGGTTTCATTTCATTTGAGAGGTCAACAAGAAAAGTGGAAGATATACACACTTCTCTCTTCATCTTCTTCCTTCATGCATCCATCAACAATCACGCACAATAATATTTGTTGATTAAGGTGCTTGCTTCGAAGATAACGTTCAATCGTGAATTAGTGTTTCAGATTGGGTCTAGAGAGTGTGGGTTTTTCTTGAAAACATCTGAAGGGTTTTCTCCTCCAAGATCATAGAAGATTTGGGGGTTTTGCACACAACTATCGTTCGTAGATTCAGCCGAGTGAGGTAGAGCGAAGATTAAGTGGACCGTTCTTTCATATCACGGTAGACAGAGGATTGTGAAGATCTTTGTGGGTTCACAATTGTTGAAGAAACTCAGTCGTGCTCAAAGTTTGGAGGATCGTAAATCCTTGCAAGAAGGGAGCAATTAATCGGAGGCTTTCTCGACACGCATGGAGGACTTGATTCTACTTTGAATCAAGGGACAAGAAGAAGATTTGACAGCATATTCAACACAGTTTGGTTTGTTGGTTCATCTATTTTTCTTCTTGTAAAACAATCGCAATTTAATAAAATTGCCCAATTCGATTGTGAATTGGGGGCAGAGTACTTCGAGCGAGGACGACGAAGGAACTGCCTAAACAAATTCCTTGTGTTCTTTACTATTCTCGTATTTTACTTTTGCTCGTTTTGATTTTGTGTGTTAAAACTCTGGTGTATCTAAGTAGTGCACTCAAGGTGTTTGACAAATTGTCACACTCAAAAGTGATAACTACATTGTGTAAAATTATGCACTACTTGATACAACAAAATTACACTTTGTGTTTTGCACACCAAGTGTTTGTCAAAAAGTCAAAGCACACAAAATTAAATTGCTTGTGCTTATTTTCTTACTCTATATCATTGTTAAGAGTAGTTTATCAATTGTGGCATTTTCAAGTGAACCCTTTGTGAAGTATTAATTTTTCTTGTCATCATTCTATTTCCATTTGGTTAAAGCGTATATCCGATCTTCGGTGACTTCAACTTTAATTAGACAATTTTTCGAGAAACTTCCGCAATACATTTTCAATTAATTTTTGAAAAGTAAATTTTGAAAAAGGGATCTATTCAACCCCCTTTCTAGATTCGCGCTATCGTCTAACAACATCAAGAATATCATCAACAACCTGAAACAATAAACCTATATATCTTGCAAATTTTCTTAGTTTTTCAACATCTTCATCGCAACCACCACCAAGAATCGTGCCGAGAACAACCGCGCTTCTAACAAAGCCGCGGTTTTATGAAGGTGAATGAAAATAAATCCTAAGAAGAAAAGAAATCAGAACCAAGCATGTCTTCTAGAGATTTCTGAATCGATTGAAGAGCTAGAAAGTTAGTCGAATCCAAAATAGCAACAACAAGAATTCGTGTTTGTATCATACAGAAGCAAAATAGAAGAAAACACAAAGAAATCATTCGCTTCGCCATTGAAATCATAAACCTCAATGCAGGAAGAAGAAACAGAAAGTGTTGTTCGGGTTTATAGGCAAGAGAAAGAAAGAGAACATGCGATTAAATTTGAAGAGAAAGCAATATGTGAATCAGAATTTGGCTTGTGAGAGAGGGAGCAGAATAATGGAATGCAGCAAGGAAAGGGGATGACGGTTAGGGTTTGGAGAAGGAGGAAGGAAATTGTTTTATATATTATAAGAATTAAATATATCTAAAATAATGTTTTTAAAAACCAAATAATATCAAATAATTTAAAGTAAAATAATTTATTAATAATTGAAAAAATAAAAATGTTATATTGTCATATCATCAAATAAAAATGCTACATCATCAAATAAAAACACCACATGTGTACTACCTAACGGTTATCCACTTAAATTTAACAGAATAGATTTAATGGTCTAACGGAGTATGGTTAAAGGACTAGATTGTTACGATTCATTTGTGGGACCAAATAGAAACTCTAAAATAAATTACGGGACTAAAAGATTAATTAAGCCAAAAATAAACAAAAATTACAAAACTACTGCAGCAAAACAAAACAGAGGTTACAACCATTGTTCCGTAGATGTATATCCGGAAGTGTTCTTCATCACACGTTTCGTAGATGTACATCCGTAAGCACCGTTACTTTTTTATTACAAAAGTTTAATGATTAATGTGAGCAATGTAGTGGATAAAGTTAAATCTTTACCTGAAATTCAATCTTCTCTTACTCCCTTTGATTTGTTGCACGAAAAAGTTGGAGTTTGGAGTGAAAAAGAAAAGACAACAATAGGGAGAGTGGTCATGCATGTTTAAAATATAGCAGAACCTTTCAGATATGCACCTCCGAAATAATATAGTGCAAGTCGTTCTGGAGATGTATATACGGAAATTTCCCTGTGTTGAATTATTTTGAAATTTTTCCCGGCTTTAACCGGGATACAATACTTTCGTATATCTATCTCCAGAAATAACCAAAATTCGGAGGAAAGAAATAATATGTTCAGATATGTATCTTCGGAAGCCGTGGACATAAAAAAAATGCGCCAAATAGCTAATCATAGGGTGGATTAAAAAAAAATTAATGAAAAAGAGCACCTATTCTGTTTTTATTTTTTCAGTCGCTACAGATTCACAATAACGAGTAAATATGGCTAGAAGCTCAACCAAAAATACACGTAGTAATAACTAAAAAATATAGAAAATGGTGAAAAACCCAAATGGTTCTCCATTTTGCACCTCATCGAACTTCTTCCACCAAAAACAACCACCACTCATTTACAAAGTTTGTGAAACTTTCACATTCATTATAGTTCTAACATTGAGATTATACAACCATAACTTAAATATCATGATCATAACTAACAATGATTTCCTAGATTTACAACCCCCTTATGCTCGGTTTGTCCTAAAAGAATAAAAAAAAAAGCTATATACTTTAAATAACAATCCAATAATTCATCAATGCACACACTACAAACATCATTTGTATAGACCGTAACATATCAACACTACAAATTAAAGCCTGCACCAGTGGCAACCGCTATTATCCATTATTTCAGATTTCACCAGTTCCAAGAGGTTGTCTTGAGGCATTTCCAGAGGCCCAGGCTTGATAATCTTTCACAAGCTGATCAAGAAAAATAACTCCGCTTAAAATAAATCAAGTTTAATAATTTGCTCAGTATCTAAAATTATAACAAAATTTCAAGTAGTAAGCAATCTATTGTACAATCATAAACTCTAGCTACTGCTACTGCAGTCACCATGCCAGGATCAGTAGCAGCAATAAGAAACCAAATGACTGAGGAAATAAAAGTTGAACTCATAGAGCACTTTTACTGTTATATAGAAACTGTACCAAATAGATTATTAGTATAGATTTGTACAATTTTTTTAGATATTGTAAAGAACATATTAGAACTAATAAAGTAGAGATTTATATAGTTATTATGTAGCATTAGTATGGCACTGTCCATCGTCCGTGCAGTCACTAATCACAGCTTTCTTGAAGTTGCTCGAGGCCTCCTCTTTGATATGTCAGTCCCAGACTTGTATTAGGGGGAAGTTGTAATGAATGTTATCTGTATTTTCAATCAAATGTCGCCCGTGTTCCAATTAATGCTAGTCCTATAGGGCTTACGATCACAAATTTTTCTTTTGTTCCTATCATTTTGAATTTGGATCCCAAATCTATGGGGCGATGCTTTTGTCCATGTACATAAACGATATCAGACAATGTTGGACACTCGTGTTGTGAGGAGTATCCTTTCGGATTATCCACCTAACAAAAAGGGTATAAAATGCTATAATCTTCCCCGTCATTGATACCTATACTTTCCATAGATGTTACCGTGTCCTTAGTTCTATAGATGTGATTCAGAATCTGAGCCCGAGTTTCTCCTCCTTGGTTCTTTCTTTTTAGGGTTAACATATGATTCATGTGTTTCCATTCCTGTTCCTCCCTTGCCCTCTCTATGTTGCAGGAGAAAGTATTTTCAGCACCAGTAGCAGAAGTAATGAATACCAAAGCTAGTGAGCCAACATTGGATAAACAGAGGAGAGAAAAACTAGATCTGATCTAGAAACAACTTCTATCGCCTGAGCGAGAAGTAAAAATTGAAAATAATCCCTCTACATGTGATTCTCAGGTTTTTGATAATTGTGACTCTGATATGGATGACTTTTTTGTTGTAAATGTGCCTTAAAATCTTTGTTGATGGAGAGAAAGAAAACATATTTTGGAGATTGCATTTACCGCGAAAATCGAAAGTTTTAGAAAGTCAGATGAAAAAAAAAATGAAAAAAAACAGGGCGGTGAATAGTGTCATCCATACGGTGAATAGGGTTTTCACTTTTCGGACTTTTTTTCGGTTCGGTCCATGAATCCATATTTTGGGCTTTGTTTATTGGGTATTTGCAATTATAAATATGTATCTCTTATATATTTGGTGTGACAATCTTAGGGTTTACACCAACAAGGGAGAGCAAGGGTTTAAAGGTATTACACCTTGGGTTAGAGTGATTCATATATTAAGAGTTGGAGAAGTTGGGAAAAAAGGGTTGTTGGGCGCCTTCAAGGTTGTTCTTGGGAACCTGAAAGCGAAGGCTATTTTCATTTTCTTGTAACTCATCTGTAATCTCTTGTAACAACTTTCTGAGTATAAGAAAGCGAAGGCTATTTTCATTTTCTTGTAACTCATCTGTAATCTCTTGTAACAACTTTCTGAGTATAGTGAATTGGAGAGCTGCTCTCTCCCCAGAGTAATCGTTTAATCGAATTTGATAAATAAACTTTCGTTTTGTTTCTTGTCTTATTCTGTTATATTACCTGTGTACAATTATTATTGCTGTAGACCATTTTTTTTTTGTTGTTACTATTCTTTACCCCACAAATTGATATTGAATTTGTTATAATTCACAATAAGGTTCACAACACTTTTAACAATAGTCCTCTAAACATATTTCCATGTAGCATCAGAGTTTTACTATAGCTGTTGACTCTGCTAAAATCCTACTGTCTAGGCACTAAAAGATGAAAATTGAGTCTAAACCATGTACGATGAGATGAAAACCCTTGAAAGCAATGAAACTTGGGAGAAGGTTGAGAGGCAAGGAGGCATGAAATATCTTGGTTTAAGTGGATCCACTAGGTCAAGCACAAATCAAATGACTCTCTTCATCGATACAAAGCAATACTACTAGAAAAAGAACACACTCACACATGTGTCATCTACTATGAGGAGACATTTGCTCCAGTGACAGAAGAACGGTGATGTCAAAAATGCTTTATCGCATGGAGACTTAGAGGAGATGTATTTGGAGATCAAACAATGTGTATGTTAAGGAAGGCTTTATAAGGGCTAAAAGGTACAAATGAGTAATGATGTTTTTAATGATAAGCTTTGTAAGGATTATCTTTTCTATATAAAATCCAAGGATATTATAGTGTATTTGAATAATATTGGACAACTGGCATAACCACATAGATGAAGAACGAGACCACGGAACACCTCTCTCTAGTAATATTTTTTTATGGATTTCACATTTTAGGCTGCAATTAATACACCTTTCTACTTTGTTGGAACAAATTACAATATTGCAAAACAAAATCTTCTATCTCTCCCACTCTCTCTATAAACTCCAAACAAAATCTTCTATCTCTCCCACTCTCTCTATAAACTCCAACACATGTAGCTCGGCTGAACTAAACACGTGCAATATATATATATATATATATATATATATATATATATATATATATATATATATATATATATATATATAATGATTGCCCAAGAAATATGAGTTTTAAACTAGAATTTGCAGAAACACCCACTCTTTTGTTCATTTAAATACTTTTGTGTAAAAGCTGGCAGAAAAATTTAACCGAATAGTTTTTTCTGTATTTTTTCATTATGTGACTTTGCCCGTGAACAGTTCAACTCTACCAAAATTTTCTACGTTAATGTAGGTCAATCTGTAAGGAGAGACTACTGTCATGTACATGAAATCTAAAAGATAAAGATATCAGAGATGCTTTGATAGAGCTGGAACTAGAAATTTATCAAGAAGCAAATCATAGTAGGGAAATTCCCTGTGTAAGTATGAAACTTTATTTGATTTTTTATTGAAAATACTTCACAGATTTTTGAGGAATCTGAAACCTCCCAAATACAATTCTAATTTATCATAATCGACTCTTATCTTCATCTAGTCTCTTATTCATAGACTAATTTTCCACTAACAGTGTCACTTCTAACTAGCGTCACTTCTAACAGCTTACTGACAGTTACAACCGTCAGTTACACAAACCTCCTAACTGCTTACTGCCTAAAGACTGTTATACAGCTGTCAGTTAAAGGATAAATATGTAATGGCCCTTTATATGGCCTCTTCCTCACATAAACATGCTTGATAGGAGGCTGCTGTGCTCTATCATGCTTCTCAGAGGCCAGGTTAAAAGTAATTTGTCTTCCTAGATTATGTTATGTTATTCTCAAAGTTGAAGTTATGTAGATTAGGTAATAAAGTCAGCATACTAAGTAGACATGATAAGTCAGTCAGCTTTGACCAGAAAGTCCTCTCAGTTGTTGGAACATGCTTCGTAAGTCAACCCCTATAAAGCAGGGGGTGTGGATGACTCGCACCACGTCTAACATGTCATCGACCTTACATAACTTCATAGGGACATCAATTTCTGACAACTTATGTAACTTAGTATAATGGACATTATGCGGAGGAGATTCAATGTCTAATTTATGATACTAAGTAGTATGATGAATATACTGAAGTATGTGTACATAAACAGTATTAGGTTATAATACAAGAAAGAAAAATAATAAATCTACAAGTACTTTGAATTGTCAAATTATGTAACTTCAACTGAATTTTTTTTATACTTGTAAGTTGTAAGTTGTAATTTCACAGCTCACAGACCCTTAAATGAGTAAACATTCAAACTTCAATACTTACTCCGGTTCTGATACATGTGATAATTTATCAATCTTTTGTAATGGGAAAATTTGTAGGATATTGTGCTGTGCCCTTGAGGCCTGGACACATTTATGCTTATTAGATTTCATGGCTATGGTTGAGTGAAGATGCAACAGTGCATCATTTCTGTGCCAAAGTGCAAGTGCAACGCAACCTAATACACTTTGGTGCATTTAGTTAAAGTGTAAGTTGGTTATGAAGCAAAAGTTGATTTGGGATAAGATTAGTCTGTTTGGATTGACTTATTTGAACTTATCTACCGACATAAGTTTTTTGACAGTGTTTGGGAGACCTTATCAAAACAGTTTATGACATTTTTTGAGTTTTTATTTTATCTTATTCTTATAAGTTCTCCAAGATTTCTTATGAAAACAACTTATACAATATATAAAATTTATGCAAGCTTATCTATAAGCGCTTATTTTACTAAGCACTTATGCTATAAGCTGTTTATCCAATTAGGTCCTAGGTGTCTCACATTTGGATTCGATTTGGGTTAAGGCACACGTCCTTTTAAATGGGGTTTCTAGCAGATATGGATTGGGTGGCTCTAATTATTTTGGTGAGTATGTTTTTCTCTTATGTTTAGGAGCTACTCCTTTGTAATATATGTTCTGTCAGAGTGAATTTCTTCTTTCATCCAAAAATAGAAACACATGAAAAAATCACAGTGGAAAATAATATATAAAGCTTCAACAAACCTGTGACATAAAACGGGGAAGCATAATCTTGAGTATCTGTTCAAGGACTTGAGTCCCAGCTGATTCAATTGCTGGCTTTGGTATTGCTTTGAACGCGAAAGGAATTTCAATGCTTACCTGAATCCAACCAACATAGCAATGGAAAGAAACTAAGTTTTAACTGAACCGCCACAAATTAAAAATCACAATAAAACAATAGGAAAGTTAAGTACCACCACCTCAATTACAGTGTCTGATGTGAGTTGCTGCACCAGTGACTCATTTGATTCACTCTCACATGATATCCGGTTCACCATTATAGCTGCATTACCATTACCATATTAGAGTATTAAAAAGGAATTCCTGAAATTGTATATATCATGACAGTTACAAAGGAAACAAACAATCCTCACCATCAAACTTATCGTTCTGTGCGGAAACTATCGGCGAGCCCTCAAGCTGTAAAGTAAGAAATGATAAGAAAGGGGAAACAAACAAATAAAGGTTAAAAAAAGTGAAAAAAAGGAAATGTGAGAGTGAGTGACCTTGCAGGATAAGAGCTTAATGCAACAGCCATGAGGTTGCTGTTCAACCTTGACGAGCAAAACGGGACAAACCTCAAAAGTGAAAAACTTAATTGTATAGACATAACACCTGAATGTATCCTCACTCACACGCACAATCCTCTCCGCATCCAACACTGAATATTGACTCGCCGGTAACTTCATGTATTCAACTACACAAGCAAAATAAATCAAACTATCACTCTATCTATATCTATCCATCAATGATTCAAAATCTATTACGTTACTTACTTAGGGGGCGTTGGAGTTGTTGAACAGAAACGGATTCCCTACGCCGAGCAACGAAGCGGGCTTTGTGGGACGGAGGAAGAGGAGTTGCGGAAGCACGAAGCGGTTGAAAACAGGAAATGGGAAGAATCTTACAGGAAGCCATACAATTTGGACTGTCGTGGGAAGGAACGGATAGCTCACCAGTCTCTTGTGGATATGGTCTGTCCGGTCATGCGCACGTCACTGTTAACTTTTTAAGAAAAATTCTAGACACAATCTCAATCATAATTATTTTATTAAATAAAAAATAAAAATAAATTTTTTTTCATTTTGTAATCACAACCATCACATAAATCCAATTAAAAAATAAATTAAATTTAAAAAAAATTCTCTACTTATTAAATATGTGTAAGAATACGAATTTAGGTAAATTTTCATGCAAAAATTTCTCTTTTTTATAATATTTTAATTTATTATTATTATTATTATTATTATTATTATTATTATTATAAGACTCCCTTTGAATAAAAGTAGTTATATTTAAAATGTTAAAGACGTTAAACATGAATTGTTCATAAGTAAATAACCATGTCAGGAGTAATTTTATATCAGTAATATTTTGTATTAATATTACCATGTTTCCAAATTAAAAGGAAATTTATATCAACGATATAGTAGTAGCTATAATAAGAATTCAATAAATAGATTAGAGAATTTCTTATCCCACTCAATGGTTTTTTTATGCATCATGCGCGATTTAAAAAATATCCCCAGATTTCTGAGATATATATCTAGACGTACTTTTTTTATGTTGTTTTCATTAATTTCGTAAATGTATCTACGGAGGTTTTCCGTATTCATACTTGCGGAAGTAATACCTACTCGAGAAAGGATTGCTCTATCGCAACGAGTTCTCCAGAACTATCGGCATTGAACCTCCTTGCTCGTTGGATGAGCTCCTCCACGAAGCGTAAGCCTACATCCAATACAAGGAGAAAGATGTAACAACCAACTAATTTTACTTCTACGAAGTAAAACAACACATTCTGAAGCAACTTCTAAGCTTCATGCACTACACTTGATTACCTGCAAGTTACACACGTTTGAGGCAACAATTCCAAGCAGAAAGAGTGAGTAATCATAATCATTATAAAAGATGCAGGAATTAGATAAAAAGTAAAGTCACTTGAATAGCATCAACAATACCCACATATTCGTCATATAGTTCATCATAATCTCCAAAACGTCATTTAAATCATCATTACAAAAATGCAAATCATAATGATATACAACTCAATAGACTCGTGCATGCGGTACCGGAACATCATTGATGACTTAGTCATCGTTATCTCCAAAGATCCCCACCAATAGGATCGGTTCCCACTTGGAACCAGAGCACATCATAGTTTGCACTTAATCCGCACAATGGCATTAAGGCCATCATTGGACATTATCGTCCTAAAATTCGTCACTGGATTTCCATTTTGCAAAACATCACAGACATTTCGTCCTAACATATGTTATGAATGCATGATGCGTACAACACATAAATACGACCATAGCTAGTCAAACACACATCATCCTTCATCAAAATTATCATGTTCACTTCATATAACATCATATGAATACATCATGGTTCGCATCATCGTTCATTGTAATTAAATATTAAACAATTCCCTTCGAGTCATCGTCGTATCAACTTATACCTCAAAAACATGTATACTTCATTCGACATATAAAAACCGGTTTAGGATTATAAAAATATACTTACACATATTCACATAAAATCATGCATATAAATCATCTACGGATTACAACCAAAATATCATCAAATTATCATATTCATCAAGTTTCCTTCACATACTGTTACATATATATATATATATATATATATATATATATATATATATATATATATATATATATATATATATATATATATATATGTTTCGGACTGGGCAAACGACTAGGCGTGACCCAATCCTCTCATGCTCATGAAGCGGCTCAATAGCCCAAACATCAAAGAGTCCCACCAGATTGATGTCTGCTCACCGACCAAGATTCGTCGACCATATCTGACCACGGCCGGTCCCATCTTCTCGCTTTTGATCTCAGCTCGACATAGACGGAGATCACCCAGATTCGGCTAGGACATCACCCGCTCGGATACGTATATGCTCGACACATCTTCGTCACGACCGGGGTTGTTCCTCTAACGGTTAGGATCTGGAAGTTACCTATTTTTGGGGGACCTGCGATCCAGGCCCAAAAATAGGAACCGTTGGCCACGTCGGAGGTTCTCTATATAAACCATCTCACATGAGAGAGTCAGGTATCTAATATCATCCCTAAACACTTTTACTTGTACTTGCTAAACTCTTTTGTTCATTCTGACTTTGGCATTGGAGTACCTTGCGGGTACACCCCCGTTCTCCTCAGCATCCTAGCAGACTTCAAGATCCACGTCAGCGGATATTAGAGGTTCTGATTATTGTTACGATCAGTAGCGCCGTTTGTGGGAAACTTGTTACCCCGTTTTCTCATCTTCAATCCGTGAAAACAAAAACATCACATTTTGATCCTCCTTTCAATGGCTCATCAAGACGATCCATCAGTGCTTGAGTCCTCACCAACATCCTCGTTAAGCAATGGAAGAGTGACAGAACCAACCCTCCCTTGGGGGGAACCAGATCGTTTCCTCGACGGGCGAACTGCTTCCTCGTCACTCCTGTTGATCTCCATCCTTGAGGGGACGAATCAGACAGTAGTAGCTCTGGTCGAAGCGACCAACAACATCAACCTCCTCCTACTACACCAAGGCTAAAACGACAACTTATCGGAATATTTGACCCTGGTTAAAGATAAGATCGCAAATTTTACATCCGTAGAGGTCGGACATGTTCCCCGCGAACATAATGTACGAGCATTTGTGCTCTCAAAGCTTGCTAGCACATAGAGAAAAGGCGGGAACAAATCTGTCATTCAAGAAATACTTCCTCGTCCCAGTATTGAAAAATTATCCTCGAATATAGACATAAACATCATTGGCGACACCAAATGCTGGATGACCCCAGTTTATAGATACTTGACCAATGAAGAATTGCCCGAAGACATAAAGGAAGCCAGCATCGTCAAGCGACGAGCCTGCTCGTATACCTTAGTTGAAGGAAAACTATATCGACGAGGATTCTCCATTCCCCTCCTCAAATGCGTCGATGATGAACTGATTCCAGACATCCTACGCGAAATCCACGATGGCATTAACACTCAACACCTGAGCGGCCGATCCCTGGCGAGGAAAGCCATCAGAGCAGACTGTTACTGGCCCACCATGCAGAATGACGCTAAGGAACACGTAAAAAAAAGTGCGATAAATGCCAATGGCACGGGGACATGCACCTGGCACCACTAAACAAGCTCAAGACAATGTCCTCCTCGTGGCCATTTGCATGGTGGGGCCTAGATATCCTCGGTTCGTTCGTCATCGGATCAAACCAGAACAAATATCACTACGCCAAAAAGGTTTTTTAACAGCGCATCTTAGACAGCGCTTTTAAAAGAAAGCGCTGTCTAAGGTTAAAATAAAAATAAAACACGGAAAATGTTAAAAAAATATAACGAAAGCGCTGTCTAAGGGGGGGTCTTAGACAGCGCTTTCTAAAAGCGCTGTCTAAGACCCCCCCTTAGACAGCGCTTTTAGAAAGCGCTGTTAAATATAGACCTTAGTCAGCGCTTTTTAGAAAGCGCTGTTTAATGTCTTTCAATTAAAAAAATATTTAAAACCAAAAGCGCTGTCTAAGGGGGGGTTTAGAAAGCGCTTTTGGAAAGCGCTGTCTAAGGCATATCTTAGAAAGCGCTTTCCATAAAAGCGCTGTCTAAGGTCTTATTAAAATTAAAACTCAGACTTCTATTTTCGTTCCTGTTCTTTCTGTTTTCCCTCTCCAGCGATTAAACCTCTCCAGCGAACCCTAACTGCGAACGAGAATACATTGAAAGCATTCGGTTTCAATACCAGAAAGTGTTTGTGTTTGAAGAATCGGTCTCAGTTCTTCAGTTCTACTGCGGTATGTTCATCTCATTCTGCGTTTTGTTCTTCATTTCTCTACTGCATGCGTTTTGTTCTTCAAGCCATTTCAGTATTTGTTCGTCATTTCTATTTGCATATGGTTTCAGGCATTGCAAGGGTTTTTTGAGAAGATTTCATTTCTGAAAGTGTTTGAAGAATCCTTCATTTCGGTATGTTCTGCATTTTTTCATTTTTTCATGCTCTGTTATTTAGGAAAATATCAGTATTTGTAAAATACACTGTTGATGCTTGCTTTTTGTTTGTAAAATACACTGTTGATGCTCAATTGCCAATCCTAACTGAATGAGTAATAAAAATTCTTGTTCTTGTCTTTATGTAAGTGCAAGCATATTTCTTTATCATCTAATATATATGCAAATATGAATACCTTACAATGTCACATTAATTATGAGTACTATTTTTGTGGAATTATTCTACATGTACATCAAGTATTTTGTCCAAATATTTGAATATAAAGTTTAGGCAAGTAATGGGGTCCATTTATAGACTTTTAGATTGAACACATAAGATTTTGGACATGAAACATGGTTTTCCCACATAAAAAGGTAGGTAGGTAGTATTAAATTTCATACATTGTTTTGTTACAGTGTATGTGTCTACTTGACTTTAAACTCTAAATATCATTTTGGATTTAGATGTTCAATATTGTTCAAACTTCATGTTTCCTTAGTGATTATACTTGAAGATTGAATAGGTAGTTTTTTTTCTTTTTAACTGTGAAAGTGTTGTTCATCTCACTTTCATTCTATAGGTATAATTATAGGTATATTGTAATAGAAAAAGTTTGATTCTTGTAATATAAAAAATGAAAGTGATGAGGTAATTAAAGTTGGTATATTGGCGTATCGGATACGTTATTGAAGTTTATATTAACATTGGTTATGTATAGGTTTTTGAAGTTTAAAATGAATTGAACTTTAAAATTGTTAGGATATTCAATGATACTACCTTAGTTATGTATTTTCGTCTGGATTGATTGTTTACTTTAATAAGTAGGAAAACCATGGATAAAACATGGATCTGTGCCGATCGAATGACCAAAGAGTACGAGAGTGGGGTTGCGGAATTCGTTAAGTATGCTGTTCAACACGCTGAAAACCCCAGACGAATGCATTGTCCTTGCTTGCGTTGTTGTTATATTGGTAAGGTTGACGCACATGGATTGAAATCGCATTTGCTGAGGCATGGAATTGATCAAAGTTATCAGTGTTGGATATTTCATGGTGAGAAAATTAACGGGAATGTTGAATCGAGTGGAAAAAGAAATACGACCTATGCTTCATACGACAAAGACACGGAAACATATGATTGTGATCGAGTTGAAGAGATTGTAGAAGCACTGGAAGAAGATCTTCATGATTGTCCTGAAATGTTTGAGAGGATGGTAAGCGATGCAGAGAAACCGTTGTACAAAGGTTGCACTAAATTCTCAAGACTTTCTGCGGTATTAAAGTTGTACAACTTAAAGGCGGGCAATGGATGGTCGGATAAAAGTTTCACAGAGTTGTTGGCCCTTATGAGAGAAATGCTACCGGATGATAATGTTCTTCCTAATCGAACCTATGAGGCAAAAAAAATGTTGTGCTCTATTGGCATGAGCTATGATAAGATACATGCTTGTCCTAACGATTGCATTTTGTTTCGTAACGAATATGCAACGTTAACTGAGTGCCCCAAATGCGGTTTGTCTCGATATAAGAAAAGATTATCTCCCGCAAAAGTCTTATGGTATTTTCCGATAATTCCGAGATTTAGGCGCATGTTTCGTAGTGAAACCGATGCAAGACATCTTACTTGGCATGCAGATGAAAGAATTACCGATGGAAAGTATCGGCATCCGGTTGATTCACCACAGTGGTCGAAGATTGATAATGATTATCCTGAGTTTGGATCAGAAGCAAGAAACCTTCGATTGGCATTATCTACTGATGGAATGAACCCACATGGTCTTCAAAGTATTTCACATACCACATGGCATGTGATTCTTATGATTTATAACCTACCTCCGTGGCTATGTATGAAGCGTAAGTACATGATGTTATCTATGTTAATCTCTGGGCCTAAACAACCAGGTAATGACATAGACGTATACTTGACACCTCTGATCGAAGATTTAAAGATTTTGTGGGAGAACGGTGTGGAGGTTTATGATGGATATAGGAGTGGATTATTTCATGAAATGGATTGAAGCTGAACCTCTAGCCAAAATTACAGCCCACAATATACTACGCTTATTTAAACGCAACATCCTCGCTTGCTTCGGGATACCTCAGACCATCATTACTAACAATGGCACCCAATTCACGGATAAGAACTTCCAAGAATTCGTCGCCAACGTCTGAACGAAACAACATTTCGCTTTAATCGAACACCCACAAACCAAAGGGCAGGCAGAGGCAGCAAACAAAGTCATCCTGCGAGGACTCAAGTGAAGGATGGATGAAATCAAGAAACGATGGGTCGAGGAGTTGCACAACGTCGTGTGGGCATACTGCACCACACCCCATTCTAATACTAGGGAAACCCCTTTTCGATTAGCGTACGGGACGGAGGTTGTTATCCCCATAGAAATGCACGTAGAGTCCAGGCGAACAAAAGCACTGATGGACGAAGACACCAACTCAGAAACATTACGCAAAGAGCTCGATTTGGTCAAGGAAGTTCGATCAGGAGCAGCCCTACAAGAAACATCACTCAAATAAAAAATTGCCATAAGACATGACTCTAAAGTCATCAAACAGGCGTTCGAGATCGGAAGCCTCGTTCTCAGGAGAAACCACAAAGACTCTAGAAAAGGAAAAATAGCCGCAAACTAGGAAGGCACATACCGCGTCCGAACAAAAATGAAGAACGGGGCCTACTACTTAGCAAATGGCCAAATAAAGGCAAGTACTAACTTCAAGAAGATCAAAGCAAAGGAGAGGTGTCCTAAACTCTAAGTCCAAAACTCCATTCCAATGCCAAGGATAGTAACCAATAGTCCAAAGATTAAAATCACAAGTTTTTTTAGAGATTTAATCCTTTATTAGTATTTTAGTGTCCAAATGGACAAAAGGAAAGTCAATACAACAATAATAAGAGAAGACAATAAACATGATAATGGATGGATAAAGCATAATAAAATAAAGGTAAAATACCCAAATTAGTCTCTTAACTCCACCGCTGGGTCCAATTTGGTCCCTTATCTCTAAAAAGTGACAAAAAGGTCCTTTAATTTTTTAAATGGTTCCAAATAGATCCTTTCCGTCAACCACCCCCAAAGAGATGTTAACTTTGTCATATGTGGCAGCTGATATGACATTTGAAGTCT
Source organism: Lathyrus aphaca (assembly GCA_963966055.1). Lineage (NCBI taxonomy): Eukaryota > Viridiplantae > Streptophyta > Magnoliopsida > Fabales > Fabaceae > Lathyrus > Lathyrus aphaca. The sequence goes on from OZ014520.1 coordinate 422,910,071, forward strand.
TCTTCTTCCTTTAAACTGAGTTTGTTCATCCCAAATTAGTGTTCATGCGTTTCTAGGGTTGCTGAATAATTTTCCTTCATCCCCAAATTGATTCAAGCAAAAGCATAGGGTTTGTGGATTCGAGCAAGTCACAAACATGAAATCTAGTGGGTCGACGCCAGTGATGAAAGCAAAACATGGTTATGGTGGGTATTCTTCGAAGGAAGGATCGAATGTTAACACAAGCACAACTTGGAAAAATCACATAAATTATGGTTTTGCTCTAACCTGTAAAAATCACACAAACATTTTACTATATGTGAAATGGGTGGCCAAGGTTTCTGATTTTGGTTTGTCGAAAATAGGTCCTACATTGGATAATACACATGTAAGAACTGTGGTAAATGGTAGTTTTGGTTACTTGGATCCAGAATAATTCAGGAGGCAACAAAGGCATATCATTGCTACAAAAAAGGCATTCTTGACCAAATAACAGATCCTTATCTAAAAGGCAATATAACTCTAGAATGTGTGAACGACCAAAGAAAGAAGGACGTGGATTAATAAAAATAGGCATTACAAACCAAACACAACACCCTTCACTGCAAAATCAAAACCCACAAAACAACAACAATAGTAACATCCATAAAACCTCATCCATCATCCCACTGCCTCCATCGGAAAAACAACCTCGCATAAAAATTGAACGAAAAATACTCCTCCACTCTCCATCGAACCACCCTCATCATCATCTTAGAGCATCAAGCCGCCACAGAAATCGGTTCGTGAAAACGAAACAGCAGCAGGGCGCTGAGACAGAGGGACTGAAACAAAAGTAGCCGGAGATGAAACGAGAGCGTGAAAGGCCAAGGGGGAGAAAACAATCGTTGAATTTGGGGAACAATCTTTCACAACCTCCAAACCCAAAATCAGAAACGAAGAAGAAGAGAGTAAGATGAAGAGAGGTTTTTGAACTGAGACGAAAAAGACATCGAGACCTGAGCAATGAGCACCGACACCGATAATAGAAGAGGAAACCGGTGACGAAATTGGAGAGAGAGGTTTCAGAACGACGGACAAAAACTCAAGGGAATTGGAGCACCGGTCCCAATAAAACTTAAGAGTATATTTTTTTATGTTTTCAGTCCAATGTGGCATCCATTTGGCAGATGACTCATCACATATAAGCACCACGTATACAATTTGGCTAACTTTGACTAACGGTGCTAACGGCAGGGACTAACGTGGTCCCTTTTAAAAACTTAAGGGACCTTTTTGTCACTTTTTAAAGTTAAGGGACCAAATTGGACCCTGGCCTAGAGTTAAGGGACCAATTTGGGTATTTTGCCTAAAATAAAAGAAATAAAAGTGCAAGAATTGAATGTTAGTAGAAAAACAATTAAAGTGCAAGAATCTAAAATATTAATAATAGTAATAGTATAATAATATTTACATAATAATGGCATGGTGAACTTAATCAACCACAACCAAAAGAGTAACCAAAATCGAAAGGCAACCCGATTTGCTTAGTATCTTACATTATAGCGATTAATCAAGGCAAACCGAATCAAATTCAATAAAATTTGAAAGGCGATTGGGAGACCCAAAGCACCTACGCATCAAACATTCATAAGTCTTGATTCTTAATGCAATATGATCATACGCTTTGGGATGACGTGACTAACAAGAGGTCCGGTCCACGAAAGTGCAAGTATCTAATTAGATTTTTATTTCGAATTAGGGACACATTTAGGTCTATGTTAAGCAATCGTCGGGTAATTTACGAAGTAATTACCCTACAAATGAGGCCGACCACCACCAATTAAGGTGAACAATGTTAGTGCTAATGCATGTGAGATAAACGATATGTAAATTGCTATCCGGACACAATAACGTACAAAACTAAAGATGAATACCAAATTGAGTCACACTCATGGTATTATTCCATCCTTAAGTTCAATCACTCATCTTGGTGGATTCAAGCATGAAAATGCATCACTAATGCAAAGTACCTTAAATGAATTAAATAATTCACTTAAAGGTTGTTTTGAATTAATGAACATTAACTAATCTAATCTACACCCAAAGTTCATTGAAATTAAGGAGAAATCACTCCCAAGAGTGCTTCCCAAGGTATAAAATAAAAGGAGGAAGAAGAAGAAGAAAGAGAAATAAAAAAGGAGTTTAAAATAAGCCAAAAAATGCCTCTGACTTGTGTTAACTGGTTAACCAAAATGCAATGGGAATGGTTAACCGGTTAACACAACCAGTTTTCAAAACTTGCGCTAATTTACACTGGTTAACCGGTTAACCAAATTACACTGGAAATGGTTAACCGATTAACACTGAACCAGTAGCAGAAAAAATGCTGAAATTCAGCATGATCCATTTTCAAAACCTTTTTCAAACACTTGATGATCATGATCTGAATTTGCACGAATTTTAAAACCAAAATACAGTGAAATAGCTGCAATCAAACAACAATTAAGATCCAAAGGATCTAGAATCAAATGCACCAAAGATCTACATCTTAAATGTTGATGATGAAGATGGGTTTATGGAAAGAGTGAATTACCAAAAGCACTTCTTCAAATTGGACAAATCATGCTAGATCAACTAATTGATGAACAAGAAAAGAATAGGATGAAGGTTTAGCTCAAGTTAATCAAGAATTCAATGTGAATTCTTGATAACTTCAAAAGAAAGAAAAAGAGCTTTAGTGAAAATTTGGTTTTGGGGGAGTATTTTGCAAGAGATTTGTTGGCTCTCAAAAGCTTGTGAAATGAATGAAATGAAGCCTCTATTTAAAGAGTTTAGGTATGGGAATTTGGTGGAATGGAGCTTGCTTTGGTAATTAAAATTAGGGTTGGTAATTGAAAATTTGGTGGGAAATGGAAAAGAGTTGTGATTAGTGAGGGTTTATGGTAGGAAATGATCAAAGTGATGTAGAGAATTCAGAGGGAAATGAATCTAGAATATTCCAAATAGATCAATGATCCAAGGGTTATGAATTTGAATGAAAAATTCAAATTTCGCACTAGTTAACCGGTTAACCAAAATACATTGGAAATGGTTAACCGGTTAACCAAGCATAAATTTGAATTTTTTATTCAAACATGATTGCTTGATTGTTGTGGCCCGATTCTTTTGTACGTCGAAGAAGGCATGGAAATAAACACATGAACCTTGGAATTTCTTGAATGAATCAATTAATATGGGAAATCCTTGATCAAATAAATTTGAATTACTTGCGGATCAACTTCGACTTTTGTCTGTGAAATTTTACTCGAGCTATAGGACTGCTATTTTTGGCTTTTTTTTCAGTTGTTCCTCTTCCTGAAAATGTTAGTGAAAGAAAACAAAATATTTTTTTTTGGATTTTGATTAATGGTTAGTAAACATAAACAAATAAAGCAATTAAAGGCAACGGTGATCCCCTGTGAGACATAAATCTACACCCGAGAAGAACTGAGCAACCAGTGTGATCTTGTTTGTATATAAGATGCAGATGAAATACGAAGAAAACTTAGGGAAAAAATTAGGGTGCTACAGCTGCCCCTATTTAAGTTTCTTCAATCTGGAGATATGAAGATTGACATCTTCGTCTCTACAAGATGGGAGATACTTAAATACAGTTAACCCAATTTTTGTTCTAGGAGAACATGACATGATATGAATATGATATGCAAACCCAAGATCTTTGTGGGGAGAAAACGACCACCAGAGGAAAGCAAAAGCTTGGGGAAACAGAAGAAAATCCCGCTGGGGAAAACAACATACACCAAAAGAGTTTTCCAGGAAAATAAATCACTGGATAGCTGACTCAACTTGGAGAAAATATGATATAATCAAGGGAAAAGGTTCAATAAGGAAAAGTAAATACTATGCCAGGGAATATCAACTAAACAAAGTATTCGAGTCCAAAAATGGAGGAATAACGAGTTGGAAAAAAATCATCAACTACCGGTTTACTAGGTAGGAGATTTGAAAACAATGGCCTCAACTATTAATTTACTGGATAGGAGCAACACAAAGAGGGACAACCTCTACTACCTATTTACTAGGTAGAAAAATATGTATAGGTTAAAAGAATTCTCAACTACCGGATTTACTGGGTAGGAGCACAACAAAGAGAGATAACATCTACTACCTGTTTACTAGGTAGAAAAATATGTAGAGGTTAAAAGAATTCTCAACTACCAGATTTACTGGAAAGGAGCAAAACAAAGAGAGATAACATCTGCTACCTGTTTACTAGGTAGAAAAATCTATAGAGGTTAAAAGAATTTTCAACTACCGGATTTACTGGGTAGGAGCACAACAAAGAGAGATAACCTATATGTTACTAGGTAGAAAAATCTGTAGAGGTTAAAAGAATTCTCAACTACCGGATTTACTAAGTAGGAGCAAAACAAAGAGAGATTAACTTGGTAATATTACCCACTATCGAATAATTGATAGCTTAATTCCAAAGCAATATTAATCACAAAGGGAACCAAAGTTCAATCCAAGAACAAGTTGGAAAGAAACGGTCAAACAAGACTCATCCCGAGGAGGAAATATCTCAACCGGGGAAATTCCATCCAGATAATAAATTGGGGAGGAAACTAAATCAATATCATCCATGAGGAACAAACTCAATGGGGAATTTATAAAGGATAAACACTTTCTGATTAATGGTTGACACTCTAACTTGAGAGGAAGACAACACACACACTATGTGGGGGAAATCCACACCAAAGAGCAGGGAACAATGATAAATGCAAGAATGCAAGCAAATGAAGTTACGCTTATGCGTATGAATATGCTGATAAAACAAACATAAAGATAAGCAATGGGTGACATAAACATCACAACAATCGGATACTCAGCTAATCCAAAGGTAACAATGATGGGGAATCATGTTGGAGATTCAATTTGAAATCCTGCAGGGGAAAACAAAAGCCATCAAAGGAATAAAATCCTACTACTAGGCTTAACTCATACTGAGGAAACATCTTCTAAGGATCCAATCCATAAAGTAATCTTCAATAATCCATGAAGAATAACATCCGAAATTCCACTCTGAGATGATAACATGTTGGAAAAACACCAACAACACAAAATTTTCCACTCTTTGGGGAAAAGAGGGAAATGTCCTTGTTTAAACTCTAATGGGGACAAATATCTTTGTAACTATGTTTGGGAGAACAAGGTAAAGATCTACCAGTTATGCAAATAAAGCATAGCCCACTGGAGTATCAAACATCAAACATCAACTATGCATCGGGATATGACCCTGCTGAGGAAAGCTAAAAATCTGTCAGGGATGGGGAAAAGCTTCCACAATCCTTGTTAGGAACAAAATTATTCTTGTTAAGAATCAAACTCTGCAAGGAATAACCATCATACCTCTCCTGCTTTGCTTGGGAAAGAGTGCAAACTTGTTGAGGATCATATAAGAACCTGTTGGAAACCATCACATGCAGACCTACTGGGGATCTGTGGGAAAGATCTATGGAGATCATTCATCACTGAAAATTTCGGACTTGCTGAACCACATGTGGATACCAGAAGTTAACATCATAGACAAAACATAGTTACGAGGGATTTTAAATCAATAACCACCACCAGGTAAAAGAAAACCTCTAACTGACTGCTATATCAATACTTCTGCTAGGGGATACAACCAACTCAAGCTGAGGAACAAGAACTCGGCTGAGGATTCCCAATGCTTCGCATGTCAAAGATAAACTGTTGAGGAAGAGATCAAAACTCAGCTGGGGATTCTCAAGAATATCCCTTTAAAAAATTCTTCTAGGGAAGACATTGGAACTTAAACTAGGAACATTCATACAATAAACCATCCCCACTCATTCCTGCCATTTGGGGAGTAAAACATCATTATTATTCAACATGTCAGGACTATTCAGGAATTCCATATGGACACAATCGGATCAAACCATGCTTTAGGAGAGACAAGTTACACACATCCAGTCTTTACTATCCTTGGAATCACTATTGATATCATTTCTTTGTTCATGTATCAAAAGAAAAATGTTTTCATAATCTTCAAAGATTAAATTTATTAAATTTGTTTCAAAAATCATCATCAACAATAAATTGAAATTTTTTAAACAGAAGCAATGTAAAGAATTACAAACAATTGGATAAAAGCTCAAATTCATTGATAGAATGGTAGTCAGCAAATGGCATGACTCCATGGATCATTACAAGTTTGAAAAATTGTAAATACATGGAAAATGACTACATTGAAATACTATGATCACTATTCTCCCTATCAACTTTGAAATCCAATGTGTCTGAAACTTTAGTCAAAGGTGAGTGAATAAGAATCTTTGATGGGCAACTCTTCTGAGGGATAAAATCTGAAATCCTCGGTTGCTACAAGTGATCCAGTCTGTCGACACAGTTACTTTCCATGATCCCTAACTTTTGCCTAGATTGTCCTTTCGGGTTTTTAATCTACCGGGATAATTATTTCTGTTTATGTCTTTAATTTTTGCTTGGACCGCCCTTTCGGGTTTTCAATCCACCAAGACGCTCATTTTTGCTTAAGCCTCCCTTTCGGGTTTTCAACTTAGCGAGCTGTTCTTTTATTTTTTTTAGGCGAAGTATTTCTTGACTGCATCCGCATTCACAGGACGAGTGATCTCCTCACCATCTCTAGTTGCAAGAATTAATGACCCGCCAGAGAAGGCTTTCTTAACAACATATAGGCTATCATAGTTCGGAGTCCACTTGCCCCGAGAATCTGTAATGAAAGACTGGATCTTTTTGAGCACAAGGTCGCCTTCTCTGATACACGAGGTTTGTCCTTCTTGTCAAAAGCTTTCTTCATTCTTTGCTGGTACAACCGACCATGACACAAAGCTATTATTCTATTTTCATCAATCAAATTCAATTGATCAAATCTACTTTGACACCATTCAGCCTCAGTCAACTTGGCTTCCATCAGAACTCTCATTGATGGGATCTCAACCTCGACGAGGAGCACTGTTTCTGTACCATAAACAAGTGAGAAAGTGGTTGCCCCTGTTGAAGTGCGGAAAGATGTACGATACCCATACAAAGCAAAAGGGAGCATCTCATGCCAGTCCTTATATGTCACAACCATCTTCTGAATGATCTTCTTAATGTTCTTATTCGCAGCTTCAACAACCTTTCATCTTTGGTCTATAGGGAGAAGAATTATGGTGTTGAATCTTGAATTCTTCACAAAGCTCTTTCATCATCTTACTATTCAAGTTCAAACCATTATCAATAATGATTTTATTCAGAACACCATATCTGCAGATAATGTTATTCTTGATAAATCGAACCACAACTTGTTTGGTCACATTATCATATGATGCCGCTTCCACCCACTTGGCCAAGTAGTCAATTTCCACAAGAGTAATATGATGTCCATTCGAAGCCTTGGGTTCAATCATACCAATCTTATCAATTCCCCACATAGAGAAAGGCCACGGGGAAGAAATTACATTGAGATGAGTTGGTGACGCATGAATCTTATCAACATACACTTGGCACTTATGGCACTTTTTCACATACTTGCAACAATCAGATTCCATTGTCAGCCAAAGAGGAATTGGAATTGATCCTGATAAAGTGAAAGCTATTCGGGAAATGCTTGCTCCAAGAACTGAAAAGCAAGTAAGAGGTTTCTTGGGTTGCTTGAATTATATTTCGAGGTTTATCTCTCACATGACTGCCACATGTGCTCCGATCTTCAAGTTGCTTCAGAAAGACCAAGCTTGTGTCTAGACAGATGATTGTCAGAAGGCATTTGAAAGTATCAAAGAATATCTGCTTGAACCTCCTATCTTGTCTCCTTTGGTGGAAGGTAGACCGTTAATTATGTACTTGACTGTGTTGGAAGATTTCATGGGTTGTGTGCTTGGTCATTAAGATGAATCTGGAAGAAAAGAATATGCAATATACTACTTGAGTAAGAAATTCACCGATTGTGAGTCTCGGTACTCCATGCTTGAAAAAACTTGTTGTGCCTTAGCTTGGGCTGCAAAGTGTCTTCGCCAGTATATGCTGAATCATACAACTTGGTTGATCTCTAAAATGGATCCGATCAAGTATATCTTTGAAAAGCCTGCTTTGACTGTGAGGATTGCCTGTTGGAAAATGTTATTGTCAGAATATGATATTGAGTAAAAAATAAAAATCCTAATATAGTCTCCACCGAGCTTTTATCTTATTCCAAGAGGAAAAGGAAAAAAGAGCGAATAAATCCTAATGAATTTAAAAGCAAAAAGAGCTAAAAGAAACAAGCAAAGAACCGGGTAAAGGGATAGGTTATGTAACACCCACTTTTCCCACAGAATATTTTATATAAATTTTTAATAAAATCAGAGTTACTTTTCTAGAGTGAGATGTTACACCCTCAACGTTCATCAAAATCGTTAATAAAAACGAGCAGCGGAATCCAATTCTTTTAATATCAATAGCTCAAAGGCTTAACAAATCGCACATAATAAGGTTCTTCAGTTCAAGTTTAATTATAAAAATAAGTTTTCTAAACATTAAAAGTAAATGTGGACAAAGATCCCTGTTCCCATTACATATCAGAGCTCCTAGGACACGGACATCACACCATCGTACTTCTCAAGTACCTGAATTGTCTGCACTTCCGAAGAAGCACAGACACAACAAAACAAACAGAGGGGTGAAAAATAGATTCATAATATAACGGTGCATACGACATATATGAAGAAATAATTCACCCCTAATCACACAAAATTATCAATCATATTATTCAATCAATCATAATGCAATGCGACTCAAATGCACAATCCAAATGCAGTAGTGACTCACAATAACGGTTCATCAAGTAGAACCCCGAATGCATCATTAACCATACAAGACATGATCATCCCTGTAACCACGATTCTCAACGAATCCCGAATAATCACATCCACGACATGATTATTCCATCAAATGTATGCGCATGCAGACACAACAACGCATACCATATCACAATATACATGAACACATCATGCTTTACGATCCTCATGATCTCATCAACCAACCATCAGTGCATCTTATTCATACACAGAGCATACACATATCTCATGTTTTTCACAATTATAACAATCTACATATTCATATAATTCAATTAAACACTTAGGCTTTCTTATACAATTAATCGTCAAGTCCTACATTCACTATTAGAACATCCTCAAAGTCTTATTTCACTAATATAATCCTACATTAGAAGAATGAGTCAAATCCGCCTTAAAACGGACGAAAAATCACATTTACAGTGGCCTGACACGGCCTCCCGTGTCCCCTGACACGGCCCGTGTCAGATGTCCTGGGGACACGTCCCATCCAATCACCAAATCCCATTTTCTAGGAGGCTGACACGGCCACCCGTGTTGCCTGACACGGCCCGTGTCAGGCCTCTTGAAGCCAACTTCTCAAAATTCCAATTTTTACATTTTTCCAATTTCTTCCCCCTTTCTCATCTGCACGAACTCCAATCATTCTAAGTCGAATTTAACACTCAAAACCAACCAATTCACATGTTTATTATCCATTTATACCTATAACATCAACTAGTTTTATTAACAAACTTTCCTAGGTCAAATTAGGGAATTTGTGAGGTTTAATCCTCTTCTCTGTTCATCATAACCCTCACAACCTTCATATGCCAATTCTCTCAATACCAAACATATAACACCAAATATATTTTCAAAACACATCATATAATCATATTCATCAACAATTTCACAATATTGCATCAATTCAATCATTATTATCAGAATGTCTTAAAAATACCTAAGGGAGGAAGGAACTCCCAATTACCCCTCTATGTCCTATCACCAATCATAAACCCTTTCTCCCCCTTACCTTAAAATCGAATCTTTTCTTCACAACTTTTGGTCTTGGTGATCTACGATCCTTGACCTTGCCCTTCTTCTCCTATTTCTCTAGACCTCTTTGTTCTTTGTCAAAAATACGATGAATGAGGTTTGTTTCCCTATTTCCTCTTTTCATAAAACAACAATTCCACCTTTGCCCCTTAAACCTCTAACTAACTCTTTTATTTTATTTTATTTAAATAATAACAACATTATAATAGTACACCTTATATTATTATTATTATTATTATTCTCATAAAATACTTTCTTCTCCAATTAATTCAATTATGCCATTTAAATATTAATATTTATTTCACAAAAATAAATATAAAATTAAGGCGTTACAACTTTCCCCCTCTTAATTATTTTCGTCCTCGAAAATGTACCTGAATGGAATAACTCTGGATATGATTCCCGCATCTTGTTCTCCACTTCCCAGGTAACACTTCCACCAGCAGCTCCTCCCCAAGCTACTTTCACAAGAGGTATCTCTTTGCCTCGTAGTTGCTTCATCTTACGATCTTCAATCCTCAACGGTAAAGTCTCCACCATAAGATTGTCATGGATTTGCAATTCATCTCTCTGAATTACATGTGACAGATTAGACACATATTTCCTGAGCTGCGATACATGAAACACTTCGTGCAAATTCGAAAGTTCTGGCGGTAATGTCACTCTGTAAGCAACCTTGCCTACTCTCTGCATAATCTGATACGGTCCAATAAACTTAGGATCCAACTTCCTAGACTTCAACGCACGTCCAACACCGGTCATTGGGTTGACTCTCAAAAATACATGGTCACCCTCACTGAACTCTAAGTCTTTCCTTCTATTATCATGGTAATTTTCTGCCGACTCTGGGACGCTTTCATTTTCTCTTTGATCATCTAAATAGTTTCAGTAGTCTGCTGAATAATCTCAGGCCCAAGCATAACATTTTCACATGTCTCATACCAACAAAGAGGTGTTCTACATCTTCTACCATAAAGAGCTTCAAACGGCGCCATTCAAATACTTGAATGATAGCTATTATTATAAGTAAATTCAATCAGTGCCAAATGTGTATCCCACGCACCACCTTTTTCTAGCACACAAGTTCTCAACAAATCTTCTAATGACTGAATAGTCCTCTCAGATTGTCCATCTGTCTGTGGGTGGTAAGCCGAACTCAATTTCAACTTAGAACCCAAAGCCTCATGTAAACTTTTCCAAAACTCAAAGGTAAATCGCGGATCTCTATCTGATACTATACTTGACGATACACCGTGCAGTTTCACAACAACTCGGATATAAATATCCACCAACTTAGTTAACAGGTAGCTGATGTTAATCGGAATAAAATGCGCGGACTTAGTCAACCTGTCCACAACTACCAAATTAGTATCAATGCCTCTCGCAGTATTCGGCAAACCTGTCACAAAATCCATAACAATACTATCCCACTTCCACTCTGGGATCTCTAAAGGTTGCATCAGCCCCGAAGGCTTCTGAGGTTCCACTTTTGATTTCTGACATACTAAAAAAGCATAAACAAATTGTGCAATATCTCGTTTCATACCATGCCACCAAAATAATTTCTTTAAGTCATGGTACATCTTCGTAGCTCCCGGGTGAATACTTAAGCTACTCCGATGACTCTCTTCCAAAATTGCTTTCTTTAGTTCAACATTATCGGGTATACACATTCTCTCCCGAAATCTCAAAATACCATTATTATCCAAACTAAAATCACTGCCTTGATCATTTCCTTCGATAGGCATTAAGTCCACCAATTTCACGTCTTGTCGTTGGCCCTCCTTAATTACATCAAGAAATTCATTATTTATTCGTAACATACCTAACTTAACACTTTCAGGTGTCATCTCACACACCATACTTAAGTCTCTAAATTGCTCAATTAAATCCATCTCTTTCATCATCATATCCTACATATGAACTGTTTTCCGGCTTAATGCGTCTGCTACTACATTAGCCTTTCCCGGATGGTAACTTAAATTAAAATCATAATCTTTCAAAAATTATAACTGTAACACCCACTTTCCCCACATAATTATTTATATAAATCTTTTATAAAATTAGAGTTACTTGTCCAAAGTGAGATGTTACATCATCATCGTTCATCAAAATCGTTAATAAAAGAAAGCAGCGGAATCCAAATCTTTAACATCAATAGCTCAAAGGCTTAACAAATCACGCATAATAAGGTTCTTCAATTCAAGTTTAATTATAAAAATAAGTTTTGCTAAACATTAAAAGTAAATGTGGACAAAGATCCCTGTTCCCGTTACATATCAGAGCTCCTAGGACACGAACATCACACCAACGTACTTCTCAAGTACCTGAATTATCTGCACTTCCGAAGAAGCACAGACGCAACAAAACAAACAGAGGGGTGAGAAATAGATTCATAATATAACGGCACATACGACATATATGAAGAAGTAATTCACTCCTAATCACACAAAATTATCAATCATATTATTCAATCAATCATAATGCAATGATACTCAAATGCACAATGCAAATGCGGTACCGACTCACAATAACAGTTCATTAAATAGAACCCCGAATGCATCGTTAATGTCTCCAACAAGACACGATCATCCCTGCAACCACGATTCTAAACGAATCCCGAATAATCACATCCACGACATTATTATTCCATCAAATGTATGCGCATGCAGACATAACAACGCATACCATATCACAATGCACATGAACACATCATGCTTTACGATCCTCATGATCTCATCCACCAACCATCAGTGCATCTTATTCACACACAGGGCATACACATATCTCATGTTATTCACAATTATAACAATCTACATATTCATATAATTCAATTAAACACTTAGGATTTCTTATGCAACTAATCATCAAGTCCTATATGTGTGACATGACATGATCTTAATGTGTCAAAAACTTGGCATGATTGAAAAGCTTAAGTGGTTCTCTATGAAAAATTAAGAATTGGAAAATTCGTAAAAATGAACTGAATGAGCCGACTCAAATTCATCAATGAGCCGACTCATTCAGTGTTAAATTGGTGGCAAACGCACGGGTCCAAACAGGCTGCCTGATGCATCAATTTTGGTCGACTCATGGGTATGAATGAGCCGACTCAAAACCCTTCATGATGTAAACACTCCAAATTTTCCCTCACTAATTTCACACCATTGGCTTGTGATCTTTCATGTTTGCATTAGTATAAGCATACCATCTCATATTGCATTTTGTTTCACTGCATTAGTTCAAGTTCATTTGCATCTAGGGTTTGTGATCTGAGCAATCCAAGGATCTATCTGAGCCACTCCAAAGGTCTCCAATCACTCCAAGAGGGTCCATGTGTGTTCCATCATCATATTATATCCCTCAAAGATCAAGGAAGTCAAGAAATCACAAGAACTTGGAAAGCATGGAAGCAGAGCTAGGGTTTCACTACACAGATGACCTGAAATTAGGGTTTTGGTTTCAGAGGCCATAACTCCAATTTTTTTGGTCATTCTTGTTTATAATAGTATCAATATGTTATAAGGATCATGTGTACCAAGTTTGATGAAGAAATTCATTGTGGAAGTCATTTGTTCATTGGGTAACTTCTTGAGCAAGTCAGAGCAAAATCAGGGCATCTGAGGCCTCCAACAATGAAACCAAAGTGGTATTTTCATCAAATTAAAGTTATGTGATCTTTATTTGATCATTTAAGTGCTTGGAATTTCACAAAATTGAAGAAATTTGAGCTAAACCAAAAGTTGCCAAAAATGGAAATGACTTGTAATGGAAACTTTCCATTTTGGGAAAGTTCTTCAACCTCCTCTTTCTCAACCAAAAATGCTTCAAATGAAAATTTGTTGGTCATGAAAGTTGTAGATTAGATCATTCCCTTTTCAAAAAGTACAAGAACATGTTCTAATTCATTATGGAACTCAAGTTATGATCTTGCAAAGTTGGCAAAAATCCTATAATTTTCACTTTCACACCAAAGAGGGATTTTTGCAAAACCACTTGCCAAGTCATTTTGTGACCTCTAATGCATCTCTAGGAATCATACAAACATAGTACAACTCATTGTGACCATAATTTCCCAAATAATCACTTACTTTCATGACTTGCATCACAAGATTTCTCAAAGGGGGCAAAAATGCAAAGTCTTGCAAAACCTATGAAATCTTTCCCTCCAAGCCATCCAGCTGCATAATTTCAATCCCATGGCTCTCCTTGATCAATGCTGAACCAAGACATGCCATGAAACAGCTGCTGCACAAGCCCATACCTCAAGTACACAAGTTGTTGACTTTTTGCAATTGGACCCATACCAATCAGCTGCAGCCACCACCCACTCTCTGGCCAATAGGGACTTGTTATGTGGACCAAAAGCAAGCCATAACAGACATCACACAAGCCAAAAAACACAGCCATAGCTCAGATTGCAAAAAATCACCTCATACCTTCACCTCTTTGAATTTCATCACACAAGCACAGAAACTCACAACTCTCTTCACCATTCATCTCAAAATCACTCAAGGAACACAAACCACCCTTTACAATGGCCTGAAAACCTCTCAAACCAAAACACGATTTCTTGAACCTCTGAACTGAAATCTTCAAAACACTCCATATAAATTCATTTCAAGCATCAAAGCTTACTCAAGAGGTCCATTGGAGTTGATTGACACCAAGAAAAGGCCCAGATAGCTCAAACTGAGAAAGCTCAAGCTTAGGTATCATCAAGAACTTTTTTTCCAGAACTTGTTTTTTAAGATACTAATTGATTCTATGTGATATGTTGATCATCATGATGTCTTTATTTTTGAAAATGGTTAAGAAATGAGGATTTCATGAACTTCTGAAAGTTTTGACCTAACAATGTTCATCTTCGATTCTTCATTTTGATGCATGAGAAATTGTTTTTGTTGCTGGATTTATGTTCTATGATGTTTAAGGATTGATTCTGGAGCTTTAGGGGTCTTGGGGATGCGTTTTGAGTGTTTCAGGTGAGGGGAGTGACCGGAGAAGACGACCGGAGCACTATTCCGGCCGTCTGAGATTAATTAGGGTTTAATTAAGGTTTAGTGTGAGTTTGAATGAGGAGCATTGGATCATTTTTTCCCGCGTGCTTTGGAGGGCCAGGATGCGTCCATTTAACTATAATTGTGATTAATTAGTTTAATTAATTAAGATTAAATTAAAAAGCCAGTTTGAATGCTGACCATTGATCTGCGCGCCAGTCAACCTTTTCCTCTCGGCTTTGAATCCCATCCATTGGATTGTCATACCTTCATTTAAATTCATTTTATTTTCATTTTAATTGTTTTTTCTTGCATATTTATTTTAAAATACTTTAAAAAATCCCAAAAATATTTCCTTCTGCATTTTAATTCCAAATATTTTTCTTCACCCAAAAACATTTTTATTTTTATTTTTTGCATTTTAAAAGCATTTAAAAATATTTAAATGTTTATTTTAATTAATTAATGGAAATTAATTAATTAAAATACCATTTAGGTTTCTAAAAATCACAAAAAAAATCACATTGCATCTTAAGACATTTAGAAACATTGCCAAACCATATATACAAATTTCTTTTTGGTTTTGAACATACTTTGACATTTTCTTTGAATTTAGGGTTCATAAAATCCCCTTTTTGGAATCCTAACTTTGAAAATTCTTTTCTACCTAACCATGAATGGTTTGATAATGATTCTTTTTGCATTGTTTTCCATATCACATGTAGTTTCTAGGATATTTTTGTCTTGAATTTAGCTTTCATTTTCAAATTGATTTGCATTTTTCCTTTTAAGGTACCCAAAAACCCTTGCAAACTTAGGAAAATCATAACTTTCTTTAGGTTAAGAGTTAGACCTTCTCCTTTGGGTGTGATATCATATAGGGTTAGGGTTGGTTTGAGCTCATTTGCAAATTTTTATCATGTGAATTGATTCTGTTTTGATCACTTGCATCTCATCCTTTCATGTAACCCTAATTTTGCATCCTTACTTGCATCTTACATTGCATTGCATGAACATATGAACATGCCATGACATTCTAAGCACTTGTATGTCATCTTAGACATCTTAAGACATTGCCTGAACATTGCTTGTTCATTTCTTCATACATTTGCTATGCTTTGCATCCATTTCATTTCATAAACATCCATGTGTTTTCATGCTTCCCACATGCCTCATATGCATTCATTCCCTTGTATAATCACATATGTGCACCTTGTATGCTCTCACATCATCTCATAGAATCATTGGCATCATGTGTTTGCTTCTGGTTTTACTTCTTTGTCATTACATATGCATCATTTCATGTCATTTCTTTCCTTAAGCATCCTGTGCTAACATTTCAGGTGGTAAGCTAATTTGAGAAGTGAATTTGCCTTCACTTCTCATTTCTCTTCATCTTCTTCATATGCATCCTTGCTGCATTTTTATTTGTCTTTGAGTGGGCTTGCCCATTCATGTTCATTTCTCACTTTCTTTCTCTAAGTTACTTATCTTCTTCAATGAAGTAAGTAACTTATTCCTTCTGCTTCTTCCTCCATCCTTCTGCTTCTTCCATTGGTGGCTTCTTTGAAGATCTCTTTTAAGCCTTACAAACCATAGGAACACCCAAGCATGATAATAATTAGGGTTGTGATTAGTCCCCCTTTAGCTTTTACCTTTGAGTCCTCTTTGTGTCTCTCTTCTCATCTCATCATTAGAGACTAAACCTTTAAGGTTTTAGGACTTTGGAATTAGGGTTATGCCTGCATCCTTCTCTTAGGATGGAGTGTATAACTTTAATCCTAAGTGTTAAACCCTTAATTTGTTTAAATCTCTTAATAAATCCATCTAATAATCACTAAGACATTAACTTGTAACTTGGGCCTTACATTAGGGTTCTAATTCTTCCTTTATGGTTAAGAAGGACTAACCCTAGTGTTTAATGGACAAGTCCCCCTCAAGTTGTCTTACAAACCATAAAACTCACTTCTTAATCCCACTCTTAATTAAAATCCACTTTAATAAAGGCTTGTTTTGTCATGAATTTAATCCCTAATCATGGATTAAGTTGAGGTATCTTCCTCAGCTTAAGTGTGCTCATCTATTATCCTTCTATTAGGATAGTGTAATGAGTTCACTAATCCTTGATTATGGCTTAAACTCATTACTTAACACTAAACAAAAACCCAAAAACATCTAAATAATCACAAGTAGGTTAATGATCTTAATCCTACATCATCATGGTAATTAAGTTGAGATGTTTATCTCATACTTAAAGTATTCTCATTATCCCTAATCAAAGGAAGGATATAATGAGTTTGCTAACCCTTGATTTAGGCTTAAGCTCATTAACTTATGCAAAACACCAAAAAACAATAAAAGACTGAAAACACAAAAACAAACAATAATCGTCTCCTTCGGGATTCTTTTCTCATCATCTTCACTCACAAACGAGAACTTGCTTCTTCCGTCTAATGCAAGACAGTTAGAGCTCGAGCCAGACGAATCATACACTTGAGCATAGGCAAGCAAGCAGTTCATTGTCAATTTATCTTTCAGTCTTTTTGAGTCGAACTACGGTGTTCTGACTTCCTCATTGCACGAGAGGATACGTAGGCATAACTTAACTGTTATCGAACAAAAGTCTTTGTGTCTTCCCCCTCTTTCAGCATTCTTCTTAAGCCTCATTCCTGAGCATTTCACTCCACCTTCTTGCACTGACACTTGTATATTCTTTTCCAGCTTTTGCACACAGATAACACATACACTATCCCTTTAAACACAAACTTTTAAGCGTGGATCCCGTCGAGTACGAAGGACAATCTGGGTGCTAATACCTTCCCAGGTTGTAACCAACCCCCTTTCTCAGTTTCTCTGGTTCGCGACCGTTTTATCCATATCTTTCCAGGTTTATGCATCATTACCTTTCCTTCGGGATAAAAATGCCTAGCTGGCGACTCTATTCACCTTCACCTTCATTTCTCCTTTCGCCGACCGTTCGCGTATGTACCCTATCTGACCCGGTGTCTTTTCGGGGGAGCGACACATGAGTCGACTCATCAAGAAGTCTTTTCATCTCATTTTCCTCGGGTCTCAACATGCTGCCTCTCTATTTATTTTGGTCGGCTCATCTGTTATTTTGAGCCGGCTCATTTAATGATTTGAGTCGGCTCATTACTGTGTTGACTCATTTTTTCATTTAATTTTTCCCTCTCTTATGTTTCTTTCTCTAACCAATATAAATAGATGTTTATTTCATTTGAGAAAGTGAATAAGGAAAGTGAAAGATATACACATATCTCTCTTCATCTTCTTCATTCTTGCATCAATCAACAATTACACATGTCGCTCCCCCGAAAAGACACAAGGTCCCCAAGGTACAGACGCGAACAGTCGGCAAAAAGAGAAAGGGTGAAATGAAGTGAATAGAGTCGCCAGCTAGGCATTTTTATCCCGAAGGAAAGGTAATGTTGCATAAACCTAGAAAATGATGGATAAGACGGTTGCGAACCAGAGAAACTGAGAAAGGGTGTTGGTTACAACCTGGGAAGGTATTAGCACCCTGATTGTTCGTCGTACTCGACGGGATCTACGCTTACAAGATTGTGTTTAAAAGGGGTAGTGTATGTGCTATCTGTGTGCAAAAGCTAAGAAAAGAATATACAGGGGTCAGTGCAAAAAGGAGTGAAATGCTCAGGAACTGAGGCTTAGAAAAGAATGCTGAAAGAGGGGGAAGACAAGGAGACTTTTGTTCGATAACTGTTAAGTTATGCCTATGTATCCTCTCGTGCAATGAGGAAGTTAGAACACCATAGTTCGACTCAAAGAAACTGAAAATAAATTGACTATGAACTGCTTGCTTGCCTATGCTCAAGTGTATGACTCGTCTGGCTCGAGTGCTAACTGTCTTGCATTAGACGGAAGAAGCAAGTTCTCGTTTATGAATGAGTGTGATGAGAAGAGAATCCCGAAGGAGAAGATTATTGTTTGTTTTTGTGTTTTCAGTTTTTTACTGTTTTTGGTATTTTTGCAAAAGTTAATGAGCTTAAGCCTAAATCAAGGACTTGTAAACTCATTATATCCTCCCTGATTAGGGATAATGAGCCTACTTAAGTATGAGGTAAGCACCTCAACTTAATTATCTTAATAATGTAGGATCAAGATCATTAACCTACTTGTGATTAATTAGATGTTTTTGTTTTTTTGTTTAGTGTTAAGTAATGAGTTTAATCTCTAATCACAAATTAATGAACTCATTACACCATCCTAATAGAAGGATAATAGATGAGAACACTTAAGCTGAGGAAGATACCTCAACTTAATCCATGGTTAGGGACTAAATTCATTATATTAAAAGCCTTTATTAAATGGATTTTAATTAAAGGATGCGATTAAGAAGTGGATTTTATGGTTTATAAGACAACTTGAGGAGGACTTGTCCTTTAAACACTAGGGTTAGTCCCTCTTAACCATAAGGAAGAGTTAGAACCCTTTTGTAAGGCCCAAGTTACAAGATAAAGTCTTGATGATTATTAAGTGATTTGATTAAGAGGTTTAAACAAATTAAATGTTTAAAACTTATGATTAAAGTTATACACTCCATCCTAAGAGAAGGATGCAAGCATAACCCCAATTCCAAAGTCCTAAAACTTTAAGAGTTTAGTCTCTGATTATTGAGATGAGAAGAGAGACTCAAGGAGACTCAAAGGTAAAAAGCTAAGGGGAACTAATTACAACCCTAATCATTATAATTCTTGGATATCCTATGGTTTGTGGGGCTTAAGAAAGATCTTCAAGGGAGCCACCAATGGAAGAAGCAGATGAAAGGAGGAGGAGGCAGAAAAATAAGTTACTTACTTCCTAAGAAGATAAGTAACTTAAAGGAAGAAAGTGAGAGATATGGAACACAAGTGAATCCAATTCACTTCAAAGACAAGTTAAAATGCACATGAATGAGATAAGAAGGAGTGAGAAGTGAAGGCAAATCCACCTCTCACAATGACTTACCAAAAGTTCCTGAAATGGTTAGTATGAATGCATAAGGTATAAAGCATAAAGAAATGAATTGAAATGAGATGAAATGAGATGCAAAGACCAAAGTCAGAAGTGTTTAAGCAATGCAAATGGCATATGAGATGATGCAATGTCATACAATGTGCATATGAATGATCATACAAAGATGGGATGTCATGAAAGCATGCTTAAAAGCTTGAAAACACATGGATGTTTATGAAATGAAATGAATGCAAGTCATGGAAAATGAATAAAGAAATGATCATGCAATATTCTAACATGTCCTAAGATGTCTAAGATGACATATGAATGCTTGAGATGCCATGGCAAGTTCATGTGATGATGAATATGTAAGATGGATGCACATGAACATGAGAAATTAGGGTTTTATGAACAAGTGAGATGCAAATGAACAAAACAGAAGCATGCAACATGATAAAAAAATTGTAAATCAAGCTGAAATAAACCCTAATACCATATTAGGTCACACCCCAAAGTAGAAGGTCAGAAGCCTAACCTATCAAAAGTTATGATTTTCCTAAATTTTCTAGGGTTTTAGGGTGATTCAAAAGGAAAAATGCAAATAAATTTGAAAATGCAAGATAAATTCATGAGGAAAATGACCTATAAACTACATGCAATATGTAACACAATGCAAAAAGAATCAAGTTCAAACTTTTCTTGGTTAGGCAGAAATGATTTTTTCAAAGTTAGGGTTTATAAATGTGATTTTAATGACCCTTAATTCAAAGAAAATTGGTAAACTATGATCAAAACTAAAAAGAAATTTGTGTGAAGAGTTTGAAAATGTTTCTAAATGCTTTGGAATGGTTCATGATTTTTTTGTGATTTTTAGAAACCTAAATGTATTTTTAATTAATTAAAATAATTTAATTAATTAATTAAAAATAACATTTAAATATTTTAAAAATACTTTTTTAATGCAAAAAATAAAATAAAAATTATTTTTGGATTGGGGAAAATATTTAAAGTCAGAGTGCAAAAGGAAATATTTTTGTGATGAATTTTGGTATTTTAAATTAATTATGCAAAAGAAATGAAAATAAATGAATAAAGAGAGAAGTCAACTGATCCAGTGGCCCAGGTTCAAAGGCTGGTTGACTGCGCGCGTGAATGTGAGGCCAGGATTTAATCTGGGTTGATTAATTGATTAATTTAATTAATTACGAATTAGGGTTAAGTGAGTGAATCAGGACCATTCAAACACGCGACAAACAAGATCCAAGGGTCCAAATTTAAACTAACGCGCTAACCCTAATTAATTAACCTAATGACTTTCAGGTGACCGGAGCAAGCTCCGGTCATCTTCTCCGGCAAGCCATTCACCCTAACTTCTTCCCTAGGTCAAATTAAACCCTCTAACTTTCCAAAAATGATCCCCTAACCTCTCTAAGCAAGAATCCATCATCAAACAACATTTATCATTCACAAAAATCATGATTCGAAGCAAAACGGAAAAACATTCAAAACTTTCAGAAGTTCAATACATGCTTGTTTCTCAACAATTTTCGAAAATAAACATATCAGGATGATCAGCTAAACATGTAGAATCATTTAGAAACTTAAAACAAGAGTTCTGGAAAAATGTTCTTCATGACTACCTGAGTTGAAGCTTTGCAAACTGGAGCTTTCTGACCTCTTACTTTGTGCAAAATGCCTCCAATGATTCCTTTGATGCTTCTGGAAAGCTTGAATGGAGTTTAAATGGCCTTCTTTGTGAGTTTCAGTTCTGAGGAGTGAGAAATCGTGTTTGTGTTGTGGGATGTTTCAGGCTATGGTGAGGGGTGGGAAATGATCCTTGGGTGTTTTTAATTTGATTGGTGGGAGAGTTTGTGGTTTTTGCTGTCTGTGTTATGAAAATCAAAGAGAGGAAAGTGTGAAGTGGTTTTTGTGCAATCTGAACTTGTGAGAGGTTTTAGGCTTGTGTGTTATGATGTTTGAGGTCCATGAGGTTCACATAAGTTATGATGATTGGTTCAGAGAGTTGGTGTGGCATAGTTTGATTGGTATGGGCAAAAATGCAAAAAGTCAAGGTTATGTGTACTTGAAGCATGGAACAGTTCAGAGGTGTTTTCATGGGGTGTCTGGCCTTAGCTTGCATCAAGGATGGCCTTTGGATCAAAGTTATGCAGCTGGAAGGCTTGGATGGAGAGTTCTCATGGTTTATGCATGTTTCCCTCTTTGATGTTTCTTGTGATTCAAGCCATGGAATGCTTCAATTCTTAGGCCAATTTTGATCCTTTGAAGTTTCCTTGACATGTTGTAACATATTTGTGCACATTAGAAGTCATTTAGAAGCTTGAACATGCAAAAATTCAAAATCCTTCTTTGACATGAAACTTGAAATTATGTGATTTTTGCCAACTTTGAAAGGCCATATCTTGAGTTCTAGGATGAATCAAGACATTTTCTTATACTTTTTGAAAATGAAAAGACCTAATATATAACTTTCATGCCCAAGAATTTTTCATTTGAAGCATTTTGGTCATGAAAGAGGAGGTTTAAAATCTTTCCCAAAATGGAATGTTTGCATTTCAAGTAACTTCCAAAAATGGCAAGTTTGCAATTGGCTCAAAATTCTTAAATCTTGTGAACTTCAAACAACTTCTAAGATCAACTAAATATCAAATAAAGATCATTGAACTTCAATTTGATGAAAATACCCCTTTGGTTCCATTGTTGGGGGCCTCAGATGCCCTGATTTTGACTTAATTTGCTCAGGAAGTTACCCAGTAAACAGATGACTTCCACAATGAGTTTCTTCATCAAACTTGGTACACATGATCCTTATAACATATTAAGAAAATTAGAAACAAGAATGACCCAAAAATTTGGAGTTAAGGCCTCTGAAACCAAAACCCTAATTTTGGTCATTTGTGTAGTGAAAACCATAGCTCTGCTTCCATGCCTTTGCCAGTTCTTGTGATCTCTTGACTTTCATGAACTTTGAGGAGCATAATATGATGATAGAACACACATGAACCCTCTTGGAAAGCTTTAAGACCTTTGGGATGGCTCAGATGGATTCTTGGATTGCTCAGATCACAAACCCTAGATGCATATGAGCTTGAACTATGTAGTGAAACAAAAATGCAATATGAGATGTAATGCTTATGTTAAAACAAAAAATGAAAGATCACAAGCCATGGTGTGATAAAGAGTGAGGGAAAATTTGGGGTGTTTACAGCTGCCACTATTCAAACATGAGTTAGCTGTGCAGGATGTAAGCACCTGGCTTAACAGACAAACAAGATAACTTGTGGTTGAATACCAAAGACAGTCCGAAATTTGCACTCGCTGGGAATAAGAAGAAAAGGGATATGAATTGTAAAAGATGGTATAGTATGATTATCAAATGAAAGCGATGGAGGACGACCATTGAGCAGAGGATGACCGCTGGGGATAAAGTGGTAAGTAAATCAATGACAGGGCGGCCAACAAGCTGGGTAAATAAAGAGACCATGATGGGGACGACCATCAGGTAAGGAAATAAAACTCTTTGGGGTTTTTTGAGAAAAATAATGATGGGGACGGCCACCTGGATGGGAATTAAAGTAAACAACAATGGGGAAGGCCATCGGTTTAAAGAATAAATGAAATAATGATGAGGGACGGTCATCAAGGGTGAAGGATGATCACTTAGCAGGGGTCGGCTGCTAAAAATATCACGACACAGGACGAATGCCGGATAGAAAAGATCAACGATGGGGACGGCCATCAGATAATCATGATGAAGGACGATCATCAAGAGGTGAATGACGATCACCTAGCAAGGTACGGCTGCTCTCGGGGTTTATCACGACATAAGACGAATGTCGGATAACAAGATCAACGATGGGGACGGCCACCGGATAAATGATGAGGGACGGTCATCTAAAGGTGAAGGACGATCACCTAGCAGGGGACGGCTCCTAAAAAAATATCACGACATAGGACGAATGTCAGATAGAAGGTTCCAATAATGAAGATTCCACAGGGGAAAGGATGAGGGACGGTCATCCGAAGGTGAAGGACAATCACCTGGCAGGGGACGGCTGCCGACAGTATCACGACATAGGATGAATGTCGGATAGAAGAAAGTTATTTTGTTGGTGACTTACTGGGGAACGGTAAACACGGACGAGTGCTTACTCTTCCAAGGATAAAATATATAAGTTTTTGACACTGTGTATAGATTAAAGATGCAGACGAGCATCCTTAGGACCATGATATGGACGAGTATCGGTAGAAACAAACGCTGACGCGTGTTCAAAGATGTTGATACGGACGAGTATCAACTGGTTAACAAGGAACACGGACAAGTGTCGAATCTGTTGAGAAGTGATATAAGCAAGATACAGACGAGTATCAAAGACTTCTATATAAGCATGTACAAGTATTGGTTTGTTGGTGAGGTATGAGAATGATACGTATGAGTGTTCGACTTGCTGGGGAAGGTATGAGACAGACGAGTGTCAAACATGTATAAATATAAACAGGCATTTGTTTTGAGAGTGCAAACGGGACGCTTTGGCTTTCTATGGGGAGATAAGATGACACAAACGAGTGTCGATAAGAACATGTTAAGGGCAAGTACCTGCTTGCAGAAGGTGTTCGGGCGACCTGTGGTGATAGGATGACACGGACGGGTGTCGAAAAGAGTGTGTTATGAACAATTATTTGTACTTGAGAGTGCAAAGGGGACGCTTTGGCTTTTATGTGCAAGGGATGTATTTTGTATTTGCTGATGGAATATTGATGGTAATTGCAGGTGACTGGCTCGAACTCGGCTTACGATCATGCAAATGTTTGATTTTTGCCGTAATGCTCCGTATTAGACGGAATGCTACGCTTATTTGGTGAATATGATGCAAATTCTATGATTATGCAAAGGGGAGAAACTGATTCGGGACCCGGATCCTGTTTGGATGAAGATCTCTGGCTGGTCTGCCTAAAGGAACAACCCGACTGGGGGGAGAGATCATTAATGAATCTGTCAAGAGGGAGAACTCTACTTGGGGGAATAGATCATTGGTAGATCTATCCGTAAGGAGAACTCTGCTGGGGATAAGGAAGCTTCAGCCACCTTGTTGGGGATGGGCTTCATGCATTGCTCTCCTAAGGAAAGAATGGAAACTTTGTAGGGAGGCAGTTCCTTTGACTTAGTCGAGGATGAGTTGTCAAGTATTGCTCGGGAGGTCCTGCTTGGAGAGGAGATAACTTCTGGGAGTAACATGCTAGGGATTCAATGCTTGACATGCCCCATGTTGTGTATTGAATACTTGCAACCTGTTAAGACAAAAGTAAATGCACAAGTATCCCGAGGCATCCCTTAACCGGATTCCATCATAGGAGTTAGACTTTCCTGAAGTAATATATTTCCTGCAAGCATTTATTAAAAATGGCTCATTTGTTTTATGCAAGTGTTGTATTATGAATATTGGACATTTTGCAAACGAAACAAAAATGTACAAAATGGGGTATGACTGAAAACTCTGATTTTATTAATTTGGGTGCCCTGAATTGGCAAATACAATCAAAGAAACAAATCCCCTGAAATGAGGAGATTGCTGTAAATTGAGAAAATACAAGTGTTGGCAATGTTGACGATGAGGCTCCATTGAACTTCCTTTGATATGACCTGTATGACCTTGACGTTCTTCTTATATTGCTTTCTGAAGAAGGCTGATTCTGACCGATGCTTTGTCCTTTCGACGCTTGCCATGTTGTGAGTGATACAGACGAATTCATAATGCAATTGTTCGCTTATTCCCTGTTTTTGCGTGGATCGCCCTTTCGGGTTTTCAATCCACCGGGATACCCATTTTTACCTGAGCTGTCCAATGCGGCTTTTCAACTCAGCTGGTGTACATTTTTTTCTATTTTCCCTTATTTTTGCCCGAGTCTTTTTATTCTGTTTTTGACTCGCCGGGATGCCCTATTTTTGCCTGGACGTACATTCTGTTTTTATGTCCAGCGGGTCATTTTATGCGAAGTATTTTTTAACTGCATCTGAATTCACAGAGGATAAGAAATCCTCGCCATCCATAGTAGTGAGCATCAGTGCTCCACCAGAGAAAACTTTCTTTACTATGAATGGACCATCGTAATTTGGCGTCCATTTGCCCCATGTGGTCTGTATGAGGAGGAAGGAGTCTTTTCAGAACAAGCTCTCCCACTTGGTATTCCCGAAGCCTGACTTTCTGATCGAAGGCTTTCTTCATCCGCTTTTGATATAATTGCCCATGATAGATGGCAGCTAGCCTCTTCTCTTCGATCAAATTCAGTTGATTGTACTGAGACCGGACCCATTCTGCTTCATCCAGCTTCACATCCATCATTACTCGTAAGGAGGGTAGCTCAACTTCAACATGTAGGACTGCCTCCATACCATACACAAGCTGATAAGGTGTTGCCCCGATGGACGTTCTGATTGAGGTTCGATACCCATGCAAGGCAAATGGTAGCATTTCATGCCAGTCTTTGTAAGTGACCACCATCTTCTGCACAATCGTTTTGATGTTTTTGTTTGCTGCCTCGACAGCGACATTCATCTTTGGCCTGTAAGGAGAAGAATTGTGATGTTGGATTTTGAAGTCCCGGCACAGCTCTGTCATCATTTTGTTGTTCAAATTGGAACCATTATCGGTAATGATTCGCTCGGGAACTCTATACCGACAGATGATGTCTCTTTTCAGAAATCTGGCTACCACTTGTCTGGTGACGTTTGCATATGAAGCTGCTTCAACCCATTTGGTGAAGTAATCAATGGCTACCAGGATGAATATGTTGCCATTTGAAGCAGTCGGTTCGATATTTCCAATCATGTCAATGCCCCACATGGCAAAGGGTCAAGGTGAAGACATCACATTCAAAGGATTTGGAGGCACATGCACTTTATCTGCGAAGATCTGGCATTTATGGCACTTTCTGGCATAGGTACAACAGTCTGCATCCATTGTGATCCAGTAGTAACCTGATCTGAACAACTTCTTTGCCATTGCATGTCCTCTAACATGGGTACCGAAAGAACCTTCATGCACCTCGTGCATCAGTAAGTATGCTTCCTTCTTGTCAACATATCTGAGCAGAACCAAGTCAAAGTTTTGCTTGTATAATGAGCCATCAGCATTGAGGAAGAAACTACCGGCCAATCTTCTCATTGTCTTCTTATCATTAGATGATGCCCCAGGTGGGTATGTCTGATTCTCTAAGAAGCATTTAATTTCATGGAACCAAGGCTTGTCATCACTAGCAATGTCCACAGAGAACACATATGTCGGTCGGTCTAGTCTGGAAACCAAAATCTGAGGCACATAATTTGCAGTTTGAACCTTGATCATGGAGGAAATGGTAGCTAAAGCATCCACAAACTGATTTTCGTCTCGAGGGATGTACTCAAGTTTGACTGTTGTGAAGAAAGTCAATAATCTCCTCGTATAGTCACGGTACGGAATCAGACGCTCTTGGTGAGTGTACCATCTTCCGTTGGTCTGATTGATTACCAAAGCTGAATCTCCGAATACATTCAACGTTTTGATCCTGAGGTCAATGGCTTCCTCAAGTCTCATGATACATGCTTCGTATTCAGCTTCGTTGTTAGTGCAAGCAAAGGTGAGTTTCGCCGAGAAAGGCATATGAACTCCTTTAGGTGTAATGAGCATTGCACCAACTCCACGACCATTCATATTGACAGCCCCGTCAAACATCATAGTCCATTCTTCTTCTGGGTCAGGCTTTTCAGTGTGAACTGGCTCTTCACAATCTTTTGCTTTTAAGAACATGACGTCTTCATCTAGGAAGTCAAATCTCATGGGCTGGTAATCATCAATGGGTTGCTCAGCCAGATAGTCGGACAATACATTGCCCTTGATGGCCTTTTGAGATGTGTACTGAATGTCATACTTTGTCAGAATCATTTGCCATCTTGCAATCCTTCTGGTAAGTGCTGGCTTCTCAAATATGTACTTGACGGGGTCCATTTTTGAGATCAACAAAGTAGTGTGAGTCAGCATATACTGTCTCAGTCGGCGAGCAGCCCACGCTAAAGCACAACAAGTTTTCTCGAGCAGTGAATAACGTTGTTCACAGTCGGTAAACTTTTTGCTTAGGTAGTATATTACATATTCTTTTCGACCAGACGCGTCATGCTGGCCCAACACACACCCCATTGATCCTTCCAATACTGTCAGGTACATTATCAGAGGTCTTCCTTCAATTGGAGGCACGAGAATCGGAGGTTCTTGCAGGTATTCCTTGATCTTGTCAAAAGCTTTCTGACAATCGTCGTTCCACCTGATTGTTTGTTCCTTTCTTAACAGTTTGAACAGGGGTTTACAAGTTGCAGTGAGGTGAGATATGAACCTTGATATGTAGTTCAATCTACCTAAGAACCCCCGAACTTCTTTTTCAGTCCTAGGTGCTGGCATCTTCTGAATGGCCTTGACTTTGTCGGGATCAACCTCAATTCCCTTTTCACTTACGATAAATCCCAGCAATTTACCAGAACGTACCTCGAATGTGCATTTGTTGGGATTTAACTTCAACTGATATTTCCTCAGACGCTTGAACAACTTCAGTAGATTTACCAGATGGTCTTCTCCAGTAAGGGACTTGGCAATCATGTCATCCACGTAGCATTCAATTTCTTTGTGGATCATATTGTGGAATAATGTTACCATAGCTCGTTGATAAGTGGCACCAACGTTCCTCAGTCCAAAAGGCATTACCTTGTAACAAAATGTGCCCCAAGGTGTGATGAAGGTTGTTTTCTCCATGTCTTCGGGTGACATCTTGATCTGATTATACCCAGAAAATCCGTCCATGAAAGAAAATACCGAGAACTGAGCTGTGTTATCGACCAATACATCAATGTGAGGTAATGGGAAATCATCCTTCGGGCTAGCTCTGTTCAGATCCCGGTAATCCACACACATACGCACCTTGCCATCCTTCTTAGGTACGGGTACAATGTTAGCAACCCATGGTGGGTAACTAGTTACAGCAAGGAAACCGGCGTCCCACTGTTTTTGTACTTCCTCCTTAATCTTCATGGCCATATCTGGGCGAGTACGGCGTAACTTTTGTTTCACTGGAGGGCAATCTTCTTTCAAGGGTAGCTTGTGCATGACAATATACGTATCTAGACCTGGCATGTCTTGATAGGACCAAGCAAAGACGTCGACGTATTCTCGAAGCATGTTGATAAGTTGTTCTTTTACTGAAGCTTGCAGACTGGCCCCAATCTTCACTTCTTTCAAATCCTCCTCGGTACCAAGATTGACAGTTTCAACCTCCTCCTGATGAGGAGTAATCACTTTCTCTTCTTGCCTCAACAACCTGGCTAACTCTTCAGGCAACTCATAGTCTCCTTCAACCCCTTAATCATCTTGATTAATTGGATTGTCGAAGTCATACAAGGTCATAGCAGTGTTGTTGTCGGTGCAATCTAGAGGGTTATTTCTGCAAGGGTTGAAATTTGCTTGTTTTAGTGATCAAGTTTAATCTTGTTCATAAAATGAAGTTATTTATTTTGAAAACATTGCCATTTTATTGTTTTGTGCGAAAAATAACAAAAATGAAAAGACAGTGAGCGAAAGAGAAAAATTGTTTGCAAAAGGTGTCCGATATTCATTGATATTCCATTTGCATAAAATTACAAATATGTCCCTATTACAAAATGAGTCCTGACACCTTGGGCAAGATGCAGGATTTGATGCATGCTAAAAAGGAAGGAAATAATAATTACTCTGCAGGAGTAACCCATATAATTTCCTGGGAAGACCAATTAAGGACTTGGTGACCCGGGATCCTTGGACGAATCCAGCTTTCCAGGTTGAGGTCGCTTTCCACTTTGTCTTCCACGTTATTGACAACATCTGGGGTTAGCATCCCCTCACTTATGAACTTGGGCTCCTTAGCAGCCTCTGATTGATCTCGTCGGAATGGTTTGTAACCCAAACCGAATCTGTCCTCCTTCTTCTCCACCGGTAACAGCTTGCCCCAGCCTCGGGCGTTTCCATCTTCAACAACCTTCTGAGTTTGTTGATAGGAGACAATTGAAGTACCCATCCTATCTTCCTGGGATGCAACAAATACTTCAGTTGTCGCCTCATTGACGTTTAGTGCTTCGAAACCTTGGCTCATGGTTTCGTGGATTTCACCATCCATCTCAATGTATTTGTAGGTGGCCAGATGGCTAACAAAAATATCCTCTTCACCACAGATTGTGATAATCTGCCCTTCCCACTCATATTTCAATTTCTGGTGAAGGGCTGACGTAACTGCACCAGCGGCGTGAATCCATGGTCGACCCAACAAACAGGTGTAGGCCGGCTGAATGTCCATCACGTAGAAAGTAGTTTAAAAGACCCGCGAGCCAATTATCACAGGGAGCTCCACCTCTCTAAGAATAGACCTCTTGGAACCGTCAAAAGCTATAACCACCAGATTGCTTGGTCGGAGAGCTATACCATCATATTCAAGCTTGACAAGGGATTTCTTTGGCAAGACATTGAGTGAAGATCCAGTGTGAACAAGAACATGTGAAAGCACAACCCCTTTACACTCCAGAGTGATGTGTAAAGCTTTATTGTGGTGACGACCTTCCGTTGTCAAATCAGCGTTGGTGAAGCCTAGCCCATGGCTACTATTAACATTAGACACCACTGTCTCAAGCTGATTTACCGTGATCTCCTCCGGCACATAGGCTGCGTGCAGGACTTTAAGTAATGCATCCCAATGAGCTTCGGAACACAACAACAAGGATAAGATGGAGATCTTGGAAGGAGTCTGGTGGAGCTGATCCACAACCTTGTAGTCGCTTCTGTTGATTATCCTCATAATTTCATCCACGTCTTAATCAAAGGATGTTTTATGGGCTTCTTTTGGTACAGGTTCCCCAGGCACCACATTTTTACCTTTGGCTTTGGCAGCAGCCTCTGCCTCAGTATCAGCTCTTGGAACTTGTGACGCGAAGAGGCGTCCGCTTCGGGTGAAGTCTCCGGCTCCCCCGACATTATCGACTTGTGGTGTATAAACTGAAGAATCAAGAAGGACTCTTTCTCCGTTGAAGTAAAGGTCTGAACCATAGTTCCATGGTACAACATTATCTTTTTCGTATGGAATGGGCCCCGACACCGTGATGGTGACTGGACTGACTGCAGCAGAGGTAGGAACCGTTATTGTTTGTGGATCATAAAATATGGTAACAGGACTTCTAATTGATGGTGGTGGTGATTGACTGAAGCTGGGTTGTTGCTGAAACTGTTGTTGAGATTGTTGCTGAAAATTGTTGGAATCAGGGACCATTGCAGGGTCGTAATATATGTTAACTGTGGAGACGTCGTTGTTAATGGTTGCTGTAGTTATAGAAGCGGATGCAGTTGAACTAGTGTTTGTTGAAGTGATGGAAGAGGTGGTTGCTGACATTGGGGGTTGAACGGCAGCAGCTAATTGCCTCCATCTTTTAGCATACTCTCTAAAGCTTTCCCTAGAAGACTATGACATTCCCATTAGAAGTGTTCTGTTAGGAGCCATATCCAGATTGTATTGATATTGGTGAATGAAAGCCTCAGCCAAATCTTTCCAATTTCTTACTGTGGCCCTGGTCAAATGAGAGTACCACTCACGGGATGCCCCTGTCAAGCTATCCTCAAAATAGAACATCCATGGTGTAGGCTTTTAATCTTCCCATGAAAGATTGGAGATGGGTGCGAGGGCAGGATGTACCATTGTATCTTTCACAGTAGGGAGGTTTGAACTTGTGAGGAATTCTAACCCCCTCTACTAGTCTCATATCCATGACATCAAAACCTAAGGAGTTTTGGGACTCCAGAGACCTCAACTTTTCTGCTATCTCATCCAGCCGACGATCATAGACTTCATCTCCTGCCCCAACTACAGTAAATTATTCTTCCTGAGGGTCCTCCTACAAGGCACGCCCTCTAGTGTTGCCCTGGGTGTTCCTTATAGCATTAATGTCTGGGTTAAGATGGGTCCAAACTCTGGGGGATCAGTACGAGGTTGTACATGATCATTGTTGCTGGTACCCCCTGTACCTGGGTGGTTTTCTTCGGGAGTTTGCCGCTCGACCAACTCTCTCAGTCTTTCTTGGCTTTGGGCCAACCCAGTCATCACTGCCATGAACTGGTTCATCTGGGCCCTCATCTCAGTCCTTTCATTGGCCATCTGGGTTCTCACGTCGGTCAGATCTTGCTGAACCTGGTCCATTTGTAAGCCCGGAAGGTTGTTTCTTGTCGGATACCGGTGAACTCTGTTGATGAGGAAGACTCTTCTGTGAGCAATGTTTCCTGAAACCACAACAAAGTGAGAAACAACAAAAATAAAAACCTACAAAACAAAGAAATGAGGTTAGTATGCAATGCAGGATGTTTATTTGTCTTCCAAGGGTATCCGGTTTGGTTCTTTGGTTTTGACCTTCCAGACCTCGAGGAAATGATGATGTTGAAGAGAAATGAAGCCCACAGAATAACACACAAACCATATATTACAAAATGCAAAGATACATAGTTTATGGTTACAATAAGTTCCCATGATGGGTCAAAATACAACAAAATCAACAAAAGTACAAACACAATGAAGCACAAATACAAAGAAATCAAACATCCAGCCCGAAGTCATCCTCTTTGACTTCTTTCAGGAGAGCATCAGTTACTGGTCCAACTGGATGCTCTGTGATGGTCCTGATAAGAAGGTTCCTGGCGGCAATAGAATTTGTCAACTTCTTATATTTGTCTTGGTCCTTAGATCTCTTCAACCCCGCCCGGAGTTTCAACTCGGAGATTTCCTTCTGTGCTGCTAACAAGGCTTCCTGACTCTTCTTCTTATTGGCTTCTAGCTGCTCTATCCTAGCCTGAGTCTTCTAATCTTCCTGTGAACGAGCTTCAGTAATTCTGATCCATCTAGCCTGACTCTCTTCCAAGTAGTGCTCAGCTCTGGCCTTCTGAATCTTGGCTTCCTTGCAAGCATTCTTCAATACCAATTCTCCTACTCTAGCCCTTCTGATGTAATCATCCGTCTTCTCAATCTTGGTCATGTGCTCGATCCAGAGCTTCTCTAACCTCTCATTGTCCAGACGACTATCATTCCTCTCCCAGAGGGTCTTCTTTAGGGCTTCAGAAAGCTGAGTATTCCTTTCCTTCAACTTCTCAAACTCCTTCAAACTGACCGTAGCCACGGGCTCTACTGCTGATGGTCCAGGCACATCCTCTAAGGTGAATGGCATACGGGTGATTTATCCCCTGATACGAGACCAGTCAAGATACTGAGCTGAAGCTATGTTGTTGCACTTGCCAAGAATAGCAGTCCCATTTGTCTGAATATTATCCCAAGCCCAAACTGCTTGTCTGGCAATAGCAAGGTTGTGCTGAATGTCACAGTAAAGGGTTTCTGACAAGTCTTGCTCTCTTGGTGGATGTACCAAGGCATACCCTAATTGCCTTTTGAACAGCAAAGGATTGTAGTTGATGCAACCCTTTACTCCAATCAGGGGTACATTGGGAAACTGCCCACAGCTGGTGATGATATCTCTGCCCTTGGTGCTCTGAGTGCACCATCTGATGTCTTCTGAAGTAAGGGCAATCATTCTCTTAGCCCAGTTTCTTGACTGATGAGGATTCAAGAAAGCTTCTGACTTTGGTAAGTGCCTCAATAACCAACAATAGAAGAGAGGTGCACAACATCTGACTAATCTTCCCCTCTACTTCTCATTCCTTTGATGCACTGAGTAATAAAAGTCTCCAAGCAAGGTAGGGACTGGATTCTTCAACAAGAAAAGGTGGATAACACTCTTACTTACAAACTTAGGCTCGTCTGCAAACAAGATGATACCATATATGCTAAGGACCAGAAGAGCACAAACAGTGTCCCACTTCCCTGCTGCAACATGAATGGTGGCCTGAGTAACCAAGAAGTCCAAATGAAGGCCTAGGATTCCAGCCTTGGTGGTCATATTTTGGTCAATGAGGGTGGACTCCAAGTGCAAAGCCTTAGCTACATCTTCATTCTTGGGAGCAGTCATCTCAGGGTTGAAAGGAATCCATCTCCTGATGGGGACACCCAACAACATGGAGAACTCTTCTAGCAAAGGGCCCAACTGGAAGTCTGGAAAGGTAAAACATCTGAGTGGAGGGTCATAGAACTGAAGGCAAGTGTGTATCATGCTCCTCTATGATGCATCCAAGTCCATGATCATGTCCATAATGCCACCATAATGTTCCCTGAATAAAGGGACATGATTAGGAGTGATAAGTGTCTGAATCTGCCTGATGCCTTTCAGAGTGGGCTCAAAGAAATGATAAGTGATGGAGCTTTTCCTGGATGGGTCCATGCTGACAATGGATGCTGGTGAAGAAGACTGAGGAGAAGTACTGGAGAAAACTGCTGAAGATAACTGGAGAAGGTACTAAAGAGGATCTCTGATGAAGGTAACTGATGAAAATGGCTGATGCAGATAACTGAAGGAATCTGAGCAATAGAACAGGTCAAAACCAAACCAAAGATAGGATATGGATACCCTGTAAAACAAATAGACAAATGTTAAATGATGCAAAATGATGTATGCAGAATAATATGCAAGGGTTTGTGATCAAGTGCTGGATCTGTTATCTGCCTTGATAAGGTCCATGTGTGTTCATAAGTCCGGATGGAGGCTTAGAAAACCAGTAACCAGGTGGGGGACTCACAATAAAGAGTCACAAGTCCGGGGTTTCACAAGAACAGTCCGAAATGGTGTAATCTTAAAACAAAACTGGTAACAGGGTATGATGAGGCCAAAGGTTCCTGCAAACCTGTAAACATCCCAACCCCCTCACATGTATTGTTCTAGAACAAGGATCCTCAGACTTGGATCAGTTATGAGAAGTCTAAACACTTCTAACCCGGAGGTACAGTGTTTACAATAGTCATAAAGGATTCTCCTCTAATTCACCTCAGATGCTGAAGGTCATAAAAAGGTCATCCAAACTTAGCAGGCTTCCCAAATAGCCCTAATACTACAGGAAATCCGTAACACAGAGTTCTCAAGAAAAAACCCATGTGTTGCACCCCAAAATTTGCCCTCACCTAGACAAGACATTGTGTACTGAGGTGTCCCAAGAGGTTCACAAGGTATCTCAATAGGTTCACAAGATTCACAAGGTTCACAATTAGTCAGAAAGTTTGACAATCCCCTCAGACAATGCATCCTCCTAAGCAATGCATCTTAAACTAGGGTTTTGGATTTTATCAGGCTAAATGGACTTCCAAGGATTCAAGTGAGCTTCATAGCATCCTATATGTCTTCAAGAATCCCTATGTCAAGTTTCAAGGCTTTCCCAAAAAGCTTGCTCAGTCAGATGATCAGATGTGCAAAAATCAGTCAAAGTAGTTAAAAAGTCAAACTGAGGTCAACTGTGGTCAAACCAAAGTCAAACTTCATGATTTTTTGCCAACATCAAGTATATGAAGTAAAATTCATCATTTGATCAAGGGTTGATCATGATTCATCAAGGATATTTCAGATCATCAAGAATCAGGAGTTTCTAAATTAGGGTTTTCAAAGGAAAAGTCAACTGAACTTTGACCAGCCATAACTTTCACATGCTTCATCAAAATATTTCCATCCAAAGCTAATTTTGAAGGAAATTGAATTCTCTACAACTTTTTGTCTCACAAGCCAAGCCCAAAAATGCTTCATTTGGAAGGTATGAGCTAAGACATTATAGGTCATTTTAAAAGTCAACAAAAAGTCAACATCTTCCAAAGGGCATAACTTGAGAATGGTAAAGGATATGGACATGAGACAAACGAGGTTGGTTATAGGACTCCCTAAGCTTTCCAAAATGTCCAAGAACACCTTCATAGCCTTAAAATTGAAGGATTTGTGCCTTTGCAAAGTTGGGATATTTTTGAGAAGTTTATGAAGCAAATGGGACCTTAGAACCAAATTTCTCCAAATGGGCTTGCATTTTATGACCCAATCACTACCATGACATCATGCACGAATTAAAAATCATTTATTCAAATTTTTATTGATTTTATTTTATTTACTATGATTTTATACATTAAAAATCATTTTAAATCAAAATAAAATATAAAAGTCTCAATATTTGATATGATTTTTGTTCTAGAAAGTCATAAACACCAATTAAAGATGATTGAGATCATATAAAATCAGATCAACCAAAATAGCAAGGAGATATTAGATTTTTCTTCATATTTGGATCATATCTTTCTTCATGATGAAGCTATCCAAAAATCCAAAGAAGAGATTGATTTTTTTGACCTAATTTGCTTCTACTATATGTAGACAAGTGATCACAAGCATAAACACAAATTTTGCAGCTCCAAGAACACCAAACCGATTTAAAAAAAAAGCAAGAAAAGTGAGATTCAGATTTTTTGATTTAAGGTGTTTACAAAAGGTTTATGATATAATGGCATGGGTTCATTCCCTATCAGCTAAGCTTGCACAGCCCAGTGGTCCATCCTCTTGCTGGTAATGGGGAGGTCCTGGGTTCAAGTCCTGGTCTCCCCCATTTTTTTTAAAACTTGTTTTTTTTTGTTTTGTTATTTTATTAATTGTTTTAATTATATATGTTTTAATTAATTAATTTGTTTTATATTAAAGTTATAAACTCTATTTAAAATTTTAATCAAAATTATATTTTTATAAATATCATAATACATTTTATAAATAATTTTGTATATAATTTTATTATTTATAATTTGTAAATAATTTATGTAAATTTATATTAATTGTCTAAAACATAAACCCTAATTTTTCTTAAATAAAAATCTAAACCCTAATTTTTTTCAAAACCCTAATTTCTAACCCTAAATATTTTATTAACCCTAATTTTTATTAACTTTAACATTTAATTTAATTAATTTTTGTTCTAAACTATAATTAAATAATTAATCATTTTTTGTTATAAGTAATTATTATTTGTTTATTATTATAATTATTCTATTTTCTTCTAAAATTGTTTTCTAATTGTTTATTCAACTTAAAAATAATATTTTCTCTTAAATTTTTATTTTTATTTTTACTAACCCTTTTATTATTATTATTATTATTATTATTATTTCATTATTACTAACCATTTAAATTATTGCTTATTTATTTTCTCGTTATTATTATTTTTTCCGATTATATTGTAACTATCCCAAAGCTTTGTAATAGTTTAGGTTTATATTCTTGCTTTATTTTTATTGTAAATATATTAATTGTATGGTTAGTAACTATAGGGTGTGCATAATATGTTTGTGATTAAAATTGACTTAGAATAACTAATTAAATAAGATAAATATTTGAATATGAACACTCACACACGTAAGTCGATCTTTGATCGCCATCTTGCACTTTCTAGGGTTACCTCTCATGTTGCCTATCTCTAAGGTCAAGTAAGGTGTCTTAAGCAAAGTCCCTTCATAAATATCATCAAGTCCCTTCAGTTTAAAAGATCAAGTCCCTTCGAGGTTGCCTACGATAAATGATCTTGTCCTTTCGAATAACAGATGATAAGTCCCTACAAATTGCTAAAGACACCTTACAGTTGCCTATATTCAGATGTCCATTCTCACATCCAAGGTAATGACTACCTATTCCTTAATAATAGGGCTAGTATTACCATTTAAAGAACATATAAGAATAGTAAAGATTTGACATAGGGTAGGTTCCTCTTAATTACTTGCTCACACATTTCAAAATCCATTTTACACTTCACATTT
Source organism: Lathyrus aphaca (assembly GCA_963966055.1). Taxonomy (NCBI): domain Eukaryota; kingdom Viridiplantae; phylum Streptophyta; class Magnoliopsida; order Fabales; family Fabaceae; genus Lathyrus; species Lathyrus aphaca. The sequence goes on from OZ014520.1 coordinate 422,947,665, forward strand.
CAAACAAATTTTCAAAACAAAGTCTTTATATACATCCATACAAGGATCATTATAAAGTACTTAAATTTTTTTTAATCACACACTACATCTTTCTCAAAACAATTTAAAGTGAGCGAAGTAACTAAGAGCCCATGGATAACCATGGATATAAAGGGTGCTAACACCTTCCCTTTGTATAACCTACCCCCCGAACTCAAAATCTTTTTAAGGTCTTTCCTGTTCTTTTATGTCCTTTCCTTTTGGATAAAATAAAAGTCGGTGGCGGCTCTTGCTATCCGCAACATTTAACTAAAGTCAGTTCTCCCACCGTGTTACAGGACCGGCGACTCTGCTGGGGATTTAATAAAAGAGGGGTACCCTTAGGAATTAGATCACTTTAAATTGTTTGCTTTGTTTGCTTTATATTACTTGTTGGGCTTTATGTGCGAAAGATCCTAACCCGGATCTAGTGTACCCTAGGTAAATGGCAATAAACCAAGGAAACAGTACGGCGTATACCGATATGGTTGATCTGGTGGCCATAGTTAGTGTGACTTCTTGGTTGGTGCTTATGTTCCTTAAGTAAGTTGAGGATAATATGAGGCTGCCATATGTTGTCAATACACTAACTGACTTTTAGAACCCTAGTTATCCCATCTTGGCCTTTAGAAAGTTGTGAGATAGCCGGCTTCGGTAAAGACTGAAGTTGGTTGATACTTGATACTACGCTCATTGAGATCCTAAACTTGGAGGGTTTTGGTTGGAAAGTAAGTTGCCTACTGAATAACCACCCTTGGGAAGGATCAGTGATATTGAGATCCCTTAGAACTCGGTTACTTTTATAGGACAAGATGAACCAACTAAACTTCAGGGGAGGGTACTTACCTTTGAACCTCATGCAAGCCTCTAAACCCAAGGCTATGGTGTGAATTGTTTGTGTGTGCCACATGTTTGTGATTGAACATAACATCATAACATCATGACATCATAAGAATAACATTTTCACTAACCATTTCAAGGACCAAAGGATTTATCTTTATTCTTTGTTGCAGGTCATGGCTTCTGCCCGTAGGAATACTATCCGAATCAACTTTGTAGGGATACCTTCTAAGCTTAAAGAATTGGTCTCTCAAGTTTCTGAAAACTCCCAGTACATTAAGAAACATGGTCACCTACTTGACTTGGTTACCTCAGGATTTGATGAAGACATGATGAGTGTCATATTTCAGTTCTTTGACCCTAAACATCACTGTTTCACATTCCCCGACTATCAGCTGGTTCCCACAATGGAAGAATTCTCTAAACTACTGGGTAGGCCTATCCTTGATCAAAGACCTTTCACAGGCTTAGAGAAAGAGCCTAAACCTGAAGTCATTACTGCAGCCCTACATTTGAAGAAATCAGACATTGTTCTAGAAACAAGAAGTGGAGTTAAGGGTATTCTTGCTAAGGTATTGATGGAGAAATCTCAGGTATTCTTGGAGGCTATGAGCTATGATGCTTTTGAGGAGATCTTAGCCTTATTAATATATGGCTTAGAGTTGTTCCCTAATCCAGACCAGTTCATAGACGTATACGCCATCAACATATTTCTGGCTCATAATCCAGTGCCTACATTACTTGGAGACATCTTACACTCTCTTCATACCCGTACTACAATGGCACGAGGAACTCTGATGTGTTGTATACCTCTATTATCTAGGTGGTTTATTTCTCATCTTCCTCAATCTGTGATAAAGAATGAACAATGGTTAAGGTGGTCTAAGAGGATCATGTCACTTTCTCATTCAGACATTCATTGGTGCTCTAGATCTATGAAGAATGTTACTATCATTGACCGTTGTGGGGAATTCCCTAATGTACCACTCCTTGGCATAAGAGGGGGCATTACTTACAACCCTTCTTTAGCTCTACGTCAGTTTGGTTATGCCCAGAGTAATGGTCCTCATGACATGCTTATTTAGGGTATTATGTTCGATTACAACAACGATCATCAAGGTTACCGTCAAAGGTTCATACGAGCTTGGGGTAAAGCGAACAAGGTTGACAACAAGACTCTGGAACCAAAGTACTCCACTCCTATGGAACCTTACCTCAGATGGGTGTGATCTCGTGCTCAGACTCTTATGATGCCATACCCTGCTGTTCTACCAGTTACTATGGAGCCTGTTCCTTATACCATCCTTCATCCAGATATGCCCACTGACCTAGAAGAATTGTAGAAATCCTGGATCCAACTGAAGGAGCAAAGGGATACCTTTGAAGCTCAATTCAGGATTAGCCAAGAAAAAAGTGTTGGAGCTGACCAAGCAACTTCACGAGGAGCAGAACCTCAACTCATACATCAACATAAAGAGGAAACGTCCATGGGAGACTTAAAACCCCATTTTTCTTTTCATTTCATTTTTGTTGTAAGCCCAAGAGGCAAACAAGTTTATTGTTTACTAATAAAAGTTTATTTTTTGATTGTTTAAACAAATTTAAATCCTTCGGTCCTTGAAAACATTGCATACACATTTACATACCATATCATTGCATCACAGGTTTCTTATGAACAAGTATCTTATCTTCTCGCTGTTTATTTCAGCAGAAATGGCTCTTGAACAGACTGTCAAAGATCTCCAGGCTCATAATACACAATTCCAAGAGTTGATTCTGAATTTGTCCAAGGGACAAGATGAGTTAAAGACACTACTGGCTAAGAAGAAGAAGAAGACTAGAAGATCAGGAGGCCTTATCAATTTAGGAAGAAGGTTCAGAGGTCCTATAAAGACAAAGGAACAGATTGGGGATTCTGAGTCTGAAAATTCTGAGAAAGAGGGAGGTAGTCTCCATGATACTGTGGGAGATTCTGATTCTGAAGCAAATTATTATCATGATCCTGCTAGTGAGAGAAGTACAAGATGCTGGTGGACAGAATGAATGCCATGGAATTGCAAAAATCTTCTGGGCTTGATTTTGAAGATCTGAGTTTAGTATCTGGAGTGGTTATACCTATTGGTTTCAAGGTTCCTGTTTTTGTAGTGTATGATGGTGTCTCATGTCCCAAGCTGCATTTAAGATCCTATGTCCGGAGGATTTAACCACATACTGTTGATAAGAAGTTATGGATTCACTTCTTCCAAGAAAGCTTGTCTGGAGCTCAATTGGAATGGTAATACCAACTGGAAAGTGTCAATATTCGTGATTGGAATGATCTTGTTGAGACCTTCTATAGGCAATACCAATATAATGCTGATTTAGCACCTACTCGCATGCATCTCCAAAGCATGTCTATGGGTGCTAAGGAGAGTTTCAAGGAGTATGCCGAGAAATAGAGAGACCTGGCTGGTAGAGTTCAACCTCCTCTGACTGATAGGGAGCTAGTGGATATGTTTATGAGTATGTTGAGTGGTCCTTTCTATAGTCACCTCATTGGAAGTTCGTCATCTGGTTTCACCGAGCTGATAATGACTGGAGAACGTGTAGAAAGTGGTATAAGAAGTGGAAAAATACAAGTGGGTGCCTCTTCATCAAACATTGCAAAGAAGCCCCCTAGTGGAAAGAAGGAGGCTAATGCTGTGTATGGTCAACATAGTCGTAACAGGAGTCACCAATCTGTGGGAGCAGTTCACATTTCCAATCCTACTCCTGCAGCACCAGAGCCACAACAAAACAATCAACAGAAGCCTAGAAGACAATTCACCAAGATCAACATGTCACTGGCCCAAGCCTTGCAACACATGTTGAAAGGGGAACTCATTACTTTGAAGGACCCTCCTCAGAATCCTAATACTTCCTCTCCTCGATACAATCCTAATGCACGATGTGCCTATCATTCTAATAGTCCGGGACATGACACCAACAACTGCTGGGTGTTGAAAAACAAGATTCAAGATATGATTGAAGCTGGGGAAATTGAATTTGACCCCCCTGGGACTCCAAATGTGATCACTGCTCCCATGCCCAATCATGAGAAGACTGTTAATGTTGTTGATGAAGTTTCCTATGCTTCCTCAGTTGCAGATGTGACTACTCCCTTATCCATTATCAAGAAGAAATTGGTGCAGGCTGGATTCTTTCCAGGTTGCAATAAAGACTGTTTTTATTGTGCCTACAAACCTGATAGTTGCTAGAAGTTGAAAGATGGTATTCAACGCCTCATGGACAATTATACTATATTGTTTGAGAGGACACCTTCTGTGGAAAGTATGTGTGAAAATCTAACTAGAGGTACGAAGCTTGAAGATGTGGCCATGGTTGATAAAGTGCTAGTGAAGATTACCTCCAAGGGTCCTGTCAAGATCACTCCTAAAGGACCTGTCAGGATTACTGCTGAGGGCCTGGTGAAGACTGTTGCTGAAGTTAGAGTGGCTCCCATGATTATTACCACTCTTGGTCCTGTTCCTTATACTTCTGATAAAGCTATATCCTAGAATTACGGTTCTGATGTTTATATCCATGGTGTTAAGCAAGAACCTCTGACTGATGCACCTGTTACTGATGATAACCTTAATGTTGATAATATTGCTGGATCTAGTAAGATCACCAGAAGTGGAAGAATTTTCTCTCCTCCGGCTACCTCCAAAAGTGAAGTTACCCCAACTACTACCTCCACTTCTGAGCCCAGTACTGATGCTCGGGGCAAAGGTCCTGTGGTTGAACCTGTGCAAGCCGAGGCACCGATTGCTGAAAATATCTCTAAATAGATGGAAGAAGTGCTGAAGATCATTCGCAAGAGTGATTATAATATTGTTGACCAGTTGGGGCATACTCCCTCCAAAATCTCCATGTTATCTTTGTTGTTGTTTTCTGAGGCTCATGCTAAAGCCTTAATCAAGTTCCTGAAGACTGCTCATGTGCCAAATGAGATTTCTGTGGATCAATTTGAGAATTGTGTTGCACATCTCACTTATGATAATGGGTTAGGCTTTTCTGATGCTGACTTGACTCCTGCCAAGAGAAACCATAACAGAGCTTTGCATATCTCCATTGAATGTAGGGGCACTACCTTGTCTCATGTGCTGGTGGACAATGGTTCTTCATTAAATGTACTCCCCAAAGAGGTTCTGGACAAGCTCAGTCCTGAGGATGTTGTGTTAAGACCAAGTAATGTAGTAGCGAGGGCCTTTGATGGCTCAAGAAGAGTGGTACATGGAGAAGTAGATCTCCCGATCAAAGTAGGCTCTCAAGTCTTCGACTCTACTTTCTATGTAATGGATATTCGTCCTGCGTACTCCTGTTTGCTTGGGCACCCCTGGATCCATGGGGAAGGTGTTGTGACTTCCACTTTACACCAGAAGTTGAAATATCCGGTGAAAGGAAAGATTGTCACTATTTATGGTGAAGAAGAATACATGGTCAGTCATGTGAATACCTTTAAATATGTTGAGGTGGAGGGTGAATTTGTTGAGACTCCTTGCCAGACATTTGAAGTAGTTCCTTGGGTCGTTCCTGCTACTGAAGCTCCCCCTGTTGTTAAAAGAGTTCATGTGATTACCAGAGTACCTCCTACAATGGCCTCCCTCAAAGATGCTAGAGTTGTGGTTGAAGAAGGTGGTTGTACTATTTGGGGTCAGCTTCCTATAAGTCTGAAAAATTTGGTTTGTGTTTCACTGCAGAATCCCAGAAGGCTGTTCGTCATGCTCGTGCTGTTCGTATCACCAATCAAGGGGTCATGAGAGATCAAATTAATGCTGTGGGTGACTATAGTGAAGACTACAACCTGGATGATTGGATCTTTCCTACCATGGGTGATGGGCTCAACAATTGGAAGACCGAAGACGTTATTCCTATCTCCTTTAGTCAGGAGTAAATACTATTACTGTGTTTTTATTTTAAGTTTGTAATTTCGAACAATTAAACTTTTAAGCCTTGTGTCTTGCCCGGGGCATAATGGTATGCTTGTTTCGGGATGTCATTTCATTTGCATACTTCATTCAATAAAAATCAATGGACGTTTCGTTTTTGTAAATATTGTGCTCCTTGTCTTTCTTTTATTTTTTATTTTTGTTTTATCAACTATGTGTTCTTACACACACCCACATCACTAAAATGCAGATCCTCATCCACTATGGATCCTGTTGATAACAGTTCTACTATTGCCCATTATAATTTCGAGAATCCGATATATCAGGCTGAAGATGGAAAGGAGGAAGATTATGAAGTACCTGTAGAGCTTGCTAGGTTATTACAACAAGAAAAGAAAGCTATACAGCCACATGAAGAGCCAATCGAAGTTGTGAATCTGGGAACTGAAGAAAACAGGAAAGAGGTCAAGATAGGGGCTGAACTAGAAGATGGTGTTAAGAGAAGACTAATTCAGATGTTACGTGATTATGTGGAGATCTTTTCTTGGTCCTATGAAGATATTCCAGGGTTGGATACAGACATTGTGGTTCACCGTTTACCAGTAAAAGAAGATTGTCGTCCAAAGAAACAGAAAGTTCGCCGCATGCGTCCCGAAATATCAGAAAAGATTAAAGCAGAAGTGATGAAGCAGTTTGATGCAGGGTTCTTAGCTGTGACTTCTTATCCTCAATGGGTTGAAAATGTGGTACCAGTACCTAAGAAAGATGGTAAGGTACACATGTGTGTGGATTACATAGATTTGAATAAGGTCAGCCCTAAAGATGACTTTCCACTTTCTCATATTGATGTTCTAGTAGACAACACTGCTCAGCATAAGGTATTCTCTTTCATGGATGGTTTCTCTGGTTACAATCAAATCAAGATGGCACCTGAAGATATGGAGAAGACTACATTTGTTACACAATGGGGGACCTTTTGTTATAAAGTGATGCCATTTGGTTTGAAGAATGCCGGGGCAACATATCAGCGTGCTATGGTGGCTTTGTTTCACGATATGATTCATCATGAGATAGAGGTATATGTGGATGATATGATAGCCAAGTCCTAGAATGAAGAGCAACACCTTGATCATCTACATAAGCTGTTTGAAAGGTTGAAGAAATACAAGTTGAGATTGAATCCAAATAAGTGTACTTTTGGAGTTAGATCTGGTAAACTCCTGGGTTTCATTGTCAGTGGAAAAGGTATTGAAGTAGACCCTGCAAAAGTAAAAGCTATACAAGAGATGCCAGCTCTACGTACTGAAAAGGAAGTTAGAGGTTTCTTGGGACGACTGAATTACATTGCAAGATTCATTTCCCAGTTAACTGCTACCTGTGAGCCAATCTTCAAGTTATTGTAGAAAGATCAGGTGATGGAATGGAATGACGAGTGCTAGACAGCCTTTGATGAAATCAAGAAATATCTTCTAGAACCTCCAATTTTGATGCCACCAGTTGATGGAAGACCCTTGATTATGTACTTAACAGTATTAGACAACTCAATGGGGTGTGTGTTGGGGCAACATGACGAGTCTGGTCGAAAAGAACAGGCAATATACTACCTTAGCAAAAAGTTTACCGACTGTGAAACAAGATACTCACTGCTCGAGAAAACTTGTTACGCTTTGGCATGGGTTGCTCGCCGACTAAGACAGTATATATTGACTCATACTACCTTGTTGATTTCAAAGATGGATCCAATCAAGTACATATTCGAGAAACCTGCTCTCTCCGGACGAATAGCGAGATGGCAAATGATCTTAACAGAATATGATATACAATACACTACTCAGAAGGCCATTAAAGGAAGTGTTGTAGCTGATCATTTGGCTCATCAAGCAATGGATGATTACCAGTCAATGAGTTTTGAGTTCCCTTATGAAGACATTATGATTATTACCAAAGAACCTGGACAATATGACGGACCTGAACAAGGATCCCGATGGACTATGGTTTTTGATGGAGCTTCTAATGCGCTTGGCAATGGTGTTGGTGTTGTGATTATTTCCCCTGAAGGTTGTCATACCCCAATTACTGCAATACTTTGTTTCTATTGTACCAATAACATGGCTGAGTATGAGGCATGTATCATGGGTATCAAAGCTGCCATTGAGATGAAGATTCAGTTCCTGGACGTATATGGGGATTCAGCCCTGGTAGTTAGTCAGATTAAAGGAGATTGGGATACCAAGCATGAAAATCTTATTCCTTACAGAGAGCATGTGTTGTCTTTGATCCCATATTTTGAAGAGATTACCTATGGACATATTCCACGAGGAAAAAATTAGTTGGCAGATGCATTAGCCACCATGGCATCTATGTTTGAGATTAGCTGGGATGATGAAGCCCCAAGATTACTATTGACAGATTTGAGAAGCCTGCATACTGCAATGAGATTGATACTGAAGGAGGAGAGGAAAAGCCTTGGTTCTATGAGGTGAAAAAATATCTTGAAACCCAAGAGTTCCTTGAAGGGGCATCTGTCAAAGATAAGAAGTTTCTGAGGAGGTTTTCGGCTAAATTCTTCTTGAGTAATGGAATTTTGTACAAGCGCAATCATGATTCGACTTTGCTTCGTTGTGTGGATAAGAAGGAAGCAACATAAATTATGGAAGACATGCATGATGGGATCTTTGGCACTCATTCTAGTGGTCATACCATGGCAAAGAAGATATTGAGAGTAGGTTACTATTGGTCTACCATGGAAGCTGACTGCTATCAACATTCCAGAACCTGTCACAAGTGTCAAATCTATGCTGATAAAGTGCATATACCTCCAGCTCCATTGAATGTGTTGACTGCTCCTTGGCCTTTTTCTATGTGGGGCATAAATATGATTGGTGAGATCAAGCCTACTGCTTCTAATGGGCATCATTTCATCCTGGTTGCTATTGATTACTTTACAAAGTGGGTGGAGGCAGCTTCATTTGCATCTGTTACTAAGAATGTTGTGGCTCGATTATTAAGAATAATCTCATATGTAGGTATGGCATTCCTGTGAGGATTATCACAGACAATGGCTCTAATCTGAACAACACCACGATTACTGATCTCTGCACGCAGTTCAAGATTAAGCATCACAACTCTTCTCCATATCGTCCAAAGATGAATGGGGCAATAAAAGCTGCTAATAAGAACATTAAGAAGATTCTACAGAAGATGACTGTTACTTACAAATATTGGCATGAGATGTTACCATTTGCTATTCATGGTTATCGTACTACAATACGTACTTCAACAGGGGCAACCCCATTCTCCTTAGTCTATGGTATGGAAGCAGTTCTGCCCATTGAAGTTCAGATCCCCTCCTTAAGAATCATGAAGGATGCAGGCTTGGATGAAGATGAGTGGATTCAAACTCGACTTGACCAGATAAATTTGATTGATGAGAAAAGGCTGGCAGCTGTTTGTCACGGTCAGATGTACCAGAAACAGATGATCAAAGCTTTTAATAAGAAGGTTAAGCAAAAGGTATATCAGGCTGGTGACTTGGTAATCAAGCGTATCATATTACCACAGGGTGATCCTAGGGGCAAATGGATTCCTACATATGAAGGACCATTTGTAGTTAAGAGAGTATTTTCAGGAGGTGCCATGATGCTTACTACTATGGATGGTGAAGACTTCCCACAGCCTGTAAACGCAGACATAGTTAAGAAATACTACGCATAAAAAGAGACCCGCTAGGTTGACTAGCCTAGGCAAAAATAAGGGCATCCCAGCGAACCAAAAGGGTTCGGGCAAAAATTAGGGATATATATATATATATATAAATGTACACCCGACAAGTCGAAAACCTGAAAGGGAGGCTTGGGCAAAAAAGGGTATCCCGGTGGATTGAAAACCTGAAAAGGCAATCTAGGCAAAAGTTAGGGAGTAAAGTGTATGACTATGTCTCGTTTGGATCACTCATGTAGCCCCAACTAGTTGTGCTACCTAACTCAAGTTCAAATAGATAAGGATCAATCCAATCGTTTCCGTCTCAACAGCAGAAGATGAGATACTTGAAGATAATGGCAATAGTAGAATTGAAACTCAATAGGATTATTTCTCACATAGCTGTTTTCTTTGCTTTGTAAAACTTTTACGACGAATTCCTCTTACTAGGATTTCTGTCTCCTTATACAAACTTGCCTGTGTATAGGTCACTTTATAATATAAATAAAATTTCATCTTTGAATCCAGATTTACTTTTACCCTATTTACCTAAGTGAAAACGTCCATTGGTTGTGTTTGAATGTATGTATGCTTTTGAATATGATTGATGTTTACCAGAAATGCATAAAATGCAGTAATAGTATTTACTAAGGACGAACGAGGGTAGGAGTTCAACGAAGCTTCGCCGGTTCATCCCCACAAGACAGCTACAAATCCCCAGCATGGCAAATCTATCTTTATAGATACTTCGAGTAACATCTCCCCTTGAATTTATGTCCATCTCTTTTATCCTCAGTCAGGATACTCAGGAACTTATTCCGTCAATAGAAGTACGACGAACGAAGCCGGGAGGTTATAAATACTATACTATCAAACAAGACGGGAACGAGTTCCTCATATTCTTCAGCAACGAGCCGAGATTTATTTTCCCTAGCCAACAGTTGTTATACAAAGATATCCAGATGCTTCAGGCTGCATGATTCATACATACATCATTTACATCATACCATAACATATCCATAAATGCAAAATACATTTACTTAGATGCACCATGCCATGCATGCATACATATTGCATAAACTAACCTTTTCCTTGCATGATGGTTATATGCAGATAAAATACTATCAACAATTCACAACAGTTCAAAGACGATCTATACGAAGGTCTAGTGCTGATACTTAATTCAGGGATAATCGCTACGAAGATTCATCTCTGATGATCAATACTCAACTTATCCTTGGAGGGGTACGTAAATGATCTATACGAAGATCTGGTGCTTAATCCAGGATATTTCCAAGGGATATAATCGTCACGAAGATTTAATCCTGATACTCTTTTATCCTTGGATGGTAGGTAAATGGTCTATACGAAGATCTATTACCTAATCCAGGATATTTCCAAAAGAGATAATCGTTACGAAGATTTATTTCTACTAGTCTATTCAACAACTCAAAACAGCTCAGAGACGATCTATACGAAGATCTAGTGTTGATACTTAATTCAGAAAAAGATCGCCACGAAGATTTGGTTCTGATACTTAAATTAAAGTATGTTCTTAGATATGGTTCAGAGACGATCTATACGAAGATCTAAGCCCTGACACTTAATGAAGGATATTCTTTTTCCTCAGAGATAATGCAGAGACGATCTATACGAAGATCTAGTGCTAGCATTCAACTCAAATCATGTTGCATAAAGATTCAGAGATGACCTATACGAAGACCTAGTACTGATATCCAGTATCAACATAAAGATATTATCACCTCCTGATATTATGGATGGCATCTATAAGCCCATCTCCAGTTATTCCAAGTGGCATCTTCAAGCCCACTTAAGCATATACAACTAATAATTCAGTGTTACTTTACGCACCGGCGAGTGCAAGTTTTTGGGCTTTTGTGTTCAATCCCCTTCAACCTTCCAGGTCACGAATGGCACATATGCCAATCTAACCCCTCAGGTTTCAGAAAATTGAACAGGGGCAGCTGTTGCATCCCAAAATTTGCCCTCACCTAGATAAGACATTGTGTACTGAGGTGTCCCAAGAGGTTCACAAGGTTCACAAGGTATCTCAAGAGGTTCACAAGATTCACAAGGTTCACAATTAGTCAGAAAGTTTGACAATCCCCTCAGAAAATGCATCCTCCTAAGCAATGCATCTTAAACTAGGGTTTTGGATTTCATCAGGCTAAATGGACTTCCAAGGCTTAAAGTGAGCTTCATAGCATCCTATATGTCTTCAAGAATCCCTATGTCAAGTTTCAAGGCTTTCCCAAAAAGTTTGCTCAGTCAGATGATCAGATGTGCAAAAATCAGTCAAAGCAGTTAAAAAGTCAAACTGAGGTCAACTGTGGTCTAACCAAAGTCAAACTTCATGATTTTTTGCCAACATCAAGTATATGAAGTAAAATTAATCATTTGATCAAGGTTTGATCATGATTCATCAAGGAGATTTCAGATCATCAAGAATCAGGAGTTTCTAAATTAGGGTTTTCATAGGAAAAGTCAACTGAACTTTGACCAGCCATAACTTTCACATGCTTCATCAAATTTTTTTCATCCAAAGCTAATTTTGAAGGAAATTGAATTATCTACAACTTTGCGTCTTACAAGCCAAGCCCAAAAATGCTTCATTTGGAAGGTATGAGCTAAGACATTATAGGTCATTTTAAAAGTCAACAAAAAGTCAACATCTTCCAAAGGGCATAACTTGAGAATGGTAAAGGATATGGACATGAGACCAAAGAGGTTGGTTAGAGGACTCTCTAAGCTTTCCAAAATGTCCAAGAACACCTTCATAGCCTTAAAATTGAAGGATTTGTGCCTATGCAAAGTTGGGAAATTTTTGAGAGGTTTATGAAGCAAATGGGACCTTAGAACCAAATTTCTCCAAATGGGCTTGCATTTTTATGACCGAATCACTACCATGACATCATGCACGAATTAAAAATCATTTTTTCAAATTTTTATTGATTTTATTTTATTTATTATGATTTTATACATTAAAAATCATTTTAAATCAAAATAAAATATAAAAGTCTCAATATTTGATATGATTTTTGTTCTAGAAAGTCATAAACACCAATTAAAGATGATTGAGATCATATAAAATCAGATCAACCAAAATAGCAAGGAGATATTAGATTTTTCTTCATATTTGGGTCATATCTTTCTTTATGATGAAGCTATCCAAAAATCCAAAGAAGAGATTGGTTTTTTTGACCTAATTTGCTTCTACTATATGTAGACAAGTGATCACAAGCATAAACACAAATTTTGCAGCTCCAAGAACACCAAACCGATTTTAAAAAAAAGCAAGAAAAGTGAGATTCAGATTTTTTGATTTAAGGTGTTTACAAAAGGTTTATGATATAATGGCATGGGTTCATTCCTTATTAGCTAAGCTTGCGCAGCCCAGTGGTCCATCCTCTTGCTGATAATGGGGAGGTCCTGGGTTCAAATCCAGGCCTCCCCCCATTTTTTTTAAAACTTGTTTTTTGTTTTGTTTTGTTATTTTATTAATTGTTTTAATTATATATGTTTTAATTAATTAATTTGTTTTATATTAAAGTTATAAACTCTATTCAATATGTTAATCAAAATTATATTTTTATAAATATCATAATACATTTTATAAATAATTTTGTATATAATTTTATTATTTATAATTTGTAAATAATTTATGTAAATTTATATTAATTGTCTAAAACATAAACCCTAATTTTTCTTAAATAAAAATCTAAACCCTAATTTTTTTCAAAACCCTAATTTCTAACCCTAAATATTTTATTAACCCTAATTTTTATTAACTTTAACATTTAATTTAATTAATTTTTGTTCTAAACTATAATTAAATAATTAATCATTTTTTATTATAAGTAATTATTATTTGTTTATTATTATAATTATTCTATTTTCTAATTTTTTACTAACCCTTTTATTATTATTATTATTTCATTATTACTAACCATTTAAATTATTGCTTATTTATTTTCTCGTTATTATTATTTTTTTCGATTATATTGTAACTATCCCAAAGCTTTGTAATAGTTTAGGTTTATAGTCTCGCTTTATTTTTATTGTAAATATATTAATTGTATGGTTAGTAACTATAGGGTGTGCATAATATGTTTGTGATTAAAATTGACTTAGAATAACTAATTAAATAAGATAAATATTTGAATATGAACACTCACACACGTAAGTCGATCTTTGATCGCCATCTTGCACTTTCTAGGGTTACCTCTCATGTTGCCTATCTCTAAGGTCAAGTAAGGTGTCTTAAGCAAAGTCCCTTCATAAATATCATCAAGTCCCTTCAGTTTAAAAGATCAAGTCCCTTCGAGGTTGCCTACGATAAATGATCTTGTCCCTTCAAATAACAGATGATAAGTCCCTACAAATTGCTAAAGACACCTTACAGTTGCCTATATTCAGATGTCCCTATACATGTCCCTTCTCACATCAAAGGTAATGACTACCTATTCCTTAATAATAGGGCTAGTCTTACCATTGAAAGAACATATAAGAACAGTAAATATTTGATATAGGGTAGGTTCCTCTTAATTACTTGCTCACACATTTCAAAATCCATTTTACACTTCACATTTCAAACAAATTTTCAAAACAAAGTCTTTATATACATCTATACGAGGATCATTATAAAGTACTTAGAAAAGTTTTAATCACACACTACATCTTTCTCAAAACAATTTAAAGTGAGCGAAGTAACTAAGAGCCTATGGATAACCATGGATATAAAGGGTGCTAACACCTTCCCTTTGTATAACCTACCCCCCGAACTCAAAATCTTTTTAAGGTCTTTCCTGTTCTTTTATGTCATTTCCTTTTGGATAAAATAAAAGTCGGTGGCGACTCTTTCTATCCGCAACATTTAACTAAAGTCAGTTCTCCCACCGTGTTACACCATGTCTGAACCGTGTTTCATATTCCCGCACCAGACCGAAATGGAATGGGAAAGAATATAAAGCCACTCTATCCTATGTGTCACTCAGGCTCCCGGTGTGGAACCTTACTCACTCAATATCCCTCCCACCAAGGCAAATCAAAGATCCAGCACAATGATATGATGATAACAGTATGAAATGCATATAAACTGTAAATGAAAGCAGTAAATAAAGCTGTACAGAAAGCAATAAATAAAGAAATAAACAACAAGCACAAGTAGCACATAACACCCCCCATAAACACAAATCAAACAAGCGCTAGGAGAAACCCACAAAAAGAACCAGAAGCCCTGGTTGCAAGATAAGTTCCCAGCAGAGTCGCCAAGCTATCGCTCCCCCGAAAAGACACTAGGTCCCCAAGGTACAGACGTGAACGGTCGGCGAAAAGAGAAAGGGTGAAATGAAGTGAATAGAGTTACCAGCTAGGCATTTTTATCCCAAAGGAAAGGTAATGCTGCATAAACCTAGAAAATGATGGATAAGACGGTTGCGAACCAGAGAAACTGAGAAAGGGGGTTGGTTACAACCTGGGAAGGTATTAGCACCCAGATTGTCTGTCGTACTCGACGGGATCCACGCTTACAAGAATGTGTTTAAAAGGGGTAGTGTATGTGCTATCTGTGTGCAAAAGCTAAGAAAAGAATATATAGATGTTAGTGCAAAAAGGAGTGAAATGCTCAAGAACTAAGGCTTAGAAAAGAATGCTGAAAGAGGGGGAAGACAAGGAGAATTTTGTTCGATAACTGTTAAGTTATGCCTACGTATCCTCTCGTGAAATGAGGAAGTCAGAACACCGTAGTTCGACTCAAAGAGACTGAAAATAAATTGACTATGAACTGCCTGCCTGCCTATGCTCAAGTGTATGAATCGTCTGGCTCGAGTGCTAACTGTCTTGCATTAGACGGAAGAAGCAAGTTCTCGTTTATGAATGAGTGTGATAAGAAGAGAATCCCGAAGGAGACGATTATTGTTTGTTTTTGTGTTTTCATTTTTTTTTACTGTTTTTGGTGTTTTTGCATAAGTTAATGAGCTTAAGCCTAAATCAAGGGCTTGTAAACTCATTATATCCTCCCTGATTAGGGATAATGAGCCTACTTAAGTATGAGGTAAGCACCTCAACTTAATTACCTTAATGATGTAGGATCAAGATCATTAACCTACTTGTGATTAATTAGATGTTTTTGTTTTTTTGTTTAGTGTTAAGTAATGAGTTTAATCTTTAATCACATATTAATGAACTCATTACACCATCCTAATAGAAGGATAATAGATGAGAACACTTAAGCTGAGGAAGATACCTCAACTTAATCCATGGTTAGGGACTAAATTCATTATATTACAAGCCTTTATTAAATGGATTTTAATTAAAGGATGAGATTAAGAAGTGGATTTTATGGTTTGTAAGACAACTTGAGGAGGACTTGTCCATTAAACACTAGGGTTAGTCCCTCTTAACCATAAGGAAGAGTTAGAACCCTAATGTAAGGCCCAAGTTACAAGATAAAGTCTTGATGATTATTAAGTTATTTGATTAAGAGGTTTAAACAAATTAAAGGTTTAACACTTAGGATTAAAGTTATACACTCCATCCTAAGAGAAGGATGCATGCATAACCCCAATTCGAAAGTCCTAAAACTTTAAGAGTTTAGTCTCTGATTATTGAGATGAGAAGAGAGACTCAAGGAGACTCAAAGGTAAAAAGCTAAGGGGTAACTAATTACAAACCTAATCATTATCATTCTTGGATATCCTATGGTTTGTGGGGCTTAAGAAAGATCTTCAAGGGAGCCACCAATGGAAGAAGCAAATTAAAGGAGGAGGAAGCAGAAGAATAAGTTACTTACTTCCTAAGAAGATAAGTAACTTAAAGGAAGAAAGTGAGAGATATGGAACACAAGTGAATCCAATTCACTTCAAAGACAAGTTAAAATGCACATGAATGAGATAAGAAGGAGTGAGAAGTGAAGGCAAATCCACCTCTCACAATGACTTACCAAAAGTTCCTGAAATGGTTAGTATGAATGCATAAGGTATAAAGCATAAAGAAATGAATTGAAATGAGATGAAATGAGATGCAAAGACCAAAGTAAGAAGTTTTTAAGCAATGAAAATGACATATGAGATGATGCAATGTCATACAATGTGCATATGAATGATCATACAAAGATGGGATGTCATGAAAGCATGCTTAAAAGCTTGAAAACACATGGATGTTTATGAAATGAAATGAATGAAAGTCATGGAAAATGAATAAAGAAATGATCATGCAATTTTCTAACATGTCCTAAGATGTCTAAGATGACATATGAATGCTTGAGATGCCATGGCAAGTTCATGTGATGATGAATATGTAAGATGGATGCACATGAACATGAGAAATTAGGGTTTTATGAACAAGTGAGATGCAAATGAACAAAACAGAAGCATGAAACATGATAAAAAATTGAAATCAAGCTCAAACAAACCCTAATCCCATATTAGGTCACACCCCAAAAGAGAAGGTCAGAAGCCTAACCTATCAAAAGTTATGATTTTCCTAAGTTTTTTAGGGTTGTAGGGTGATTCAAAAGGAAAAATGCAAATCAATTTGAAAATGCAAGATAAATTCATGAGGAAAATGACCTATAAACTACATGCAATATGTAACACAATGCAAAAAGAATCAAGTTCAAACTCTTTTTGGTTAGGCAGAAATGATTTTTCAAAGTTAGGGTTTATAAATGTGATTTTAATGACCCTTAATTCAAAGAAAATTGGTAAACTATGATCAAACCTAAAAAGAAATTTGTGTGAAGAGTTTGAAAATGTTTCTAAATGCTTTGGAATGGTTCATGATTGTTTTGTGATTGTTAGAAACCTAAATGTAATTTTAATTAATTAAAATACTTTAATTAATTAAAAATAACATTTAAATATTTTAAAAATACTTTTTTAATGCAAAAAATAAAAAATTATTTTTGGATTGGGGAAAATATTTAAAGTCAGAATGCAAAAGGAAATATTTTTGTGATGAATTTTGGTATTTTAAATTAATTATGCAAAAGAAATGAAAATAAAAATGAAAATAAATGAATAAAGAGAGAAGTCAACTGATCCAGTGGCCCAGGTTCAAAGGCTGGTTGACTGCGCGCGTGAATGTGAGGTCAGGATTGAATCTGGGTTGATTAATTGATTAATTTAATTAATTACGAATTAGGGTTAAGTGAGTGAATCAGGACCATTCAAACACGCGGCAAACAAACTCCAAGGGTCCAAATTTAAACTGACACGCTAACCCTAATTAATTAACCTAATGACTTTCAGGTGACCGGAGCAAGTTCCGATCATCTTCTCCGGCAGACTATTCATCCTAACTTCTTCCCTAGGTCAAATTAAACCCTCTAACTTTCCAGAAATGATCCCCTAACCTCTCTAAGCAAGAATCCATCATCAAACAACATTTATCATTCACAAAAATCATGATTTGAAGCAAAATGGAAAAACATTCAAAACTTTTAGAAGTTCAATACATGCTTGTTTCTCAACCATTTTCAAAAATAAACATATCAGGATGATCAACTAAACATGTAGAATCATTTAGAAACTTAAAACAAGAGTTCTGGAAAAATGTTCTTCATGACTACCTGAGTTGAAGCTTTGCAAACTGGAGCTTTCTGACCTCTTCCTTTGTGCAAAATGCCTCCAATGATCTCTTTGATGCTTCTGGAAAGCTTGAATGGAGTTTAAATGGCCTCCTTTGTGAGTTTCAGTTCTGAGGAGTGAGAAATCGTGTTAGTGTTGTGGGGTGTTTCAGACTATGGTGAGGGGTGGGAAATGATCCTTGGGTGTTTTTGAGTTGATTGGTGGAAGAGTTTGTGGTTTTTGCTGGTTGTGTTATGAAAATTGAAGAGAGGAAAGTGTGAAGTGATTTTTGTGCAATCTGAACTTGTGAGAGGTTTTAGGCTTGTGTGTTATGATGTTTGAGGTCCATGAGGTTCACATAAGTCATGCTGATTGGTTTAGAGAGTTGGTGTGGCATAGTTTGATTGGTATGGGCCAAAATGCAAAAAGTCAAGGTTATGTGTACTTGAAGCATGGCACGGGTCAGAGGTGTTTTCATGGGGTGTCTGGCCTCATCTTGCATCAAGGATGGCCTTTGGATCAAAGTTATGCAGCTGGAAGGCTTGGATGGAGAGTTCTCATGGTTTATGCAAGTTTCCCTCTTTGATGTTTCTTGTGATTCAAGCCATGGAATGCTTCAATTCTTGGGCCAATTTTGATCCTTTGAAGTTTCCTTGACATTTTGTAACATATTTGTGCACATTAGAAGTCATTTAGAGGCTTGAACATGCAAAAATGTAAAATCCCTCTTTGACATGAAACTTGAAATTATGTGATTTTTGCCAACTTTGAAAGGCCATATCTTGAGTTCTAGGATGAATCAAGACATGTTCTTGTACTTTTTGAAAAGGTAAAGACCTAATCTACAACTTTCATGCCTAATAATTTTTCATTTGAAGCATTTTTGGTCATGAAAGAGGAGGTTGAAAATCTTTCCCAAAATGGAAAGTTTGCATTTCAAGTCATTTCCAAAAATGGCAAGTTTGCAATTGGCTCAAAATTATCAAATCTTGTGAACTTCCAACCACTTCTAAGATCAACTAAAGATCATTGAACTTCAATTTTATGAAAATACCCCTTTGGTTCCATTGTTGGGGGCCTCAGATGCCCTGATTTTGACTTAACTTGCTCAGGAAGTTACCTAGTAAACATATGACTTCCACAATGAGTTTCTTCATCAAACTTGGTACACATGATCCTTATAACATATTAAGAACATTAGAAACAAGAATGACCCAAAAATTTGGAGTTAAGGCCTCTGAAACCAAAACCCTAATTTTGGTCATTTGTGTAGTGAAAACCCTAGCTCTGCTTCCATGCCTTTGCCAATTCTTGTGATCTCTTAACTATCATGAACTTTGAGGAGCATAATATGATGATAGAACACACATGGACCCTATTGGAAAGCTTTAAGACCTTTGGGATGGCTCATATGGATTCTTGGATTGCTCAGATTACAAACCCTAGATGCAGATGAACTTGAACTATGCAGTGAAACAAAAATGCAATATGAGATGTAATGCTTATGTTAAAACAAAAAATGAAAGATCACAAGCCATGGTGTGATAAATAGTGAGGGAAAATTTGGGGTGTTTACAACACACACCAATCTTTGTTTGATTTCGGTGCTTGTTTCGAAGATAACGTTCAATCGTGAATTAGAGTATCAGATTGGGTTTAGAGTGTGTGGGTTTTCCTTGGAAAAATCTGAAGGGTTTTCTCCTCCAAGATCATTGAAGATTTGGGGGTTTTGAACACATCTATCGTTCATAGATTCAGCCGAGTGAGGTAGATTGAAGATCAAGTGGATTGTTCTCTCATATCACGGTAGACGGAGGATTGCGAAGGTCTTTGTGGGTTCACAGGTGTTGGAAAAACTCAGTCGTGCTTAAAGTTTGGAGAATCATGAATTATTGCAAGAAGGGAGAAATTAATCGGAGGCTTTCTCGACATGCGTGGAAGACTTGATTCTACTTTGGATCAAGGGACAAGAAGAAGATTTAACAACATATTCAACGTGGTTTGGTTTGTTGGTTCATTTATTTCTCTTCTTGTAAGACAATTGCGATTTAATAAAATTGCCCAATTCAATTTTGAATTGGGGGCAGGGTACTTCGAGTGAGGACGACGAAGGAACTGCATCAACAAATTCCTTGTGTTCTTTTTCATTTCTCGCATTTTACTTTTATTCATATTGATATTGTGTGCTTGAAAATTCGGGTGTATCAAATTAGTGCATTCAAAGTGTTTGATAAATTGTTACACTCAAAAGTGATAACTAGAGTGGGTAAAATTCTGCACTATTTGATACAACAAAATTGTCCTTGGTGTGTGACTCCAAGTGTTTGGTAAAAAGCCTAACCACACAAAATCAATTTGATTGTGCTAAATTTTTCTCCAAACATTGTTAAGAATAGTTTTATCAAGTGCTGAATTATCAAATGAGTCATTTGTGCAATATTAATTCTTCTAGTCATCATTTCATTCCAATTGGGTTTTACGCATATCTGATCTCCGGTGACTTCTAATTTGAACTAGACGATTTTCCGGGAAACTTCTGCAATACTTTTTCAACTTAATTTTGAAAAGTAAATTTTAAAAAGGGATCTATTCAACCCCCTTCTAGATCCGCACTATCGTCTAACAAGTGGTATCAAGAGCACCGGTTCATCTAGTGCTTCACATACAACTTATTGGAAAATGGACAACGATCGAACGGGGGCATATAATAGAGCTCCAGTTTTTACCGGAGAAAACTATAGTCACTAGAAAGATTGTATGCGCATCCATATCAACTCTGTTGATAGAAAATTTTGGAAAGATATTCAAGAAGGCCCCTTTCAAATAACCATGGCCGGACCGGATAATATCCAAATTGAAAAACCGGAAGCACAATGGGATGATAATGATGAAAAGAAATATAGCTACGATTGGAAAGCTCGAAACATACTCATAGCTTCCTTGGGAGCGGATGAATACTTTCGAGTTTCTCATCACACATCGGCTAAAGCTATGCGGGAAGCCTTACAAGTTTCCCATGAAGGAACCGATGATGTTAAGCTTGCTCGAATTAATACTCTACAACAAGAGTTCGATCGATTTCACATGAGCCAAGGGGAAAACGTTGGTGAAATGGGAAAAAGATTTTCTCACTTGACAAATCGATTAAATTCTCTTGGTAAAACTACTCCTAATGATGTATCAACTAACAAGATTTTGAGATGTCTTACTAGGAAATGGTTTCCAAAAGTTACGGCAATCAAAGAACCAATGATGTAAGAACTTTGGATCTAACTACACTCATTGGAAAACTACAAGAGCACGAACAAGAGCTCTTAAACTTAAATGAGCATGAAGACAAAGAAAAGAAAGAAAAGATCGAGAAAAATAAAGATCATGAGAAGAAGAAGAAGTCTATTGCATTAAAAGTTTCTTCCTCAAAATCCTCCACCAATAAAGATAGTGGGAGTGATTCAAGTGATGATGAAGACGAATCAAACGAAGATATGGGCTTGTTCGTAAGAAGATACAATCGGTATCTCAAAAAGAATGATATTTCCCATTCAGACAATTGTCTCATCAACTATCGAAGAAAATCTAATCCTTCCAAGCAAGAGTTTGTTAAAAGTACTAAAGGCAAGGGATCTTGTTACAACTGTGGAAAACTGGGACATTACAAACCGGATTGCCCTATGTTAAAGAAAGACAAGGCAAAAGACAAATATCAAAGAAAAGGTAACAAGGCTAGAAGAGCATATATTTCTTGGGAAATCGATAATGAGTCGTCTAGCAAAGATACCTCAAGCGATGAGGAAGAGAGAGTAAATCTTTGCCTCATGGCTCATAAGAAAGGAAAGAAAGAGGTAAGACATGCTAAATATGATTATGCTGAAAAATTTTCTTATAATAATTTGCTTAGTACTTTTAATATTCTCCATTAAGAAGCTAAAGAAGCTTTCAAGCGCATTGCATCCGACAAAAGAATTTTTGCACATTTAGAGAAAAAGGTTTCGGATAATGAAAATGCTATGAAAGCTCTTAAGGCATCGATGGTAGAATCTATAGTAGAAGACAAACGAGAATGGTACAACTTTCATAGTTGTGAAACATGTTGGATTTGGCAAAAAGAGGTCAAAACTCTTCAAGCCAAACTAGACAAGTTGTCACAACCAAAAATGACATTCACTATTGATCGTTCAAACTTTAGAGAATCAATGAACAATCCATATCAAAAATATACCTAGGTTGTGAAGGATCAAAATAGTCAATGCAAGTCTAAACCATTCTTGAAATGTCACTATTGTTGCAAGGAAGGTCATACAATTGCCAAATGTCGTTTTAGGAGATACTTGGTCCCTAAAGGCATTTGTCAATGGCTGCCTAAAAGCAACAAAATTTTCACTCACACTCTAGGACCCAATGAAAATTGGGTACCTTTCTCTCTTGTCTAATCATATAGGTGGAGTGTCTTAAGACTATGGAGAAACGATGGTTTCTTGATAGTGGATGCTCAAGACATATGACAGGTGATATTTCCCTATTCTATGACTTTGTGGCTAAGAAGAAGGGCTTTGTTACCTATGGTGATAACAACAAGGGAGCTATACTCGGCAAAGGTAGTGTAGGTAATCCCTCTTCTACATCTATCTCTAATGTCCTTTTAGTTGAGGGTCTTAAACATAACCTTGTTAGCATTAGTCAATTATGTGATAAGGGATATAATGTCTCATTCTCTAAATAAGGATGCATAATTGAACATAATGAAAACAAAGAGGATGTGTTTAAAGGCTTGAGGGTTAACAATGTTTATATGCTTGATTTGAATTCGATGACCTTGAGTGATCCTAAATGTCTTATTTCCAAAAATGAAGAGTCTTGTCTTTGGCATAGACGTTTAGCTCATATCAACTTTGACTTGCTAAATAAGGTTGTGTCTAAAAACTTAGTAGTCAATTTGCCTAACATAAAGTTCACTAGAGATCATCTTTGTGATGCTTGCCAAATGGGAAAGCAAACTAAGATATCTTTTAAATCAAAAAATTTAGTCTCTACTTCTAGACCTCTTGAACTTCTACACATGGATATTTTTGGTCCTTCTAGAATCAAAAGTATAGGAGGGAACTATTATGGTTTTGTTATTGTTGACGAATACTCTCGATTTTGTTGGACAATCTTCTTAGCTAGTAAAAGTGATACCTTTTCGGCTTTTGAAACTTTTGCCAAATTATCTCAAAATAAACTTGGCACAAAAATTGTAACTATTAGAAGTGACCATGGAGGTGAGTTTGAAAATCATCTCTTTGAATTTTTTTGTGAAAACCATGGCATTGATCATAACTTCTCCGCTCCTAGAACACCACAACAAAATTGTGTTGTGGAGCGTAAAAATCGTGTGTTGGAGGAATTGGGAAGAACTATGATTAATGATAGCGGTCTTCCTAAATATTTTTGGGCCGATGCCATTAGCACCTCTTGCTATGTTTTGAATTGGATCACTATTCGACCTATTCTAAACAAAACGCCCTATGAACTATTAAAAGGAAGAAAGACTAATGTGTCACATCTACATGTTTTTGGTTGCAAATGTTTTGTGCTAAATAATGGAAAAGAAAATCTTGGTAAATTTGATTCAAAGGCGGATGAAAGCATCTTCCTTGGATACTATAATTCAAGCAAATCATATAGAATATTCAATAAAAGGTTGTTTATAGTTGAAGAATATGTACATGTATCTTTTGATGAAACTTATCCGAATGTTGTCGGAAAAGGTAGCGTTGTTATTGGTGTAGGTGCCTCCTCTAGTGAGATTGTTAAAGACATTGATATTTCTCGTGTGGAACCCTTTCCGGATGTTGTTAATAAGGAGCCGGTTGATGTGTCTAGTCTCAAAGATGAAGGTCAAGCATCCTTTCAAAATGATCTACCATTGGAATGGAAGACATCAAAAGATCATCCTATCGATAACATCATTGGAGATATCTCAAAGGGTATCATTACTAGATCAAGACTAAGTAACTTTTGTTTTTATCATGCCTTCATATCTCAAATTGAGCCTAAAAATGCAAAATAAGCTTTAGTTGATGAAAATTGGTTCCTAGACATGCAAGAGGAACTAAATCAATTTAAAAGAAATGAGGTTTGGGACCTTGTTCCACCTCCGCTAGATCATCGAGTAATTGGCACAAAATGGGGTTTTAGGAACAAATTGGATGAAAACAGAACTATTATTCGCAATAAGGACCGTCTTGTTGCTCAAGGGTATAACCAAGAGGAAGGCATAGACTATGAGGAAACTTATGCTCTTGTTGCCCGCCTTGAAGCTATACGCCTTTTACTTGCATTTGCTTGTTCACAAAACTTCAAATTATATCAAATGGATATTAAGAGTGCCTTCCTTAACGAATATATAAATGAAGAGGTTTATGTGTGTCAACCTCCTGGATTTGAAAACTTTGAAAAACCAAATCATGTTTACAAACTAAAACGTGCTTTATATGGTCTCAAACAAGCTCCTAGAGCTTGGTATGAGCGTCTAAGAAATTTTTTAATCAATCAAGGGTTTTCAAGAGGAAAGGTTGACACTACTCTCTTTATTAAACGTGAAGGAAAACGTTCTATATTAGTTCAAGTATATGTAGATGATATTATTTTTGGATCTACTAACATGAAGTTGGTCAAAGAATTTTCAAGTTCTATGCAAGGTGAGTTTGAGATGAGTATGATGGGGGAGCTAAATTTCTTCCTCGGACTTCAAATTAGACAACTTGAAGATGGAACCTTCATAAGTCAGACTAAATATTGCAATGAGTTGCTCAAAAAGTTTGATATGACAAACTCCAAGTCTATTGATACACCAATGCCTACGGCGGCAAGTCTTGATCGTGATGAAAAGGGTAAGGATGTAGATATAAAAAGGTATCGAGGTATGATCGGATCTCTTCTTTATCTTACCGCATCGCATCCAGATATTATGTTTAGTGTATGTATGTGTGCTAGGTTTCAATCTTGCCCTAAGGAATCACATTTAAAATCAGTTAAACACATACCTAGGTATCTTTGTGGTACGTCTAAGTTTGGTTTATGGTATCCTAAGGGTAATGATTGCTCTTTGGTAGGTTTTCTGACTCCAACTTTGCCGGTTGCAAAGTGGATAGGAAAAGCACTAGTCGAACTTGTCATTTCTTTTCAAACTCTCTTGTCAGTTGGCATAACAAAAAGCAAGTTTCTGTTGCTTTATCAACTGCAGAGGCGGAGTATATTGCAGCCGGAAATTGTTGTGCCCAAATCCTATGGCTAAAACAACAATTGCTCGACTTCAATATCTCTCTCAAACAAATTCCAATTTTGTGTGACAATACTAGTGCAATTAATCTTACCAAAAATCCTATTCTTCATTCACGCACTAAACATATTGAAATAAGGCATCATTTCCTTAGGGATCATGTAGAGAAAGGTGATGTGGTGTTTGAGCATGTTGATAGTATAAATCAACTAGCCGATATTTTTACAAAACCACTAGCTACCGATCCTTTCTTCTTTATCTGTAGGGAACTTGGTGTTCTTGACATCTCGGATAGATCTTAGTAATCATTGCTTTGTTTCTATATTATTCTTTGATTCAACTTCTCTTGTCTCTAACATCTTGTTGTATAGTGTTATAGTTCATCTATTTCTCATATACTCGAGGTAATATCCTTCTCTACTTTGTTATCTCTATTCATTCTTGATATATAAATAGTAAAAGTGTGTTGCATTGCTTATGTTTGTATATTTATCTATTTCTTCTATTCTCTTGGATTATGAGTGATTGTTTGTCAAATAATTAGCATAAATGATGTTATTTTCATGTTTTGAGGTGTTTTAAGTGGTTTTTGGTGGAATTATTTTGTTAAAAACTGTCAGGTCCCAACAGGATGACTCATGAGTCGGCTCATGGAACCTTATGAGTCGACCTCTCTGTTTCTTTGAGCCGACTCATTTCAAATTCAAATTGAGTCGACTCATTTTTTAATTTGAGCCGACTCATTGTCGTCTCAACTGACGTGTGACTGTCTTGAAAAGACACGCCGCCTGCCATTACCTCTCCATAGGTCGACACATCAATGCTTCCATCCACTTTTGACTTTCAATTTATGATTTCTTTATTGATTTCTTCATAAAAACTCATTATCATTTCATTTTATCATTACCAACATATAATATTTTCATATTATCTCAAGTTTCTCTCTTCAACCTCAAACCCTAAAATCCTCTCTCAAAGCTTCATATTTCTCAACAATGGCTTCAAGACCTACAAGTAAAAGGTCCCGTGGCTCTTCTTCTCAATCATCACTCCCTGTCAGTGCTTTGTCTCTTCTTCCATCTGACTTGGTTGAGGATCACAACAAGAGATTCAAGAACATGAAGGTTGTTCCTCAATATGTATACTCAAGAACAACAGCTACTCAAATGCACATTCCCCACATTATTGAACTGATGGACTTCCAAGGTATAAATTCCTTTTTATCCTGTCATGTCGACTATAATGAGGATTTGGTTAAGATGTTCTATGCGAGTCTGGTTGGTACTTTTAAGGGTTTCGAATTCAACTTCCGTATGGGCTCTAGAATGTTTGCGGTTAATGCTCAAGTGTGGAAAGATTTGTTTCACATTGATCCTGAGGAAGCTAGTATCTTGATGACCGATACATCTCAAGTGGAGAATTACACCTTTCGTTTTGAACTAAATGGTATGCTTAAAGAACCTTTTGTTAATTCCGACTTATTTCCGAATACCACTACTACTGGAAAAGTTAAGCCGGTGGATCGTATCCTTCATTGGATTGTTGCCTACAACTTACGTCCAAAGAAAGGTGGCTTCTCTCGTATTGATATGAGTGAAGTTAATTTGGTATATATTCTTCGGAACAAGGTCAAAGTCAACTGGCCTCATTATTTTGCGAGTCGTATTTTTGCCTTAAAGGAAAAGAAAGGCGTTGCTCTTGCATATCCTTCCATCATTCAGAAGATCATCGACAAAGCTGAGATTGTTGGTTTTGATGTACCTTTGGTGTCCGTTCCAGACACAAATTGGTTTCAGCAAAAGACCCTAAGTCTTATGGGTCACATATGAGACTCTCAAGAAAGACGGTATTGGTATGTGGGAAGAATTGATCAAAATCAACCGATAGAAGACAATTCTGATGGGGATGATCTTGGAGACTAAAATGAACCAAATGAGGTTCCTAATGAAGACTTGCCCGCTGACAATGTAGAGTGGCATGGCATACCATCAAATGATTCCTATGAAAATCAAGGATGGGGTGAATGACAACACACCGAGTGGACAAACACTACTACTCGCTTTGCTCCTCCATCTCCTCCTCCGTCTCAACCGCAACAAGATGATCCTTCCAGAATCATGGCTATACTCCAAAATATGCAACTTCAACAGCAAGCTTACTACACAACTCAGACTGAGAGATACACGGAGATAGAGCGGCGTTTAAATGAGCAAGATACCGCTTTTGCCGATTATGTGTCCATTCAAGACACTCGGTACACTGCGCTGCAGGATCATTTGGTTGCTCAGGACACTGCCTTCAACTCTCTCAACAATCGTTTTCTTCAGTTTACGGAAACCGACATGGATGACTCACAACCCATGACTTATCGTCGCCGTTACCCTTCCACTAGGGATCGTAATCCACACCTTTGAGAGAATCATTGCATAATATGTACTTGTGATGATTATGAATGTTTTTTATGTTTTGTTTGTATGAACTCCTATTTCTCTTTAATTCAATTGTTTTGTTTATTCTCACTATCTTTACTCTCTTTTCCAAATTGTGTGTTTGTGAATGCATGTTTCTATTGCAATTGGTTTCTCATTTGACCTTTGGTTTTAAATGTTATTTCCATTGGTAGATTAACTCATATGTTTCATCTTCTTTTTGATTATGTCAAAGGGGGAGATGATATTGATATTGATGTATATAAGATCGGGTCACATAATTAGGGGGAGCTTTCCACCAACATATGGCGATTGATTCATCAAGTTTTTTCCATCATCAAAAAGGGGGAGTTTATATGACATAGCATGATTTTAATGTGTCAAAAACTTGGCATGATTGAAAGCTTAACTGGTTCTCTATGAAAAAGTAAGAATTGGAAAATTTTGAAAAATGAACTGAATGAGCCGACTCAAATTCATCAATGAGCCGACTCATTCAGTGTTAAATTGGTGGCAAATGCACGAGTCCAAACAGGATGCCTGATGCATCAATTTTGGTCGACTCATGGGTATGAATGAGCCGACTCATCAAGAAGTCTTTTATTCTCATTTTCCACGGGTCTTAACAGGCTGCCTCTCTGTTTATTTTGGTCGGCTCATCTGTTATTTTGAGCCAGCTCATTTAATGATTTGAGTCGGCTCATTACTGTGCTGACTCATTTTTTCATTTAATTTTTCCCTCTCTTATGTTTCTTTATCTAACCAATATAAATAGCTGTTTATTTCATTTGAGAAGGTGAACAAGGAAAGTGAAAGATATACACATAGCTCTCTTCATCTTCTTCATTATTGCATCAATCAACAATCACACACAACAATCTTTGTTTGATTTCGGTGTTTGTTTCAAAGAAAACGTTCAATTGTGAATTAGAGTTTCATATTGGGTTTAGAGTGTGTGGTTTTCCTTGGAAAAATCTGAAGGGTTTTCTCCTCCAAGATCATTGAAGATTTGGGGGTTTTGCACACAGCGATCGTTTGTAGATTCAGCCGAGTGAGGTAGATTGAAGATCAAGTGGATCGTTCTCTTATATCACGGTAGACGGAGGATTGCGAAGGTCTTTGTGGGTTCACAAGTGTTGGAGAAACTCAGCCGTGCTCAAAGTTTGGAGAATCGTGAATTCTTGCAAGAAGGGAGCAATTAATCGGAGGCTTACTCGACACGCGTGGAAGACTTGATTCTACTTTGGATCAAGGGACAAGAAGAAGATTTGACAGCATATTCAACGTGGTTTGGTTTGTTGGTTCATTTATTTCTCTTCTTGTAAAACAATTGCGATTTAATAAAACTTCCCAATTCAATTTCGAATTGGGGGCAGAGTACTTCGAGCGAGGACGACGAAGGAACTGCCTCAACAAATTCCTTGTGTTCTTTTCATTTCTCGCATTTCACTTTTATTCATATTGATATTATGTGCTTGAAAATTCTGGTGTATCAAATTAGTGCATTCAAAGTGTTTGATAAATTGTTACACTCAAAAGTGATAACTAGAGTGGGTAAAATTCTGCACTATTTGATACAACAAAATTGTCCTTGGTGTGCGCACTCCAAGTGTTTGGTAAAAAGCCTAACCACACAAAATCAATTTGATTGTGCTTAATTTCTTCTCCAATCATTGTTAAGAATAGTTTTATCAAGTGCTGAATTATCAAATGAATCATTTGTGCAATATTAATTCTTCTAGTCATCATTTCATTCCAATTGGGTTTTACGCATATCCGATCTCCAGTGACTTCTAATTTGAACTAGACAATTTTCTGGGAAACTTCCGCAATACTTTTTCTACTTAATTTTGAAAAGTAAATTTTAAAAAGGGATCCATTCAACCCCCTTCTAGATCCGCGCTATCGTCTAACACTATATTCACTATTAGAACATCCTCAAAGTCTTATTTCACTAATATAATCCTACATTAGAAGAATGAGTCAACTCCACCTTAAAACGGACAAAAAATCACATTTACAGTGGCCTGACATGGCCTCCCGTGTCCCCTGACACGACCCGTTGTAACACCCCAAATTTGCCCTCTCCTGTTTAGCACCATCATCATATCATAATCATCATCATTATGTCATGTCCTTAGCATATTGCACAGAAAAATGAGGCATATCACTTGCATGTTCTAGCATAAGGCATATGATCAATCATCGGGGAAATTCAAAGCTCACAAGGCATGTTACAAGGTTGACATCAGGGTCAATGGTTTAAAAAGGATTGAGGATCAAAATCAGATCAAAACGGTTGGCGCTGGGGTATTCCTAAGGTTTCCCACCAAAAGGAGGTAAAATTCAAAATTCATTGGCGTTAACCGGTTAACAGATTGGTTAACCGGTTAACGACTGCGAATTTTGAATTCCAGCAGCATTTTTCAGCATGTGTTTGGCTCCAATTTTTGAAGTTTATGATTTTTATTCATTTTTGAATTAATTGGAAATTAAAAAAGAAGGATCTAGAGCACTTATCCAAGCCTAATCCCATTGCTAAATCCTAATCTCTTTGCCAAACCATAATTTTGGATCCCAAGCCTAATTTTTGGGCCCCAAACCTAAACCATATTTAATCCATTTTCCTCCAAACCAAGGGAGAACTCTCTCACAATTTTTCATTTCCATTCTGAATTTTCACCCTTCTCTCTCACAATTCTCTCACTTTTTCTCTCCCAATTTTCCAAATCACTCAAAGTTCCTCTTTGAAGATCACATAACCTTGCCTTAAGGTGTGTAGATCTTGGAACTAGACCTCCATCCTTAGCTTCATTGCATCTTTTTGCTGGTTTAATTGGTGATTCAGATCTGGTTTGGGATCTAGAAGTGCTTTTGGATCCAAAATTCTTCATCAAGACCTTGTTCTTGCATTTATTTTGCATGGAGTATGAAGCTTAGCACCAGATCTTCAATGTTTTCCGCGAGATCTCTCGTTTTCAGCTCGATCAACAATTACCAAAGCATACCTCATCTTTGTAGGTTGGTTAATTTCAGATCTAGCTCTGTTTTAACTTATTTGCATGCTTGTGCTTTAGATCCACCATGTGCTTGTGTATTTGCTTGTGTTGCTTGAATTGATCGATCGAGTTGTGACCGGATCCATGTATTAATGTCCATAAGCTTCATGATGCCATTTAATGTGAATTGATACACTATTTTCATGCTCAATTGATTGCTGGTCTGGTGCGAGATTAATTGGAAAAGCTGGTTTGAACTGATTTTTCTGCAGGAATTGTTGCTGTTTTAACATCGTTAACCGGTTAACGGATTGGTTAACCGGTTAACGCACCTGTTTCTGTGCTGTTTTTCTGCAGGTTTTGACTGGTTAACCGGTTAACGCTTTGGTTAACCGGTTAACACTGAAGTAGTAGGCTATTTTTGAGCTATTTTAGGCTTGTTTGATCCCCTTACTTGTTTTAAATGCCATGGATCATTGTATGATCATTGAATATGCTTGTTTGGGTTGATTTTCTTGCTGGTTGATGCATGCTTCCATGTTCTCGACACGTAAATGCTTGTATGCGCAATATGATATGTTGTTTGATCTTTGCTGATGTGAACTTTGAGCATGCCATTTCCATGATTTTATTGATGAACATGTGCTGGATTTTGCTAACACTTGCAGGGGCTCATGGTAAGAGAAGTGTGGATGTTCATCCACATTTCAACTCTTCTTCCTTTCTCTTGTTCAAGTTGCTTTCTCTTTGTGTTTTGATGTGCCTTATGCCATCATGTGTTGCAACTCTTTTCCTCCCCTTTAGGAGCAACTTATCTCCTTTAGAGGAGTAAGTTGCTTGCTAACTTTTCTCCTCTTATCTTTTGCCCCTCTTTGGTTCTTCTTTTCTCTTAGGATAGTTGAAACCTCACTAACCTTAGGACCACTTTTGCATGACAACTTTAGGTTTAGTCTTCCCCCATTTTAGACTCTTACCTTTTTTTCTCTTTTGGTTTCTTTCTCTTCTCATCTCAAAACAAAATCTAAAACACATTAATAAAGAAAGAAGTGACTTCTTGTGTAATAGCCTTATTCCATGGGGCATAAGTATTCATTCCATCTTGGAATAGTGCATTTGTCTAGCATGATGCATAAGTCGGATCATGGAGTCATCTTCATCAAGAAAAACCCTAAAAAACACTTCTTCATTTTTAATCACTAAAACACTTAATAAATTCAACAAGTTAAGGAAATTAGGCCCTTGCCCTTGGAAACAAGTCTTGGATAAATTCTCCTTACTTGGTGTGCTTGTTCTATTATTCCAACTTGGAATGTAGTGACAAGTACACATTCCATGGAAAAGAGCTTGAGTTCATTCTCTTGTGCCACACCAATAAAAAGCTCTAAAAAACACAAACAAACAATAAGCGTTTTTCCTTCGGGAATTCTTTTCTCATCTCCTTCGCTCCGTCCGCGAACTTGCTTCTTCTTGTCATTTTGCAAGACGGTTACGCACTCGTCGTCCAAGCCTGCATCATCTGAGCATTGACATAGGCAGTTCAAGCCTTAAGACACAAGCAATCTTTTCCACCCCTAGTTAGGGGAGCTACGACATCTCTGATTCTCATGTCTAGATGAGGTACGTAGGCAGCGGGGTAGGGCCCGTTCGAGCACAATCTTTATTTTCCCTACATTTTTCTTCTTTATTTTCTTTCTTTCAATTTCGTTCTCATTCTGGTTTCAGTTTCAATTTTGCAGCAGCTTTCATTTCTTCACCCTTTGAAACAAATTTCTTTGCAAGCGTGGATCCCGTCGGGTACGGCGGACGATCTGGGGTGCTAATACCTTCCCAGGTCGTAGCAGACTCCCGATCTCAGATTCTTTGGTTCGCAGGACCTTTGTCCTTCCTTTTCTTTTCTTCTGGTTTGTGCAACATTACCATTCCCGTTCCTTTGGGATAAAAATGCATGGCTGGCGACTCTATTCTTTCCGCGCCACTTTCGCGTTTGTACTAGGATGGAAATCCGGGAAGCGACAGCTGGCGACTCTGCTGGGGACCCCTAACCAGAGTTAACTCTGGTCCCCCTGAGAGTCAATCCTAGCGCTTGCGTGTTTCTGTTTCTTTAGGTGTTGATTGTTTGTTGTTGTGTGTTTTACTGTTGTTTATTTACAGTTTTATTTATGGCTTTATTTACAACTTTCAGTATTTATTTTCATGCATCATATATATTATATACTGGACTGTCTGGTTGTGCTAGTTTCCTTTTTTCTGTGGGATTGGGAATTATTACTGAGAGATGAGCTCGTAACTGGGGCTCGAGTGCACCCTAGGACTTAGAGTGGACAGTCACTTTGGCTTTATGGCATCTTGCTATGTTGGTAGTAGTGAGTTTCACACCCAGACTTGCGACCGTCTTGGAAGTGTATTATGCCGGTATCTTTCTGGGGTAATACACGACCTCGATAGTTATGTGCATCTGGGGACCGATCATTGAGGACCTTTGTGGAAACATCCCTCTCCAGTGGTGACAGTGGCAGACCATATTTTGTGGCAAACCCATTCGCACCCGAGGGCCCACTTGGGAACTCGCATAGGATGGCCTGGTTCTTTTATAGGTACTCAGTCAAAGCATCTGGTCGTATGATGGTAGTATTGTACCCTTCGGGATGAATGTACTATCGTTTCTCGATTCCAGCGCTTGAAGCTGGGAACTTATAAAGGATGCTTGTTTTTCCCGAACTCACGCTGAGGCCTCCCTAAGTAGTACATAATGCCAAACCAATTCCCTGATTTGGTCATGAGCCATTTCTTGGAAATGGTGAACGTATTATTGCTATTCGCCTTTGAGAGTCCGTGATGTTTGACCCGGAGCATACCCGTGAGATTGGGAGGGGTTTACAGGTTTGCAGGAACCCTTGACCTCATCATACCTCATTGCCAGTACAATTCTATGATTTGATAAGGCTACATGGATTTGGATCTTTGATTTTGGGGCTTATTTGAGACTGAATTCTTGTTCATGAGGCTTTATTTTGTGGATTTTGGTTCTTGGTCGCTTGGGTCCCGTGTTTCGTATCCAGACAGTCCTGGTTGTTGATCTTGTGCCTGCATTGCATTTGCATCGCATCATACTAGCATTAACTGTTTGTGTTTCCATTTCAGGTTAGCATCTATACCCAGTTCTGGTATTCATTGTTTTCTCCAGATGACAGAAGTTCAAGAGATACCAGAAAAAGGAATGTTCATTACACTTTCCCGCAACCCGAAATTGAAAGTATTCAGAAACTGGTAGACTTGATGAGCGACAAGGTTTCAGATGATTTCAGAAGCCAGTAAAGGGAAAGGATTTAATCTGGATTTTCTTATCACAGAAGCCCATGTGTTTGCTTTGGGAGGGAAATGGATTGAGGTCAGTGCGCTGTTAGCATTAATGGTCTACGGGATAAGTCTTTTCCCAAGAGAGAAAGGGTGGATAAGCTTGGAGGCTATCACCTTTTTTATTAAAGGAAACCCGGTGCCTACGTTGTTGGGAGACTTTTACTTCGGTGTCCATCACATAAATGAGAAGAGAAAAGGGTACGTGAATTGTTGTGCTCCATTATTCGCTGAGTGGTTTGCTAAGAAGCTTCCGAAGTCGGGACCGTTCAAAGATCTTAAGCAAGATTGGAAGTGGGCTAGGAGATTGATGGGGTTAACATCTGATGACATAGCCTGGGGATGTAGCAGAAACTTGGTAGGGAAGGAGTTTATTACAAGGTGTGGTGAGTTCCCCTATGTGCCGTTGATAGGTAGAAAAGGAGTGATAAGTCATAACCATGTGCTGTCCAAAAAGTAGTTTGGTTATCCACTGAAGGATCCTACGTTAGATGAAGAAATAGCTAAGACTTTGTATTTTCCAGCTGAAGATAATGAGTTGTTGGTTATTCAAGCATCCCAAGCTTGGGAAACAAAGGTTAGAGAGGGTAAGAAAGAATTCGGGAAGGTAGACCCTAAGACCTATCCCTCTTTTGTTGCTTGGATACAAGGGAGGGTTGATACCTTTTTCTTTCCGTTTTCGGTTGAGGCTCCCCTATATCCAAAGGAGGTACCGATACAAACTACTGTTTCTCTTGAAGATTACAAGAAGTTGGAAGCTCAGTTGCACGAGATTCGGGTAGAGAATTCTGAAATGGCTAGTTTGTACCATCGTGCCAATCATGCTAAGCAAGAAACAGAAGAAAAGCTACAGATGATGCATGCCACTTTAGAAGCTAAAGAAAAGGAGTTTGCTGGGAGAGAAGCTCATTTTCAGAGATTAGGTTTAGCAGAGTCAAAGAGAGAAGCAGAGCATAAGAGTATTATGAAGACTCTCAGAGAAGCTCGTCAGTCCATTACTTGGTTACAGGGCCAAAGAGAACAGGAACAGAAGAAGTACAAGGAAAAGGAAGAGTTCTTTGAAGTGCAGATGGCATTCAAGAAAGAAGAGGTCGAACAAGCCCATAAGATATGAAGGGAAAAGACTCAGCAATTGGAAAAGAGCCAACTAGCCTTGAAGGAAGCAATGAAGGAGATTGCAGATCTTAAGCTGAGAGCAGGCGTCAAGAAGAACTGGACAGAGGTGGTGACTGCAGAAGAGGAACCTGAATTTTCCTTTTAGCCTAGGGTTTTAGTTTATTGTTGATGGTATCCAGACTACCTACAGGCTTGTTGTAGGAGTCTTACTTTATCTTTCTGTCATTTGTGCTGAATTGTAACCCTTTGGGGAATGCTGTTTATGTCTATGACTCTGATTGTTGGTAGTTTGTTCATGTTATACAACGCTTTCCAGTTACCTTTTCTAAATGAGCAAATTTGTTTGTCCTAAGACACCAAGATCTGAATACTCCTCCAAAGAGTTTGAAAAGTCAGTTTCAAAGAAAGGTCATCTGGAGTATTTTTTGTCAAAATACCAGAACTGGGGCATATTAATGCCTAAACATGGAAACATGAATAGTTACATTGCATGCATATAACGTGTTTGTTGTTTTGCAGGTGTTTATCCAATGTTCTAACGTTCATGTCACTTTCAGGCACTATAGCTCCCAAGAAGGTTCAGAGATAGTCAACAGTGCACAGATACCCTACATAGGTGAACAGAGAAAGAGCAATGGATCAGATGCAAGAAGATCTGGCTGACTTAAGGACAAGAATGGACAACTTCATGACCCTTATGGCTGTGATGGGTTAAAATCAAGAGCGTCTGCGCGAAATGGTAGAAAACAATCAAGCCAGGAACAATGGGACAGTAGATGGAGGTAATCGCAACGGGGCTGGCGCCCGCCATGTTGAAATCCCTGTGGTGCAACCAGGGGTCACTATTGTCAATGAGGGAGTGAATAACCTGCAAATGGATGGGCAGGACGAGCAATTCACTTTGCTGGATGAGGTAGAAGGCCAAGGGGTAGACATGAATAGAAGGTTCGAAGAAATGGCGGAGCAGATTCGTGCCATTCAATCTCAGAGTTCTCTAGGATTTGTCATTACTGATTTGGGCTTGGTGCCAGGGGTGAGAATTCCCTACAAGTTCAAGGTTCCTACTTTTGATAAGTACAGCGAAAAAGCTTGCCCGAAAACCCACCTTCAGTCGTTTGTGGGAAGGATTGCTGCGCATACGGATGATGAAAAGCTGTGGATGTACTACTTCCAAGATAGCCTTGTAGGAGCTTCCTTGGAATGGTATATGAAGCTGAGCAGGGTCAATATTCAAAGCTGGAAGGATTTAGCTGAGGCATTTGTAAAGCAGTATCAGTATAATTTGAATATGGCTCCAAACTGTACCCAGTTGCAGACAATGTCTCAAGGTGCTAAAGAAGGGTTCAAAGAGTACGCCCAGAGGTGGCGTCAGCTTGCTGCTCGAGTATAACCTCCCTTGATGGAAAATGAAATGGAAGATATGTTTATGGGAACACTGTAGGGGGTGTTTATCGAGAGACTGGCGTCTTATTCGGCGACGAAGTTCAACGACATCGTGATAGCTGGAGAGAGGGTTGAAACTCTTCTGAAAATGGGGAAGATAGTAGCTCAAGTGGTGTGAGAAAGGCTTTCAGTGGACCTCCAAGAAGAAGGGAGGGTGAGACTAATGATGTGTACGGTCGAGGTCGGGGCCGCGGATACAGAGGATCTTATGAGCAGGTGGGCGCTGTCACCATCCCCACAGGTCCTGTGCAACAGCACCAACGACAGCAACAACTGCAACACAATAACTATCAGCAAAGGCCATATCAACAGAGGCAAGCTCGTCTAGCTAACAGGGTGCTCGAAGCCATCCCAATGACGTACACGACACTACTCCAGAGATTGTTAGAGTTGAACTTGGTTCAGTTGAGGACATTAGCACCACCTCCACCTGGAGAGCTTCCAGTGGGGTATGATGCTAATGTAAGATGCACATTTCATTCAGGAGCTCCCGGGCACTTAACGGAGAAGTGTAGGGCATTGCAGCATAAGGTGCAGGACATGATTGATTCAAAGGCAATTAATTTCACACCGCCTCCAAATGTTACATCAAACCCCATTCTAGATCATGGAGGGGCCAGGATAAATGCTGTTGACGGTGGCGAGAGGTTAGACTTAATCTTGAATGTGAATGAAGTGAAGACTTCGTTGCTAGTTGTGAAAGATAGATTGCTGAAAGGGAAGGTTTTTCCAGGTTGTGATTATGACTGTGAAGTTTGTTTGAATTCGATCAAAGGTTGTGGGGATTTGAAGGTTGGGCTGCAGTGTTTGATTGATGAGGGGTCCCTACAATTCGACAAAGTTGACCACAAAGGCGATTACGTGTCTACAGTGACAATCTATTTTGATCCTGCTGAAGTTTCTACTCGGAGAGAACCGGTGACCATTTATGTTCCCGAAGTGAGTCCAGTGACCATTACTGTTCCGGGACCAGTCCCCTATGCTGATGACAAGGCCATCCCTTGGCACTATGGTTCGGACGTGTACGTAGAAGGCCAGAAAGTGGAAAGTCAAGCAGTGACAATTGACCCGACTGTTGTGAATGTCGGAGGAGTTGGTGGATTTACACGGAGTGGGCGTCTCTTTGCTCCTCAAGCTCTTAGAGGTGATCCTGAAGCTGAAGCTACTACAAAGGCTAAGGGTAAGCAGATAGCAACTGAAGAGGTGACAACTACTGCTGCTAGTCAGGGCACTTTTGAAAAAGAGGTCAAGGAATTCATGAGAATAATTAAGAAAAGCGACTATAAGGTGGTTGAAGAGCTGAATCAGACCTCGTCCAAGATATCCATTTTGTCGTTGCTGATGTGTTCCCAAGCTCATCGTGAGGCTTTGCTAAAAGTTTTACAAATGGCGTATGTACCACAAGAGATAACTGTCAACCAGTTGGAGGCTGTGGTAGGTAGCGTAAACGCCAGCCATGGGTTGGGATTCACAGATAGAGATCTCACTTCGGAGGGACGCAATCATAACAAAGCCTTCATATCACCATGGAGTGTAAGGGTGTTGTTCTATCACACGTCCTGGTAGATACAGGCTCTTCTCTCAATGCGCTTCCTAATAAGGCCCTCATGAAGCTGAATGTTGATGGT
This sequence comes from Lathyrus aphaca, assembly GCA_963966055.1. NCBI lineage: Eukaryota > Viridiplantae > Streptophyta > Magnoliopsida > Fabales > Fabaceae > Lathyrus > Lathyrus aphaca. Next base: position 422,985,950 of record OZ014520.1, read on the forward strand.
ATCGTCTTGCGACCCAGCGATTTAATTGTGAAAGCCTTTGATGGGTCTCGAAGATCTGTGTTTGGGGAGGTGGAGCTACCAGTGAAGATTGGGTCTCAGATATTCAAGAGTACATTCTATGTTATGGATATTCAACCCGCTTATAGCTGCTTGCTGGGACGTCCCTGGATTCACGCTGTTGGCGCAGTAACATCCACGTTGCATCAGAAGTTGAAGTATGTGGTAGACGGCCAGGTTGTTACTGTATGCGGAGAAGAGGATATTTTTGTAAGCCATCTGTCGACCTTCAAGTACGTAGAAATGGAAGGGGAGATCCGTGAGACACTTTGCCAAGCTTTTGAGACGGTCAATGTCAGTAATTTGTCTCCAGCAGTTCAGAACAGCGAGAAGGAAGGGACTCCTATCTAATCCTACAAGCAAGCTAAGGAGGTAGTTCAATCTGGAAATGTCCAGGGTTGGGGCAAGCTGTTAGAAGTGGAAAAGAAGGATGACAAGTTCGGTCTCGGATATCAACCTGGTCAGTCCAGCTGGTCTCACGGCGGTAAGCCCATAACATTCACCAGCGCTGGAATGCAGGACTACAACCATGTTTGTGCAACAGATGCAGAGGGGGACAGTGACTGCGACTTGGATAACTGGATTCACCCATGCGTACCTGGGGAGGAGCTCCGGAACTGGTCTACTGAAGATTTTGTTCAAGTTACTTGGCAGTCAAAGTAATTTTCTTTGTTTCCATTTTATCATACTGCATGTCAAATCCTGCACTTTGCCCAAGGTGCATGGATCCATCTGTAGGGCCACCATATTTTTAATGCATGTACTTTTTTTTCCATGAAATAAAGGACATTTTTCAAGCAAATGGCGTTCTCTTTCTTTCGTTTTAAATTTTTCACAGAAATAAAATGGCAATGTTTTTCTTTCCTGTGTTTTTGTGTGTTTGTGTCTTCTTTGAAAAATCCCGATTCTGAAATAAGCACATCACTTGTGCAGTGTTGATCATTCAGATTCCTGTGACAATGTTCCTGCTATGACTATGCATAACTTCGATAATCCTATCTACCAAGCTGATGAAGGGGTTGAGGAAGACTGTGAACTCCCGGAAGAATTGGTCAGGCTGTTGAAACAAGAGGAAAGGGTCATTCAGCCTCATCAGGAAGAAATAGAGATCATCAACATCGGGACTAAAGATGTAAGGAGAGAGATAAAGATTGGGGCCAGTCTGCAGGCCGAGGTAAAGAGGGGATTGATTGGTATGCTACGTGAATATGTGAATATCTTCGCCTGGTCGTATCAGGAAATGCCAGGGTTGGATACTGACATCGTTGTGCACAAGCTGCCACTAAGGGAACACTGTCCTCCCGTGAAACAAAAGCTGAGAAGAACTATCCCTGATATGGCTATGAAGATCAAGGAGGAAGTTCAGAAGTAGTGGGATGCCGGGTTCCTTGTTGTGACCAGTTACGCACCTTGGGTAGCTAACATTGTGCCGGTACCAAAGAAAGATGGCAAGGTCCGGATGTGTGTTGATTATCGGGACCTAAACAGAGCAAGTCCAAAGGATGACTTTCCATTACCTCACATTGACATGCTGGTAGATAACACCGCTCAGTTCTCGGTATTTTCTTTCATGGAGGGCTTCTCCGGGTATAATCAGATCAAGATGGCACCAGAAGACATGGAGAAAATGACGTTCATTACCCCATGGGGTACATTCTGTTACAAGGTTATGCCCTTTGGATTGAAGAACGCCGAGGCAACATAACAACGGGCTATGGTAACTCTATTCCACAATATAATACACAGAAATTGAGTGCTATGTGGACGACATGATTGCCAAGTCCCGGGACGAAGAAGAGCATCTGGTCAATCTCAAAAAGCTGTTTGATAGGTTGATAAAGTACAGATTGAGGTTGAATCCAAACAAGTGCACATTCGGAGTGCGTTCCGATAAGTTTATGGGTTTCATTGTTAGTCAAAGAGGAATCGAGGTAGATTCTGCAAAAGTAAAAGCAATACAAGATATGCCTGCACCAAAAGCAGAAAAAGAAGTGCATGGGTTTTTAGGGAGATTGAACTACATTTCGCGGTTTATATCTCATCTAACTGCCATATGCGAGCCAATATTCAAATTGTTAAGAAAAGAGCAAACGGTCAGGTGGAATGAGTGTCGCTCCCGAAGATTTGCATCCCGGTACAAGCACGAACGGTCGGCGAAAGGAGGTAATGAAGGTGAAGATGAATAGAGTCGCCAGCTAGGCATTTTTATCCTGAAGGAAAGGTAATGTTGCATAAACCTAGAAAAAAGATGGATAAGACGGTTGCGAACCAAAGAAACTGAGAAAGGGGGTTGGTTACAACCTGGGAAGGTATTAGCACCCAGATTGTCCGTCGTACTCGATGGGATCCACACTTAAAAGATTGTGTTTAAAGGGGTAGTGTATGTGCTATCTGTGTGCAAAAGCTGGGAAAGAAATATACAAGTGTCAGTGAAAAAAGGGTAAATTGCTCAGGAACTGAGGCTTAAAAGAGAATGCTAAAAGAGGGGGAAGACACATAGACTTTTGTTCGATAACTGTTAAGTTATGCCTATGTATCCTCTCGTCTAATGAGGAAGTCAGAACACCGTAGTTCAACCCAAAGAGACTGAAAGATGAATTGACTGTGAACTGCTTACTTGCCTATGCTCAAGTGTATGTCTCGTCTGGCTTGAGTGCTAACTGTCTTGCATTAGACGGAAGAAGCTAGTTCTCGTTTATGAATGAGTGTGATGAGAAAAGTATCCTGAAGGAGACGATTATTGTTTGTTTTTGTGTTTTCAGTCTTTTATTGTTTTTGGTGTTTGTCATAAGTTAATGAGCTTAAGCCTAAATAAAGGGGCTTGTAAACTCATTATATCCTCCCTGATTAGGGATAATGAGAATACTTAAGTATGAGATAAGCATCTCAACTTAATTACCATGATGATGTAGGATTAAGATCATTAACCTACTTGTGATTATTTAGATGTTTTTTTGGGTTTTTGTTTAGTGTTAAGTAATGAGTTTAATCTCTAATCATAGATTAGTGGACTCAATACACCATCCTAATAGAAGGATAATAAATGAGAACACTTAAGCTGAGGAAGACACCTCAACTTAATCCATGGTTAGGGATTAAATTCATTACAAAACAAGCCTTTATTAAATGGATTTTATGAAATGGATTTTATGATTTGTAAGACAACTTGAAGGGGACTTGTCCATTAAACACTAGGGTTAGTCATTCTTAACCATAAAGGAAGAATTAGAACCCTAGCGTAAGGCCCAAGTTACAAGATGAAGTCTTAGTAATTATTAGATGGATTAATTACGAGGTTTAAATAGATTAAGGGTTTAACACTTAGGATTAAAGTTATACACTCCATCCTAAGAGAAGGATGCAGTCATAACCCTAATTCCAAAGTCCTAAAACCTTAAAGGTTTAGTCTCTAATGATGAGATGAGAAAAGAGACACAAAGAAGACTCAAAGGAAAAATTCTAAGGGAAACTAATAAGTCCTAGAAAGTTATCATGCTTGGAATTCCTAGGGTTTGTGAGGCTTAAGAAAAGAAGTCTTCAAGGAAGCCACCAAGGAGAAGCAAGATGAAAAGAGAAGGAAGCAGAAGAATAAGTTACTTACTTCCTAAGAAGATAAGTAACTTAAAGGAAGAAAAGCACAAGTGAGCAAGCTCACTCAAAGACAAATAAAAATGCAGCAAGGATGCAATATGAAGAGATGAGAAGTGGTGGGAGGTGAAGGCAAATCCACCTCCTAAACAAACTTACCATTAACCTAAAAAGTTAGTACAAGATGCAATATGAAAAGAATGAAATGAAATGATGCATATGCAAGGGAAAAGACCAAGACCAGAAGCATAAACATGATATAAATGATGCTATGATATGATGCAAAGACATACAAGATGCATATGTGTGTTCATACAAGAGAATGAATGCAAATGAATCATGTAGGAATCATGAAAATACATGGATGTTCATGAAATGTAATGGATGTAAAGCATAGCAAATGTATGAATAAATGATCAAGCAATGTTCAAGCAATGTCTTAAGATGTCTAAGATGGCATAAAAATGCTTGGAATGGCATGGCAAGTTCATAGGTTCATGCAATGCAATGTAAGATGCAAGTAAAGATGCAAAATTAGGGTTATATGGAAGGATGAGATGCAAATGACAAAGACAGATGCAAATGACATGATAAAAAATTGAAAATGCACTCAAAGGAACCCTAAACCTATACTAGGTTACCATCCAAAGGGGGAGGTCAGAAACTAAACCTAGAAGAAGTTGTGAATTTCCTAAGTTTCTAGGGTTTTTTGGGTGATCCTCAATGTAAAATGCCAAACAAATTGGAAATGAAAGGTAAATTCATGCCAAAAATATCCTAGATACTACATGATGTGTGTAAAACAATGCAAAAAGAACCATCTTAAAATCCTTCATGGTTAGGCAGAAAAGATTTTTCAAAGGTTAGGGTTTAAAATGTGATTTTATGAACCCTAAATTCAAAGAAAATTGTCAAGTTATGATCAAAACCAAAACGAAATTTGTATGAAGGGTTTGAAAATGTTTCTAAATGTGTTAAGATGCAACATGATTTTTTTGGTGATTTTTAGAAACCTAAATGTTATTTTAATTAATTAATTTCCATTAATTAATTAAAATAAACATTTAAATATTTTTAAAATGCTTTTAAAATGCAAAAAATAAAATAAAAATCATTTTCTGATTAATAAAAATATTTAAAATAAAAATGCAAAAGGAAATATGTTTTTGAAGTTTTTTAACTATTTTAAATAAATTCGTGAAATAAAATACAAAGAAAAATAAAATAAAAACAAAAGTATGCTAAATGAGAGGCTGAGATTGCAAGTTGAATGATCCAGTGGTCAGGAAACAAAGTCCACGTGACTTGAGGTATTCAGATCCTAAGGCCATGACTTAAACTTATCATTTAAATGAGATCCAATGGCTGAGCTTTAATCTGACCTAATTTAATTAATTAATTAGGTTTAGGGTTTTAATGATCCATCCTGACCCTTCAAAACGCGCGGCAAACACACATCCAAGGGTCCAAATTCAAATTCATTTAATCAACTGAGATTAGCCCTAATTACCCTCAGACGGTCGGAACAGTGTTCCGGTCGTCTTCTCCGGCAAGGTCCCTACCTCATCTCTCTCCCCAGGCCATAAAAACCTCCCAAACTCTCCAGAAATGATCACTAGGCATCATAGAACAAGAATCCAACAACGAATTTCATTTATTTTGCATCATGATCAAGATTCGAACAAAAACATAAAAATGGATAAAATTTCAGAACACACATACACACTCAATTCTCAACCATTCTTCATCATTTAAAGTTCATTGTGATCAGGAGAGCAAACTCTATCATTTTGTAACTAAAGAAATGATTTCTGGAAAAATGTTTCAAGAAGGTGTCGCTCCCACCAAATGACACCTGGGGTCAGAAGGGGTACAGACGCGAACGGTCGACGAAAGAAGAGGGAGAACACACAGGGGTGAACTCAAAAAGACAAGAGTCGCCAGCTAGGCATTTTTATCCCGGAGGAAAGGTAATGCTGCATAGACCTGAGAAAAGATATGGATAAGACGGTTGCGAACCAGAGAGACTGAGAAAGGGGGTTGGTTACAACCTGGGAAGGTATTAGCACCCAGATTGTCCGTCGTACTCGACGGGATCCACGCTTGAAAGATTTGTGTTTTAAAGGGGTAGTGTCAGTGCATTTTGTGTATCAAAGCTGGAAAAGAATGCAAGTGTCATGTGTAAGAGAAGTGTGAAGTGTATAAGAGAAGTGTCAGTGTAAGAACAAAGGTATGAAGCTCAAGACTATGAGGCTTAAAAATAATGCTGGAAGAGGGGGGATATACAGAGACTTTTGTTCGATAACTGTTAAGTTATGGCTACGTATCCTCTCGTGCAATGAGGAAGTCAGAACACCGTAGTTCGACCCAAAGAGACTGAAAGATGAATTGACTTGTGAACTGCTTGCTTGTCTATGCTCAAGTGTAAGACCTGTCTGGCTCAGGTGTAAACTGTCTTGCATTAGACGGAAGAAGCAAGTTATCGATTATGAGTGAATGAGATGAGAAAAGAATCCCGGAGGAGACGATCATTGTTTGTTTTTGTATTTTCAGTCTTTTATTGCTTTTTGAAAGTTTGTCATAAGTTAATGAGCTTAAGCCTAAACCAATGGGTTAGTAAACTCATCACATCCTCCCTCTGATTAGGGGTAATGAGAATACCTTAAGTGTGAAGTCAGCATCTCACACTTAATCACCCTGATGTAGGATTAAGATCATTAACCTATTTGTGATTATTTAGATGTTTTTGTTGTTTTTGTTTTAGTGTTAAGTAATGAGATTAAGCCATAATCAAGGATTAAACAGACTCATTACACCATCCTAATAGAAGGATAATAGATGAGAATGTTTAAGCTGAGGAAAGCTCCTCAATTTAATCCATGATTAGGGATTAACCTCATGACAAAACAAAGCCTTTATTAAGTGGATTTTAGTTAATGATAAGATGAAGAAGTGGATTTTATGATTTGTAAGACAACTTGAGGGGGACTTGTCCATTAACACTAGGGTTAGTCCTTCTTAACCAATTAAGGAAGAATTAGAACCCTAATGCAAGGCCCAAGTTACAAGCTTGATGTCTTGATGATTATTAAGTGAATTGATTAAGGTATTTAAACACATTAAGGGTTTAACACTTAGGATGAGCAAGCTCAAACTCAAACACAAACAAAAATGCAGCAAATGAAATATGAAAGAGATGAAAAGAGAATGTGAGAAGTGAAGGCAAATTCACTTCTCAAAGTAACTTACCACCTGAAAAGTTAGTAAAAGGAATGAAATGCAATGCAAATGAGATGAAATGGCATGATGCAAGACAAAGTCAGAAGCAAATACATGATGTTAATGATGCTAAGAGATGATGCAAACATGAGGCAAGGCATGAGAATGATCAAGCAAGCATGAGGATGCAAATGAGGCATGCATATAACCATGAACATACATGAAAAGTTATGGAATGCAAATGACATACAACATGGCAAATGAAAGATGCAATGATCACACATGATTCTAATATGTCCTAAGATGTTTTATGAATCAAATGGATGCACAAAATGTCATGGCAAGTCATGGTATGCAAGCAAATGGAAGATGGATGCAAAGGAAGGCATAAATTAGGGTTATATGCAACATACAAAGCAAAAATCCAAAACCAGAAGCAAATGACATGATAAAAATTTGAAAATGCAATCAAAGGAACCCTAAACCTATACAAACTCACTTCCCAAAGGAGGGGATCCAACTCTTAACCTAGTGAGAGTTATGAATTTCCTAAGATTGCTAGGGTTTTAAGGTACCTTGTCAAGAAAAATGCCAAACAAATTGAGAATGCAAGATCAATTCAAGCCAATTTTATCCTATAAACTACATGCTATGCAAGATGCAATGCAAAAATAATCATGATCCAACTCTCAAAGGTTAGACAGAAATGAATTTTTGAAGTTTGAAACAAAATATTGCCTTGAAATGAAATTAATTCCAATAAAAATGATCAAAAGGCATCAAGAACAAAAAAGAAATTTGGTTTGAGGGTTGGACAATGTTTCTTAATGTTTCTAAATGCAACATGAATTTTTTTGTGATTTTTAAATACCTAAAAGTATTTTTAATTAATTAATTTTCATTAATTAATTAAAAATAAACTTTTAAATGATTTAAAAATAATTTTTAATGCAAAAAATAAAATAAAAATCATTTTCTGATTGAGAAAAATCTTTGAAGTAAAAATGCAGAACGAAATATTTTTGTGATTTTTCTATGTATTTTAAAATAAATGACAAAGAAAATGGGATTAAAATGAAATTAAAATTGATTTAAATGGGAAGTATGCTGATCCTAAGGCCAAGATTCAAAGCTGAGACGCGGGAGTTGAGTGCGCGCGTTATCCAGTGGTTGAAATTCAAACTGACTAATCTTAATTAATTAATTTAAATAAATGAGATTAGGGTTTAATGATAGATCCAGGCCACACACGCGCGCGGGAGATTGACTTAGTCATCCTAATCTACGCTCCACATTCAAACTACAATTAATGACACAGATTAACCCTAATCAACTTCAGGTGGCCGGAGAAGACTTCCGGTCGTCTTCTCCGGCGAGACCTCTGACCTAACTCTCTCAAAACCTCACTAAATCATGCCAAAACCTCCAGATCAACTCAACTAAACATCCTAAACAACAATCCAGCCACAAAATCCATTTCTTTTTCGTGAATCATGAAGAACAAACAAAAATCAAATTTACGGGCAAAGTTTCAGACAAGCCATACATCCTCAAAACTCAATCATTTTCAAAAATAAAAGGTTCAATGCATTTAGGGAAGCATGTAGATCATTTTAGAAACAAGAAATAAGAGTTCTGGAAAAATGAATTTCCATGGCTACCTGAATCGAAGCTTTCAACCCAAGAGCTTCTGGACCAGTTCCTTGCTGCCAATCAACTCTACTGACCTCCCTCAAGTGTTTGCAAAGCTTGTTTGAAGTTTATTTGGGCTGGTTTGAGAGATTGCTTGAGTTCTGTTCAAGGAGGGGCAGAAATCGTATTTGGTTTATGTGAGGTTTCAGGCTGTTTCAATGGTTGGTTTCTGATCAGTGGAACATTTTGAGATCAATGGTGAAGTTTGTTTTTGTGTTTGAAGGTTGTGTTGTGTGTTTCGAATCAAAATGCATATGAGGCATAAACTTGGAACTATGGCTATGAGAGAGCTTCAGCATGAATTGTTATGTGTTATGGCTTGCCTTTGGTCCACTTATCACTCATGGATAGGTCTGTGGAGTTGGTGTGCCCTATTGTGATTGGTATGGGTCTTTTGCAAAAAAGTCAAGCTTTGTGTAAGAGAGGTATGGGCTCATGGCTAGCCAAGGACAAGAGGGGTGTCCTGCGCAGCAAGAAGTGTGGAGAGCCCTAGGATCAGTTTTGAAGTCAGCCAGCTCATGGATTAGGGTTTGAGTGAAGTTTTGCAACTTTGTTCATCTTTGGCCCTTTTGTGATTTCTTGATCCACAAGTCATGAAAATGACCAAACTTTTGATGCAATCTGATCTTTAGGCCTTGGTTCATGTTTGTATGAAGATTAGAAGTCCATTTGATAGCACAATTTGTCTTGGCAAGTGGTTTTGCAACTTTGCCTCTTTGGTAGAAAACATGAAATTATGTGATTTTGGCCAACTTTGACAAGCCATAACTTTTGATCCAAAATGAATTAGAATGAGTTCTTGTACTTTTTGAAAAGGGAAAGATCCATTATACAACTTTCATGACCAAAGTTTTATCATTTGAAGCATCTTTGAATCAAAAAGCAAGGGTTGAAAAAGTTTCCCAAAATGGCAATTTTCCATTACAAGTCATTTTCCCAAAAAGTCAACTTTGCAAATGGCTTGAAATTCTTCAATTTTGTGAACTTACAACATCTTCTATGATCAAATAAAGATCATACACAATCAAGATGATGAAGAACACCCTTTGGTTGGGTCATTGGGGGCCTCAGATGCCCTGATTTTGCACTGACTTGCTCAAGAAGTCAATTCTTGATCAGATGCCTTCCCCATTGAATTTCTTCATGAAAATTGATATGCATGATCCCTATACCATATAGAGACCAATAAAAACAAGAATGACCAAAAAATTTGGAGTTATGGCCTTTGAAACCAAAACCCTAATTCTAGGTCATCTGTGCAGTCAAACCTGGCTCTGCTTCCATGCTTTTCTCAGTTCTTGTGATTCTTTGACTTTCTTGACTTTGTGAGGATATAATATGATGCTTGAACATATATGGACCCCTTTGAAGTGATTTATGACCTTTGGAGTGGCTCAAGTGGCTCTGGGATTGCTCAGATCACAAACCCTAGATGCAGATGACTTTGAACCAATGCAGTGAATCAAAAATGCAATATGAGATGCTATGATTGAACTTATGCAAATGAAGGTATCACAAGCCATGGTGTGAATGGGTGAGGGAAAATTTGGGGTGTTTACAGCTGCCCCTATTCAAACATGAGTTAGCTGTGCAGGATGTAAGCAACGGCTTGACAGGCAAACAAGATAACTTGTGGTTGAATACCAAAGACAGTCCAAAATTTGCACTCACAGAATGAAGAAGAAAAGGGATATAGATTGTAAAGGAAAATAAAGTATAATTATGAAGTGCGGGCGACGGAGGACGACCGTCGAGCGGAGGACGACTGCTGGGGATAAAACAACGGCGGGGACGACCGACACGCTGGGGATGATGCGGAAAATAAAGCAATGACGGGGACGGCCGACAAGCTGGGGATATAAGGGATTATGATGGGGACGGCCACCAGGTAAAGATATAAGATTCTCTGGGGATTATAGGTAAGCGAAATAAATGATGAGGTACGGTCATCAAAGGTGAAGGACGATCACCTAGCAGGGGACGGCTGCTCTGTTGGGGATAAGATGAGGGACGGTCATCCAAGGTGAAGGACGATCACCGGGCAGGGTACGGCTGCCAAAAGGTATCACAACATAGGACGAATGTCGGATAAAAATGTCGACGATGGGGACGGCCATCGGATAAGCATGATGAAGGACGATCATCAAGAGGTGAAGGATGATCACCTAGCAGGGGACGGCTGCTCACAGGGTCTATCATGACATAGGACGAATGTCAGATAACAAGATCAACGATGGGGACGGCCATCGGATAAATGTCGGGTAGAAAAGGGGTTCCACTGATGGAGACTCCACTGGGGAAAGGATGAGGGACGATCATCCAGAGGTGAAGGACGATCACCTGGCAGGGGACGGCTGCCGAAAAGGTATCATGACATAGGACGAATGTCAGATAGAAAGGAAATAGTTTGACAAGTCTTGTTGGGGACTTCGTTGGGAAAAAAAAAGAAGAGTAAACACGGACGAGCGTCTACATCCAAGAAATGAAAGGTATGAGTGTTTGGACATTGTGTATAGACTAAAGGTGCGGACGAGCATCCTTAAGACTATGATACGGATGAGTATCGGGTAGAAACACAAACTGACACATGTTCAGAGATGATGATACGGACGAGCATCAACTGTTTAACAAAGAATACAGACGAGTGTCGGATCTGAGGGGACTCTTCTGGGGAATAGTAGACACATACGAGTGTCTAAACTCAAGAAGACATAAGTGTTTGACACGGTGTATAGATTAAAGATGCGGACGAGCATCCTTGAGACTACGATACAGACGAGTATCGGGTAGAAACAAATGCTTGACGCATGTTCTGAGATGATGATACGGATGAGCACCAACTGGTTAACAAATAACACAGACGAGTGTCGAATCTGAGGGGATATAGGTGGTGTATAAAAGATACGGACGAGTATCTATATGAGTAAAAAGAGGATGAGTAACACGGACGAGTGTCGGAGAAAGTGTATTATAAACAAGTGTATGGTTTCCAAAGTGTTTGGGTGACTATGCTGGGGAGGTGACACGGACGGGTGTCAAGAAAGTTGTATATATGTATCTGTGAGTGCGAAGGGGACGCTTTGGCTTTCTGCTGGGGGTATGACACAGACGGGTGTCAAGAAGTATCTGTAATATAAGTGGCCTGTTTGTAAAGAATGCTCGGGCGACTTTACTGGGGAATGATGACACGGACGGGTGCCAAAAGGAGTGTGTACTGGTATTTATGAGTGTAGGGTAAATGCTTTAGCTTTCTGGTGGGGAATATGGAGAGTTTTCTGTATTTGTAAGAGAAATGTCTGGGCTTTCTGCCGGGGAATCCGGGGAGTTTTCAGTATATCGTTGACGGATTGTCAGTATTCACAAGTGTTTGATTCAGAACGTGGCTTATGGTTATACACTATGTTTGATTTTTGCCGTAATGCTTCGTATTAGACGGAATGCTACGCTTTGTGGGGAGAATATGATGCGAATGCTATGATTATGCAAAGATAATGATCCGGGACTCGATTCCCGTTGCTGTGGAGATCTCTGGATGATCTGCTTGAAGTGGACATCCCAGCTGGGGGTGAGATCATTGGTAGATCTACTATGTATGACTTTGCTTGGGGAATAGGTCACTGATAGACCTATCTCATTAATGAGGGACCCAGCTGGGGTTTGTAGAAGCTTTCTTCACTCTGTTGTGATTCCTTCGCGCGTTGCTCTTCTGGGTAGAAGTTGACACCATGTGGGGAGACGGTTCCCTGGCTTTTGTACTTAGCTGAGGAGGAATAATGGATGGCAACTCAGCTGGGGAGAAAGCACCTTCGATGCTATCTGAGTAGATAATGACTTGCCAACTTGCTGGGGTGAAGCTTTCATGCCCCATGTTGTGCTTTGAACACCTACAATCCTGAAAAGACAGAGAAACGCACAAGTAATCCCGAGGTATCCCTTACCGGATTCCATCATAGGAGTTTAGACACTCCTGGGAGTAAGTATATTTCCTGCAAGCACGTATTTTTTTAGAATGGAAACACCTGTATTTATGCAATCAATATCTTGAGGACATCGGACATTTTGCAAATGAAAATAAAATGTACGAGATGAGACGTGACTGAAAATCTGATTTTATTAATTCGTGTGCCCTGAATTGGCAAGAAACAGTCCAAGAAACAAATCCCCTAGAATGAGGAGATCGTTACAAATTGAGAAACAAGATGTTGGCAATGTTGGCGACGCTCCAAGGAGCTTCCCTTTGCTATGATTCGTATGACATTTGACGTTCTTCTCGTCTTGCTTTCTGAAGAAGGCCGATTCTGACCGAAGCTTGAACCTTTCGAAGCTTACCAAGTTGTGAGTGATACAGACGAATTCAGAATGCAGTTGTTCGCTTATTCCCTTATTTTGCATGGATCGCCCTTTCGGGTTTTCAATCCACCGGGATACCCATTTTTGTCGGAGTTGTCCAATGCGGCTTTTCAACTCAGCGGGTGTACATTTTTTTGTTTATTTTCCCTTATTTTGCCAGAGTCTTTTATTCTGTTTTTGACTCGCCGGGATGCCCTATTTTTGCCTGGACTTACATTCTGTTTTTATGTCCAGCGGGTCATTTTTATGCGAAGTATTTTTTAACTGCATCTGAATTCACAGGGGACGGGAAGTCTTCACCATCCATAGTACTAAGCATCAGTGCTCCACCGGAGAAAACTTTCTTTACTACGAATGGCCCTTCATAGTTCGGAGTCCACTTGCCCCTGTGGTCTGTATGAGGAGGGAGGAGTCTCTTCAGCACAAGATCTCCTACTTGGTACTCTCGGAGCCTGACTTTCTGATCGAAGGCTTTCTTCATTCTTTTCTGATACAGCTGCCCATGACAGATTGCAGCCAATCTCTTCTCTTCAATCAGACTCAGTTGTTCGTATCGGGATCGGACCCACTCTGCTTCGTTCAGCTTAACATCAATCAGTACCCGTAGGGAGGGTAATTCAACTTCAATAGGTAGGACTGCCTCCATACCATACACAAGCTGATACGGTGTTGCCCCAGTAGATGTCCTGATTGACGTACGGTACCCATGCAAGGCAAATGGTAGCATTTCATGCCAGTCTTTATAGGTGACTACCATCTTCTGTACAATCTTCTTGATATTCTTATTAGCTGCCTCAACAGCGCCATTCATCTTTGCCCTGTAAGGAGAAGAATTGTGGTGTTGGATCTTGAAGTCCCGGCATAGCTCTGCCATCATTTTGTTGTTTAAGTTGGAACCATTGTCAGTAATGATTCGCTCGGGCACTCCATATTGACAGATGATATCTCTCTTCAGAAATCGGGCTACCACTTGCCTTGTAACATTTGCATAGGAAGCTGCTTCAACCCACTTGGTAAAATAGTCAATAGCAACCAGGATGAATCTGTGGCCGTTTGAAGTAGTTGGTTCAATCTTGCCAATCATATCAATGCCCCACATGGCAAAGGGCCAGGGTGAAGACATCACATTCAGAGGATTGGGAGGCACATGCACCTTATCCGCATAGATCTGGCATTTATGGCATTTTCTGGCATAGGCACAACAGTCTGCGTCCATTGTGATCCAGTAATAACCTGATCTTAGCAACTTCTTGGCCATGGCATGCCCTCCTGCATGGGTACCAAAGGACCCTTCGTGCACTTAGTTCATTAACAAGTCTGCTTCTGTCTTATCAACGCATCTGAGGAGTACCATATCAAAGTTTCTCTTGTACAGGGAACCATCAGTGTTCTGGAAGAAACTACCAGCAAGCCTTCTTAAAGTTTTCTTATCATTGGAAGATGCCCCAGGTGGGTATGTCTGATCCTCCAAGAAGCATTTGACATCATGGAACCAAGGCTTATCATCTTTGGCAACATCTGCTGCAAATATATATGCTGGTCTATCAAGTCTGGATACTGATATCCGAGGTACAAAGTTGGCAGCTTGATCTTTTATCATTGATGAAATGGTTGCCAGAGCGTCTGCAAACTGATTCTCGTCTCGAGGGATATACTCAAGCTTGACTGTTGTGAAGAAGGTCAATAACCTTCTTGTATAATCCCGATAAGGTATCAGATGATCCTGGTGGGTGTACCATTTGTCGTTGGTTTGATTGATTACCAAAGTTGAATCTCCGAATACAGTCAAAGTTTTGATCCTGAGGTCAATGGCTTCCTCAAGACCCATAATACAAGCTTCGTATTCAGCTTCGTTGTTAGTGCAGTTGAAAGTGAGTTTTGCCAAGAAAGGCATGTGAACTCCCTTAGGTGTAATGAGTACTGCACCAACACCACGACCATTCATGTTAACAGCCCCATCAAACATCATCATCCATTCTTCTTCCGGGTCAGGCCCTTCAGTGTGAATAGGCTCTTCATGATCTTTCGCTTTTATGAACATGATGTCTTCATCAGGGAAGTCAAATCTCATAGGCTGGTAATCATCAATGGGTTGCTCAGCAAGGTAGTCAGACAATACACTGCCCTTGATGGCTTTCTGAGAGGTGTACTGAATGTCATACTCTGTGAGAATCATTTTCCATCTTGCAACCCGTCCGGTAAGTGTTGGCTTCTCAAATATGTACTTGATTGGGTCCATCTTTGAGATTAACAAGGTAGTGTGGGTCAACATATACTGTCTCAGTCGGCGAGCAGCCCACGCTAAAGCACAACAAGTTTTCTCGAGCAGTGAATAATGTTGTTCACAGTCGGTAAACTTTTTGCTTAGGTAGTATATTGCATACTCTTTTCGACCAGACTCGTCATGTTGGCCCAGCACACACCCCATTGACTCTTCTAATACTGTCAAGTACATGATTAGAGGTCTTCCTTCAACTGGAGGCATAAGGATTGGAGGCTCTTGTAAGTATTCCTTGATCTTGTCAAAAGCTTTCTGGCAGTCTTCGTTCCACCTGACCGTTTGTTCTTTTCTTAACAGCTTGAACAAAGGTTCACAGGTCGCGGTAAGGTGAGATATGAACCTTGAGATGTAGTTCAATCTACCTAAAAACCCCCGAACTTCTTTCTCAGTCTTCGGTGCAGGCATTTCTTGAATTGCTTTGACTTTATCAGGGTCAACTTCAATCCCTTTCTCACTTACAATAAATCCCAACAACTTACTGGATCGCACCCCGAATGTGCACTTGTTGGGGTTTAACTTCAGTTGGTACTTCCTCAGACGCTTGAATAGTTTCAGCAAATTCACCAGGTGGTCTTCTTCTATAAGGGACTTGGCAATCATGTCATCCACATAACATTCGATTTCTTTATGGATCATGTCGTGGAATAATGTTACCATAGCCCGTTGATAGGTTGCACCAACATTCTTCAGTCCGAATGGCATCACCTTATAACAGAACGTGCCCCAGGGTGTGATGAAAGTTGTCTTCTCCATGTCTTCAGGTGACATCTTGATCTGGTTGTATCCTGAAAATCCGTCCATGAAGGAGAATACCGAGAACTGAGCCGTATTATCAACCAATACATCAATGTGAGGTAATGGGAAGTCATCTTTCGGGCTGGCTCTGTTCAGATCCCGGTAATCCACACACATTCTCACCTTGCCATCCTTTTTAGGCACAGGTACAATATTAGCAACCCACGGTGGATAGCTAGTCACAGCAAGGAACCCGGCGTCCCACTGCTTTTGTACCTCTTCTTTTATCTTCATTGCCATATCTGGGCGAGTACGGCACAACTTCTGTTTCACTGGCGGGCAGTCTTCTTTTAAAGGCAGCTTGTGCATGACAATATCGGTGTCCAACCCTGGCATATCCTGATAAGACCAAGCAAACACATCCACATACTCCCGAAGCATATCAATTAGTTGCTATTTCACTGAGTCTTGTAGGCAGGCCCCGATTTTAACCTCTTTCACATCTTCATCTGTACCAAGATTAACCGTTTCAATCTCCTCCTGATGAGGAGTGATAACCTTCTCCTCTTGCCTTAACAACCTGGCTAGTTCTTCAGGAAGCTCATAATCTTCTTCAACCCCTTCATCAGCTTGATTGATTGGATTGTCAAAGTCATACGAAGTCATAGTTGTGTTGTTGTCGGTGCAGTCTGAAAGGCACTCTCTGCAAGGGTTTAGATTGTTCATTTAGTGATCGATTTTAATCTTGTTTAGAAAATGTGAAATGAGGTTATCATTTTGAAAACATTGCCATTTTATTTTTGTACAAAAAGAAAAAAATGAAAAACAGTGAGCGGAAAAGAAAATGACTCATTTGCAAAAGATGTCCGATATTCATTGATTGATCTGTTTGCACAAAATTACAAGATGGCCCGATTACAAAATGAGTCTTGTCATCTTGGGCAAGATGCAAGACTTGATGCATGCTTAAAATATACGGGAAATAATAATTACTCTGCAGGAGTAACCCTTATAATTTCCTGGGAAGACCAGTTTGAGATACGGCTCCCCGGGATCCTTGGACGTATCCAGCTCTCCAGGTTGCGCTCATCTTCCGACTCATCTTCCAAGTTGTTCACTGCATCCGGGGTGAGCATTCCCCCGCTGACAAAACTGGGCTTCTTGGCAGCCTCTGATTGATCTTGTTGAGTTGGTTTGTAACCCAACCCAAATCTGTCCTCCTTCTTCTCCACGGGCAGCAGCTTGCCCCAGCCTTAGGCAGTCCCCTCTTCAACAACCTTCCTGGCTTGCTGGTAAGATGTCATGGAGGTTCCAAGTACAGCAGATGCTTCATTAATGTTCAGGGCTTCAAACCCCTGGCTCATGGTTTCATGGATCTCTCCATCCATCTCAATATACTTGTATGTAGCCAGATGGCTAACAAAGATATACACTTCACCACAGATGGTGATGATCTGGCCTTCCCACTCGAATTTCAGCTTCTGGTGAAGGGTAGACGTAACTGCGCCAACGGCATGGATCCAAGGTCTACCCAACAAACAGCTGTAGGCCGGCTGAATGTCCATCACATAAAAGGTAATTTTAAAAGTCTGCGGGCCAATCATCACAGGCAGATCAATCTCTCCTAGCACTGATCTTTTAGAGCCATCAAATGCTCTCACCACCAAATTACTTGGACGTAATGCCAAGCCATCGTACTCCAGCTTCACCAAGGCTTTCTTTGGTAGAACATTAAGTGAAGACCCAGTGTCCACCAGTACATGGGATAGAACAACACCTTTGCATTCTAGAGTGATGTGTAAAGCCTTGTTGTGGTTACGTCCCTCAGTTGTTAAATCAGCATTGGTAAAACCCAGTCCATGATTGGTGTTGACGTTTGCCACCACAGTTTCTAGCTGATTAACAGTGATCTCCTCTGGCACGTATGCTGCGTGCAGGACTTTCAATAATGCATTCCTGTGAGCCTCAGAACACATCAACAGGGATAATATGGAGATCTTTGAGGGAGTTTGGTGAAGCTGGTCCACCACTTTGTAATCACTTCTCTTTATAATCCTCATAAACTCGTCTACATCTTGTTCAAAAGATGTCCTCTGAGTTTCTTTGACAATTGGCTCTTCCACTACCACACTCTTTCCTTTTGCTTTTGCAGCAGCCTCTGCTTCGGCATTAGGTCTTTGCAATTGTGAGGCAAAAAGGCGTCCGCTTCTGGTGAAGCCTCCGCCTCCCCCAACATTATCAATCTGTGGAGAAGAAGTTGAAGAGTCCAAAGTGATTTTCTCCCTGTTGCAGTAAAGGTCAGATCCATAATGCCAAGGTATGGCACTACTGCTTTCATATGGAACTGGTCCAGGCACCGTGATGGTGACTGGACTGACTGCTGCAGAGGAGGGTACTGAAATGGTGTGCGGATCGTAGTAAATGGTGACTGGTGACCTGGCAGGAGGTGCCACTGTTTGTTGTTGAAAGATGTTGTTTGGAGGAACACTTGACGGATCATAATAAATAGTAACTGCTAAGATATCTTCACTAATTGTTGTTGGCGTTGTAGAAGATCCTGCTGAATAAAGGGATGCTGATGTTGTAGAAGAAATGGTTGTTGACATCTGATTTGTTGAAGTGATGGATGAAGCCATTGTTGATGATATTGATGAATTGGTCGGAATGATTGTTGTTGCAGTTGTAGGAGAGTCAAGAATTGTTGTCAAAGGGATTGCTGGATTTGTAGGCGTTGATGTTGTGATCTGAAGTATACCACTTTTGATAAGACCATATATGCCGCTTCTCAAGTTATCACACCCGTTGACCGAAATGTTGCAATAACCACAACCGAGCTCACACCCGGGGAACATCTGGCATTCTAGGAGCTGAGCTTTAATTTCTACCAGAGGTGTCCGAATCTGCCCAACACTGGTGATTAAGAAAGATGGCTTGTCTTCCTCAATGGCATTAATTCTTGGTCCTCCATGATTGGGCATGGGATTCTTGTTGACATTTGGCGGGGGTGCAAAGTTGAGGGCTTTAGAATCCACCAGATCTTGTACCTTCATTTGCAAAGCCCTGCATTTTTCCGTATTGTGGCCAGGTGCATTGGAATGGAAAGCACATCTGGCGTTGACATCATAATTTCTTGGAAGATTGGAGGGATCTGGTGGTGCCAATGTCCTTAATTCAACCAAGTTGAGTTTCAGGAGTTGTGGCAATAAAGCGGCATAAGGCATAGGGATTGGATCAATCATCTTATTGGCTTGTGAGGGTCTTTGCTGAAAAGGTCTTTGCTGCTGATTGTTGTTATTGTTGTTGTAGGTCCTCTGTGGAGGATACTGAACTTGCTGCTGATAGTGTGGTTGTTGTGGTAGTTGATATGCTGGTTGCTGAGGAATCGGAGCTGGAATAGTGATAGCTGCCACTGACCTATGAACATACTGAGGTCTGTCCCTGTTGGCATGAATAGCATTTGTCTCACCAGTCCTTCTAGGTCCCACAAAAGGCTTCCTGGGATTGCTTGACGAACTTGCACCATTATCAGAAATCTTACCCATCTTCAGAAGGCTTTCAATTCTTTCTCCAGCTATAACAACGTCTGCGAAGCTGGTGGAAGAAAAGGCAGCTAGCCTGTCAATATATGTTCCTTGCAGAGTATTCATAAACATGTCGGCCATTTCTCTTTAAGACATGGGTGGCTGGACAGCAGCAGCAAGCTGTCTCCACCTCTGGGCATATTCCCTTAAGCTTTCTCTGGAGGACTGAGACATTCCCATCAAAAGGGTCCTGTTAGGAGCCATGTCCAGATTGTATTGGTACTGTCTGATGAAGGCTTCAGCTAGGTCCTTCCAACATCTGATTGTAGCCCTGGTCAAGTGTGAGTACCACTCCCTTGAAGCTCCAGTCAAGCTGTCTTCAAAGTAAAACATCCACAGTTTTTCATCCATTGTGTATGCCTTAAGTCTCCCCAGAAAGGACTGTAGGTGAGTTCGTGGACAGGAAGTTCCATTGTACTTCTCGAAGCACGGGGGTTTAAACTTATGGGGAATCCTTACCCCATCCACTAACCCAATATCCATGACATCAAAACCCAGGGAATTTTGAGACTCCAGAGATCTCAACTTCTCAGCAATTTCATCAAGCCTCCTATCATAAACTTCATCCCCAGCTCCCATCACAGTGAACTGTTCTTCCTGGGGGTCTTCTTGTAAGATTCTGCCTGCAGTGGTATTCCCTTGCACATTAGTCTGGATATTGACTTTCGGATGTAGATGAGGCCCATATACTGGTGGGTTAACATGGGGCTGACCCCTCTCATTATTACTTGTTCCTCCAGTTCCCAGAGGAGGTTCTTCCGGGGTTTGTCTTTCTACCAATGCCCTCAACCTTTCTTGACTTTGGGCCAAGCCATTCATTACTTCCATGAATTGGGTCATTTGGTTTCTCATCTCCAGCCTTTCATTAGCCATCTGGGTTCTGACCTCTGTCAGATCTTGCTGTACTTGGTCCATCTGGATACCAGGAAGATTGTTGCGAGTAGGATATCTGTGCGGACGGTTGAGAGGGAACACCCGGCGGCAAGCAATAATTCCTGAATCACAACAGAGTTAGTAACAAACAAAACAAAACCTACAAAACAAAACAAAAGTTAGCATGCAATGCAGTATGCTTATTTGTTTCCAAGGTATCCGGCTTGGCATTTGGTTTTGACCTTTCCAGACCCTGAGGAAGATGCTTTGATGTTGCTTGAGAAAAAGAAGCTCAATGAAACAAACTAACGAATATATTACAAAAGGTGCATAGCACATAGTCTGTTTTTACAACACATGCCCTCTGAGGGGTCAAAATACAACATAAAAGGAAAAGTACATGGAATGGAAATAACAACAAGCAAAGAAGTCAAACATCTAAGCCAAACTCATCCTCCTTAACCTCCTTCAAAAGTGCTTCAGTTACAGGACCAGCCGGATGCTCTGTAATGTTCCTGATAAGAAGGTTTCTGGTGGCAATAGCAGTGGTCAGCTTCTTGTTCCTGTCTTGGTCCTTTGACCTCTTCACACCAGCCCTAAGCTTCAACTCTGAAATTTCCTTCTGGGCTGCCAACAAAGCCTCCTGTTGCTTCTTCTCATTGGCCTCAAACTGCTCAATCCTGTCTTGAGTTCTCTTATCTTCTTGAGTACGAGCTTCAGTGATCCTGACCCACCTAGCTTGACTTTCTTTCAGATAGAGATCAGTCCTAGCCTTCTGAAACTGGGCCTCTTTACAGGCATTCTTCAAAATTTGCTCTCCAGCTCTTGATTTCTTGATGTAGTCCTATGCTTTCTCAATCCTGGCTAGATGTTCCACCTTAAGCTTTTCCAGCCTCTCAATGTCTAAACGACCATCACTCCTCTCCCAGAGGGTTCTCTTCAAAGCTTGAGACAGATTCTCATTCCTCTCCTTCAGTTTCTCAAATTCTTCCAGGCTGACAGTGGCTGGAGGTGGTGCTGTGGATGGTCCAGGTGCATCCTCAATAGTGAAAGGCATCCCAGAAATCTGAGCTCTAGCATGAGACCATTCATAATACTGAGCTGAGGCCACATTATTGCATCTCCCAAGAATGGCCATCCCTTTGGTCTGGATGTTGTCCCAAGCCCAGGATGCTTGCCTGACAACAACTAGATTAGGCTTTATCTCACAATAAAGGGTTTCAGCCAAGTCTTGCACTCTAGGAGGGTGAACCAAAGCATAGCCCAATTGTCTTTTAAACAACAAAGGGTTGTAGTTGATGCAACCCTTCACTCCTATTAGAGGTACATTGGGGAACTGTCCACAGCTAGTAATTATGTCCCTTCCTTTGGTGCTCTGGGTGCACCACCTGATGTCATCTGAGGTCAAAGCAATAAGTCTCTTAGCCCAATTCTTCTGTTGGTGAGGATTCAGGAAAGCATCAGTCTTGGGTAAGTGCTTAAGCAGCCAAGTGTGGAACAGGGGAGCACAGCATCTCACCAACCTCCCTCTTTGCTTCTCATTTCTTTGGTGGACAGAGTAATAGAAATCTCCCAGCAATGTGGGCACTGGGTTCCTCAGAATGAAAAGATGAATGGCATTCTTGCTGATAAACTTGGGCTCATCTGCAAACAATATCATCCCATAAATGTTGAGGGCTAACAATGCACACACTGCCCTCCATTCTCCCAAAGAGGCCTTCAGGATGGCCTGAGGAGTCAGAAAGTCCAAGTGTAGGCCAGGGATCCCAGCCTTTGTTGTCATGTTCTGCTCAATCAATATAGGTTCCAGGTATAGTGCTTTTGCCACTTCTTCATTGCTGGGAAAAGCCATCTCTGGGTTGAAGGGGATACCACCCCTGACAGGTACTCCAATCAATGATGAGAACTCCTCCAGTAAAGGTCCTAGCTGAAAGTTCTGGAAAGTGAAGCATCTCAAAGGAGGGTCATAAAACTGTAGGCAAGTGTGAATCAAACTCCTCTAAGAAGGGTCTAGGTCCATAACCATATCAAGGATGCCTCCATAATGCTCTCCGAATAATGGGATGTGGTCTGGAGTGATAAGTGCCTGGACCTGCCTAATGCCAGTCAGCTCAGGCTCAAAGAAGTGGTATGAAATGTTGCTCTTCTTGGGTGCCATGACTGCTGATGAAGAGATGAAAACAAATGCTGATGATGAAGACTGATACTGGAGATGAGCCACTGATAGGCTGAAGCTGGTGATGAAGGCAACTGAAGCAGGTAGCTGATGAAGATAGCTGAAGCAGATCACTGATGAACAGGGGTCTATGCAGATGAAGGGGTCAAAACCAAGCCAGATATGATGTGGATACCCTGAAAAACAAATAAACAAACGTTAAATGATGCAAATGATGAGTATGCAAATGATATGCAAGGGTTTGTGATCAAGCTGGATCTGATTACTGCCTTGATATAAACCCATGTATGTTCAAGAAGTCCAGATGGAGGTTCAGAAATCCAGTAACCAAGGTGGGGGGCTCAAATAAAGGGCCACGTGTCCAGGGTTAAATCACAAAAACTGTCCAAAGTGGAGTACTCTTAATCAAAACAAAGTATCAGGGTATGCTGTGGTCAAGGGTACCTGCAAACCTGTAAACAACCCAACCCCCTCCCAGGTGGTGTTCTAAAACAAGGATCCTCAGACTTGGATCAGTTATGAGAAGTGTAAACACTTCTAACCCGGAGGTACAATGTTTACAGTAACCATAAAGGATCCTCCTCTAATTCACCTCAGTTTCTGAAGGTCATAGTAAAGGTCATCCAGACTTAGCAGGCTTCCCAGATAGCCCTAGCACTACAGGAGATCTGTAGAACAGAGTTCTCAAGAAGAAACCCATATCTGAACCGTGTTTCATATTCCCGCACCAGACCGAAATGGAATGGGAAAGAACATGAGCCACTCTAGCCTAGGTGTCACTCAGGTCCCAGGTATAGGACCTCAAACTCTCAGTAGAACCCCCACCCACCAAGACAAAAACCAGATCCAGCCAGATAACAATATGACATTATGATGTATAAAGCTGTAAAGAATGCAATAAATAACTGTACATAAAGCAGTAAATAAAGCAAATATACCAACACAATTAGCACATAACACCCCAGTAAACACAAATCAAACAAGCGCTAGGAGGAACCCACAAAAAGAACCAGAAGCCCTGGTTACAGTATAAGAGTCCCCAGCAGAGTCTCCAAGCTGTCGCTCCCACCAAATGACACCTGGGGTCAGAAGGGGTACAGACGCGAACGGTCGGCGAAAGAAGAGGGAGAACACACAGGGGTGAACTCAAAAAGACAAGAGTCGCCAGCTAGGCATTTTTATCCCGGAGGAAAGGTAATGCTGCATAGACCTGAGAAAAGATATGGATAAGATGGTTGCGAACCAGAGAGACTGAGAAAGGGGGTTGGTTACAACCTGGGAAGGTATTAGCACCCAGATTGTCCGTCGTACTCGACGGGATCCACGCTTGAAAGATTTGTGTTTTAAAGGGGTAGTGTCAGTGCATTTTGTGTATCAAAGCTGGAAAAGAATGCAAGTGTCAGTGTAAGAGAAGTGTGAAGTGTATAAGAGAAGTGTCAGTGTAAGAACAAAGGTATGAAGCTCAAGACTATGAGGCTTAAAAATAATGCTGGAAGAGGGGGGATATACAGAGACTTTTGTTCGATAACTGTTAAGTTATGCCTACGTATCCTCTCGTGCAATGAGGAAGTCAGAACACCGTAGTTCGACCCAAAGAGACTGAAAGATGAATTGACTTGTGAACTGCTTGCCTGTCTATGCTCAAGTGTAAGACCTGTCTGGCTCAGGTGTAAACTGTCTTGCATTAGACGGAAGAAGCAAGTTCTCGATTATGAGTGAATGAGATGAGAAAAGAATCCCGGAGGAGACGATCATTGTTTGTTTTTGTATTTTCAGTCTTTTATTGCTTTTTGAAAGTTTGTCATAAGTTAATGAGCTTAAGCCTAAACCAATGGGTTAGTAAACTCATCACATCCTCCCTCTGATTAGGGGTAATGAGAATACCTTAAGTGTGAAGTCAGCATCTCACACTTAATCACCCTGATGTAGGATTAAGATCATTAACCTATTTGTGATTATTTAGATGTTTTTGTTGTTTTTGTTTTAGTGTTAAGTAATGAGATTAAGCCATAATCAAGGATTAAACAGACTCATTACACCATCCTAATAGAAGGATAATAGATGAGAATGTTTAAGCTGAGGAAAGCTCCTCAATTTAATCCATGATTAGGGATTAACCTCATGACAAAACAAAGCCTTTATTAAGTGGATTTTAGTTAATGATAAGATGAAGAAGTGGATTTTATGATTTGTAAGACAACTTGAGGGGGACTTGTCCATTAACACTAGGGTTAGTCCTTCTTAACCAATTAAGGAAGAATTAGAACCCTAATGCAAGGCCCAAGTTACAAGCTTGATGTCTTGATGATTATTAAGTGAATTGATTAAGGGATTTAAACACATTAAGGGTTTAACACTTAGGATTAAAGTTATACACTCCATCCTAATAGAAGGATGCATGCATAAGCTTAATCACAAAGCCTTAAAGCCTTTAGGGTTTAGTCCCTGATTATGAGGTGAGGAGAGAAGACTCAAAGAGACACAAAGGTAAAATCTAAATGGGGGACTAATCAAACCCTAATTATTATCATGCTTGGAAGTCCTAGGGTTTGTGAGGTTTAAGAGAAAGATCTTCAAAGAACCACCAAGGAGAGAAGCAAATGAAAGGAGCAAAGAGAAGCAAAACAACTTGCTTCACTTAAGAAGTCAAGTTGCTTGAAGAAAGAAGGTAAGGTGGAAAAGAATGAGCAAGCTCAAACTTAAACACAAACAAAAATGCAGCAAATGAAATATGAAAGAGATGAAAAGAGAATGTGAGAAGTGAAGGAAAATTCACTTCTCAAAGTAACTTACCACCTGAAAAGTTAGTAAAAGGAATGAAATGCAATGCAAATGAGATGAAATGGCATGATGCAAGACAAAGTCAGAAGCAAATACATGATGTTAATGATGCTAAGAGATGATGCAAACATGAGGCAAGGCATGAGAATGATCAAGCAAGCATGAGGATGCAAATGAGGCATGCATAGAACCATGAACATACATGAAAAGTTATGGAATGCAAATGACATACAACATGGCAAATGAAAGATGCAATGATCACACATGATTCTAATATGTCCTAAGATGTGTTATGAATCAAATGGATGTACAAAATGTCATGGCAAGTCATGGTATGCAAGCAAATGGAAGATGAATGCAAAGGAAGGCATAAATTAGGGTTATATGCAACATACAAAGCAAAAATCCAAAACCATAAGCAAATGACATGATAAAAATTTGAAAATGCAATCAAAGGAACCCTAAACCTATACAAACTCACTGCCCAAAGGAGGGGATCCAACTCTTAACCTAGTGAGAGTTATGAATTTCCTAAGATTGCTAGGGTTTTAAGGTACCTTGTCAAGAAAAATGCCAAACAAATTGAGAATGCAAGATCAATTCAAGCCAATTTTATCCTATAAACTACATGCTATGCAAGATGCAATGCAAAAATAATCATGATCCAACTCTCAAAGGTTAGACAGAAATGAATTTTTGAAGTTTGAAACAAAATATTGCCTTGAAATGAAATTAATTCCAATAAAAATGATCAAAAGGCATCAAGAACAAAAAAGAAATTTGGTTTGAGGGTTGGACAATGTTTCTAAATGTTTCTAAATGCAACATGAATTTTTTTGTGATTTTTAAATACCTAAAAGTATTTTTAATTAATTAATTTTCATTAATTAATTAAAAATAAACTTTTAAATGATTTAAAAATAATTTTTAATGCAAAAAATAAAATAAAAATCATTTTCTGATTGAGAAAAATATTTGAAGTAAAAATGCAGAAGGAAATATTTTTGTGATTTTTCTAAGTATTTTAAAATAAATGACAAAGAAAATGGGATTAAAATGAAATTAAAATTGATTTAAATGGGAAGTATGCTGATCCTAAGGCCAAGATTCAAAGCTGAGACGCAGGAGTTGACTGCACGCGTTATCCAGTGGTTGAAATTCAAACTGACTAATCTTAATTATTTAATTTAAATAAATGAGATTAGGGTTTAATGATAGATACAGGCCACACACGCGCGCGGGAGATTGACTTAGTCAGCCTAATCTACGCTCCACATTCAAACTACAATTAATGACACAGATTAACCCTAATCAACTTCAGGTGGCCGGAGAAGACTTCCGGTCGTCTTCTCCGGCGAGACCTCTGACCTAACTCTCTCAAAACCTAACTAAATCATGCCAAAACCTCTAGATCAACTCAACTAAACATCCTAAACAACAATCCAGCCACAAAATCCATTTCTTTTTCGTGAATCATGAAGAACAAACAAAAATCAAATTTACGGGCAAAGTTTCAGACAAGCCATACATCCTCAAAACTCAATCATTTTCAAAAATAAAAGGTTCAGTGCATTTAGGGAAGCATGTAGATCATTTTAGAAACAAGAAATAAGAGTTCTGGAAAAATGAATTTCCATGGCTACCTGAATCGAAGCTTTCAACCCAAGAGCTTCTGGACCAGTTCCTTGTTGCCAATCAACTCTACTGACCTCCCTCAAGTGTTTGCAAAGCTTGTTTGAAGTTTATTTGGGCTGGTTTGAGAGATTGCTTGAGTTCTGTTCAAGGAGGGGCAGAAATCGTATTTGGTTTATGTGAGGTTTCAGGCAGTTTCAATGGTTGGTTTGTGATCAGTGGAACATTTTGAGATCAATGGTGAAGTTTGTTTTTGTGTTTGAAGGCTGTGTTGTGTGTTTCAAATCAAAATGCATATGAGGCATAAACTTGGAACTATGGCTATGAGAGAGCTTCAGCATGAATTGTTATGTGTTATGGCTTGCCTTTGGTCCACTTATCACTCATGGATAGGTCTGTGGAGTTGGTGTGCCCTATTGTGATTGGTATGGGTCTTTTGCAAAAAAGTCAAGCTTTGTGTAAGAGAGGTATGGGCTCATGGCTAGCCAAGGACAAGAGGGGTGTCCTGCGCAGCAAGAAGTGTGGAGAGCCCTAGGATCAGTTTTGAAGTCAGCCAGCTCATGGATTAGGGTTTGAGTGAAGTTTTGCAACTTTGTTCATCTTTGGCCCTTTTGTGATTTCTTGATCCACAAGTCATGAAAATGACCAAACTTTTGATGCAATCTGATCTTTAGGACTTGGTTCATGTTTGTATGAAGATTAGAAGTCAATTTGATAGCACAATTTGTCTTGGCAAGTGGTTTTGCAACTTTGCCTCTTTGGTAGAAAACTTGAAATTATGTGATTTTGGCCAACTTTGACAAACCATAACTTTTGATCCAAAATGAATTAGAATGATTTCTTGTACTTTTTGAAAAGGGAAAGATCCATTCTACAACTTTCATGACCAAAGTTTTATCATTTGAAGCATCTTTGAATCAAAAAGCAAGGGTTGAAAAAGTTTCCCAAAATGGCAATTTTCCATTACAAGTCATTTTCCCAAAAAGTCAACTTTGCAAATGGCTTGAAATTCTTTAATTTTGTGAACTTCCAACATCTTCTATGATCAAATAAAGATCATACACAATCAATATGATGAAGAACACCCTTTGGTTGGGTCATTGGGGGCCTCAGATGCCCTGATTTTGCACTGACTTGCTCAAGAAGTCAACTCTTGATAAGATGCCTTCCCCATTGAATTTCTTCATGAAAATTGATATGCATGATCCCTATACCATATAGAGACCAATAGAAACAAGAATGACCAAAAAATTTGGAGTTATGACCTTTGAAACCAAAACCCTAATTCTAGGTCATCTGTGCAGTCAAACCTGGCTCTGCTTCCATGCTTTTCTCAGTTCTTATGATTCTTTGACTTTATTGACTTTGTGAGGATATAATATGATGCTTGAACATACATGGACCCCTTTTAAGTGATTTATGACCTTTGGAGTGGCTCAAGTGGCTCTGGAATTGCTCAGATCACAAACCCTAGATGCAGATGACTTTGAACCAATGCAGTGAATAAAAAATGCAATATGAGATGCTATGATTGAACTTATGCAAATGAAGGTATCATAAGCCATGGTGTGAATGGGTGAGGGCAAATTTGGGGTGTTTACAGAAGGTACCTGAGATGAAGCTTTGCCAATGGAGCTGCTTGGGCCTTCTTCTTGATGCAAACACCCTCCTCTGATCACCCTTGAGCTTCTTTGATGCTTTGCTAGAGTGTATGTGGCCTCTTTTTGAAGTTCAGTTTTGAAAGGTGAGAAATTGTGTTTTTGTTTTGTGATGTTTCAGGCTATAATGAAGGGTGGGAAATGTTCTATGAGTGATTCTGAGTTGAATGGTGAAGTTTATTTTATGTTTTTGTGGTTGTGTTATGAATTTCGAAGAGGGAAAGTTTCTTGAGGATTTTGTGAATCTGAATGTGTGGGATGATTCCAGCTCCAAGATGTTATGAAATGTGATCCTTAGGGCATGTATGTGAAGCTGTGATAGGTCAAAAGAGTTGTTGTGGGCTATGCTGATTGGTATGGCTTCAGTTGCAAAACGTCAAGCTTGGTTGTACTTGAGGTATGGGTCATGGCAGGTCTGGTTTAGAGGCATGGCTGAGCTCAGCAGAGATCAAGGAAAGCTTGTGGATCAGATTTGGCATGCTGGCACAAGTGTATGGAAAGATCTATACCATTTTGCAATTTTGGGAACTCTTGGCCCCTTTGAAATTTCTTGAAGTTCAAGTTATGGAAATGCATAATCTTGGGCCAATTATGATCAAAATGAGTCATGTGATGTTGTTATGATGTTTAGAAGTCAATTAGAGGTCACTTAGAAGCTTGGCAAGTTGTTTTGCAAAAAATCCTCTTTGTCATGAATGTGAAAATTATAGGATTTTTGCCAACTTTGAAGGATCATAACTTGAGTTCCATAATGAATTAGAACATGTTCTTGTACTTTTTGAAAAGGGAAAGACCTAATCTACAACTTTCATGACCAAGAATTTTTCATTTGAAGCATTTTTGTTTGAGAAAGAGGAGGTTGAAATTTTTTCCCAAAATGGAAAGTTTCCATTACAAATCATTTCCATTTTTGGCAACTTTTGGATTAGCTCAAATTTCTTCAATTTTGTGAACTTCCAAACACTCCAATGATCAAATAAACATCATAGAACTTCAATTTGGTGAAAATACTCCTTTGGTTCCATTGTTGGGGGCCTCAGATGCCCTGATTTTGACTTAACTTGCTCAAGAAGTTACCTAGTGAACATATGACTTCCATAACGAATTTCTTCATCAAACTTGGTACACATGATCCTTATAACATCTTGAGAATATTAGAAACAAGAATGGCCCAAAAATTTGGAGTTGAGGCCTCTAAAACCAAAACCCTAACTTTTGTCATCTGTGCAGTGAAAACCCTGACTCTGCTTCCATGCCTTGCCAGTTCTTGTGATTTCTTGACTTCCATGAACTTTGAGGGATATAATATGATGATAGAACACCCATGGACCCTCTTGGAAAGCTTTGAGGCCTTTGGGATGGCTCAGATGGAATCTTGGATTGCTCAGATCACAAACCCTAGATGCAGATGAATTTGAACTTATGTAGTGAAGCAAATATGCAATATGAGATGTAATGCTTATGCCAATGCAAACATGAAAGATCACAAGCCATGGTGTGAAAATAGTGAGGGCAAATTTGGGGTGTTTACAGCTTCCCCTATTCAAGCATGAGTTAGCTATGCAGGATGTAAGCGCCTGGCTTAACAGACAAACAAGATAATTTGTGGTTGAATACCAAAGACAGTCTGAAATTTGCACTCACTGGGGAGAAGAAGAAAAAGGATATAAATTGTAAACGATAGTATAGAATGATTATCAAATGCAGGCGATGGAGGATGACCATCGAGCAGAGGACGACTGCTGGGGATAAACGGTAAACCAAGCAATGACGGGGACGACCGACAAACTGGGGAAATAAAGAGATCATGATGGGGAAGGCCATCAGGTAAAGTAACAAGGTTCTTTGGGGATTAAAGTAAAGGCAATAATGGGGAAGGCCATCAGGTTTGCAAAGTAAAGTAAACAATGACAGGGACGGCCATCGATTTAAAGAATAAATGAAATAATGATGAGGGACGGTCATCAAAGGTGAAGGACGATCACCTAGCAGGGGACGACTGCTCTTTATCACGACATAGGACGAATGTCGGATAGAAAAGGTCGACGATGGGAACGGCCATCAGATAATCATGATGAAGGACGATCATCACGAGGTGAAGGACGATCACCTAGCAGGGTACAGATGCTCTCGGGGTTTATCACGATATAGGACGAATGTCGGATAACAAGATCAACGATGGGGACGACCATCAGATAAAATGATGAGGGACGGTCATCAAGAGGTGAAGGATGATCACCTAGCAGGGTACGACTACTCTTTATCACGACATAGGACGAATGCTGGATAGAAAAGGGTTCCAATAATGGAGACTCCGCTGGGAAAAGGATGAGGGACAGTCATCCAAAGGTGAAGGACGATGACCTGGCAGGGGACGGCTGCCGAAAGTATCACGACATAGGACGAATGTCGGATAGAAGAAACGTTGTTCTGCTGGGGAATGGTAAACATGGACGAGTGCTTACGCTCAAGAATAAAAGGTATAAGTGTTTTACGCTGTGCATAGATTAAAGATGCGGACGAGCATCCTTAGGACCATGATACGGACAAGTATCGGTAGAAACAAACGCTGACACGTGTTCAGAGATGATGATACGGACGAGTACCAACTGGTTAACAAAGAACATAGACGAGTGTCGAATCTGTGAGGAGTGATATATAAACAAGATACGGACGAGTATCAAAGACTTCTGTATAAGTATGAGTACAAATTTGTTGGTAAAACATGAGCAAGACACAAACGGGTGTTCAACTTGCTGGGGGAAGTATGACACGGACGGGTGTCAAAAGAGAATGTGTAGGTTATGAAGAAACATTTGTATATGAGAGTGTAAAAGGTATTCTGGCGACCTGTGGGGGTAGGATGACACAGACGGGTGTCGAAAATGAGTGTGTTACAAACAAGTGTTTGGTTTGCACCAAGTGATTTGGCAACCATGCTGGGGAAAGGTGACACGGACGAGTGTCAAAAGAGTATGTATAGGTATCTGTTTTTGAGAATGCAAAGAGGATGTTTTGGCTTATATCTGCAGGGGAATGATATGACACAGACGAGTATCGAATAGGGTATATACGAACAGGTATATGTGTTGGGGAGTGCAAAGGGGACGCTTTGGCTTTTATTTGCAGGGGATGTGAGTTTTTATATACATTGTTGATGAAATACTTGATGGTGATTGCAGGTGACTAGCTCGAACCTGGCTTGTGATCATGCAAATGTTTGATTTTTACCGTAATGCTCCGTATTAGATGCAATGCTACGCTTATTTTGTGAATATGATGAGAATGCTATGATTATGCAAAAGAGGAACCGATCCGGGATTCGGATCCCGCTGAAGATCTTTGGCTGATTTGCTTGGAAGAATATCCCAGCCAGGGAAGATCATTAGTAGATCTGGAGATATAGCTCTGCTTGGGGAAATAGATCAAAGGTTGATATGCCCTGTAAGGAGAACTCAGCTGGGGAGAAGGAAGTTTCCGTCACTTTGTTGTGTAAGAGTTTCAAACATTGCTCTTCTGGGGAGAGGCTGGAAATTATGTGGGGAAATAGTTCTTTTAACCTTGCTGAGGATGAGAGATCTGGAACTCTGGGGGGGATCACAGCTGGGGAAATTCCTGCTGCATAGACTTATGATGGGGATGAGGATGCTTTGGCAACTCCGTTGGGAGAAAGCATTCCAGATATTGTTTGGGGAGGAGGTATGCTTGGCATGCCCCTATGCCGCGTACCGAATACCTGCAACCTGTTAAGATAAAGAAACGTACAAGCATCCCGAGGTATCCCTTATCGGATTCCGTCATAGGTGTTAGGTATTCCTGAAAGTAAATATATTTCCTGCAAGCATTTATTAAGAATGGCTCATTTGTTTTATGCAAGTATTATATCATGAATATTGGACATTTTGCAAACGAAACAAAAACGTACAAAAAGAGGTGTGGCTGAAAATCTGATTTTATTAATCCGGGTGCCCTGAATTGGCAAATACAATCAAAGAAACAAATCCCCTGGAATGAGGAGATTGCTATAAATTGAGAAAAGTAAAAGCGTTGGCAATGTTGATGACGCTTCCGGTGAGCTTCCTTTGCTATGACCTGTATGACCTTGACGTTCTTCTTATCTTGCTTTCTGAAGAAGGTTGATTCTGACTGATGCTTTATCCTTTCGAAGCTTGTCGTGTCGTGAATGATACAGACGAATTCAGAATGCAGTTGTTCGCTTATTCCCTGATTTTGTGTGGATCGCCCTTTCGGGTTTTCAATCCACCGGGATACCCATTTTTACCTGAGCTATCCAATGCGGCTTTTCAACTCAGCGGGTGTACACATTTTTTCAATTTTCCCTTATTTTTGCCCAAGTCTTTTATTCTGTTTTTGACTCGCCGGGATGCCCTATTTTTGCCTGGACTTACATTCTGTTTTTTATGTCCAGCGGGTCTTTTCATGCGAAGTATTTTTTAACTGCATCTGAATTCACAAGGGACAAGAAACCTTCACCATCCATAGTAGAGAGCATCAGTGCTCCACTAGAGAAAACCTTCTTTACTATGAATAGACCATCGTAATTTGGAGTCCACTTGCCCCTGTGGTCTGTATGAGGAGGAAAGAGTCTTTTCAGCAAAAGATCTCCTACTTGGTATTCCCGAAGCCTGATTTTCTGATCGAAGGCTTTCTTCATTCTTTTCTGATATAGCTGCCCATGACAGATAGCAGCTAGTCTCTTTTCTTCGATCAGATTCAGTTGATTGTACCGAGATCGGACCCATTATGCTTCGTTTAGCTTGACATCCATCAGTACCCGTAAGGAGGGTAACTCTACTTCAATAGGTAGGACAGCTTCCATACCATACACAAGCTGATAAGGTGTTGCCCCAGTGGACGTTCTGATTGAGGTTTGATACCCATGCAAGGAAAATGGTAGCATTTCATGCCAGTCTTTGTAAGTAACCACCATCTTCTGCACAATCTTCTTGATGTTTTTGTTAGCTACCTCAACAGCGCCATTCATATTTGGCATGTAAGGAGAAGAGTTGTGATGTTGAATTTTGAAGTCCCGGCACAGTTCTGCCATCATTTTGTTGTTCAAGTTGGAACCATTATCAGTAATGATTCGCTCGGGTACTCCATATCGACAAATGATGTCTCTTTTTAGAAATCTGGCTACCACTTGTCTGGTGACGTTTGTATACGAAGCTGCTTCAACCCACTTAGTGAAGTAATCAATGGCTACCAAGATGAATCTGTGGCCATTTGAAGCAGTCGGTTCGATCTTTCCAATCATGTCAATGCCCCACATGGCAAAGGGCCAGGGTGAAGACACCATGTTCAAAGGATTCGGAGGCACATGCACTTTATCTGCATAGATCTGACATTTATGGCACTTTCTGGCATAGGCACAACAGTCTGCATCCATTGTGATCCAGTAGTAACCTGATCTTAACAATTTCTTAACCATTGCATGTCCTCTAGCATGGGTACCGAAAGATCCCTCATGCACCTCGTGCATCAGCAAGTCTGCTTCTTTCTTATCAACACATCTGAGAAGAACCATGTCAAAGTTTCGCTTGTATAATGAACCATCAACATTAAGGAAGAAACTACCAGCCAACCTTCTTAATGTCTTCTTATCATTGGATGATGCCCCAGGTGGGTATGTTTGATCCTCCAAGAAGCATTTGATGTCATAGAACCAAGGCTTGTCATCTTTTGCAATGTCCACGGAGAATATGTATGCTGGTCGGTCTAGTCTGGATACCGAAATCCGAGGCACATAATTGGCAGTCTGAACCTTGATCATGGAGGAAATGGTAGCTAGAGCATCTGCAAACTGATTTTCGTCTCGAGGGATATACTCAAGTTTGAGTGTTGTGAAGAAAGTCAATAATATCCTCGTGTAGTCACGGTATTGGATCATATGCTCTTGGTGAGTGTACCATTTGCCGTTGGTTTGATTAATTACCAAAGCTGAATCTTCGAATACATTCAATGTCTTGATCCTGAGGTTAATGGCTTCCTCAAGACCCATGATACAGACTTCGTATTCAGCTTCATTATTAGTGCAGGCAAAAGTGAGTTTTGCCGAAAAAGGCATATGAACTCCTTTAGGTGTAATGAGCACTGCACCAACTTCACGACCATTCATATTGACAGCCCCAGCAAACATCATTGTCCACCCTTCTTCTGGGTCAGGCCCTTCAGTGTGAACAGGATCTTCATGATCTTTTGCTTTTAGGAACATGATATCTTCATCAGTGAAGTCAAATCTCATGGGCTGGTAATCATCAATGGGTTGCTCAGCTAAATAGTCAGACAGTACACTGTCCTTGATGGCTTTTTGAGATATGTACTGAATGTCATACTCTGTCAGAATCATTTGCCATCTTGCAACCCTTCCGGTAAGTGTTGGCTTCTCAAATATGTACTTGACTGGGTCCATCTTTGAAATCAACAAGGTAGTGTGAGTCAGCATATACTGCCTTAGTCGGCGAGTAGCCCACGCTAAAGCACATCAAGTTTTCTCGAGCAGTGAATAAAGTTGTTCACAGTCGGTAAATGTTTTGCTTAGGTAGTATATTGCATACTCTTTTTGACCAGACTCGTCATGTTGGCCCAGCACACATCCCATTGATCTTTCTAATACTATTAGGTACATTATTATAGGTCTTCCTTCAACTGGAGGCATAAGAATCAGAGGTTCTTGTAGATATTCCTTGATTTTGTCAAAAGCCTTCTGACAATCTTCATTCCACCTGACCGTTTGTTCCTTTCTTAACAATTTGAATAGGGGCTCACAGGTTGCAGTTATATGGGATATGGATCTTGAAATGTAATTCAATCTACCTAAGAACCCCCGAACTTCCTTTTTAGTCTTAGGTGCAGGCATCTCCTGAATGGCTTTGACTTTGTCAGGATCAACTTCAATTCCCTTTTCACTTACGATGAATCCCAGCAGTTTAGCGGAACGTACCCCGAATGTGCATTTGTTGGGGTTTAGCTTCAGCTGATACTTTCTCAGACGCTTGAACAACTTTAGCAGATTTACCAGATGATCTTCTTCAGTGAGGGACTTGGCAATCATGTCATCCACGTAGCATTCAATTTCTTTGTGGATCATGTCGTGGAATAACGTTACGATAGCCCGTTGATAAGTAGCACCGGCATTCTTCAGTCCAAATGGCATTACCTTGTAGCAAAATGTGCCCCAAGGTGTGATGAAGGTTGTTTTCTTCATGTCTTCGGGTGACATTCTGATATGATTATACCCTGAAAATCCATCCATGAAGGAAAACACCGAGAACTGAGCTGTGTTGTCGACCAATACATCAATGTGAGGTAATGGGAAATCATCCTTTGGGCTAGCTCTGTTCAGATCCCGATAGTCCACACACATCCTCACTTTGCCATCTTTCTTAGGCACTGATACAATATTAGCGACCCACGACGGGTAACTAGTTACAGCAAGGAAACCGACGTCCCACTGTTTTTGTACTTCTTCCTTAATCTTCATGGCCATATCTGGGCGAGTACGACGTAGCTTTTGTTTCACTGGAGGGCAATCTTCTTTCAAAGGCAGCTTGTGCACAACAATATCTGTATCTAGACCTGGCATGTCTTGATAGGACCAAGCAAAGACGTCGACGTATTCTCGAAGCATGTCAATGAGCTATTCTTTTACTAAGGCCTGCAGACTGGCCCCAATCTTCACTTCTTTTAAGTCCTCTTCGGTACCAAGATTAACTGTTTCAACCTCCTCCTGATGAGGAGTGATCACTTTCTCTTCTTGCCTCAACAACCTGGCTAACTCTTCAGGTAACTCATAGTCTTCTTCAACCCCTTCATCGACTTGATTAATTGGATTGTCGAAGTCATACAAGGTCATAGCGGTGCTGTTGTCGATGCAATCTGGAGGATAATCTCTGCAAGGGTTGAGATTTGTTCATTTTAGTGATCAATTTTAATCTTGTTTAGAAAAAGTGAAAATGAAGTTGTTTATTTTGAAAACATTGCCATTTTATTGTTTTGTACAAAAGTGAAAAATGAAAAGACAGTGAGCGAAAAAGAGACTTGTTTGCAAAAGATGTCCGATATTCATTTGCACAAAATTACAATATGGCCCTATTACAAAATGAGTCCCGACACCTTGGGCAAGATGCAGGACTTGATGCATGCTAAAAAGGGCAGGAAATAATAATTACTCTGCAGGAGTAACACTTATAATTTCCTGGGAAGACCAATTAAGGACTTGATTCCCCGGGATCCTTGGATGTATCCAGCTCTCCAGGTTGCGGTCGCTTTCTGCCTCGTCTTCCAGGTTGTTAACAGCATCTGGGGTGAGCATCCTCCCACTGATGAACTTGGGCTCTTTGGCAGCCTCTGATTGATCTTGTCGGAATGGTTTGTAACCCAAACCGAATCTGTCATCCTTCTTCTCCACTGGCAGCAGCTTGCCCTAGCCCTGGGCATTACCATCTTCAATAACCTTTCAGGCTTGCTGATAGGAGACAATTGAAGTACCCATCCTATCCTCCTGGGATGCAGCAAATACTTCAGTCGTCGCCTCATTGAAGTTCAAGGCCTCGAACCCCTGGCTCATAGTTTCATGGATTTCACCATCCATCTCAATATATTTGTATGTAGCCAGATGGCTAACAAATATGTCCTCTTCACCACAAATGGTGATAATCTGTCCTTCCCACTCATATTTCAATTTCTGGTGAAGGGTCGACGTTACTACGCCAGCGACGTGAATCCATGGTCGACCCAACAAACAGTTGTAGGCCGGATGAATGTCCATCACATAGAAAGTAGTCTTAAAGACTTGCAGACCGATTATCACTGGCAGCTCCACCTCTCCAAGAACAGACCTCTTGGATCCATCAAAAGCTCTAACCACCAGATTACTTGGTCGGAGTGCTATACCATCATATTCAAGCTTAACAAGGGCTTTCTTTGGCAGGACATTGAGTGAGGACCCAGTGTCAACTAGAACATGAGATAGTACAACTCCTTTGCACTCCAGGGTTATGTGCAAAGCTTTGTTATGGTGACGTCCTTCTGTCGTCAAATCAGCATCAGTGAAACCTAGCCCATGGCTAGTATTGACATTAGACACCACTGTTTCAAGCTGATTCACTGTGATCTCTTCTGGCACGTAGGCAGCGTGCAAAACTTTGAGTAGTGCATCCCGATGAGCTTCGGAACACAACAGCAGGGATAATATAGAGATCTTAGAAGGCGTTTGGTGGAGCTGATCCACAACCTTGTAGTCACTTCTTTTAATTATCCTCATAAATTCATCCACTTCCTGATCAAAGGATGATTTATGAGTCTCTTTTGATGCAGGTTCTTCAGGTGCCACACTCTTCCCTTTGGCTTTGGCAGCAGCCTCAGCCTCAGTACTGGTCTTTGGAGCTTGTGACGCGAAGAGGCGTCCGCTTCGGGTGAAGCCTCCGCCTCCTCCGACATTATCCACTTGGGGAGTAGGAATTGAAGAATCAAGAAGGACTTTTTCTCCGTTGCAATAAAGGTCTGCACCATAATGCCATGGTACAACATTGTCTTTGTCATATGGAATAGGCCCTGGCACCGTGATGGTGAATGGGCTCACTGCAACAGAGGTTGGAATTGTTATTGTCTGTGGATCATAGAAGATAGTGACAGGACTTCTTGTGGATGTTGGAGGTGATGAATTGAAGCTTGTTTGTTGTTGAAACTGTTGTTGAGATTGTGGTTGAAAGTTGCTGGAGTTCGGGACCGTTGTCGGGTCATAATAAATAGAAACTGTGGAGACATCATTGTTGGTGGTTGCTGAAGTTGTAGAAGGAGATGACATGGAATTGTCGTTTGTTGAAGTGAAGGAAGAAATGGTTGCTGAAGTTGTAGATGAGTCAGTAGAAACAATTGTTGTTGCAGTTGTAGAAGAATCACTTGTTGTTGTAAAAGGAGTTGCTGGTGTTGTAGAAGCTGTTGTGGTTATCTGCAGAATGCCTTCTTTGATCAAGCCATTAATTCCACTCCTCAAGCTTGCACACCCATTCTCGGAAATTTTGCATGATTCACAACAGGCCTCACAACCTGGATACACTTGGCATTTCAAAAGCTGGGCTTTAACCTCTGCCAGAGGTGTCTGAATACTTGTGATATCTTCAATCAAACTCATGGGTGAGCCTTCCTTTATAGCATTAATCCTTGGCCCACTGTGGCTTGGCATAAGATTTTTCATGACATTGGGAGGTGGTGCAAAGTTTAGGGCCTTTGAATCTACCAGATCCTGGACCTTCATATGCAGAGCCCTGCATTTTTCCGTGGAGTGACCAGGTGCATTAGAATGAAAAGCACACCTAGCTTGACATCATAATTTCTTGGAAGGTTCTGAGGATCAGATGGAGCCAATGTCCTCAACTCAACAAGATTGAGCTTTAAGATTTGTGGCAGCAATGTGGCATATGGCATTGGTATAGGGTCAATCACCCTGTTGATCTGAGATGGCCGCTGTTGAAAAGGGCGTTGTTGTTGATTGTTGTTATTGTTGTTGTATGATCTCTGATGAGGAAACTGTGGTTGTTGAGGAAAGTGATGTGGTTGTTGAGTATACTGAGGAGGTGTGGTGGGAATAGTGACGGCAACAACTGATCTGGGCAGATAATGGGGTCTCCCTCTTCCCACATGTACAGAATTTGTTTCACCAGATCTACGGGGCCCAACAAATGGCTTCCTTGCATTGCTTGAACTGGCACCATTGTCGGAGATCTTTCCCATCTTCAATAAGCTCTCAATTCTTTCCCCATCTATCACCACATCTGCAAAGCTGGTGGAAGAAAATGCTGCCAATCTGTCAATATAGGTACCCTGGAGAGTATTCATGAACATATTTGCCATCTCCCTTTCAGACATCGGGGGTTGAACGGCAGCAGCTAGTTGCCTCCACCTTTGGGCATACTCTCTAAAGCTTTCATGGGAAGACTGTGACATTCCCATCAGAAGGGTTCTATTTGGAGCCATGTCAAGATTATACTGATATTGATGGATGAAAGCTTCAGCCAAGTCTTTCCAATTTCTTATTGTGGCTCTGGTTAAGTGGGAGTACCATTCTCGGGATGCCCCTGTCAAGCTATACTCGAAGTAAAACATCCACAGCTTCTCGTCCATGGTGTAGGCTTTCAATCTCCCCAGGAAAGACTGAAGGTGGGTACGTGGGCAGGATGTGCCATTATATCTTTCAAAACAAGGGGGTTTGAACTTGTGAGGAATTATCACCCCTTCCACCAATCCCATGTCCATGACATCAAAACCTAGAGAGTTTTGGGATTCAAGAGACCTTAGCTTCTCTGCAATTTCATCCAACCGACGGTCGTAAACTTCGTCTCCAGCCCCAACCACAGTAAACTGCTCTTCTTGAGGGTCTTCCTGCAAAACCCTTCCTCCAGTAGTGTTACCTTGGGTATTTCTTATGGCATTGATGTCTGGGTTCATATGAGGTCCAAACTCTGGTGGATCAGTGCGAGGCTGCACGTGATCGTTGTTACTGGTACCCCCTGTACCTGGATGGTGTTCCTCAGGAGTTTGTCGCTCAACCAACTCCCTCAGTCTTTCCTGGCTCTGAGCTAAACCAGTCATCACTGTCATGAATTGATTCATTTGGGCCCTCATCTCTGTCCTCTCATTGGCCATCTGGGCCCTCACTTCAGTCAAGTCTTGTTGAACTTGATCCATTTGTAATCCAGGAAGGTTGTTTCTTGTCGGGTATCGGTGTATTCTGTTGACAGGGAACACTCTTCTGCGAGCAATGTTTCCTGAAACCACAACAAAGTGAGAAACAACAACAAAACAAAAACCTACAAAACAAAGAGAAATGTTAGTATGCAATGCAGGATGCCTATTTGTCTTCCAAGGGTATCCGGTTTGGTTCTTTGGTTTTGACCTTCCTAGACCTCGAGGAAATGCTGATGTTGCAAAGAGATTGAGCCCACAAAAATAATACAAACCATATATTACAATAATGTGAAAATACATAGTTTTGATTGCAATAAAGTCCCCATGGTGGGTCAAAATACAACAACAAAATCAAAAGTACAAACAAAAGGAAATACAAGTACAAGAAATCAAACATCCAGTCCAAAGTCATCTTCTCTGACTTCCTTCAGGAGAGCCTCCGTCATTGGACCTACTGGGTGCTCTGTGATAGTCCTGATGAGGAGGTTCCTGGTGGCAATGGCACTGGTCAACTTCTTGTGCTTATCCTGATCCTTTGATCTCTTCAACCCCGCCCGGAGTTTCAACTTAGAGATCTCCTTCTGTGCTGCTATCAAAGTTGCCTGGTTCTTCTTCTCACTAGCCTCCAGTTGCTCTATCTTAGCTTGAGTACTTTGATCCTTTTGTGCATGAGCCTCAGTGATCCTGATCCATCTAGCCTGGCTCTCCTCTAAATAATTCTCTACCCTAGCCTTCTGAGTCTTTGCTTCCTTGCAAGCATTCTTTAGTACTAACTCCCCTGTTCTAGCCTTTCTGATGTAGTCATCCGTATTCTCAATCTTGGTCAAGTGCTCAATCCGGAGATTCTCTAACCTCTCATTATCTAGACGTCTGTCATTTCTCTCCCAGAGAGTCTTCTTCAAAGCTTCAGAGAGTTGAGCATTCCTTTCCTTCAGTTTCTCAAACTCCTCAAAGCTGACAGTAGCTGCAGGCTGCACTGTTGATGGTCCAGGTGTATCCTCTAAGGTGAATGGCATCCGGGTGATCTGTGCCCTAGTACGAGACCAATCAAGATACTGTGTTGAAGCTATGTTGTTGCATTTGACAAGGATAGTTGTCCCCTTAGTATGAATGTTGTCCCAGGACCAGGTTGCCTTTCTGACAATAGCAGAGTTGTGCTGGATGTCACAATAGAGGGTTTCTGTCAAGTCTTGCCCTCTTGGGGGATGAACCAAAGCATACCCTAATTGTCTCTTGAAAAGAAAGGGGTTGTAGTTGATGCAACCTTTTACTCCAATCAAAGGCACATTGGGGTACTGTCCACAGCTGGTGATGATATCCTTGCTCTTGGTACTCTGAGTGCACCATCTGATGTCTTCTGATGTAAGGGCAATCAATCTCTTGGCCCAATTCCTTGCCTAATGAGGGTTCAGGAAAGTGTCTGATTTTGGCAAGTGTCTTAACAAGCAACAGTAATAGAGGGGTGCACAACATCTGAACAACCTTCCTCTTTGCTTCTCATTCCTCTGGTGCACTGAATAGTAGAAGTCTCCAAGCAGGGT
The DNA here is from genome assembly GCA_963966055.1 of Lathyrus aphaca. NCBI lineage: Eukaryota > Viridiplantae > Streptophyta > Magnoliopsida > Fabales > Fabaceae > Lathyrus > Lathyrus aphaca. Next base: position 423,027,823 of record OZ014520.1, read on the forward strand.
GGGAACTGGGTTCCTCAGTAAGAACAGGTGAATAGCATTCTTGCTCACAAACTTTGGCTCATCTGCAAACAAGATAACTCCATATATGCTGAGGGCTAGAAGTGCACAAACAGCATCCCACTTCCCTGCTGCAGCATGCAGGGTGGCCTGGGAAATCAAGAAGTCCAAGTGCAGACCTGGAACCCTAGCCTTGGTGGTCATGCTCTGATCAATGAGAGTAGGCTCCAAGTGCAAGGCCTTAGCTATATCTTCATTCTTAGGAGCAAACATCTCAGGGTTGAATGGAATCCCTCTCCTGATAGAGACACCTAGCAACATGGAAAATTCTTCTAGCAGAGGTCCCAACTGAAAATCAGGGAATGTGAAGCATCTGAGAGGAGGATCATAAAACTGGAGACAAGTGTGAATCATGCTCCTCTGGGATGCATCCAGGTCCATGATCATGTCCAATATGCCTCCATAATGTTCCCTGAATAATGGGACATGATCAGGAGTGATGAGACACTGGATCTGTCTGATGCCTGTCAGGGTGGGCTCAAAGAAATGGTATGTGATGTTGCTCTTCCTGGAAGTGTCCATGCTGATAATGGATGCTGGTGAAGGAGACTGAGAGCAACTGCTAATGAAGGCTACTGAAATAGATGCTGAAGATGAGTCTCTGATGAAGACAATTGGAGAAGATGCTGGAGAAGATAACTGAAGAAGTCTGAGCAGCAGAACAGGTCAAAATCAAACCAAAGATAAGAAGGTGGATACCCTGTAAAACAAATAGGCAAATATTAAATGATGCAAACTGATGTATGCAGAATGATATTCAAAGGGTTTGTGATCAAGTGTTGGATCTGTTATCTGCCTTGATAGGGTCCATGGGTGTTCATAGGTCCGGATGGATGCTAAGAAAACCAGTAACCAGGTGGGGGACTCAAATAAAGAGTCACAAGTCCAGGATTTCACAAGAACTGTCCAAAGTGACGCATTCTTAAAACAAAACTGGTAACAGGGTATGATGAGGCCAAGGGTTCCTGCAAACCTGTAAACATCCCAACCCCCTCACATGTATTGTTCTAGAACAAGGATCCTCAGACTTGGATCAGTTATGAGAAGTGTAAACACTTCTAACCCGGAGGTACAGTGTTTACAATAACCATAAAAGATCCTCCTCTAATTCACCTCAAATGCTGAAGGTCATAAAAAGGTCATCCTGACTTAGCAGGCTTCCCAAATGGCCCTAGTACTACAGGAAATTCGTAGCACAAAGTTCTCAAGAAGAAACCCATGTATGAATCGTGTTTCATATTCCCGCACCAGACCGAAATGGAATGGGAAAGAATATGAAGCCACTCTAGCCTATGTGTCACTCAGGTTCCCGGTATGGAACCTTAATCACTCAATGATCCCTCCCACCAAGGAAACAACAGATCCAGCACAAATGATAATGACAGTATGAAATGCATAAAACTGTAAATGAAAAGCAATAAATAAAGTTGTACATAAAGCAATAAATAAAAGCAATAAACAAAAATCACAAGTAGCACATAACACCCCCGTAAACATAAATCAAGCCAGCGCTAGGAGGAACCCACAAAAAGAACCAGAAGCCCTGGTTGCAATATAAGGTTCCCCAGCAGAGTCGCCAAGCTTTCGCTCCCGAAGATTTGCATCCTGGTACAAGAACGAACGATCGGCGAAAGGAGGTAATGAAGGTGAAGATGAATAGAGTCTCCAGCTAGGCATTTTTATCCTGAAGGAAAGGTAATGCTGCATAAACCTGAGAAAAGATGGATAAGACGGTTGCGAACCAGAGAAACTGAGAAAGGGGGTTGGTTACAACCTGGGAAGGTATTAGCACCCAGATTGTCCGTCGTACTCGACGGGATCCACACTTAAAAGATTGTGTTTAAAGGGGTAGTGTATGTGCTATCTGTGTGCAAAAGCTGGGAAGAAATATACAAGTGTCAGTGAAAAAAGGGTGAATTGCTTAGGAACTGAGGCTTAAAAGAGAATGCTAAAAGAGGGGGAAGACACAAAGACTTTTGTTCGATAACTGTTAAGTTATGCCTACGTATCCTCTCGTGCAATGAGGAAGTCAGAACACCGTAGTTCGACCCAAAGAGACTGAAAGATGAATTGACTGTGAACTGCTTACTTGCCTATGCTCAAGTGTATGACTCGTCTGGCTCGAGTGCTAATTGTCTTGCATTAGACGGAAGAAGCAAGTTCTCATTTATGAATGATTGTGATGAAAAAAGAATCCCGAAGGAGACGATTATTGTTTGTTTTTGTGTTTTCAGTCTTTTATTGTTTTTGGTGTTTGTCATAAGTTAATGAGCTTAAGCCTAAATCAAGGGGCTTGTAAACTCATCATATCCTCCCTGATTAGGGATAATGAGAATACTTAAGTATGAGATAAGCATCTCAACTTAATTACCATGATGATGTAGGATTAAGATCATTAACCTACTTGTGATTATTTAGATGTTTTTTTGGGTTTTTGTTTAGTGTTAAGTAATGAGTTTAATCTCTAATCCCAGATTAGTGGGTCATTACACCATCCTAATAGAAGGATAATAGATGAGAGCACTTAAGCTGAGGAAGACACCTCAACTTAATCCATGGTTAGGGATTAAATTCATGACAAAACAAGCCTTTATTAAATGGATTTTAATTAAGGGTGAGATTAAGAAATGGATTTTATGATTTGTAAGACAACTTGAAGGGGACTTGTCCATTAAACACTAGGGTTAGTCCTTCTTAACCATAAATGAAGAATTAGAACCCTAGCGTAAGGCCCAAGTTACAAGATGAAGTCTTAGTAATTATTAGATGGATTGATTAAGAGGTTTAAACAGATTAAGGGTTTAACACTTAGGATTAAATTTATACACTCCATCCTAAGAGAAGGATGCAGGCATAACCCTAATTCCAAAGTCCTAAAACCTTAAAGGTTTAGTCTCTAATGATGAGATGAGAAAAGAGACACAAAGAAGACTCAAAGGAAAAATTCTAAGGGAAACTAATAAGTCCTAGAAAGTTATCATGCTTGGAAGTCCTAGGGTTTGTGAGGCTTAAGAAAAGAAGTCTTTAAGGAAGCCACCAAGGAAAAGCAAGATGAATAGAGAAAGAAGCAGAAGAATAAGTTACTTACTTCCTAAGAAGATAAGCAACTTAAAGGAAGAAAAGCACAAGTGAGCAAGCTTACTCAAAGACAAATAAAAATTCAGCAAGGATGCAATATGAAGAGATGAGAAGTGGTGGGAGGTGAAGGCAAATACACCTCCTAAACAAACTTACCATTAACCTGAAAAGTTAGTACAAGATGCAATATGAAAAGAATGAAATGAAATGATGCATATGCAAGGGCAAAGACCAAGACCAGAAGCATAAACATGATGTAAATTATGCTATGATATGATGCAAAGACATACAAGATGCATATGTGTGTTCATACAAGAGAATGAATGCAAATGAAGCATGTAGGAATCATGAAAATACATGGATGTTCATGAAATGTAATGGATGCAAAGCATTGAAAATGTATGAATAAATGATCAAGCAATGTTCAAGCAATGTCTTAAGATGTCTAAGATGGCATACAAATTCTTGGAATGGCATGGCAAGTTCATAGGTTCATGCAATGCAATGTAAGATGCAAGTAAAGATGCAAAATTAGGGTTATATGGAAGGATGAGATGCAAATGACAAAGACATAAGCAAATGATATGATAAAAATTTGAAAATGCACTCAAAGTAACCCTAAACTTATACTAGGTTACCATCCAAAGGGGGAGGTCAGAAACTAAACCTAGAAGAAGTTGCGAATTTCCTAAGTTTCTAGGGTTTTTTGGGTGATCCTCAATGTAAAATTCCAAACAAATTGGAAATGCAAGGTAAATTCATGCCAAAAATATCCTAGATACTAAATGATGTGTGTAAAATAATTCAAAAAGAACCATCTTCAAAACCTTCATGGTTAGGAAGAAAAGATTTTTCAAAGGTTAGGGTTTAAAATGTGATTTTATGAACCCTAAGTTCAAAGAAAATTGTCAAGTTATGATCAAAACCAAAAAGAAATTTGTATGAAGGGTTTGAAAATGTTTCTAAATGTGTTAAGATGCAACATGATTTTTTTGGTGATTTTTAGAAACCTAAATGTTATTTTAATTAATTAATTTCCATTAATTAATTAAAATAAACATTTAAATATTTTAAAAATGCTTTTAAAATGCAAAAAATAAAATAAAATCAATTTCTGATTAAGAAAAATATTTAAAACAAAAATGCAAAAGAAAATATTTTTTGAAGTTTTTTTACTATTTTAAATAAATTCGTGAAATAAAATACAAAGAAAAATAAAATAAAAACAAAAGTATGCTAAATGAGAGGCTGAGATTGCAAGTTGAATGATTCAGTGGTCAGGAAACAAAGTCCATGTGACTTGAGGTATTCAGATCCTAAGGCCATGACTTAAACTTATCATTTAAATGAGATCCAATGGTTGAGCTTTAATCTGACCTAATTTAATTAATTAATTAGGTTTAGGGTTTTAATGATCCATCCTGGCCCTTCAAAACGCGCGGAAAACACACATCCAAGGGTCCAAATTCAAATTCACTTAATCACCTGAGATTAGCCCTAATTACCCTCAGACGGCCGGAACAATGTTCCGGTCGTCTTCTCCGGCAAGGTCCCTACCTCATCTCTCTCCCCAAGCCATAAAAACCTCTCTAACTCTCCAGAAATGATCACTAGGCATCATAGAACAAGAATCCAACAACGAATTTCATTTATTTTGCATCATGATCAAGATTCGAACAAAAACATAAAAATGGATAAAATTTCAGAACATGCATACACACTCAATTCTCAACCATTCTTCATCATTTAAAGTTCATTGTGATCAGGAGAGAAAACTCTATCATTTTGTAACTAAAGAAATGATTTCTGGAAAAATGTTTCAAGAAGGTACCTGAGATGAAGCTTTGCCAATGGAGCTGCTTGGGCCTTCTTCTTGATGCAAACACCCTCCTCTGATCACCCTTGAGCTTCTTTGATGCTTTGCTAGAGTGTATGTGGCCTCTTTTTGAAGTTCAGTTTTGAAAGGTGAGAAATCGTGTTTTTGTTTTGTGATGTTTCAGGCTATAATGAAGGGTGGGAAATGTTCGATGAGTGATGCTGAGTTGAATGGTGAAGTTTGCTTGATGTTTTTGTGGCTGTGTTATGAATTTCGAAGAGGGAAAGTTTCTTGAGGATTTTGTGAATCTGAATGTGTGGGATGATTCCAGCACCAAGATGTTATGAAATATGATCCTTAGGGCATGTATGTGAAGCTGTGATAGGTCAGAAGAGTTGTTGTGGGCTATGCTGATTGGTATGGCTTTTTTTGCAAAAAGTTAAGCTTGGTTGTACTTGAGGTATGGGTCATGGTAGGTCTGGTTTAGAGGCATGGTTGAGCTCAGCAGAGATCAAGGAAATCTTGTGGATCAGATTTGGCATGCTGGCACAAGTGTATGGAAAGATCTATACCATTTTGCAATTTTGGGAAGTTTTGGCCCCTTTGAAATTTCTTGAAGTTCAAGTCATGGAAATGCATAATTCTTGGGCCAATTCTGATCAAAATGAGTCATGTGATGTTGTTATAATGTTTAGAAGTCAATTAGAGGTCACTTAGAAGCTTGGCAAGTGGTTTTGCAAAAAATCCTCTTTGGCATGAATGTGAAAATTATAGGATTTTTGCCAACTTTGAAGGATCATAACTTGAGTTCCATAATGAATTAGAACATGTTCTCTTAATTTTTGAAAAGGGAAAGACCTAATCTACAACTTTCATGACCAAGAATTTTTCATTTCAAGCATTTTTGGTTGAGAAAGAGGAGGTTGAAATTTTTTCCCAAAATGGAAAGTTTCCATTACAAGTCATTTCCATTTTTGGCAACTTTTGGATTAGCTCAAATTTCTTTAACTTTGTGAACTTCCAAACACTCCAATTATCAAATAAAGATCATAGAGCTTCAATTTGATGAAAATACTCCTTTGGTTCCATTGTTGGGGGCCTCAAATGCCCTGATTTTGACTTAACTTGCTCAAGAAGTTACCCAGTGAACAGATGACATCCATAATAAATTTCTTCATCAAACTTGGTACACATGATCCTTATAACATCTTGAGAATATTAGAAACAATAATGGCCCAAAAATTTGGAGCTGAGGCCTCTGAAACCAAAACTCTAATTTTGGTCATCTGTGCAGTGAAAACCCTGGCTCTGCTTCCATGCCTTGCCAGTTCTTGTGATTTCTTGACTTCCATGAACTTTGAGGGATATAATAGGATGATAGAACACACATGGACCCTCTTGGAAAGCTTTGAGGCCTTTGGGATGGCTCAGATGGAATCTTGGATTGCTCAGATCACAAACCCTAGATGCAGATGAATTTGAACTTATGCAATGAAGCAAATATGCAATATGAGATGTAATGCTTATGCCAATGCAAACATGAAATATCACAAGCTATTGTGTGAAAATAGTGAGGGAAAATTTGGGGTGTTTACAATGAGGATTGTCAAAGAGCCTTTGAAAAGATAAAAGAATATCTACAGGAGCCTCTTATTCTAATGCCTCCAGTTCCAGGACGGCCGCTTATCATGTACTTGACTGTGTTAGAAGGGTCGATGGGGTGTGTTCTAGGCCAACATGACGAGTCTGGTCTAAAAGAGCATGCTATTTACTACCTTAGCAAAAAGTTTACCGACTGTGAATCCCGTTACTCACTGCTCGGGAAAACTTGCTGCGCTTTGTTATGGGTTGCTTGCCGACTGAGACAGTACATGTTGACCCATACCACACTGCTAATCTCAAAAATGGACCCTGTCAAGTATATTTTCGAGATACCAGCGTTAATCGGAAGGGTTGCAAGGTGGCAAATGATCTTAACAAAGTATGACATACAATATGCTTCCCAGAAAGCCATCAAAGGAAGTGTATTGTCAGATTATCTTGCGTAACAATCGCTTGAAGACGACTATCAGCCGATGAAGTTTGATTTCCCTGATGAGGACATCGTGTACCTCCAGGCAAGAGATTACGAGGAACCACTTCCGGAGGAGGGGCCAGAACCTGAATCCAAATGGAAGTCAATGTTTGATGGGGCAGTCAATATCAACGGAAGTGGAGTTGGTGCTGTTCTTATCACTCCTGAAGGTGTCCATTTTCCCTTCGCTACCAGAATTACTTTTGGCTGCACCAACAATGAAGCGGAATATGAGGCGTGCATAATGGGAATAGAGGAGGCTATTAATCTTCGGATTAAGACCCTCGATATATTCAGAGATTCAGCCCTCGTTATCAACCAGATTACTGGCAAGTGGTATACACATCAAGGGCACTTAATTCTTCACAACAGTTAAGTTGCAGTATACCGCGATATGAGAATCAATTTGCCGATGCATTGGCTACTCTTTCTTCGTCCATCAAAGTTTTATGTTGGAACTATGTGCCCAGGATTGACATTTCCAGGCTTGACACACCAACTTATGCTTTCTCTGTAGATGCAACATCTGATGAGAAACCTTGGTATTTTGATATCAAGCTTTTCCTAGAAAAACAAGAATACCCGGCTGGGGCATCATCCAATGACAAGAAGACCTTGAGACGACTTGCTGCTAGCTTCTTCTTGAATACAGACGGGGTTTTGTATAAGAGGAACTTTGACATGGTTTGGCTCAAATGCGTGGATAGACACGAAGTAGACTTGTTGGTGCAAAAAGTCCACAAGGGATCTTTCGGTACTCATGCAGGAGGACATGCAATGGCTAAGAAGTTGCTGAGATCAGGGAATTATTGGTTAACAATGGATGCAGACTGTTGTTCATACGCCCGTAAGTGCCACAAGTTCCAGATATATGCAGACAAGGTGCATGTTCCTCCGTGCCCGCTTAACGTCATGTCATCTCCTTGGCCCTTTTCTATGTGGGGCATTGACATGATCGGGAAAATAGAGCCTACTGCTTCAAACGGTTATCGTTTCATCTTTGCTGCGATTGATTACTTCACCAAGTGGGTTGAAGCAACATCTTATGCCAATGTCACTCACCAAGTGGTAGCCATATTTCTGAAAAGGGACATCATTTGCAGATACGGAGTGCCCGAGCGAATCATTACTGACAATGGTTCCAACTTAAACAAAAAGATGATGGCGGAACTGTGTCGGGACTTCAAGATTCAACATCACAATTCTTCTCCTTACCGGCCAAGGATGAATGGCACGGTAGAGGCGGCTAACAAGAATATTAAGAAGATTATGTAGAAGATGGTTGTCATTTACAAAGATTGGCATGAGATGTTACCATTTGCACTGCATGGGTACCGAACGTCAGTCAGGACGTCAAATGGGGCAACTCCTTTCTCATTGGTGTATGGCATGGAGGCAGTCTTGCCCGTCGAAGTAGAAATTCCTTCATCGCGTGTGATAATGGATGTGAAGCTTGATGAGGCTGAGTGGGTACATGCCTGATACTATCAGTTGTGCCTAATTGAGGAAAAGAGATTAGCAGCTATCTATCATGGTCAGCTTTATCAGAGGAGAATGAAGCGAGCATTCGACCAACGAGTACGTACTCGAGAGTATCAAGTAGGCGAGCTTGTGCTCAAGAGGATCATTCCTCCTGGTTCAGATCACAGGGGCAAGTGGACCACAAACTACGAAGGCCCATTCATAGTGAAGAAAGTTTTCTCAGGTGGGGCGCTAATGCTCACTACTATGGATGGAGAAGATTTCCAGTCTCCTGTTGACTCGGACGCAGTTAAAAAATACTTCGCATAAACAGACCCGCTGGACACAAAAACAGAATAAAGTCCAGGCAAGAAAAAGGCATCCCGGCGAGCTAAAAACAGAATAAAAAGCTCGGGTAAAGGTTAGGGAAATAAATGAAAATAAAGGTACACATGCTGAGTTGAAAAGCCACATTGGATAGCTCAGGCAAAAAAGGGTATCCAGGTGGATTGAAAACCCGAAAGGGCGGCCCACGCAAAACAAGGGAATAAGCAAACAACTGTGATCCGGGTAATCTGAACCAAATCACTGTTTCGCGCAGTCTGACAATATCAGAAGGATAGGAATCAATCCCCTCGTCTTCTTCAGAAAGCAAAGGCAAGAACAAAAAGTCTTGAAGACATGCCGGTCATAGCGGGAAGGAAACTCATTGGAATGCCGTGTACGTTGCCATTAGGATAGTTTATTTTCTCAATTTTACAGTAGCTACCTCTTTCCAGGTAGGTGCTTCCTGATGTAAAGCTTTGCCTATTCAGAGGCCATTCAACGGATGAATATTCAGTCATAAAGCCGTGTTGTGTTGTGTTGTGTTGTGTTTACTTTGTTTGCAAAAATGTCCTGAGTTTTTGGCAAAAAAAAGAGCATTGCATTTGAAACATGTTGATTTTTCTAAAAAAAAAATTTTTGACATTGCAGGGAAACAATTAAAATTGTCTTTGAGTGTCGGGTGACAATGGATGAACAGATCATACCATGCAAGTCCCCGGGGCACATGTGTGTATACTGTTGTTGCAGGTTTTGCAGGGCAAGGTTGCACTTCCCCAAGCAAAGAGTGCTCCCGAGCTGAGCTATAGCAGTGAGACCCCCAGTAGAATTTCAAATCTAATCAGAGATGGTGCCACCCTTAAGCGGTGTTTGTTCTTCATGAGAAAGACATAGCTCCCCAGCTGAGCTAGAGCAAGTGGGATCCTCAGAGGAGTTTCAAACCTAACCAAAGAGGTCCGTCCCCAATCGGAAACTTTGTGGCAGAATGGGTTATCCCCAGCGAGCAACTGAATGTCTGTTTCCCCACAGAGTTAGAATTTTCAGAATTATCTCCCCAGTTGGAATCGTTACCAAGCCTCTTCCTTAGCCGAGCTTGAAGATGGCTATCCCTGCAGAGTTCATGATCGAGATTCACTCCCGCTGCTGGAGTAATCCCCAAAGAAGTTGCCAGTCTATTTTGACCATGTGATGATACAAACTGTCATTCATCTCCCCAGTCGGAGTTAAGCATCGTCAAAGCCTTTGACCAGAATTCCCCTGCAGAGTCGGGATTATTGTTGCCAATCAGGGCATTTCGAGTGATGCTCGTCTGCATTTCCTAGCACTCATCAGTGTTGGGTATCCGTCTTGATGCTCGTCTGCATTTCCTGGCACTCGTCTGTGTTGGGAAATCCGTTTTGTGCTCGTATGCATCCCCCTCAACACTCGTCTGTGTTTGACGTTTGATAGTTGCTCGTCTGCTTTCCAGCACTCGTCTGTGCTGGATATTTGTTCGTTGCTCGTATGCTTTCCCCAGCAGTCGACCGTGTTGATATCTGCTTGTTACTCGTCTGCATCATCCCAACACTCGTCTGTGTTTGATTTGGTTGATGTTCGTCCGCCACTCTCAACACCCGTCCGTGTTTGACGTTTGATAGGTGATCGTCTTCATAGCCCCAACACCCGTCTGTATTCACACTTTGTCGTTTCTCGTTTGATTTCTCCAACACTCGTCTGTGTTTGGTATCTGCTGGATGTTCGTCTACATTCCCAGCACTCGCTCGGTCGTGATTTATCCCCAGCAGATTTGTTTTTCTTACTAGGCATTTTTTGCTCGTCGGCATCGCCCCAACACTCGTCTGTGTTCGCATTCTTCTCGTTGTTCGTATGCGATCCCCAGCAGTCGTCTGTGTTGGGTATCTTTGTTGTTGCTCGTCTGCAATTCTCAACACTCGTCTGTGTTTGCACTTGGTGGTTGCTCGTCTGCACTTCTCAGCACTCGTCTGTGTGTGATATCTATTTGTTGCTCGTCTGCGTTCCTCAACACTCGTCTGTGTGTAACCTCTGTTGGGTGCTCAACGCTCGACCGTGTTTGAAATTTTATTTGATGCTCGTCTGCATTCTCCGGCACTCGTCTGTGTTTGTTATTCGTTCGATACTCGTATGCATCATCCCTCCCACTCGTCTGTGTTGATATGAATGCTGATTTGATAATCACTTTCATACTCGTCTGTATTGCTACTCCAAATGCTCGTCTGTATTGGATCTCTGGTATTCGTCTGTATCAGTGGCTGATATTCGTCTATATTGTTGCCTGAAGCGCTCGTTTGTGTTTCTTAGATCATCATATGATATTCGTTTGTATCATTGACTTCAGGTGCTCGTCTGTGTTCTTTTGATGATCATCCGATACTCGTCTGTATTGAAGATGTTTGAAGTCCTAACGGTGGGATTAAACGTCAAAATGGTTACCGGTCATGGCGTAACAGGTTTATCCGAAGGAGGTTCGTCTGTCTCAGAGACCGCTTATCTGCGCAAGATTTGTGAAAAGAGTTCGTCAAATCCTAATGTTGCACCTGGCGTAACAGGTTTGCTCAAAAAGACTCGTCTGTCTTAGAGCATATGTCTACGAATAACATATGAAGAGGGTGCGTCTATCCTGATTATGCATGTCTATCCCACAGACTTAAGTGCATCACTGGTCCTGACGTAACAGGTTTATCCGAAGGAGGTTCGTCTGTCTCAGATCATATATTGCAAAATGTAAGAGGGCTCGTATGTCCATTCCCTGGCGTAACAAGTTTATTTGAAGAAGGCTCGCATGTCCAGCACCTTGTGTAACAGGTTTGTTCGAGGAAGACTCGTCTGTCTAGGTTTTCTATCCGAAGTAACAATGCAACTTGGAGGGAGCTCGTCTGCTTTCTCCCTACTCCAGTCGCCAAAGCGTCATTTGGTTGGGTTTGTTTCCCATTTATGCATTCTCCAGTAGAGTGCAAATTCCAGGTCTTCTTGGTATTCAACCACAGTTCATCTTGAACAGTCAATAGCCGTGCTACCGTCCTTTTCAGATTAACCGTTGCTTGAATAGGGGCAGCTGTAACACCCCAAATTTTCCCTCTCCTGTTTAGCACCATCATCATATCATAATCATCATCAGCATGTCATGTCCTTAGCATATTGCACAGAAAAATGAGGCATAACACTTGCATGTTCCAACATAAGGCATATAATCAATCATCAGGGAAATTCAAAGCTCACAAGGCATGTTACAAGGTTGACATTAGGGTCAAGGGTTTAAAAAGGATTGAGGATCAAAATCAGATCAAAACGGTTGGCGCTAGGGTATTCCTGAGGTTTCCCACCAAAAGGAGGGAAAATTCAAAATTCATTGGCGTTAACTGGTTAACCGGTTAACGGCTGCAAATTTTGAATTCCAACAGCATTTTTCAGCATGTGTTTGGCTTCAATTTTTGAAGTTTCTGATTTTTATTCATTTTTGAATTAATTGGAAATTAAAAAAGAAGGATCTAGAGCACTTATCCAAGCCTAATCCCATTGCTAAATCCTAATCTCTTTGCCAAACCATAATTTTGGATCCCAAGCCTAATTTTTGGGCCCCAAACCTAAACCATATTTAATCCATTTTCCTACAAACCAAGGGAGAGCTCTCTCACAATTTTTCATTTCCATTCTGAATTTTCACTCTTCTCTCTCACAATTCTCTCACTTTTTCTCTCCCAATTTTCCAAATCACTCAAAGTTCCTCTTTGACGATCACATAACCTTGCCTTAAGGTGTGTAGATCTTGGAACTAGACCTCCATCCTTAGCTTCATTGCATCTTTTTGCTGGTTTAATTGGTGATTCAGATCTGGTTTGGGATCTAGAAGTGCTTTTGGATCCAAAATTCTGCATCAAGACCTTGTTCTTGCATTTATTTTGCATGGAGTGTGAAGCTTAGCACCGGATCTTCAAAGTTTTCCACGAGATCTCTCGTTTTCAGCTCGATCAACAATTACCAAAGCATACCTCAGCTTTGTAGGTTGGTTAATTTCAGATCTAGCTCTGTTTTAACTTATTTGCATGCTTGTGCTTTAGATCCACCATGTGCTTGTGTATTTGCTTGTGTTGCTTGAATTGATCGATCGAGTTGTGACTGGATCCATGTATTAATGTCCATAAGCTTCATGATGCCATTTAATGTGAATTGATACACTATTTTCATGCTCAATTAATTGCTAGTCTGGTGCGAGATTAATTGGAAAAGCTGGTTTGAACTGATTTTTCTACAGGAATTACTGTTGTTTTAACAGTGTTAACCGGTTAACGGATTGGTTAACCGGTTAACGCACCTGTTTCTGTGCTGTTTTTCTGCAGGTTTTGACTGGTTAACCAGTTAACGCTTTGGTTAACCGGTTAACACTGAAGCAGTAGGCCATTTTTGGGCTATTTTAGGCTTGTTTGATCCCCTTACTTGTTTTAAATGCCATAGATCATTGTATGATCATTGAATATGCTTGGTTGGGTTGATTTTCTTGCTGGTTGATGCATGCTTCCATGTTCTCGACACGTAAATGCTTGTATGCGCAATATGATATGTTGTTTTATCTTTGCTGATGTAAACTTTGAGCATGCCATTTCCATGATTTTATTGATGAACATGTGCTGGATTTTGCTAACACTTGCAGGGGCTCATGGTAAGAGAAGTGTGGATGTTAATCCATATTTCAACTCTTCTTCCTTTCTCTTGTTCAAGTTGCTTTCTCTTTGTGTTTTGATGTGCCTTATGCCATCATGTGTTGCAACTCTTTTCCTCCCCTTTAGGAGCAACTTATCTCCTTTAGAGGAGTAAGTTGCTTGCTAACTCTTCTTCTCTTCTCTTTTGCCCCTCTTTGGTTATTCTTTTCTCTTAGGATAGTTGAAACCTCACTAACCTTAGGACCACTTTTGCATGACAACTTTAGGTTTAGTCTTCCCCCATTTTAGACTTTTACCTTTTTGCTTTTTTGGTTTCTTTCTCTTCTCATCTCAATACAAAATCTAAAAAACATTAATAAAGAAAGAAGTGACTTCTTGTGTAATAGCCTTATTCTATGGGGCATATGTATTCATTCCATCTTGGAATAGTGCATTTGTCTAGCATGATGCACAAGTCGGATCATGGAGTCATCTTCATCAAGAAAAACCCTAAAAATCACTTCTTCATTTTTAATCACTAAAACACTTAATAAATTCAACAAGTTAAGGAAATTAGGCCCTTGCCCTTGGAAACAAGTCTTGGATATATTCTCCTTACTTGGTGTGCTTGTTCTATTATTCCATCTTAGAATTTAGTGACAAGTACACATTCCATGGAAAAGAGCTTGAGTTCATTCTCTTGTGCCACACCAATAAAAAGCTCTAAAAAACACAAACAAACAATAAGCGTCTTTCCTTCGGGAATTCTTTTCTCATCTCCTTCGCTCCGTCCGCGAACTTGCTTCTTCTTGTCATTTTGCAAGACGGTTACACACTCGTCGTCCGGGCCTGCAACATCTGAGCATTGACATAGGCAGTTCAAGCCTTAAGACACAAGTAATCTTTTCCACCCCTAGTTAGGGGAACTACGATGTCTCTGATCCTCGTGTCCAGATGAGGTACGTAGGCATCGGGGTAGGGCCCGTTCAAGCATAATCTTTATTTTCCCTACATTTTTCTTCTTTATTTCCTTTCTTTCAATTCCGTTCTCATTCTGGTTTCAGTTTCAATTTTGCAGCAGCTTTCATTTCTTCACCCTTTGAAACAGATTTCTTTGCAAGCGTGGATCCTGTCGGGTATGGCAGATGATCTGGGGTGCTAATACCTTCCCAGGTCGTAACAGACTCCCGATCTCAGATTCTTTGGTTCGCAAGACCTTTGTCCTTCCTTTTCTTTTCTTCTGGTTTGTGCAGCATTACCATTCCCGTTCCTTCGGGATAAAAATGCCTAGCTAGCGACTCTATTCTTTCCGCGCCACTTTCGCGTTTGTACCAGGATGGAAATTCGGGAATCGACACCCGTGTCAGGTGGCCTGGGGACACGCCTCTCCAAATCAACAAAAACTCATTTCCCGTAGCCTGACACGGCCACCCGTGTCAGGGCACCTGACTCCCAAAATTCTGATTTTTACATTTTTCCTATTTTCTTCCTCCTTTCTCACCTGTACGAACCCCAAACATTCTAAGTCGAATTTAGCACTCGAAACCAACCAATTCACCTGTTTATTATCCATTTATACCTAGAACATCAACTAGTTTTATTAATAAACTTTCCTAGATCAAATTAGGGAATCTATGAGGTTTAATCCTCTTCTCTGTTCATCATATCCCCCATAACCTTCATATGCCATTTCCCCCAATACCAAACACACAACACCAAATATATTTTCAAAACACATCATATAATCATATTCATCAACAATTTCACAGTATTGCTTCAATTCAATCATTATTATCATAATCTCTTAAAAATACCTAAGGGAGGAAGGAACTCCCAATTACCCTTCTATGTCCTATCACCAATCATAAACCCTTTTCTCCCCCCTTACCTTAAAATCGAAGCTTTCCTTCACAACTTTTGGTCTTGGTGATCTACGATCCTTGACCTTTCCCTTCTTCTCCTCTTTCTCTAGACCTATCTGTTCTTCGTCAAAAAATACGATGAATGAGGTTTGTTTCTCTATTTCCTCTTTTTATAAAACAACAATTCCACTTTTTCCCCTTAAACCTCTAACCAACTCTTTATTTTATTTTACTTAAATAATAACAACATTATAATAGTACACCTTATATTAATATTATTATTCTCATAAAATACTTTCTTCTCCAATTAATTCAATTATGCCATTAAAATATTAATATTTATTTCACAAAAATAAATATAAAATTAAGGCGTTACAACTCTCCCCCACTTAATTATTTTCGCCCTCGAAAATGTACCTGAATGGAATAACTCTGGATATGATTCCCGCATCTTGCTCTCCAGTTCCCAGGTAACACTTCCACCAGTAACTCCTCCCCAAGCTACTCTCACAAGAGGTATCTCTTTGCCTCGAAGTTGCTTCATCTTACGATCTTCAATCCTCAACAGTAAAGTCTCCACCGTAAGATTGTCACGGATTTGCACTTCATCTCTCTGAATTACATGTGACGGATCAGACACATATTTCCTGAGCTGCGATACATGAAACACTTCGTGCAAATTCAAAAGATCTAGTGGTAATGCCACTCTGTAAGCAACATTTCCTATTCTCTTCATAATCTGATACGGTCCAATAAACTTAGGATCCAACTTCCTAGACTTCAATGCACGTCCAACACCAGTCATTGGGTTGACTCTCAAAAATACATGGTCACCCTCACTGAACTCTAAGTCTTTCCCTCTATTATCATGGTAACTTTTTTGCCGACTCTAAGACGCTTTCATTTTCTCTTTGATCATCTGAATAGTTTCAGTAGTCTGCTGAATAATCTCAGGCCCAAGCATAACATTTTCACCTGTCCCATACCAACACAGAGGTGTTCTACATCTTCTACCATAAAGAGCTTCAAACGGCACCATTCCAATACTTGAATGATAGCTATTATTATAAGTAAATTCAATCAGTGCCAAATGTGTATCCCACGCACCACCTTTTTCTAGCACACAAGTTCTCAACAAATCTTCCAATGACTGGATAGTCCTCTCGGATTGTCCATTTGTCTGTAGGTGGTAAGCCGAACTCAATTTCAACTTAGAACCTAAAGCCTCATGCAAACTTTTCCAAAACTCAGAAGTAAATCGCGGATCTCTATCTGATACTATACTTGACAGTACAGTGTGCAATTTCACAACAACTCGAATATAAATCTCCGCCAACTTAGTTAACGGGTAACTGATGTTAATCGGAATAAAATGCGCAGACTTAGTCAACCGGTCCACAACTACCCAAATAGTTTCCAATCCTCTCGCAGTATTCGGCAAACCTGTCACAAAATCCATAGCAATACTATCCCACTTCCACTCTGGGATCTCTAAAGGTTGCATCATCCCCGAAGGCTTCTGATGTTCCACTTTTGATTTCTGACATACTAAACAAGCATAAACAAATTGTGCAATATCTCGTTTCATACCGTGCCACCAAAATAATTTCTTCAAGTCATTGTACATCTTCGTAGCTCTCGGGTGAATACTTAAGCTACTCCAATGACTCTCTTCCAGAATTGCTTTCTTTAGTTCAACACTATCGGGTATACAAATTCTCTCCTGAAATCTCAAAATACCATTATTATCCAAACTAAAATCACCGCCTTGATCATTTCCTTCGATAGGCATTAAGTCCACCAATTTCACGTTTTCCTTTCCCGGATGGTAACTTAAATTAAAATCATAATCTTTCAAAAATTCTAACCATCTCCTCTGCATCATATTAAGCTCCTTCTGATCAAATAAATATTTCAGACCTCTTATGGTTACTAAAGACTTCAAATCGCGACCCATAGAGATAATGCCTCCATATTTTCAACACAAATACCATTGCAGCCAATTCTAAATCATGAGTAGGATAATTCCTCTCGTGTATCCTCAACTGTCTTGAAGCATAAGCTACTACTTTACCAACCTGCATTAACACACCACCTAAACCCATTTTAGATGCATCACAATACACAATAAAAGCTTCATTCGGATTCGGTAAAATCAATACCAGTGCCGAAGTCAATTTCCTTTTCAATTCTTCAAAGCTTCTCTCACAAGCTACATCCCAAATAAAGGCTTGACTCTTCCGGGTCAATTGAGTCAATGGCAACGCCAAATTAGAAAATCCTTATATAAACCTTCGATAATAAACAGCTAAACCAAGAAAACTTCTAATTTCCGTTACTGTCTTCGGAGGTTCCCAATCAAGCACAACACTGACCTTTGAAGGATCTACTGCGATACCTTCACCAGATATTACATGTCCCAAAAAGCTCACTGTCTTCAACCAGAATTCACACTTGTAAAATTTAGCAAACAGTTTGTTATCTTTTAACACTTGCAGTGCAATTCTCAAATGTTTCTCATTCTCTTCCTCAGACTTCGAGTATATCAATATATCATCAATAAATACTACGACGAATTGATCCAAGTAAGAATGGAATATCCGGTTCATATATTCCATAAACACACTCGACGCATTAGACACTCTGAAAGGCATCAATGCATATTCGAAATGACCGTATCAAGTTCTAAATGCCGTCTTTTGGATATCTTCCCCTTTCACTCTGATTTGATGATATCCTGGCCTCAAATCAATCTTGCTAAAAATACAAGCTCCCACAAGTTAGTCCATCAAGTCATCAATCCTTGGAAGTGGATAATTGTTCTTAATAGTAACCTTATTCAACTGTCGGTAGTCAATGCACAAGCGCATACTACCATCCTTCTTCTTAACCAATAACACTGGAGCACCCCATGGCAATACACTGGGTCGAATGAACTTCTTATCAAGTAAGTCACCAATCTGCAATCCAATTCAGCTAACTTAGTAGCAGACATCATGTACGGTGCCATAGAAATAGGCCTGGTACCAGGAATCAAGTCAATAGTAAACTTCACTTCACGCGTCGAAGGTAACTCTGTAATATCATTGGGAAATACTTCAAGAAATTCATTCACCACTGGTAACTCTTCAACGGCGACCTTTTCTTCCACAAATAACGAAGCAAACACAGCAAACATTTTCGCTTCATCTTCCAATAAGGTCCTCAACTCTTTAGTAGAAACTGAACTGGCCAAAATTTCCTCTTCTGGAGTTAGGAATATCAATCTCTTCCTAAAGCAGTCAATATAAACTCGGTTGGATTCCAACCAGTTCATACCCAAGATTATATCAAGATTACTGAGTGGTAGACATATAAGATCCACTCTAAATTCATTATCAGAAATAGCCAAAACACAATCACGACATATCAAGGTAGTAGTCACAGAACCTATAGATGGTGTATCAATAACCATTCCTCGCCTTAATTGAGAAGGTTCCAATTCTAACTTTTTCATACATTCCAAAGAAATAAACGAGTGTGTTGCACCCATATCAATAATCACAAATAAAGGAATATTATTGATAAAGCAAGTACCTTTGACCAATCGATCTTCACTAGTAGGCTGAGCTCCCACTAATGCAAATACTCTCCCATTGGATTTCTGCTTCTTTGGTATCTGGCAATTAGTGCTAATGTGGCCCTGCTCTCCACAATCATAGCAAATAGGCACATTCCCTCTACAATTAGCCATCACATGACCCGCCTTTCCACACTTAAAACACTTATTTTCTTCAGTAGGACAATTATTGGCACGATGTCCCGTGCCGTGACATTTGTAGCATTTGAGCACACCGGGATTACTTCCTCCCCCACTTGGTTTCTTCTCATTACCAGCTTTTTGCTTCCCTTTGTCAGCTGGAGCACTGTAAGGAGTACCACCAAATCTCTGCTTCCCTTTCTTATCATTCACAGCTTTGTAGTGTGCAATCTGCGCCCTGTTGTCGTTATCATAAATCCTACTTCTACGTACCAGCTCTGGATAATTCCTGATCTTCTGGCAAGTAATGAATCAACCAGAACATCAACAACAATATGGCAACATAACATCATCACTATTATCATCACATTCACAAATTCGCAACAGATATCAAATATTTCACAGATTCGTCATAAACATCATAACAACAAAAATCCCTAAGAGGGAAGGATACCCCAAACTACCCATCATGTTAAATCACCTGAATTTAAACTCGTTCTCCCCCCTTACCTCAAATTTGGGTGAAAATCCCTGCAAATTTCTTCAAGAATTATGCCCTAGGTTGTTCCTCCTTCTCTCTATCTCCTTTGCTCTTCTCACAAAAACTTTATGGTTCATTTCACCCTAATCTCTTGATTAGACTAATTCTCTTCTAAAGACCTCACCAAGACTTTTACTAATTTACCCCTTATTCCAAATAATAATAATAATTTTAATTATCAATATTATAATGTTAATAATAGTAATGATATTATTCGTAATAATAATAATAATAATAATAATTAATTAAATGGTTTTCTCATAATTATTCGTACACTCGCTATCACTAAGCGCACCCGATTCTACTCACCCCAATAAGACACAACACCATAAACAATAAAACATATGCCTTAAACAAGGCCAACAAAGCACCAAAAATACCCGACGATTAAATATTAAAAATGGAGTATTACAAGTGTTGCAAAAATCCTAGTTGGTGATTGTATAATAATGCTTTGTCTGAAAAAGTTATGACTTGCAGGCAAACAGTTAACCATGGCTTATGTTTTTTATGCATATGTTTCAGTGTCATGTCCCATATCGATGCAAATGCTATGTTTTTTGAGGATGCATATGCAAATATGGGGTCTCCTGACGCGGAGGTAACATACGTCCATGCTAAGAAAAATGATTACCAATATGATCTTAGAAATCCTTGTGGGGATTATAGCTCAATTTTGTGGTCTTTAATCACTATCACATTTTAGCTACTTTCTGATTTCTTATTTTTTCTTGGTGAAGCTGGTTATGGAAGGGAAAAGATATCTTAAACTCACCCCACTTTGCATATTGTTATTTAACACCCGTATGGTTTTGGGTTCTTCTTTAGCTTATTTCAAACTCTGGATTAGTGCAAAATTTGTTCTTTTTGATATTGATGGGGTTTCTATTATGTGGGTTTGGGTATGAGATGAGTGTTGATTGATAGGGTGATGTTAATGTTTTTCTGTTTTTGTATCATCATAATTTTTTGATGTTTTTCTTAGGTTTAGAAACCTAATTGTTGTTTTTTGTTTGGTGTGCTCGCAAAGATCTTACGACCTTTTGCCTACGTACCCCCAAAAAGATAATTGAGGGATCAGAGCATTGTAGTTCCTCCTAAAAGGATAGAGCTAGGAGGAAAGGATTGATTTGTATTCTGGTTAAAGAACAAGATGTTGATGCTCAAAAGTTTGTATTTATGTCTTGACCAAATCCCGAGATTGAAGCTGAAAAGTTTGTTTGTTTCCTGATCGAAGCCCTGGATTGAAGCTGAAAACAGTTGTTTGTAACTGGTTGGTTGGTTGCTTGAATTGCATTGCTCAAGGCATAAATTGAATGGTATCTTGATTTGTATAGCTCAAGAGAGGTTGAATGGGTACCCTGATTTGCATAGCTCAATGAGGACTGAATGGTTGACATGAATTGCATAGCTCAGGACAGCTGAATGGTTATCTTAATTTACCTAGCTCAAGAAAGGCTGGATGTTTAGCTTAGTTAGAATTAGCTTAGTTAAAGTCCAAGACTATGACTGTTGGGAATGAGCTTAGTTAAAGTCAAAGACTGTCACTATATTGATGTTTTTTAGCTAAGTTAAAGTCTAAGACTATGATTGTATTGAGTGGTTGTATAGTGTTTGACTATTTGTGCCTAGATTGAAGCCCAAAGTTGAAGCTAAAAGGGTTCTCAGTAGAGAGAATTTGTCATCTCTAAATAGGGAATATTTGATATATATGTGCCTTGATTGAAGCCCAAGGTTGAAGCTAAAGGATGAAAACTGACTCTGTTGAGAAAGTTTTATATGTGTCCTGATTTGGAAGCCCGTGTGTGAAGCTTATTTGTGAGATATTGACTCTTGATTATATGTATCTTATATGAAGCCTAAGATGGGAGGATGAAAATTGTTGGGGAGACTGACTTTGTATGAAGAGTGTTTTGTCTATTGGTTTGATAAATGTTTTGAAGGTCATCAGAAATTCCTTTGTTTGGGGAGTTTCAATTTTACAAAGCCCAAGAAGAGGCTAGCTTGGTCATCCATCGAGGAGAGGGAGACTAATGTATTGTATTTGATTCTGAGGTCTATTCTAATGCTTTTAGGAAGCCTGAGAGGGTCCTTGTGTTTAAGCCCAAAAGGAGGCTACGTTACCTGTATGAGGCCCATGGGTCCTTGGATGAAGCCCAAGAGGAGTATGGGGAAGGCTGAGTAACATTTAAGCCAAAGAGAAGGAACCTTTAAGAGGCTTGAGGGTCCTTGAATGAAGCCCAAGAGGAGGCTATGTTTTTCTCTAGTTTTTTTCTTCTAATTATTCAGAGGTTAGGTTTGGTGATAATAATCCAATTGCTGAGATTCTAGTAGAGATGCAAGTATAAACAATAAAGATGCATGCAAATAAATAAAGTGTTAGTGAATGTGTTTAACAGCTTTTAATATGTCTTTGGATATGGTTTGAGTATTCCTAAGTTATTTTGTTAAGAATGAAGTTGGGGGTTACACTGGGAAGTAGAGGCCCAAAAATCCCGAGGGAGAAAGATTATAGATGTTTTTTACATTGCATTCTCTTTGTTATTAAGAAGTATTTTATTATCTTTGCTTTAGTATGAGATGAAGAAAGATAATTTTGGCAAACAATTCTATTCTAAGCAAGCACA
Source organism: Lathyrus aphaca (assembly GCA_963966055.1). NCBI lineage: Eukaryota > Viridiplantae > Streptophyta > Magnoliopsida > Fabales > Fabaceae > Lathyrus > Lathyrus aphaca. The sequence goes on from OZ014520.1 coordinate 423,050,057, forward strand.
CCAGTTTAAGAAAACAGCGAGAAGTTAGAAAGAGAAAAGATGGCTCAGAAGCTAATAATAGGGCTTATACAAAAGGATGCATATAGAATTTGGTTTTTTGATTAATTATCTGATGATTTCATACACAAAGTAGGACTTGGATGCTAAAAAGCTTCCTACAGCCTAGAAAGCACTTCACTAGAGTGAAGCTCAGTCTAGTTGCTGGTGTATTAGATCTTTAGTCATAAAGATGAAAAATAAAAGGAGATGAGATTTGTAAGCAAATGCTCATGAATCTCTGTATAAGAGATTGAAAAATGTTTAAGAAATAGTTGGTGGGTTCAGGATTTACATGGAAACCTGGAGGAGTTTTAAAATAGACCGGAGAAAGTTTAAAACAGAAAGAATGAGTACTAAATACAAAGTATTCCTCATGACACATTTTGACAATTAATTTTAGAAATCAAATGGTTATTTGTAAAGATATTCACAAAGAAAGATTGACATATGAAAATTTAATGCGGTGAAAAAGGCGATCGCACCGAGTTTTTGAAAATAGATCAGATGAACCCTAATGGTTCATTTTTCAAAAAGGGATGGGTCTTACACTCTAATAGAGGCTCATGAGTGTGACAAAAGTCAATTTGAGGGTATGAAAGTCAAAACCCATATTTTGAATATTTATTTGAAATAAAATATTAAAATATTTGATAAATTTCAAACACTGATGAAAAACAAGTTGAAACCTTGGATCAATGTTTGAAAAATTATGTTTTATCCATGAGACAACTTGAATATTATTTATGTTTGAAAAATCAAGCGAAAGAAATGAATTTTAAAATGTTTAGAAACAAATAAAATTAATTCTTTATGAAAATAATAAATATATTAAAAAAATATATTTTTTGAGATTTTTTCATGGAATAAAATGTTTAAACATTTTTGAGAATTAATGAAAAAAGAATCATTTAAAAACTCAAAAGAATCAGAAAGTTATTAATTTTTGAATCAATTAACAAAAATCATAAAATTCAAATATTTGAATATTTGAAAAAGGGCGCCAAGAACACACTATGAACACACGCCATAATGTAGAATGAAAAATCAGTGATGAATACTTAAGAACCCTAATTTGGCCTAAGCCTCATGAAATTCTACATGATGATGATTTTGTGAAATTGATTGAGGGGAATTACTTAGAATATGATTACGCACATATGACAAAAACATAGTGCGAGGAAATATGCATGGATTATGATTTGGCATAGTTTGAGGCTTACCTAAACTTGAGCTTGCAGCTGGAGTTGTGATTTTGAGCTGGAGGTGTTACAAAGATGTTGTGATGATCTGGACAGCTTCCTACACCACATGGAATGTGTTTGAACACTTGGACTTGATTGCAAATGGTTGGATCAACTTATGATCTTCAAGTTTCAGAAACAAGGACTTTTTTGAGGTTTTGAAGTTTGATTCTGGGTTGGGAGTGTTTCATAGGTGATTTAAGTGTTTGAACACCTCATAAACATCATATGTGATGTGTGTGAGCAATTGGTTTGAGCTTGTCCTAGCTCAAACTCAAAAACCTGAAGTGATTGCTCAAAATATTTAGTTTTAAGTCTTTGAGAGAAAAAAATAAAAAACTTAGTGATCAGAGGCTTTGGTGTAATTTTTATGATGGAATGAGTTTTCTATTTATAGGCAAATATGTTGAACAAACTTGGCATCCAAGATTTGAAGTGGTGAGATCACAATGGTGAGTCATGGTTTATGAAAATATCTCTTACATGTGAAATGATGAAATTCTCAAATAGCTTAGCTATGCGGCAACAAAATTCACATTCTTCAGAAGTTTGATGCTTAGATTGTGTCCACCTATTGCTTGTTGAACAAGAGATCCAAAAATATGCAATTTTAGAGCTTTGTGGCCCTTGGATCAAAATGCATAATGTTGAATTCTATGAATGTCATTTTGGTGAATTCCATGGTGCAATCATGAATTTTCAGGTTTGATCAGGCTTGTAATCATTGTTTAGATGCTTAAATTCACTTGACATTGTACTTTGATTAAAAAAAATCAGATTTCACAAGTTTGTGAAAAATCTATTTTTGCAAAACAGCTTGAGATGCTCACTTTGATCCCTGATTTCTTCATGTACAAGCAAGATCTTTTCATGCCAATTGGTTCTTTGAATTGTTGGAAACATTTGAAACAACATTGGTGTTTTGAAAAGGATCTTAATCAGCTTGGAACTTGGTGGAAAATTCCTTCATGTTTTGATGTTTTGCTGATTTTACACTTAGGCAGATTTTTCTAAGTGTTGAAAATCAGTATTTTTCTTGATTTTGATCCATCTTCAACTTGAAATCTAAAATGAACTGGAGTTTCTTCTAGTTGAATTATTTGTAGTTTGTAGTAAGATATTTCATTTGAGCTTTGGTTCACCAAAATCGGATGCTTGGATCACAAGTTATGATGCTTGGAAGTAAGGTAATTGAATATATTTTTCCATAACTTATAGAATTTTCTAAGTTTCAAAGGTTGCCCCTTTTACAATTTATCTTCAAATTTCTGATTTTTTGTGATAAAATGCATTCATAGACCATATATTCTTGAAATATAAGTCATGTGGATCATTTTGGGTGAAAAAGTCAAACTTTGAGTTTTTGGTCCAGATGGAAATTACACTAGACTGGATATCCTCTGAGGTATTTTGACCTAATGACTATGATGTATATGAGCTATTTAAACCATTTCCTATGGTATAGGCTCTTGCCTAGATGAAAATATTTACTTTTGGTTCCCCGATTAGTCAGAAACCCTAATTTGGGCACTATGAAACCCTAATCTTGCAGTCCTTGATCTCTGCACCTTTTGTACTTGTAAATGGCTTGTCATAGTCATGTCAAAATTCTTGATGATATGTGGAGGACTTGGCTCCTTTTCCCATGAAAAATTTCATCTAGAGGGCTCAATTGACTGAAACCCTAATTGGTGATTGTGATGGCTTGGTGCGCAAATCACTTAGACTTTTGTACAGTCTTTGAAATATTTCTCATCATTTGAGATTCATTAAACCTTTGATAGTGATTGAAAGGTTGAAAATATGATGTATTAATTATTGGTCCTTTGCCTGAATCCTCTAAGGGACTCAGGAATCCTGATCCATTGTCGGGATACTGTTCAAACCAGTCTGGCATAATCCTTTGGTCAGTAGATTTCTTCTAATGATGTACATATCTTAGGGTCAAAATTTTAGGGTATGACAAATGCCCCTATTTAATCTTCTTGGACCCAAAGATGTGAATTGTGAAAACATTGGGAGATTCGGGGTGCAAGAGGATTAAATACCTTAGAATACCCGGAATTTTGATCCTAATATGCCAAGTTGTTCATCCTGTCGGTGATCTTAAGGTTACAAAGGTTTGGTTATAGAGCTAATGTGATTGGTCAAGTTATCCAAACTTGAAAATTGATGTTCTATCCAGGAAAGAAATGGAGATAATACTCTTTATCACATGGGATAAATGCGGTTATGATTATGCAAATGTAAATGCAAACATAATTATGAATGAATGCGTATGCTGACAAAACAGACACGATGCACAAGTTGATAAGATAAAACATTGAAATACTAGGTTGATCCAGAGATGGTAATATTAGTGCTTCCTGGCTTGATTTCTCATTATAGAGGGGAGCTCCTGCTTTTGTTGATTTCTGGAGATATGGCTTTGCAGGGAGAGACAAGTTCATCCTCATGGGATATTCCAAAAGTTTAGTTACTTTTGAAGCAACAAAATGATTCCTTTTACGTTCACAAACCAAGGAAAATTGCAAATTTTATTTTGAAAAATAAAAGTGAAGTAAATTCATTTTAATTTCCAAGAAAAGATAAATCAGTTTTGAAAACATCATTTTGTAAAGTAGATAAAAATAAGAGTTGCAAACAAATGGGCAAAGGCTCAAATTTTCATATATAGGGTGGTAATCAGCCAAAGGCGTGATTCCATAGAGTATTTACAAAGTAGAAAATGGTAACTTATTGGAGGAAAGGGCTACATTGAAACATTATGATCCTTACCCTTCTACCAATTCTGAGTTTGAAGTCTTCAGAGCTTCTGTTGATGATGACTTTGATGAGTGAATTTCTTCTGATGATCCAATCTGGTTGGATGCAGTTACTTGCCATAAATCCCTAACAGTTTTCCTAGACTAAATGTATCTAATTTTTGTTTGGATCACCCTTTCGGGTTTTCAATCCACCGAGACATTCATTCTTACCTAAGTCACCCTTTCAGGTTTCCAACTTAGCGAGCTATTTTTTTTTTACTTTTAAGCGAAGTATTTCTTGACTGCATCAACATTCGTAGGATAAGTGAATTCCTCACCATCCATTGTTGTGAGTATCAGGGAACCACCTGAGAAAGCTTTCTTGACCACATAGGGGCCATCATAATTTGGAGTCCATTTGCCCCGAGAGTCAGTGAGAAATGATTGGATTTTCTTTAGTATGAGATTATACTTTGAAGACACGAGGTCGAAATTTATTGTTGAATGATCTCTCCATCTCTTGCTGATATAACTGACCATGACAGAGGGCAGTCATTCTCTTTTCTTCTATCAAATTGAGCTCGTCGAATCTGCTTTGGCACCACTCATCTTCAGTGAGTTTGACCTCCATCAATATTATTAAGGATGGGATCTCAACTTCTATAGGGAGCACTGCTTCTATGCCATATACTAGTGAGAAAGGGGTTTCCCCTATTGAAGTGCAAATGGAAGTTCGATATCCATGAAAAGCGTAAGGGAGCATCTCGTGCTAGCCCTTATATGTTGCGACCATCTTCTGGACAATTCTCTAGATATTTTTATTTGCGGCTTCCACTGTGCCATTCATTTTTGGTCGATAAGGAGAAGAGTTATGGTGTTCAATCTTGAACTATGCGCATAATTCCTTCATCATTTTATTGTTCAAGTTGGAACCATTGTTAGTAATGAGTTGACTTGGAATACCATAGCGGCAGATGATATTGTTTTTTATAAACCAAACGACCACTTGTCGGGTTACATTGACGTATGATGCTGCTTTGACCCATTTTGTGAAGTAATCAATAGCTACCGGGATGAACCGATGTCCATTTGAAGCGTTGGGTTCAATCATTCCAATCATGTCGATTCCCCATATTGAAATGGCCATGGCGAAGAGAGAGCCTTGAGAAGTGTCGAAGGTGTATGAATCTTATCGGCATAAATTTGGCATTTATGACATCTCCTCGCATGTCTGTGGCAATCTGCATGAGCCAGTAATATCCTGCTCTAAGTATTTTTCTTTCCATTGTATATCCATTGGTATGAGTACCGAAAGATACTTTATGAATTTCTTTCATGATTATTTCTTCTTCGCACTTGTCTACACATCTGAGTAGAACCATGTCGAAGTTTCTCTTGTAAAGTACATCTTGGTTGAGGAAGAAGTTGCCTACCAGTCTTCGGAGGGTCTTCTTGTCTTTTCTTGACGATCCAAATGGGTATTCCCTTTTCTGTAGGAATTGTTGAATGTCGTGATACCAAGGTTTTCAATCAGTAGTAGTTTCTATTGCAAAAATGTATGTTGGCATGTCCATGCGCATAATGTCAATTCTTGGGATGTCATTCCATCGATCAACTATGATCATAGAAGAGAAAGTAGCAAGTGCGTCAGCCATTTTATTTTTCTCACGAGGGATGTGATGGAATTCAATTCTGTTGAAAAATGGCAGCAATCTCCTTGCATAATCTCGGTAAGGGATCAGTCCATGCTGTCATGTTTCTCATTCTCCTTTGATCTGATTGATCACTAAGGAAGAATCTTCGTATATGTGTAAATTCTTGATCCTGAGATCAATTGCTTCTTCGAGACCCATGATGCAAGCTTCATACTCGACCTCGTTGTTTGTACATTTAAATGCAAATCTGGAAGTGAATGGAATGTGGGTTCCGCTTGGCGTAACAATGATTGCCCCAATCCCGTTTCCATAAGAATTAACTACTCTGTCGAAGATTAGTCCCCAAAGGGATCCTGGTTCTGGTCCTTCATTCGGCAGCGGTTCGTCACAATCTTTCATCTTAAGATACATGACGTGGGAAGTCAAATGTGATCGGATCCTGATTATTGATGGGCTGATGAGCCAAATGATCAGTTATGATACTTCCTTTGACGGATTTCTATGCGTGATACTCAATGTCGTATTCTGATAATAACATTTTCCAACGAGCAATCCGTCCTGTTAATTCTGGCTTTTCTAACACATATTTAATCAGATCCATTTTCGAAATGAGCCAAGTAGTATGACACTTCATATACTGGCAAAGACGTTTAGCTGCCCAAGCTAGACCGCAACAAGTTTTCTCGAGCTTTGTGTACCGAGTTACACAATCATTGAATTTCTTGCTTAGATAGTAAATATCATATTCTTTTCTTTTAGTTTCGTCTTGTTGGCCAAGTACACATCCCATGGAGTCTTCCAAAACTGTGAGGTACATAAATAATGTGTCGCTCCCGGGATTTTCATCCTAGTATAAACGTGAAAGTGGCGCGGAAAAGAAATAGAGTCGCCATCCAGGAATTTTTGTCCCGAATGAATGAGAAAGGTAATGCTGCACAAACCATAGAAAAGGAAAAAACGAGCTCTAGCGAACCAAAGAGTCTGGGTTCGGGAGTCGATTACGAACTGGGAAGGTATTATTACCCTAGATCGTTCACCCTACCTAACGGGATCCACGCTTGATTGAACTGTTTCAAAGGGTGAGAATAAATTACTACTGAACTGGAAAGAAAGAAGGAAAGGGGAAAATGTAGGGAAAATAAAGAATATGCTTGAATATGCCCTACCCCACTGCCTACGTATTTCATCAGGAATGAGAATCAGAGTCAATGTAGTTCCCCTAACTAGGGAGGAAATTTGTTTGTATGTGTTTTTTATGATTGAACTGCTTATGTATATGCTCGGCTGTTGCAGGCTCGCCTTGAACAAGTGCATTTACTGTCATGCAAAGAGACAAGTCGAATCGAGTTCTTTCGTTAAAAGTGATGAGATGAGAAGATAATTCCCGCAGGAAAGACACTTGATGTTAGTTTGTAGCTTTTAGAAGCTTTTATTGAATTTGCATAGGAGAACGTATTCATGTCTTATTCAAAGGAGTGTGTACTTCTTACATCACTCCGAGGTGGGGTGGATAAGAAGTACACATAGGTATGGAGGAAATCCCCAAACCTAGTTCCAATTATTAAGGCCTAAACACATCACCCTAATTGTTTATTAAGTGTTTTTGTAGTCTTGATGAAGAAGTTATTTTTAGGTGTTGTTTGTGAAGCATCCTCATGCTAAAACTTATTCATCATGATAGATACCCTACACCTCATCCCCAAATGGAATGTGTGCAAGTAACCCATGGCAAATTCCATTGGCACATGAAGAAGCTTACCCTTTATTAAGTGTTTTTGAGTTGTTTAAAGATGAGAAGAGAAGACTCAAGGAAACAAAGGTAAAACTAAACGGGAAAACTAAGACTCACCCTAGTGTTATCATGCTTGGAGATCCTAAGGGTTAAGTGTGGTATTCTAATCCTAAAAGAAGAGAGAAAAGGAATAAGTTCTAACTCACTTAAAGGATTAAAGATGAGATTATAACTCAAGGGATGGAAGGAAAGTGAAATGTCGAAGAAGTATAATATGTTAATCACAATCACAAGTTGAAAGCTTTAAAAGAGGAAGGAAGGAGGTAGAATGTAGGCGCACACGCATATTCTTCATACTTATCATTAGCCCTTGAAAAAGTTAGTAAAATCAATGATTTATAAAATCCAAAATGATAAAAGGGAAGACAATTAAGTACCAAACATCTCCTAAAATGATTAGGACTCAAACCTAGAGCTAAGGGTACCTAAAAGCTAGCTAAAACCCAAAGTCAGCAGCTACAATAACGCTTCAGCACACAATCAGCTATCAAATACGAATGGTATGCAAATAGCCTATTACAACTACTTAAACACATGGAAACAGGTGTAAAACGTGCAAAAACAATGCAAGGCAACATACATTTAACAACTATTATTAAAAAAATGCAGCAATGAAATTCATGGCAGAATTATATCATTTAACAAGTAAATGCATAAGTAATAATGCATGGATGTGCATCACATAACAACATCAAGTAATGCAACCTGATGGATATGAACATGGACATGTGATAATGCAAGCATTTCCAACACTTCACATTAATGGATTTTCACAAACTAGCATAAATGCATTTTACAAAAGTGAACATTTAATGCAAACAAGCAACAATGTGAATATGCATCACAATACATTCTAAACTAATGCATGTATTAACAATGAAATGAAAACATAAAACAAGCATGTAATCAAGAATGTGCATGCATTCATGGATTATACACTTTTCAAGCCATATGCAATATGTTCAATTATACGCGCAATTGTCCAAACCATGCACCGATCATGAAAACATTATGAAACAAAATTTTAAATCAATATTATCATGCTAACAATGAGGTTCAAACATGAGAACAACCTTCACAACACACCATGAGCACGAATTCATGATTATGTAAAAAAAAATAGAAGTAAACAACATGTGCGTCGAAAGATGTCGAAGCTACACGAACCTGCACCAAAATAACTTAAAAAACTCCCTAAATTGTCGTACTAATGGTCCATGATGATTAAAGAGGGAATTCCATGCAAACATACAAGAAAATGCACAAAAAATCCAAACTTGTCAAGTATTAATCGGTTAACAGATGTGTTAATTAGTTAACACACCTAAAATCTGCAGATTTGCGCAAAATACATTGTGTTAACCGGTTAACGGATGTGTTAACCGATTAACACTGAACCAGAATAAAGAAATCATGCAAAAAAAAGCACTTCCAGTAACCAACTTATTTCCAAAAGTTCCTAATACATTCCCTATCAAGTGAGCACGAAATTAACACCAAAATGCATCGATCTATCACTAATTGGAACCACAAACACATCAAGAAATTAAAACCTAATGATCTGATTAAGAAAATGAGAAGCACACACATGTCAAGAAAACACGAAATAACTTAAAACAGAAGTGATTATGAGTTTCACCAACCTACAACGCGGAGGTTTACTTTGGTAATTGTTGATATGAAGAATCAACATGCTATAGAAGAGAAAACCGTAGATCTGAAGCTCTTTCACGAGAATACGCAAAATAAATGCGATTTGATGAAAACCTTGATGAACTTATTCAAGAATCACTTCCAAGATGAGAATTCCACACCAAAACAGTAGAAAATTCTTCAATAGTAATTCTAGGAGCTTCATTGTCCCAACTGATTTCGAACATAGATGACATAGTAGCTAATGCATATGCCAACTGATTCTCTTCTCGTGGAATATGTTCAAAGGTGATCTCTTCAAAGTATGGAATCAAAGACAACACATTCTCTCTGTAAGGAATGAGATTTGGATGTTTTGTATCCCATTCTCCTTTAATCTGACTAAATACTAAGGCTGAATCCCCATATACATTCAATAATTAGATCTTCATCTCAATGGCAGCTTTGATACCCATGATAGATGCTTCATATTCAGCCATATTGTTGGTACAATCAAAACAAAGTCTTGCACTAAACTGCGTATAACAACCCTCGGGAGAGATAATCACAACACCAATACCATTACCAAATGCATTAGAAGCTCCATCAAAAACCATAGTCCATCAGGATCTCTGTTCAGGTCCTTCATACGCTCTAGGTTCTTTATGATTAGTAACAAGCATTATATCTTTATCCGGAAACTCAAAATTCATAGACTGATAGTCATCAACCGCTTAATGAGCCAAATGATCAGCTACCACATTTCCTTTAATTTCCTTCTGAGTAGTGTACTGGATGTCATATTCTGTCAAGATCATTTTCCATCTTGTTATTCGCACGGAGAGAGCAGGTTTCTCAAATATGTATTTTATAGGATCCATCTTTGAAATCAATAATTTGTATGAGTCAATATATATTGTCTTAGTCGGCGAGTAGCCCATGCCAAAGCGCGTTAAGTTTTCTCGAGTAGTGAGTATCTTGTTTCACAGTCGGTAAACTTTTTGCTAAGGTATTATATTGCTTGATCTTTTCAACCAGACTCGTCATGTTTCCCCAACACACAACCCATTGAATTGTCTAGCACTGTTATGTACATAATCAAGGGTCTTCCCGCAACTAGTGGCATCAGTATTTGAGGTTCTTGGAGATATTTCTTGATCTCATCAAAAGCTATCTAGCATTCGTTGTTCCATTCCATTACTTGATCTTTCTTCAGAAATTTGAAGATTAGCTCACAAGTAGCGGTTAATTGGAAAATAAATCTTGCAATGTAGTTCAGGCGTCCCAAGAAACCTCTGACTTCTTTCTCAGTACGGGGAGCATGCATATCTTGTATAGCTTTTACCTTTGCAGGGTCAACTTCAATACATTTACCACTGACAATGAAACCCAACAGTTTACCAGATCTCCCTCCAAAGGTACATTTATTTGGATTCAATCTCAACTTGTATTTCTTCAACCTCTCAAACAGCTTGTGTAGATGGTCAAGATGTTCTTTTTCAGTCTGGGATCTGGCTATCATATCATCAACATATACCTCTATCTCATGATGAATCATATCATGGAACAAAGCTACCATAACACGCTGATATGTTGCCCAGTGTTCTTCAAACCAAATGGCATTAGTTTGTAACAAAAAGTGCCCACTGTGTGACAAACGTAGTCTTCTCCATATCTTCAGGTGCCATCTTAATCTGATTATAACCAAAGAAATGATCCATAAAAGAGAATACCTTATGTTGCGCAGTATTTTCTACCAGAACAACAATATATGGAAGCGGAAAATCATCTTTGGGGCTGGCTTTGTTCAAATCCTGTAATCCACGCACATGCGTACTTTACCATCTTTCTTAGGCACCAGTACTACATCTTCAACCCATTGAGGATAGGAAGTGACAGCTAGGAACCCTGCTTCAAATTGTTTCATCACTTCACTTTGATCTTTTCTGACATTTCAGGATGCATACGATGCACTTTCTGTTTTATTGGGCGATAACCTTCCTTCACTGGTAGACAGTGAACCATAATATCAGTATCAAGCCCTGACATATCTTCATAAGACCAAGCAAATATCTCCACATAATCATGTAGCATCTGAATTAAAATGTTATTAACAATGTCTTCCAATTCAGCACCTATCTTGACCTCTTTCATGTCTTTCTCAGTTCCCAGATTCACAACTTCGATTGGTTCTTCATACGGTTGTATAAATTTTTCTTCTTGCTGTAGAAACCTAGCAAGCTCTATAGGCACTTCAAAGTCTTCCTCATTTCCATCCTCGGCTTGGTAGATTGGATTCTCAAAGTTATAATTGGAAATAGCAGAACTGTTATCAATGGGATCCATAGTGGGTGAGGATCTGCATTTTAGTGATGTGGGTATGTGTAAGAACACATAGCTTTTTTTATAAAGAAAAATAAAAGAAAGATAAAGAGCGCAATATTTACGAAAGCAAAAACGTCCGTTGATATCCTTAACAAGCATACCACTGTGCCCCGGGCAAGGTACAAGGCTTAAACGTTTTTAATTGCTCAAATTACAAAAACAAAATAAGAAAACAAAAAATAGCATTTACTCCTGAATAAAGGAGATAGGAATAACATCTTCCGTCTTCCAATTGTTGAGCCAACTGCCAATGGTAGGAAAGATCCAAATGTCTATGTTGCAGTCTTCATCAGAGTCTTCCACGGCATTGACTTGATCTTTCTGAACTCCCTTGTTGGTGATATGAATAGCATGAGCACGACGAATAGCCTTCTGAGCCTCTGCAGTAAAACCCAAATCAAACTTGTCAGACTTGTAAGGAATGTCAGGAAGTTGACCCCAAATAGTATAACCACCTTCTTCAACTACAACTTTAGCATCTTTCAGGGAGGCCATTGTAGGAGTTGCTCAAGGAACAGCAGGAGCTAGCTTAATAGCATGAATAGTTTGAGGAACCACTTCAAATGTCTGACAAGGGGTATCAACAAATTCACCCTCTATCTCAACATACTTGAAAGTATCCACATGACTAACCATGTACTCTTCTTCACTGAAGACAGTGACAATCTTGCTTTTCATTGGATATTTCAGCTTTTGGTATAAAGTAGAGGTTACAGCACCTGCCCCATGTATCCAAGGGTGCCAAAGCAAGCAGGAATAGGCTGGACGAATATCTATCACATATAAAGTAGAGTCAAATACTTGAGAACCTACTTTGATTAGAAGATCAACTTCTTCGTGCACCATTCTTCTTGAACCATCAAAGGCTATCACCACAACGTTACTAGGTCTTAGCACAACATCTTCATAGTTGAGCTTGTCAAGAACAGCCTTTGGTAACACATTCAACTAGGAACCATTATCCACCAACACGTGAGACAGAGTAGTGCCCCTACACTCAATAGAGACGTGCAGAGCTTTGTTATGGTTTCTTTTAGCAGGAGTTAAATCAACATCAGAAAAACCTAAGATGTTGCCAGTTGTTAAGTTAGCAACACAATTTTCAAACTGGTCCACCGAGATTTCGTGAGGTACGTGCGCGGATTTCAGAAATTTCACCAAAACCTTAGCATGGGCCTCAGAGCATAATAATAGAGATATCATAGAGATCTTGGAGGGAGTGTGCCCCTACTGTTCAACTATATTGTAATCACTCTTGCGGATTATCTTCAGTACTTCTTCCATCTGCTTAGAGGGATATTCAGTAATCAGTGTTTCAACCTGAAGAGGCTCAGTCACTGGTCCTTTGCCTCGATCTTCAACACTTGGCTCAGAGTTGGAGATACGAACTGGAGCGGCAGCAGTCTTTGAAGTGTCTTCTGGAGAAAAAATCCTTCCACTTCGAGTAACCTTACTAGTCCCAACAATATTGTCGATATCATGATTAGTATCTGCAACAGGTATATTAGTTAAAGGTTCTTGCTTGACACCATGAATATAAACATCAACACCATAATTGCAAGGGATAGCCTTGTCAGAAGAATATGGAATTGGACCGGGAGTAGTAATAATCAGGGGAGCCACGTTTGGCTCAGCAGAAATCTCACAGGAACCTTAGAAGTGATCATAATAGGAGTTTTAGTAACCACAGACACGTCTTCAAGTTTCAGATCTCGGGACAATCCTTCACATAAACTCTCTATATAGGGGCTCTTCTCGAAAAATATAGTACGGTTGTCCATCAAACGCTGAATACCTTCTTTCAGCTTCCAACAACCATTGGATTGAGAGGCACAGTAAGAACAATCTTCATTGCATCCTGGAAATAAATCGACTTGCCACAACTTCTTCTTAACAATGGACAGAGGAGTAGTCAAATCAGCCACGATAGAAACATAAGAACCATCATTAACATCAATAACAGTCTTCTCATGTTTGGGCATAGGAGCGGTAATCCCATTAGGAGTCTCAGGAGAATCAAACTCAATTTCTCCAGCATCGATCATATCTTGGATCTTATTCTTCAACATCCAACAATTATTAGAATCATGTATGGGGAAGTTGGAGTGATATGCACACCTTGTATTGGGATTATAACGAGGAGAGGAAGTATTGGGATTCTGAGGAGGGTTCCTCAAAGTAATCGGCTATCCTTTCAACATGTGTTGCAGAGCTTGAGCCAACGACATATTGATATTTGTAAATTGTCTCCTAGGTGTACCTTGCTTAGGTTGATTAATATGTTGCTGATTTTGTGGAACAGGTGCAGGATTAGAGATCACAACTGCTCCAACAGATTGGTTACGATTGTTCTTATGACCATGTTGACCGTACACAACATTGGATTCTTTCTTCCCATTAGAAGGATTACTGGTGGTACTTGAAGAGGAAACTATTTGTATCTTACCACTTCATATTCCATTCTTCACATGTTCTCCAGTCATTATCAGCTCAGTGAAACCAGATGACGAACTCTGAATTAGATGACTGTAGAAAGAACCAGTCAGGGTACTCATGAACATGTCAACAGCTCCTTGTCAGTCAAAAGAGGTTGAACTCTGCTTGCAAGATTTCTCCATTTCTGAGCGTACTCCTTGAAAATTTCTTTAGAGCCCATGGACATGTTTTGGAGTTGCATGCGAGTCAGTGTTAAATCAGAGTTATATTGATATTGCTTGTAGAAGGCCTCAGCAAGATCATTCCAAGTACGAATATTGGTACTCTCAAGTTGATAGTACCATTCCAATTGAGCTCTAGATAAACTCTCTTGAAAGAAATGAATATACAACTTTCTATCAGGAGTATGTGGCTGGATCCTTCGGACATAGGACCTTAGATGCAGTTTTGGACACGAAACACCATCATATACCACAAAAGTAGGAACTTTGAACCCAATAGGGATGACAACTCTAGAAATCAAACTCAAATCTTCAAAATCTAAGCCAGATGTCTTCTGCAATTCCATGGCATTCACACGGTCTTCTAGTAACTTATATTTATCATCACCAGTTGAACCATAGAAATAATTCTCCTCATGATCAGAATTCCCCCCAGTACCACCTTGACTATCTTCTTCTTTCGCATAATCTTCATCTCCAGGATTTTCAACCTCATCATCTGTCTTGATTGGGCATTTGAACCTCCTACCCAGGTTGATGAAGCCAACTGGTTTTCTGGTCTTCTTCTTCTTCTTGGCCAGGAGTGCCTTCAGCTCTTCTTGTCCCTTTGACAAGTTCAGGATCATCTCTTGAAACTGGGCATTCTGAGCTTGAAGATCTTTGACAGACTGTTCGAGAGCCATTTTTGTTGAAATAAATAGCGAGAAGATAAGAAACTTGTTGTGGAAACCTGTTATGCAATGATATAGTATGTAGATGCATATGAAATGTTTTCAACGACCAGGTAGGATTTAAATTTTTTAAAGGAAAACAAAAACAAAAATTTTATTAGTAAGTTTTAAAAATATAATTGCCCCTAGTGCTTACAATGAAGGAAAAAATAAGAAAAGGTACAAAGGAAATAAATATATGAGACTCAAGTCTCCCATGGACGGTTCCTCTTTGTGTTGAGATATGTATTGAGGTTTCGCTCTTCGTGAAGTTGCCTTGTTAGCTCCAACACTTTCTCTTTTCTAGCATTGGACTGAGCCTCATAAGTATCCCTTTACTCCTTCAGTAGGTATATTATGGAACATCTCCTTCAACAATAGGCTCAACAATCACCGGTAGAATAACAGGATAGGGCATCATAAGAGTTTGAGCACGATACCACACCCATCTGAGGTAAGGCTCCATATGTATGGAGTATTTTGGTTCCAGAGTATTGTTGTTAATTTTATTCATCATGCTCCAAGCACGTATAAACCTTTGACGGTAACCTTGAAGATCGTTGTCATAATCGAACATAATACCTTGAATAATCATATCATGAGGACCATCACTCCGAGCATACCCAAACTGACGTAGTGCTAAACAAGGATTATAAGTAATGCCCCTCTTATACCAAGGAGTGGCACATTAGGGAACTCTCCATAGTGGTCAATGATAGTGATATTTGTAGTGGTAAAAAACATGAGTGTAAGCTATTGGTTAACTTAACTCAAAGTAAACAGAGTCGCCACCGCGCTTTTATTTTATTCCAAGAGGAAAAGGAAAAAAGAGAGAATAAATCCTAATGAATCTAAAAGAAAAAAAAAACTAAAGAAACACAACAGAGAAACATGTAAGGGGATAGGTTACACAATGGGAAGGTTTTACGCACCCAAAATGTTTGTGGTACTCCACGGGAGCCCTTTGAAAAATTTACTGCTTTTGGTTTGAAAATGGTTTGTAAAATGTGAGTGGAGGGATGAGAAAAGAATTATTGTTTTTTTATTTTTTTATGTTTGGAGAGGTTTACCATTTCATGCCTACGTACCCACAAAGTGCAATGCGAGATCAAAACCCCGTAGTTCGTGGTACAAATGGTGAGAAGGGTGTGTTATGATTCATTTTATTAAGTGAAGAGAATTTGTCATCTTCAAGTGGATAGTCAAACAAATCTACCATGAGAATGAAGGCATGTACTCATACATCATTATGGGGAGGGCGTCAACTCGGATAAAATCGACGAGTATGCCACTAAACCCCCACGAATGACAAGAGACTCAATTACATCAAACTACAACCATGGAGATTGAGAGACTTGCACCCGGCTAAAGAATAATGACTCATAATCGGCACTTTTTAAAGAAAACAAACAAAAAGTGCACCAAGGCACAAAACAATTTGAATGAGTTTGGTTCTTTTTATTTTTTGAATTAAAGTCAAAATGATTAAATTCATTGATTTTTAAAGAGAAAAGAAAGAGGTAAAATTCACTTGACAAAAATCAAGGTTTTGTTTATTAAAGAGGTGACGATTTAGAAAAAAAATAAATCCTTTGAAAAAGGGAGAAAGTTTTGAAAATTAAAGAATGGAAGGAGATGAAGGGACTAACCTAAAAAGAAAATAAGGAGATAAAGGAAGAAAGATCTAACCAAACTTGATGATACTTTTTAATATGTGCATAAGAGTTCCATCCTTATAAGCTAGCAAATGGACAAATAAAGGCAAGCTTCGATCTTCATGGAGATTAAGGCCAAGGAAGAGGTATCCTAAATTCTAAGTCTGAAGCTTCCATTCCAATGCCAAGGATAGTAACCATTAGTCTGAAATTAAGATCACAAGTATTTTAGAAGTTTAATCCTTTATTAATGTTTTATGTCCAAATGAACAAATAGAAAATCACACAATCAAAATAATAGCAAGAAATTTAAACATGATAATGGATGAATAAAGCATAATAAAGCATATAAAAAAATAAAAGCAATTAAAGTGCAAGGAATAAAACAAAGACAATTGAAGTGCGAAAATATAGAATACTAATATAGTAGTAATATAATAATATTTACATAATAATGAAGGTATGGTGAACTTAATCAACCACAACCGAAAGTGTAACCAAAATTGAAAGGCAACCGGATCCGCTTAGCATCTTACACTATAGCAATTAATCAAGGCAAACCGAATCGAATTCAATGAAATTTGAAAGGCGATTGGGAGACCCAAAACACCTACGCATCAAACATTCATAAGTCTCGATTCTTAATGCAATATGATTAACCACTTTGGGATTACGCGATCAACAAGAGATCCGGACCACGAAAGTGCAAGTACCCAATTAGATTTTATTTCGAAGTCGGGACACATTTAGGTATATGTTAAGCAATCGCCGAGTAATTTACGAAGTAATTACCCTACAAATGAGGCCGGCCACCACCAATTAAGGTGGAAAATTTTAGTGCTAATACATGTTAGAAAAATGATATAATGAATCATCCTCCGAAAACATGTCACACGAAAAGAAAAAGTGGTAACGGTCTAATCTTAATCGAGATTTCACATTGAATTATCGAATGCTACCTATCACGATCTCAAAGTATGGAGAATGATCCAAATGATCATTCATCCATAGATTTGAAATAATGAAGATTAAACATCTTTGAAAACCAATAATCTTCGAATCGGAGATCTCATCGACCAAAAAATAAAAAGAGATGAAAGAAAGTGGATCTAATAAAAAATCCAACAAAAAAAAAATTAAAATATTTTCAAAAGTTTTTTTCCAAATAATATTTTCATATTTTTTGAAATAAAATCAAATGAAAACAAATTTTGTAAAACAATAAAAAATAAAATAAGAAACATCATTTAAAAAAAACAAAATAACAAGAAAGGAGGGGGGACACGCAGCCTGGGTTTGAGGTGTGGATAGAAACGAAGTCCAACAAAGCTGAAGGCCCAAACACACAACAACTCTTTATAAAAAACAATTAAAAAAATCCTTTAAATATAAAAGCAAATAAAACAAAAAATAAAATAAAATGGAACAGATCTTCTTCTTCTCGCGTGAAAACAGGGTAACAATCCCTACCTCTCCAAACACTTCGTCGCCGGAAAAAAAAACAAAGAAACCGTCATCACACCAATTGTCGCGGCTCCGAAGGTGCAGAATGATCCCTCTTCTTCAACCTTACATGTGCGACCACCGTTCACGGCCTTATCTCGCTGTCATTCTTCTTCTTTGCTTCTGAATTGTTGTTGTTCTTGCAGAATCGATATTATGTGAGTTGAAAGTCTGAGGATTATACTTGTTGATGAATGAATTTGAAGATTGAATGGTTGGATTTTTATATTTTTTTTTCAGATTTGAGATTATGAGAAATTTTGAGTTGAAACTTTAATTGGGATTTGATTTTTGCAGGGTATTGAGAGGCTATGAAAGCTTGGATTTGAAGAGGGAATGAGGCTCAATTTATAAAGGGAGTGTGAGAATTGACGTTGCTGTTTTGTGCATTTGCGGTTTGCGTTTTGAACTCACGAATTTTCCGTGTTTTGAACACTTTGATTTGCTGTGTTTTGATGTTTTTCTGCTTTGCGTTTTTAGGCTTGCATTTTGGTCACAGTTTTGTTCGTGTGCAGGTATCTGTGTTGCGTTTTGGTTCATGAGCATCGCGTTCAGGTGTGTGTTCACGTGCTTGCGTGTTGCGGCTTGGCGCTTGCGTTTTTATTTTGAAAAAAGCTTGCTGGTGTTTTCAACTGAGACTTGTTCGCACGACTTGATGTTGAAGTTGATTCAAGCGTACGGCTGGGATGTTTTTCATGCGTTGAAGTGTATTTGGAAAATGGCTGATGCGGCGTGATGTTGAAGGCTTGGTTCGTGATGCGTTTTGCTTGTACAAGCTGTATTTTCATACCCTCCACGTGCGAAGTTGTCTCATGTTGTTTAGTGAAGAGATCCACTGTGTTTTGGTGTCAGCAGCTGGATATTGGATGGCTTACAATTGTAGCTGATGTTGTATGATTCACGTGTGGGGCTTGCTTTATTATTATTTTTCTCTGCGTGTATTAAAAACTGAAGATTTGCTTGACTGTGTAAAAGGGTTGGGGGTTACGTGTTTGGCTGGAAAGAAACACGGCTCAAGGGGTAGCTGTATTGGTATGTGGCTAGAAAGTGGCTTCATGAAAGTGGGTTGATGGGCCTTTTTCCTCTATATTTTTTTCAAGTAAATGAAGAAAAATAATAATTGGAATAAGGAAAAAAATATGGAAATAAAAATAATAATGGAGGTAGAATTTGAAATTTGATTTATAGAAATTGAAATTTTTTTTTTAAGGATGAACAATGGACTAAAATCGGATATAAAATTTGGATAACAATGTAAATGGATAATGGATAAAATTTGGAAAACTGAATTGGGTTATTAGATAATGAAATAGATAGAAAGATGGATGAAATTGAAAATGGATTAAAAATAATAATAATAATGGATAATATCTAAATAATGTGATTGGATAAAAAAATCGAAAAGAAATGAATATATGAAAAATGGTTATAGAAAAGGAAATACGGGTGGATAAATGGATATGAAGAAAGGTAATGGAAATAGGATCATGATTTTAGCCCAAAGTCGATTTTTTTTTTTAATTCTTCTTTTGTCACAAGCCACTGATAATAATGAATATAGCCCATACTGAACCACTGAACAAATTGCAACTTCGCCACCTAAGCCACAACAACTTGAATCGTCTGAAACTTGCCCCGATCATTTGAATCTGTACTGAGGAACATAAATCCATAAATGAACCCCTAATGCACTGAACCAAAACAATTTGGCCTAAAACTTCTTAAGACCCACAACTTGAGAGTCTGAAGAATTTCGCACACAACACAGCCTAAACTTTTGAACACGCACTGTCTGAGGAATAAACCACTGGCACAAATAACTTGCAGTCGAAACAATCATCTGATAGTTTGACCAAGATTAGGTCAAATGTCCATCGAATCAAATCGTGAACTAAACAACTACACTTAACTTCAAAACACTATCTTGTCTTTGTAAACCTGCAACACAGAGAAGAAGAAGAAGCAAACTGCAATATATTTTTGTATTTTGGTAGAGGTTAGCGAATATAAACAACTAAAGGCAAGTAAAACAATGGTGATCCCCTGTGAGGCATAGACCCTACAGCCGAGAAGAACCGAGAAACCAGTGTGATCTTGTTTGTATGCAAGATGCAGAAGAAATGCGAAGAAAATCTTAGGGCAAAAAATAGGGTGTTACAGCTGCCCCTATTTAAGTTTCTTCAATCTGGAGATATGAAGATTGACATCTTTGTCTCTGCAAGATGGGAGAGACTTAGATACAGAAAAACCCAATTTTTGTCCTAAGAGAACATGATATGATATGAATATGATATGCAAACCCAAGATCTCTATGGGGAAAATATGACCACCAGAGAAAAACAAAAGCTTAGGGACACAGAAGAAAATCCCGTTGGGTAAACAACAGACACCAAAAGAGTTTACCAGGAAAATAAATCACTGGATAGCTTACTCAACTTGAAAAAAAAAGATATAATCAAGGTAAAAGATTCAACGAGGAAAAGTAAACACTCTGCCAGGAAATAACAACCAAACAAAGTATTCGAGTCCAAGAATGGAGGAATACCGAGTTGGAAAAGAATTATCAACTACCGGTTTATTGGGTAGGAAAATAAGGAACTCGACTATCGATTTACTGGATAGGAGCAAAACAAAGAGGGATAACCTCCACTACCTTTTTACTGGGTAGAAAGAATACTCAACTATCTGATTTACTGGGTAGGAGCTCAAGCAAAGGGAAACAACTTCTATTACCTTTTTACTAGGTATGAAGAAGAACTCTCGACTAACGGATTTACTGGGTAGGAGTACAAGTAAAAGAACTTGATTAACTTGGTAATATTACCCACTATCAAATGACTGATAGCTTAATTCCAAAGTAATATACTCAATCTGGAGAAAATGTTGCCCACTATCAAACAACGATAGCTTAATTCCAAAGCAATATTACTCACAACAGGGGACCACAGTTCAATCCAAGAACAAGTTGGAGAGAAACGGTTAAACAAGACTCATCCCGAGGAGGAAACATATCAACTAGGGAAAGTTCCATCCAAATAATAAATTGGAGAGGAAACTGAATCAAAATTATCCACGAGAAACAAACTCAGTGGGGAAATAGAAAGGATCAACACTTTATGCTTAAGGATTGACACTCTAAACTTGAGAGGAAGACAACACACATACTTTGTGGGGAAAACCACACCAAAGAGCAGGGAACAAAGATAAATGCAAGAATGCAAGCAAAATATGCTATGCTTATGCGTATGAATATGCTGACATAACAGACATAAAGATAAGAAACGGGCAACATAAACACCACAACAACCGGATACTCGACTAATCCCAAGGCAACAATGCGGGGAATCATGCTTAGAGATTCAACTTGACATCCTGCAGGGGAACATCAAAAGTCATCAAAGGAATAAAATCCTACTACCAGGCTTAACTAAAACTGAGAAAATATCTGCTAGGGATCCAATCCACAAAGCAATCTTCAAGAATCCGTAAAGGGATAACATCAGAAATTCCTCTCTGAGAGGATAACATGTTGGAGAAACACCAACAGCACAAAATCTTCCACTCTTTGGGAAAGAGGGAAATGTCCCTGTTAAACACTGATGGGGCCAAATATCTTTACAACCTTGTTTGAGGAAACAAGATAAAGATCTACCAGTGATGCAAACAAAGCATAATCTACTGGATCATCAAACATCAACTTTGCATAAGGATATCACCCTACTGAGGAAAGGTAATAATCTGCCAAGGATGGGGATAAGCTTCCATAATCCTCTCTAGGGACAGAAGAATTCTTGATAAAATCAAACTTTGCGAGGAATAACTGCCATACCACTCCTGCTCCGCTTGGGGACAGAGTGCAAGAATTGTTGAAGATCATATATGAACATGCTGAAAACCATCACACGCAGACCTACGGGGGATCCGCATGGGGATATCAGAAGTTAACATCATAGTCAAAACACAGTTACTAGGGATTTTTAATCAATACCCATCATCAGGTGAAAGAAAACCTCTAAACTGACTGTTATATCAATACTTCTATTCAGGGATGCAACCAACTCATGCTGAGGAACAAGAACTCGGCTGAGGATTCCCAATGCTTCTCAAATTAAAGATAACTTGCTGAGGAAGAGATCAAAACTCAACTGGGGATTCCTAAGAACATCCCTTCCAACAATTCTTATAGGGAAGACATTGAAACTCAAACTAAGAACATTCATACAATCTCCGTTCATGTTTATTGTTGGGGAACATAACATCATTAACATCAACCTGCCAATACTATTCAGGAATTTCACATGGATACAACCAAATCAAACCCTGCTTTGGGAGAGACAAATTACACACATCCAGACTTTACCATCCCTGGGATCACTATTGATATCCTTTCTTTGTTCATATATCAAAAGAAAATATTTTTATAATCTTCAAAGATTAAATTTATTAAATTTGTTTCAAAAATCATCATCAACAATAAATTGAAATTTTGTAAATAGAAACAATATAAAGAATTGCAAACAATTGGATAAAAGCTCAAATTCATTGATAGAATGGTAGTCAGCAAATGGCATGACTCCATGGATTATTACAAGTTTGAAAAATGGTAAATACATGGAAAAGAGCTACATTGAAATACAATGATCACTATTCTCCCAATCAACTTTGAACTCCACTGTGTCCGAAACTTCAGTCAAGGATGAGTGAATAAGAATCTTTAATGGGAAATTCTTCTGAGGGATAGAATTTGAAATCCTCGGTCGTTTCAAGTGATCCAGTCTGTCGACGCAGTTACCTGCCATGATCCCTAATTTTTTCCTAGATTGCCCTTTCGGGTTTTCAATCTACCGGGATAATTATTTCTGTTTATGTCTCTATTTTTTGCCTGGACCGCCCTTTCGGGTTTTCAATCCACCGAGACGCTCATTTTTGCCTAAGCCGCCCTTTCGGGTTTTCAACTTAGCGAGCTGTTCTTTTATTATTATTTTTTTAGGCGAAGTATTTCTTGACTGCATCCGCATTCACAGGGCGAGTGATCTCCTCACCATCCATAGTTGCAAGAATTAATGAACCACCAGAGAAGGCTTTCTTGACAACATATGGTCCATCATAGTTCGGAGTCCACTTACCCCGAGAATCTTTAATGAAAGACTAGATCTTTTTGAGCACGAGGTCGCCTTCTCTGAATACACGGGGTTTGACCTTCTTGTCAAAAGCTTTCTTCATTCTTTGCTGGTACAACCTACCATGACACAAAGCTGTTATTCTTTTTTCCTCAATCAAATTCAACTTATCAAATCTACTCTGACACCATTCAGCTTCAGTCAACTTGGCTTCCATTAGAACTCTCATTGATGGAATCTCAACCTCGACGGGGAGCACTACTTCTGTACCATAAACAAGTGAGAAAGGGGTTGCCCCTGTTGAAGTGCGGACATATGTACGATACTCATGCAAAGCAAAAGGGAGCATCTCATGCTAGTCCTTGTATGTCACAACCATCTTCTGAATGATCTTCTTAATGTTCTTATTCGCAGCTTCAACATCCCCATTCATCTTCGGTCTATAAGGAGAAGAATTATGGTGTTGAATTTTGAATTCTTCACAAAGCTCTTTCATCATCTTATTATTCAAGTTCGAATCATTATCAGTAATGATTCTATTCGGAACACCATATCTGCAGATAATGTTATTCTTGATAAATCGAACCACAACTTGCTTAGCATACAATGCCGCTTCCACCCACTTGGTGAAGTAGTCAATTGCCACAAGAATAAAACGATGTCCATTTGAAGCCTTGGGTTCAATCATACCAATCATATCAATTCCCCACATAGAGAAAAGCCACGGGGAAGAAATCACATTGAGATGAGTTGGTGGCACATGAATCTTATCAGCATACACTTGGCACTTATGGCATTTTTTCACATACTTCCAAAAATCAGATTCCATTGTCAGCCAATAGTAACCTGCTCTCAACATCTTTTTAGCCATTGCATGCCCATTATCATGAGTGCCAAAAGATCCTTCATGAATTTCTTTCATTAACATGTCTGCTTCGTGTCTATCCACGCATCTGAGCAAGACCATGACAAAATTCCTCTTATAAAGCACATTTCCTTCCAGGAAGAAATTGCCTGCCAATCTCCTCAAAGTCCTCTTATCTTTATCGGATTCCCCAAGTGGGTATTCCTGACTCTGGAGAAAACATTCAATAACATGATACCAAGGCTTGTCATCATGGACCTCTTCAACTGCAAACACATGAGCTGGTCTTTCAAGCCGCATCACTCTGATCATGGGAATGTCATTCCACTGGTGCACCTTTATCATAGAAGCTATAGTTGCTAAAGCATATGCCATCTGATTCTCATCACGAGGAACATAACAAAACTCAACTTTAGTGAAGAAAGTTGATATCTTCCTGGCATAATCTCTATAAGGGATCAAGTGGGGTTGATGAGTTACCCACTTACCCTGGATCTGATTGATTACCAAGGTAGAATCTCCATACACATCAAGATGCTTAATCCTCAGATCAATAGCTTCCTCAAGACCCATAATACAGGCTTCATACTCAGCTTCATTATTGGTACAAGAAAAAGTCAACCTCGCGGCAAAAGGAATATGTGAACCATGGGGAGTAATGATTATTGCCCCAATTCCTCTTCCGTGTGCATTCATAGCACCATCAAAAACTAAACCCCATCGAGATCCAGGCTCCGGCCCTTCCTCAATCAAAGGTTCATCAAAATCTTTCATTTTCAAGTACATCACATCCTCATCTGGGAAATCAAACTTTATAGGCTGGTAATCATCAATCGGTTGATGTGCCAAATGGTCAGCCAAGATACTACCTTTTATAGCTTTTTGAGCTCGGTACTCGATATCATATTCTGACAATAACATTTGCCAACGAGCAATCCTCCCAGTCAAAGCAGGCTTTTCAAATATATACTTGATCGGATCCATTTTAGAGATCAACCAAATTGTATGATTCAGCATATACTGGCGAAGACGCTTTGCAGCCCAAGCTAAGGCACAACAGGTTTTTTCAAGCATGGAGTACCGAGACTCACAATCAGTGAATTTCTTACTCAAGTAGTAAATTGCATAATCTTTTCTTCCAGATTCATCTTGCTGACCAAGCACACAACCCATGGAATCTTCCAACACAGTCAAGTACATGATCAACGGTCTAGCCTCCACCGGAGGAGACAAAATAGGAGGTTCAAGCAGATATTCTTTGATACTTTCAAACGCCTTCTGACAATCATCTGTCCAGACACAACCTTTGTCTTTTCGAAGCAACTTGAAGATCGGATCACATGTGGCAGTCATGTGAGAGATAAACCTCGAAATATAATTCAAACGGCCCAAGAATCCTCTTACTTGCTTTTCAGTTCTTGGAGCAGGCATTTCCCGAATAGCTTTCACTTTATCAGGATCAACTTCAATGCCTCTTTGGCTGACAATGAAACCTAACAACTTTCCAGAACGTACACCAAACGTGCACTTGTTCGGATTCAAATGAAGCTTAAACTTCCTTAACCTCTGAAACAACTTCAACAAATGTTCAACATGATCCTCTTCAGTCCTCGACTTAGCAATCATATCATCAACATATACCCCAATTACTTTGTGCATCATATCATGGAAAAGTGTGGTCATAGCTCTTTGGTATGTCGCACCAGCATTCTTCAATCCAAAGGGCATCACTCTGTAGCAGAATGTTCCCCATGGTGTAATAAATGTGGTCTTTTCCATGTCCTCGGGTGCCATCTTTATTTGATTATAACCGGAAAACCCGTCCATAAAAGAGAACACATCAAACTTAGCCGTATTATCTACCAACACATCAATGTGTGGCAATGGAAAATCATCTTTTGGACTGACTTTATTCAAATCTCTGTAATCAACACACATTCGTACTTTTCCGTCTTTCTTTGGAACAGGCACAATATTGGCCACCCATTGAGGATAATTTGACGTCACAAGAAAACCTGCATCAATCTACTTTTGAACCTCCTCATTGATCTTTACTGCCATATCAGGATGAGTTCTACTCAATTTTTGCTTCACAGGTGGACATTCAGGCTTCAGCGGCAATCTATGCTCCACAATATCAGTATCAAGACCTGGTATGTCTTGATAAGACCAAGCAAACACATCAACATACTCTCTACGAAGCTCTACAATTCTCTTCTTAACATCAGGACCAAGCAATGCTCCAACTTTGACTTCTTTCTTATCATCTTGAGAACCCAAGTTGACCATTTCTATAGACTCTCCATGAGGCTGAATAACCTTCTCCTCGTGCTCAAGCAACCGAGAAATCTCATCAGGAATCTCTTCAACATCCTCTTCCTCAGCTTCAAACACAGGGAATTCAAAATTGGGAGTGGGCATAGGATCATTGTTTTCAATGGGTTTATCAATCAATCTGCACAATGATTTTATTTTTATTTTAGAGTATGAACAAAAGTGCAAACATTATGCAGATAAACAATTATTATTATTTTGGGTTTTTTATGTTACCATTTTTCAGAATAAAGCAAAAAGTAAAAACACATATGGAAATAACAAAATAGCATTTTATTGATGATGATAAAATTTGAAACAAATCCCGACAAACATCACTTTCACCTTGGGCAGCGTGAAAGGATTTTTGAAAGGAAATAAAACAAATTACTTTGAAGCATGAACAATAAAAGGAACATCAACAGCAATCCAGTTCTTGCAAATCTTTCTGTGCGTAACAAAGTTAGGCATTTCTTCATCTCCATCATCTTCAATGATGGCAGCAGCGGAATGATCGTTGATAAACCCAGCACTTCGGAATCCTTCATGAATAGTCTTCGAGTCATTGAGAACCACACATGGTGCAAAGCCGATACCAAATTCTTCCTTGTTGTCGACAACATCAATAACTCGTCCCCAACCGTCAGATCGACAAGTTTCAAGCACGCGCAGAGCATCCTTGAGAGAAGACATAGGCATGACATTCTTCTTAGCAGCATTATCAACAACAGAAAGAGTATGAAATGAAGTTCCCACCTCTTCTTCAGCATCAATATAGGAGAAAGATGACAAATTGCTCACAAGCATCGCCTTTTCACCGCCAATAGTCACTAATTTCCCATCTTTCACAAACTTCAGCTTCTGATGAAGAGTAGATGTCACAACTCCTGCCTCATGAATCCAGGGTCTTCCAAGGAGACAACTGTAAGCGGGACGTATATCCATTACTTGAAAAGTAATTTGGAATATAAATGGTCCAATAAGAATAGGAAGATCCACTTCACCAATCATTGTCTTCTTTGATTCGTCAAAAGCTTTCACAATAATCCCACTATGCCTCATGGGAGCGCCTTGGTACGCAAGCCTTGACAAGGTCAACTTCGGTATGACATTCAGAGAAGACCCAGTATCAACCAGCACCTTAGACATAGCATCTTCCTGACAGTTTACTGAAATGTGCAAAGCCAAGTTATGATTCCTTCCTTCTTCAGGCAAATCATCATCACAGAAACTTAAATTTTTGCACGATGTGATATTAGCCACAATACTATCAAACTGATCAATAGTCACATCATGGTCAACATAAGCTTGATCAAGAATCTTCTGCAAAGACTGCCTATGAGCCTCAGAGCACATCAAGAGTGATAAAACTGATATCTTTGACGGAGTATGCAACAACTACTCAGTAACGTTGTACTCACTTTTATTTATCAATTTTAACACTTCATCTTCACTATCACCAAATTGGCCTGATCGGGCAACAACATACATAATCTGTTTACTCGCACTTGTATCTTCAACTCTCTTCGGAGGATCTGAAGTATAAACTCTACCACTTCGGGTAACATTGGTCACATCAGCAATGCTAACCACAAACTTTGGAGAAGGAATAAGAACTTCCTTACCATTTTCTATCATCATAGCATTATACCGATACGGAACAGCTTTATCAGACTCATATGGCATTGGACCAGGCAAATTGATCACCAATGGAGTAACAGCATATTTGCGGCTATCAAAAGAAATAACCACCTTCTCAGGAATAACCTTCTCAAGAATATTGAACTGAGGCATAATAACGTTCACTTCATTTTCATACTCATCTCTTTTTGCTGTCAGTTCAATCAACTTATCATCCGTCATCTTTTGAATGTCTCTCTTAACAATCACGCAACCACGAGGGTTCACCGAGCAAATGCAACAACCAGCATAATCGTGATCAATATCATGATATTCACTTAAGAAAGCATGCATCTCAACCAAAGACATTTGAATATGCCGGACCTCATAGATCTTGAACAAACCTGGACAACCATCCACCATATTCACTGACGTATTACCATGCTTCGGAAGCAGATTTGTCTTCACATTTGGATTAACATCATTAAAGAATAGAATATTGTTCTTTATCAATTTCTGCACTTCAAACTTCAATGGATAACAGTTTTCAACATCGTGCCCCGGGGCACCTTGATGGAAAGCACAGTGAGCCTCTGGCTTATACCACCATGGGATAGTCTCTGGAACTGGAGGTGGAGAACGTGTTTGCACAAGATACTTTGCAATCAAAGATGGAAGCAAGTCCGCATACAACATCGGAATGGGGTCAAAACTCGGCTTAGCACGAACCTATTGATTACCACTCTGTTGCACAGAAGGTTGTTGATAGCGAGACTGGTACTTTGGAGCTGTTGGTACAGTTGGAGTCACATTAATCATCGGAGTTATAGAAGCTACTTGTTGCTGATGACGATTATCATGACCACGAGGTCTTCTATAATTTTCACGAGACACAGCATTAGTCGCACCTTCTTTCTTTTTACCAAAGTTGAACCTCCTAGAGCTCGAGCCATTACTATTCTCTTGACTCAACCGTCCCTCACGGACACCTTTTTCTAAACGCATCCCCATACTCATCATTTCAGTGAAATCAGAAGGAGCACTTTCTATCATCTTCTCATAGTAGAAATAACTTAAAGTCTTCAAGAAGATCTTCGTCATTTCTTTCTCTTCCAGAGGAGGAACAATCTGAGCTGCTAGCTCGCGCCATCTCTGTGCATACTCTTTGAAAGTTTCTTTATCCTTCTGAGACATAGCACGGAGCTGATCTTTGTCCGGTTCCATATCAACATTATACTTGTACTTCCTAACAAAAGCCTCTCCCAAATCATTGAAAGTCTTGATTTGGCTATTATCCAAACTCATATACCATGTCATGGCTGCACCAGTCAAACTATCCTGGAAATAATGAATCAGCAACTTATCATTGTCTGTCTGAGCAGACATCTTTCTAGAATACATAGTTAAATGACTCAGAGGACAAGTGTTGCCCTTATACTTCTCGGACTCAGGCAACCTGAACTTGTATGGAACCTTGACATTAGGAACCAGACAGAGATCATAAGCATCTTTTCCGAACAAATCGTTATGCTTCAAGGCTCTCATCTCCTTATGTATCTCAGCAAAACGACCTTGGAAATCATCAAGTCTTTCAATCACACCAGCGCATTCACTGGGCTTAGCATGGTAAATAACTTCATCATGGTGTGGAATAGTGTGCATCACAGGCGGTGCAGTAGTCATCACTGGCAGAAGAGTAGTCATCACTGGCGGAAGGTATTAAATGCAGCAGTCTCAGGAGGAGGAGGAGGATAACCAGCAGGAATGAAATCAACCGGCATGCCCCACAGTGTGCTAGAAGGCATACGATAGCGAGGAGAAATGACAGTTTCAACAGGAATTGATGCAGTGACAATCTCAAAGATGATTGTATTCTGAACAGGAAAATTAGGAAGAGGTGGTTGATTCTGAGCAGCTACCAAGCCTTCCATCATGGCAGTAACTCTTTCCAAGCTTTCCCTCAGATATGCAACTTCTTAGCGCAGCTCGCGATTCTCTTGTTGTAAGGTTTCTGACATCTTCCTCCGATTATCTCAAGTATCAACTTTGTGAGTCAGCTTGACAGGAGAACTGAATCAAGACCAAGAAACAACATAAGATCCCTGGAGAACACTCAAAAAACAAGATAAATGCGGGTATGATGCATGGTATGCGTATGCAAATGCAAAGATTTCAAAGGACTATAAGATAACTTGCAATATTTATAAAGAAACACTTTTTTGAAGTACTTAAAAACTCATTCTCATTAAAATCAAAGTAAGGATTACAAGTGAAGTACAAGCCTCAACAATCCTAATACATGAGAGAAAAAAGTAAACTAGGCCTAGGGGATCACATCCGAAGAAGATCTGAATCCCGGCTGGTACTTCATGTGAATCCTCTTAATCTCTTTTTTGTATCGATTCTCCATGTCTTCCTTATCCTTCACCAACTGGTCAACAATGGCCTTCCAAGCACCGGATGTAGGAGGAATGGTAGATGGAGTACTAGAGGAAGATAAATCCTCTCTTGGCCTCTTTGTAACACGCCACTCAAGTAAATCAATGAGATCATCCTTCTCCTTCAGTTGCTCTTGCATCGTAGTCTTCTCAAGTAGCCATTCTTCTTTCTCTTTCTTCGTCTTGTCCAACTCTTCTTGAAGAGCAATCTTTTCATCAACAGGAGGAAGAAAAGCGGACAATGGTAGTATAGGAAACAAAGGATCCTCGGGTGGATATGGCATCTTGAGCTTGGAAGCCCTAGATCGAACCCACTGGATGTAACACTCAGAAGGAGCAAGGTGTTGTCTTCCCAATTGACCTTTCTCTTTCCGATGAACCGCATGCCAAGAATGAGCAATCCTTTTCTTCATTTCTACATGATCTGCACCATTAAGAAAGAAGAAACGGGATAAGGAAAGGTTGTTTGGTATGTCCTTCAAACAATATCCCAACTGTCGCCTAGCAATAATAGGGTTGTAACTAATTCTCCCACGTGTACCAAGAAGAGGTACATTAGGAAATTCTCCACCACTATCAATAAACACTCCAGTATCATAATGGGAACAATACCAAGTAATATCCTTATGAGAAAGTGACATAATCCTTTGAGACCATCTTCGCTTCTCTCTATTATCCTTGAAGACGTCGGACTTTGGTAGGTGCGAAATAAACCACCTATAGAGAAGAGGCGCACAACACACAATCTCTCTATCACCTTTGGAGGTCCTATAATGAAAAACATGATACATGTCTCCAAGCAAAGTAGGTACCGGATTCTTCTTCAAGAAAATCTGAATGACATTCTCATCCATAATACCATCTAAGTTAGGAAACAAGACCATCCCATAAATGAGCAAAGCAAGAATAGCCTCAAATGTATCCTTATGACCCAAAGTAAGTGAAGTAGATGCTTTCCCCATCAAGAACTTAGCATTAATACCACGGACACTCCCTTTTGGAAGAAACTTCCCATTAAGATCGGACTCCTTGAGAAAAAGGGCTTTGGCGATGACTTTGGTCGTAAGCTCCTTCTCTAAACCACTAAAAAGAAATTCCTTGTCCAAAATAGGTAGACCCATCCAATGAGAGTACTCCTCCAAGGTCGGCACAAGCTGATAATCAGGAAAGGTGAAACAATGATGCAACGGATCATAGAACTGAGCTAAGGTAGGGAGAATCCCCTCTGGTACATCGGTATCCAAAATAAACAAGAGTTTTCCATAACATTTCTGGAACTCCTGGGTGTCAACCACCAGTGCTCCTAGCCTTCTCAGCTCCACTATATTAGGATTCTTGAAGGTGTACTTCTTTGTGTTCCTCCTTTCAAAATTCATAACCGTAGACATATGAAATTTTGCAAAACTTCCTTATGTGTCCCTTGAAATCTCAAAAACAATGCTCATGAATGCATGATGGCATGTATGCAATAACCACAAACAAGATCACACAAAGCATACAGGTTTAGGTTCTGAGTCACGAGCATGAAGTCAAGGTAACAGAACACCAACCCACATAGGTAAGTACTAAGGTTTTGTCTTCATTGTACCTGCAGAAAACCAAAAGGGTACTAACAGAGGTGCCCGGAGTTAACAGCCATCTTTAGAATATCATCGGTACGTTGGATTACTCCCCAACCGATAACATTCTTAAAAATAGACCTCGTCCGAGTGTAGTATCGCGTGACAACCACCTTAGGTTTACACCCAGACAGTTTCCGCACTACGTTCCTAAATTGGCTTGGATGGGTTAAGGGTTTTATGGTCCTCAGTATGATCAGCTCAAGGTCATAAAATAATGCCACATATGATTACTCATCATGACATTGATAATCCAAGAGAGCCTAACCGAGTGGAGATTATCAAATTGATATAGCTTTGGACTACTCCATCACTTATCGCTTCGAATATCGCTGTCCAATCATAAGTTCAACTCAGATCCGGGTTAGAATCTATCTCACTCACAGAGGATCACCAAAACCGAAAGAGAACAAACAAATAACAAAAAAATCAAACCAAAGCAATAAATAAATCAAAGTAGGCCGAATCCACTTAGAGATTACTCCCCAGCAGAGTCGCCACTTTTCTGTAGCGGTAAAAAACATGAGTGTAAGCTATTGGTTAACTTAACTCAAAGTAAACAGAGTCGCCACCGCGCTTTTATTTTATTCTAAGAGGAAACGGAAAAAAGAGCGAATAAATCCTAATGAATCTAAAAGCAAAAAAAAATAAAGAAACACAACAGAGAAACAGGTAAGGGGATAGGTTACACAATGGGAAGGTTTTACGCACCCAAAATGTTCGTAGTACTCCACGGGAGCCCTTTGAAAAATTTACTGCTTTTGGTTTGAAAATGTTTTGTAAAATGTGAGTGGAGGGATAAGAAAAGAATTTTTATTTTTTATTTTTTTATGTTTGGAGAGGTTTACCACCTCATGCCTACGTACCCATAAAGTGCAATGCGAGATCAAAACCCCGTAGTTCATGGTACAAATGGTGAGAAGGGTGGGTTATGATTCATTTTATTAAGTGAAGAGAATTTGTCATCTTCAAGTGGATATTCAAACAAATCTACCATGAGAATGAAGGCATGGACTCATACATCATTATGGGGAGGGTGCCAACTCAGATAAAATCGACGAGTATGCCACTAAACCCCCACGAATGACAAGAGACTCGATTACATCAAACTACAACCATGGAGATTGAGATACTTGCACCCGGCTAAAGAATAATGACTCATAATCGACACTTTTTAAAGAAAACAAACAAAAAGTGCACCAAGGCACAAAACAATTTGAATGAGTTTGGTTCTTTTTATTTTTTGAATTAAAGTCAAAATGATTAAATTCATTGATTTTTAAAGAGAAAAGAAAGAGGTAAAATTCACTTGACAAAAATCAAGGTTTTGTTTATAAAAGAGGTGACGATTTAGAAAAAAAATGAATCCTTTGAAAAAGGGAGAAAGTTTTGAAAATTAAAGAATGGAAGGAGATGAAGGGACTAACCTAAAAAGAAAATAAGGAGATAAAGGAAGAAAGATCTAACCAAACTTGATAATACTTTTTAATATGTGCATAAGAGTTTCATCCTTATAAGCTAGCAAATGGCCAAATAAAGGCAAGCTTCGATCTTCATGGAGATTAAGGCCAAGGAAGAGGTATCCTAAATTCTAAGTCCGAAACTTCCATTCCAATACCAAGGATAGTAACCATTAGTCCGAAATTAAGATCACAAGTTTTTTAGAAGTTTAATCCTTTATTAATGTTTTATGTCCAAATGAACAAATAGAAAATCACACAATCAAAATAATAGCAAGAAATATAAACATGATAATGGATGAATAAAGCATAATAAAGCATATAAAAAAAATAAAAGCAATTAAAGTGCAAGGAATAAAACAAAGACAATTGAAGTGCGAAAATATAGAATACTAATATAGTAGTAATATAATAATACTTACATAATAATGAAGGTATGGTGAACTTAATCAACCACAACCGAAAGTGTAACCAAAATTGAAAGGCAACTGGATCCGCTTGGCATCTTACACTATAGCAATTAATCAAGGCAAACCGAATCGAATTCAATGAAATTTGAAAGGCGATTGGGAGACCCAAAGCACCTACACATCAAACATTCATAAGTCTCGATTCTTAATGCAATATGATTAACCACTTTAGGATTATGCGATCAACAAGAGATCCGGTCCACGAAAGTGCAAGTACCCAATTAGATTTTATTTCGAAGTCGGGACACATTTAGGTCTATGTTAAGCAATCCCCGAGTAATTTACGAAGTAATTACCCTACAAATGAGGCCGGACACCACCAATTAAGGTGGAAAATTTTAGTGCTAATACATGTTAGAGAAATGATATAATGAATCATCCTCCGAAAACATGTTGCACGAAAAGAAAAAGTGGTAACGGTCTAATCTTAATCGAGATTTCACATTGAATTATCGAATGCAACCTATCACGATCTCAAAGTATGGAGAATGATCCAAATGATCATTCATCCATAGATTTGAAATAATGAAGATTAAACATCTTCGAAAACCAATAATCTTCGAATCGGAGATCTCATCGACCAAAAAATAAAAAGAGATGAAAGAAAATGGATCTAATAAAAAATCCAACAAAAAAACAATTAAAATATTTTCAAAAGTTTTTTTTTCCAAATAATATTTTCATATTTTTTGAAATAAAATCAAATGAAAACAAATTTTGTAAAACAATAAAAAATAAAATAAGAAACATCATTTAAAAAAAAACAAAATAACAAGAAAGGAGGGGGGACACGCAGCCTGGTTTTGAGGTGTGGATAGAAACGGAGTCCAACAAAGCTGAAGGCCCAACACACAACAACTCTTTAAAAAAACAATTAAAAAATCCTTTAAAGATAAAAGCAAATAAAACAAAAAATAAAATAAAATGGAACAGATCTTCTTCTTCTCGCGTGAAAACAGGGTAACAATCCCTACCTCTCCAAACACTTCGCCGCCGGAAAAAAAACAAAGAAACCGTCGTCACACCAATTGTCGCGGCTCCGAAGGTGCAGCATGATCCCTCTTCTTCAACCTTACATGTGCGACCACCGTTCACGGCCTTATCTCGCCGTCATTCTTCTTCTTTGCTTCTGAATAGTTGTTGTTCTTGCGGAATCGATATTATGTGAGTTGAAAGTCTGAGGATTATACTTGTTGATGAATGAATTTGAAGATTGAATGGTTGGATTTTTATATTTTTTTTCAGATTTGAGATTATGAGAACTTTTGAGTTGAAACTTGAATTGGGATTTGATTTTTGCAGGGTATTGAGAGGCTATGAAAGCTTGGATTTGAAGAGGAAATGAGGCTCAAATTATAAAGGGAGTGTGAGAATTGATGTTGTCGTTTTGTGCATTTGCGGTTTGCGTTTTGAACTCACGAATTTTCCGCGTTTTGAACACTTTGATTTGCTGTGTTTCGATATTTTTCTGCATTGCGTTTTTGGGCTTGCATTTTGGTCACAGTTTTGTTCGTGTGCTGGTATCTGTGTTGCGTTTTGGTTCATGAGCATCGCGTTCAGGTGTGTGTTCACGTGCTTGCGTGTTGGGGCTTGGCTCTTGCGTTTTTATTTTGAAAAAAGCTTGTTGGTGTTTTCAGCTGAGACTTGTTCATACGGCTTGATGTTGAAGTTGATTAAAGTGTACGGCTGGGATGCTTTTCATGCGTTGAAGTGTATTTGGAAAATGGCTGATGCGGCATGAAGTTGAAGGCTTGGTTCGTGATGCGTTTTGCTTGTACAAGTTGTATTTTCATACCCTCCGCGTGCGAAGTTGTCTCATGTTGTTTAGTGAAGAGATCCACTGCGTTTTGGTGTCAGTAGCTGGATATTGGATGGCTTAGAATTGTAGCTGATGATGTATGATTCACGTGTGGGGCTTGCTTTATTATTTTATTTTTCTCTGCGTGTATTAAAAACTGAAGATTGGCTTGACTGTGTAAAAGGGTTAGGGGTCACTTGTTTGGCTGGAAAGAAACACGGCTCAAGGGGTAGCTGTATTGGTATGTGGCTAGAAAGTGGCTTCATGAAAGTGGGTTGATGGGCCTTTTTCCTCTATATTTTTTTCAATTTGTTTTGTATTGTAAATGAAGAAAAATAATAATTGGAATAAGGAAAAAAATATGGAAATAAAAAAAAATAATGGAGGTAGAATTTGAAATTTGATTTATAGAAATTGAATTTTTTTTAAGGATGAACAATGGACTAAAATCGGATATAAATTTTGGATAACAATGTAAATGGATAATGGATAAAATTTGGAAAACTGAATTGGGTTATTAGATAATGAAATAGATAGAAAGATGGATGAAATTGAAAATGGATTAAAATAATAATAATAATAATAATAATAATAATAATAATAATAATAATAATAATAATAATAATGGATAATATCTAAATAATGTGATTGGATAAAAAAAATCGAAAAGAAATGAATATATGAAAAATGGTTATAGAAAAGGAAATACGGGTGGATAAATGGATATGAAGAAAGGTAATGGATATAGGATCATGATTTTAGCCCAAAGTCGATTTTTTTTTAAATTCTTCTTTTGTCACAAGCCACTGATAATAATGAATATTGCACATACTGAACCACTGAACAAATTGCAACTTCGCCACCTAAGCCACAACAACTTGAATCGTCTGAAACTCGCCCCGATCATTTGAATCTGTACTGAGGAACATAAATCCATAGATGAACCCCTGATGCACTAAACCAAAACAATTTGACCTAAAACTTCTTAAGACCCACAACTTGAGAATCTGAAGAATTTCGCACACAACACAACCTAAACTTTTGAACACGCACTGTGTAACACCCTTCTACCCCAAAACAAAATATTTAAATAATATCAGAGTAATCATCGAGAAGGGTATCACATTTCATCAAAATTCAATCGAACAGTGTCATGTCCCGTAACACGGGTTAATCAACATCAAGAATAACATATAGCATTTCGCAGCGGAATTTAAACTTCATATTTCAAAATCATAATTTTTACTTCATAAACATAATTTTCACCATCCAAAATTTTAACATCATATAATGAGAAAACATTTATCAAAGTAATAACATAACTGAAAACAGTTTAACAAATAAACCCCGTCCCGATGTTACATGACACAGAGCAGGACACAAAGACTCCAGACCACTCCTAAAGTAATATAAGGTACGCTTCGAGACTCTAAAAAACTCCTCTTGCAGTTGCGAAGCTATTCTTTATTATCTGCAAGTTACCCACATAGGAGGCAACATTTCCAAGCAGGCATGGTGAGTAATCATAATTTATCATAAATATACTAGAATATGGAATATAAATAAATTAGCATAAACATTTCATAACATCGTCCACCATAAAATCCAGCAACAACACAATCATGAACACATTATAAAACTTCAGCAACACAACACAATCGTGAATTCATCCAGAAATATGCAATTCCAACTATCATGATATGCAATTATGCATGTGGTACCAATTTCATCGTGAGATGGATACTTGACCATCAACCCTCCACAAGGGAGCACACCGTAATCATCGAGACACTTCAATCCACACAATGGGATTGAAGTTACAAAATAGGTCGAAGCCCCCATCATGAATGTCATGAAATGCAATGATGCGTTACATCGTAAAAATTCATCGAGAAATCAAATGCGCATCATTCATTTCACACCCAGCAATTCAAACATCAAGTAATCATGTCTTTCATCAATAAAACACATCGATAATACTTCTTTATCGATAATACAACAAAACAACTCCTATGACCATTGAGATAATAAAACGGTTTCTCTCATCAACATCAACAAATCCTCAATTCACAATAACATCATGTTTATAAGCATGAAACCAATTTTCAACAATACAAAAAAAACAACTTCTTTTGTCAATAACAACAAATCATAAATTTGCAATATAAATCATGTTTTTAATCATAAAACCTATTCCAACAATACAACAAAACAACTTCCTTCATCAACAACATCAAATCATCAACTTTCAATAAAATTATGCTTATAATCATAAAACCAATTCAACTTTTCCTAATATTCATCATTGAAAAATGTCTCACTTCACTCATTTTATTTCATCAAATTAAAGTTCGTCTCGTTAGCTTTCCGACGCTTCAAACGGGACCTAAATCGGAGTTACGGATCAAAAGTTATGAATTTGTCAACATAAAAGTGCCACTGTTACAGTGTTAACCGGTTATCCTATAGCGTTAACCGGTTAACGCCTCATTTTTTCGCCCAAAACGCATATGTTTCACTGGTTAACCGGTTAACACCTGTACATAAGCAGTTTTCTGTTGTTTTTACGAATTCTACACCAAAATACCTCAATTTTTCATACGAATTCATTCCAATGCAACCCAAAACTTCTTACCAATCAAAATTAATCATATACAACAACAATATATCAATTCAAACATCAAACACACCATTCTAAATCATCTTATCAATCCTAATTCACCAATTCATACTCTCATAACTCAATATATGTCATCAAACCTAACAATCACCAAAATCATACAAAACCTAATCTATTCATAAACCAATTCCTATATAATTATAATAGATTATGAAAACTCCTCATACCTTAGAGAATTCCGCCGATTGATATTCTTCACCAAGGTTCTTTGTAACTTCCTGACTCTGAGCTTTCTCTCCTCTCTTCCTTTCCTCAGAGCCCTTCTTCACCAAAAACACGAAAAGTGAGAACTTTTGATCGTGTTCTCCTATTTGGGTAAAATTATCCTAGTTTAGGTTTTTCCCCACTTATCCTTACTTTTTCTCATAAAGACCACCTTACCCTTTCTTCAATATTTTTGTGAAATAATTATAATTATATAATAATACACTAATTATTCATATTATATAAAATTACTCCTTATACTCCCAAATGACCAACATAACCTTCACACTCCCATTTCTATAATTATTAAATAATAAACAATAATTTCGAATAATGCTACATGATTATTATTCTTATTATTAATATTATTAAAATAATTTCACCATAATGCATCGGGTCACATAACCACCTATTTGCCAAAATCATCATATATCCTCAAATAGGCAACAATTACTCATAATCAAATTTGGGGTGTTACACACTGTCTGAGGAATAAACCACTGGCACAGATAACTTGCAGTCGAAACAATCATCTGATAGTTTGACCAAGATTAGGTCAAATGTCCATCGAATCAAATCGTGAATTGAACAACTACACTTAACTTCAAAACATTGTCTTGTCTTTGTAAACCTGCAACACAGGGAAGAAGAAGAAGCAAACTGCAATATATTTTTTGTATTTTGGTTAGAGGTTAGCGAATATAAACAACTAAAGGCAAGTAAAACAATGGTGATCCCCTGTGAGGCATAGACCCTACAGCCGAGAAGAACCGAGAACACCCCAAGATTAGAATCTCAATGAGCGTAGCATCGAGTATCAACCAACTTTAGACTCCACCAAGCCGGTTATCTCACTACTATCTACTGGCCATGATGGGTCAATTAGGGTTCTAAAGGGAAGTTAGTGTAAATGACACCATATGGCAGCCTGATATTATCCTCAACTGACTTAAAGAACATCAGTACAAACCAAGATGTCACACTTATTGTAGCTACCATATCAACTATAGCGGTATATGCCATACAGTTTCCTTGGTCTATTGCCACTTACCTAAGATATCACTTGATCCGGATTAGGATCTTTCTCACAGTAACCCCAAGACAAAACCTTAAAAAATAAAGCATACAAGTCAAACAAATTATAAAGTGAACTAATACTCTAAGGTAACCCCTCTTTAAATAGAACTCCCCAGCAGAGTCGCCAATTCTGTAACACGGTGGGAGAAAACTGACTTAGGTGTTTTTGTATTCACAAAAACTATGTTGTGGATAGCAAGAGTCGTCATCGACTTTTCTTTTATCCAAGTAGGAAAGGTGGAAAAGAACAGGAAAGACCTTGCTTTAGATTTTGAGTTCGGGGGGGTAGGTTATACAAAAGGAAGGTGTTAACACCATTTGTATCCATGGTTATCCATGGGCTCTTAACTGCTTAGCTCACTTTACTTTTTTTTTTAAATAGTGGTGGCGTATTTAGAAAAATGTCCACCTTTGTAATGATTCTCGTATGAATGTATACAAAAGGGGTTTTCTTGGAAAGTTTTTGAAAATGTGAGGTGTAAAGAGTAATTTTTGCTTTTGAAATGGTGAGCAAGTAGTTAAGGGCTTCCTACCTACTCAAGGTCGTTCATGTTATTTTTCGTTCCTTACAGATAAGACTGTCCTTACTATTAGTTAGAAAGTAATCTTATCTTTGGATGTAAGGGACAGGCGTAGGGTCATCGTATGGTCATAGAAGGTAACCTTATAGGGGTATCTTAGTAATTCGAAGGGACGATCATTATTTTCGTAGGGTCATTGAGGGACGAGATCATTTATTCTAAGGGACTTGAAGGGACAACGAGGGACTATGATCTTTTATCTGAAGGGACTTGATGATTTTAAACTCAGGAAACTTTACTAAGATACCCCCATGTTCGAGGGACTTGACCATATTGTAAGGAAACAAAGAGGAGAAACCTTAGGGGTGCTGATGGCGATCATATAACGACCAACTTACGTATATGAATGAAGTGTGTTAATTACAATTATTTATCTTAGAAATTAGTGGGATAAGTCCAATTTTATTTACATACGAGTCTTTTAACACCCTACGTTTACTAACCACGCAATTAGTGTTTTACGGAAGAAAAAAAAGTAGAACATAAACCCTAGATTATTACTGGTTGTTGTAGGAAATCGTGTAGAGAATGAGATTTAGGACTCGTAAATCAGTTGTAGAATTATTAGATGAAGAGATACAAAAGGATTAGGGTCTAAAAACAATGTAGAAACCCAATTAGGCTTGAATGGAGTGATGAAGTTGTGTAAATCTTAGCAGAAGAGGAACCGGTGTGCATTCAGTGATTCACGTGACCGATCTAGTAATACGTGTAGCAATGCTAGGCATTACGCGTAACACATGTCTGTTACGCAAGTATTACACGTAATGGAGGAGGATTTGGTAGGCCCTCTGGCCATTTGAGTAGCATACACGTAGGTGACTAAGGTATTACGCATATGAGCAGCATTATGCGTAAGGGGTGGCATAGAAGCAGAGTGATACGTGTATGGGTAGGTCTATACGCGTATGGACAGAGTGGCGTGCAGAAAGTGCAATTTTTGGCGATCCGTCTTGTTTTCGCATCCGAGTCGAGCTGAGTTGATTCCAGAAATTAGATAGAGATAAAATAAGTTGATTTTAGTATATTAGAATATTAAAATAATTAATTTAGAAGCTTAACTTATTAAATCGTAATCGGTTGGTTTTCCTTGTTGTGGTCGTATTAAGTCGTTATATGTTGTGTTGTCCCGATCTTGGGAACTATTAAGTTGCAGGTCTTTTGACCAACGTTGATACATGATTTTAAGTTGTTAAGTTGATGTTTATGTTGTTATCGTTGTATGTTATTCATAAGTTGCATACATGTGCATATTTTCAAGTTGGAACGGATGCTCAAATCAAGTTGGCCTGGATTGGCAAATATGTTGTTGATGCCTCGATAAACTGGCAATGTTTCAAGTTGAGAGTTTACTCCAAATGGTACCATATGCATATACATAAGTTAAGTCGCATTATATATGTTTTTGAACGTTGTTGGTTGAAGTTGCATGTTGATATTGTTTGTTGTGTGAAGTGGTGTGATTGTATGATTTCTCGCTTATGAATTGATTATCATACTCTTATTTATATTATTCGATATCTCACCCATTCTGTTTGAATCTTTCCCTCTGTTGGTGACGTGCAGGTAACCAAGAGTCGAGTACCTAGTAGCTTCGAGTTGGTGTTTTTCGCTCTGATATGTAGACTTCGGGGGGTGAACGCATGTCTTGTCTTTATGTTGAATTTCATTTTACTTCATGAACTTGTTTAAGTTGTTTTATTTTGAAAACCATGTTAAAGTAGTTTGAAGTTGCAATTAAATGATGTTATTTTAAAGTTGAAATTTGATGAATTCGTTGTGTTGTTTTCGAAGTAGTTTATTAATGAAGTTTATGTTATTTGGTTTTAAGCTGAAAATGTGATATCCCATGTTTGTTGAAGAATTTTTATAACTCTGATTTGATTTAATAGTTGGGTAGAAATGGGGTGTTACATTAGTGGTATCAGAGCAGGTCAGTATGTCCATCCAATTTGTTGAATCGTAGTTGTTTAACAATCGAGTATTGTTATGTGGTCCTAACTTTTTTTTTGTTGTAGTATTAAGTTGAGATGGCTGGGAGAAACGATGTTGCAATGGTTGCTGCAATGCAAGCAATGGCGCAAGCTGTGCAGAATTTACCGAATGCTGGTGGGAATGATGAGTCTCGTACTTTGGAGACTTTTTAGAGGGAGAATCCGCCTACCTTCAAAGGCAAGTATGACCCTAATGCAACATTTGCTTGGTTGAAGGAAATTGAGAGAATTTCCCATATGATGGATTGCACTCCAGCGCAGAAAGTTCATTATGGAACTTACATGTTGGCAGTTGAAGCCGATGATTGGTGGTTGAAAACTAGAGAAAGGTTGGAAGCTGCAGGTAAAGAGATCACTTGGGCCGTTTTTCGTATAGAGTTTATGAGGAAGTATTATCCTAAAGATGTGCGTGGTAAGAAAGAGATTGAATTTCTTACGCTGAAGAAGGGAAATATGTCGGTGACTGATAATGCTGCAAAGTTTGTGGAGTTGTCAAAGTTTTACACGCACCATGATGCAGCGAATATTGAATTTTTAAAGTGCATCAAGTTTGAGAACGGGTTACGCTCCGAGATTAAGAAGGTTGTAGGGTATCAGAAGATTCGTGTTTTTGATGATCTGGTTGATAGTTGCAGGATCTTCGAAGAAGATAACAATGCTCACTACAAGATTATTATTGATGGAATAGGCAAAAATAAGCAGAACCGTGGCAAGCCTTATGATACTCCAACTGGTAAGGGTAAGTAGAAAGTTGATTTGGGTCAGAGAACTAGCGGGGGAGATGCTCCTGCTGGTATTGTTTGTTTCAAGTG
Organism: Lathyrus aphaca; assembly: GCA_963966055.1. Lineage (NCBI taxonomy): Eukaryota > Viridiplantae > Streptophyta > Magnoliopsida > Fabales > Fabaceae > Lathyrus > Lathyrus aphaca. The sequence continues at coordinate 423,093,124 of OZ014520.1, forward strand.
TGGGCAAGCTGGACACAAGAGTAATGTGTGTGCTGCAGAAGTGAAGCGTGGTTTCCGTTGTGGGAAAGATGGGTATGCAATATCTGACTGCACGCATAAAGAAATGATTTGTTTTAACTGCGGTGAAGAATGGAATATTGGTAGACAGTTCCAGAAGCCAAAGAAAGCAAAGTCTAGAGGGAAAGTGTTCGCTTTAGCTATGACTCAGACAGCTAATGAGGACAAGCTCGTAAGAGGTACATGTTTCATTAATAGTATTCCTTTAATTACTATTATTGATACAAGTGCTACCCATTATTTTATTGCTGATGATTGTGTTAAGAGATTGGGTCTTGAGTTGTCTATTATGAAAGGAGAAATGGTCGTAGAGATTCCGGCTAAGGGATCGGTGACTACTTCTCTAGTGTGTTCGAGGTGTCTGTTGTCTATCTTTTATAGAGATATTTATGTTGATTTGGTGTGTTTGTCGTTGACTGGGATGGATGTAATCCTAGGTATAAACTGGTTAGAGTATAACTATGTTCATATTAATTGCTTCCGGAAGTCAGTGAGGTTTTCTACTCCAAAAGAGGTAGGAGTTGGGTTGTTTTCGTTTAGAGAGTTGTAGAAGTTGATGAAAGAAGAAGTCCAGATGTTTTCGTTGATGGCGTCTTTATATGTGGATAGTAAGGCTAAGATTGGAGAATTGCAAGTGGTGAATGAATTTCCTGAAGTTTTTCCTTATGAGATTCCTGACGTACCTCCTGAGAGAGAAGTTGAGTTTGCAATTGATCTTGTACATGGTACTATACCTGTTTCTATGGCACCGTACAGGATGTCTGCCTCTGAGTTAGCTGAATTAAAGAAGCAGTTGGAGGAGTTTCTTGAGAAGAAGTTTGTAAGACCAAGTGTATCGTCGTGGGGAGCTTCAGTTCTGTTGGATAAGAAGAAAGATGGAAGTATGAGGATTTATATAGATTATAGACAATTAAACAAGGTGACAATTAAGAACAAGTATCTGTTACCAAGAATAGATGATTTGATGGATTAGTTAGTAGGTTCTCGAGTGTTTAGCAAGGTCGATTTGAGATCGGGCTATCATCAGATGATTCCTTTCGGTGTGACTAATGCATCGAAGTACATGAATCGTATTTTTCTAACTTATCTGGATCATTTTGTGGTTGTGTTTATTTATGATATTTTTGTTTCTTCCAAGTCGGAAGAAGAGCATGCAGAACATTTGAGAACTGTATTAGAAGTTTTGAAGGATAAAAAGTTGTACGCGAAGTTGTGTAAATGTGAATTTTGGTTGAAGGAATTCTATTTTATTGATCATGTGATTTCAGGTAGTGGTATTGATGTGGATCCTTCTAAGATAGATGTTGTTTTGCAATGGGAAACTCCAAAGTCGGCTACTGAGATTAGAAGTTTCTTGGGATTAGCTGGTTATTACCGAAGGTTCATTGAAGGATTTTCTAAGTTGGCACTTCCGTTGACTCGGTTGACTTGTAAGAGTAAAGATTTTGTGTGGGTTGTCCAATGAGAAGAAAGCTTTGTAGAGTTGAAGAAGAGATTGATGTCGGCTCCGATTTTGACCTTACCGAACTCTGAGGAATCGCTTGTGGTGTATTGTGATGCTTCGTTGATGGGTTTAGGAGGTGTTCTTATGCAGAATGGTAAAGTAATTACTTATGCGTCGAGACAGTTGATATTTCATGAGAAGAGCTATCCTACGCATGATTTGGTAATTGCTGCAGTTGTTTTTGTGTTGAAGATCTGGAGACATTATCTTTATGATTCTAGATTTGAAGTGTTTAGCAACCATAAAAGTTTTAAGTATCTGTTTGATCAGAAAAAGTTGAATATGAGGCAACGAAGATGGTTAGAAATGTTGGAGGACTATGATTTTGGTTTGAATTATCACCCAGGTAAAGCTAATGTGGTAGTTAATGCTTTAAGTCGGAAAACGTTGCATATGTCGGCAATGATGGTTAAGGAGTTAGAGTTGATTGAGCAGTTTCAAGATATGAGTTTGGTTATTGAAGTGACGCCGAAGTGTGTTATGCTGGGTATGTTGAAGATTAATAATGATTTTCTGGAAAATATTAGAGAAGCTCAAAAATTGGATGTAAAACTAGTGGATATCATTGTTAATTGCGGTGAATCAGAGAAGAATGGTTTTAAGTTGGATGCATATGGTGTTTTGAGACTGCATGATAGGATTTGTATACCTATTGATGCTAAGGTGAATAGAATGATTCTTGAAGAGAGTCATAGAAGTAATTTGAGTATTCATCCAGGAGCGACTAAGATGTATCAAGATTTAAAGAAGTTGTTTTGGTGGCATGGGATGAAGAATGATGTAGCACGTTTTGTGTATACCTGTTTGACTTGCCAGAAGTTGAAAGTTGAACATCAGAAGCCTGTTGGTTTGTTACAACCGTTGGAGATTCCAGAATGGAAATGGGATAGCATTTCTATGGGCTTTGTAACGGGATTGCCTAATACTTCAAGAGGACATGATTCGATTTGGATGATTGTTGATAGACTTACGAAGTCGACTCATTTTATTCTTATTAACATCAATTTTCCAGTATCGAAGTTAGCAGAGATCTATGTCAGAGTGATTGTGAAGTTGCATGGTGTTCCTTTGTGTATTGTGTTGGATCGAGATCTGAGGTTTACTTCTGAGTTTTGGAAGAGTTTGCAATAAGCATTAGGTTCTAAGTTGAGGTTGAGTTCGATGTATCATCCTCAGACAGATGGTCAAATTGAGAGGACAATTCAGTCGTTAGAGGATTTGTTGAGAGCTTGTGTTCTTGAGCAGTGAGGTTCATGGAATACTTATCTTCCATTGATCGAGTTCATGTATAATAACAGCTACCATTCTAGTATCGGAATGGCACCTTTTGAGGCGTTGTATGGTCGGAGATGTAGGACTCTGTTGTTTTGGTATGAATCTAAAGAGAGTGTTGTACTTGGACCAGAGATAGTTCGAGAGACTACCGAGAAGGTGAAGTTGATTCAAGAGAAGATGAAAGCTTCTCAAAGTCGGCAGAAAAGTTATCATGATAAACGAAGGAAATATTTAGAATTCCAAGTTGGTGATCATGTATTCTTAATAGTTACGCCTGTAACTGGTGTTGGTCGAGCACTGAAGTCTAAGAAGCGTACTCCTTGTTATATTGGTCCGTATCAGATTTCAGACAAGGTTGGAAATGTTGCTTACAGGGTGACTTTACCACCAAATTTTTCGAATTTGCATAATGTGTTCCACGTGTCGCAACTCTGGGAGTAAATTTCATATCCTTCTCATGTGATTAGTATGGATGATGTGCAAGTTGAGGATCGTGAAATGAAGACTCTAAGAGGAAAAGAGATTGCTTTGGTGAAAGTTGTTTGGTTGGGAGCTACCGGAGAAAGTATTACTTGGGAATTGGAAAGCAAGATGCAGGAATCTTATCCTGAGTTGTTTGAGCAAGGTAAGATTTTCGAGGACGAAAATGTTCTAAGTGGGAGAGTGTTGTAACGCACGTATTTAATTAATTAATTTAATTAAATTTTATTGCGTATTTTCCCGATTATTGTTGTTAGGTGTTGTTTTGTCGGTTGTGTCGTTAAGTTGTTTAAGTTGGTATTAAGTTGATGGTTAAGTCGTGTTTGGGTTGTTTAAGTTAATTAAGTCAGATAAATAAAATAAGTATTAATGAAATAATATTAAGTTGGGCTTAATTTTAGTGTGAGAGTAGTAATATTGGGGGTGCTATTTTAGGCCCATTAGTAATTAGTTGATTAGTGAGGTTTTAGTGATAATAAGCTGAAAAACCTAATTAGAAGGTTAATCAGAATTTTGAGGGAGAACAAGTCTTAGAGGAAGATCAAGAAGACTAGGTGTTGGATTTTCGTGGAAATTGTTGTTGTGAATTCGAGTTGCCTTTAATCCAAGGTAAGGGTGGGGTTCGAATTCTATAACTGGGATTAGATAATCCGTATGTAGGTTGGGTTTCGTATAACTGTTGTTGTGTTTTCGTATGAGTTGTTGTGGAAATTTGTGTGGATCTGTCATGTATAATATGTTGATCTTGTTGTGTTGGTGTCATGAGATTTGTTCATGTTTTTATATCTATCGTTGTATCTTTTATCGTATTGTTGGACTGGTTGTTGCAGGAAATCGTGTAGAGAAGGAGATTTAGGACTCGTAATTCAGTTGTATAATTATTAGATGAAGAGATACAAAAGGATTAGGGTCTAAAATCAATGTAGAAACCCAATTAGGCTTGAATGGGTGATGAAGTTATGTAAATTGTAACAGAAGAGGAACTGGTGTACATTCTGGTGATTCACGTAACAGATCTAGTAATATGCGTAACAATGCTAGGCATTACGCGTAACACATGCATGTTATGCAAGCATTACATGTAATGGAGGAGGATTTGGTAGGCCATTTGAGTAATACATGTGGTGACTAAGGCATTACACGTATGAGCAAACATTATGCATAAGGGGTGGCATAGAAACAAAGTGATACGCGTATGGGTAGGTCTATACGTGTATGGACAAAGTGGTGTGCAGAAAGTGCAGTTTTTGGCGATTCAACTTGTTTTCGCATTCGAGTCGAGCTGAGTTGATTCTAGAAATTAGATAGAGATAAAATAAGTTGATTTTAGTATATTAGAAGATTAAAATAATTAACTTATAAGTAAATCGTAATCGGTTGATTTTCCGTATTGTGGTCGTATTAAGTCGTTATATGTTGCAGGTCTTTTAACCAACGTTGATACATGTTGGTAAGTTGTTAAGTTGTTGTTTATGTTGTTGTCGTTGTATGTCATTCATAAGTTGCATACATGTGCATATTTTCAAGTGGATGTTCAAATCAAGTTGGTCTGGATTGACAAATAAGTTGTTGATGCCTCGATAAACTGGAAATGTTTCAAGTTGAGAGTTTAGTCCAAATGGTACCACATGCATATACATAAGTTAAGTCGCATTTATATATGTTGTTGAACGTTGTTGGTTGAAGTTGCATGTTGATATTGTTTGTTGTGTGAAGTGGTGTGATTGTATTATTTCTTGCTTATGTCTTGATTATCATACTCTTGTTTATATTATTCAATATTTCACCACTTCTATTTGAATGTTGCCCTTTGTTGGTGATATGCAGGTAACCAATAGTCAAGTACCTAGTAGCTTCGAGTTGGTGTTTGTCGTTCTGATACGTAGCACTTCAGGGGGATGAACGCATGTCCTATCTTTTATGTTGAATTTCATTTTAGTTCCTGAACTTGTTTAAGTTTTTTTATTTTGAAAACCATGTTGTTTAAAGTTGCAATTAAATGATGTTATTTTAAAGTTGAAATTTGATGAATCCGCTGCGTTGTTTTCGAAGTACTCTATTAATGAAGTTTATGTTATTTGATTTTAAGTTGAAATGTGATATCCCATGTTTGTTGAAGAATTTTTATAACTCTGATTTGATTTAATAGTCGGGTAGAAATGGGGTGTTACACAAAGCAGAATTAATTTAACATCAACACCGGACATTTCAAAATTATCAGTATATCCTACCAAAAATTAAGCAATTCCCAATAAAAAATACCGGTAATTGAGAAATTCCCGATAAAAAATACCGATAATTCCAGAATAACGATAAAAATTAACTTGTAAAGTAGAATCTCCGGTATCGCTTGGAATTTTGAAAAATCCGTGAGTTTTCCAGAAATTTGGTGAATAGTGAAGTGTTTTTTCTCGGGATCAATTATGTCTTTTCTTTCCGTTTGGGGGATGTCAGATTAAACTGGGGTTCGCAAGAATACTCTTAGTTTAGGAGACCTACTTATTTTGGGACTCATTTATTTTTAAAATTTTGGATCCCGACCCCTAAATTGACGGCTCTATCAGTTTGCCAACTACAAGAAAGAGCAGTCATAGAAAATTGAGAACAATTTCAATAAGACAGCAAAACTAGAAATTCAAAAAGGAATATAAAATGAGCGTAAATTACTCACCAAAACAAAGATTTCTAACTCTAACAGATAAGAATTTAAGATTAAACAAAGGACTTGTTCAAATAATTTATATATTGATTACAGATTGATTGACACAATCTTCTAATCAGAAAAAACAAAGAACTTGCAAAAGAATTTTAATTTAATTTGCTATAGAAAAAAACAAAGGAGAAATAAACGAGTTAAATTAACTGTGAACAGAGACACAAAGCACCTCGTCATAGTAGATAATGGAGGAGCAGAAAGAAGGGAGGTGGGGGCAGGGATACATGGAGGATTCTTATCTCCAATGCATATCTATGCTACTTCTTTAACACTGTTCTTTAATCGGACGGGTACTGCCCATCAGAATGTAGTATAACACGTTATATGGCTGTTTTGGAACCACAGAATAATCCTTTTTATTTCCATAACTTTACAGACTTGTCATGACTGGCAGAAGCAACCATCCCTGTCACTGGTGATTGTGCTAGAGCTGATATTACACCCTCGTGAGCTGGTATGGTCATACATTTATTTTCGGCCATTAACCATAGCTCCAATGACTGCAAACCATTAAAGAAACAAATGAAAACAAGTTTTTTAGAGAACCCTAGCTTGCTCTAGAATATAAATATTCTGCATCAACTACAAATGAACAATGGATGCGTGTATATATATATATATATATATATATATATATATATATATATATATATATAACTCGTGTAAGAAAGACAGACAGTCACTGACATCCTTAATAACTGTCATATACGGAAAAGTGTCACTGTATAAACAGTCAAGACTAGTTCAGGAATAAACTTGAAAATATAGTAGTAAACTCATAACTTAATATGTACAAACATACCTGGTATCCTCCAATAACCAAGAGGTTGGAGTAGCTTGGATGAAAAACACAAGAATGAAATATGTTTCCACTGGAATTAAGTTCATGAATGCAGTCCCCAGAGGCAAGTGACCAGACTTTGACAGATTCTTGACTCACAGATGCCAAATAATCTCCATTTGTATCCCAGCATATACAGTGTACATCCGCAGAGTGTCCCTAGAAATACGTAAATTCAAAATATAAATAAATATTAAAGGATAATATAATAAAAGCATATGATAGAGATAGTGTAGATAGTGATAGTTAGGTTTCTTCTATATTGTGTAATGCTGAACTGGCTTAGTAAGCAAGTATCAGAAGTACCAGATCTAGCAAGCATCAGATCTGTTAGTTACATTTCTGTGTGCTTCTGCTCTCTATATATAGAGTTCATTGTATCTTCAATATATACAGAATACAATGAGAATTATTCTATCTACTTTCTCTAACTGCATTTTGCAGTTCTATCATGGTATTTAGAGCATTCTTTTTTACGATCAAGTTGGTCGCTATTAGCTTCCATGGAACCTCGGTTTCCTTCATCGAAAGTCAAGCTTTCGCACCTCATTTCAGTCAAGTTTGATGACAAGAATTTCAAGCAATGGAAGCAACAGATCGATGGCGTTGTTCGCGGTCATCGCCTACAATGTCACCGTGCCAGTGATTCCTCAACGTTCACCGTCCGATCCTAATTCTGCACTTCAAGGTGCGAATTCTGAGTATCTTGATTGGGAACAACAAGACGCCCTTATCTACACATGGCTTCTATCCACCATCTCTGATTCGCATCTACCGAATGCTCGTGGATTGCAAGCATTCATGGCAAGTCTGGACGGAGGTTCACCGCTACTTCAACACGCTTCTCTCCACCATAGCACGTCAATTACGATCAGAATTGCGCCGTCTCACGACATGAGCGCTTACGATCGATGAACTCATGGTGCGAGTTCGTGAAATCAATGAATCCCTAATTTCGATTGGAGATTCCGTTCCTATTCGTAACCTAATTGAAATTGTTCTTGACGCTCTTCCTGAGGAATACGATGCCATTGTTGTTGCTGTTAACAACAAAGAAGATCTCAGCTCTCTTGATGAACTTGAGTCGTCGCTTCTTGCACATGAGTCGCGACTGGAGAAGCATCGGAAAGCTGTTCTCATGGAGCCGGTGACTGTGAATTTAACGCAGGCAGCACCACCGTCCTTGCCACCACTGAACAATCTGTTTATGAAGTGTTTCCTCAAGGTACAAGTCATGTCACTGCTAATGCTGAAAATCATGGTTATGGCTCGCGTGGTGGACGTTCTGGCCGTGGAGGTGGCCGTTATGGCCGTGGTAGAGGTCGGACGCTTTGGCAAAACGCAATGCCAGATTTGTCACAAATCTGGACATGATGCTTCCATCTGATTTCTGGTTACTAATTCCAATGCTGCCATGTATCAATCTCAAAGAGCTCCATATAATCCTCTTCTAATGGCAGCATGCCCTATGTATCGATCTGCTTCTGGTTATACAGCTCCAAGAGCCACTCCACCTAGGGCTCCTATGCCTCAAGCTTTCTTTGCAGGTTCTGAAGCTAGTTTCAATAATCAATGGTGGTATCTGGACTCAGGTGCATCTCACCATGTTACTCCTGATGCATCAAATCTGTCTGACTCCATTTCTGTGCCTATCTAGCAGGTCTTTATGGGATATGGCCAAGGTTTGTCAATCAACTCTGTTGGTTCTATGTCTTTTCCTTTACCAAACTATCCTACCATGTCTCTAACCCTTCAAAATCTGTTACTTGTGCCACACATAACCAAAACCCTAATGAGTGTTAGCAAATTCGCACAAGATAACAATGTTTTCTTTGAGTTTCACCCTAAGTTTTATGTTGTCAAATCACAGGCTTCTTCTGAAGTTCTGCTTCGTGGTTTGGTTGGAGATGATGAACTCTACAAGTTCCCTAAGCCTTACTTCTCAGCTGTCCAAGTCTATTCCCCATCTTAACACCTGCATCTCTAAGTCTTCTCACAAGAGTAGTTGTAGCACATCTTGTTATTCTGCTACCATCAATAATAATACCACTTGCACTTTACCTAATTCTTCTCACCATGTTAACAGTTCCTCATCTATAGCTAACAATAAATATGTTTTGTGGCATAACTGTAGAAATATATTGTATATTTCATTGTATTGAACTTTTACATAAGAGATATAAATAGAATACAAGAGATTGAAAGTTATACCCTAATATGTTAATAAACAGAGGAAACAATTCCCTATAATTGCTGCTACCTAAATAAGGAAATAGTAATTACCTAAATAAAGAAATAACAAAAATAGATAATAACTCTATTTACACCACTGTTTTGTAACAGCTAGACAAATCAGAATCAAATGATTATGATTTGATGTGTGCTAATCTTCAACACTCCCCCTCAATCTGGGTGGTAGATGTCTATCATACCCAGATTGGATTTGATATTTTCATAAATATTCCTTGAAAGAGCCTTAGTTAAGATATCTGCAGTTTGCTTGCATGATGGGACATGATCAATACTGATAATCTTATGATCAATTTTTTCTTTAATGAAGTGTCGGTCAATTTCCACATGTTTTGTTCTATCATGTTGGACCGGGTTCTTTGCAATACTTATAGCAGCTTTGTTATCACATAGTAACTTCACAGTAGGGTTCACCTGAATTTTGATTTCATCTAGCATACTCTTAAGCCACATTCCTTCACAAATACCTAGGGCCATAGCTCTAAATTCTGCTTCTGCACTACTCCTTGCTACTACAGATTGTTTCTTGCTTCTCCAAGTTACTAGGTTCCCCCACACAAATGAACAATAGCCTGTAGTCGATTTTCTGTCTGTGGAGCACCCTGCCCAATCTGAATCTGTATAGACTTCAATGTCCCGGTTTGAATTCTTTTTGAAGTGGAGACCTCGGCCTGGTGTGCCTTTGAGGTATTGGAGGATTCTATTCGCCATTTTCATGTTAGACTCAGTTGGAGTTGACATGTAGCGACTAGCCATGCTTACCGCGAACCCAATGTCGGGCCTTGTGTGAGATAGGTAGATTAGTTTCCCAACTAGACTTTGATATCTATCTTTGTCAGCTGGTGGACTTTCATCTTCTCTTCCTTTTATTTGTTCTATTGGTGTATTAGCTGCCTTGCACCCAAGCATTCCAGTTTCTTGAAGTAAGTCAAGGGTGTATTTCCTATGTGATACATAGATGTCATTCTTTGTTCGAGCAACTTCCATTCCTAAAAAATACTTAAGTTGTCCCAAGTCCTTAACTTCAAATTCCTTTGCCAAAAGTCCCTTTAAATGATCAATTTGATCATAATCATTTCCTGTAATTACGATGTCATGAACATAAACAATGAACAAAGCTACCTTTCCTTCCATGGAGTGTTTAACAAACATAGTGTGATCTGATTGACATTGTTTGAATCCGTCTTTCTTGACAACTCGAGTCAATCTATCAAACCATGCCCTTGGAGACTGCTTGAGGCCATAAAGGGATTTTCGGAGTCTGCACACCATATTTGTGGTGCTGGATGATTCAAGTCCAGGAGGAATCTGCATATAAACTTCCTCTTTTAGGTCACCATTTAAGAAGGCATTCTTAATGTCTAGTTGATGGAGTGGCCAATCTAAATTTGCAGCCAAAGAGAAAATAACTCTAACTGAGTTTAGTTTAGCCACCGGTGCAAAAGTCTCTTCATAGTCTACTCCATATGATTGAGTGAATCCCTTTGCTACAAGTCGAGCTTTGTACCGATTTATACTCCCATCTGCATTATACTTCATGGAGAATATCCATTTGCATCCTACCGACTTCTTCCCGACAGGTAGACTTGTGATCTCCCAAGTACCATTCTTTATTAAGGCCTGAACCTCTTCAGTTACAGCTGCTGCCCATTCAGAATTTTGGAGAGCCTCATGGATGTTGCTTGGAATGTGTGTATTGTCAAGAGCTGTTACAAAAGTCTTGTAACTTTGGGACAATTTTCCATAAGATACAAATCTTTCAATGGGATGTTTAGTACATGATCTTACATTTTTTCTTAAGGCAATAGGAATATCAATATCATCAATATTCACAGAGTTAGGAGCAGTATTACCTGAGAGAACTCCATTTTCTAGAATCTTGGAGGTTTCTTGGTTCTGCCTTGGAATTGTGCAAGACTCTATTCCCTTCTTGCTCTTCCTGGAGTACACTTTCAAGTTGTTTCTTGGTGCAATTTCTATTGTAGGGGCTGCACTTTCTACTGCAGTATCCACTGCATTTCTATAGCAATATCTTCTGTATTTTCTGACGTATTCTCTTCTGGTCCACGAGTTGGTTCGGCATTTTCTGTTGCATTTTCATTTGGTTCAGGTGTAGGTTCTGATGCCGGTTCTGATGCCTCTGCAGCCAGTTTGGGTTTAGTTAGCTCAAGTTCCAAAAGTTGGGATTCTATTACTTCAATAGGATATGTGTTCTCCCCCTGAATGCCAACTTTGGGATAAAATGGTTGATTCTCAAAAAAGGTTACATCCATGGTGTGGTAGAATTTTTTGTTTTGAGGTGAATAACACTTGTATCCCTTTTGGTGAGGAGAGTAGCCGAGAAATATGCATTTAATGGATCTCGGGTCAAGTTTACTGCATTGGGGATCAAGATTATGGACAAAGGTTGTACATCCAAATATTTTCAAAGGAATAGACGTAAGGATACGATTGGTTGGGTATGAGGTTTGGAGAGTGGAGTAGGGCGTATGGAAGTTGAGGATCCGGGAAGGCATTCTGTTTATAAGATAGGTTGCAGAGAGGACAGCTTCTCCCCAAAACTGATTAGGTACATTTGTAGCTAGCATGAGAGATCGAGTTACTTCTAGGAGGTGTCTATTCTTTCTCTCGGCAATCCCGTTTTGCTGAGGTGTATCCACACATGAGGTTTGGTGTATTATTCCATGTTGCTGAAAGTATGAGCTTAGTGCAAAATTATAATACTCACGACCATTATCACTCCTAAGCACTCTAATTTTACTTTGAAATTGTGTTTGCACCATGGTATGGAAACATTCAAATATCCTACCAACTTCAGATTTGTCTTTCATTTCATAGGGTAGACCCAAGTGACCCGTGTATGGTCATCAATAAAGGTGACAAACCATCTTGATCCCGTTACATTTCTAACTCGCGATGGTCCCCATACATCACTATGAATAACACAAAAAGGTTAGGAAGGCTTATAGGGTTGAGGTGGGTGGGGGTTGCGTGTATGTTTGGACAATTGACAGATTTCACATTGAAACAACTTCTGATTTTTATTGAATAATTTAGGAAGCATTTCTTTCAAGTACATAAAATTTGGGTGGCCTAGTCTATAGTGCCACATCATTGCAGAATTTTCACTATATTCAGAAACTACAGCGCAAGAGGTTGCCTCAGATTCTGGTTTAGATGTTTTAGCCTGAAGGATATAGAGTTCAGCACATTCTTTAGCATTGCCAATCATCCTCCCCGACTCCAAAATCTAAAATTCACACAGGTTAGGGAAGAATTTAGTGATACATTTCAAATCCTTTGTAAGTTTACTGATGGACAATAGGTTGCAATCAAGTTTAGGTACATAGAGTACTGTACTAAGAGTAATATTTTGTGAAATAATGACAGAACCTTTACCCATGACCTTAGACAGGGTACCATCAGCAATTCGAACTGTCAAATTATTTTGGCATGGAGAATAGCTATCAAAGACAGCCAAGTCTCCAGTCATGTGATCAGACGCTCCTGAGTCAATAATCCATGAATTTTGTTTTCCCTTGCTAGTGTTTAGAGCATGCAAAAAATTACCTTTTTGTGCCACAGTAGCTGTACCAATTGTTTGTTGAAGCATGTTTTTTAATGCTTCCATTTGCTCCTTGCTGAATGGTGATGAGTGGGAATTTACCTCAGCTGTGTTCCCTCTGCTCTCCCGGTTTTTTGTCCATGATGGCTTTCCATGAATGATCCAACATGTGTCCTTGGTATGACCCGGTTTCTTGCAGTGTTCACACCAAGGTCGAGTTTTCTTTTGGAAAGAACGTTGATCTCCCCTTGCTGCCATTGCAGATCCTTCTATAGATGGGGCTGCACTGGATTTTCCAAGCATCACTTTTCTCCTGCTCTCCTCTCTTCGTATTTCCGAGAAAGCTTCTCGAATTTTTGGAAGAGGTTTGGTTCCAAGGATTCTCCCACGAACTTCATCAAGTTCTGTGTTCAAACCTAATAGAAATTTGTAGACTCTATCTTTCTCCACCAATTCTTTGTACTTCTTTTTATCTTCTGTGCAACTCCATTCATTTTCATCATATACATCCAGCTGCTGCCAGTGACGATTGAGAGTATTAAAATACTCTGTGACTGAGCGGTCATCTTGACGTAAATCATGGAGTATGCTCTTGATTTCAAAAATTGCAGATGTATTGTCGACATTAGAGTAGGTTTCCTTTACGGCATCCCACATCTCTTTGGCAGTGTCATAGTACATGAAATTTTCTCCAATTTCATTTGTCATGGTGTTTAGCAGCCATGACATTACTAGACTGTTTTCTAGTTGCCATTTTCCGAGGTTGGAATCCTCCTTTTCTGGACACTTTGAGTCTCCTGTGATATAACCTTCCTTCCCTTTTCCTTGAAGGTAGATTTTGACTGAGCGCACCTATTGATTGTAATTCTGGCCATTCAATTTGTGACCAGTGATAGGAAGAGCATGTCCTTCAGCCAAACTGTTGGCTGAATTTTCTGCTTTAGTATCTGCCATGGGTGGAGCTCAAGGTTTAGGAATGGTTCAGATCTTGTGCTCTGATACCATGTAGAAATATATTGTATATTTCATTGTATTGAACTCTTACATAAGAGGTATAAATAGAATACAAGAGGTTGAAAGTTATACCCTAATATGTTAATAAACAGAGGAAATAATTTCCTATAATTGCTGCTACCTAAATAAGGAAATAGTAATTACCTAAATAAAGAAATAACAAAAATAGATAATAACTCTATTTATACCACTGTTTTGTAACAGCTAGACAAATCAGAATCAAATGATTATGATTTGATGTGTGCTAATCTTCAACAATAACCGATTAGGGCATCCATATCATCTTTCTCTTACTGAAATTTTAAAGCTGTGTCACCTACCTATCCCTCCCAAACCCCCAGCTGAACTGTGCACTGCTGGCTGCTTAGGCAAATCCCATAGACTGCCCACCTCTTTATCCACCACTGTGTCCAGTCATCCCTTTGAGCTTGTTGTATGTGACCTATGGGAACCAGCTCCCATGAAATCCTCAGGTGGCTACACCTATTTTCTAACCTGTGTTGATGCCTTTTCCAGATTTGTTTGGGTGTTTCCTCAGTCTCAAATCTGACACTCTCACCCAATTCATCCAATTTAAGAAAATGGTTGAACTCCAATTCAATTGTCAAATCAAGTGTCCAAAGTGATGGGGGAGGTGAGTCCAGGTCCTTCACTAAGTACCTCACTGAGTTGGGAATTATTCACAAATTCACATGCCCACACACACCATCAAAATGGCATGTTGAACGTAAACACCGCCACATTGTTGAAACTGGCCTAACCTTACTTGCTCAATCTACCCTACCATTAATGTTTTGGGATCATACTTTTGTCACAACAGCCTACCTCATTAACAGACTCCTTAGCCTTACCCTAGATAACTACTCTCCTTACTTCAAATTGCTCAACAAGCCACCTGATTACTCATGCCTTAAAGTTTTTGGATGCTCTTGTTATCCTTTTCTTCGCCTTTATAACTCCCCCAAATTAGACTATAGATCTCAAGAGTGCATTTTTCTTGGTATTCTACGGTTCACAAAGGTTATAAGTATCTTGCCTCTAATGGTCATATTTACATCTCTAAAGATGTCCTCTTCCATGAGTCAAAATTTCTTTACTCTACCCAATTTCCTACTTCTCAATATGCTCTAGCCTCATCCTCTTGTCCCATTGTTTCCTCTTGGTCTATGTCATATCTCTCTCACCTACTCCTCTTCCTACTCAGCATAACAGCCCTGCATCCTCTTCCTCAGCCAATCATCAAAATCCTCTTACTTCCACTACTGTACCTATTTCCTCCCCTAGCCCCCTTACCTTCTCCTGCACTACCCCATTTGTCTAGTGCTCCCAACACACCCAGTGTTACATACAACTCTTCTCCTGCGCTTATCACTTCTGATCTGGCAGAAACCAATACCATCTCTTCAAAATCTGTCTCAAAATCTGTCTCTTAGTATTAGCCCTCTCCCTCCCAATTTATTTCAACCATTCATCCATCCTCTCAATATTCACCCTATGCAAACCAGAGCCAAAAGAGGTATATCTCAACCCAGATTCAACCCCACCCTGATACTTACTTACTCATATGAATCCAACCTCTGTTGGTCAAGCCTTGGCTGCTCCCCATTGGTTTCAGGCTATGAAAGAGGAATATCAGGCACTGCTGAGAAATCAGACCTGGACATTGGTGGCATCATCTGGTTCCAGAAAACCAATAGACTGCAAATGGGTTTTCAGGGTGAAAGAAAATCCGGATGGCTCTATAAACAAGTATAAGGCCAGGCTTATTGTGGCCAAAGGTTTTCATCAGCAAGCTGGAAGTGATTTTACAGAGGCCTTTTCACCTGTAGTGAAACCAGTCACGGTCAGGATTGTTTTGACCCTTATTGTTACCAACAACTGGACCATTCAGCAAATTGATGTTAATAAGTCTTTCTTAATGGCACCCTTGAGGAAGAAGTTTTCATGCAACAACCTCCTGGGTTTGAATCTACTGACAAGTCTCTAGTGTGTAAATTAAATAAAGCTATCTATGGATTAAAACAGGCATTCAGGGCCTGGTTTGACAAACTCAAGAGTGCTCTACTACATCATGGTTTTCAGGCCAGTAGGTGTGATCCAAGTCTATTTCTGCTTCACCATGGCAGTCTTCAAGTTATGATACTGGTCTATGTTGATGATATAATCATCATAGGAAATTCTGCCCCTTTTATAGACTCTTTGATTAAGCAGCTAAATGCTAATTTCTCTCTCAAAAAGCTGGGTAAATTAGATTATTTTCTAGGAATTGAAGTCACCCACCTGGCCAATGGATACTTACTTCTCTCACAAACCAAATACATCACTGATTTAAGGCAGGAGTAAATATGTTAAGTGCCAATGGCATGCCTACTCCCATGGTTTCCAGCAGTAAACTCCCAAAAGTAGGTTCTAATGAAGTTGAAGATCCCACTCAATTTAGGTCTGTTGATGGTGCTCTGCAGTACGTTACCTTAACAAGACCTGAAATTCCATTATCAGTGAATAAGGTTTGTCAGTTTCTGTCCAATCCTTTGGAGGAGCATTGGAAAACTGCCAAGAGGATATTAAGGTATTTGAGTGGCACATCCAACATGGCCTTTTCATTCAGCCTGCCTCTATTTAGCAGCCTCTAACTTTAATTGGGTTTTGTGATGTCGACTGGGCATCAGACCCTGATGACAGAAGATCCACCTCAGGGGCATGTGTGTTTCTTGGTCCTAATGTGGTGTCATGGTGGTCTAAAAAGCAGCAACTGGTTGCCAGATCCAGTGCAGAAGCAGAGTATCGCAACATAGCCCAACTTGCTGCTGAAATGATCTAGGTTCAGTCATTGCTTAAGGAACTGCAGTGTCCTTTTCAAGTTCCTAAAATCCTGTGTAATAATCTGAGCACTGTCACTCTTGCTCACAATCATATTCTCCATAACAGGACCAAACATATGGAGCTAGACTTTTTTTTGTGCGTGTGAAAGTTCTTAGCAAAAGCCTTGTTGTAGCTCATGTGTCAGCTCAGGATCAGTGGGCAGATGTCCTAACTAAACCTCTAACTGCAACAAAGTTTATTCCACTACGGGCCAAGCTAAGGGTGTTCAACAAAAGAGATTTGACAGGCACACCCTCAGCTTCTAAGGGAAATGATAGAGATAGTGTAGATAGTGGTAGTTAGGTTTCTATATTGTGTAATGCTGAGCTGACTTAGTAAGTAAGTATTCTAGCAAGCATCAGATCTGTTAGTTACATTTCTGTGTGCTTCTGCTCTCTATATATAGAGTTCATTGTATCTTCAATATATACAGAATACAATGAGAATTATTCTAACTACTTTCTCTAACTGCATTATCAGAATGGAATTGTATTTTATGCTTAGATTTATTGAAATTCGGTGCCCTTGTTTACATTTAATGAGTGCATTTTCCTGTCAGTCTCAACATCAAAGAGAGAAACAACATTGCCAGATGCTGCAGCCAGAAGGTGTCCACTCCTTGGCTGAAACCTCACCTGTGTAGATCCTCCCTGATTGATAAATTTAACCAGTTTCAGAAGAGAGAATATGCCAAATACATCACATTTATGAGTAAAAAATCAAATAAATTCCGCACATAACCTTAAAAACGCGAGTACAAGAATATTGATTAATATTCCAGAAGCGAATCTCATTGTTATCATCACAGGAACAGAAAAGGTCGTTTTTCTTAGGGTGAAAATCAAGGGAAGCAACATGAGAAGAATGACCACTATATGCCTGCAAGGAAAAGCTTGGCTGCAAAAGTAATAGCCAAAGGTTAGTCCCAGCTTTAAGCATTTTAAATTGATACTACTGTCTAAGGCATAGGAGGTATAAGCTTTAAACACCCGGTTTCATTATTATGCTAAATAAACACCAAATGATAAATATTAAAAAAGAAAACACAGTATATTTCTTATAGATAAATACATAGCCCTTTGATAGTAGTTTTATCCACTGAGATATAAAATGTAATTTAAAACATGCACTGTCAAACATACAACAACAGGCAAACCATACACCACCGAGTGTCTGAAATTTTAAATCTGTGATACGGAATGAGACACAAGTGACCATAAACGTAATGAATGGCTAAAGAAGGCTTCCAAATTCTAAGACATCAGCTTCCAAGAACAACAGTTTCTAGCTAGTTTACAGAAGCTGACATATTACAATTAACTATGTGTTTAGACGCATGCCAAAAATATGCAAAATTTATAGAAGCTGACATATCACAATGTTGAACACGTAGGGATGGCAATGGAAAGGATTAAGGCAATGTACTATAGTACCCATTCCCATACCCACGATTTGAAAATATCTTCATATCCAAGCGCATACCCGTGAGGGCACCAGTGTTATCAAATTGCCCCGCCATGGCCGCTATGGCGGATTTACATAGCGGTTTTTGGGCTCTCCGGAATGCTAAATATCGACCGCTATTGCGGGTTTTTCCGCCATAGTCCGCAATAACGGTGCCGAAAAGCGGCCGATATGGCGGAATTTTGCCTCTCTGCCATGGATCGCCATCCGCCATGGACAACACTGGCGGGCACCAATGTTTGTCTTGTTACCCGCATTTCCAGTAAAAATAAATCGATCAATTATAAAATATTATATCATACTAACACTTTAAACCGAAATATAAAAAGTCTATATAAAAAGATTAGGGCTGGTATATTATTTACACCGAAATATATAATATTCAGTTTTCACACTTTACACTAAACCTATAGACAACACCTAGATATAATGACTTTCATTTCCAATAGTAAGAGAAACATAAGGTTGGTTTGGTGGTTGGGGACAGAGTTAAGGAGTGGAGTGATAAGGAGGTTGAAGATTTATCCCCACCTCCAACATAACCCAAACATACTAACATGTCATTCGGAAAAAAAATTCTATCAGTAAATAAAATAATAATAATCCCCATGAGGAAGAGAAAATTGCATTAAATTAGAAAGAAAGCATATCATAATCCCAAATACTCAGAAAAGACGAGGAATGATCAAATATAACACTCAAAAGAGAATCAATTAAAATAAAAAATTACCTCTGCAGCATCCCAAAGTCGCACAGTTGTATCAAACGAAGATGTTGCTAGCTGAGTTGAATTTGGTCTGAAGCGAACATCAGTAATAATAACAGTGTGTTCCTCTGGTGTGCTCTGTGTTTGCAGTGTCTCCATGTTCCATAGAACAACCTAATGAAAAGGGATAGGATAAGCAACTGTTTGTATAACACAATAAAGGTCAGTTCCTTATGAAGGGCAAAAATGAAAGTGAAAATTGTGTATATGTTTACAAGTTTAAAATAGTATTTAAAACTGACCCATAAATCCTTCAATCCAATTTTTATCCCCATACCATACTGATTACCAGAAGGAAACTTTTGATGCTATTCTTATCTTTAGACAAACAAGAAAAATATACACATAGTTCTATGCACTAACTTGAAGGGGTGTTGGAGTAACAGTATAATTTCCATATTTATTCATTCTCTATATTTAGTCTTTTTTATTATAATAATACTCTTCAAGAATATTTATTTTCTATATACAGTTATAATCTCCTTATTTATACAATCTATTGCTCAAGAATAAAATATAAAAGTATTTTATATTTTTTGATAAAATGTATTATTATCATGAGAAAAGTTATTTTGACACTGGTTTTCATACCTACATCGTATTAGTATAGGTAAAATATACTATTTTTATTTTTTTAATAATTTATTTTATATTGGTTGTTGTGCAAGAATTTGTGGCTTTGTTTGTCACCTACGGTGTGCATACGGTGTAAGCAAGAATCAGTGTAAAAATAGCACGCCTCTATTATCATCAACTGTTAGTATTAAATAACAATAAAAGTTCATATTCCTACAGGAAGACAAGACAGTTGGCAAAATGGATGGTCCTTCTTTCAAAGTGGGGTCGGCTACATTAATCAAATTAGGTCATAATGTTCTACAAAGACTATGTTTCTATTCAATTCTTTTAATTTTGAGATTTTTCTTAATAGTTTCTTATAGTTTTTGTATGTCTTCCTCTCTCTAGTGATTTGACTCCTCTCCATCTGATCTACTATCTTTACTACAGAATCTACTGATCTTTTCTCTACATTCCCAAATCACCTAAACCTATTTTCCACCATTTTTTCTACTATAGGTGCAACTCCAACAATTTCTCTAATATTGTCATTACTAATTTTATCTCGTATAGTCTTACCACACGTCCAACTCAATGTTTGCATCTTTGCTACACTTATTATATTTACTTGTTGTTTCTTAACCGCCCAATATTTTGTCTCATACTTGGACTCTCCTCCATTTCAACCATCAAACTTGGATTAGATAGTTTACATCTCCTTCTATTTCTCCATCGTTTTTTATTATGGATCAAGATATTTAAACCGACTTGTGGTATGATATGGTCTCTAACTTCCACCTCTAGGATAGAAGAAACACCTCTTATTACTAAACTTACATTCCATATACTCCGTCTTACTTTTACTTAGGTGAAAGTCGTTACTAAGCCTCCAACCTCTCATTTAAATCCTCCAACAAGTCGGTTTTATAAGTTTGAATTATGCTCAATCAAAATTCTAAGCGACATCAGAGTCTCATTCAAAATCCGTTAGACAACCTTTTATCATGTTTCCACTATTGAGTCACCTACAATTAATATTCACATACCAAACACTATAGTGTTAGGCGTGAGGGAGTGAGGTTGAGTTAGGAGCAACCCAAATTCTAAGATGGTATCAGAACATGGCTCAAGGTCTGTTAGGCCACTTATTATTAGATTTCTGGGTCGCCCGCCATTTATATCATGCATCAAGTCCATTAGAGTTGGGCATGAGGATATATGTTAAAATTCCCTCATTAAACAATATATAGCCTGAAAATATATTTATAAGTGGTACAATTTTCACCTTACAAACCGGTTTTGTAAAGTTCGGTTATTCAAATGTCTCTCGTTCTCTCGTATTTCAACATTAATAAAAAGGAAAGGTTCTTTATCTGCATAAATTATTACAAAAGCCCGTGGTATAACAACTTCATGTAATCAAAAGGATACATTATTTCTCTTTTATCCCTTCAAAGTCCTTATCATTATGGATTTAAACTAGGAGAACAAAAGAATCAATAGCAGCATAAGACCACAAAATGCTTGCAAAAAGATATATTTTCTATTTTTATTGAGAATATAGCATCTTATTTACGACATAAAATTCTTATTATACAGAGACTTGAGCAGAAATTTAAAAAATAAAAATAAAAAATAAAATAAAAACACTTGACATGATTTTTTTGACGAGAGAGATAAATTTCCGGAACTCAATAATAATAGTCCTCTAACTAATGCTCAGTGTTATAGTACAAAACAACCATCTATCAACCTTGATACACCAACATATTCATTCTAGAAAGTTGATTCTTAATATCACAACTGAGGCATGAGGTAAAATGCATTGTGTGATAGTGTGAGGGGAAATTATACATATTTTATCCCATCACCTATTAGCTTAAGCTTTTGAGGGAATTACCTCTAGAAACTTAGCATATGGGACCAGAGCGAGACAGACACTAGATACTTAGGGTTTTGATCATTAGTTCAAAACTTAAGCATGTTCTACTGTCTTAACTAATTAATGCTGGTTCTTTTCCCATACATTAAAAACTCAATAAGGTGGAATCATACAGCAGAACAACCAAATCACATTAACACAAATGCCTTGTATTAAGGCAAAACATAATGTTAAGCAAACGACGATAAAAGGATGCATTCCTAATAGGAGCAGACAATAATCAGATCGATAATGTATCACTGATAGCAGCTGATTCAAGTGCATTATTACAAACATGTTAAAAGAATTAATCATGTCAAGATTTTAATATATAAAAAACAAAAAAGGAAACCAATCTTAGATCTTTAATTTATAATTCATTGGCAAATATTTTTTTTTGTTCTAAAATTGTGTTATAACTATTTGGTAATTATGATATCTCCTTTAAAGCAGTAAATTGAAGAATTAAATTCATTTTACCTTCTTGTCATGTCCAGCACTGGCTAATAATTTCCCATCTGAGGAGAAATGACAACAAACAACTTTTCCATTGCTTTTGCGTACAGAACCAACTTCATTGAAGGAAAAGCCTGAAAGGAATCTATACAGTTAATATAAATAACAATAACTTAAACACATGAAACCTGGATACTCAATACGATACGGAAATACAACACCATACCGAAATACGGGACAATTTTAAAATTCAAGATATGATAGGGCCAAGACACTTCAATAAAAATTCAAATTTAATATTAAATATATAAGTGTGCGGTTTATAACATAATTAAAAAGGATAATAAAGAAACATTCACATTATTTAAAAATGATTGTCAGAACAAACGACGAAGCATCACGGATGATGAAAAGGATAGTAAGAAATACTAAGAGATATTTAGGTAAAAACCTTGTGGCTAAATAGCACTACGGAAGTTCTATTATTTAGTGAATTTCACAATTAATTGTATTAATTATATAAGAAATATACTACGGTATATTTGCAGAATATACTATAGGACATTGTAGGAACTTTGTAATTATTAGAAAACTATGAGAGAGAAGAGCTCTTGATTTACTCATAACTGATTCTGTTATTATGTTAGTTACAATAAGTGTGACACAGCTGACATAAGTTAGTTACAATAAGTGTGACACAGCTGACATAAGTTAGTTACAATAAGTGTGACACAGCTGACATTTATAGTCAAATCAGGATGACCTGCAATAGCAGGTAAAGCTATGCAAAACTGACACTTGTCAGTTTTATGTTGTATTACAAGCCTAGCACTATATTACATTTAATACCCCCCCAAACACCCACACACGCAAACTCATGGGGAGCTCTGAGTTTGTGTTTGAGTTCAAGAAATTTAGAAGATGCTAAGGGCTTGGAGAGAGTGTCAGCAAGTTGATCAGATCCTGGAATATGTTGAACAGAAATGGACTTTGCTAGAACTTTCTCCCTAACAAAAAAACAAGTCAATTTCCGTATGCTTTGTCTTGGCATGAAGAATAGGGTTGTGAGCTAGCTGCACAGCTGACTGGTTGTCACAGTGGATGATTGGAAGAGTTGTGGTGATGCCTAGCTCCTTGAGAAGAGTCTGCACCCATAGAAGATCAGCAGTTGCTTGGGCCAACCTTCTATACTCAGCTTCTGTGCTTGGCCACAACTGTCTGTTTCTTGGACCACCAAGATATAACATTGGAGCCAAAAAAGATAGTTGCACCTGTATTGCACCTATCATCAGGATCTGATGCCCAGTATGTATCACAGTATACCTGCAAAGAGGAGACAGAAGGAGATAGAGGTGACAACATTAGGCCATGATGAAGTGTACCCTTCAGGATGTGTTTAACAGCTACCCAATGAACCTCAAGTGGATGTGCCATAAACTGACACACTTTGTTGACTGCAAAGGTGATGTCAGGCCTACTGATGGTGGCATATTGTTGTGCCCCAACCACTGACCTATACATGTAGGGATCAGAAAGAGCAAGAGAGCCGGTCTTAGTGAACTTGCAGGTTGACTGCATAGGGGTTGTAACAGGAGCAGCCTCAATCATATTGGTTCTCTGCAGTAGGACCCTGAGATACTTGGACTGAGTTAGTAAAATAGGCCCAGATGCAGAGTGTTTAACCTCAATACCAATAAAATAATCAAGAGTTCCAAGTAAAACTTAAGGGAGAAGGCAGTGTTCAGCTTTGTTATGATGTCCTGTAGCAGAGTCGGAGAGCTGCCTGTGATGATGATGCCATGAACATAGACAAGGAGATAGACTGTGTGCCCTTGAGTGGCTAGAGTGAATAGTGAAGGATCACATTTGTTGGCCTGAAATTTTAACTTGAGCAGGGTAGTTTGAAGCTTCTCAAACCACTGCCTAGGGGCCTGCTTTAGGCCATATAATGCTTTGTTGAGCTTACAAACTAAAGAAGAATCAGTGTGAACAAAACCATGAGGTTGTTCCATGAACACTTCTTCATCAAGAAGACCATTCAAGAATGCATTATTAACATCCAGTTGCTAGAGTGGCTAGTTGTGTGTAAGGGCTATGGTGTGAATAATTCTGGTGGTAATGGGTTTGACAACCGGTGAGAATGTCTCATTGAAGTCAAAACCATGCCTTTGATGAAAAAGCCCTTAGCCACTAGCCTGACTTTGTTGAACCTATTAACAGTGCCATCAGGATTCTCTTAATCCTAAAGACCCACTAGCAACCAATGGCATGCTTATTAGGTGGTAGAGGAACAAGAGACCAGGTTTGATTTTTGACTAAAGCATCATATTCAGCTTGCATTGCAGCCTTCCACGGAGGATCCATAAGTGCTTGCTTCGGAGTTTTAGGCTCAACATGAGCTAGTAGGAGTCTTGGCTGCAAACTGGGTTGAGCAAAGCCAGATTTGGCCCTAGTTCAAACATAGGATGAACATAGTGTTGAAATATTTCTTATTTAATAATATTTATTTTCTTGTTTAAGTGTCATTATATTATTCCTAATAAAATAAAGGAGTTAATTTTGTATTTTCTCTCCTATAAAAGGAGCCATTTTCTCTTCATAATAATATAACAGTATTATCACCCATATGCTTTTCTACATGGTATCAGAGCTCTTTTAGGGCTAGGGTGATAATATAAAATTTTCCCTAACTAGTGGGGTTCTGACGACCCGTTCTTTCATCCGACCCGACCGATCCAAACTATGGTGGATCCTATCCAAACACCACCTACTCCCGGAGGAGGTCGTGGAGGCGGCAGCGGCGCCAACGCCAATTCCGGCGGCGGCATCGACAACAATTTCGGCAAAGGAAGTAGATTTACTATGCCAGAAATGCCCAGTTTGGAAAACACAACAATTTTAATGGTGGGTTCAGTTATGGCAGAGGTGATTCCAACAACAATCTCTTTGGATCCGATTATGGCTACCAATTTGATAGTGGTTACAGTAACTCAGGAGGTGGAGGTCAAAATAACTCTCTTCAAGTTAATATTCAGAAACTAGATGGCTCAAACTACGCTGAATGATCCCAAACTGTTTGACTTATTCTAGAAGGCAAAGGGAAGTAGGGTTTTCTTACCGGTGATGTTCCGGTGCCTGCAACAACACATCCTAATTACAGGTTCTGGAAATCTGAAAACTCTTCTATTATTGTCTGGCTTATGGAGGTAAAGGTATGAGAAAAACATGAGATGCCTACAGCAAAAGATGTTTGGGATGCTGTAAAACTCTCTTTGATATTAAAAATTCCATTCAAATTTATGATCTAAAATCAAAGTTATGGAATTTAAAGCAGAATGACATGGATGTCACTACCAACTATAATGAATTGATGGTCCTTTAGCAAGAGAGTTGGATCAGTGTTATGATTATAACTGGAGGTATACTGAAGACAGTGCTCAGTTTATTAAGACGTAGGAGAACGACTGTGTCTTTATTTTTCTTGTTGGTCTTAACAAGGAACTCGAAGAAGTAAGGGTTGGAAATAATCCGCTACCAACTATCCGAGAAACCTTTACAGAAATCAGAAGAGAGGAGGCTAGGCAAAGAGTGATGATGGGAAAGTCAAACTCAACAACTGATGATGGTTATGCCCTTGTCACAAACAACTTCAATAAAGACAACAAGAAATATGGTAAGAAAGATGATAAACTCTGGTGTGATCACTGCGAGCGTTATTATCACACACGTGAGACTTGTTGGAAAATTCATGGAAGGCCTTCTAATTGGAAAAAGAAGGTGAGGGTCGTGCACTTCAAACAACTTCTGATCAAGAGCCACAATCCTCCCCAAATGCATTTCCATTCACTATGGAACAACTAGACCAAGTGTACAAACTCCTAGAGTCTCAAACACCTTCATGCTCCATAGCCCAGAAAGGTAACTTTTCCAAAATCAGCTCATCTTAGTGTCATTCCTAATCGTACATGGATCGTTGATTCCGGAGTCACCGATCATATGACCGGTGAATCCAGTTTATTTTCTTCATATAAACCATGTGCAAGAAATTCCAAAATTAAAATAGCTAGATGGCTCTCTTTCAACCGTGGCAGGAAAAGGTTATATTGTCATGTCTCCCTTACTAACCATCCAAGATGTGTTATATGTCCCAAATTTGTCTTGCAACTTATTATCTGTCAGTAAGCTAACCACAAATAAAAACTGTCAAGTTCATTTCTTTGATACTCATTGTGTATTTCAGGATTTGATTTCGGGGAGGGTGATTGGCACTGCTGAGGAAAGTCGTGGACTTTACTACTTGGAAGATGAACCAAAAACCAGACTTCAATTTGGACCAAGAAGTTTTTCTTTTGTTAAATTTTTTTGTTTCAAATAATAAGGATGACATTATGTCGTGGCATTTGAGGTTAGGCCACCCTAGTTTTAAGTATTTAAGTTCATTGTTTCCTAAACTTTTTGTTGAACAAGACATTTCTTCACTTCAACGTGAGGTTTGTGAGTTTGCTAAACATCATCGAAGTTCTTTTCCAATTCAATCTTATAAACCTTCAAAACCTTTTTCAATGATTCATAGTGATGTTTGGGGGCCTAATCAAACAAGTACTTTATCCAACAAAAAATGGTTTATCACTTTCACAGATGATCATACTAGACTTTGTTGGATATACTTGTTGAAAAAAAAATCTGAGGTAGGTCAAATAATTCAAAACTTTTGTAAATTGGTGCAGACACAGTTTAACACCTAATACGAGTGTTTAGAACTGACAATGGTACTGAATTTTTTAATAAAATTGTTGGAAATTTTTTTCTTGAAAATGGAATTGTACATCAAAGTTCATGTGTTAACTCACCCCAACAAAATGGGATTGCAGAGAGGCAAAACCGACACCTTCTTGAAGTTGCACGAGCACTACTCTTCTCTACCAATGTCCCTAAATATTTATGGGGTGAAGTTGTCTTGACAGTTGCACATTTAATAAACCGTATGACATCCCGTGTTTTGAAATTTCAAACTCCTTTGCAAAGTTTCTTGAAATATTTTCCAATTGCCTCCGTTCTATCTGATTTACCACTTAAAATATTTGGATGCACAGCTTTTGTTCACGAACACAAGCATCTTGGTAAACTTGAACCACGTGCAATCAAATGTATTTTTATTGGGTATTCATCTTCTCAAAAAGATTATAAATGTTTTGATCCTAATACAAAGAAAATATGTAACAATTGATGTTACTTTTTTTTAAAACAAATATTTTTTTGGTAATGATCATCTTCAGGGGGAAAAGAAATGAAGATTCTCCGGAATTATTTGAAAACTTGGCATGATAGTAGCAATGTCAAAGAAAGGAATTGTTGTTTCTCAGAGAAAATATATTCTTGATCTCCTACAGGAGACAGGTATGAGTGGTTGTACGCCTGCTGACACACCGATGGACCAAAGTGTCAAACTTTGGGAGAAAGGGGACACACCAGTTGACACTAGAAGATATCAGAGGTTGGTTGAAAAATTAATATATTTGGCTCATACTCGTCCTGACATTGCTTTCTCTGTTAGTGTTGTGAGTCAATTCATGCATGCACCATATGAAGAATACCTTGAAGCTGTGAACAGAATCTTGAGATACTTGAAAGCAACTCCTAGAAAAGGGTAGAAGACCAATGATAAAAATGTGGCAATATTCACTGATGCAGATTGGGCAGGGTCCATTATTGATAGAAAATCAACTTCAGGTTATTGTACATATGTGTGGGGGAACCTAGTGACTTGGAGAAGCAAAAAACAAGGAGTAGTTGCAAGTAGTGTTGAAGCTGAGTTTAGAGCAATGGCCCAAGGAATTTGTGAAGGTATGCGGATTCTCATAGTCCTAAAAGAACTGAAGATAAAGGTAGAACTCCCATTGAAATTGTATTGTGAGAACAAGGCTGCTATAAAGCATAGCTCATAATCCGGTTCAACATGATCGTACAAAACATATCGAGATCGATCGTCATTTCATCAAAGAAAAGATAGACTCTGGAACTCTCTGCTTGCCATTTATCCCTTCCAATCAACAAACCGCTGATATATTGACATAAAGCTTGGGAAGAATACTTGATCATCAAGTTGGGCATGATTGACATCTATGCACCAACTTGAGGAGGGTATTGAAATATTTCTTATTTAATAGTATTTATTTTCTTGTTTAAGTGTCATTATATTACTCCTAAAATAAAGAAGTTAATTTTGTATTTTCTCTCCTATAAAATGAGCTCTTTTCTCTTCATTATAATATGACAATATTATCACCCATATGCTTTTCTACAAATAGCCAGAGAAGGAATATTTGTGGCTGGACTGGAATTGGAAGAAGGTGAAGAAGTGGAGGATTGAGAATCAGGGGTAGAAACATCTTTGGAACTGGGACTAGAGATAGAGGTAGCAACCTCAGAATGGTTTAAGGAATATGTGTAGCATAAGAAGTATTGGGCGAGGATATTGGGTCAGATATGGGAGGCATAATAGGACTGTTTGGAACAGAAGTCAGAGTAGTTGTTGATAGATTGGGGGAGATGAGACGAGGGCCAAAACTGAGAGGAGAAATGGAGTTGGCCTTAACAGATGAGACTTGAGAGTTGGAGTTAGGAAATAGGTCATGAAAAGGAAATTTGCCTTCATTGAATAGAACATCTTTGGAGATGTAGAGTCTGCTATCCTTTGAGAGAGGTGGAATAGCCAAGAAAGAGGCATTCTTGAGATCTGAAATCAAGCTTGTAAGCAGTGTGAGGTCTTAGCAAAGGAAACCAGACACAACCAAATACTTTGAGGAACTTGTAATCAGGTGTCTGATAAGCAGAGTGTATGGAACTTGGAAATTGGCAGAAGCAGTTGGTAGCCTATTTATGAGATAGACTGGAGTGGAAAAGGCATAATCCCAATAAGTCAAGGAAAGGGAAGCCTGACTAAGATGTGTAAGGCCTAGATCCATAATGATGTGCCTATGTTGTCGTTCAACAACCTCATTCTGATGATGAGTGTGAGGGCAGATGAGCCTGTGAATAATACCAAGTTCATTGAGAAACTTGGTGAATGGTCTAAACTCACCACCCCAATCAGATTGGACAACTTTGATAGGAAGGTCATGTTGAAGTTCAACCATTGTATTTGAACACATTAAAAGCTTCAGACTTGGCTTTTAACAAATAGAGCTAAGTAAACTTAGTGTAGGCATCCACAAAGGATATATAATAGTGAAAACCTGAAGCAGAAGTCCTTGGAGAGGGCCCCCACAAATCAGCATAGATGAGTTGTAAGGGTTTTGTGTAAACTATGTGTGAGGGAAGCCTATGAGCCTAACCCATACAACAAGCAGCATAAAACAAATCATTATATTTTATTAGAAATGATGCTCCTAAATCATTGGTAACATGAAATGATGCTCCTGAATATGGAAACCAAGCAGATGCAATGGAGGATGCAGGTACAGTATTGGCAACAAAAGTGCTTAGGGGTGGAGAAGGCATAGTTAGAGGCCTAGATTTTGATAAGAACAAGCACTGGCAGACTGAAATTGAGTATTGAACCTATGCCAGCAAGTTAGGGCAGAGTGACCAAACTTAGAGTAAACCTGGCATTGAATGTTGTTGGCAAAAGACCTACTACCACAGCCTCTACCAAACCTGCCAGCACAATGAGACTTGCCACCACGAAAGGAGTTGTAATCAGGTTCCACAGAAGTATTATTAGCATGAGAAGATGTGGAATCAATACTTGGTGCTTAAGACTCATCAGCAGAAGCAACTGGAGCTGGAACATGTGTGAGATTGAGACAGATAAGATCTGGTAGTGGCTTCTTCTGAAACTTTGAAAGCCTAAGTTCATGCACAAGGAGTAAAACCTCCACTTCATCAAGATCCATAAGTCCAAATTTGCTTTCAACAACTGAAACTACAAGAGCATAATCCGCAGTGAGACCTTCAAGAATCACATCAATGTGATGAGATTGTGGAATAGGATCTCCAATAGAGGCAACGCATCAACAGTTGTGTGAATCTTGAGAAGATAATGCTGAACAGAGAGTGAATCAAGAGTGATTGAACGAAGCTCAACACGAAGGTGACGAGCACGAGCACGTGTTTGCTTCTGGAAATAGGAGAACAAACGATCCCACAGTTCACGACGAGCAGCCGAGAACATGCGAGAGAATCTCGCTCGTTAAAGTGGACTGAAGCCATGAAAGAAGCATCTGATCTTTTTGCATCCGAGTAGAATACACCGGATTAACAACGTGGTTGCGGCGAGCTTCATCATCAAGAAATTTTGGAGGAATGCGAGTACATACCACGAGATCAGTTAGATCATGCGTGTTGATGTACGGTTCTACCTGTTGTCGCCATAGATCGCGAATCATCAAGTTGCGACGTAATCACCGGCGTTGGAGTTACAGAGATGTTCGCAGACGAAACTTCCGTTGACGGTGACGATGGTGGTGAGGGTTGCGCCATGGATCGGCCTAGCTTGCTAATACCATACTAGAAAACTATATGAGAGAAAAGAGAGAGTTCTTGATTTACTCATAAGTGATTTTGTTATTATGAAAGTTAGTTACAATAAGTGTGATACAGGTGACATTTATAATCAAATCAGGATGACCTGCAATAGCAGGTAAAGTTATGCAAAACTGACACTTGTCAGTTTTGTGTTCTATTACAATTACATTCAATAGTAAGAATGTCTGTCAATTGATCATTAGAGTTGACAAAACTTGTGACAATGTCGTCTGATTCAATCTTCTCTCTAACAAAGTGACAGTTTATCTTAATATATTTAGTCCTTTCATAGATTGGATTCAAAGTAATATGCAATGTAGCTTGATTATCAAAAATAAGTTTTATTGATCATGTTGCTTCAACTTTAAGTACCATGAGAAACTGCTTCAACCAAAAGAACTCACATGTTACCAATGTCATACCTTATATATTCTGCCTCGGCGATTGATCTTGCAACTACATTGGGTTTCTTACTTTTTCAAGATATCAGATTTCCTCTAACAAGTACACAATATCCAGAAGTGGATCCTCTATCAATGAGTGAGATTACCTAGTCAACATCGAAGTATCCAACTATCTGAGTATGTCATATATCTTCATGTATGTGACCTTTCTCTGAAGCACCTTTGATGTACTCAGCATCCGAATAACAGCACCCATGTGTTCTTGACAAGGGGAATTTAAGAATTGGCTTATCACACTAACTTCAAAAGAAATGTTTGAACGAGTGACTATAAGATAATTCAACTTTCCAACCAGTCTCCTATACCTTCCTCGGCTAGATAGAGGCTCCCCTTGATTGGGTAGGAGTTTGACACTTGGGTCCATGGGAGTATCAGTTGGTTTGGCATTCAATAAACATGATTCTTCCAAAAGGTCCATAGCATATTTCCGCTGAGAAATTACCAAACCATCTTTAGATTGGGCTACCTCAATATACAAAAAATAACGTTTATCTAGATCTTGTATCAAAATGATTCAAATGATGTTGTTTCAATTGGAGTATTCCCTACTGATCACTACCATTTATGATGATATCATTTACATACACAATAAGACAAATGCATCCTTGGACAAAGTGACAATAAAAAATAGAATGGACGGCTTCACTACGAACCATACAAAACTATTATACTACGGTGTTAAATCTCTCAAACTAAGCTCACGGAGACTGCTTAAGACCATAAAGAAATCTAGATAGTCGACAAACCATAGTCGATGACTTCCAATGAGCAACAAACCTAGGCGGCTGCTCCATATATACTTCTTCAAGATTACCTTTTAAAAAAGCATTTTTGATGTCAAGTTGATGAAGAGGCCAATGTTGAATGACTGCAATGGCGAGAAGTGCAACTGATGTCATGTTAGCTGCATGCGAGAAAGTATTACTACTGTTGATATTTGTAAATATATAGTGTTAAGAATATTTATATATAGAATAGTCCCACATCGACTATATCATGTAATTAGTTGTAATCTCTTTATATATAATAATGTCTCCGTAGTGCTTTTCAAAACACACGGTTTAATCTAAATGTCTCTTATTATCGTTTATTTCAACATGGTATCTAGAGCCTGTTAAGAGACAATTCTTTCTTCGCCGTGTTTTACCCGGTTGACCCACTGTCTTCCGGTGAGAATTTTTTTTTTTTTTGCAAACCGTGTTATCACTCCGGTTTGCCTCACTTTTCAAAATTCTTCGGTAACCTCCCTGCCGCCACTGTCGCCGTTACTGTTCCGACAAACTTCCGGCGACGTTCCGGAAAATTGACCTCACCATCCGACTCGCTGCCCTCCGATCCAGCCGTCGCACTTTTTCCCGCCGTCAGAAACTCACGCACACGTCCACCCGCGCCTCCGCTGCCCCGCCCGTGCCAGCGCGTCCGACGGCTGATTCCGACTGTTTTTTTCCGCCGATACTCATGGCTACTCCTCAGAAATTTATGCCAAACTACGATGATTTTCTCAGGTGGTATCAGGATTATCAAAACTCAGATTATTCTACTGCTACGGTAGCACACACTGGTAATTCATCTGTTTGCCTCTCATCTTCTCTTAGACCATGGGTCCTTGATTCTGGTGCGTCTGATCATGTTACCGGTAATAAAAATCTTTTTTCTTCCCTCTCTACCTCTGGTTTCTTACCTACTATAACTTCTGCCAATGGTTCTCAAACCCAATCCGAAGGGATTGGTACTGTTCAAATTCTACCTTCTCTCTCTGTTACTTCTGTTCTCTATGTTCCGAATTGTCCATTTAATTTACTTTCAGTCAGTCGTTTAACTCGTTCTCTTGATTGTAATGTCACCTTCACTAACAATAATGTTATCCTGCAGGATCGGAGTTCGGGACGGACGATTGGCGTCGGATGTGAGTCTCAAGGCCTTTATTACCTCTCAGTGTCATCTCAGACATGCTCAGCCAAAGATTCTCCACTTACTATCCATGCCCAGTTAGGTCATCCCAGTCTTTCAAAATTACATAAGTTGGTGCCAAGTTTATCGAAGGTATCTAATTTACAATGTGAGTCGTGTCAGTTAGGGAAACACACTCGTAGTCAATTTCCCAATCGAGTCAATAAACGAGCTTCATCCCCTTTCGCTTTAGTTCATACCGATGTTTGGGGTCCCTCGCGTACTGTCTCTACTCTTGAGTCTAGGTATTTTGTCACCTTTATTGATGATTTTTCACGTTGCACATGGTTATTTTTAATGAAGAATAGATCTGAATTATTTTCTATTTTTGAACAATTTTATCAAGAAATAAGAACTCAATTCGGTGTGTCTATCCGTACCTTAAGAAGTGACAATGCCCGTGAATATTTATCCCAACAATTTCAAAATTTTATGTCACGCAATGGTATTCTCCATCAAACATCTTGTCCTCACACACCTCAACAAAATGGGGTAGCCGAACGCAAAAATCGGCATCTCGTAGAAACCACTCGGACCTTACTTCTCCATGGTAATGTTCCACTTCGGTTTTGGGGGGATGCTGTGCTAACGGCATGTTACCTTATAAATCGCATGCCCTCATCTGTCCTTAACAATAAAATCCCTCATTCAATCCTTTTTCCCAATTCCCCACTTCACCCAATTCCTCCCCGAGTCTTCGGGACCACATGTTTTGTACACAATCTCTCTCCTGGTCTTGATAAACTATCAGCTCGATCACTTAAGTGTGTCTTTCTTGGTTATCATCGATCACAAAAAGGTTATCGTTGTTATTCACACACTCTACAACGATATCTCATATCAGCCGATGTTACCTTCTTCGAGTCTGTTCCATATTTCGAGTCCAGCCAAGCAACTTCGGAACCCCTTCAGGAACGTATTCCCACACCTCTTCCGGAAGTCCCATATGTCATTGTCCCCGATCATTCTAGGGAACCTGGTCCACTAAATACCCCTACAGTTGACCCCCATACTTCTCGCCCACTTCAAACATATCAGCGTCGTCAACCAACGTCTGTCGTACCTGTCCCTGAAGCCGCACCTGTTCCTGAGGTCGTACCTGTTTCTGAGGTCGCACCTATCCCTGAGGTCATTGTAGACTCTCCTCTGACGCTCTCGCCATCACCGGATCCGATCCTGCAACCTGAGTCCGATCTTCCGATTGCCCTTCGAAAAGGTATACGTCAAACACGAAATCTTTCTCCACATTATATTGATTTATGTTATCATCGTCTTTCCCCTTTGCAGTATACTTGTTTGTCTTCTTTGTCTTCTGTTTCTATTCCTAATACTCCAGGTGAAGCATTATCTCGTCCTGAATGGAGGCAAGCAATGATTGATGAAATGTGTGCTCTTGAAAGCAGTGGTACCTGGGAACTGGTTCCTTTACCCCCTGGGAAATCTTTAGTAGGTTGTCGTTGGCTTTATACAGTGAAGGTTGGTCCAGATGGTAAGATTGATCGATTTAAAGCCCGCTTGGTAGCCAAAGGATACACTCAGATTTTTGGGTTGGATTATAGTGATACCTTCTCACCTGTAGCCAAAATGGCATCTGTTAGACTTCTTCTAGCTATTGCAGCCATTCGACATTGGTCTCTTCATCAACTTGACATTAAAAATGCTTTTTTACATGGTGATCTTGAAGAGGAAGTATATATGGAGCAACCACCTGGGTTTGTTGCTCAGGGGGAGTCATCGAATATGGTGTGTAGGCTACACAGGTCTCTTTATGGTCTTAAGCAATCTCCGAGAGCTTGGTTCGGCAGATTCAGCGCTGTAGTCCAACAGTTTGGTATGGTCCGTAGTGAAGCTGACCATTCGGTTTTTTATCGTCACTCAGTCCAAGGGTGTATTTATCTTATTGTGTATGTAGATGATATTGTCATAACTGGTAGTGATCAACAGGGAATACTCCAGTTAAAACAACATCTCTCGAATCAATTTCAGACAAAAGATCTTGGTAAACTTCGTTATTTCTTGGGTATTGAGGTAGCCCAATCTAAAGATGGTTTGGTGATTTCTCAGCGGAAATATGCTATGGATATTTTGGAAGAAACATGTTTGTTGAATGCTAAACCAGCTGATACTCCTATGGATCCAAGTGTCAAATTACTACCCAATCAGGGGGAGCCTCTATCTGACTCCGGAAGATATAGGAGATTGGTTGGAAAGTTGAATTATCTCACAGTCACTCGTCCAGACATTTCTTTTGCAGTCAGTGTGGTAAGTCAGTTCTTAAATTCCCCTTGTCAGGAACACATGGATGCTGTTATCCGGATTCTGAGATACATCAAATGTGCTCCAGGAAAAGGTCTAGTATATGAAGATAAAGGACATACTCATATAGTTGGATACTCTGATGCTGATTGGGCAGGGTCACCCATTGATAGACGATCCACTTCTGGGTATTGTGTACTTGTTGGAGGAAATCTTATATCCTGGAAAAGTAAGAAACAAAACGTTGTTGCAAGATCAAGCGCCGAGGCAGAATATAGGTCCATGGCAATGGCAACATGTGAACTTGTTTGGTTAAACAATTGCTCAAGGAACTTCAAATTGAAGAAGCAAGACCAATGACACTTATTTGTGATAATCAAGCTGCATTGCACATTGCTTCAAATCCAGTCTTCCATGAGAGGACAAAACATATTGAGATTGATTGTCACTTTGTCAGAGAGAAGATCGAGTCAGGTGACATCGTTACAAGCTTTGTCAACTCTAACGATCAATTGGCAGACGTGTTTACAAAATCCCTACGAAGCCCCAGAATTAATTATATATGTAACAAGCTTGGTGCATTTGACTTATATGCTCAAGCTTGAGGGGGAGTGTTGATATTTGTAAATATATAGTGTTAAGAATATTTATATATAGAATAGTCCCACATCGACTATATCATGTAATTAGTTGTAATCTCTTTATATATAATAATGTCTCCGTAGTGCTTTTCAAAACACACGGTTTAATCTAAATGTCTCTTATTATCGTTTATTTCAACAACTACAATCAAACCCAAAAATTTGAATGTATCATTTGACTATCGAGCTTTGCGATATAAAGCCAGGGGTAGAGGAACTAGTTCCCAGACACCATTACTTTGAAGAGCACACATCTCGTCAACCATTGTTTGCCTCCACTCAGGGAGACAAAGAAGACAAAGAAACAACAAACAAAGAAGACAAGCATGTATAATGCAAAGGAGAAAGACTATGATAACATAAATCAATATAACGTGAGAGAGATTTCATGTTTGACGTATACCTTTCAAATGGGCAAATCGGAAGTTCCGACTCAGGCTACAGGATCGGATCCAGTGATGGAGACAACACTAGAGGAGAGTTTACAACGACATCAAGGACAAGTACGGCAGACGTTAGGTGACAACGCTGATATGTTTGTAATGGTCGTTAAATGGTGGGTTCAAACGTAGGGGTATCTAGTGGATCACACTCCCTAGACTCATAAAGAACAATGGTCTACGAGACATTAATAACTTCAGAAAGAGGTGTAAGAGTAATTTCTTGAAGGGTTCCGGAGCCATGTGGTTGGACTCAAAATATGGACTCAAAAAAGGTAACATGAGTTGATATATGTGGTATCGTTGTAGTTTAGGAGAATAACAATGATAATCTTTTAGGGGTTGATGATAACCAAGAAAAAACACTTGAGTGATCGTGCTGATAGTTTATCACATTCAAGAGATCATGAGAGATTGGGAACAAAACATGTAGACCCAAAGACACAGGGAGGATTTGGGTGAGGGGGGCGATGGGAAAAAAGTATTGAAGGAAGAATATTATTGTTAAGGGCAGATGAGGACATACGGTTTATAAAGTAGGCGCTTTTGTTTACCACCAGATACATTTGGATTGGTAAAGGGACCTTAAACATATGAATGAATAAGATTGAAAAGGGAAAGGCTTCTTTTGTTATTTTTAATGAAAAAGGTAGGTACTTATGTTTACATACTCGCACACATCATAATGAAGATTTTCAATATCTACCTTATTGAATAAAGACAAAAATAAAACTTTAATGGCTCCAAAAGAATGATGACCTAATCGACAATTGAAAAGTAATATTTTTTCTTTTTTAAAGAGTATTGACTCTGATATAAATGAGTGGGACAACTGGACTTTTGTACACTACCCTAGTTTTTCAAGATAGTAAAGGTCATTCATTTCTCTAGCACATTCCAGACTCCTTATTTTGAAATATACAACAATCATTAAGAAAAATCATACTATAGGAGAAATTGTTTAGCAAACTCACAAACCTCACATTGAAGTGAAGAAATGTCTTGTTCAACAAAAAGTTTAGGAAACAGTGATCTTAAATACTTAAAACTAGGGTGACCTAACCTTAAATGCCACAACATAATGTCATCATCTTTATTATTTCAAACAAAAAAAGATTTAACAGAAGAATTTATTGGTCCAAATTGATGTTTGGTTTTTGGTTCATCTTCCAAGTAGTAGATTCCACCACTTTCCTCAGCAGTGTCAATCATCCTCCCCGAGATCAAATCCTGAATACACGATGAGTATCAAAGAAATGAGTTTGACAATTTTTATTTGTGGTTAACTTACTGACAGATAATAAGTTGCAAGACAAATTTGGGACATGTAACACATCTTGGATGGTTCGTAAGTGAGACAGAACAATAGAACATTTTCCTGGCACGGCTGAAAGAGAGTCATCAGCTATTTTAATTTTGGAATTTCCTGCACATGGTTTATATATGAAGAAAATAAACTGGATTCACCGGTCATATGATCGGTGGCTCCAGAATCAACGATCCATGTACGATTAGGAATGACACTAAGATGAGCTGATTTCGGGAAATTACCTTTCTGGGTTATGGAGCACGAAGGTGTTTGAGACTCGAGGAGTTTGTACATTTGGTCTTTGTTCCTTAGTGAATGGAAATGTGTTTGGGGAGGACTGTGGCTCTTGATCAGAAGTTGCTTGAAGTGCACGGCCCTCTCTCTTCTTTTTCCAATTAGAAGGTTTTCCATGAATTTTCCAACAAGTTTCACGTGTGTGATAATACGTTCGCAGTGGTCACACCAGAGTTTACCATCCTTCTTACCTTGATGTCTTTATTGAAGTTGTTTGTGACAAGGGCAGAACTATCAGTTGCTGAGTTTGACTTTCCCATCATCACTGTTTGTCTAGCCTCCTCCCTTCTGATTTCTGAAAAGGTTTCTCGGATAGTTGGCAGCGAATTATTTCCAAGAATTCTACCTCTTACTTCATCGAGTTCCTTGTTGAGACTAGCAAGAAAAATAAAGACACGGTCGTTCTCCTGCGTCTTAATAAATTGAACACTGTCTTCAATACACCTCCAGTTATAATCATAACACTGATCCAACTCTTGCCAAAGGGCCATCAATTCAATATAGTAGGTAGTGACATCCTTGTCATTCTGCTTTAAATTCCATAACTTTGATTTTAGATCATAAATTTGAGAGAAACTTTTAATATCAGAGTAAGACAGTTTTACATCATCCCAAACATCTTTTGCTGTAGGCAGGTACATGTATGTTTTTCTCATACCTACCTCCATAGTATTAATAAGCCACGCAATAATAGAAGAGTTTTCAGATTTCCAGAACCTGTAATTAGGATGTGTTGTAATAGGCACCGGAACATCACCTGTAAGAAAACCTAACTTTCATCTGCCTTCTAGAATCAGTCGAACAGTTTGGGACCATTCAGCGTAGTTTGAGCCATCTAGTTTTTGAACATTAATCTGAAGAGTTATTTTGACCTCCACCTCCTGAATTATTGTAACCACCATCAAATAGATAGCAATAACCGGACCCAAAGAGGTTGTTGTTAGGATCACCTCTGCCATAACCGAATCCAGAGTTAAAATTGTTGATTGTCATGAAACTGGGCATGGTAAATCCACTTCCTCTGCAGAAATTGTTGTTGGTACCGCCGCCAGAATTATTGTTGGTGCCGTCGCCGGAATTGTTGTTGGCACCGCCGTCGGAATTGTTGTTGGCGTCGCCGCGTCCACGACCTCCTTTGGCAGGAGGTGGTGTTTGGATAGGGTCCACCATAGTTTGGATCAGTCGGATTGGATAAAAAAACGGGTCGCCCCGAACCCCACTTGTTAGGGAAAGTTTTACAATATCACCCTAGCCCTAACAAAGCTCTGATACCATGTAGAAAAATATATGGGTGACAATATTATATTTTATTATGAAGAAAAAAGACACCTTTTATAGGAGAGAAAATACAATATTAACTCCTTTATTTTAGGAGTAATATAATGACACTTAAATAAGAAAATAAATAATATTAAATAAGAAATATTTCAACAATAAGTTTTTGTATGGAGACAAGGTTCATGGATAGTTTTGGAACATGGAGGACCCTTTTTAAGGTTATAAAATAATGTATTTGAGTATCTCCCACGTCATCTACAGCTACAAGAGTACCATCTGCAGTAGCAATTTTTTTATTTCTGGGACAAGGGGGATGAGAGTGGAAGCTTACCAGAATTCACCACAGTACAATTACCAGATTATTTTTTCACAATTCACCACACTACAATTACCAGATTATTTTTTCACACTATTGGTCATGAAGGAAACAAAAGCAATCACCAAATATTTATATATAAGATACCAAAGAAAACAAGATTCGATGAAGAAATCAACCCAAAAAATGTAAGGACAACGTCTGGTACAGTATAGACTATTGCTAAAAATGTGCAGAGTTGTACTGACGACAGCAAGAAACTATACGAACGGCTTCCAAAATGTGTTCTGGATTTTACGGACCACCGGAAAAGTATAGATAGCGGTTAACTTGAAGAACTTGACATGTAATACCAAGTCAAGATTTGAGGTTCTTGATAGCAGAAAATGCCCAATCATATTTTCTTATTAATTATTTGTGGAAGTTGAATCCCTAAGATCAGGGGCTCTAATACGTGAAAAATAGAAATAAGAAATTTTTTTAATGTGTTTGAGTGAGTATAGCACTCAACAACCATGATATTTATAAACACAATATACATCGTGCACATATACGACGTATCCCAAACATATCGGCCACAATAAATATACATCTTGAGTATATCCGAACAAGCTTGTTTTATCCCGTGCACATATACGAAGTATCCCAAATGTATCGGCCACAATATTTTAAAACATTTAAAATTTAATTGACGTATACTTCTCGAATACATAACGGAACTCATCAAAAACACATATCAATGTTGGATATGTATGCGACACTGATACTTTGACATACACACAAGTACATCAAAATTACCTTTTGAAGCATCTGTAGCATGTTCGGAAGGATTCCGTTTCAGTGTCCCGAATAAGTCCTTTCCATCACCATCATCTTGTGAGAGAAATGATTCCACATTATCATCTAAGGAGCCAACATCTCCGAAAGGTTCCAGGTCATCCTGCAAATAAAACAAAGTGAGTAATCAAATATTAACTATATCTCTAACTTCAAAACAATAAGATTCATCTAATAATAAAGCATAAATTCTTAAGAATATAGTGCACAATTTTTCAAGTCTCAAATCCTTTGTCAATTCAAGAATATTATTTGCACAATATCAAACATAGTAACTGTTACGTACACGGAAAAGAAGAAAAAAAACATAGCAATTGTTAGAATCAAAGAATCAAATTCAAATATTTATTATTAAGATCTGAGTTTATTATTAGGATTAAATTTGTAAATAATACCAATTACGAATTTATTGTATTTATATAATATTATAAGTAGAGCTGAGTGTGCATATAAAAAAAAAAAAAAAAATTAGAGTCTGATTTATACACACAGAATCACAAAGTTATGTTCATGTAACTAGTGGGGTTTATCACTACTACCGGTGGGAACGCCGCGGCGATAAAAATTCTGTCAAACATACATACTAGTAGAATTTGTGGGTTGGGCCTAACTCATCGTTACAAAACCGACTTGTAAAGTGAGAATTGCTCTCACTTACAAACACATGCTTAGACCATATATTATCCAATGTTTAACACACCCCTTCATGTTCAGAATTGGACATCTGAAGCCTGGATATAAATGGTGGGTGGTCCAATAGCAAAAATCAGATATTTCTGATATATATATATATATATATATATATATATATATATATATATATATATATATATATATATATATCATATATTTTTCCAATGTTTCTGTATCTCTATTCCTGAGCCTCCTAAACCTCCTAATCAGTTTATTACTTTTTGTTAGAACTAAATAAACATGTAGATATTCTAGATTGATTGTTAGTATTTTTAGAATATAGAACTTTTTAGATTAGTGCTTATTCAAAAGACATTCAAACAATAGTGGTTTTTAAAGCTGCTATGCATTTTTCTTTTTGAATGTATGTTCTGTCCAACTGTGCTATAATCAATGGGCCCTTATTCAGTGTGACCCACCACCGTTCACGGCCATATATTGTCGCGCAATCCTCTGGCGAGCACAACGGTCATTATCTCGGTGTTGTATTCCTCCCCGCCTGCTACCACCAGATCAGCGTGTTAGGAAAGTTGTTGAAGCATCCATGTGCCTACATTTCACGGAAATGTTTTTCAACAAGTTTGTTCAAGCATGTTCTCCACTGATGTGTCATCCTTTCAGCATGTCTACAAATTTTCTGCCAAATTTCCTCTTCCGTCATCATCCAGTGCCTTCACTCCTTCTCGTCAGCTTGTTTATCTCCGCATCCAACTGTGATTCAATCAGCCGCGCCTTCTCCAGAGAGACCTTTTTCCGAAATCACCATAGCCACCTTCGGAATCCTCCGACAAGCAAAAATGTCTGCTACAAATCACCCATTGTAACAAGCTTAAAGCTTAGCTTTGTAAGCTTTAGCTTCAAGGGAAGTGTTAGAATTAAATAATCAAATTCAAATATTTGTCATTTGGATTAGAATTAGAAAGTAATATCAATTAGTATTTATTTTATATGCTATTATAAGTAGAGATAAGTGTAGCTTGATTAAGACACAGAATCACAAATATTTAATTTAATGACCTGTGTCTTGAGAGGGAGCAGTAGCAACTTCAGCATGCAGAGTAAAAGCAATCGAATAACATTAATATTATATAATCCAAGTATCATTTACATCAGCAATGAAGCATTATCATGTTGTTCAAACATAATAGCTACAAGCAGGAATGTTTTCAGTAACAACTCATTTGCCTAAAATAGAAAGAATTGAGTAGCTCCATACTCCTACTATTCAGGGTGGTGTACTGTAACATTTTTTGCATTAAATGTTTTATATTTAAGCAACATATGTAGAAAAAATACATTAATAATTCCCTTGGGTAATACAAGTTACAAAATATGCAAGTTGATTTACCAGCTGGTTTGTGGAAGATGCAAGACCGCCTGCTCCTTCCTGACCAAACATCATCAAACCTTTGGATACACCAGTAACATTCTGCAAGTTACCTGCCATAGCAACTCCATCACCAGGAGTATGAGTAGATGGAGTTGATGGTTGAGAGTTAGAAGGGCCAAGTGTATTCCCTGTGCCAGTACTATTGGCAGCTCCCGATGATGTAGGCCCTTTCCTTTTTCGGTTATTCTATAATATAGCATGCAAATAGTCATATATCATTGTAAAGAGAAATGATAGTTTGACACACAAATTTGACAACCAAAATTGAATAATTTGGATGGTTAACGCCGTTCAAATATTTGGTTAATTACATTCATAAGATGGTTAATACATATAGCAAGGTGTCGCAACCCAATAACCATTCGTTAAACATAATTAACCACAACTTTGAATGTCATAAACCATGATTTTCAGGTGCTCAAATATAAGCGTTCAAATATACGTGATAGTCATGATAACCATCCAATACATGATTTTGAGGTTTTCAAATATACATGAAATGTATTAACAATAATTTTTGTTCAAATATTCGCCTGAAAGTTGTGGTTAATTGTGTTTCATAGATGGTTAATGAGTTGCAACACCTTGTTATATCCATTAACCGAATCGAACCTAGCATCATTAAATGCAACAAAGATAAAATTAACATAAAAAATTTAAGATAAAGATGTATACAACAGAACAAAGCGCCTAATGAGATTCTATTGTCCACAGAACAAAGCGCCTTGAAAGAACCAATGTTCTATGCCTATAACGAATTGTATGATTCCATTTAATACCTTTCTCTCTCCACTCAGAATCTTTAGAACATAATTCCCTTACTTAATTTACTTTTTGTTTCCTTTTCTCACTCTCAGCCATGTGGATATTCCTACTTTGTCCCTCTCTATTTATCTTAACATAAATTCCACAATATGGGATGGACTTGGACAAATGATGTGTAAACTGCCCCTTGAGCCTACCTTCTCATGTGAGATCCTATCAGTGCCCCCCTTTTGAAATACAGACTTGTCATTGGGACTTGGACTCTTAACACACATGTAACTCACCTTGTGCAATAGTAGTGAAAGACACAGACTTGTCATAGGGACTTGGACTCTTAACACACATGTAACTCTCCTTGTGCAATAGTAGTGAAAGACCAAGTCTCTTATCCCATATCCCAGGATCCCAATCCCACTGTTGTGAGTTAGACAAATTAAACACTCCCCTTAGACCCAACCACAAATCTTAACATGGTATCTTGAGATTGTTTTGATCCTCCTTGAACCACCGATTGCTTCTGCTATTGAGTCCCAAAAGTTTGGGAATGCGTGTTGTTTTGGCTTTACTTAATGATGTGTTCTATTAAAAAAACTGATGAATCGATAAATTGTTCTCAGTCTGGTTTAAAAAACAGTTGGGCCGCCT
This sequence comes from Lathyrus aphaca, assembly GCA_963966055.1. Taxonomy (NCBI): domain Eukaryota; kingdom Viridiplantae; phylum Streptophyta; class Magnoliopsida; order Fabales; family Fabaceae; genus Lathyrus; species Lathyrus aphaca. The sequence goes on from OZ014520.1 coordinate 423,136,657, forward strand.
CCAATCGAGTGTCCACTATCGAGCCACCTGCCATTTATATCCACACTCGAGATGTCCAGTCCTGGGAGTAAGGGGGTGTTAGTACTACATCGGACAATATATGGCCTGAACATGTGTTTGGGGGAAATCCTCACCTTAAAAGTCGGTTTCGTAAGGTTGAGTTAGGCTCAACCACAACTTTAACATGGTATCAAGAGTTTCTTTCGATCCTCCTTAAACTACCGAGTTCCCAAAAGTTTGGGAATGCGTGTTGTTTTGGTCCCTCTTTTTGGATGCTTTTCATGTGGTTTCTCACTTCAGCGTCACTTTGATCATCATCTTTGTGGTCACCTACGACGTCACCTTCGTCATCCCCGTTGCATTTTGGAGGCATGTTGCAGTTACTTTTGGCAAGAGGTACAAGTACGTCAATAATCATTGCTTTAGCGCAGAGAACAACAAGCTCGTTTGAAGCACCCAATATATTTAATACTTCATTTTCTACAATTTCCAATAGCATAATAACCCCTTTATCATCTACAAATATCTCTATGGAAAGAGTTGTCTTCCCTTTCTCACTCCACACTCGTCAGATTGACAATTTTTTGTTGTACATCATCATTAAGAAGCATTGAAAATGATGAATAACAAGGCAGTTGGATCATATAACATACTTATTAAAATGTGAAATTTTTGGACATAGAGGCATTGAGTGGTTCACCAAACTCTTTAATAAAACTATAAGGTCAAAGCAAATGCGGAATGAATGGGGAAGAAGCACTTTAGTTCCAATATATAAAAACAAGAGGAATATACAAAGTTATGCAAATTATAGTAGGATTAAACTTATGAGTCATACCATGAAGTTATAGAAAAGTGATTGAACGAAGATTAAGAAAAGAGACTCAAGTTAATGATGATCAATTTGGTTTTACGCCTGAGAGATCGATCATGAATATATCTACTACGACATGTGATGAAGCATTATCAGATGGACCAATAAAACTTGCATTTAATTTTCACTGACTTGGAGAAGGCGTGTGATAGAGTGCCTAGAAAGATTTTGTGAAAAGCCCTAGAAAAGAAAGAAGTTAGAATTGTCTAAATTCGAGTTATCCAAAATATGTATGAGGATGTATCAACTAGTGTGAAGACACATGGTGGGAAGACGGACGATCTCCCAATCTCCCCATTAAAATAGGGGGAGATTGCACCAAGGTTCAACCTTAAACCCATACCTTTTTACTTTGATTTTGGATGTATTCACAAAACACATTCAAGAGCTAGCACCGAGAAATATGTTTTTCTTTTTGCAGATGATTTATTCCTACTTAGAAATTGGAAGGAGGATTTAAACAAGAGGTTGAAGGCATGGAGACGAGCCTCAAAAACATATTGCTTTCGCCTAAGCATAAAGCAAGACGGAGTACCGAGAAATATGTTTTTCTTTTTGCAGATGATTTATTCCTACTTAGAAATTGGAAGGAGGATTTAAACGAGAGGTTGAAGGCATGGAGACGAGCCTCAAAAACATATTGCTTTCGCCTAAGCATAAAGCAAGACGGAGTATATGGAATGTAAGTTTAGTAAAAGGAAAAATGTTTCTAATGTAAAGGTGAAAGTTGGAGACCATAGCATCCCACATGTCACGCGGTTTAAATATTTTAGGTCAGTAATACAAAACGATGAAACAATGAGAAATGTCTCCGGGATTTTATACGACACAAAAGTATCACTCAAATTAAGGAAAAAATTTATCGTAAAATAGTAAAAAATGCGATGTTGTACGTGATAGAATGTTAGGCGGTTAAGAATCAACATGAGAATAAAATAAGTGCAGCAGAGATGAGTATGTCGTGTTGGATGTGTGATAAGACTAGATAGGATAAGATTAGAAATTACTATTAGAGAAAGTGTTGGGGTGGCACCTGTAGTAGAAAAGATAGTAGAAAATAGATTTAGGTAATTTGGACATGTAGAGAAAAGACGAGAAAAGACATGTAGATTGTAGATTCTACTGTAAGAGAAAAGTAAGTCAAATCGAGGAATCAAAAAACTAGAGGTAGAGGAAGAACTAAAAAAACTATAAGAAAAACTATTAAGTAAGATCTCAAGATTAACGAATTGGATAAAAACATGTCTTAGATATAACATTGTGGCGTAATTTGACCCATGTAGCCAACTCCGCTTTATGAATAAAGCTTGATTTTGTTGTGGTATTTTATCATTACTTCAATTATAAACTAAAGTGAATAAGAGGAAATCTCCAAATCAATTCTCGGATCGGTTAGTGAAGCACAAGCTGTCACCAAGACTCCACAACAATTGGAAGGCAGTCTTGAATCAATACGTGAGCTTAACTCCAAAAATATGAGTTGAGATTTGTTCCTGAACTTTAAAAGCATTCCCACATTCTACCAAGTTGGAAATCAAAGAGTTCCTCGATGCAATATCCATCGCTTTCGGTACGTGCCAATCAAGGGATCGGAAGGCATCATAAACTTATACACAGTTTACCAATATTCCTAAAAACACACCCATGAACTGCTTCCCTCACCTCCAAATCCATCACCACAAGCACCGATGAGGGTCGGCCTGATAGTTCCCTCTCCATCGACCCAAACTCTTATGTCATTAGAAACCTCCAAGCATTCACTACCTTGCCATTCTTAACATACCTTGATATCACAATGTAGCCAACTCCGCTTTATGAATAAAGCTTGATTTTGTTGTGGTAATTTGACCCATGTAGCCAACTCCGCTTTATGAATAAAGCTTGATTTTGTTGTGGTATTTTATCATTACTTCAATTATAAACTAAAGTGAATAAGAGGAAATCTCCAAATCAATTCTCGGATCGGTTAGTGAAGCACAAGCTGTCACCAAGACTCCACAACAATTGGAAGGCAGTCTTGAATCAATACGTGAGCTTAACTCCAAAAATATGAGTTGAGATTTGTTCCTGAACTTTAAAAGCATTCCCACATTCTACCAAGTTGGAAATCAAAGAGTTCCTCGATGCAATATCCATCGCTTTCGGTACGTGCCAATCAAGGGATGAATCAATACGTGAGCTTAACTCCAAAAATATGAGTTGAGATTTGTTCCTGAACTTTAAAAGCATTCCCACATTCTACCAAGTTGGAAATCAAAGAGTTCCTCGATGCAATATCCATCGCTTTCGGTACGTGCCAATCAAGGGATCGGAAGGCATCATAAACTTATACACAGTTTACCAATATTCCTAAAAACACACCCATGAACTGCTTCCCTCACCTCCAAATCCATCACCACAAGCACCGATGAGGGTCGGCCTGATAGTTCCCTCTCCATCGACCCAAACTCTTATGTCATTAGAAACCTCCAAGCATTCACTACCTTGCCATTCTTAACATACCTTGATATCACAATGCTCCTAGAACTAAAATCCATCAAACAGTAACCTTGCAATTTTGATGTCTCTAAATTTGGAGTAAATCGAAAAGAATTACTCACATAAATATGTGATTCCATCTCATAAATACGTGACTCCGACCCACCCACCAACCAGACCCACAGAGGGGACAGCTATTTGGAGCTTCTTACAAGCATATGCATTGAATAACTTGACAAGTACCATGGTGAACAGAGCTGCTCACATGGGAGTTGGGAGCAATGGGTGACATTTCTTTTGCATTTCCGCGCCCAACACTACATTGGTTTCATTAAGAAATATGGTTATCGGTTGAACTTAGAAAGACCCATACATGTCCACAGTTTTTACACAAACTCCGAGTCATGTGACGATGACGGACTCCTCCACAAATGCCCATTATTGTCTTTTATGATTTTGGCAATATACTCAGCAACCCAATTCCCGAATTGGACTTTGTCTTAGATGGCTTCACAAATTTCAAGTAGGCCTCGTGAGGGGACAGTGTACTCACCGGATATTTCCGCAAAAGAGAACATCTTTTGTGTGTTCTCTTCAGATTCAACATAAATGTTGTCCCGAAGCAAGCCCACAAAAATTAAAATTGTATTTAGGCTAACCAAGCCCCCTTTTTTCTTAAACATGTTATCATTATCACCAATTTGTGTTGCCTTAGTGGCCAACTATTTTAAAAGTTGTAATTTCTTTTTCCAATAAACTAGAGCTATTTTGGGTCTGCCCATCAGATTTAAAATGATACGCAGCTCACCAACTACCCATTTTCCCCTGCCTCCTCTAGAACTTTATGAGCTGAAACAGTCCCGAAAGGTACCTTCTCGCCTAAAATGGGCTCCTTCGCCGTTGCACATATACATGCCTTTTTCATTTGAGGTTGTGGATGGACCACCACAAGTGAACCTCCAGAAGGTGGCTTTCTTGATGGCGATGAAATAGAAGGCTCCGGTGGAGTTGGCCACCAAGTAGGCGGGCTTCAGCAGAGATAGCGACATTGTATGCTAGCTCATGATTCCTTTTTTCTCCAATGGCTTTAACAGTGGCAGACTAACTCGCAATTTCCTATCATTCACGGAAGCATCCAGATCCGGTGGCTTTAGCATCTTTATCACCATGTTCAGATTTGTTGGTTTGGGTGACAACAAAAGACATAATGATGTACACAGTGACGAGGAGCCAATGTTGTTATCCTTGTCTTCTTTTTCGCAGAAAATTGGCCGCCGCTCCTTTCATCTTCTCTTGTATTTAATTGCTTCTCCTTCAGCTTCTCCACCTTTGAAACAGTTTGGTTGAACTCTTCCAATGTTTTATTCTCCTTTGCAGATGCTATTCTCTGTCACCCTCGTCAACGGAACTCTCCTCGTTTTTTCTCTCAATCAGATTACTTTTCGCTAAAATCACAATCAGTAACTCCTGGTTTTCCTTTTGCTTCGTTTACATTTCTATTATCATCATTCTGATGTTACTCATCCCTTTACACAGTACTTCTAATCTTGCCTCCTTTGTTCAGGCATGATTGTCCTTTTTGGGAATTGCTGACTCCATCATATATCGAGCCGGTCAGACCATTTGATGCAAACTCAGAATCATAAAATGCAGAATAGATGAAATAAACTATAATAAAAAAATGTAAGATAAAGAGTATTAGTTCTGAAAATTAAAGGAAAACACAAGATTCTATCTTCTATAGAGCTAAGCTCCTTCATACCCTTCTCTCTCCACTCAGAATCCTTATAACATCATTCCCTTACACAATACACTTCTCATTTCCCCTTCTCGCTCTCAGCCATGTGGATATTCCCATTTTGTTCTTCTCTAAACAAAAACTCCCCACTATGCTTGGACAACTGATGTGGAGGGTGTCCCTAAGAGCCCCCCTTCTCATGTGGGATCCTATCATTAAACATCTACTAAATGTAATTAACCATGTATTTGAACAACATTAACCATCGTAATTGTCAAGTTTGTTATTCAATTTTGTGTCAAAATACACAGCTCATTTGTAAACAAACAAAAAAAACACCTGACCCAGTTGCTGCGGGTGTAAAGGATCCTGCTGTTGCTGGGAGATGGATTGTTGTATCTGAGTCATGTTGATCTGCTTAAAAAATATTAGAAACATAAAATATCAACAAATGGATATAAAGTGTTTGTTTTTCAACCATAAACAGAGTTTATTATAATTCTAAGGTGGCCATTTGTAGGTTGAGTTGAGAAGAACTAAATATTCAGATGTGAATATGTAAATAAACGTAGCTGGGTGAAAGAATAGTCAAGTAGGGGATGATAATTGTTTTTAGGAATATAGGCTGGGTTTCCCTTGTATTGGCCCAATTCTCTCCTCTTTCCTTCTGTCAGAATTCGGTCATGAATTCAGTTACGAGTTGGCTCTAAAAGATATAACAAATTATGATTCTCTAATCCTAACAATTGTTCAAGTGAAAATATAACCTATGGATCATCCACAAACACATCCAAATCATTCAATGCACAGGATAGCAAAAAGCATAAAGCAAACTATTCGTCTATCAGAGTAATTATCAAGTTCGTGTAGCATGAGGCCAGGCAAGTTGCATAGAATAAATGATACCTTAGATGAAGTAGATTGCATTGGAGAACCTATTGACCCATCGTTGGCAATTGGCTGACTGTCTTTCACATTCAAACCTCCCCTAGCTAATCCCCTTAATCGTTGTGGATCCATATCTCCATACACTTGTGAATTGCCGATATTTCCTTGTGCATGTACCTGTGCAAGGAGCTGCTGTTGTTGTTGTTGTGGCAAAAGCTGAAACTGATTTGCACTCTGAAGGAGAGGCTTTTGAACTTGAGATCCAAAACCCGGGCGAATTTGTTCTATGCCCTAATATGATTATTGATTTAAACCAGATCAGATATATTGATGAATATGTAAAGGTGAACTAAAGGCTCATAACAGAACTCACAGTTAAGGGCCATCCTTTTAATGTGAGACCACCAACTCCCTGATTTAATCCTGAAAATGGAGAAGAGAACTATTGAAACCTAGAAAGATGATAATTTGATGAAATTGTGTGGAGATTTTGTTATAGTCATAATTGATGAAATAAAATAAAAATCTTCCAGAACTTTATGGCATATGACCCATGCAGACACCCAAAACTGTACAGGCAAAATAAACAAGTATCATGTTTGGTTGCCTGTTTTACATGATATAAAGTGCTGTAAATTTTAATTCATTAAAATTTTGGATATTCTTTAAATTAATTTTTCTCCTTTAATTCAAACCTGCATTTGTGATTCCAGACTTTGACTGCATTCCACCCTGCCCATAAATTGAAGAAGGATCCATAGGTAAGGATCTCTGCATGTTTCCCATGTTGACTTCGCTTTTGATATCCTGCTGAGGAGGAAAAATTAGAGATGAACACCTTAAAATATGGAGTACATATAAAGGAAGGAAGGAGGAAAGAAAAGAAGGAAGTGAAAGCAAGACCAAGCAAAGAAAACATACAGGGATTTGCTGAGTTCGGACCTGCATTTGCTGCAAAGCTGCTGTCACATTTACTGAATTTCCTTGAACCATCTGACTGTTTGGGTAAAGGCAGAAAAGTCATAAACATGTACAAGACTACATACGACATATATTTCAAGTTCAATGCAATTTTAAAAGAGTATTACCTAGGATGATTTGTTGATTTCAAAAGGGCCATTCTAGCATCTAAAAGTGGTTGGGATGTCTCCGTATCCATAGGGTTAGAGTTCTTCATCCGATCCTCATACATTTTGGCAGCCAAAGCAGTGGCAGTAGATTGCCCTAGCACTCCTTCTGTGGCAATAGCATTTAAAGGACTTCCAATGGGAGGCTGATTAGGATCCCTTCTTTGCAGCTGAGCATGACGCATTAATTGCAACTGCTGCATTTGCAACTGTTGTTCTTTTGCTTTAATCTGCTGAGTCTGCAATTTAGGAAAGAGTGTATAATCACTACTCTATTTATTTTAATCAGATAAAAACAATATCATTTAGGTTAAGGCTATTACGCGAAAGCTCATGAATCATTTTTGTATCTAGTTCCATTAAAACCTAATGAAGAGAAGAGAGGTACCTCTAAATACGCTGCAGCATTCTCAGAATGTTTCTCATTTGTCCTAGCAATAAAAATATCCCAGAAAACAGACCACCACTCAAAAAGAAAACCTCCAGGAGCATCAATTGCTGCATTTTCAGTGTTAACTATAATCAATTGTGTTATAATTAACCTATAAATATTCCACCCAGGCGATACAACGTTGACATGATACTAACTAATCATTTTATATAATTAAATAATCAGGTAAATGAAATAGTAATAAACTACTACTTTAAAAAACTCTCACCTACTGGATCAGGAGAAACCTTCCCTTCTGTCATAAAAGACTTGGCAGTAATGGGCAACTTTTTCTTCACCAAATAATCATATATGTAAACATCAAGCCTAACAGAAAAAGACAAGAATAAATATTAAATGAAATTCACTATATGGATCAATTAACTATTAATTTTGTATCAAACATTAATGAACACACTTACATCTTATCAGCTTCCCAATTACTCTGCGCCATAGTTTCCCTTTCACAAGCAAAATTAACTACAGCAAAGCACGAAATTGGACCAGATATGGAACAATTGAGATCAATTGAATCTCACAACAAACAATGAGAAAATCAAATCAATCTGATCACAAAAAGCCTCAGAACACAGAATGCGCTACCGGCCTCGAAACGAGACAAATAAGTGGATCAAAGATCATGCATTATGAATCATGGGATGCAAGCACCGACGATCACAACGGAAGAAGAATTGTTATCAATTTTAGAGACTTTCTTATGAATTACACATATTTGGCACCAGCTGATACTTGATCGCGGATAAGATCGAAGGTGATGAAAAAGGAAGGGGAATTAGGGTTTGTGACACAGTGAGTTTGATGAGTAGAGTTTCGAACTGGTTCAATGCGCTTTTCTGCCGTTGAATGAACGAGATTCCGAAGCTCAGGCTCGTCAACGAACCGAAGCTGATAAAGTTCAGGTTAGAGTGTAGAGAGTTACCCATCCGTATTGCCGTTAATTACAACCTACACGTGTCAAATAATTCGACCATCTCTGTTTTTTTATTATAATAAGTTGTTTTAATTTTTTTTTGCATATATTAATTTGAAGAAAAAAACTAAAAATAAAGAGATAAGTAGTTAAGTAAGTATATAGAGAAAGGAATATACTTAATAGTATGAAAAGGAGAAAATAAGAAATGCAAGAATAAATCTCAATCATTCATTATCACCATTACCTCATGATCCCTATTAAAAATGAAGTTAAATTTAAAATCAATTTAAAATTAACCTCTAAAATATTGACATGTGTGCATTCTTACATTTCTTCTTCAAATTCATTCGTACTAAATAGCATTGCTCATTGAGAAAATAAGAGATGCATAGTAAAACAACAATAGACAGTCCTTCAATGAATAATTTGTATCCCCACAAATTGTTTTGATATTTTAAAGCGACGATTTGGTATATTGATATTTTTATTTATTAGAAGATCGTGTAAAATTTCCTTAAAGTATATATTAGAAAAAATGAAATTAATGAATATTTGAGTACAATTTTAAGTAATTTATATTTTAAAAATGGAGTGAGTAATTTATTATCATTTTATAATATGTTCTATTTTATCAAATAAATTTATTTTAAAATAAATATTATTTTTACCTTCTATAATATAAAAACATTATTAGTTCTGATAAATACTCCATTAACTATTTGTTAATCAATGTCACCTCTTGATTTTAGGGGTAAATGATGTTTAAAACTAATTAAATGGAACTAGATAATATGATGGTTAGTGAATAAGTATATTGTTTGCAAAATAAGCTCATCAAAAAGCCAAAGCTGAATGTTAAGGTTGTAGTATAACTGAATATTTTGACTGATATGTGAAAAGTGGATGTTTGGCTTCACATGTGGTTTGTGACAAAAAAGAGCTTTTCAAATTAAAATCAACTTCCAATGCTGCTATTGATCAGTCACCAATTGTGTTATGTATTTCCTTATTTAATCGTAAATAGGTCAGGTAAATTGTGTGAATATGAGCGTGTTTTAGTAGTAATTAGACGTGTTTTGATTATCTTGAGGGTTTTGTTAATGATGAGTTTCTCGATTATATTTTACGTTTTTGGTATGTTAACAGGTAGTTTACAGGTTTGAAAGCTGAGAGGATCGAACATTGGATGCAGAGTCGAGCCTGAGCGAGAAAGAGGAAGAAAATGCAAAATTTGGAAGACTTGTTGCCCTTACGCATAATAGGTGTGATGTTACGCGTAATAGGTGTGATGTTACGCGTAAGACCTTGTATGCTACGTGTACGTTACGTATTTTAGTAGAGGGGTTGAAAAAATGGTGAAAATGAAGTTTTTGCCCATACGCGAGTGGGTTGTTACGCGTATGAATGTGCATGATGACTGGCCCAGAGTCAAATATGCGTAGCTGGGTGAGTGTTACTAGGCCATTACGCGTAATAGTCTGGGTAATACGCGTAATGAGGTCCAAAAATCCATAAGGCCCAGAGTTCGACTATTTGGTCCCATAACGCAATTTTTCAAGGGTTGGACGGTTTTTTAGAGCAAAGACGTGTTTTGAAGGCTGGCGATCTCAGAATTTTGCAAGGATTTCATATGTTCAAGAGTTTTTTAACGATTGAAGATTGAGACCTCAAGAAATTCTATAATGACAACACTTCCTATTTTTATTTTTATTTCGATTATGAGTAGTTACACCCCCCATTGCTAGGGGGTGACCTTGATCCGAATGTAATGATTTTGAATTTATTCATACAATGACTAATTTTAATTTCATAATTGTTGATTTGTTCCTATTACCGTTCTTAATATTTTAACCGTCGGAAAAACAGATTTTGATTCTATATAAATAATTTGAGCTTGACAACTGTTATTTATTAATCTGAGTAAGAACATTGGATAATAAATATCACCTAGGACTAGAGATACTTTATCTCAACCGGAAATTCTTGATAAATTAATGATTGATAAATTAATTGCCTATGGACATAGTAATTAGGTTACATGACCAAATATCTTTTCACTAAAGACTTAGGATTAGATACCCTAAAGAACCGATCATCAATAATTTGAATTTTGTTATTACATTGGTACATTGAAAGTGTTACAGGACGATTCATTCACTGAACCCTAGCAATATACTCTTCTTTGTTAATCGTTTAACTATTTTACTTGTTTTCTTTAATTGTATTTTTTAGACATAATCATATCAAAATAAAAAATCTCAGGCTTTTTGTTTAATTGAAATTAATCCAGAACTTTGTATCGTCAAACAATCCTTGAGATTAGATACTTGGGAGTTTCCCTTTATTACTACAATAGGCAGAATAGTACACTTGTTATTTTTCCTACCAAGTTTTTGGCGTCGTTGTCGGGGACGACCAAAGATAATAGAGTTATAGATTTATTTCAATTAGAATTTTGTTGTTCTGCAACTAAAATTTTATTTTCTGTTATTTTGTTTTTATTTTTGTTATTATTGCTACTAATCTTTGTCTAATCTTTGTATGCGAGGTAAGGCCTCAGCTGACTTTCATTTTGACGCAGAACCTGAGAGATCTTTGCATAAAAGGCTCAGAGACGTTAAAAAGGAAAGACTGACATCTTCAAAACAAGAATCAGTGATCTTAGAACCAGAAGAAGAAGAGATTTCAGTTCACTCTGAACATATTGATTCAGACGAAGGTACAAATACATAGAAAAATCCATAGATAGTAATGGTTGAACCTCATGAAAGACTTCTTAGGGACTATGGGGGTGCAAATGCTCTGGCAGGAAAATTAACTATTACGAATCAACCAGTGAATGGTCAAAATTTTCAGTTACATCCTTCAACAATCCGACAGCTAGAGAAGAAACCTTTCACATGAAATATTAATGAAGATGCAAACAGGCATTTACAAAAGTTTTTAACTATGAGTATTACATTGGCTATTGAAGGACACTCTAAGGAAGCGAAGAAATTGAGAATGTTTTGGTTCACACTTGCAGAAGACGCTGAAGAATGATTGTATTCCTTACCAGCAAGGAGTATCACTACATGGGAAGAAATGGAAAAGAGCTTTCTGAATGAGTATTTTCCAACTTTTGTTTATATTCGTAAGCGGTATGATATTATGAATTTTAAGCAGAAATAAGGAGAATCACTTGGTGATAAATACAAGAGGTTTAAAAGATTATTGGTAGCATGTCCCACTCATAATATGGATCAAACTGAACAAATGCAGATGTTCGTGAATGGCCTCAGAATAAAGACAAAGCAACTGATTGATACAGCTGCTAGTGGCTCATCAAATTTTACAACAACCAATGGTATCAAGAAGATTATTGAAGCCATTGTTGCAAATGAACATATGGAATTATATGATCGCAGTGTGATTAAACCTGAAGGACAAATTAATTTAAAGCTAGAAAACCAGGTAGTGAAGATGGAAGATCAAATTGCAGCTGAAGTTGAGAGAAGATTGGAAGCTATGAATTTAGGTACCCAAACTGTAGCTCGAGTTCAACCTGTTCAAGCTATGAGTTGTGAAATTTGTGGTGGACCGCACTTTGCCATGCATTATGCTGCTACTGCATAACAAGTGGAGGCTATAAATTACTTGAAGCAACGTAATCCTTATTCAAATACATATAATCCGGGTTTGAAGAATCATTCTAATTTCATCTGGAAAGATCAACCGCAACAACAACAGTATCGACTTCGGCAACAGCCGCAACCACCATACCAGCAACAATATCAACAACCTCGTCAACAATACCATCAACTTTATCTGCAATAACCACCTAAGAAAGCATATTAGGAGATTGTCATTGCATCTCTTAAGAATCTGGAAGTACAAGTGGGTCAGATATCACAACAGTTAACGAATTCTCAAGCACAAGGTGCCTTACATAGTGCAACGGTGACGAATCTGAGAGATCATAATAATGTGAGTGTTATGACAACAAGAAGTGGGAAATCAACTGAAGTTCCTGAAGAAAAATCTGAGGAAGAAGATAAGATGCTTGAAGTGGATCTTGAGATAAAGGAAAATAAGACCACTGAGGAAGAAGAAATTGCACCAAAGTCGGTGGTGAAAGAAAAGCCAACTGAACCAAAACCTATCATAAGGTTTCCTTTTCCACCATAAAACAAGAAGAAGGAACATGATGATAAGAATTTTGAGAAGTTCTTAGAGATGTTTAGAAAATTGGAGATTAATATTCCATTTTCTGAAGCACATGAGCATATGTCTATCTATGCCAAATTTATGAAGATATCATCTCCAAAACGTGCATGGTATACATTGAACTTGTTATACTAACTGAAACTTATAGTGTTATTTGCAGGGTATGAAGATTCTAGTGAAGAAGCTAAACAGAGGCTCTGTTACTATTATGTGCACCGTTGGGTATAGATCCTTTTAAAAGGCATTGATTGATTTGGGAGCTAGTGTGAGCCTTATGCCTCTTTCTATATATAGGAGGTTGGAAATAGGAAGTGTTCAGGACACAAGAATGACACTCCAGTTCGCAAATCATTTAGTGAAGAAACCATATGGTTTAGTAGAAGATGTTTTGGTAAAAATTGATAAGTTTGTTTTTCCTGTTGACTTTGTGATCTTAGAGATGCCAGAAGATGAGGAAATCCATCTGATTTTGGGAAAGCCTTTCTTGGAAACAGGGAGGGTTATGATAAATATGGAGGGAGGTACCATGACTCTCAAAGTATGTGATGAGGAGCTAAAAATTAATGTGATAAATACAATGAAACACAAAGAAGACATAGGAACAAGTCATACAGTGGGAGTAATAGATAAGATGGTGGTGAAAGCCAATAAATATCAAGTTCCTAAATTGCCTTTAAAGAGAGTCCTTAGTTTGTCAGCTCAGGAGATAGAGGATAATAAGGATGAAAAGAAAAATAAGTTCTTGTTATGTTTGATACACAACCACCTTGGTTGAAATCCAAACCACACCGGTGGGAGGATCTGAGAGCTTCACCAGACACTGAGACTGAAAAGGAAAACAATACACGTACAATTCCTACTATTATTAATTCTAAATTGAATGAAAAAGAGGAAGAACAATTAATACATGTGCTTAAGAAAAACAAGAGTGCTATGGGTTGGACCATTGGGGAATTGAAAGGAATTAGCCCCACAGTATGCATGCATAAGATATTGATGGAGGATAATCATAAACCAGTGGTACAACCCTAAAGGAGATTAAACCCAACAATGAAAGAGGTGGTAATGAAAGAGGTAGTGAAATTGTTGGATGTAGGACTGATTTACCCTATTTCTGATAGTTCTTGGGTGAGTCATGTGCATGTGGTACCAAAGAGGGGAGGAACAACAGTGGTTCTAAATAAGAAGAATGAATTGATTCCTACTCACGCAGTAATAGGATGGAGAGTATGTATTGATTGTAGGAGGATTAACATTGCCATAAGGAAAGATCATTTCCTCCCCCTTTTATTGACCAGATGTTAGAGAGACTTGCAGGTCACGAGTACTATTTTGGATGGATATTCGGGGTACAATCAGATTGTTATGGCCCCGGAAGATCAGGAAAAGACCGCGTTAACATGTTCTTATGGTATCTTTGCCTATAGAAGGATGTCATTTGGATTATGCAATGCTTTGACTACTTTTCAACGATGTATAACATATATATCCGTCGATATGCTTAAAAAGCATATAAAGGTGTTTATGGATGACTTTTCTGTTTTTGGTTCTTCTTTTGATATTTGTTTAGCTAACTTGTCTCTTATTTTGAAAAGGTGCTAGGAGACTAACCTTATTCTCAATTGGGAGAAGTGTCATTTTATTGTGCAGGAAGGTATTGTGCCAGGACACAAGATCTCCCACAAAGGAATTGAAGTGGACAAAGAAAAAGTGGAGGTGATAGTTAATTTCCCACCCCCTGTGAATGAAAAGGGGATAAAAAGCTTTTTAGGTCATGCAGACTTCTATCGCAGGTTCATTAGAGATTTCTCAAAGGTGGCCAAAACTTTAACTGATTTTCCTGTAAAGGAAAAGCCATTTAATTTTGATGATAAATGTATGTTTTCTTTTGAGAATCTGAAGAGTAAGTTAAGTATTGCATCTATTGTGATAGCCCCTGATTGGTCTTTACCTTTTGAAATTATGTGTGATGCAAGTGACATTGCAATGGGGGTTATCTTAGGGCAAAGATAGGACAAGTTATTACATGTTACCTATTATGCTAGTCATGCCCTTAACCCTACCCAAATGAATTATGCAACTACCAAAAAGGAGTTGTTGGTCGTGGTGTATGCTTTTGATAAGTTTAGATCATGTCTGCTTGGTTCTAAAATTATAGTTTATACTGATCATGTTGCTTTAAAGAATTTGTTTGCTAAGCAGTAATCAAAGCCTAGGCTTTTGAGATGGATACTCATTCTTCATGAATTTAATCTAGAAATCATGGATAAAAAGGGGTGTGAAAATACAGTTACCAGTCATTTATCCCGCATGTCCCCAATAAAAGAGATCAGAGAGGAACGACCAATACATGACACTTTTACTAATGAAAGGATCATGGTGTAAACACCCCAAAATTTGCAATCACCCATTCACACCATGGATTGTGATCTTTTCATATGCATAGTTCAATCATAGCATCTCATGCCACATTTTTTATTCACTGCATTGATTCAAAGTCATCTGCATCTAGGGTTTGTGATCTGAGCAATCCAAAAGTCATTTGAGCCACTCCAAAGGTCATAATTCACTTCAAAGGGGTCCATGTATGTTCAAGCATCATATTGTATCCTCACAAAGTCAAGAAAGTCAAAGAATCACAAGAACTGAGAAAGGCATGGAAGCAGAGCCAGGTTTAGCTGCACAGATGACCTAGAATTAGGGTTTTGGTTTCAAAGGCCATAACTCCAAATTTTTTGGTCATTCTTGTTTCTATTGGTCTCTATATGTTATAAGGATCATTCATATCAATTTTCATGAAGAAATTCCATGGGGAAGGCATCTAATCAAGAGTTGACTTCTTGAGCAAGTCAGTGTAAAATCAGGGCATCTGAGGCCCCCAATGACCCAACCAAAGGATGTCCATCATCATTTTGAATGTGTATGATCTTTATTTGGTCATAGAAGATGTTAGAAGTTCACAAAATTGAATAATTTCAAGCCATTTGCAAAGTTGCCTTTTTGGGAAAATGACTTGTAATGGAAACTTGCCATTTTGGGAAACTTTTTCAACCCTTTCTTTTTGTTTAAAAAATGCTTCAAATGGGAAAACTTTGGTCATGAAAGTTGTAGAATGGATCATTCTCTTTTCAAAAAGTACAGGAAATCATTCTAATTCATTTTGGATCAAAAGTTATGGCTTGTCAAAGTTGGGAAAAATCACATAATTTCAAGTTTTGTACCAAAGAGGCATTTTGCAAAATGGTATGATCAAGCATTCTAAAGACTTCAAATGTGCACAAACTCCCCACAACATGTTCATGTGACTTCTAAAAATCAGAATTGGCCCAAGAAGTATGCATTTTGATGCCTTGAACTTCATGAATTTCCAAAAGGGGCAAAAAGTCACAAAGTTGCAAAACCTATCACAAACCCTAATCCACTTGCTGCATTGCCTCTAATCCTTTTCCATGGCTCTCCCTGATTCAAGCTGCAGCCAAGCCATGCTTTGTACCTTCACTGCCATAGCCCATACCTCTCTTACACCTAGACTTGACTTTTTGCAAAAACCCCCATACCAATCCCACAGTGCCACACCAACTATTCTGACCAATCAAGACTTTACAAACACACTTCAAGCAAGCCATTTCATATCATCTTGGAGCCTGAACACACACACAAGCCAGCATACACAAAAATCCCTCCCTTTGCATTTTCTATCGAATCTCTCAACTCAGCTACTCAAACTTAAAAATTCTTTCACTAATCAACTCACCATGATCCACTGATCATTTCCCACCCCTCACTTGTCCCTGAAACCACCACAATCAAAAACACGATTTCAACACTCCCTTGACCTGAGCTTCTGCCAACTTTTTCTGGAGGCCATATAAACTCTAGCTAAGTGTCAAAAGCTTCTAAGGAGAATCATTGGAGCTTGTTTGAACCAAAGAAACAGCCAGAAAGTCCCTGTTTCGAAAGCTCAAGCTCAGGTAGCCATGGCATTTATTTTTCCAGAACTTCCATTTTTAGTTTCTAAATGCTTCCTTATGCTTCACTGATTATCATGATGTGATTTGTTTTGAAAATGAGTGAAAAATGACCATGTATGCTTGTTCTGAAACTTTGCCCGTGAAATGCTTTTTGGTTTGATTCTTGATTTTGAGTGAAAATAAATGATTTTGATTGCTGGATTCTTGTTTAGAGTTGTCTAATGATTGATTCTAGAGAGTTTAGTGGAGTTTTATGGCGTATTGAGGGAGATTGAGTGAGAGGCTTGCCGGAGAAGATGACCGGAACACTGTTCTGGTCATCTGAAAGTCATTAGGGCTTCTGATTAGGGCTTAATCATAATTAGGCAAGTTTGAATGTGAGTCGTTCGTTTGCGCGCCAGGTCAATTCCCGCGTCCCCAAGTTTGAACCTCAGCCTTTGATCTGTTTGACTTTCTCATTTTTCTTTTAAATTTCATTTAAATTCATTTGTTTCATATTTAATTTATACGAATTATTAAAAATAGTAAAAATCATTTAAAAATTCTGAAATTTTTTGTCAAAGATTTAATTAATTTTCAGAACCCAAAAATATTTTTATTTTTATTTTTTGCATTAAAAATTATTTTTAAATCATTTAAATGTTTATTTTTAATTAGTTAATGGAAATTAATTAGTTAAAAATACATTTAGGTATTTAAAAATCACAAAAAAATTCAAATTGCATTTAGAAACATTTAGAAACATTGTCCAACTCTCAAACCAAATTTCTTTTTTGTTCTTGATGCCTTTTGATCATTTTCATTGGATTTAATTTCATTTTAAGGCAATATTTTGGTCCAATCTTTGAAAAATCCTTTATGCCTAACCATTGAGAGTTGAATGATGATTCTTCTTGCATTGCACTCTTCATAGCATGTAGTTTATAGGATAAAATTGATTTGATTTGATCTTACATTTTCAATTTGTTTAGCATTTTTCTTGGTGAGGTATCCCAAAACCCTAACAATCTTAGGAAATTCATAACTTTCATTAGGTTAGGAGTTGGATCCTCTCCTTTGGGCAGTGAACTTGTATAGGTTTAGGGTGTCTTTGATTGCATTTTCAAATTTTTATCATGTCATTTGCTTCTGGTTTTGGATTTTTGCTTTGCATGATGCATGTAACCCTAATTTGTGCCTTCCTTTGCATCCATCTTTCATTTGTTTGCATCCATTGACTTGCCATGACATTTTGTGCATCCACATGATTCATAATACATCTTAGGGCATATTAGAATCATGTTTGATCATTGCATCTTTCATTTGCCATGTTGTATGTCCATTACATTTCATAATTTTTCATGTACATTCATGGTTCAATGCATGCCTCATTTGCATCCTTATGCTTGTTTGATCATTCTCATGCCTTGCCTCATGTTTGTATCATCTCTTAGCATCATTAACATCATGTAAATGCTTCTGACTTTGGTTTGTATCATGTCATCTCATCTCATTTGCATTGCATCTCATTTCTTTTGCTAACCTTTTCAGGTGGTAAGTAATTTGAGAAGTGAATTTGCCTTCACTTCTCACAATCTCTTCTCATCTCTCTTGCATCATTGCTGCATTTTATCTTATGTATTGGATTGAGCTTGCTCATTCATGTTCATCTCTTACTTTCTTTCTTCAAGCAACTTGTCTTCTTAAGTGAAGCAAGTTGTTTTGCTTCTCTTTGCTTCTTGCTCCTTTCATCTGCTTCCTTCCTGGTGGTTTCTCTGAAGATCTTCTTGCAAACCTCATTAACCCTAGGAATAACCAAGCATGATAATAATCAGGATTTGATTAGTCCCCCATTTAGCTTTTACCTTTGTGTCATCTTTGAGTTTTCTCTTCTCACCTCATAATCCAGGACTAAACCCTAAAGGCTTTAAGGCTTTGTGGTTAAGCTTATGCCTGCATCCTTCTATTAGGATGGAGTGTATAAATTTAATCCTAAGTGTTAAACCCTTAATGTGTTTAAATCCTTTAATCAATCCACTTAATAATCATCAAGACATCAAGCTTGAAACTTGGGTCTTGCATTAGGGTTCTAATTCTTCCTTAATTGGTTAAGAAGGACTAACCCTAGTGTTAATGGACAAGTCCCCCTCAAGTTGTCTTACAAATCATAAAATCCATTTCTTCATCTTATCATTAACTAAAATCCACTTTAATAAAGGTTTTGTTTTGTCATGAGGTTAATCCCTAATCATGGATTAAGTTGAGGTATCTTCTTCAGCTTAAATGCTCTCATCTATTATCCTTCTATTAGGATGGTGTAATGAGTCCATTAGATCCTTGATTATGGCTTAATCTCATTACTTAACACTAAACAAAAATAACAAAAACATCTAAATAAATGCAAGTAGGTTAATGATCTTAATCCTACATCATGGTGATTAAGTGTGAGGTGTTTACTTCACACTTAAGGTATTCTCATTACCCCTAATCAGAGGGAAGATGTGATGAGTTTACTAATCCATTGGTTTAGGCTTAAGCTCATTAACTTATGATAAATTTCCAAAAGCAATAAAAGATTGAAGATCCAAAAACAAAAAATAATCGTCTCCTCCGGGATTCTTTTCTCCTCTCATTCACTCATAAACGAGAACTTGCTTCTTCCGTCTAATGCAAGATAGTTAGCACCTGAGCCAGACAGGTCATACACTTGAGCATAGACAAGTAAGTAGTTCATCTGTCAATTTATCTTTCAGTCTCTTTGAGTCGAACTACGGTGTTCTAACTTCCTCATTGCACGAGAGGATACGTAGGCATAACTTAACAGTTATCGAACAAAAGTCTCTGTATATTCCCCCTCCTTCCTGTATCACTCTTCAAGCCTCATAGTCCTGAGCACTTCACTTCTGTTCTTACACTGACACTTCACTTATATACATTACACTTCTTTTACACTGACACTTGCATTCTTTCCAGCTTTGATACACAGATAGCACTGACACTACCCTTTAAAACACAAATCTTTTGAGCGTGGATCCCGTCGAGTACGGCGGACAATCTGGGTGCTAATACCTTCCCAGGTTGTAACCAACCCCCTTTCTCAGTCTCTCTGGTTCGCAACCGTCTTATCCATCTTTTCTCAGGTTTATGCAGCATTACCTTTCCTTCGGGATAAAAAATGCCTAGCTGGCGACTCTATTCATTCCTCCTCTTTCGCCGACCGTTCGCGTTTGTACCCCATTTGACCTGGCCTCATTAGGTGGGAGCGACAGCTTGGCGACTCTGCTGGGGAACCTTATACTGTAACCAGGGCTTCTGGTTCTTTTTGTGGGTTCCTCCTAGTGCTTGTTTGATTTGTGTTTACGGGGGTGTTATGTGCTATATGTGTTTATGTGTTTATTGTATTTATTGATTTATGTACAGTTTTGTTTATTGTTTTGTTTATAGTTTTATACATCATACTGTCATATTATCATTGCTGGATCTGGTTTGTTATCTTGATGGGTGGGGTTCTATTGAGAGTTTGAGGTCCTATACTTGGGACCTGAGTGACACCTAGGATAGAGTGGTTCATGTTCTTTCCCATTCCATTTCGGTCTGGTGCGGGAATATGAAACACGATTTAGATGTGGGTTTCTTCTTGAGAACTCTGTGCTACAGATCTCCTGTAGTGCTAGGGCTATCTGGGAAGCCTGCTAAGTCTGGATGACCTTTACTATGACCTTCAGAAACTGAGGTGAATTAGAGGAGGATCTTTTATGGTTATTGTAAACACTGTACCTCCGGGTTAGAAGTGTTTACACTTCTCATAATTGATCCAAGTCTGAGGATCCTTGTTTTAGAACATCACCTGTGAGGGGGCTGGGCTGTTTACAGGTTTGCAGGTACCATTGGCCACATCATACCCTGTTACTTTGCTTTGATTAAGAGTACCTCACTTTGGACAGTTCTTGTGATTTAACCCTGAACATGTGACTCTTTATTTGAGTCCCCCACCTTGGTTACTAGATTTCTGAACCTCCATCTGGACTTCTTGAACATACATGGGCTTTATATCAAAGACAGATAAATCAGATCCAGCTTGATCACAAACCCTTGCATATCATTTGCATACTCATCATTTGCATCATTTAACATTTATTTATTTGTTTTTCAGGGTATCCACATTATATCTGGCTTGGTTTTGACCCCTTCATCTGCATAGACCTCTGTTCATCAGTTATCTGCTTCAGCAATCTTCATCAGTTGCCTGCTTCAGTTGCCTTCATCACCAGCATCAGCCTATCAGTGGCTCATCTCCAGTACCAGTCTTGATCTTCATCAGCACTTGTCTTCAGATCTTCATCAACAGTCATGGCTCCTCCCAGGAAAAGCAACATTTCATATCATTTCTTTGAGCCTGTGTTGACTGGTATCAGGCAGGTCCAGGCACTTATCACTCCAGACCACATCCCATTATTCAGAGAACATTATGGAGACATCCTTGATATGGTTATGGACCTGGATCCTTCTCAGAGGAGTATGATCCACACCTGCTTACAGTTCTATGACCCTCCTTTGAGATGCTTCACTTTCCAAAACTTTCAGCTAGGACCTCTGCTGGAGGAGTTTTCATCATTGATTGGAGTACCTGTCAGGGGTGGTGTCCCCTTCAACCCAGAGACGACTTCTCCCAGCAATGGAGAAGTAGCAAAAGCACTGTACCTGGAGCCTGACTTGATTGAGCAAAGCATGACATCAAAGGCTGGGATCCCTGGTTTACACTTGGATTTCTTGATTTCTCAGGCCATCCTGAAGGCATCCTTGGGAGAATGGAGGGCAGTTTTTGCATTGTTGGCCCTCAACATATATGGGGTTATACTGTTTGCAGATGAGCCCAAGTTTATTAGCAAGAATGCCGTTCACCTTTTCCTTCTGAGGAACCCAGTACCCACCCTGCTGGGAGATTTCTATTACTCCATCCATCAGAGGAATGAGAAGCAAAGAGGAAAGTTAGTGAGATGTTGTGCTCCTCTATTTCACACTTGGCTGCTTAGACACCAACCTAAGACCGATGCCTTCCTGAATCCTCACCAACAGAAGAATTGGGCTAAAAGACTTATTGCTTTGACTTCAGATGACATCAGATGGTGTACCCAGAGCACTAAAGGCAGGGATATAATCACTAGCTGCGGGCAGTACCCCAATGTACCTCTAGTAGGAGTGAAGGGTTGCATCAACTACAATCCTTTGTTGTTTAAGAGACAACTGGGCTATGCTTTGGTCCACCCTCCTAGAATGCAAGATTTAGCTGAAACCCTGTATTGTGAGATAAAGCCTAATCTAGCTGTTGTCAGACAAGCATCCTGGGCTTGGGACAACATCCAGACCAAAGGGATGGCCATTCTTGGGAGATGCAATAATGTGGCTTCAGCTCAGTACTATGAATGGTCTCATACTAGAGTTCAGATTTCTGGGATGCCCTTCACCATTGAGGATATACCTGGACCATCCACAGTACAGCCAGCAGCCACTGTCAGCCTGGAAGAATTTGAGAAGCTGAAGGAGAGGAATGAGAATCTGTCTTAAGCTCTGAAGAAGACCCTCTGGGAGAGGAATGATGGTCGTCTGGACATCGAGAGGTTAGAGAAGCTTAGGGTGGAGCATCTGGCCAAGATTGAGAAAACAGAGGACTACATCAAGAAATCAAGAGCTGGAGAGCAAATATTGAAGAATGCCTGTAAAGAGGCCCAGTTTCAAAAGGCTAGGACTGATCTCTATCTACAAGAAAGTCAGGTTAGGTGGGTCAGGATCACTGAAGCCCGGACACAAGAAGATAAGAGAACTCAAGCTAGGATTGAGCAGTTAGAGGCCAATGAAAAAAACAGCATGAAGCTTTGCTGGCAGCCCAGAAGGAGATTTCAGAGTTGAAGCTTAGGGCTGGTGTGAAAAGGTCAAAGGACCAAGACAGGCACAAGAAGCTGACCACTGCTATTGCCACCAGAAACCTTCTTATCAGAAACATCACAGAGCATCCGGCTGGTCCTGTCACTGAAGCACTTTTGAAGGAGGTTAAGGAGGATGAGTTTGGATTAGATGTCTGACTTCTTTGCTT
This sequence comes from Lathyrus aphaca, assembly GCA_963966055.1. NCBI lineage: Eukaryota > Viridiplantae > Streptophyta > Magnoliopsida > Fabales > Fabaceae > Lathyrus > Lathyrus aphaca. Next base: position 423,159,373 of record OZ014520.1, read on the forward strand.
GTTGTTATTTCCATTTGATGTACTTTCCTTTTTATGTTGTATTTTGACCCTTCAGGGGCATATGTTGTAAAAACAAACTATGTATGATCCACCATTTGTAATGTATGTGTTAGTTTGTTTCATTGAGCTTCTTTTCTCAAGCAACATCAAAGCATCTTCCTCAGGGTCTGGAAAGGTCAAAACCAAGTGCCAAGCCGGATACCTTGGAAAGCAAATAAGCATACTGCATTGCATACTGACTTTTGTTTTGTTTTGTAGGTTTTGTCATTACTTTATTTTGTTTCTAACTCTGTTGTGGTTCAGGAATTATTGCTCGCCGTCGGGTGTTCCCTCTCAACCGTCCGCACCGGTATCCTACTCGCAACAATCTTCCTGGTATCCAAATGGATCAAGTACAGCAGGACCTGACAGAGGTCAGGACTCAGATGGCTAACGAAAGAGTGGAGATGAGGAACCAAATGGCCCAATTCATGACTGTAATGACTAACTTGGCCCAAAGTCAAGAGAGGTTAAGGGCATTGGTAGAAAGACAAAACCCCGAGGAACCTCATCCTGGGACTGGAGGAACCAGCAACAATGAGGGAGGTCAGCCTCATGCTAACCCACCAGTATTTGGACCTCATCTAGATCCAGAGGCCAACATCCCAAGGAATGTACAGGGCAATACTGCTGCAGGCAGGATCTTGCAAGAAGATCCTCAAGAGGAGCAGTTTACTGTAATGGGAGCTGGAGATGAAGTTTATGATAGGAGGTTTGATGAAATTGCTGAGAAATTGAGATCTTTGGAGTCCCAAAACTCCTTGGGTTTTGATGTGATGGATATGGGGTTAGTGGATGGGGTAAGGATTCCCCACAAGTTTAAACCCCCGTGCTTCGAGAAGTACAATGGGACTTCCTGTCCACGAACTCACTTACAGTCTTTTCTAGGGAGACTTAAAGCATACACCATGGATGAAAAATTGTGGATGTTTTACTTTGAAGATAGTTTGACTGGGGCTTCAAGGGAATGGTACTCTCACTTGACCAGAGCTACTATCAGGTGCTGGAAGGACCTAGCTGAAGCTTTCATCAGGCAGTACCAATATAATCTGGACATGGCTCATAATAGGACCCTTCTGATGGGAATGTCTCAATCCTCCAGGGAAAGCTTTAGGGAATATGCCCAGAGGTGGAGACAGCTTGCTGCTGCTGTCCAGCCACCCATGTCGGAAAGAGAAATGGCCGACATGTTCATGAATACCCTGCAAGGAACATATATTGATAGGCTAGCTGCCTTTTCTTCCACCAGTTTTGCTGACGTAGTTATAGTTGGAGAAAGAATTTGAAGCCTATTAAAGATGGGCAAGATTTCTGATAACGGTGCAAGTTCGTCCAGTAACTCCAGAAAGCCTTTTGTGGGACCTAGAAGAGCCGGTGAGACAAATGCCATTCATGCCAGCAGGGGCAGACCTCAGTATGTTCATAGATCAGTGGCAGCTGTCACTATTCCAGCTCCGATTCCTCAGCAACCAGCTTATCAACAACCACAACAACCGCATTATCAACAACAAGTTCAGTATCCGCCACAGAGAAGCTACAACAACAACAACAACAATCAACAACAAAGACCTTTTCAGCAAAGACCGTCACAGGCAAATAGGGTGATTGACCCTATCCCTATGCCTTATGCTGCCTTATTGCCACAACTCCTGAAACTCAAATTGGTTGAATTAAGAACATTGGCACCACCAGATCCCTCCAATCTTCCAAGAAATTATGATGTCAACGCCAGATGTGCTTTCCACTCCAATGCACCTGGCCACAATACGGAAAAATGCAGGGCTTTGCAAATGAAAGTACAAGATCTGGTGGATTCTAAAGCCCTCAACTTTGCACCCCCTCCAAGTGTCACCAAGAATCCCATGCCCAATCATGGAGGGCCAAGAATTAATGCCATTGAGGAAGACAAGCCATCTTTCTTAATCACCAGTGTTGGACAGATTCGAACACCTCTGGTCGAAATTAAAGCTCAGCTTCTAGAGTGCCAGATGTTCCCCGGGTGTGAGCTCGGTTGTGGGTATTGCAACATTTCGGTCAACGGGTGTGATAATTTGAGAAGCGGCATAGATGGTCTTATCAAAAGTGGTATACTTCAGATCTCAACAACGACGCCTACAAATCCAGCAATTCCTCTGACAACAATTCCTGATTCTTCTACAACAGCAGCAACAATTATTCCAACCGATTCATCAATATCATCAACAATGGCTTCATCCATCGCTTCAACAAATCAAATGTCAACAACCATTTCTTCTACAACATCAGCATCCATTTATCCAGCAGAATCCTCTACAACACCAGCAGAAATTAATGAAGACATCTCAGCAGTCACCATCTACTATGATCCATCAGATGTTCATCCAAATAACAACTTCCAACAACAAACATGGCACCTCCTGCCAGATCACCAGTCACCATTTACTACGATCCGCACACTATTTCAGTACCCTCCTCTGCAGCAGTCAGTCCAGTTACCATTACGGTGCCCGGACCAATTCCATATGAAAGCAGTAATGCCATACCCTGGCATTATGGCTCTGATCTTTACTGCAACGGGGAGAAAATCACTTTGGATTCTTCAACCTCTTATCCACAGATTGATAATGTTGGGGGAGGCAGAGGCTTCACCAGAAGCGGACGCCTTTTTGCCTCACAAGTACAAAGACCTAGTGCCGAAGCAGAAGCTGCTGCCAAAGCAAAAGGAAAGAGTGTAGTATTTGAAGAGCCGATTATCAAAGAAACTCAGAAGACATCTTTTGAGCAAGATGTAGACGAGTTTATGAGAATCATAAAGAGAAGTGATTACAAGGTGGTGGATCAGCTTCACCAAACTCCCTCAAAAATCTCCATATTATCCCTGTTGATGTGTTCTGAAGCTCACAGGAATGCATTATTGAAAGTCCTGCACGCAGCATACGTGCCAGAGGAGATCACTGTTAATCAACTAGAAACTGTGGTAGCAAACGTCAACACCAGTCATGGACTGGATTTTACCAATGCTGACTTAACAACTGAGGGGCGTAACCACAACAAGGCTTTACACATCACTCTAGAATGCAAGGGTGCTGTTCTATCTCATGTACTGGTGGATACTGGGTCATCGCTCAATGTCCTACCAAAGAAAGCCTTAGTGAAGCTGGAGTATGATGGCTTAGCATTGCGTCCGAGTAATTTGGTGGTAAGAGCATTTGATGGCTCTAAAAGATCAGTGCTTGGGGAGATTGATCTGCCTGTAATGATTGGCCCGCAGACTTTTAAAATTACCTTCTATGTGATGGACATTCAGCCGGCCTACAGCTGTTTGTTGGGTAGACCCTGGATCCATGCCGCTGGTGCTGTTACGTCTACCCTTCACCAGAAGCTGAAATTCGAGTGGGAAGGCCAGATCATCACCATCTGTGGTGAAGAAGACATCTTTGTTAGCCATCTGGCTACGTATAAGTATATTGAGATGGATGGAGAGATCCATGAAACCATGAGCCAGGGGTTTGAGGCCCTGAACATTAATGAAACATCTGCTGTATTGGGAACCTCCATGACATCTTATCAGCAAGCCAGGAAGGTTGTTGAAGAGGGTACTGCCCAAGGCTGGGGCAAGCTGCTGCCCATAGAGAAGAAGGAGGACAGATTTGGGTTGGGTTACAAACCAACTCAACAAGATCAATCAGAGGCTGCCAAGAAGCCCAATTTTGTCAGTGGGGGAATGCTCACCCCGGATGCAGTAAACAACTTGGAAGACGAGGAGAAAAGCGACCGCAACCTGGAGAGTTGGATACGTCCAAGGATCCCGGGGAGCCAAGTCCTTAATTGGTCTTCCCAGGAAATTATAAGGGTTACTCCTGCAGAGTAATTATTATTTCCTGTATTTATTAAGCATGCATCAAGTCTTGCATCTTGCCCAAGATGACAAGACTCATTTTGTAATCGGGCCATCTTGTAATTTTGTGCAAACAGATCAATCAATGAATATCGGACATCTTTTGCAAATGAGTCTTTTTCTTTTCCGCTCACTGTTTTTCATTTTTCTTTTTGTACAAAAATAAAATGGCATTGTTTTCCAAAATGATGACTTCATTTCACTTTTTCTAAATAAGATTAAAATCGATCACTAAAATGAACAATCTAAACCCTTGCAGAGAGTGCCTTTCAGACTGCACCGACAACAACACAGCTATGACTTCGTATGACTTTGACAATCCAATCAATCAAGCTGATGAAGGGGTTGAAGAAGATTATGAGCTACCTGAAGAGCTAGCCAGGTTGTTAAGGCAAGAGGAGAAGGTTATCACTCCTCATCAGGAGGAGGTTGAAACGGTTAATCTTGGTATGGAGGAAGACATAAAAGAAGTTAAGATCGGGGCCTGCCTACAGGATTCAGTAAAAGAGCAACTGATTGACATGCTTCGGGAGTATGTGGATGTTTTTGCTTGGTCTTATCAGGATATGCCCGGGTTGGACACCGATATTGTCATGCACAAGCTGCCTTTAAAAGAAGATTGCCCACCAGTAAAACAGAAGCTGCGCCGTACTCGCCCAGATATGGAAATGAAGATAAAAGAGGAGGTACAAAAACAGTGGGACGCCGGTTTCCTTGCTGTAACTAGCTATCCGCCGTGGGTTGCTAATATTGTACCTGTGCCTAAGAAGGATGGAAAGGTGAGAATGTGTGTAGATTACCGGGATCTGAACAGAGCCAGCCCGAAAGATGATTTCCCTTTACCTCACATTGATGTATTGGTTGATAATACGGCTCAGTTCTCGGTGTTCTCCTTCATGGATGGATTTTCGGGATACAATCAGATCAAGATGTCACCTGAAGACATGGAGAAGACAACTTTCATCACACCCTGGGGCACGTTCTGTTACAAGGTGATGCCATTCGGACTGAAAAATGCTGGTGCAACTTATCAACGGGCTATGGTAACATTATTCCATGACATGATCCATAAAGAAATTGAATGTTATGTGGATGACATGATTGCCAAGTCCCTCACAGAAGAAGACCACCTGGTAAATCTGTTGAAGTTATTCAAGCGTCTGAGGAAGTACCAACTGAAGTTAAACCCTAACAAATGCACATTCGGGGTGCGATCCGGTAAGCTGCTGGGATTTATTGTAAGTGAAAAAGGGATTGAAGTTGACCCTGACAAAGTCAAAGCCATCCAAGAAATGCCTGCACCGAAGACTGAAAAAGAAGTTCGGGGGTTCCTAGGTAGATTGAACTACATCTCAAGATTCATATCTCACCTTACTGCAACATGTGAACCCTTGTTCAAGCTATTAAGAAAAGAACAAACGGTCAGGTGGAACGAAGACTGCCAGAGGGCTTTTGACAAAATCAAGGAATACTTACAAGAGCGTCCGATCCTTATGCCTCCAGTTGAGGGAAGACCTCTAATCATGTACTTGACAGTATTAGAAGAGTCAATGGGGTGTGTGCTGGGCCAGCATGACGAGTCTGGTCGAAAAGAGTATGCAATATACTACCTAAGCAAAAAGTTTACCGACTGTGAACAACGTTATTCACTGCTCGAGAAAACTTGTTGTGCTTTAGCGTGGGCTGCTCGCCGACTAAGACAGTATATGTTGACCCACACTACTTTATTGATCTCAAAGATGGATCCAGTTAAGTACATTTTTGAGAAGCCAGCACTTACCGGACGGGTTGCAAGATGGAAAATGATCCTCACAGAATATGACATTCAGTACACATCTCAGAAAGCCATCAAGGGCAGTGTATTGTCTGATTATCTTGCTGAGCAACCCATTGGTGATTACCAGCCTATGAGATTTGACTTCCCTGATGAAGACATCATGTTCATAAAAGCAAAAGATCATGAAGAGCCTGTTCACACCGAAGGGCCTGACCCGGAAGAAGAATGGACTATGATGTTTGATGGGGCTGTTAACATGAATGGTCGTGGTGTTGGTGCAGTGCTCATTACACCTAAAGGAGTTCACATGCCTTTCTCGGCAAAACTCACCTTCAACTGCACTAACAACGAAGCCGAATACGAAGCTTGTATTATGGGTCTTGAGGAAGCCATTGACCTCATGATCAAGACTTTGACTGTGTTCGGAGATTCAGCTTTGGTAATCAATCAAACCAACGGCAAATTATACACCCACCAAGATCATCTGATACCTTATAGGGACTATACAAGAAGGTTATTGACTTTCTTTACAACGGTCAAACTTGAGTATATCCCTCGAGATGAAAATCAGTTTGCAGATGCTCTGGCTACCATTTCATCCATGATCAAAGTTCAAGCTGCCAACTTTGTGCCTCGGATTTCAGTATCCAGACTTGACAGACCAGCATATGTATTCTCAGCAGATGTTGTTAAAGAAGATAAGCCTTGGTTCCATGACATTAAGTGCTTCTTGGAGGATCAAACGTACCCACCTGGGGCATCTTCCAATGATAAGAAGACTTTAAGAAGGCTAGCTGGTAGTTTCTTCCTGAATACTGACGGTTCCCTGTACAAGAGAAATTTTGATATGGTACTCCTCAGATGCGTTGATAGGACAGAAGCAGACTTGTTGATGCACGAGGTGCATGAAGGATCCTTTGGTACCCATGCAGGAGGGCATGCCATGGCTAAAAAGTTGCTAAGATCGGGCTATTACTGGATTACAATGGATGCAGACTGTTGTGCTTACGCCAGAAAGTGTCATAAATGCCAGATTTATGCGGATAAAGTGCATGTGCCCCCGAATCCTTTGAATGTGATGTCTTCAACCTGGCCCTTTTCCATGTGGGGCATTGATATGATTGGCAAGATTGAACTGACTGCTTCAAATGGCCACAGATTCATCCTGGTAGCTATTGACTATTTTACCAAGTGGGTTGAAGCAGCTTCCTATGCAAATGTCACCAGACAAGTGGTAGCCCGATTTCTGAAGAGGGACATCATCTGTCGGTATGGAGTACCCGAGCGAATCATTACTGATAATGGTTCCAATTTGAATAACAAAATGATGGCAGAGCTGTGCCGGGACTTCAAGATCCAACACCACAATTCTTCTCCTTACAGGCCAAAGATGAATGGCGCTGTAGAGGCAACTAATAAGAATATCAAGAAGATTGTGCAGAAGATGGTAGTTACGTACAAAGACTGGCATGAAATGCTACCATTTGCCTTGCATGGGTACCGTACGTCAATCAGAACGTCCACTGGGGCAACACCGTATCAGCTTGTGTATGGTATGGAAGCGGTCCTACCTGTCGAAGTTGAATTACCCTCCCTGCGGGTACTGATGGATGTTAAGTTGAATGAAGCAGAATGGGTCCGGTCCCGATACGAACAACTGAGTCTGATTGAAGAGAAGAGATTGGCTGCAATCTGTCATGGGCAGTTGTATCAGAAAAGAATGAAGAAAGCCTTCGATCAGAAAGTCAGGCTCTGAGAGTACCAAGTAGGAGATCTTGTGCTGAAAAGACTCCTCCCTCCTCATACAGACCACAGGGGCAAGTGGACTCCGAACTATGAATGACCATTCGTAGTAAAGGAAGTTTTCTCCGGTGGAGCACTCATGCTCAGTACTATGGATGGCGAAGACTTCCCGTCCCCTGTGAATTCAGATGCAGTTAAAAAATACTTCGCATAAAAATGACCCGCTGGACATAAAAACAGAATGTAAGTCCAGGCAAAAATAGGGCATCCCGGCGAGTCAAAAACAGAATAAAAGACTCGGGCAAAAATAAGGGAAAATAAATAAAAAAAATGTACACCCGCTGAGTTGAAAAGCCGCATTGGACAACTCAGGCAAAAATGGGTATCCCGGTGGATTGAAAACCCAAAAGGGCGATCCACGCAAAATAAGGGAATAAGCGAACAATTGCATTCTGAATTCATCTGTATCACTTACAATGTGGTAAGCTTCGAAAGGTTCAAGTTTCGGTCAGAATCAGCCTTCTTCAGAAAGCAAGATGAGAAGAACGTCAAACGTCATACGAGTCGTAGCAGGAGGGAAGCTCCTTGAAGCGTCATCAACATTGCCAGCATCTTTTGTTTCTCAACTTGTAACAATCTCCTCATTTCAGGGGATCCGTTTCTTTGACTGTATCTTGCCGATTCAGGGCACACAAATTAATAAAATCAGATTTTCAGTCATGTTTCGTCTTATACATTTTATTTTCGTTTGCAAAAATGTCCGATGTCTTTAAGATATTGATTGCATAAATACAGATGCTTCTCTTCTAAAAAAATACGTGCTTGCAGGAAATATACTTACTCCCGGGAGTGTCTAAACTCCCATGATGGAACCCGGAAAGGGATACCTCGGGATTACTTGTGTGTTTCTCTGTCTTTTCAGGATTGCAGGTATTCAAAGCACAACATGGGGCATGAAAGTTTCACCCCAGCAAGCTGGCAAATCATTATCTACTCAGTTTATCTCCCAATTAGCACCGGAGGTGTTTTCTCCCCCAGCTGAGTTGTCAAGTATCATCCTCAGCAGGATCCCCATAGAAATCTTTAGGAAGACCTTCCAGGGATCTTTCTTCTTCCCCAGCCGAGTACTAGACCGGGAACCATTTCCCCCACAGAGTTTCAGCCTCTATCCAGAAGAGCAACGCCTGAAGATCTCACAACAGAGTGAAGAAGGCTTCTACAAACCCCAGATGGGTCCCCCATTACCAAGATAGGTCTATCAGTGATCTATCTCCCCAAGCAGAGTCATACATGACAGATCTATCAATGATCTCATCCCCAGCTGGGATACCCACTTCAAGCAGATCAGCCAGAGATCTTCACAACAACGGGATCCGAATCCCGGATCAGTATCTTTGCATAATCATAGCATTCACATCATATCTCCCCCATAGAGCGTAGCATTCCGTCTAATACGGAGCATTACGGCAAAAATCAAACATATTGCATAATCATAAGCCATGTGTCGAATTGAACACTTGTAAATACTGGCAATCCATCAACGATATACAGAAAACTCCCCAGATTCCCCGGCAAAGAGCCAAGGCACTTTCCCTAAAGATACAGATACTCCTTGACACCCGTCCGTGTCATATCCCCAGTAGAAAGCCAAAGCGTCCTCTTTGCACTCACATATACATATATATATATATACAACTCCTTTGACACTCGTCCGTGTCACCCCCAGCATAATTACCCAAACACTTGGTAAACCATATACTTGTTTATATTACACTTTTCTCTTTTTGACACTCATCCGTGTCATTCTCCCCAGCAAGTTAAACACTCATCTGTACACCACTCATACTTATTACTCCTGTTTCACTCATACAGATACTCGTTCGTATCTTGTATACACCACTTATACCCCCTCAGATTCGACACTCGTCCGTGTTCTTTGTTAACCAGTTGGTACTCGTCCGTATCATCATCTCTGAACATGCGTCAGCATTTGTTTCTACTGATACTCGTCCCTATCATGGTCTTAAGGATGCTCGTTCGCATCTTTAATCCATACACAATTTCAAACACTTATGTCTTCTTGAATTTAGACACTCGTCTGTGTCTATTATTCCCCAGAAGAGTCCCCGCAGAATCAATACTCGTCCATGTTCTGTGTTAACTAGTTGATACTCTATTGGCATTCTATTGGTCTCTATATGTTATAAGGATCATTCATATCAATTTTCATGAAGAAATTCCATGGGGAAGGCATCTAATCAAGAGTTGACTTCTTGAGCAAGTCAGTGTAAAATCAGGGCATCTGAGGCCCCCAATGACCCAACCAAAGGATGTCCATCATCATTTTGAATGTGTATGATCTTTATTTGGTCATAGAAGATGTTATAAGTTCACAAAATTGAAGAATTTCAAGCCATTTGCAAAGTTGCCTTTTTGGGAAAATGACTTGTAATGGAAACTTGCCATTTTGGGAAACTTTTTCAACCCTTTCTTTTTGTTTCAAAAATGCTTCAAATGGGAAAACTTTGGTCATGAAAGTTGTAGAATGGATCATTCCCTTTTCAAAAAGTACAAGAAATCATTCTAATTCATTTTGGATCAAAAGTTATGGCTTGTCAAAGTTGGGAAAAATCACATAATTTCAAGTTTTGTACCAAAGAGGCATTTTGCAAAATGGTATGATCAAGCATTCTAAAGACTTCAAATGTGCACAAACTCCCCACAACATGTTCATGTGACTTCTAAAAATCAGAATTGGCCCAAGAAGTATGCATTTTGATGCCTTGAACTTCATGAATTTCCAAAAGGGGCAAAAAGTCACAAAGTTGCAAAACCTATCACAAACCCTAATCCACTTGCTGCATTGCCTCTAATCCTTTTCCATGGCTCTCCCTGATTCAAGCTGCAGCCAAGCCATGCTTTGTACCTTCACTTCCATAGCCCATACCTCTCTTACACCTAGACTTGAACTTTTGCAAAAACCCTCATACCAATCCCACAGTGCCACACCAACTATTCTGACCAATCAAGACTTTACAAACACACTTCAAGCAAGCCATTTCATATCATCTTGGAGCCTGAACACACACACAAGCCATCATACACAAAAATCCCTCCCTTTGCATTTACTATCGAATCTCTCAACTCAGCTACTCAAACTTAAAAATTCTTTCACTAATCAACTCACCATGATCCACTGATCATTTCCCACCCCTCACTTGTCCCTGAAACCACCACAATCAAAAACACGATTTCAACACTCCCTTGACCTGAGCTTCTGCCAACTTTCTCTGGAGGCCATATAAACTCTAGCTAAGTGTCAAAAGCTTCTAAGGAGAATCATTGGAGCTTGTTTGAACCAAAGAAGTAGCCAGAAAGTCCCTGTTTCGAAAGCTCAAGCTCAGGTAGCCATGGCATTTATTTTTCCAGAACTTCCATTTTTAGTTTCTAAATGCTTTCTTATGCTTCACTGATTATCATGATGTGATTTGTTTTGAAAATGAGTGAAAAATGACCATGTATGCTTGTTCTGAAACTTTGCCCGTGAAATGCTTTTTGGTTTGATTCTTCATTTTGAGTGAAAATAAATGATTTTGATTGCTGGATTCTTGTTTAGAGTTGTCTAATGATTGATTCTGGAGAGTTTAGTGGAGTTTTATGGCGTATTGAGGGAGATTGAGTGAGAGGCTTGCCGGAGAAGATGACCGGAACACTGTTCCGGTCATCTGAAAGTCATTAGGGCTTCTGATTAGGGCTTAATCATAATTAGGCAAGTTTGAATGTGAGTCGTTCGTTTGCGCGCCAGGTCAATTCCCGCGTCCCCAAGTTTGAACCTCAGCCTTTGATCTGTTTGACTTTCTCATTTTTCTTTTAAATTTCATTTAAATTCATTTGTTTCATATTTAATTTATACGAATTATTAAAAATAGTAAAAATCATTTAAAAATTCTGAAATTTTTTGTCAAAGATTTAATTAATTTTCAGAACCCAAAAATATTTTTATTTTTATTTTTTTCATTAAAAATTATTTTTAAATCATTTAAATGTTTATTTTTAATTAGTTAATGGAAATTAATTAGTTAAAAATACATTTAGGTATTTAAAAATCACAAAAAAATTCAAATTGCATTTAGAAACATATAGAAACATTGTCCAACTCTCAAACCAAATTTCTTTTTTGTTCTTGATGCCTTTTGATCATTTTCATTGGATTTAATTTCATTCTAAGGCAATATTTTGGTCCAATCTTTGAAAAATCCTTTATGCCTAACCATTGAGAGTTGAATGATGATTCTTCTTGCATTGAACTCTTCATAGCATGTAGTTTATAGGATAAAATTGGTTTGATTTGATCTTACATTTTCAATTTGTTTAGCATTTTTCTTGGTGAGGTATCCCAAAACCCTAGCAATCTTAGGAAATTCATAACTTTCATTAGGTTAGGAGTTGGATCCTCTCCTTTGGGCAGTGAACTTGTATAGGTTTAGGGTGTCTTTTATTGCATTTTCAAATTTTTATCATGTCATTTGCTTCTGGTTTTGGATTTTTGCTTTGCATGATGCATGTAACCCTAATTTGTGCCTTCCTTTGCATCCATCTTTCATTTGTTTGCATCCATTGACTTGCCATGACATTTTGTGCATCCACATGATTCATAATACATCTTAGGGCAAATTAGAATCATGTTTGATCATTGCATCTTTCATTTGCCATGTTGTATGTCCATTACATTTCATAACTTTTCATGTACATTCATGGTTTAATGCATGCCTCATTTGCATCCTTATGCTTGTTTGATCATTCTCATGCCTTGCCTCATGTTTGTATCATCTCTTAGCATCATTAACATCATGTAAATGCTTCTGACTTTGGTTTGTATCATGTCATCTCATCTCATTTGCATTGCATCTCATTTCTTTTGCTAACCTTTTCAGGTGGTAAGTAATTTGAGAAGTGAATTTGCCTTCACTTCTCACAATCTCTTCTCATCTCTCTTGCATCATTGCTGCATTTTATCTTGTGTATTGGATTGAGCTTGCTCATTCATGTTCATCTCTTACTTTCTTTCTTCAAGCAACTTGTCTTCTTAAGTGAAGCAAGTTGTTTTGCTTCTCTTTGCTTCTTGCTCCTTTCATCTGCTTCCTTCCTGGTGGTTTCTCTGAAGATCTTCTTGAAAACCTCATTAACCCTAGGAATAACCAAGCATGATAATAATCAGGATTTGATTAGTCCCCCATTTAGCTTTTACCTTTGTGTCATCTTTGAGTCTTCTCTTCTCACCTCATAATCCAGGACTAAACCCTAAAGGCTTTAAGGCTTTGTGGTTAAGCTTATGCCTGCATCCTTCTATTAGGATGGAGTGTATAACTTTAATCCTAAGTGTTAAACCCTTAATGTGTTTAAATCCTTTAATCAATCCACTTAATAATCATCAAGACATCAAGCTTGAAACTTGGGCCTTGCATTAGGGTTCTAATTCTTCCTTAATTGGTTAAGAAGGACTAACCCTAGTGTTAATGGACAAGTCCCCCTCAAGTTGTCTTACAAATCATAAAATCCATTTCTTCATCTTATCATTAACTAAAATCCACTTTAATAAAGGTTTTGTTTTGTCATGAGGTTAATCCCTAATCATGGATTAAGTTGAGGTATCTTCTTCATCTTAAATGCTCTCATCTATTATCCTTCTATTAGGATGGTGTAATGAGTCCATTAGATCCTTGATTATGGCTTAATCTCATTACTTAACACTAAACAAAAATAACAAAAACATCTAAATAAATGCAAGTAGGTTAATGATCTTAATCCTACATCATGGTGATTAAGTGTGAGGTGTTTACTTCACACTTAAGGTATTCTCATTACCCCTAATCAGAGGGAAGATGTGATGAGTTTACTAATCCATTGGTTTAGGATTAAGCTCATTAACTTATGATAAATTTCCAAAAGCAATAAAAGATTGAAGATCCAAAAACAAACAATAATCGTCTCCTCCGGGATTCTTTTCTCCTCTCATTCACTCATAAACGAGAACTTGCTTCTTCCGTCTAATGCAAGACAGTTAGCACCTGAGCCAGACAGGTCATAGACTTGAGCATAGACAAGTAAGCAGTTCATCAGTCAATTTATCTTTCAGTCTCTTTGAGTCGAACTACGGTGTTCTGACTTCCTCATTGCACGAGAGGATACGTAGGCATAACTTAACAGTTATCGAACAAAAGTCTCTGTATATTCCCCCTCCTTCCTGTATCACTCTTCAAGCCTCATAGTCCTGAGCACTTCACTTCTGTTCTTACACTGACACTTCACTTATATACACTACACTTCTTTTACACTGACACTTGCATTCTTTCCAGCTTTGATACACAGATATCACTAACACTACCCCTTTAAAACACAAATCTTTTTGAGCGTGGATCCCGTCGAGTACGGCGGACAATCTGGGTGCTAATACCTTCCCAGGTTGTAACCAACCCCCTTTCTCAATCTCTCTGGTTCGCAACCGTCTTATCCATCTTTTCTCAGGTTTATGCAGCATTACCTTTCCTTCGGGATAAAAAATGCCTAGCTGGCGACTCTATTCATTCCTCCTCTTTCGCCGACCGTTCGCGTCTGTACCCCATTTGACCTGGCCTCATTTGGTGGGAGCGACACATGGCCATAACTTGTGTTCCGTGGTTTGTAGACTATGAAAACTACTTGGTATGTGGGGTTAAACCCGATGATTTTAATTCTAACAAAAAAAGTTTCTTTATGATTGCATATTATATTTGTGGGATGACCCGTTTCTATACAAAAGAGGAATGGATGGATTAATCAGAAGATGTGTTATGGAAGACGAGCAGAGAGATATATTGAGAGCTTGCCACGATTCTGAGTATATAGGACATTTTAGTGGAGATAGGATAACGACAAAAGTCCTTCAGTCAGGTTGGTATTGGCCTACCTTATTCAAGAACACACATCATTTAGTCTAAGAATGTGATAGGTGCCAAAGAACAAGTAATATTTCAAAAAGGAACCAGATGCCTCAAAACTCCATGTTAGAGGTGGAACTGTTTGATGCTTGGGGTATTGATTTTATGGGACCGCTTCCACCATCTTTTGGAAAGAACTATATACTTGTTGTTGTGGATTATGTGTTAAAGTGGGTAAAAGCGATAACATTACCAACTAATGATGCTAGAGTGGTGGTGAATTTTCTTAAGCATAATAGCTTCTCTAGGTTTGGGGTACCAAGGAATTTAATTAGTGATAAAGGTACTCATTTTTTGAATAAGTTAATGGAGAATTTGTTAAAGAAATATAATATGAAGCACAAGATTGCTACTCCGTATCAACCTCAGACAAGTGGGCAGGTGGAAGTATCTAACAGGCAAATAAAATAGATTTTATAAAAGATTGTAAGTGCGTCTTGAAAGGATTGCCTGTGAAGCTGGGTGATGCACTATGGGCATACAAGACAACATTCAAAACACCAATAAGTATGTCTCCTTATCAGCTTGTTTATGGTAAAGTGTGTCATATACCACTCGAACTCGAGCACAAAGCTTTTTGGGCTTTTAAATTCCTTAACTGTGATCTTCTAAAAGTTGGTGAATCCTGAACTCTTCAACTCCATGAGTTGGAAGAGTTTAGGAATCAACCTTATGAGAATGCCAAAATGTATATAAAATACACACTAAAAATGGCATGATCAGAAGATCCAGCGAAAGGAATTCTGAGAGGGACAGTTGGTGTTGTTATTTAATTCCAAGTTGAAGTTATTCCCTGGAAAATTGAAGTCTCGATGGTCTGGGTTGTTCACCATTAATAAAGTGTTCCCTCATAGAGCAATTGAGTTAAGGAATGACAAAACTTGTGATAACTTTAAGGTTAATGGCCAAATACTAAAACCATACTAACAGGGTCAATGAGGTGGCCCATTGGAAGTGGTTCATCTTTCCTGAATATGAGGTAATCCATCGAGCCATGCGACGTTCAATGAAGTGCTTCTTGGGAGGCAACCCGAGGGAGTTTTTAATTATTATTTTCAATATTGTTATTTATCATTTTTAGTTCGTATTTTGCTGGTTTTTTGAGTTTGATACAACATAGGAACCACATGAGACATTTTTTAACTTATAAAAAAATTGGAAAAGACAAAATTTTGAAAAAAAAAATACATCTCTCCTTCAGTACACGTAACAGGGGATACTTACGCATGAATGCCAAGTGAATGTGGGGGTCCTCTGCCCGTTCATGTATGATACACGTACCAGGTCTTGTTACGAGATTTGAATTATGCATAATGCACCTGATGCGCGTATGATACGTGTAAAACACTCTGTTATGAGGTATGTTATGCAAAACACATTTTTACACTATAAACGATTGTGTAAAATATGCGTAATTGGCCCTATTACACGGAAGGTTTGCATAATATACGTGTAATAGTTTCAACTGAGTGTTTAATTACCTTTTCCATACAGGCGAGTCATTTTTCTAATTTTTTCCTTACGCGACTCAGTTATATCACTCTGCATCTATTTTTTCTTGCTTGTTTTATTAGTTTTTACAGATCAATCATCATGTCTAACTCCTTAGAAGAGATCCATATTTTTCGTACTCTGGCCCATCAAGTGCGTTGTTATGCACTGAGCTCCCATTTTGTGGTGGAAGAGAAACAATGGGTTTATCAGGATGAGACATTTCCAGAAGTCATTGAGATTTTGCAGAAGCTACCATATTTCAATGACCAGATAAAGACAATCTCCAAGGATTTAATGTTGGAATTATACGCCAACGCTTATAGAGCACAAGGGGCTGATGATTCAAATCTGAATCCTGAATTTGTTTCTTTTGTCCGCGGAGTGGAAATCAAATATGATTGGAAAACTATTAACCGAGTTCTGAAGTATAGTTTTAAGAATTCTTTATGTCCGTTCTTCGATTGGAAGATGTCTGATAAAAAAGGTGGCCTTACGCAGAAATTAAGGACTTGATTGCGAGACCAGGAAGAGATTGGTTCCCGACTTCGAAGACATTCCCTGCAAATGTTTTGGTAGTAGACTTAGCACCTGTGTACCACCCCAAAAAACTAAATTAATTATTTAATCGGTTATTTAATTGATTTAGTGTGATTATATGAGTTTATGTAATAGTCGTGAATAGATGTGAGGCTGAAATAATTATGATTCATGATGATATGATGACATGTTATGAGTTAATGTTGGATTAAAAATAAATAATGAGGATTGATTATAATTTAAATAATTTAAATATGATTGTTTAGATTTAATAAGGAATTATTCTAATTATTTAGAGGAAATTAGAATATTAGAGATTTTGAGGGTAAGGTGGTAATTTTGGGTGGAATAAGTGAGGATATAGATTGAATAAAATAATGAGGTCTAAGGGGTAAGAGTGACGAAACAAAAATTGGAGTTTGAAGAGAATCATGTTATCAATCGTATTTTTGTGAGGAGTGCTCCGAGGAACGGAGGCAGAAAGGCTAGGGCGCAGAGGTTTCTTGAAGATCTCAAGGAAAGGGAAATCAGGGTTTAAAATCCAAGGTATGAGGAGTATTAACTTTTATTATATTTGATATAAAGTTTAGATTGTATGTGGATGATTTAGGATTTTGAGGGTTTATGGGAACCTATGATGAATTTGATGAATTCTGTGTTTTATAAGAAGTTGATGTTTTACTGATTTTATTGGTGTGTAATTGTTGTATTATATTAGAGTTAATCAATAAATAATGTTAGTTGGCTAGATTTTTAATTGATGAGCTTTTGTCGAAGCTGGTGAGAAATTAGAATTTTGAATCGATGAATATATGTCAAGGCTGAGTGGAAATTGAACGGTGAAATTGTAGAAATATTGGGGATTAATAAAAATCGTATTGAATTGCAGAAGATATTTTAAAAGAGTTGGATCGGAATTACATTATGCAGGGAGTTGGGATGGGAACCCCTTATGTAACGACCTGATTTAATCGTTAATTATTTATTAGATTAATTGGAAAATTGTTGTATGTTGTATGAATTGTAAAGATCGATGGTGTATTGTTGTGCCTTATTGATGGTTGTGTGACCTTAGTGAAGGGTAGTGACATTGTGATGTAGGTTGGTGTGTTGAATAAAAAGAATGACATTATTTTAATTAATATAAGTTTAATAATTTATATTATATATTGAAATAATTTAATTATTGGAATATTAGTGGAAAGGATAGCTTGGTAAATAGGTGAGGGGTTAGTGAGGGCAAGATGGGGATTCTAATATTAAGGGTTCAAGGGTTATGTTGGGAAATTGGAGAAAAGAAAAAGAGAATTCGTAGAAACTGATCGTGGAATTTAGAAAAGTGTGAACAAAAGAAAGGAAGAAGAGAGATAGGGCAAGAGTTGAAGGAAGAGATTTCTGTTAAGAGAGAAATTGTTCGTCGAATCAAGGTAAGAGTGAGATTTCTTTCATCTCTTAAGGGTAAAATAATATGAGTAGAGAATCATTAGGTTGGAATCCATGGGGATAGGGGGGAAGTTTGATGAAAAAGTATGATAGAATGATCAAGAATTGATGAATTATTGTAGTTGTTTGATTGGGTGATTGTATATAGGATGAATGTATAGTATGTACGTAATTTTGTGTTTTTCTGAGGTTAAAAAGGGTTTTGGAAGAGGGAAATCCCAACAGGAGATAGGCTGAAATCGCATAGAATTTTTGTCGAATTCGTTGTTCCCGCTTAGCGTGGCATAGCGCGCTTAACACAGTGTTATGAAATTTCTCCTCTTCCAGGAAGTAATGAGCATGCTTAGCGCGAAAGATTGGTCGCTCAGCACAGTCTGGAACCAAAAATAAATTATTTTTATTATGAAAAATTCCGTAAATTATTTATATTACACCCTGGTGGTTAGGTGTTGGTATGGTGGTGTTAGGAGCATGTATAGACAGACTATGTGCTTGTTTTGTAGTATGTTAGAGGTAACGCTAAAAAAACATGAGTTAACATGTATATATATGTGTATTGATGTTGTTATATGGTATTTTTGTTGTTGTTGTTGTGCGTGGTTGTTGTTGACGTTGTTATATGTTGTTGTTGATGTTGTTGCATGTTGTTATTGATGTTGTCGCATGTTGTAGTTGATGTTGATGCATGAGGTTGTTATTGTTGTTGACATTGCATATTGTCATTGATGGTTCATGGCACGTGCATAATTGTGGGATGGTGTACCAAGGTAGGGTAACAATGTCCATATGAATTCCTTGAGGGAATCGTTGTTGATGTGATCATAAAATAGGGACCGTACGTGACCATGAAATAGGCGTCATGGGTGTGATCATGAAATAGGGATCATACTGGACAATAAAATAGGGGTCGAGAGTTCCTACAGGAACTGGATCATGAAACAAGGATCGTTAAATGGTACTACATGCATTGAGTCTGGTGGAGTCTCATTTGCATGAAGTGGTTGATGGTTTTGCGTGATGTTGATATGTGTGTTGGTGTGAATGTTTATTTTATTGATTAATTAGAAGTGGTGAATACCTGATGATGCTTATCTCTTATTTGTATTATTTATCTCTTTCGTTGGTGTAAGTATCTCACCCCTTTCTGTTTGAATGTTACCGCTACATGGGTTACGTGCGGGTGATTAAGAGTAGTAGTGTCAATTATTGGTGAAGTCAGTGCACTTCATATTAGAAGAGTCAGCTCTAATATGTAACTTTGGGGGTGTTGGGAACGATGATTTGAATTCTTGTGTTTTAAAAATAAAGATTATGTTTTTGTTGAACTTTTACATTTATGTTCTTTGAACTTACCGCTGCACGAACAATCTTTATGTTATGTATCGTTTGAGCTATGTTTTGGAAGTAATATAACACTTGAATTCCAATTTTAATTTTGTTACTCTGATTTTAAATTGAAATTCTATGAGGAAATATTTGGGTGTTACACCTTGTATTGGGAGGGTGGCGAGTGAAGGTGTGAGAAAAACACAAGAAATAGGGGGATTGAATTGAGGTTTTCACTCTTGGCTACTTTTCACACTTTGATGAGTTACGTCAAGTTAATCTATAAATGTGTTACCGAGGCATAAAAGAATGTAAAGCATAAAGAAAGAGTAAATAACACACGATATATCCTGGTTCACTTGAGAACTTCCCAAGCTAATCTAGTCCACCCACCAAGGTGATTTTGCCTTAGACAAGGACTTAATCCACTATAACCAAATCATGATTACATTCGCACAAAAACACTGTGAATCACTCAATGAACCGTTCAGGGTTCCAACCGAATATAACGTTCACTAACCCAACAAAACCTCTTTTAGGATTTCTTGCGCGACCTACGACCGTGACTAACTGCACAGAACATCTGCCACTTCCACAATGAATCGTTCAAGGATCCAACTGGATATAATGTTCACTGACCAAGCAGAACCTCTTCCGGGATTTCATCTCAACTCATAGCTGGACTATTCAGGGATCCATTCTGGATATAACATCCACTTGAAGAGTCTCAAGTCATAGCTGGATTGTTCAGGGATCCATTCCGGATATAACGTCCACTTGAGGAGCTTCAATTCATTAAGTATAATTGATATATTGGATCTAACTGAGGTGCTTCTTTGCAAGCATATACTCCTCTTGTTTAAGTACAAACTAACTCTTTAGAGTTACAACAAGATGAGCAACAACTCCTTGCAAACTACATGATTCTAAGATGTTCATAATATTACAATTTAAATTGCATCTTCAAAAAATTTCATCTTCATTGGTGAGAAAGCTACGAGAAACAACTCATTGCTTTTAATCTTCAATGAGCTCCAAGATGATGCTTTTGGTGTTGATTGATGACTTGTTGTATTCTTCTTCTTCAGCTTCAGTTCATCAATGTCTGGTTGTTATTGTAGATGATGATCTTGATGTAGCAACACAAACTCAGACTCTCATATGTTTTATTGTTGATTTATGATATGATCATGGTTGAGCAATAACTGAGATATCAACACTAGTTGAAGTTCGGTAAGGCCCAATAATGGTTATGTTCCTCTATAGGTCCAACAATGGGTCGGATCCTAAACTGGACCAATGATGGTTGTTTTTAGCAAACCAAAAATAATTGAGATCCTATCAGGACCGTCAACGGTTGGGTTTTCCAGCATCAACAAAAACAACCACATCACAATGCATGTGATGCTTTCCTTTTATAGCCAAACATAAAAGAGTCGTTACAACCCATTCGACTACTGAGGAATTCGTTATACAAGGATTAAAATAGTACTACCATGTATTGTCCTTATCCAAAAATCAAGGTATTGGAGAGTGTCATACCCTAAATTTTGACCCTAAGATGTATACCTCGTTAGAGGAAACACACTGACCAAAGGACTGTGTCAGACTGGTTTGAACAGTATCCTCGTAATGGATCAGGATTCCTAAGTCCCTCCGAGGATTCAAGCAAATTACCAATAACTAATACATAATATTTTTAACCTTTCAATCACCATCAAAGGGCTAAGGAATCTCAAATGATGGGAAGTCATTCAAAGATTGTACAAAGATTTCAGTGATCTGGGCCCCGAGCCATCATAACCACCAATTAGGGTGTCAGTCAACTCAGCCCTCTAGATGAAACTTTTCATGGAAAAAGGATTCAAGGCCTCCATATATCATCAATAAAGGTTTACATGACTTTGACAAGCCATTTACAAGAACAAAAGGTGCAGAGATCAAGGATTCCAAGATTAGGGTTTCATAGTGCCCAAATTAGGGTTTCTGACTAATCGAGGATCCCAAGACCAAACTTTTCATCTGGACAAGAGCCAATACCATAGGTAATGGTCTAAATAGCTCATATAAATCATGGAAGTACATTCATAAGGTCAAAATACCTCATAGGATATCCAGTCAAAAAATTAGAAAACCAGGGGTATCTAGTGTAATTTCCATATGGACCAAAAAGTCAAAGTTTGATTTTTTTTCACCCAAAATGATCCTCATGACCTATATTACAAGAATATATGGTCCATGAATGAATTTGATCACACAAAAATTAGAAATTTGAAGATAACTTGTAAAAGGGGCAATCTTTGAAACTTAAAAAAAATCAAGTTATGGAAAAAAGTGTTCAAGTACCCTATTTCCAAGCATCATAACTTGTGATCCAAGCATTATATTTTGGTTAACCAAAGCTCAAATGAAAGATCTCATCACAAACTACAAATAATTCAACTACACAAAACTACAATTCATTAGGGATTTTAAGTTGAAGATGGATCAAAATCAAGAAAAAAGCTGAATTTCAACACTTAGACAAAATTTGCCTAAAGTACAAAATCAACAAAACATCAAAACTTGGAGGAATTTTTCACCTAGTTCCAAGTTGATTTAGATCCTTGTCAAAACAAAAATGTTGTTTCAAATGTTGCCAACAATTCAAATAACCAATTGGCATGAAAAGATCTTGCTTGTACATGAAGAAATCATGGATCAAAGTGACCATACAAAACTGTTTTTCAAAAACAGATTTTTCCAAAACATGGAAATCTAATTTTATGAGTCAAAGGATAATGTCAAGTGGTCTTAAGCATCTTATAAATCATTATAAACCTGATCAAACCTGCAAATTCATGATTGCTCCAAGGAATTCCCATAAATTTCATTTATGGAATTCAACACCTATGCATTTCAATCCAATGTTCACCATGCTCCAAAATGGTATATTATTGGATCACTTGATCAATAAGCAATATGTGTACATAATCCAATCTTAAAACTTCTGAGGAATGTGATTTAGCCTGCTGCATCGCTGAGCCATTTGGGAATCTCATCATATCACCATTTAAGGGATTTTATGGCAAGCAATGATCACCAATGCTGATCTTATCTCTTAAAGACTTAAGAGATAAGCAATCTCAAAATATTTGCCTATAAATAGAGACCTCATTTGATCATAAAATTTACACAAAGCCTCTGATCTCTAAGTTTTCTCTCATTCACTCCTAAAGACTCAAAACTTGATATATTGAGCAATCACCATCGGTTTTTAAGTTTGAGCCACAAAAAGCTCAAACCAATTGCTCAAACATATCACATATGATGTATCTGAGGTGTTCAAACACTTGAACCAACCCAGAAACACCTCCAACCCAAAATCACTCTTCAAAATCTCAAAACACCTTGTTTCTGCAACTTGAAGGCCATAACTTGATCCAACCATTTGCAATCAAGTTCAAGTGTTCAAACACACTCCATATGTTGTAAGGAAGCTGTCCAGATAATCACCAGACATCTGTAAAACCTCTTACTCAAAATCACCTCAGCTGTTGTAGGCTCCAAGTCAGGTAAGCCTCAAACTTGGTCATCTCTCAATCTATGCATATTTCCTCGCACTATATTTTAACCATGTGTGCGTAATCATATTCTATGTAATTTCCCTCAATAAATTTCACAAAATCATCATCATGTAGAATTTCATGAGGCTCGGGCCAAATTAGGGTTCTTCAGTGTTCATCATTGATTTTTCACTCTACACTAAAAGTAAATGAAATTAATTGTTACCATGTTGTTTCTGAGTTAAAATCGAGCAAGTTTGGTGTTTATTTCACTTCATTTCATTAAGTAATCACTGAGATATGATAGATTTTGGAAAAAACAGAAATTCTGGGCTAGAACACCTTCGCGCGTGTTCTTCAGCCATGTTCTTGGCGCCCTTTTTGAAAATTCAAATATTTGAATTTTATCATTTTATTTAATTAATTACAAATTTAATATCTCTCTGATTCTTTTGAGTTTTTAAATGATTCTTTTTTCATTAATTCTCAAAAAAATTTAAATATTTTATTCCATGAAAAAATCACCAAAATATATATCTTTTAATGTATTTTATATTTTCATAAAGAATTAATTTTATTTGTTTCTAAACATTTAAAAAATCATTTCTTTCACTTGATTTTTCAAACATAAATGATATTCAAGTTATCTCATGGATAAAATATAATTTTCCAAACATTGATCCAAAGTTTCAACTTGTTTTTCACTTATGTTTGAAATTTATCAAAGTTTTAAATATTCTTTAAATATTTAAAATATTCAAAATTAGGGTTTTGATTTAATCACCCTCATATTGATTTTAATCACACTTTTGGGCCTCTATTAGAGTGTAAGACCCAGCCCTTTTTGAAAAATGAACCATTATGGTTCATTTGATCCATTTTCAAAAACTCGGCGTGATCACCTTTTTCACCGTATTGAATTTTCATCTGTAAATTTCTTTATATGAACTTCTTTACACATAACCTTTTATTTTCTAAAATGAATTGTGAAAATGTTTCATGGGGAATCCTTTGTATTTAGGACCCATTCTTCTGTTTTTAACTTTCTCCTGTCTGTTTTTAAACTCCATCAGGCTTCTGTATAAGTCTTGAATCTTCCAACTATTTCTTAAACAATTTTCAATCTCCTAAACAGAGATTATGGGTCCAATTATTTACAAATCCCATCCCCTTTTCTTTTTTCATCTTTATGACTAAAGATCTAATACACCTACAATAGATTGAGCTTCACAATCAGGTGGAGTTACTTTCTAGGCGGTAGATAAGCTTTTCCTTAAAAGCCCTACCCTGTGTATTAAATCACAAGATAATTAAATCAACAAAACAAATTTCATAGGTATCCTTGTGTATAAGTCCTATTTTTGGCTTTGAGTCATCTCTTTTCCCTCTAACTTCTCGTTGTTTTCTTTAACTATTGTTGCTTGTTAGATTAGGATTGTTTGCCAAAATTATCTTTCTTCACCTCACACTAAAGCAAAGATAATAAAATACTTCTTAATGGCAAAGAGAATACAATATTAAAACAAATTTATAATCTTTATCCTTCGGGATTTCGGGCCTCTGCTTCTCAGTGTAACTCCCAACGTCATTCTTAATAAAACATTTAAGAATATTCAAACCATAACAAAGACATACTAAAAATTATCAAACATATTCACTGTCACTTTTATTTTTTTCTGCATGCATCTTTACTGTATATATTTGCATCTCTGCTAGAATATAAGTACTCGGGTTACTGTCACCAGACCAACCTTTGAATAACTAGAACCCTACTAGGGCAAAACATAGCCTCCCCTTGGGCCTAATTCAAGGACCCTCGGGCCTCTTAAAGTTACCTTCTCTCAGGCTTAGAATTCACTCAACCTTCCCCCAACCTCCTCTTGGGCTTTGTTCAAGGACCCATGGGCCTCTTATAGGTAACATAGCCTCATCTTGGGCTTAAACACAAGGACCCTCAAAGGCTTCCTAAAAGCATAGGAACATATCCTTTAGAAACAAACACATACAATAGTCTCTCTCTCCCCGATGGTTGGCCAAGCTAGCCTCCTCTTGGGCTTTGTACAATTGAACCTCCCCAAACAAAGGAATGTCTAATGACCTCAAAAACTTCAGACAGAGTCAGTCTCCCAACAATTTTCAGCCTCCCATCTTAGACTTCATATAAGATATAGTTATACCAAGAGTCAGTCTTTCACAAATAAGCTTCACACTTGGGCTTCCAAATCAGGACACAAATAAACTTTCCCTACAAAGTTAGTTTTCTTTATTTAGCTTCAACCTTGGGCTTCAATCAAGGCACAAAGAAATCAAACTTTTCCCTCTTTAAAGATGACAAATTCTCTCTATTGAGTACCTTTTAGCTTCAATCTTGGGCTTCAATCAAGGCACAAACAGTCAAAACTTTTATAGTTAATTAAACAATAGGCATAGTCTTGGAATTTAAAAATTGCTAATAACATCAAAACAGTCATAGTCTTGGACTTTAACTAAGTTAATTTCCCACAAACATAGTCTTGGACTCTAACAAAGCTAAACATTCAGCCTTTCTTGAGCTATGCAAATCAAGATAACCCATTCATCTTTCTTGAGCTATGCAATTCAGGTCAACCATTCAGCCTTTCTTGAGCTATGCAAATCAATATATCATTCAGCTTATGCCTTGAGCTATGCAATTCAAGAAACCTATCAATCACAACAAACCATTTCAGCTTCAATCCTGGGCTTTGATCAAGACACAAAGAAACTTCCAACTTCAATCTTGGGCTTTGATAAAGACACAAAATATAAACTTTTAGCATCAACATCCCGTGCTTTAACCACGATACAAATAATCCCTTTGTAGCTCGATTTTTGTGGTCTTTAATCACTATCGCATTTTTGCTACTTTTTGATTTCCTATATTTTCCTTGTGAAGTTGGTTATGGAAGGGAAAAAATATCTTAAACTCATTATGCTTTACATACTGTTATTTAATAGATGCCCACATGGTTTTGGGTTCTTCTTTAGCTTATTTCAACTCTTGGATCAATGCAAAATTTGTTCTTTTTGATATTGGTGGGGGTTTCTCTGATATGGGCCTGGGTATAAGATGAGTGTTGATTGATAGGGTGATGTTGATGTTTTTGTGTTTCTTATCATCATAATTTTCTAATGTTTTTCTTAGGTTTAGAAACCTAATTGTTGTTTTTTGTTTGGTATGCTCGCAAATATCTTACAACCTTTTGCCTACGTACCCCCAAAAAGAGAATTAAGGGATCAGAGCATCGTAGTTCCTTCTAAAAAGCTATAGCTAGGGGAAGGGGGTTGATTTGTATCATGGTTAAAGCATAGTATTTTGATTCTCAAATGTTTGTATTTGTGTCTTGATCAAAGCCCAATATTGAAGCTGAAAAGTTTGTTTGTTTCCTGATCAAAGCCCAAGATTGAAATTGAAAAAAATAGTTGTTTGTAACTGGTTGGTTGGTTGCTTAAATTGCATAGTTCAAGGCATAAACGAAATGGTATCTTGATTTACATAGCTCAAGAAAGGCTAAATGGGTACCCTGAATTGCATAGCTCAAGGAGGATTGAATGGTTGACCTGAATTGCATTGCTCAGGATAGCTGAATGGGTTATCTTGGTTTGCATAGTGTCGCTCCCGGGATTTTCATCCTGTAAACACCCCAAATTTGCCCTCACTTTTTTCTCACGCCATGGCTTATGATCTTTCACATTGCATTGCATAAGCATATCATCTCACATTGCATATTTGTTTCACTGCATAAGTTGCATAGCTAGGGTTTGTGATCAGATGAATCCAAGAAGTGATATGGGCCATCTCAAAGGCCTTAAAGCATGCCAAGAGGGTCCATGTGTGTTCCATGATCATAATATGCTCCCCAAAGTTCATTAAAGTCAAAATGTCACAAAGGATTGCACAGAGGTCCAGGCAGGCTAGGGTTTTCTATGCAGATGGCCTAAAAATTAGGGTTTTGGGTTTGAAGCCCTTAATCTCAATTTTTTTGGTCATTCTTGATTCTAATGGTCTTAATATGTTATAAGGATCATGTGTACCAAATTTGATGAAGAAATTCATTGTGGAAGTCATCTGATTAACTGGTAACTTATTATGCAAGAAAAGTCAGAATCAGGGCATCTGAGGCCACCATCAATGGTACCAAAGGGTCATTTTCATCAATTCGAGGTTCTATGATCTTTATTTGATCTTATAAGTGGTTAGAAGTTCACAATATTAAAGAATTTCAAGCCATTTGCAAACTTTCCATTTTTGGACATGACTTGTAATGGAAACTTTCCATTTTGGGAAAGATTTTCAACCTTCTCTTTCTTGATAAAAAATGCTTCAAATGAAAAATCCTTAAGCATGAAAGTTGTAGATTGGATCTTCCCATTTTCAAAAAGTACAAGAACTCCTCTTGATTCATCCTAAAACTCAAGATATGATGTTTCAAAGTTGGGAAAAATCTTTAATTTTCAAGTATGTGCCAAAGAGGGATTTTTGCAAAATCAAGTTTCAAGACCTCTTATGACCTCTAATCCACTTCTAAGCTTCATTACATGATAACACAACATTGCTAGACCAAAATCATACCTTGAATCACAAGTTTCTATAAGCCATTTTCACAAAATTCTCAAAGAGGGAAAGTTGCAAAACATATGCAATCTTGCAATCCAAGCCATCCAGATCCTCAAATCCAATCCAAGGGTCCTCCACAAACTCAGTTGAGGCCAATCCACCCTTTATATCTCCTTTAACCCGAGCCCATGCTTGTGGTACAAAAATCTTGACTTTTTGCAAAATACACCATGCCAATCAAACTGTGCCACACCAACTCTCTGAACCAATCACATTGCTTTATACAAACATCATGGACCTCATTTCATATATCACACAAGGCTGAAACTTCTCATAAGCTCAGATTGCCAAAAATCTCCATAACACTTCATCTCTTCGAAACTCCACACATAGCCATCAAAACTCAATTATTTCTTCACCAATCATCTCAACATTACTCAAGGATCATAAACCACCCTTCATCTTGCCCTAAAAGCCACTCAAGCAAAAGCACAATTTCTGCCAAACCAGAAATGTATCACACAAACCAAGCCATTTAAGTTCCAACTAAGCACTCCATTCACTCAAGGGGGGTCATTGGAGGTTGATTGCACAAAGAAAGAGGCCAGAAAGCTCAAAACTGCAAAGCTTCAACTCAGGTAGCTTCTCCAAATAATTTTTCCATAACTCTTATTTTAAGTTATAAAATGAATCTAAATACTCTCCTGATCACAATGAACTTTGAATGATGGAAAATGATTGAGAATTGAGTGTGTATGGTGTTTCTGAAATTTTGTCTGTTTTAATGTTCTTGTTCGATTCATGAGTTTGTTGCAAAATAAATGAAATTTGTTGTTGGATTCTTGTTCTATGTTGCTTAATGATTGATTCTGGAGAGTTTGAGGTGTTTTCATGGCGTTTTGAGAGAGATAGGGTGATGAGCATGTCGGAGAAGATGGTCGGAGCTTCCCTCCGGTCACCTGAGAATCATTAGCCCTAATCCATAATTAAATTCCAGTTTGAATCTCCATCCTTTGATCATGTTTTACCCACGCGTATGGATGGCTAGGATTGCACATTAAAACCCTAATCCTAATTATTTAATTTAATTTTAATTAATTAGTCAAATTAATTTATGAACCATTGGATCTCATTTAATTAACAACTTTAAATCATAGCCTCAGGATCACCATACTAGAAGTCACGTGGACTTTAGATCTCAGCCTCTCATTCACTCAACTTTCAATCTGAACCCTCCTTTTAGCATACTTCTCATTTTTATTTTATTTTCTTGCATTTTATTTTACATATTTATTTAAAATACCAAAAATACTTCTAAAATCATGAAACTTTGCATTTTCATTTTTAATATTTTTCAAAACTCAAAAACATTTTTTATTTTCATTTTTGCATTAAAAGAGTATTTTTAAATCATTTAAATGTTTTATTTAATTAATTAATTGATTTTAATTAATTAAAAATACATTTAGGTTTCTAAAAATCACAAAAAAATTCATGAAGCATTCTCATACATTTAGAAACATTTACAAACTCATCACACAAATTTCTTTTTAGGTTTGATCATGTTTTCACAACTATCTTTGAATTAGGGTTCAGAAATTTCACATTTTTTAACCCTAACTTGAAAAAAGCATTTCTCATCAACCATGATGAGTTTGAACTTGATTCTTTTTGCATTGTTTCATATATTGCATCTAGTATATAGGTTATTTAACGCATAATTTTGCATTGCATTTTCAATTTGATTTGCATTTTTCATGAAGAATCACCCAAAAACCCTAGTTAACTTAGAAAATTCATAACTTTCTCTAGGTTTAGCTTCTGACCTCCACCTTTGGGGACTGTTCTTGTGTGTGTTTAGGGTTTGTTTGAGTTTGTTTTCAAATTTTTATCATGATGTATGCTTCTGTTTTGATCATATGCATCTCATACTTTCATAAAACCCTAATTTCTCATGTTCATTTGCATTCATCTTTGCATACCATCATCATATGAACTTTTCATGACATTTCATGCTTTTGTATGACATCTTAGACATTTTAAGACATGCTTGAACATTGCTTTATCATTTCTTCATTCATTTGGTATGCTTTGCATTCATTACATTTCATGTACATCCATGTGTTTTCAAGACTCTAACATGCTTCCTTTGCATCTCATCTTTTGTATGACCATTCATAAGCATCATGTGTGACTTTGAATCATTGCATAACACATTTGAATCATGTTTACACTTCTGGTTTTGGTCATTGCACTTCCATTTGCTTTATTTCCTTTTGCTTTGCATCTTATGCATTCATACTAACATTTCAGGGGCTTATGGTAAGTTGTTTGGGATGTGGATTTTCCTTCACATCCCACCTCTTCTATTCTCCTTATTTGCATATTTATTTGTCTTTGAAGTGAACTTGCTTCACTTATGCTCTCTCATTCTTACTTTCTTTCTCTTAGGTTACTTATCTTTTTCAGGAAGTAAGTAACCTATTCTTCCTTCTCTTCTCTTTTCATCTGCTTCTCTTCCTTGGTGGCCTCCTGAAGATCTTTCTTTTAAGCCTCATAAACCATAGGATATCCAAGCATGATAATTTTTAGGGTTTTATATAGTCCCCCTAGATTTTTACCTTTGAGTCTCCTCGAGTCTCTCTTCTCATCTCATAATCAGAGGCTAAACACTTAAAGCTTTAGGACTTTGAATTAGGGTTATGCCTGCATCTTTATCTTAGGATGGAGTGTATAACTTTAATCCTTAGTGTTAAACCTTTAATTTGTTTACACCTCTTAATCAAAGCACCTAATAACTATTAAGACTTAAGCTTGTAACTTGGGCCTTACATTAGGGTTCCATCTCTTCCTTATGGTTAAGAGGGACTAACCCTAGTGTTTAATGGACAAGTCCCCATCAAGATAAGTCTTACAAACTTAAAACTCACTTCTTAATCCCATCTTTAATTAAAATCCACTTTAATATAGGCTTGTTATATAATGAATTTAGTCCCTAACCATGGATTAAGTTGAGGTATCTTCCTCAGCTTAAGTGTTCTCATCTATCATCCTTCTCTTAGGATGGTGTAATGAGTTCACTAATCCCTGATTAGAGATTAAAATCATTACTTAACACTAAACAAAAACCCAAAAACACTTAATAATCATAAGTAGGTTAATGATCTTAATCCTATATCATCACGGTAATTAAGTTGAGATCTTTATCTCATGCTTAAGTGGGCTCATTATCCCTAATCAGGGAGGATATAATGAGTTTACAACCCTTGATTTAGGCTTAAACTCATTATCCTATGCAAAATACCAAAAACAATAAAAAACACAAAAACACAAAAACAAACAATAATCGTCTCCTTCGGGATTCTTTTCTCATCACACACTCTGAAAACGAGAACTTGCTTCTTCCGTCTAATGCAAGACAGTTAGCACTCGAGCCAAACGAGTCATACACTTGAGCATAGACAAGTAAGCAGTTCATATTAAAATCATCCCAGTCTCTTTGAGTCGAACTACGGTGTTCTGACTTTCTCATTACACGAGAGGATACGTAGGCATAACTTAACAGTTATCGAACAAAAGTCTCTTTGTTATCCCCCTCTTTCAGCTTTCTTTTCTAAGCCTCAGTCTTGAGCATTTCACCCTTTCTTTTGCACTGACACATTGCACATTCTTTCCTTCCTAGCTTTTATACACAGTTAGCACATGCACTACCCCTTTTAAACACAATCAAGTAAGTGTGGATCCCGTCGAGTACGATGGACGATCTGGGTGCTAATACCTTCCCAGGTTGTAACTAACCCCCTTTCTCAGTTTCTTTGGTTCGCAACCATCTTATCCATACCCTTCCAGGTTTATGCAGCATTACCTTTCCTTCGGGATAAAAATTCCTAGCTGGCGACTCTATTCAACCTCAACCTCTTTCGCCTCGTCTGTTCGCGTTTGCACCAGGACGTAAAGTCCGGGGAGCGACACATCCTAGTACAAACACGAAAGTGGCGCGGAAAAGGTTGATTCGCCAGCCAGGCATTTTTATCCCGAAGGAATGGGAAAGGTAATGCTGCACAAACCTGAGGAAGAAGGAAAGGACAAGGTCCTGCGAACCAAAGATCTGGGTTCGGGAGTCGGTTACGACCTGGGAAGGTATTAACACCCCAGATCGTCCGCCGTACCCGACGGTATCCACGCTTGCTTGTTTTGTTTCAAAGGGTGAGAAAGAATATAACTGCTGCTGAACAAACAAACTGCTAACTAGGATGAGAAATGGAAATGAGAAAGGAATAGGAAAAGATATCTAAAAGAAAGGGGAAATGTTGGGAAAATAAAGAATGTGCTCGAACGGGCCCTACCCCGCTGCCTACGTACCTCATCAGGAAAATGAGGATCAGAGTCAACGTAGTTCGCCTAACTAAGGCGGGAACTATTTGTTTGTGTTTTTTATGGCATGAAATGCGTATGTCTATGCTTGGGTGTTGCAGGCTCGTCTGGTGCGAGTGTGTTTACCGTCTTGCATACGAGACAAGTCGTCGTATGTTCGCGTAGTGAGTGAATGAGATGAGAAGAGAATTCCCGCAGGAAAGTCGCTTATTGTTTGTTGTTTGCCTTTTTAAGAGTTTTGTATGAATTTGGCACAAGGAAGTGAATTCAAACACTTTTCCCTGGAATGTGTACTTTCTACTACATTCCAAGATGGAATAATAGAACAAGCACACCCAGCAAGGAAAATTTATTCAAGACTGGTTTCCATGAATTAGGGTTTAAGTTTACTAGCTTGTTGAATTTTATTAAGTGTTTTTGTAGCCTTTATGAAGAAATATCTTTTAGATTTTTCTTTGTGAAACAACCCCTTGATAAGACTTGTACATCATGCTAGACAAGCCTACATCACTCCAAGATGGAATGAATGCAAGTGCCCCATGAAATAAGGCTATACACAAGGGTTCCTTTCATACATTTATTAAGTCTTTTTGGATTTTGTTTGAAGATGAGAAAGAAGACTCAAATCGGAAAAGAACAAAAATTAAGGGGGACTAAGACACAACCCTAAGTTATTTATTAAAATGGTGGTCCTAATGGTGAGTGAGACTTTTCTAATCCTAAAGAGCAAAAGGAAAAGAGAGAAGAAAAAGGATGCAACTTACTTCCTAAGGAGGATAAGTTGGTCCTAACAAGAGGGAAACCTACCAATCACAAATATGGAAGGAAAAAGTGAATTAAATGCACAAAGGAAAGGCATAAAAAAATAAAAGGATAAGGTGTAAGGAAACATACCTTTCCCTCCCTACAAAACAAAGATTAATGTGAATTTTATTAAAAATAATAAGGCAAATACACACCAATTAAATCCTAATAACTCTAGGATCTAACTTCTAGACTCCATCTTAATTCTAAAAGAACTAAAAAAATGCTAAAATAAAAATACAACACCTATTACAGCCCCTAAACTAAAAACAACTACCAAAACAATGCACAACACAAGGCAAAGCACAAGCAACTTTTTACAGCCAACATGTAGCATGTAAAGATAGGTGTATAAAGTCACATACAACATGCAAACACACATTTTACAGCTACTGCACTAACAAACAGCTATGAAAACATGTGGCAGATTTAATCATTTTTATTTATGTGCACAAAGTGAATGATAAATAACACATAAACATCAATTAGCATGGATCTACATACATCACAAAATGAACTCAAACATGTGAATTTATTTACATCATTTATTTGATTAAAAGGAATAATGATCAACAAGAATAACCACACTTTTCCATATTGTACCAAATAAGCATTTATCATGACATTGAACAAGTATCACTACAAGCCTCAATTATTGCACATGCATGGCATAAAAATCCAGAACTGAACTCATGTTAAGATATGATCAATTAAGCACAAGAACTTGCATGAACATGTGAAGTATTTAATCACTTTTGGCAAAAAATCAACATGTAACACTTAATCATTTAATCGATCCAACAAGCAAGAATCATAATCATGAAGCACATGTTGAATTTAAGCAAGCAATTGACATGTGAAACAAGTGATTACAGTGTAGAAAACACATCAAGAATTAATTATAACACATATGCATATTTAACACAAAACATGGAAAAGTGAACGGAATCATGTTGAAACGACTCGAAACAAATGAATCAGCTACTGGAAATAGACCCAAAAATTCCCTAAAATCAGTACCTAAACATACATGAACATTAGAGGCACTAGGAAGCAAGAACAAGCAAGATAATAAGCTAAAAAAACAAAACTAACAGCGTTAACTGGTTAACCAAATGGTTAACCCGTTAACGCACCCTAGACAGCACTAAAAATGGCCAAAAACGCATGTGTTAACCGGTTAACCAAAGCATTAACCGGTTAACACTGAACAGAAAGTGAAACATTGTTTTGAAATAAGTGTTTTAGGCCACAATCTTACTTCTAAACAACCCTAACATCCATCTAATCATGTTAATACAAATTTCTACTCAATTATGACTTATTAACACATGCTAGAACCTATAACAAGCTATAACCTAACTTCTAATCCATTAAAATCCACAAATCGCAAGCAAAACGTAACGAAAACATAATCAACCACAAGTAATACGAAAAGCACTTAAAGAATACCAAAATGGCGAGATGGAGATAATAACTTAAAGCTAGCATGGTTTTAGATTACCAACCTACGAAGCGGAGAAGTGCTTCGGTAAATGTTGCAAGAATCAGAGCTTGATCGAAGAGAAAACCAAGAAAACCGTGAATCCGCAAAATAAATGCGTTCTTGATACTTGCGCCTTCTTGCACTTCCGATAATTCGAAATCTTCACAAAAACTAGTAGCTTCTTCTTCCACCAAGCACAAATCAATGGAGGTTGGAGGCTAAGCTTTAAGATCTTCAAGTTTCAATGTGAAACTTGAAGAGCTTCTTCAAAAAAACTTTGGTGAAAAAGGGAAATGGAGGAAAAGTGAAAGGGAAAAAGTGATTCTAGAAATTGTAAGAGAGTGAAAAATTGGGAACCTTTTTCATTAAAGTGATTAATGATTATATAGGGGCTAGGTTTGGAGCTAGGTTTGGGAATGAAGTTAGGTTTATGAATGGAGTTAGGTTTGTAGTTAGTTAGGGTTAGGGTTGGAGAGGGAATATTCCTTGGAATATTCCAGGAATACTCTAGAAGGTTATGGAACATGGTAGAAGCATCCAAAGGAAATGGGGTGGAATTGAAGTGGAAAAACAAGATGGAAATAATGAAAGGAAATGTGGAAGGAAAAATGGAGGGAAAGGGGAAATTAACCACTTTTTAAATGATTTTTTCCCTTGATTTTTTATGATTCCTCCATCACTTCTTGACCAAATTTGAACCATAAGATCCTTGTAACCCTAATTTCATGATTTTGATCTTAAAAGTTAGGACTCGACCTTTTTTACCTAGCTCGGTTGTCTTTTCCCCGATTCCTTGATTTTCAGTCATCTTGCCAATTGAACCTCTTCCAAAATGATTTTATGGATGAAATTTGAACCCTAGGCACTTGACATCACATATAAGACAAAGGAATCCACTTTGAATCAAAA
This sequence comes from Lathyrus aphaca, assembly GCA_963966055.1. Taxonomy (NCBI): domain Eukaryota; kingdom Viridiplantae; phylum Streptophyta; class Magnoliopsida; order Fabales; family Fabaceae; genus Lathyrus; species Lathyrus aphaca. The sequence goes on from OZ014520.1 coordinate 423,194,280, forward strand.
CTTCATGGAGAAGCCCAGTAGAAGTGAAACCCTAATTTGACCTTTTTCATCAGGAGATGTTGCACTGCTTGCCTCCTTTGATCAAATCAAATCTTTCCATGGCTTGTGGCTTCAAATGAAGACTTGTGGGAAGTTGTGAACCCCTTGAACAAGGTTGGGAAGATTTGTAGCCCTTTGGTTGCCTTTGTATAGCCTTCAATTGCTCCAATCATTGATCACATACTTATTCCTCAGTTATGCCACACATGATGCAATGTGTTTTATTATTTCATGCACTTATGTATGATAAATGCTATGTAAAATGTTAAGGAAATGAGATGGCAAATTTTTAGGTATTACAGCTGCCCCTATTCAATCATTTGCAGGCCTGAACGAATAATTGCAAGAGCTTTTAGACGTTCAAGGTATGGAGTGATTGAATAGTCGAATAAAAACCTGGAAATTTGAACTCGGTGGATAAAAGAAATGTCATCTGCCTTTTATTTATCTTTTTTTTAATAGGTGGCGGAAATAGAACCAGGTGGAATAAAATCATTGCAATGCGACTGCTGAGCAAATCAAGCCACATAGAGGATGCCTGTTGGCGAAACCGGGCTTAACGAGACCGTTAGCAAAACGGGACTCGACAATGTGACTGCTAAGTGAATCAAGCCACAAAGAAGGTGCCTGTTAGCGAAATAGGGCTTAACGGGATCATTAGCGAAATGAGACTCGAAAATGTGACTGCTGAGCGAATCAAGCCACAAAGAAAACACGCGACTGCTGAGCGAATCAAGCCACAAAAAGTGTCTGTTGGCGAAACAGGGCTTAATGAGACCATTAGCGGAATATGACTCGACAATGTGACTGCTGAGAGAATCAAGCCACAAAGAAAACACGCGACTGCTGAGCGAATCAAGCCACAGAAAGTGCCTGTTGGCGAAACAAGGCTTAACGAGACCATTAGCGGATGGGACTCGACAATGTGACTGCTGAGCGAATCAAGCCACAAAGAAAGGATGCCTGTTGGCGAAACAAGGCTTAACAATACCATTAGCGGAATGGGACTCGACAATGTGACTGCTGAGTGAATCGAGCCACAAAGAAAGGGTGCCTGTTGGAGAAACAGGGCTTAACAAGACCATTAGCGGAATGAGACTCGACAATGTGTCTGCTAAGTGAATCAAGCCACAAAGAAAGTGCTTGTTGGCGAAACAGGGCTTAACACGTGACTGCTGAGCGAATCAAGCCACAAAGAAAGTGCATGTTGGCGAAACATGGCTTGAAAACGAGACCATTAGCGAAATGAGACTCGACAGTGTGACTGCTGAGCGAATCAAGCCACAAAGAAAGTGCCTGTTGGCGAAACAGGGCTTAACATGTGACTGCTGAGCGAATCAAGCCACAGAAAAATGAGAAACATTGACTTGGAAAGACAAAGGTGCCTGGCAAATGGTATAAGTATCTTCTGTAGGGAATTTCAGGTTGAGAAGATGTTATAGGTTGTATGTAATATACCTCAAAACTGGCCCATGCTAGTATGCATATGTTTGAATTTATGGCGTAATGCTCCATGATGATGGAAATTTTACGCTTTGGAGGATGCACATGTAATGATGATTATGCATATGCAAATGCAAAAGGATCTCCTGGAAAGGAGACTGCAAGTATCCCAGATGGCTTGACTGGGGAGAACTGGTGATCACTACACTGATCTGGTCAATCCTTGTGAGGAGAAAACAACTCTGCGGGGAATGTTGTTAATGATACACCGGCTCTGAACTGTCGCCATTGCCAAAAATAAATTGGACTTTGAGATTGGAGAGCCAAGACCCTGATGGAGATTGACCCTTCTTGAACTCTGATGGGGAAGTGGAGATCTCCTGACTTGGCTGGGAACCAGAGGTATGGCTCTGCTGAGGAAGCAACCTATTGGGGAGGAAAGACACTCCTTTTATTGTTAGGGATTGCCCCTATATTGAAGGGAAACCTCTGCCTGGGGAGGACAAACATCTTTTGTCATTACTGTTGGGGAAGAACTTCAACCTCACTTCTACTGGGGATAACAAGAGACACAAGGGAAGGCACATGTTCTTGCTCAAGTACGTTGTTGAAATATTCCTCCTGGAAATCTGCTTTAGCTCTGCTAGCAACACATGCACCTGTACCTGCGTAAACACAACTTATAGTGCTTGCAACATGGAGAGTTAGTTTGGACCTGTATGCCCCAGACTCATAGCATGAACCATCATCCCGACCACTTAATACCCTTTTTAGAGTTGTATTAGATGTTTTTTATCCTCCTGCATGAGTTAGAAAGCATTCAAATGTTCATAACACAATATAAATCACAATTGGCTGGACGTTTTTGCAATCAAACTATGCTAGATGAAAAACAAAAACAAGAAGCAAATAGTCACAAGTTGACTGAAATTGAATTTTATTGATTTGGAGCATAGCCATGAATAGGCATTACAACAGGAAGCAATTCCCTGGAAAGAGGAAATAGACAAAAAGGAAAACAGACTATCCTATTGGCAATGTGAAAAATGGATCTCATCAGGTTTCGACCCGGCTATGACATGTATATCTTCAAGACTGTCCGCTCACTCCGTCCCTTGAGAAAGGTGATTGAACTGGTCTTCAAACCTTAGAATAACCTCAGTTGCATATGGATTACGAATTTTGGAGATCGCAGTCGTTCGTGTTAGTCCCTCTTTTGCATGGATCGCCCTTTCGGGTTTTTAATCCACTGGGATACCCTTTTTTGCCTGAGCGGTCTGATGTGACTTTTCAACTCAGCGGGTGTACATTTTTTTCAAGATTTCCCTAATTTTTGCCCGAGCCTTTTATTCTATTTTTGGCTCATCGGGATGCCCATTTTTGCCTGGATCTTTATTCTGTTTTTATCCAGCGGGTCTTTTTATACGAAGTATTTTCTTACTGCTGCGTTGACAGGGGAATGGGAGTCTTCTCCATCCATGGTTGTTAGCGTCAAGGCTCCACCTGAGAAAACATTTTTAACCACAAATGGTCCTTCATAATTGGGTGTCCATTTGCCCCTGTGATTGTTAAGAGAAGGAAGAATCCTTTTCAGCACCAGGTCAGCTGGTATGTACCTTTGAGGCCGTACTTTCTTATCGAAAGCCCGTTTCATGCGCTGTTGATACAACTGTCCATGGCATATAGCTGTTAGGCGTTTCACTTCAATGAGACTCAGTTGATTATATCTGGATCGGAGCTATTCAGCTTCATCTAGCTTAATGTCCATCATCAACCTCAACGAGGGGATCTCCACTTCAATAGGTAGGACTGCCTCCATACCATATACCAATTAGAACGGGGTTGCCCCTATTGAGGTACGCACTGACGTTCTGTACCCATGTAACGCAAATGGTAACATCTCATGCCAGTCTTTGTATGTCACAACCATCTTTTGCACGATTTTCTTGATGTTCTTGTTGGCCGCCTCGACGGCGACATTCATCTTCGGGCGATATGGCGAAGAGTTGTGATGCTCTATTTTGAAATTTTGACACAAGTCAGCCATCATCTTGTTATTGAGGTTAGAACCATTATCAGTAATGATTCTTCCAGGAATTCCATTCCGGCAAATAATGTCTCTTTTAATAAACTGGGCTACCACTTGTTTAGTAACGTTGGCATAAGACGCCGCTTCGATCCACTTCGTGAAATAGTCTATGGCAACTAGGATGAAGCGGTGACCGTTGGAAGCTGTCGGCTTGATCTTGCCAATCATATCAATGCCCCACATGGAAAACGACCACGGTGAAGACATGACACTCAATAGATTCGGAGGTACATGGACCTTATCAGCATAAATATGACACTTATGACATTTGTGGGAATATTTACAGCAATCGGATTCCATGGTGATCCAATAATATCCCGATCTCAATAATTTCTTTGCCATAGCATGTCCTCCAGCATGGGTACCAAAGGAGCCTTCATGAACTTCTTGCATCAAGAGGCCTGCTTCGTGTCTATCCACACATCTGAGCAGAACCCTGTTGAAGTTTCGCTTGTACAACACACCATCTTGATTCAAGAAGAAACCACCTGCTAGTTTTCTGAGGTTCTTCTTGTCTTTACTGGATCCCCCAGTTGGGTACTCTTGAGTCTTCAAGAAGTGCTTGATATTATGATACCAAGGTCTGTTATCTTCACCACTATCAACTGCAAAGACATAGGCAGGTCTTTCAAGGCGGGAGACAAAGATCTGAGGTACGAAATTCTCTTGACAAACTTTGATCATGGATGACAAAGTTGCTAGAGCGTCATCGAACTGATTCTCGTCTCGAGGAATGTAACTCAACCTGACTTTGGTGAAGAAAGTTAGCAGCCTCCTGGTATAATCCCTGTAAGGAACCAAGTGAGGTTGATGAACTAACCATTTACCATTGACCTGATTCACAACCAGAGCAGAATCTCCGAAGATCTCGAGGTTCTTGATTCGCAAGCCAATTTCCTCTCAACCCCCATGATGCAAGCTTCATATTCTGCCTCATTATTAGTGCACTCGAAAGTTAATCGAGCAGCTAAAGGTGTGTGGACCCCTTCTGGTGAGATGATAACAATACCTACTCCGCTTCCGTTCATGTTCACAGCTCCATCAAACATCAACTTCCATTTGGATTCAGGGTCTGGCCCCTCTTCCGGAAGTGGTTCTTCACAGTCTTTTAACTTGAGGAACATGATGTCCTCATCCGGAAACTCGAATTTCATGGGTCGATAATCGTCAATTGGGTGTTGAGCCAGGTATTCTGACAATACACTCCCTTTTATTGCTTTTTGCAAAGTGTAATGGATATCATACTCCGTTAGAATCATCTGCCATCAGGCTACCCTTCCTGTTAGAGTCAGCTTCTCAAAGATATACTTTACAGGGTCCATCTTGGAAATCAGGAAAGTGGTGTGAGTTAGCATGTACTGTCTTAGTCGGCGAGCAGCCCATGCCAAAGCGCATCAAGTTTTCTCGAGTAGTGAGTAGCGTGTCTCACAATCGGTAAAATTTTTGCTAAGGTAATAAATGGCGTTCTCTTTTCGACCAGACTCATCGTGCTGACCCAACACACATCCCATCGATCCTTCGAGCACAGTAAGATACATGATCAAGGGTCTCCCTGTCGCTCCCGGGATTTTCATCCTAGTACAAACGCGAAAGTGGCGCGGAAAGGTAGAGTCGCCAGCCAGACATTTTTATCCCGAAAGAATGGGAAAGGTAATGTTGCACAAACCTGAGGAAGAAGGAAAGGACAAGGCCTTGCGAACCAAAGATCTGAGTTCGGGAGTCGGTTACGAATTGAGAAGGTATTAACACCCCAATCCGTCCGTCGTACCCGACGGGATCCACGCTTGCTTGCTTGTTTCAAAGGGTGAGAAATAAAGAATGTTGCCGAATAAAACTGCTACTGGAACTGGAATGAGAAATGAGAAAGGGAATTGGAAAAGAGAAAGAATAGAAGGGGGAAAATGTAGGGAAAATAAAGAATGTGCTCGAACGGGCCCTACCCCGCTGCCTACGTACCTCATCAGGATAATGAGGATCAGAGACGCCGTAGTTCCCCTAACTAGGGGTACTAAAAGGAAATTGCTTGTGAATTAAGGCTTGAACTGCCTACGCCATTGCTCAGGTGTTGCAGACTCGGACGACGAGTGCGTAACCGTCTTGCAAAGTGACAAGTAGGAACAAGTTCGCGTACGGAGCGAATGAGGTGAGAAAAGAATTCCCGAAGGAAAGACGCTTACTGTTTGTTTGATATTTTTATGAAGCTTTTATTTGTGAAGGTTTGCATAGGTAAGTGTACCTAAGTCTTACTCAATGGGATGTGTACATCTCACATCATCCCAAAATGGAATGCGCAAGAGGCACACCTATCTATGGAGGAAATCCCCAAAGCTAGTCCCACAAGTGAAGGCTTAAGCACACTGGCCTATTACCATTATTAAGTATTTTTGTGGTTTTTTGGTTAAGAAGTGTTTTTTAGCTTTTCTTTGTGAGGTACTCATGTTAAGACCTATCCACCACGAGTGATGACTCACACCTCGCCCCGAAATGGAACGCATGCAAGCATCTCATAGCAAAGTCTCATGTCACATGAAAGTACTCAACCTTTATTAAATGAATTAGAATTAAGTTTGAAGATGAGAAGAGAGAGAGCACCAAAGGATCTCAAAGGAAGAATTCTAAAGGGGACTAAAGCAATCCTAAGTGTTAACATGCATGGATATCCTAAGGGTTAATGAGGTTTCTATCCTAATGAAGAAGGAAGAAGAAGATAGAAGAAGGGATGAGAAAGGCCTAGGCCCAACAAAAGAGAGTTAGTTCACATAAACATAAAAAGAAGAGATAAGAATTAGAGATGTGGAACTCAATTCCCACATCTCACACTTACCATAGCCCCTGCAAGGTTAGTATGCACAAATGAAACAAAAATGAGCAAATTAACATGACATCATCCAACAATCAGAAGTGAAATGAAATGAATAAATGCCTAATCCCAATTCAACTCAAAGAAATGAAAATGAGAGACTTATGACTTAAAATGAGGCAACATGAATACATATGGAAACAAATGCGCACTTATGAAAAATGTAGTGCAAAACACACAAAATACAAGCACAAAGTTCAAAACCAGAATCAAAATGATATGAAGAATGGCCTAAGAGGCCAGAAAGATGAATAGAGAAGTCACACAATACCAAACAATGTCAAAATAGAAGCAACGGAATCGAAATATGGAATTTAAGCACTTAAAGAAACAAATGACTTGAATAAGAAGCAAACTTAAAAATTCAGAAGAAACAAGACCTATCCTAGGACCAGGAAGGTATCCACATCCCAAAGTAACCCCAAATGAGAAGAAGAAGTTGGCACAAGTGCCCTTCTAAGCCTATAAGAGATCTAATAAACCAAAAGAAGCAAAATGGGACAAGGTGAGAACAAAAATCCACAAATAATCAACCAGCCATCTAAAAATTCTACAACTTGAACCAAATGATCTTCAAACATATCATATTAACTTTCCAAAAGGATTTGCAAAAATTCAGAAAGGAACTAAGCCAAATGAAGGCAAGAACACAAGTTAGGACAGAAAACTTACATCACAAGATACCAGACCAAAACTCAATAAATAATTTTCTAAAAATTCTGGGAAATATCACATGAAAACTACAAGATCTTAGGAACACAATGCAAAAAGAATGGGATCAAAACTCCAAATATTGAAAGCTATAGAAAATAAACAAGACAGACTGGTCAAGAAATGAAGCAAAAGAAGCTATGCACATTGGTGAATTATTCCCGGCACGTGGATCAATGAAAAAAATACAATAAAAATGTGATAAAAAAACTAGAAACATAAAGGAATATCCATGATTTATTTGCGAATTTTTAGGTGAATAAAACTATTTTAAATGAATTAAAAGCAAACTGAATTAGATGAAAAATAAAAATAGGAAAAAGAAACAAAGGAAATTGAGGGAGGTGTGAGAGGTAATTATTTTGAACTGAATTGAATGGGCCGAATGGGGGATAGGGTGCGAAAATCAATTCCTTAAGCCCAAGAATTTCGCCAGTCCAAGTTCATGGTGATGAGCTGTCTATGTATGAATGGAAGGGACGGTCCTACCGGACGGTGACACTTGTCACCGCCGGTATGGACAAACACACCAGCAAATCCTCCATCTCCTTATCTCTTATCTCTTCAAAATCCCTTTATTAATTCTGCCATAATTCTTTATTATATTTCCTAAAAAAAAACTCTCATTAATTTGCCATTCCTTAATATATTCAAACACTTGAACAAATACCAATTAAAAACAACACAGCACACATAAACAACCCTCTCTCTCTCTCTCTGCGCCGCCGTCCTTCTTCATCTTCTACGAAAATCCTAGCCCGCCGCCGTTCAGCTTCCTCAACACACAAAACAAACAGCGCCGAAACTTCTTCCCTCTCGCATCCTACTCAGCCACGCCGGACCTTCTCACCGAAACCTTCTCACGACCTAACGCCGCCGGCGTCGCCTCCGAACTCTAACTCTCTCAAACCGTTGCAATGTCCCTTTTCCTCCTTGCCAGCGCCGGCCTTTCTTGTTCAACCTGAACTAGCCGCTAACTCCCACATCCTTCAGACAACAACACCTACGCCATCTAACATATCTTCTTGCTCTAAAAACAAATCAAGGTTGGCTTCTCCTAACAACTCTTAACCAAACCGGATCGGAAAAGCAAATGGATCGACGCGAACATAACCGCAACAGATCGCGTCACGCGCAATACAACATACTCAAGTTTGGAATCACATACCTGTGAAATAAAGACGGTGACACCGAAGGTGAATCTCCGAACGCGTCTTCGATCCGCTTATATCTTGTGCATTCCAACTGAGGCAGATGTGATGAAAAAGATGAAGCTATTACTATGGTGATGATGCTTGACGAAGCTGGACGAAGCTTGATGACGAATCTGCGATGTTGATGAAGGTCAGAACGATTTGCGCTGAAGTTAGTTCTTGAGGACGAAAAAAAACAGCGAGTTCCATTTTTCGGTGATGAAGAAGAGCCAATGAGAGGTTGTTATTGTTGAATCTGAAGCAAAACTGATGAAGGTGAAACCAATTGAGAGAGGTGAGAGCTCTTTTGTTCTTCTGGAAATCCGGTTTTAGTGATGTATCGAGAAGATGAATCTCGTTTCTGTGATGATGAAAGGTGAATTGTATTTTTCAAATATGAAGAGTGATGAATTGGTTCTGTGATGAAGAGTTTTTTACTGGTCTCTTTTGTTGTAATTTGTTCTGATGAGAATCGTTTCTGTGTGAGGGTGATGGTATCGACTTTTCCGTTATTGATATTTTGGCTCTCAATTTTTCTTGCTGATGAAAAGCATGACTTCCCCTCTTAACAAACTTCTCCCCCCTTTTTCAATTCTGTTATTTTCAGTTTGTTAACTCCCTCTTTTTTTAATTTAATTTTTTCAATTTCTGTTATGGAGTTTTGTTATATGTTTCTGCGTTTTATTCTCTAACAAGCTGCGTTTGGGATCTTGCTGCATTTCTCATGTGATGGCTGTGTGCAGATGCCGTTTTGGTGAGTGTAGTAACATGAGTTTTGCTTCAACTTCTAGCGTGTCCAGATGTGTACCTTTCGTGAGTATGTTGCATTGTGAAGACAAATGGTGGGCCATGGCATTGCTTATGCGGATGTGTGGAGGTGTGTGTATTGACTTGTGTGATAACAAAGCAATATAGAAATTGGGATGTGAAAATGGTTGGAAAGAAAAAAAAGGACAATTAAAAATTAATCAAATAAAATGTATATTTATAAAAAGAATGAGAACGAATAATGATGTTCGGATACTTGAGGAATATGGGTAATTAAATGGGTAATATGACGGTTATTCACTAATGGAACATGATGAAAACTTGTGAAAGGACTATTGAGTTTAAAAAAATAAAAAGATTTACAACACGGACATGAACTGACTTTTATGAAACGAACTGATTACCACCAGCACACACACAACCGCGAAACCTCAATTTCCAATTCAATGCCCATTTTGCAATTCTCTCAACAACTCCTGATAAAAAATGGAGGATACACTCCTAAACCACAACATGATTCGCCACTGAAATAATCATCTGGATTAACCATTCTTTGAACCTCTCAATGAACTGCTTTGAATATGTCTGAAACCTCTGAAAAAAATAAATCCACTGAAGAAACACACTTGAATAGATGAACCAACAATCGGATCACAACTTGATAATCTGATGAAATCCACATACGACAAATTGACCTTGGATGTACACTGACTGAGATATAACCACCAATCAAAATAACTCACAATTCAACCAAACTTTTGATAATTTGACCAATGTTAGGTCAGACATCCATTTGAATCAGACCGCAAACTGAATAGCCACACTGAACTGAAATCACTGCCATGATCCATGCTATGCTTCAACAATGAATGTTATGCTTCATTTTTCTATGCTAATGATGCAGTGCAAAATATGAAAATGATATGCTAGATGCTATGCAAATGAGAGGGCAAATTTAGGGTGTTACAGCTGCCCCTATTCAACCATCAGTTAATCTGAAAAGGGCGATAGTACGGGCTATCGACCATTCAAGATAAACTGTGGTTGAATACCAAGAAGACCGGAAATTTGCACTCTGACGAAGAATGCAACACCGGGAAATAAACCCAACCAAATGACGCTTTGATGACTGAATGGGAGAAAGAAGTAGACGAGCTTCTTCCAAGTCGAAACTGATGTCTGGAATAAGAACACGTTGACGGACGAGTCTTCAAACAATCCTGTGACGCCAGGAGCTGGACAGACGAGTCCTCAAATACTGCAAGAACATATGGCTTGAGACAGACGAGTCTTCAAACAATCCTGTGACGCCAGGAACTGGACATACGAGTCCTCAAAACACTACATGTAACATGAGACAGACGAGTCTTCAAACAATCCTGTGACGCCAGGAACCGGACATACGAGTCCTCAAAACTGCATATAGCATGAGACAGACGAGTCTCCTTCGGATTTACCTGTTACACCAGGACCGGTAATCATTTTGACATTAATTCCCATTGTCAGGATTTGAAACCTCTTCAATACAGACGAGTATTGGATGATCAATCAAGAGATCTGCTAAGGAAATGGCATCGAGCGACCCATAACCAAGGACATGAGCACGACTCCTGCAGACGAGGAGTAATATCAAGCGATTTACAACTCGGACAATGTCTTTTGGTACAGCGCCAGGCGACTACTGGCTCGCCACAACGACGGTGGACTTTAACGGCGTTACAATATCGAGCGATTTGCAACTTAAACAAGATCGAGCGATCTGATAGGAGAATGGTATCAAGCGATCCATCCACAATAAGTCCGTTGACACGGGACAACGCGATCAGTTGATTTGAGAAAAGAGTAACAACTATACAAGGGAATACCATCTAGTGACATCTTGCATTTTTCTGGGCTAGTTGACTGCTTGAAGATCAATCCAAGAGGATTTTACAGAAGATATGACATCCAAAATGCCCAAGTGTCTTCAAACTCTTTAGAGATTCGTCGAATCTTGACATAACTGCCCCAGACTGCATGGATTGTGGAAGAAATTGTCTCGCGAGGATTCCTGAAAAATCTCGTATTACTGCGAAATACCGTGCCCTGTAAGCACAAGATATGCACACCTGCCCCGGCATAATTGAGTCCAAGTATGGCTGAGCCAGGATGATATGATTTTTGAATTTTCTCTTATGACAGACTCACCGGGTATCAACTCAAGGGTTGAAGAAGTGAAGACTATGATATCGACTCAAGGGTCGTAAGAAACGGAAATATCGACTCAAGGGTCGAGGAGAACACAACAACATCAACTCGAGGGTTGAGGAATAAAGCGACAACAACATCAACTCGAGGGTCGAGGAAACGAAAGCAACAATATCGACTCAAGGGTCGAGGATAGCAAAGCAACATCAACTCGAGGGCTGAGGGAAAAAAAATAGCAACATCGACTCGAGGGTCAAGGAAACGAAAGCAACAATATCGACTCAAGGGTCGAGGAAAACAAAACAACATCAACTCGAGGGTTGAGAAAACAGAAGCGATGACATCGACTCGAGGGTCGAAGAAAACCAAAGCGAAGATTGCCACACACAGCTGAAGTGAGAGGCTGAACGCATATAAATGCCAACTAGTCATAGTTGAAGAGATGCCAACAAAACCTGGACTTTAACCGTGTACGATGACCAGATGAAGAAACCATAACGACTGAGGATAAATTCTCTGATCAGGGAAACACGCTTCCCACGCCATACTAGGATCAATCTTCAGATGTTCATCCTGGGAACGGCCTTGCATACCGTAATATTGTCTCAAGAGGATTTTACAGAAAACCTAGCATCCGAAATGCTTCAGTGTTTTCAAACTCCTGAATATCTCGAAGTAACCCCCTCAAACTGTATGGTCCATGAAGGAATTTGCCCCAAGATCTCGCATCATCGTGAGGTGTTCTGTCCCAGTATTCTGGACCTTGGGTAAGTGCATCTGATTAGTCATCTTCCGGAGATGACTTCTAGTGCTTCTAGGGCGATCTGCCCCAGTACGAGCCTTGCTTTGGGGAAAACACCCATGCTAACTGCTCTGTGAGAGATTTGAACTCGAAGTGATTGCCCCAGTTTGGCAGGAATCTGAAGAAATTGATCGACGTGATTGCCACTGATTGGCTGCAGTTAACCCAACTGGTTAGAAAAGTCCATATTCAAAGGAGTTTCTTGGAAAAGTGCCCCTTGCCATGAATGTCCTTCCAAAGTTTTCGCCTTCTCAACTTGGCAAGATTAAGCTTCTAGACTGAGGTTCCATATGTGAACTTCTTTGGTGCCAAACAAATGTATGCAAGCAGAAAATGTCTTATTCTGAGAATGAAAGTTCTAATGCAACACATGTTAGTCTTGAAGCTTTTATTGAAAAGATGTCATTTATGAACGAATCACTGGTTAAGACAGTATAATATTTTTTTATGAAATGAACATGCATATGCAATACCAACGAGGGTCTTTTAGCACAACTCATAGGAGTTAGGAACGCTATCTCCTGATGGCACGCTCTCGAATTAACCATGTTTCAATTAAGACTTTTAAGGGTTGTATCATGGTCTGGCTCGCGGTTATGGAAACAAAGGATATAGGCTCAACATTAATATGTGCCCTCCCATCTTCGTGATGTCCTTCCATTCCTATGTTCAGCTCGTTTTCACAAACGCTCACCTTTCCTAAGGGTTTCGTGCTGGTTGAGGAACCATTACTCTAACAGTTTAAGCACCATTGAGGTTGTTGTTGGGATAACAGTCACCCTTATTGTCTTTTGTGTCTGCATCACACGACTTGTTCTTGCTTACGGATTTTTCTTGTGTAATCCTTTTCGTTCTTTTTCTTATCCCTAACTTTTGTCTGGACTGATTCTTGTGAATCTTTTGCAATTGGAGTCCAGTGGGATGCCCTAATTTTGCCTAAGTCGCTTGTTTTCAAGTTTCGACTTAGCGGGCTACTTATTTTTTTCCGAACAAATCGTGTGACACAGGTTTCTCCTGATTATTTTGTAAGGGTTGTGACTGCCTCACTTTTGGTAGCTGATGGATAACCATTATGGTCTCTGGTCTCTGGACCTCTTGATTTGGTACAATGAAATGTTAAGGATCCTCAGATACACTCCTTTACGGAAGACATGAACGCCTGGTCCAACTAGCTGACACCTACCCTGCCCCGGGTTAAATGTGAGGGTTTTTTCATGCGAAAAGAACTCCTACTTCAAGGCTCAAAGGGGTTAGCAAGTGTTTATCTCCCTTATATCTCCGGTGTTTAGGATTTGAAACAAAGCCTGCACATCGTCAACAGGGTCTTATTCAAGAGCACACAAATGGAGATTTTTTCGTTTTCACTTCGTCATCCTCCGTCACAGAGTTTAAGAACAACAGTTGGTATTGCAATGCACATTCACAAAATTATAAGGAAAACGAATGAATTACTTCAAGAAAAACATGTGCATTTCATTAATTAACATTCAAAAAGCAAACAAGTTTCATGCAAGCATACAAATGTTCAAACAAACATATAAAAGCGACACATGAAAATGCAGTAAAGAAACTGAGCAATGCCATTGTTGAGGAGACTTGACTCCGTCTAGACTTGTTGATCTTGAATACTTTCTGTAGTTAACACTTTTCTTGATGATACTTGCAGTCTTCAATCAAATGACCATGTGTCAGCACCATACTTCATTCTCAATTATTCTGACCTGAAGCTTCCGACATTCAAACATTGACACAAGACGTCTGAAGAGAAGAGTGACACTGTGATGAAATTGCCACATAAGGTTGACACCTAAGGTTGCTCGGAAAGAACTGACGATCTTCTGCCTACGTATCTCCATTGACCAAAGGCCAATGAAGAATCAGAGCGACGTAGTTCCCCTCAATAGGGATCAAAATGATGTACATATCCGCTCTTCAAAATCAAACTGAGAATCACCTTCACATATATCTTCAATAAATTCCTCCATAACATGAGCTGACGATCCCACATGAACAAACGGAGACTTGTTAACTTGAATGCCTTGAGGCGTCACTGTAATCAACCCAGACTCAATCAAATCCTGAACCTTATCCCTAAGAGGCTTGCATGCTTCAGCTGAATGTCCTGGTGCGTTGCCATGGAATCCACATTGAACATTGGGATTAAAACTTGGTGGATATGGAAAAGGTACCGGACCCGATTTCTTCGGCACTATCAATCCACTATCGATCAGGCACGGAAGTATTCGACTGTATGGCACTGGCAATGGATCAAAATACCTTTTGGATCTCTTAGTGTAGTAACGACGCCTTTGCGGAGTATGCTGCGGTTGGCATGGTTGTTGTTGATACTGAGGAGGTTCACTATTAACTGAAATCTAACATACGGATTCAGAAGGTTGCTGACTCTGAGCAGCTGAAATGCATGGGTAATGTGGATAAGTCAATGGAGTTGAAGGATCTTCCCAGATTGCATCAATCACATCCTTATCTTGGGAACTGACAAAAGATTCATTCTCTTCAGCTGAGCCATCTAAAATGCCTTGGATCTTTCCCATCTTGATAAAACTCTCAATGCGTTCTCCAACTATCACCAAGTCCAAGAAACTCGAAGTTCCACTGCCACTCAACCTCTCCAAGTACGCCCCCTGTAAGGTCTCTATGAAAAGATCAACCAACTCTCTATCTGATAGCGGGGGTTGCACTCGAGCAGCTACTTCTCTCCACCTCTGGGCATATTCTCTGAAAGATTCACCATCTCCTTGGGATAACACTTGCAAATCCATGCGCCTAAGAGCCCTGTCAAGATTGTAGTCATACTGCTTCACAAAGGCACTGGCTAGGTCCGACCATGATTGGATACGACTGCTCTCTAACTGCATATACCAATTCGACGATGCCTCACTCAGACTGTATTGGAAACAATGAATCATCAATTTGTCATTATGCTCATGTGAGGCCATCCTTCTGCAAAATCTTACCAAATGCTGCCTTGGACAACTATCCCCTTTATACTTTTCAAACTTCGGTACTTTGAATTTTGGAGGTATTACCAGGCCATGCACCAGACACATGCTTGCAGCACTTAGATCAATGACATTACGATTTTGAAGGGCTTTGATCTCTTCCTCCAACACACGAAATTTCTCTTCCCTCTCCACAATTCGTGGATCTGGGAGTCTCACCACAGGGATTGCCTCTTGGGGATCTGGCATAGTGAAAGCGAAACTGTGATAATCTGCAGCATCAACAGAAGAAGAATGTCCACTTCGGGCGACCTGACGCTCTTGAACATCTGGATGCTCAACAGGAATATGTGCAGGCTGAGCTTGAGCGGAATTACGGTCATCCTGCCTTGCCAAAGTCATCATAACTTCCAAAAGTTGGTCCCACTGATCTTTTGTCAACCCAAGACTTGCAGACTGGCTTTGCTCTCCAGGGTCCATGATTTTTCTCGAAAGTTGCCTCAAGTCTGATACGAGAACTGGAGTCTCAACTGTAGATGGTGAACAAAGAACGGATGAGCCCTGCCTCTTGAACAGAAATGCAATGCAAATGGTATGAAATTCCATATTCAGTTATTTCCAAAGAATCTATCTACTTCGATCCACATTATGATACAAGAATCCAAAAACAATAATTCAGGTATGGGATTCTCGGAAATAACTGAACAT
The DNA here is from genome assembly GCA_963966055.1 of Lathyrus aphaca. Classification (NCBI taxonomy): domain Eukaryota; kingdom Viridiplantae; phylum Streptophyta; class Magnoliopsida; order Fabales; family Fabaceae; genus Lathyrus; species Lathyrus aphaca. The sequence goes on from OZ014520.1 coordinate 423,210,043, forward strand.
GTATGCTAAAATGCCATGATGGTATGTATGCAGCTGGCAAGTGATCGAGAACTGGTATCTGTCTAGAGATGGAACACTGAGCACAAGGACCCTCCGAATACTGGCAAACCAAATCCTCTGAATCACAACTTTCTGATACCACCACTCTCTGATAGAAGTCTCAGAACCACCGTATCAAAAATACCAGAACAAGAAAACCAGATCTCCGGAACTGTATCATAATATGAACTGCACTGGTAACAAGGGTATGGTGAGGTCAATGGTTCCTGCAAACCTGTAAACCCATTCCCAATCTCACAGGTGTGCTCCGGGTCAAACATCACGGACTCTCAAAGCCGAATAGCAATAATACTTTCACCATTTCCGAGAAATGGCTCATGACCAAATCAGGGAATCGGTTAGGCATTATGTACTACGCAGGGAGGCCTCAGCTGAGTCCGGGAAAAACAAGCATCCCTTATAGGTTCCCAGCTTCAAGCGCTGCAATCGAGAAACAATAGTACATTCAGCCCGTAGGATACAGTACTAATGTCATACGACCAGATGCTTTGACTGAGTTCCAATAAGAGAACCAGGCCATCCTATGCGAGTCCCCAGTGGACCCTCGGGTGCGAATGGGTTTGCCACAAAATATGGTCTGCCACTGCCACCACTGGAGAGGGTTGTTTCCACAAAGGTTCTCAATGATCGGTCCCCAGATGCACATAACTATCAAGGTCCTATCCCGAAGTGGAGGAAATCCCCACACAAGACATTTCCAAGACAGTCGCAATCTGGGCGTGAAACACATCGCCACTCATCATGTCACATGCGAGTACAATATGTCCACTCTAATCCTAAGGTGCACTCAAGCCGGGTACTTGGCTTATCTCTCAGAAATAGTATCCCCCAAGCCCACCAAACAGAAAACCTGTCCAGACAGTCCAGTATGATATACATGATGCAGAAAATAAATACTGAAAACAGTAAATAAAGCTGTAAATAAACAACAATAAAATACAACAAGCCACAACAAGCAAACATCACCCAATGAAACAGCAACACACAAGCGCTAGGAGAGACTCACAGGGGAACCAGAGATTCTGGCTTTAGTCCCCAGCAGAGTCGCCAGCTGTCGCTCCCGGGATTTTCATCCTAGTACAAACGCGAAAGTGGCGCGGAAAGGTAGAGTCGCCAGCCAGACATTTTTATCCCGAAAGAATGGGAAAGGTAATGTTGCACAAACCTGAGGAAGAAGGAAAGGACAAGGCCTTGCGAACCAAAGATCTGAGTTCGGGAGTCGGTTACGAATTGAGAAGGTATTAGCACCCCAATCCGTCTGTCGTACCCGACGGGATCCACGTTTGCTTGCTTGTTTCAAAGGGTGAGAAATAAAGAATGTTGCCGAATAAAACTGCTACTGGAACTGGAATGAGAAATGAGAAAGGGAATTGGAAAAGAGAAAGAACAGAAGGGGGAAAATGTAGGGAAAATAAAGAATGTGCTCGAACGGGCCCTACCCCGCTGCCTACGTACCTCATCAGGATAATGAGGATCAGAGACGCCGTAGTTCCCCTAACTAGGGGTACTAAAAGGAAATTGCTTGTGAATTAAGGCTTGAACTGCCTACGCCATTGCTCAGGTGTTGCAGACTCGGACGACGAGTGCGTAACCGTCTTGCAAAGTGACAAGTAGGAGCAAGTTCGCGTACGGAGCGAATGAGGTGAGAAAAGAATTCCCGAAGGAAAGACGCTTACTGTTTGTTTGAGATTTTTATGAAGCTTTTATTTGTGAAGGTTTGCATAGGTAAGTGTACCTAAGTCTTACTCAATGGGATGTGTACATCTCACATCATCCCAAAATGGAATGCGCAAGAGGCACACCTATCTATGGAGGAAATCCCCAAAGCTAGTCCCACAAGTGAAGGCTTAAGCACACTGGCCTATTACCATTATTAAGTATTTTTGTGGTTTTTTGGTTAAGAAGTGTTTTTTAGCTTTTCTTTGTGAGGTACTCATGTTAAGACCTATCCACCACGAGTGATGACTCACACCTCGCCCCGAAATGGAACGCATGCAAGCATCTCATAGCAAAGTCTCATGTCACATGAAAGTACTCAACCTTTATTAAATGAATTAGAATTAGGTTTGAAGATGAGAAGAGAGAGAGCACCAAAGGATCTCAAAGGAAGAATTCTAAAGGGGACTAAAGCAATCCTAAGTGTTAACATGCATGGATATCCTAAGGGTTAATGAGGTTTCTATCCTAATGAAGAAGGAAGAAGAAGATAGAAGAAGGGATGAGAAAGGCCTAGGCCCAACAAAAGAGAGTTAGTTCACATAAACATAAAAAGAAGAGATAAGAATTAGAGATGTGGAACTCAATTCCCACATCTCACACTTACCATAGCCCCTGCAAGGTTAGTATGCACAAATGAAACAAAAATGAGCAAATTAACATGACATCATCCAACAATCAGAAGTGAAATGAAATGAATAAATGCCTAATCCCAATTCAACTCAAAGAAATGAAAATGAGAGACTTATGACTTAAAATGAGGCAACATGAATACATATGGAAACAAATGCGCACTTATGAAAAATGTAGTGCAAAACACACAAAATACAAGCACAAAGTTCAAAACCAGAATCAAAATGATATGAAGAATGGCCTAAGAGGCCAGCAAGATGAAGAGAGAAGTCACACAATACCAAACAATGTCAAAATAGAAGCAACGGAATCGAAATATGGAATTTAAGCACTTAAAGAAACAAATGACTTGAATAAGAAGCAAACTTAAAAATTCAGAAGAAACAAGACCTATTCTAGGACCAGGAAGGTATCCACATCCCAAAGTAACCCCAAATGAGAAGAAGAAGTTGGCACAAGTGCCCTTCTAAGCCTATAAGAGATCTAATAAACCAAAAGAAGCAAAATGGGACAAGGTGAGAACAAAAATCCACAAATAATCAACCAGCCATCTAAAAATTCTACAACTTGAACCAAATGATCTTCAAACATATCATATTAACTTTCCAAAAGGATTTGCAAAAATTAAGAAAGCAACTAAGCCAAATGAAGGCATGAACACAAGTTAGGACAGAAAACTTACATCACAAGATACCAGACCAAAACTCAAGAAATAATTTTCGAAAAATTCTGATAAAAATCACATGAAAACTACAAGGTCTTAGGAACACAATGAAAAAAGAATGGGATCAAAACTCCAAATATTGAAAGCTATAGAAATTAAACAAGACAGACTGGTCAAGAAATGAAGCAAAAGAAGCTATGCACATTGGTGAATTATTCCCGGCACGTGGATCAATGAAAAAAATACAATAAAAATGTGATAAAAAAACTAGAAACATAAAGGAATATCCATGATTTATTTGCGAATTTTTAGGTGAATAAAACTATTTTAAATGAATTAAAAGCAAACTGAATTAGATGAAAAATAAAAATAGGAAAAAGAAACAAAGGAAATTGAGGGAGGTGTGAGAGGTAATTATTTTGAACTGAATTGAATGGGCCGAATGGGGGATAGGGTGCGAAAATCAATTCCTTAAGCCCAGGAATTTCGCCAGTCCAAGTTCATGGTGATGAGCTGTCTATGTATGAATGGAAGGGACGGTCCTACCGGACGGTGACACTTGTCACCGCCGGTATGGACAAACACACCAGCAAATCCTCCATCTCCTTATCTCTTATCTCTTCAAAATCCCTTTATTAATTCTGCCATAATTCTTTATTATATTTCCTAAAAAAAAACTCTCATTAATTTGCCATTCCTTAATATATTCAAACACTTGAACAAATACCAATTAAAAACAACACAGCACACATAAACAACCCTCTCTCTCTCTCTCTCTCTGCGCCGCCGTCCTTCTTCATCTTCTACGAAAACCCTAGCCCGCCGCCGTTCAGCTTCCTCAACACACAAAACAAACGGCGCCGGAACTTCTTCCCTCTCGCATCCTACTCAGCCACGCCGGACCTTCTCACCGAAACCTTCTCACGACCTAACGCCGCCGGCGTCGCCTCCGAACTCTAACTCTCTCAAACCGTTTCAATGTCCCTTTTCCTCCTTGCCAGCGCCGGCCTTTCTTCTTCAACCTGAACTAGCCGCTAACTCTCACATCCTTCAGACAACAACACCTACGCCATCTAACATATCTTCTTGCTCTAAAAACAAATCAAGGTTGGCTTCTCCTAACAACTCTTAACCAAACCGGATCGGAAAAGCAAATGGATCGACGCGAACATAACCGCAACAGATCGCGTCACGCGCAATACAACATACTCAAGTTTGGAATCACATACCTGTGAAATAAAGACGGTGACACCGAAGGTGAATCTCCGAACGCGTCTTCGATCCGCTTATATCTTGTGCATTCCAACTGAGGCAGATGTGATGAAAAAGATGAAGCTATTACTACGGTGATGATGCTTGACGAAGCTGGACGAAGCTTGATGACGAATCTGCGATGTTGATGAAGGTCAGAACGATTTGCGCTGAAGTTAGTTCTTGAGGACGAAAAAAAACAGCGAGTTCCGTTTTTCGGTGATGAAGAAGAGCCAATGAGAGGTTGTTATTGTTGAATCTGAAGCAAAACTGATGAAGGTGAAACCAATTGAGAGAGGTGAGAGCTCTTTTGTTCTTCTGGAAATTCGGTTTTAGTGATGTATCGAGAAGATGAATCTCGTTTCTGTGATGATGAAAGGTGAATTGTATTTTTCAAATATGAAGAGTGATGAATTGGTTCTGTGATGAAGAGTTTTTTGCTGGTCTCTTTTGTTGTAATTTGTTCTAATGAGAATCGTTTCTGTGTGAGGGTGATGGTATCGACTTTTCCGTTATTGATATTTTGGCTCTCAATTTTTCTTGCTGATGAAAAGCATGACTTCCCCTCTTAACAAACTTCTCCCCCCTTTTTCAATTCTGTTATTTTCAGTTTGTTAACTCCCTCTTTTTTTAATTTAATTTTTTCAATTTCTGTTATGGAGTTTTGTTATATGTTTCTGCGTTTTATTCTCTAACAAGCTGTGTTTGGGATCTTGCTGCATTTCTCATGTGATGGCTGTGTGCAGATGTCGTTTTGGTGAGTGTAGTAACATGCGTTTTGCTTCAACTTCTAGCGTGTCCAGATGTGTACCTTTCGTGAGTATGTTGCATTGTGAAGACAAATGGTGGGCCATGGAATTGCTTATGCGGATGTGTGGAGGTGTGTGTATTGACTTGTGTGATAACAAAGCAATATAGAAATTGGGATGTGAAAATGGTTGGAAAGAAAAAAAAGGACAATTAAAAATTAATCAAATAAAATGTATATTTATAAAAAGAATGAGAACGAATAATGATGTTCAGATACTTGAGGAATATGGGTAATTAAATGGGTAATATGACGGTTATTCACTAATGGAACATGATGAAAACTTGTGAAAGGACTATTGAGTTTAAAAAAATAAAAAGATTTACAACACGGACATGAACTGACTTTTATGAAACGAACTGAATACCACCAGCACACACACAACCGCGAAACCTCAATTTCCAATTCAATGCCCATTTTGCAATTCTCTCAACAACTCCTGATAAAAAATGGAGGATACACTCCTAAACCACAACATGATTCGCCACTGAAATAATCATCTGGATTAACCATTCTTTGAACCTCTCAATGAACTGCTTTGAATATGTCTGAAACCTCTGAAAAAAATAAATCCACTGAAGAAACACACTTGAATAGATGAACCAACAATCGGATCACAACTTGATAATCTGATGAAATCCACATACGACAAATTGACCTTGGATGTACACTGACTGAGATATAACCACCAATAAAAATAACTCACAATTCAACCAAACTTTTGATAATTTGACCAATGTTAGGTCAGACATCCATTTGAATCAGACCGCGAACTGAATAGCCACACTGAACTGAAATCACTGCCATGATCCATGCTATGCTTCAACAATGAATGTTATGCTTCATTTTTCTATGCTAATGATGCAGTGCAAAATATGAAAATGATATGCTAGATGCTATGCAAATGAGAGGGCAAATTTAGGGTGTTACACTCCCTGGCACTGGAGGCATGAGAATTGGAGATTCTAGTAGGTACTCCTTGATTCCGTCAAAGGCTTGCTGACAATCTTCATTCCATTTGATGGCATGATTCTTCCTAATAAGTTTAAAGATGGGCTCACACGTGGCTGTTAGGTGAGAGATAAACCGTGCAATGTAGTTTAGTCTCCCTAAGAAACCACACACTTGCTTTTCAGTCTTTGGCTCAGGCATCTCTTGGATGGCTTTTACTTTGGCTGGATCAACCTCAATTCCCCGCTCACTAACAATGAAGCCCAGTAGCTTGCCGGAACGGACCCCAAAGGTGCACTTGTTTGGATTCAACCTCAATATGAACTTCCGGAGTCTGACAAACAACTTAGCTAGATTGACCAAGTGCTCTTCTTCTGTTTGGGATTTTGCTATCATATCATCAACATAAACCTCAATTTCATGATGAATCATGTCGTGAAATAGCATCACCATTTCCCGTTGGTAAGTGGCTCCAACATTCTAAAGACCAAACGACATAACCTTGTAACAGAAGGTGCCCCAAGGCGTGATGAAGGTATTATTTTCCATATCATCGGGAGACATCTTAATCTGGTTATAACCTAAAAACTCGTCCATGAAAGAGAACACAGAAAACTGAGCAGTATTATCAACAAGCACATCTATGTGAGGCAGAGGGAAATCATCTTTAGGGCTGGCCCTATTTAAATCCCTGTAGTCTACACACATCTTGACTTTACCGTCTTTTTTAGGGACCGGTACAATATTAGCAACCCATGGAGGGTAACTGGTCACAGCCAAAAAACCAGCATCAAATTATTTATGTACTTCCTCTTTGATTTTGATATCCATATCAGGGTGTGTGTGCCTCAACTTTTGCTTCACTGGCGGGCAGTCTTCTCTCAAAGGCAGCTTGTGCACCACAATGTCAGTGTCTAAACCAGGCATGTCCTGGTAAGACCAGGCGAAGACATTAACATATTCTCGAAGCATGGCAATTAGACGTGTCTTGATAGATTCTTCTAACGCAGCCCCGATCTTAACTTCTTTCTTGTCTTCTTAGGTACCCAGGTTTATCACTTCGATGGCCTCTTCATGCGGCTGAATCATCTTTTCCTCCTGTTTAAGCAATCTGGATAACTCTTCAGGTAGTTCGCAATCTTCTTCACCTTCCTCTTTGGCTTGGTAAATCGGATTGTCAAAGTCATACTTAGCCATAACAGGGTCGTCATTGATAAGATCCGGTGACGAGTACCTGCATGAATGGTGATTCATGCAAGGCTTTAGAAGGAGTTTGAAAAACATTGCCATCTTTTAAAACTTTTTTTTTGAAGACAAAAGTAAAAAATGAAAGACAATGAACAACATGAATGAATGCAAAACGACAGCTTTATTAATGATTATGTATTATGTTAGGAACAAAAGAACCCTTACGATAAGCTACTATGCCTCGGGCAAGACATAGTGCTTGAGTACAGGAAAGACAAAAGCCAAAATCATTACTCTTCAAAGGAGGTGACTGAGATAAGCCTTTCAGACGACCAATTTCTGAGCTGAGTCTTTGGAGCACAAGGTCTGATCCACTCATCTAGGTCACAATCACTATCAACCGTGTCGTCCTGCACGGCACTGATGCTTCCATAATCCACCATTCCTGCACTCGTGAAGGTAATCGGGCCTTGACGACCTCTAGCGCTCTGTTCAGATGATGACTGCCCAGGATGGTAGCCAACTCCAAACATATCCTTCTTTTCTGACACTTCTACTGGACTGCCCCAGCCTTTCGTGTTCCTGATTCCACTACCTTCAAAGCTTGTTTATAAGAAGTTATAGAAACCCCCTTCTTTGATTCTTCAGAAGAAGCTGCTGATGAAGATGCCAATTCGGTCTTCAGGGGCTCAAAAGCCTGACACGGACGGAGTCTCCACTATCTCACCATCTATCTCCACGTATTTGAACGACGCCAAATGACTGATGAAGATATCCTCCTCCCCACAAACCGTTAAAATTTGTCCTTCCCAGACGAATTTCAGCTTCTGATGGAGTGTGGACGATACGGCCCCCGCCGAATGTATCCAGGGCCTCCCCAGCAAACAACTATATGCAGGTTGTATGTCCATTACATAGAATGTGGCATTGAAGTTTGTGGATCCACCTTGATTGGCAATTTTACTTCCCCAAACACTGATCTTCTTTATCCATCAAAATCTCGAACTACCAGGTCACTGGGCTTCAGAATAACTCCGTCATAATCCAACTTCATTAATTCCTTCTTGGGAAGGACATTCAGGGATGATCTGGTATCCACCAATACATGAGATAGCATTGCACCTTTACACTCCAAAGAGATATGCAGTGCCCGATTGTGAGCACGACCCTCAGATGTTAGATCCATGTCTGTAAAACCCAATCCATGACTGGCATTGACACTGGATACCACATTTTCTAACTGGTTCACCGAGATATCCTGAGGCACATAAGCTTTATTCAGGATGTTCAATAAAGCTTTTCGGTGGGAGTCAGAACACATTAATAAGGACAAGATAGATATCTTGGATGGAGTTTGTTGCAAGTGGTCCACAATCTTGTAATCACTCTTTTTGATGATTCTCAAGAACTCCTCAACCTCTTTATCAAATTTAATGTCTGGGTCCACCGCTGGTGTGGGTTCATTAGCAGTCATTAGTTGTTTCCCTCTGGCTTTAGCTTGGGCTTCTGCAGTGTCTTGGTGTAACACGGTGGGAGAACTGACTTTAAGTTATGTTGCGGATAGCAAGAGTCGCCACCGACTTTTATTTTATCCAAAGGAAAGGCATAAAAGAACAGGAAAGACCTTTTAAAAGATTTTTGGGTCCGGGGGGTAGGTTATGTAAAGGGAAGGTGTTAGCACCCTTTACATCCATGGTTATCCATGGGCTCTTAGTTACTTAGCTCACTTTAAAATGTTTTTGAAATGTGAAGTGTGTGAATAGAAATTTTCTTAAGAGTTTTATAATGATCCATGTACGGATGCGTAAAAAACCTTTGTTTTGAAAATTGTTTAAAATGTGTAAAGTGTTTGAAATGTTTTTGAAAAGTGAGCAAGTATCTAAGAGGAACCTACCCTAAGTTTAAGTCTTTTCTGTTCTTTATTCTTTCAATGGTAAGACTATCCCTATTATTAAGGAATAGGTAGTCATTACCTTGGAAGTAAGGGACAAGTGAGGGACATCTTGTTTTAATGAAGGCAACTGTGGGGTATATTAAGCACTTAGGAGGGACTGTCATCATTATTCGAAAAAGGACTTGATCTTTAAAGGCAACCATTAAGGGACTTGATGACTTTATTTTTGAGGGACTTGCTTTATACACCCCACTTGACCTTTTTGAATAGGCAACAATAAGTGGCAACCCTAGAAAGTGAGATGGCGATTAAAAATCGACTTACGTGTGTGAGTGTTTAATTTTATTTATCTTTAATTAAAATGATCTAAATTTGATTTTAAATATAAATACATGTTTACACTCCCTAAATTACTAACCATAGCATAAAAAATTAAATAAATTAAATATTTACAAAAATTTACACCAAGGAGCAATTACAATAATTATAATAAACAATTAAAATAAATAGCAAATAAATAAATATAAATAATAAGCAAAAATAAATAAATAGGCAATAATAAATATAATAGAGGTTAGTAATAATAATAATAAAAATAATTAAATAAGGTTAGTGAAATAATCATAATAAGCATAATAATAAAATAAATGAATTAGTAATAATAATAAACAAAATAAGAATTAGAAACTATTAAGAAATATGAACAATTTAATTATAAAATTATATGCAACTTATTAATTCTAAACATAAAAAATTATAATTATAAAATTTAATTGTTTTTAAACATATATAAAATAAAAGAATAAGATTTAGATTATGAACAAATTATAGAAATAATTACCTATTATAAAAAAAATTGATTATAATTATATTTACTAAGATTCAATTATATTAAATATTATATTTACAAAAAGATTAGAAATTTAAATCATAAAATAAAATTAATTTTTATTATTTAGAAAATAAATTAGGTTTTACAAAATTAGGGTTTATTTAGAAAATATTTTTTAAGGTTTAATTTAATATACAAAATTATTTAAATAAACATACATATATTTATAATTTAATTACATAAAAAACAGAAATTTAAATTGAGAAAAATAAAAGTTTAGAATTTTAGAAAATAAAGTGTTATTTTAGAATTAAATATATACACATGCATAATTTATTTTTTAATTGATAAATAAGAAAACAATTTAAGCAAATTAATTAAATAAATTAAAACAGAAAAATGGTAAAAAGAAACTTACCTTGGCTGGGTTTGAACCCAGGACATCCTGCCTGCAAGGAACAAAACGTACCACCAGGCCAGCCACGTATTGGTGATAATAGAATGGTTCCAATTGGTTTTGTGCAATGCATGGAAAAATCAGAAAAAATAAATAGAAGCAAAAAGGCCTGGGGGAGAATTGAACCCAGGACCTTTCAACCAAACGCATGTGCACATTACCAACCAAGCTAGATGAACGAACCTGTTAGTTATCCAACAACAATTGATAATATAATATAACTGCCAATTATATGGAAAAAATAAGAAAAAGGATGGCGCAGCCAAGTCTCGAACACAGGCCATCAAGTTATACGTATACTTCATACCACTGGGCCAAGCAGCCAGCTGTGACATAAAACCACCACCATTGCATAAAATATAATACATGATATTTGAATTTGAAAAAACGCGCGCAGGCCAACTTCATCTTCAACCTCTGGACATTGAATTTTGCTGCGAAAATTGTTGCAATATTACCTGCGATTTTACCTGCACCCTAAAACCTACGAATTTCAAACTATCATCAAACAGCACAATTTTATCAAATTGGGAACACTTTTGGATTCCTTGCAACCTGCACAGTCCAATTTTATCAACCAAATTCATTTATAACGCATGAATCAAATAACCCTAATTTGAAGGTCCAAACCCTAATATGGCATCTCACGGATTTCTCATGGTTTCTTTGGTTTCTTTGCCCAGAAACGTTCTACATATCATCACAAACAAGATTAAACAAACAAAATTCATGGAAAAGCAACAAATTATTGAAATCAAAAAAATTATTTTCAAGAACAAAGTGTACTCGGGTTGAGCAATATAGCATGGTATTGATGCATATGAGTGTTAGTTCATGATCAGAGAGGCCCAAGGAGTCTTGCTATGTTCTTGTTTTACCTTCTAGAGCCCTGGAAATCAAAAACCGAATGTGAGTTTTTGGATGGTTTTTCAATTTGTGAAACTTACTTTTGGAGGCAGAGAATTCGTGAATTTGCAATAGGGTTGTGTTTAGTACTTATAGGTGATTGATTTTAGGTCAAAAAATTGATTGATCATGTGAAGAATTTGATATGAAAAGATCCATATTGATCATGCCTTAAAATTCAAATATTCATGTGTGAATGCTTGCTATTTTTGGACAAATCTCATGATTTCTTTCCTCTTCAACTTAAATCAATATTTAAGACTTTCTAGAAGCTTAATCTCCATCAAATCTTACATTTTCATATTTTATTTTTATTTAAAATGATTTTTAATGAATTAAATCAAAATAAATAAAAATAAAATAATAAAAATTCTGATTTTTAATGGTTTGGGTCGTGCATGAAGTCAATGTATGGGTTGGGTCATTATTTGGCAAGCCCATTTGGAAGAAATTGGTTTTAGACCTCCTTTTTCATCATAAACCAACTCAAAATTTCCCAACTTTGCAAGGGCACATATCCTTCAATTTTAATGCTATGAGGGTGTTCTTGGACATTTTGGAAAGCTTGAAGAGTCCTCTAACCAACCCCACTGGTTTCATGTCCATATCATTTACCAATCTCAAGTTATGCCCTTTTGAAGTTGTTGACTTTTTGTTGACTTTCAAAAGGACCTATAATGTCTTAGCTCATACCTTCCAAATGAAGCATTTTTGGGCTTGTCTTGTGAGACACAAAGTTGTAGAGAATTCAATTTCCTTCAAAATAAGCTTTGAGTGGAGACTTGGTGATGAAGTATGTAAAAGTTATGGCTGGTCAAAGTTCAGTTGACTTTTACTAAGGAAACCCTAATTTAGAAACTCCTGATTCTTGATGATCTGGAATCTCCTTGATGAATCATGATCAACCCTTGATCAAATGATGAATTTTACTTCATATACTTGATGTTGGCAAAAAATCATGAAGTTTGACTTTGGTTTGACCACAGTTGACCTCAGTTTGACTTTTTAACTGTATTGACTGATTTTGACTTATCTGATCATCTGACTGAGCAAACTTTTGAGAAAAGTCTTGAAACTTGTCATGGGGGTTTTTAAACACATATAAGATGTTATGAAGCTCACTTGAAGTCTTAGAAGTTTATTTAGTCTGATTAAAGTCAAAACCCTAGTTTTGGATGCACTGCTTAGGAGGTGCATTGTCTGAGGGAATTGTCAACTCTTCTGACCAATTGTAAACTTTGTGAACCTTGTGAACCATCATAAAATGTCTTGTGAGCCTCATGGGAGGTATTGTGAACCTTGTGAACCTTGTGAACTTTCAAGAAGTGACTTGTAGACTTCATGAACCTCATGAAAGGTTTTGAAAGCATTGTGAATCTTGTGAACCTTGTGAACCTTCATAAAGTGACTTGTAGACTTCATGAACCTCATGAAAGGTTTTGAAAGCATTGTGAATCTTTTGAACCTTGTGAACCTTCAAGAAGTGACTTGTAGACTTCATGAACCTCATGAAAGGTTTTGAAAGCATTGAGAAACTTGTGAACCTTCATAAAGTGACTTGTAGACTTTATGAACCTCATGAAAGGTCTTGAAAGTGTTGAGAAACTTGTGAGCCTTGTGAACCTTCATAAAGTGACTTGTAGACTTTATGAACCTCATGAAAGGTCTTGAATTGTGAGGGCAAATTTTGGGGTGCAACAGCTGCCCCTGTTCAATTTTCTGAAACCTGAGGGGTTAGATTGGTATGTTTACCAGTCGTGACCTGGAAGGTTGAAGGGGATTGAACACAAAAGCCCAAAAATTTGCACTCACCAGTGCATAAAGTGATACGGATGACTAGTTGAATATGCCTGAGTGGGCTTAAAGATGCCACTTGGAGGAAAGTTCTTCAGATACATGTCTTGGAGGATAAAGCAGTCCAAAATATGGAGGTATAATGATAGCTGTCAGGAGGATGGAGCAGTCATGAGGTAATGATATGATTTCAGGAGGATAAAGCAATCCTGAGGTAATGAAGTTGTCAGGAGGATAAAGCAGTCCTGAAATATTGATAATAGCTATCAGGAGGATAAAGCAACCCTGAGGTGACAATGTGAGTTCAGGAGGATAAAGCAATCCTGATGTAAAGAAGCTGTCAGGGGGATAAAGCAATCCTGAGGTAAAGATACTATGCTTTCAGGAGGATGAAGCAGTCCTGGTGTAATAAAAGCTTTCAGGAGGATGAAGCAGTCCTGATGTAATAAAAAGCTGTCAGGAGGATGAAGCAATCCTGAGGTAGTCATAAGCTATCAGGAGGATAAAGCAATCCTGAGGTAGCAAGAAGCTGTCAGGAGGATGAAGCAATCCTGAGGTAATAATCTTTCAGGAGGATGAAGCAATCCTGAAGTAATAATAAGCTTTCAGGAGGATAAAGCAATCCTGAGATGTTGATAATAGCTGTCAGGAGGATGAAGCAATCCTGAGGTAGTCATAAGCTATCAGGAGGATAAAGCAATCCTGAGGTAGCAAGAAGCTGTCAGGAGGATGAAGCAATCCTGAGGTAATAATCTTTCAGGAGGATGAAGCAATCCTGAAGTAATAATAAGCTTTCAGGAGGATAAAGCAATCCTGAGATGTTGATAATAGCTGTCAGGAGGATGAAGCAATCCCGAGGTAGTCATAAGCTATCAGGAGGATAAAGCAATCCTGAGGTAGCAAGAAGCTGTCAGGAGGATGAAACAATCCTGAGGTAATAATCTTTCAGGAGGATGAAACAATCCTGAAGTAATAATAAGCTTTCAAGAGGATAAAGCAATCCTGAGATATTGATAATAGCTGTCAGGAGGATGAAGCAGTCCTGATGATCATAAGTTTGTCTGCTGGATAATTAACCTGAAAACAAGGTAGCATTCTGTATAATAATATTAGTTTATGCTTTATGTATGCATATATGGTATGATGTAAATGATGTATGTATGATATGACACTGCCTGAAACATCTGGATATCTTCGTATAACAACTGCTGGCCAGGGAAAATAAATCCCGATTCGTTGCTGAAGAATATGAGGAAATTGTTCCTGTCTTGTTTGATGATGAGGTATACATAACCTTCCGTATGCTGGGGATAGCAAGGTATATATAACCTCCCGTCTGCTGGGGATAGCAAGGTATATATAACCTTCGTCTTCGTTTGATAGTAGAGTAGATATCCCGTCTTCGTTCGTCGTACCTTTATTGTAAAGTAAATTCCCGAATATCCGTATGAGGATAAAAGAGATGGATATAAATTCCAGGGGAGATGAGACTTTATGAAGATGGATTTGTCCTACTGAGGGTTTGTAACTGTCTTGTAAAGATGAACCGGCGAAGCTTCGTTGAAATCCTTCCCTCGTTCGTCCTTAGTAAATACCATTACTGCATTTTCATGCATTTCTGGTAAACATCAATCATATTCAAAAGCATACTACATTCAAACACAACCAATTGACGCTTTTGCTAGAGTAAAAGTAAATCTGGACTCAGAGGGAAAAGTAAAGCTGAATTTGAAAGCAGAATTGTTTCAACTTCGAGAGTGTACAACCAATTGGATCTATAGCTCTTGAAATTCTTTAACTTTCCTGAGTACCTTCCCAAAAATCCTCATAGCTGGATCTGAAGACATGATACTGACACCATCTGATACTACTGACGTAGACAATTAATTTCCACAATGGCTTATGCTGAGAATCCAATATCAAGGTAATACAGTGAAAGGAACGTGTCTTCAAATTGTGATGGACCGTATATGCTCCGGGTATTAGATTTGAAGAGAAATCATTGCCCCTTGGTTGAGGATGAATTGTCCCATAATGGAAGTATCTGTAATGAGCTACCTCAAGAGAAACAAGCAGAATGCCCCATAAGCATATGCCCCTGGCATTGTGAACTCTGTAATGTCACCTTTGGTAATTCAACTGTATGAGGAAACATGCCCCTGACTATTGAGTACAACTGAGTCTGGACCTAATTGCCCCAACTGAATTGAACAGTAACTTGGTATACCTCTTGACTGGGAAACAGTGACTATGCCCTTGGCATTATGAACTTTGTAATGTTACCCTTGGCACTTCAGATAGATGAGGAGATCTGCCTATGGCTGCTTAAACATAGTTGAATCTTGTCCTGATTGCCCCAAATGAGTTAGGAAGTATCATGGCCTGCCCCCTTGATTGGGAGATAATGACTATGCCCATTTGTATACATGGACTTTGATCAAGGAAGCAACTTTGTTTATTGGAAGGACTTTGGTTCACTGAACATTCATTCTGTAAGCTTCTCCATTTGTCAAACACTCAGGTATATGCAAACAAATATATTAAAAAATGCAATGCTTATGTCTGTCTTGATGTTTTGAAACAAGTTATTTTAGGAAAACTGTTTTTTTTTTTTTTTTTGAAAACTGTGATATTAACTCAAATTTTATAATAAGCCCTAAAGGAGTCAGGATGCCTTTTTGTAGCAGTACACTTTCGAACTAACCATGCTTCAGTTAGGACTTTTAAAGGGTTATAACGTGGCCTGGTTCACGGTTTAAGAAACAAAGGATAAAGGCTCAAATTTTATTTGTACCCAACCCAATCTCCATGATGTTCTTCAGTCCTATGCTCAGCTAACTCATGCATTGAGGTTCCATAGCAGTTTGGAATTGTAACACTGACATTTGTGATGGTTCAGAAACCCAACATTTATTTGAACATTCAGTCATCTTTCTTTGTTGAGGATTCATAGTGACCTCTTTTTTCTTTTGACTTTATTATCCCTTCCTTTTGCCTGAACTGTTTATTTCAAGGTCACAGTCAACGGGATGTCTTAATTTGTTTTTACTAAGTCTCCTTCATAGGTTTTGACTTAGTGAACTGTTCTTTTGCTGGATATTGACTGTCAGGTTTAATGATTACAGCGAACCATCATTAGTTGTGTACAACACATATAATTGGCATATTTGAGTTAACTGAGTAACTACCCTGCCCCGGGTTATGAATAAGGGTTAATTTGTGCAAGAATAAAAAACTCCTACTTCATAGGCTCAAAAGGGTTGACTAGGGGTTAACTTCCTTATATCTCCACTGTTTAGGAATTGAAACAATGCCTGTACATCGTCAGCATAGTCTGTTCAAAAGCATACTGCATAAGATTATGGTATTGTTTTCGTCATCCTCCCTCTACAGGCTTATAGCTTTATCAGGAGTTAAATATCACAAGATAGAAATAAGAAGCATAATTCAAAATATAGTGGAACAAATGGATTAATTCAAGACAAACATATGCAATGCATTAATGAAAAAGTTTAACATAATAGTAAGTGTTCAAACAAATAAAAGAAATTACAAATGAAAATTCAAATGTTGTCCCATCCAGTTGGCTGAATGTCCTCAATTGCAATCTGTGAACTTTGAGGAGCAGTATACTTCACCATGAAATCAAATTTTCCACTTGGATGCCCCAAGGTGCCCCATATCTCAACAGGCATAGGTATTCTTCCTTTCTTGTTACTTTGGGCTACTTGTCTCGCAGCTTCGGTGTTTGATGGACGATAGTAAAATTCAACTTGACCTTCTGGAGTAACCTCTAGGATTCCTTCGTCAATCAGATCTTGAATCTTCTTATTCAATGCCCAACAGTTATTAGTATCATGTCCAGGACTGTTGGAGTGATACTTACACCTTGCCTTGGGATTATAGCGAGGAGAAGAGGTGTTAGGATTTTTAGGAGAATTTTCCAAGGAAATTAGCTTCATCTCCAACATGCATTGCAAAATTTGTGACATTGGTGTGCTGAACTTGATAAATTTCCTTCTACATTCCTTGTGTTGAGGTATATTAACCTTATCAGGTCTTTCTTCTTCAACTGAAGAACAATCAATGGCAACCGGTTTCTTACCTTCTTTTATCCTCATCTTCCTTTCAACCAAATCAGCTTGTTTTAACGGAGGTTGACTGACAATTAGATTCCTAACTCCACTACTTTGAAGTTTGTGAACAAAGGTTCTCAGCTCTTCTTGCCCCTGAGCTAAACTTTGGATAAGAGCCACCTGACCATTCATCTGGATCCTCATTTCTGTTATCTCAGCTTGTAATTGTTCCAGCTGATCATCCTTGTTGTCCTCAGGATTCTTCTTCTTAGCCAGCAGTGTCTTCAATTCATCCTGCCCCTTGGACAAGTTCAGGATCAACTCTTGGAACTGTGCATTTTGTGCCTGGAGATCCTTAACTGTTTGTTCAAGAGCCATTGCTGAAATAAACAGCGAGAAGATGAGAAACCTGTGCACAATTATAAACTTGTGATGCAATGATATGATGTTTTAATGCATATGCGATGTTTTCAAGGACCGCAGGATTTAAATTTGCTTAAACAAACACGAAGGTAAACTTTTATTAGTAATAAATTTGTTTTGCCTCTTGGGCTTACAAAAATAAAAATGAAATAAGTACAAGAGATGGGGTTTTAAGTCTCCCATGGACGTTTCCTCATTGTGTTGAGGTATGAGTTGAGGTTCCGTTCCTCGTGAAGTTGCTTTGTTAGTTCCAGGATTCTTTCTTGGCTTGCTTTGTAATGAGCCTCGAAAGTATCCCTTTGCTCCTTCAACTGGATCCAGGATCTCTGTAAGTCTTCCATGTCAGTAGGCATGTCTGGGTGAAGGATGGTATAAGCAGTGTCTCCTTTAGCAACAGGTTCCATGGTAACTGGCAGGATAGCAGGATATGGCATCATGAGAGTCTGAGCACGAGATCGCACCCATCTGAGATAAGCTTCCATAGGAATAGTGTACTTAGGCTCCAGTGTCTTGCTGTCAACCCTGTTTACCTTTCCCCAAGCTCGTATGAATCTCTGACGGTAACCTTGAAGATCGTTGTCGTAATCAAATACAGTGCCCTGAATCAACATGTCATGTGGACCATCACTCCGAGCGTAACCAAACTGTCGTAAAGCTAGAGAAGGGTTGTAAGTGATGCCCCCTCTTATGCCTAGAAGTGGCACATTAGGAAACTCCCCACAACGGTCAATGATAGTGACATTCTCCATAGATCTGGAGCACCAATGGATATCTGAGTGAGAAAGTGACATGATCCTTTTAGACCATCTGAACCCTTGCTCATTCTTCATTACTGAGCGAGGAAGGTGAGAAATAAACCACCTAGAAAGCAAAGGTATGCAGCACATCAAGGTTCCTCTTGCCCTTGTAGTACGGGTATGAAGAGAATGTAGGATATCTCCAAGCAATGTAGGCACTGGATTGTGACTCAGGAATATGTTGATGGCATGAACATCTATGAACTGATCTGGATTGGGGAACAACACTAAGCCATAAATCAGCAAGGCTAAGATCTCCTCAAAAGCATCATGACTCATAGCTTTCAAGAACATTTGAGCCTTTTCTATCAACACCTTAGCTAGAACACCCTTGACTCCACTTCTCGTTTCTAGAATAATGTCAGACTTCTTCAGATGTAGAGCTGCAGCAATAATCTCAGGTTTAGGCTCTTTTTCTAATCCTGTAAAGGGTCTTTGATCAAGTACAGGTATACCCAGAAGTTTAGAGAACTCTTCCATTGTAGGAACCAGCTGATAGTCGGGGAATGTGAAGCAATGGTGCTTAGGGTCAAAGAACTGAAACAGGACACTCATCATGTCTTCACTGAACCCTGAGGTGACTAGATCCAACAGGTGACCATGTCTCTTGATGAACTGGGAATGATTAGACACTTGAGAAATCAACTCTTTAAGCTTGGGAGGTATCCCTACAAAGTTGATCCTGATGGTGTTTCTACGAGCAAAAGCCATGACCTGCCACAAAGAACAAAGATAAATCCCTTGGTCCTTGAAATGGTTAGTGAAAATGCTATGCTTATGATGCATGATGATGTCATGATGTTATGCTCAATCACAAACATGTGGCACACACAAACAAGTCACACAATAGTCCTAGGTTTAAAGGCTTGCATGAGGTTCAAAGGTAAGTACCCTCCCCTGAAGTTAGATGGTTCATCCTGTCCTACAAAAGTAACCAGGTTCTAAGGGATCTCAATATCATTGATCCTTCACAAGGGTGGTTGTTCAGAAGGCAACTCACTTGCCAACCAAAACCCTCCAAGTTTAAGATCTCAATGAGCGTAGTATCGAGTGTCAACCAACTTCAGTCTGCACCAAAGCCGGTTACCTCACTACTTTCTAAAGGCCAAGATGAGTTAACTAGGGTTCTAAAAGTTAGTTAGTGCATTGACAACATATGGCAGCCTCATATTATCCTCAACTTGACTTAAGGAACATAAGCACCAACCAAGAAGTCGCACTAACTATGGCTACCAGATAAACCGTATCGATATACGTCGTACAGTTTCCTTGGTCTATTGCCATTTACCTAAGGTACACTAGATCCGGGTTAGGACCTTTCACACATAAGAGCACCCCAACAAGATAATATAAAGCAAACAAGGCAAACAATTTAAAGTGATCTAATTCCTAAGGGTACCCCTCTTTTATTAAATCCCCAGCAGAGTCGCCAGTTCTGTAACACGGTGGGAGAACTGACTTTAAGTTATGTTGCGGATAGCAAGAGTCGCCACCGACTTTTATTTTATCCAAAGGAAAGGCATAAAAGAACAGGAAAGACCTTTTAAAAGATTTTTGGGTCCGGGGGGTAGGTTATGTAAAGGGAAGGTGTTAGCACCCTTTACATCCATGGTTATCCATGGGCTCTTAGTTACTTAGCTCACTTTAAAATGTTTTTGAAATGTGAAGTGTGTGAATAGAAATTTTCTTAAGAGTTTTATAATGATCCATGTACGGATGCGTAAAAAACCTTTGTTTTGAAAATTGTTTAAAATGTGTAAAGTGTTTGAAATGTTTTTGAAAAGTGAGCAAGTATCTAAGAGGAACCTACCCTAAGTTTAAGTCTTTTCTGTTCTTTATTCTTTCAATGGTAAGACTATCCCTATTATTAAGGAATAGGTAGTCATTACCTTGGAAGTAAGGGACAAGTGAGGGACATCTTGTTTTAATGAAGGCAACTGTGGGGTATATTAAGCACTTAGGAGGGACTGTCATCATTATTCGAAAAGGGACTTGATCTTTAAAGGTAACCATTAAGGGACTTGATGACTTTATTTTTGAGGGACTTGCTTTATACACCCCACTTGACCTTTTTGAATAGGCAATAATAAGAGGCAACCCTAGAAAGTGAGATGGCGATTAAAAATCGACTTACGTGTGTGAGTGTTTAATTTTATTTATCTTTAATTAAAATGATCTAAATTTGATTTTAAATATAAATACATGTTTACACTCCCTAAATTACTAACCATAGCATAAAAAATTAAATAAATTAAATATTTACAAAAATTTACACCAAGGAGCAATTACAATAATTATAATAAACAATTAAAATAAATAGCAAATAAATAAATATAAATAATAAGCAAAAATAAATAAATAGGCAATAATAAATATAATAGAGGTTAGTAATAATAATAATAAAAATAATTAAATAAGGTTAGTGAAATAATCATAATAAGCATAATAATAAAATAAATGAATTAGTAATAATAATAAACAAAATAAGAATTAGAAACTATTAAGAAATATGAACAATTTAATTATAAAATTATATGCAACTTATTAATTCTAAACATAAAAAATTATAATTATAAAATTTAATTGTTTTTAAACATATATAAAATAAAAGAATAAGATTTAGATTATGAACAAATTATAGAAATAATTACCTATTATAAAAAAAAATTGATTATAATTATATTTACTAAGATTCAATTATATTAAATATTATATTTACAAAAAGATTAGAAATTTAAATCATAAAATAAAATTAATTTTTATTATTTAGAAAATAAATTAGGTCTTACAAAATTAGGGTTTATTTAGAAAATATTTTTTAAGGTTTAATTTAATATACAAAATTATTTAAATAAACATACATATATTTATAATTTAATTACATAAAAAACAGAAATTTAAATTGAGAAAAATAAAAGTTTAGAATTTTAGAAAATAAAGTGTTATTTTAGAATTAAATATATACACAGGCATAATTTATTTTTTAATTGATAAATAAGAAAACAATTTAAGCAAATTAATTAAATAAATTAAAACAGAAAAATGGTAAAAAGAAACTTACCTTGGCTGGGTTTGAACCCAGGACATCCTGCCTGCAAGGAACAAAACG
Organism: Lathyrus aphaca; assembly: GCA_963966055.1. Lineage (NCBI taxonomy): Eukaryota > Viridiplantae > Streptophyta > Magnoliopsida > Fabales > Fabaceae > Lathyrus > Lathyrus aphaca. Next base: position 423,231,602 of record OZ014520.1, read on the forward strand.
TACCACCAGGCCAGCCACGTATTGGTGATAATAGAATGGTTCCAATTGGTTTTGTGCAATACATGGAAAAATCAGAAAAAATAAATAGAAGCAAAAAGGCCTGAGGGAGAATTGAACCCAGGACCTTTCAACCAAACGCATGTGCACATTACCAACCAAGCTAGATGAGCGAACCTGTTAGTTATCCAACAACAATTGATAATATAATATAACTGCCAATTATATGGAAAAAATAAGAAAAAGGATGGCGCAGCCAAGTCTCGAACACAGGCCATCAAGTTATACGCGTATACTTCATACCACTGGGCCAAGCAGCCAGTTGTGACATAAAACCACCACCATTGCATAAAATATAATACATGATATTTGAATTTGAAAAAACGCGCGCAGGCCAACTTCATCTTCAACCTCTGGACATTGAATTTTGCTGCGAAAATTGTTGCAATATTACCTGCGATTTTACCTGCACCCTAAAACCTACGAATTTCAAACTATCATCAAACAGCACAATTTTATCAAATTGGGAACACTTTTGGATTCCTTGCAACCTGCACAGTCCAATTTTATCAACCAAATTCATTTATAACGCATGAATCAAATAACCCTAATTTGAAGGTCCAAACCCTAATATGGCATCTCACGGATTTCTCATGGTTTCTTTGGTTTCTTTGCCCAGAAACGTTCTACATATCATCACAAACAAGATTAAACAAACAAAATTCATGGAAAAGCAACAAATTATTGAAATCGAAAAAATTATTTTCAAGAACAAAGTGAACTCGGGTTGAGCAATATAGCATGGTATTGATGCATATGAGTGTTAGTTCATGATCAGAGAGGCCCAAGGAGTCTTGTTATGTTCTTGTTTTACCTTCTAGAGCCCTGGAAATCAAAAACCGAATGTGAGTTTTTGGATGGTTTTTCAATTTGTGAAACTTACTTTTGGAGGCAGAGAATTCGTGAATTTGCAATAGGGTTGTGTTTAGTACTTATAGGTGATTGATTTTAGGTCAAAAAATTGATTGATCATGTGAAGAATTTGATATGAAAAGATCCATATTGATCATGCCTTAAAATTCAAATATTCATGTGTGAATGCTTGCTATTTTTGGACAAATCTCATGATTTCTTTCCTCTTCAACTTAAATCAATATTTAAGACTTTCTAGAAGCTTAATCTCCATCAAATCTTACATTTTCATATTTTATTTTTATTTAAAATGATTTTTAATGAATTAAATCAAAATAAATAAAAATAAAATAATAAAAATTCTGATTTTTAATGGTTTGGGTCGTGCATGAAGTCAATGTATGGGTTGGGTCATTATTTGGCAAGCCCATTTGGAAGAAATTGGTTTTAGACCTCCTTTTTCATCATAAACCAACTCAAAATTTCCCAACTTTGCAAGGGCACATATCCTTCAATTTTAATGCTATGAGGGTGTTCTTGGATATTTTGAAAGCTTGAAGAGTCCTCTAACCAACCCCACTGGTTTCATGTCCATATCATTTACCAATCTCAAGTTATGCCCTTTTGAAGTTGTTGACTTTTTGTTGACTTTCAAAAGGACCTATAATGTCTTAGCTCATACCTTCCAAATGAAGCATTTTTGGGCTTGGCTTGTGAGACACAAAGTTGTAGAGAATTCAGTTTCCTTCAAAATGAGCTTTGAGTGGAGACTTGGTGATGAAGTATGTAAAAGTTATGGCTGGTCAAAGTTCAGTTGACTTTTACTAAGGAAACCCTAATTTAGAAACTCCTGATTCTTGATGATCTGGAATCTCCTTGATGAATCATGATCAACCCTTGATCAAATGATGAATTTTACTTCATATACTTGATGTTGGCAAAAAATCATGAAGTTTGACTTTGGTTTGACCACAGTTGACCTCAGTTTGACTTTTTAACTGTATTGACTGATTTTGACTTATCTGATCATCTGACTGAGCAAACTTTTGAGAAAAGTCTTGAAACTTGTCATGGGGGTTTTTAAACACATATAAGATGTTATGAAGCTCACTTGAAGTCTTATAAGTTTATTTAGTCTGATTAAAGTCAAAACCCTAGTTTTGGATGCACTGCTTAGGAGATGCATTGTCTGAGGGAATTGTCAACTCTTCTGACCAATTGTAAACTTTGTGAACCTTGTGAACCATCATAAAATGTCTTGTGAGCCTCATGGGAGGTATTGTGAACCTTGTGAACCTTGTGAACTTTCAAGAAGTGACTTGTAGACTTCATGAACCTCATGAAAGGTTTTGAAAGCATTGTGAATCTTGTGAACCTTGTGAACCTTCATAAAGTGACTTGTAGACTTCATGAACCTCATGAAAGGTTTTGAAAGCATTGTGAATCTTGTGAACCTTGTGAACCTTCAAGAAGTGACTTGTAGACTTCATGAACCTCATGAAAGGTTTTGAAAGCATTGAGAAACTTGTGAACCTTCATAAAGTGACTTGTAGACTTTATGAACCTCATGAAAGGTCTTGAAAGTGTTGAGAAACTTGTGAGCCTTGTGAACCTTCATAAAGTGACTTGTAGACTTTATGAACCTCATGAAAGGTCTTGAATTGTGAGGGCAAATTTTGGGGTGCAACACTTGGGATGGTATTACACTGTTTCTCAGTGTTTCTGGCGCAAACAACCTCTCACTCCTAGTAAAGCCTCCTACTCAAACATTTTCTACTTGAGCTATGGACGTACTAGACGTGGGCAAATCTTGCTTCTGGCCGTTACAATATACTTCACCACCATAATGCCAAGGAATGGCCTTATCACTTTGATACATTACTGGCCCTGCAGTGGTGATAGTTATCGGTGCTATTCTGGCTTGTGGAGGAACTTGAGACGGGTCATAGAAAATGGTTACTGTAGAGACTTCTCTTTCTTTCACAACTTTGTCAAACTGTAAAACCCCTTCATTAATCATGCTTTGGATCCCTTTTTTCAACTGCTCACAACCATCTGGAGCTACGGCACATCCTGGACAATCAATTTCACAACCTGGAAAAACACCCCTTTGGGCCAAACAAGCCTTAACAACACTCAACAGAGTTTGCAGGTCATTGACATCACACACCAGATTTAGACTCTCTCCATCATTAATTTCCCTAATTGTACCCCCGTGAGGAGGCATGGGGTTATGTATCACGTTTAGAGTAGGAGCGAAGTTAATCGCTTTAGAATCTATCAGGTCTTGGACTACATACTTTAAGGCTTTACAGTTTTTTGTGGTATTTCCGGGAGCTCCGGAATGAAATTTGCATCGGGCATTCATATCATAACCTTCAGGGAGTTGCCCCGGCTTCGGGGGTTGCAAAGTTCTGAGCTGAACCATCTAGAGTTGGAGGAGATTCTTCAAAAGCTGAGAATAGGATATAGGTGGAGTTTCAAACTGTATTTCTCTGGTCTTCTGGGGATAATACGGACGAGGAGCTCTTTGTTGATACCCTTGTTGACGTTGCTGTTGCGGTTGTTGGACTTGTTGTTGGACAGGCTGAGCTGAGATAGTGACAGGGGCACTTGCTGATAAATACCTCTGTTACCTCCGCCTCTTTGTGCGTATACTGCCCCAGTCTCTCATTCTCTTCTCTTCAGGAAGGGTTTCTTGACACCATAAGTTGAAGTGCCCCCATTCTGAATCTTCCCTTGCTTGATCCAGCTCTCTATCCTTTCGCCGGTCAAGATAATATCTGAAAATCCGCTTGAGGAACATCCAGCCAACCTTTCCATAAAGTGCCCAGGAAGAGTATCCATGAAAAGGTCCACCATCTCCCTTTCTAGCAGCGGTGGTTGCACCCTAGCAGCCACTTCACGCCATCTCTGTGCGTAATATTTGAAACTCTCCGAGCTCTTCTGAGTCAGACTTTGGAGTTGAGTGCGACTGGGCGCCATGTCAATGTTATACTGATATTGTTTAAGGAATGCTTCTCCCAATTCCTTCCAGCTTCTCACAGAGCTTCTCTCCAACTTCATATACCATTCCAAGGATCCTCCGGAGAGACTATCCTGTAAATAGTACATCAAGAGCTTCTCATCCCTGGTATGGGCAGCAATCTTTCGGTAGAACGCCTGAAGACGAGTTTTGGGGCAAGAGTTACCGTTATACTTGTCAAAAGTAGGTGGCCTGAACTTGTGAGGAATGACCACCCAGGGACTAGGCCCATATCAGATACATCTATCCCAAGAGTGTCCTTACACTCAAGGGCTTTGACCTTCTCAGCCAGCAGCAAAAATTCCTGGAAATTTCCTTCCGCACCAAATCCCATATCATTGTTAAAGGGGGAAAACTGATCCTCTTGTCTATCTTGCATAGGGATGAAGGTTGTACCAGGTTCTAGAATTGGAGGTCCACCTGGGCCATTGTTGGTGTTGGGAGGATTCACTTGTACTTCTGGAGTGACTACAGGAGGATCATTCTGAGGAGGGTTGAGTCCCTGGATTGCAACCCTCAAATCTTGTTGTCCTTGGGCCATCCCTTGCATCATGACCATGAATTCACCCATCCTGATACGGAGTTCGTTGAGCTCAGTTTGCATATCATCCATGACTGTCCTCTAGTTATTGCGTGTTGCGTAACGATGTGGAATATTCTGTTTGAAGTGTTGGGTCTTGGCAGCTCGTGCAATCTTTGCCTAAAAAGGTAGATAAGTTAAGTGACCTGAGAAACCTGTAAAACAAAGAAGAATGCAAATGATATGTATGCAATGAAATGTGTTCCTTTTATTCTCAAGGTTTTGTTTGCTTTCCCATTCCGGTGTTGAGAAAAAAAAAGACATTGCGTGACATTCAGATGTGCAGTGGCAGCACTCAATATCTTGTGTCCGTGCAACAAATAAACAATCAGAGACTTCAGGTGAATCAAAAGGAAACTATAATAGCAAAAACCCTCAATGGGTACAAGTTCATACATGAAAAGGTACATCAAGAGAGAGAGAGAGAGGACTCCCACAACAAGCCTGTGGGTAATCCAAGTCATATGAATACAAGACTAAAGCTTAGGAAAATCTACATCCTACAATCTCCAACTAAGGCGCTTGACACCTTGCAGTAGCTGAGCTATATCTGGATGTGATGGTTCCTGGATAAGCTTCTGAATCAGGATATCCCTAAGGTCAAAGGAGGCATGTAATTCCTCAATCTGTTGTAGGAACACCTTTTCACTTTCCTGGCTTGTAGTGGAATCAGTCTTGTTTCTCTTGACATCAACTTTCAATTTCAACTCTTCTATTTATTTCTGAGCTTCCTTTACTACTTGTTGACTTTCTGCTAGACCTTGGAGAAGACTCTTCTCTTGCTGATAAGCCTTCTGAAGGAGCTCTCTCTGTCCATCCAAAGATTCTTGAATACTCTTGATTTCTAGCTTGTGCTTGACTTCCAGCTCTTTCTGCTTCTTCAAATTGTCTTCCCACTTCTCTTTCCATAAGGTGATAGCTTAATTAGCTTCATTCAATTCTTTCTTCTCTTTCCAGTGCTGGGCCGCCTTGTGAGTTTCAACTAATCCCCTTTTCTTGAAGTAGAGCTCTCTCTCTCTTGAAAGTCTTGCTGCTTGAGCCTGACCATTTCTTCAGCTTTGTGTGCCCTTTCTTCCAATTTCTGGTTTTGCATTTTCAATTTCTGGCATGAATTGTAGGCTTCTTGATTCTCCAACCTGAGTTGCTGAACCAGGGCTTCTAATTTTTTATATTCCTGAAGAGGCACTGAAGTTGTGGGTGTTACCTCCTTAGGGTAAATAGGTGGTTCCTTAGAGAATGAGAGCAACGAAGTCTCTACACGATCTTCCAACCAGGTGGAAAAAGGATCATAAGTCTTGGGATCTACTCTCCCAAAGTCTTTCTTCCATTTCATTACTCTAACCTCCCAAGCTTGGGATGCTAGTATACTCATCTTGAGATTTCCTTCTGCTGGAAAGTATAAAGACTCACTCATCTCCTCAATCAAAGGTACAAATCTTAAGGGGTAGCCAAATTATTTCCTGGATAAGATAAGATTGTAGTTAATCCCACCTTTCCTTCCTATCAAGGGCACATTTGGGAAACCCCCACAACTTACCAAGATCTCTTTGCCTACAAGATCCTGTTGCATCCCCAAGTAATGTCAATTGAGGTTAAGCCCATTAATCTTTTGGACCACTTCCAAGATTGTTTCAAATCCTGAAAAGGCCTTGATTTAAGGAGTTGCCTTACAAACCAATCAATAAAATATGGGAGCACAACAATTTACATGTCCCTTTCTCTTCTCATTTTTGTGGTGGACTCCATAGTAAAAGTCACCTAGCAAAGTGGGCACTGGATTTCTTCTAGCAAATATAGTGATGGCTTCCATGCTGATCAAACCTTTTTCTCCTGGAAACAAACTGGTCTCATACACTATCAAAGCAAGCAAGGTACTGAACTTAGACCATTTGTTTTCAGATGCCAGATCCCGAGCTTGCTTGATAAGAAAGTCCAAGAAAAGTCCTTTACCTTTGGTGGCATCCAGTCCTCTGATAACCTTGGATAAGTCCAAAAGAAAGGAGTCAGCTATATCTTTGGATGAAGGCATCTTCTCTAAGCCATAGTAAGGAGCACCATTTTTATGGGAATTATGAGGATGCTGGATATCTCTTCTAATGTGGGAGCCAAAATGTAGTCAGGGAAAACAAAGACCCTCAGCTGTGGATCATAGAACTGCAGTAGAGAATGCAAGCTATCCCTCTGGTCAGTGGTTGGCTTATTCACATAGTATAGGATCTTTCCAAACTCTTTTCTGAAATCATCATGCACTTTGTCACCCATCAAGCTAATTAACTTCTGAATACCATCTGTTTCTGGGTGTGGGAAAGTATAATGGGCATTTCTCTTCCTTGGAATCTCCATGTTGAAGCAGCAAATATGACCAGGAATAGGAGGTAATGAACCCTGAGAATAAAAAGAACACAAATGATTAATGATGTCATGATGTTATGCAAGGCAAGGCATGTGATCAGTGATGTGTTTGTGTAGTGAATCAGGTAATCAAGTGTCTGTGCAAGGCCACAACATCATCACAAGTATCTTTCTGATCAGGAGTTCATGATTTCAGAATCCATAATTAGCAGAACAAGATCATATCACTAAAGCATGCTGGAATAATGGGTATGTTGAAGTTTAGAGTTCCTGCAAACCTGTAAACCCCTCCCCATCTCACGGGTGTGCTATTCGGGCCAGACATCACGAACTCTCAAAGCCGAATAGCAATAATACGTTCACCATCTCTGAGAAATGGCTCATGACCAAATCAGGGAATCGGTTTGGCATTATGTACTACTCAGGGAGGTCTCAACTGAGTCCAAGGAAACAAGCATCCCTCATAAGTCCTCAGCTTCAAGCACTGAATCGAGAAACAATAGTACATTCATCCTGAAGGGTACAATACTATCGTCATATGAACAGTTTGATTTAAATGGATTCCTATGAGAGAACCAGGCCATCCTATGCGAGTTCCCAGTGGACCCTCGGATACGAGTGAGTTTGCCAACAAATATGGTTTGCCACTGTTATCACTGGAGAGGGATGTTTCCACAAAGGTTCTCAATGATTGGTCCCTTGTGCACATAACTATCAAGGTAGTGCATTGCCCCAGAAAGATTCTGGCGTCAATACATTTCCGAGAAGGTCGCAAGTCAAGGCGTGGAACTCACTAATACCAACATAGCAAGATGCCATGAAGCCAAAGTGGAACCACTCTAAATCCTAGGTGCACTCAAGTCGGGTATTTGGCTTATCTCACAGTAACAAAGCCCATCCCACAGAAAAAACAAAACCAGCACAGTCCAGTACATGATGCAAGTGAAAATAAATACTGGAAGTAGTAAATAAAGTTGTAAAGTAAACTGTAAATGAAAAAAGTAAATAAACATAACAACATACAACACACATATAAACACCCAAAGAAACAAAAACAAACAAGCGCTAGGATTGACTCTACAAGGGAAACCAGAGATTCTGGGTTCGGTCCCTAGCAGAGTCGCCAACTGTCGCTCCCGGGGTTTTCATCCTAGTACAAACGCGAAAGTGGCGCGGAAAAGGTAGAGTCGCCAGCCAGACATTTTTATCCCGAAGGAATGGGAAAGGTAATGCTGCACAAACCCAAGGAAGAAGGAAAAGAAAAGGTCATATGAACCAAAGATCTGGGTTCGAGAGTCGGTTACGACCTGGGAAGGTATTAGCACCCCAGATCGTCCGCCATACCCGACGGGATCCACGCTTGCTTATTTTGTTTCAAAGGGTGAGAAAGAATATAATTGTTGTTGAACAAACGAACTGCTAACTGGGATGAGAAATGAAAATGAGAAAGGAATAGGAAAAGAGATCTAAAAGAAAGGGGAAATGTAGGGAAAATAAAGAATGTGCTCGAACGGGCCCTACCCCACTGCCTACGTACCTCATCGGAAAAATGAGGATCAAAGTCGACGTAGTTCGCCTAACTAAGGCAGGAACTATTTGTTTGTATTTTTTATGGCTTGAACTGCGTATGTCTATGCTCAGGTGTTGCAGGCTCGTCTGGTGCGAGTGTGTTTACCATCTTGCATGCGAGACAAGTCGTCGCAAGTTCGCGTTGTGAGTGAATGAGATGAGAAGAGAATTCCCGCAGGAAAGTCGCTTATTGTTTGTTGTTTTCCTTTTTAAGAGTTTTGTATGAATTTAGCACAAGGAAGTGAATTCAAACTCTTTTTCATGAAATGTGTACTTGCTACTACATTCCAAGATGGAATAATAGAACAAGCACACCCAGCAAGGAGGATTTATCCAAGACTGGTTTCCATGAATTAGGGTTTAAGTTCACTAGCTTGTTGAATTTAAGTGTTCTTGTAGCCTTTATGAAGAAATATCTTTTAGATTTTTCTTTGTCAAACAACCCCTTGATAAGACTTGTACATCATGCTAGACAAGCCTACACCACTCCAAGATGGAATGAATGCAAGTGCCCCATGGAATAAGGCTATACACAAGGGATCCTTTCATACATTTATTAAGTCTTTTTGGATTTTGTTTGAAGATGAGAAAGAAGACTCAAATCGGAAAAGGACAAAATTAAGGGGGACTAAGACACAACCCTAAGTTATTTATTAAAATGGTGGTCCTAATGGTGAGTGAGGCTTTTCTAATCCTAAAGAGAAAAAGGAAAAGAGAGAAGAAAAAGGATGTAACTTACTTCCTAAGGAAGATAAGTTGGTCCTAACAAGAGGGAAACCTACCAATCACAAATATGGAAGGAAAAAGTGAATTAAATGCACAAAGGAAAGACATAAAAAAAATAAAAGGATAAGGTGTAAGGAAACATACCTTTCCCTCCCTACAAAACAAAGATTAATGTGCATTTTATTAAAAATAATAAGGCAAACACGCACCAATTAAATCCTAATAACTCTAGGATCTAACTTCTAGACTCCATCTTAATTCTAAAAGAACTAAAAAAATGCTAAAAGAAAAATACAACACCTATTACAGCCCCTAAACTAAAAACAACTACCAAAACAATGCACAACACAAGGCAAAGCACTAGCAACTTTTTACAGCCAACATGTAGCATGTAAAGATAGGTGTAGAAAGTCACATACAACATGCAAACACACATTTTACAGCTACTGCACTAACAAACAGCTCTGAAAACATGGGGCAGATTTGATCATTTTTATTTATGTGCACAAAGTGAATGATAAACAACACATAAACATCAATTAGCGTGGATCTACATAAATCACAAAATGAACTCAAACATGTGAATTTATTTACATAATTTATTGATTAAAAGGAACAATGATCAACAAGAATAACCACACTTTTCCATATTGCACCAAATAAGCATTTATCATGACATTGAACAAGTATCACTACAAGCCTCAATTATTGCACATGCATGGCATAAAAATCCAGAATTGAACTCATATTAAGATATGATCAATTAAGCACAAGAACTTGCATGAACATGTGAAGTATTTAATCACTTTTGGCAAAAAATCAACATGTAACACTTAATCATTTAATCGATCCAACAAGCAAGAATCATAATCATGAAGCACATGTTGAATTTAAGAAAGAAATTTGTCGCTCCCACCAAATGACACCTGGTCAGAAGGGGTACAGACGCGAACGGTCAGCGAAAGAAAAGGAAATGAATAGAGTCGTCAGCTAGGCATTTTTATCCCGAAGGAAAGGTAATGCTGCATAAACCTAGAAAGATATGGATAAGACGGTTGCGAACCAGAGAGACTGAGAAAGGGGGTTGGTTACAACCTGGGAAGGTATTAGCACCCAAATTGTCCGCCGTACTCGACGGGATCCACGCTTACAAGATTTGTGTTTTAAAAGGGGTAGTGTCAGTGCAATTTGTGTATCAAAGCTAGAAAAGAATGCAAGTGTCAGTGTAAAAAGAAAAGTGAAGTGTATAAGAGAAGTGTCAGTGTAAGAACAAGAGTGAAATGCTCAAGATCATGAGGCTTAAAGAATAAGGATGGAAAGAGGGGGGAATACACAGAGACTTTTGTTCGATAACTGTCAAGTTATGCCTACGTATCCTCTCGTGCAATGAGGAAGTCAGAACACCGTAGTTCGACCCAAAGAGACTGAAAGGTAAAATTGACTGGTGAACTGCTTACTTATCTATGCTTAAGTGTATGACCTGACTGGCTCAGGTGCAAACTGTCTTGCATTAGACGGAAGGAGCGAGTTCTCGTTTGTGAGTGAATGAGATGAGAAAAGAATCCCGGAGGAGACGATTATTGTTTGTTTTTGTGTTTTCAGTCTTTTATGGCTTTTTGAAATTTGTCATAAGTTAATGAGCTTAAGCCTAAACCAATGGGTTAGCAAACTCATCACATCTTCCCTCTGATTAGGGGTAATGAGAATACCTTAAGTATGAAGTAAGCACCTCACACTTAATCACCATGATGTAAGATTAAGATCATTAACCTACTTGTGATTATTTAGATGTTTTTGTTGTTTTTGTTTAGTGTTAAGTAATGAGATTAAGCCATAATCAAGGATTTAATGGACTCATTACACCATCCTAATAGAAGAATAATAGATGAGAGCATTTAAGCTGAGGAAGATACCTCAACTTATTCCATGATTAGGGATTAACCTCATGACAAAACAAAGCCTTTATTAAATGGATTTTAGTTAATGGTAAGATTAAGAGGTGGATTTTAGGGTTTGTAAGACAACTTGAGAGGGACTTGTCCATTAACACTAGGGTTAGTCCTTCTTAACCAATTAAGGAAGAATTAGAACCCTAATGCAAGGCCTAAGTTACATGCTTGATGTCTTGATGATTATTAGATGGATTAATTAAAGGATTTAAACACATTAAGGGTTTAACACTTAGGATTAAAGTTATACATTCCATCCTAATAGAAGGATGCAGGCATAAGCTTAATCACAAAGCCTTAAAGCCTTTAGGGTTTAGTCCCTGATTATGAGATGAGAAGAGAAGACTCAAAGATGACACAAAGGTAAAACTAAATGGGGGACTAATCAAACCCTAATTATTATCATGCTTGGTTGTTCCTAGGGTTAATGAGGTTTGCAAGAAGATCTTCAGAGAAACCACCAGGAAGCAGATGAAAGGAGCAAGAAGCAAAGAGAAGCAAAACAACTTGCTTCACTTAAGAAGACAAGTTGCTTGAAGAAAGAAAGTAAGAGGTGAACATGAATGAGCAAGCTCACTCTAATACACATACAAAATGCAGCAAAGAAGGTATGAAAGAGATGAAAAGAGATTGTGAGAAGTGAAGGCAAATTCACTTCTCAAAACAACATACCACCTGAAAAGTTAGCAAAGGAAATGAAATGCAATGCAACTGAGATGCAATGTCATGATGCAAACCAAAACCAGGAGCAAGAACATGAAGTTAATGATGCTAAGAGAAGATGCAAACATGATGCAAGACATGAGAATGATCATACAAGCCTAAGGATGCAAATGAAGCATGCATTGAACCATGAATGTACATGAACAGTTATGAAATGCAATGGACATATAACATGGAAAATGAAAGATGAAATGATCAAACATGATTCTAATATGTCCTAAGATGTATTATGAATCATTTGGATGCACAAAATGTCATGGTGAGTCATTGGATGCAAGCAAATGAAAGGAGGATGCAAAGGAAGACACAAATTAGGGTTACATGCATCATGCAAAGCAAAAATCCAAAACCAGAAGCAAATGACATGATAAAAATTTTAAAATGCAATCAAAGATACCCTAAACCTATACAAGCTCACTGCCCAAAGGAGAGGATCCAACTCTTAACCTAGTGAAAGTTATGAATTTCCTAAGATTGTTAGGGTTTTGGGGTACCTCATCAAGAAAAAATGCTAAACAAATTGAAAATGCAAGACCAATCCAAACCAATTTTATCCTATAAACTACATGCTATGGAGGATGCAATGCAAGAAGAATCATCATCCAACTCTCAATGGTTAGGCAGAATGAAATTTTCAAGGATTGAACCAAAATATTGCCTAAAAATGAAATTAATTCCAATGAAAATGATCAAAAGGCATCAAGAACAAAAAAGAAATTTGGTTTGAGAGTTGGATAATGTTTCTAAATGTTTTCAAATGCCATGTGAATTTTTTTTGTGATTTTTAAATACCTAAATGTATTTTAAATTAATTAATTTTCATTAATTAATTAAAAATAAACATTTAAATGATTTAAAAATAATTTTTAGTGCAAAAAATAAAAATAAAAATATTTTTGGGTTTTAAAAATTAATGAAAACTTTGACAAAAATTTTCATAATTTTTAAATGATTTTTGCTATTTTAAATAAAATGTAAAAGATAAATCAAATTAAATGAAATAAAAAATAAAATAAATGGAAGTATGCAGAGGGAAGGGCCAGGATGCAATCTGGGTTTGGACTGGTTGACTGCGCGCCAGATCCAAAGGCTACAATTCAAACTGGCTAAATTAATTTAAACTGGATTAATTAAACTAATTAAAAAAAAGATTAGGGTTTAATGACTGATCCTGGCCCTCCAAACGCGCGGGAGTCAATGGAAGTCAACCAAATCTAAGGCCCAAATTCAAACCTAACCCTAAACGCAATTAAAGCTCTAATGACATTCAGGTGGCTGGAAATGACCTCCGGTCATCTTCTCCGGCCACACCTCCCCTGAGAATTTCTCAAATCACTCCCCAGGCCATTTCTGGAGCTCTAAAGCTCCAGATCACTTCCTCTCACCTCCCCAAACTCATCCCTGCCCTCAAATGGAATTTATTTCTCACCATTAACAAGATTCGAAGCTATGAACAAAAATGGCAGAAATTTCAGGCAAGCAATACACTCTCAATTCTTCATCATTTTCAAAAATAAAAAGTTCAATGAACTCAGGGGATCAAACTTAACAAGTTGAGAACTTAAAATAGAGCTTCTGGAAAAAATAAATTTCGAAGCTACCTGAGGTGAAGCTTTCAGTTTGGAGCTTTCAGCCTGCCTCCTTGCTTCCAATCACCTATACTGACCTCCCCCAAGTGTTTGCAAAGCTTGTTTGGAGTTTATTTTGGCTGGTTTGTGAGTTTGAAGAAGTTCAGTTCAAGAGGGGAAAAAATCGTATTTGGTGTATGATGGCTTTCAAGGCAAGGTAATGGGTGGTTTGTGATCAGTGATGCATTCTAAGATGAATGGTGGAAGAATTTTTAAGTTTGAGTTGCTGGGTTGAGAGATTCGATAGAAAATGCAAAGGGAGGGGTTTTTGTGTATGCTGACTTGTGTGTGTGTTCAGGCTTCAAGAAGTTATGAAATGGCGCTTGGAGTGTGTTTGTAAAGTCTTGATTGGTCAGAATAGTTGGTGTGGCACAGGCTGATTGGTGTGGTTTTTTTTTGCAAAAAGTCAAGTCTAGGTGTAAGAGAGGTATGGGCTATGGCAGTGAAGGTACAAAGCATGGCTTGGCTGCAGCTTGAATCAGGGAGAACCATGGAAATGTATTAGAGGCAATGCAGCAAGTGGATTAGGGCTTGTGAGATGTTTTGCAACTTTGTCCATCTTTGGCCCTTTTGGAAATTCATGAAGTTCAAGGCACCAAAATGCATAATTCTTGGGCCAATTCTGATTTTTAGAAGTCACATGAGCATGTTGTGAAAAGTTTGTGCACATTTGAAGTCTTTAGAATGCTTGATCATACCATTTTGCAAAATGCCTCTTTGGTACAAAACTTGAAATTATGTGATTTTTCCCAACTTTGACAAGCCATAACTTTTTATCCAAAATGAATTAGGACAAGTTCTTGTACTTTTTGAAAAGGGAATGATCCATTCTACAACTTTCATGACCAAAGTTTTCTCATTTGAAGCATTTTTGAATCAATTTGAGGGGTTTGAAAAACTTTCCCAAAATGGCAAGTTTGCATTACAAGTCACTTTCCCAAAAAGGCAACTTTGCAAATGGCTTGAAATTCTTCAATTTTGTGAACTTCTAACATCTTCTATGATCAAATAAAGATCATAAACATCCAAAATGATGAAGAACACCCTTTGGTTGGGTCATTGGGGGCCTCAGATGCCCTGATTTTGCACTGACTTGCTCAAGAAGTCAACTCTTGATTGGATGCCTTCCTTATGGAATTTCTTCATGAAAATTGATATGCGTTATCCTTATGACATATAGAGACCAATAGAAACAAGAATGACCACAAAATTTGGAGTTATGGCCTCTGAAACCAAAACCCTAATTATAGGTCATTTGTGCAGTTAAACTTGGCTCTGCTTCCATGCCTTTCTCAGTTCTTGTGATTCTTTGACTTTCTTGACTTTGTGGGGATATAATATGATGCTTGAACATACATGGACCCCTTTTGAAGTGATTGATGACCTTTGGAGTGGCTCAAGTGGCCCTTGGATTGCTCAGATCACAAACCCTAGGTGCAGATGACTTTGAAGCAATGCAGTGAAGCAAAAATGCAATATGAGGTGCTATGGTTAAATTTATGCATATGAAAAGATCACAAGCCATGGTGTGAATGGGTGAGGGCAAATTTGGGGTGTTTACAGCTGCCCCTATTCAAACATGAGTTAGCTGTGCAGGATGTAAGCTACGGCTTAACAGGCAAACAAGATAACTTGTGGTTGAATACCAAAGACAGTCCAAAATTTGCACTCACAGAATGAAGAAGAAAAGGGATATAGATTGTAAAAGAAAATAAAGTATAATTTATGAAGTGCGGGCGACGGAGGACGACCGTCGAGCAGAGAACGACTGCTGGGGATAAAGCGATGACGGGGACGACCGACATGCTGGGGATAATGCGGGAAATAAAACAATGACGTGGACGGCTGACAAGCTGGAGATATGAGAGATTGCGATGGGGACGGCCATCAGATAAAGCTATAAGACTCTCTGGGGATTATAGGTAAACGAAATAAAACGATGAGGTACGGTCATCAAAGGGTGAAGGACGATCACCTAGCAGGGGATGGCTGCTCTGTTGGGGATAAGATGAGGGACGGTCATCTAAGGTGAAGGACGATCACCTGGCAGGGTACGGCTGCCGGAAGGTATCATGACATAGGACGAATGTCAGATAAAAAGGTCGATGATGGGGACGGCCATCGGATAAGCATGATGAAGGACGATCATCAAGAGGTGAAGGACGATCACCTAGCAGGGGACGACTGCTCTCGGGGTTTATCATGACATAGGACGAATGTCATATAAAAAGATCAACGATGGGGACGGCCATCGGATAAAATGATGAAGGATGATCATCAGGAGGTGAAGGACGATCACCTAGCAGGGGACGGCTGCTAAAGATATCACGACATAGGACGAATGTCGGATAAGAAAGGGTTCTAATGAATAGAGACTCCACTGGGGGTGATGAAGGACGATCAACAAAAAGGTGAAGGACGATCACCTGGCAGGGTACGGCTGCCGAAAAGGTATCATGACATAGGACGAATGTCAGATAGAAAAGGAAGTAGTTTAACAAGTTTTGTTGGGGACTTCGCTGGGGAAAAGTAAACACGGACGAGTGTCTACATCCAAGAAAAGAGAGGTATAAGTGTTTGATACTGTGTATAGATTAAAGATGCGGACGAGCATCCTTAAGATTACGATACGGACGAGTATCGGTAGAAACAAACGCTTGACGCATGTTCAGAGATGATGATACGGATGAGTACCAACTGGTTAACAAAGAACACGGACGAGTGTCGAATCTGAGGGGATATAAGTGGTGTATACCAGATACGGACGGGTATCTGTATGAGTAAAACAGGAGTAACAAGTATGAGCGGTGCACAGGCGAGTGTTTAACTTGCTGGAGAGAGTGACACGGACGAGTGTTAAAAAAGAAAGAGTGTAATATAAACAAGTGTATGTGTACCAAGGAAGTTGTGTATAAGTATCTGTGAGTGCAAAGGGGGTGCTTTGGCTTTCTACTGGGGATATGACACGGACGGGTGTCAGGAAGTATCTGTATCTTTAGGGAAAGTGCCTCGGCTCTCTGGTGGGGAATCTGGGGAGTTTTCTGTATATTGTTGATGGATTGTCATTATTTACAAGTGTTCCGTTCGACACATGGCTTGTGATTATGCCATATGTTTGATTTTTGCCGTAATGCTCCGTATTAGACGGAATGCTACGCTCTGTGGGGAGAATATGATGTGAATGCTATGATTATGCAAAGAGATACTGATCCGGGATTCGGATCCCGTTGCTGCGAAGATCTCTGGCTGATCTGCTTGAAGTGGATATCCCAGCTGGGGATGAGATCATTGGTAGATCTGATAAGTTGTATCTGCTTGGGGGAAATAACTCACTGATAGACCTATCCTTGTAATGGGGGACCCAGCTGGGGTTTGTAGAAGCCTTCTTCACTTTGTTGTGAGATCTTCAGGCGTTGCTCTTCTGGATAGAGGCTGAAACTCTGTGGGGTGAAGGTTCCCTGTCTAGCACTTGGCTGGGGAAGAAGAAAGATCACTGGAAGATCTTGCTAGAGATTTCTGTGGGGATCATGCTGAGGATGATACTTGACAACTCAGCTGGGGAGAAAACACCTCCGGTGCTAATTGGGAGATAGACTGAGTAGATAATGATTTGCCAGCTTGCTGGGGTGAGGCTTTCATGCCCCATGTTGTGCTTTGAATACCTGCAAACCTGAAAAGACAGAGAAACGCACAAGTAATCCCGAGTTATCCCTTACCAGATTCCATCATAGGAGTTTAAACACTCCCGGGAGTAAACATATTTCCTGCAAGCACGTATTTTTTAGAAGAGAAGCATCTGTATTTATGCAATCAATATCTTTAAAATATCAGACATTTTTGCAAACGAGAATAAAATGTATAAGACGAAACATGACTGAAAATATGATTTTATTTATTTGTGTGCCCTGAATTGGCAAGATACAGTTATAGAAACAAATCCCCTAAAATGAGGAGATTGTTACAAATTGAGAAACAAAAGATGCTGGCAATGCTGATGACGCTTCAAGGAGCTTCCCTTTCGCTATGACTCGTATGACATTTGACGTTCTTCTCATCTTGCTTTCTGAAGAAGGCTGATTCTGAACGAAGCTTGACCCTTTTAGAGTTTACCATGTTATAAGTGATACAGATGAATTCAGAATGCAGTTGTTCGCTTATTCCCTTATTTTGCGTGGATCGCCCTTTCAAGTTTTCAATCCACCGGGATACCCATTTTTGCCTGAGTTGTCCAATGCGGCTTTTCAACTCAGCGGGTGTACACATTTTTTTTGTTTTGTTTATTTTCCCTTATTTTTGCCCGAGTCTTTTATTCTGTTTTTGACTCGCCGAGATGCCCTATTTTTGCCTGGACTTATATTCTGTTTTTATGTCCAGCGGGTCATTTTTATGCGAAGTATTTTTTAACTACATCTGAATTCACAGGGGACGGGAAGTCTTCACCATCCATAGTACTGAGCATAAGTGCTCCACCAGAGAAAACTTTCTTTACTACGAATGGTCCTTCATAATTCGGAGTCCACTTACTCTCTGATCTCCTACTTGGTACTCTCGAAGCCTAACTCTCTGATCGAAGGCTTTCTTCATTCTTTTCTGATACAGCTGCCCATGGCAGATTGCAGCCAATCTCTTCTCTTCGATCAGACTCAGTTGTTCGTATCGGGATCGGACCCATTCTGCTTCATTCAGTTTAACATGCGTCAATACCCGGAGAGAGGGTAATTCAACTTCAACAGGCAGGACTGCCTTCATACCATACACAAGCTGATACAGTGTTGCCCCAGTGGATGTTCTGATTGATGTACGGTACCCATGCAAGGCAAACGGTAGCATTTCATGACAGTCTTTGTAGGAGACCACCATCTTTTGCACAATCTTCTTGATATTCTTATTAGCTGCCTCAACAACGCCATTCATCTTTGGCCTGTAAGGAGAAGAATTGTGGTGTTGGATCTTGAAGTCCCGGCATAGTTCTGCCATCATTTTGTTGTTCAAGTTGGAACCATTATCAGTAATGATTCGCTCGGGAACTCCGTACCGACAGATGATATCTCTTTTCAGAAATCGGGCTACCACTTGCCTCGTAACATTTGCATAAGAGGCTGCTTCAACCCACTTGGTGAAATAGTCAATGGCAACCAGGATGAATCTGTGGCCATTTAAAGTAGTCAGTTCAATCTTTCCAATCATATCAATGCCCCACATGGCAAAGGGCCAGGGTGAAGATATCACATTCAGAGGATTGGGAGGCACATGCACTTTATCCGCATAAATCTGGCATTTATGGCATTTTCTGGCATAGGCACAACAGTCTGCATCCATCGTGATCCAGTAATAACCTGATCTTAGCAACTTTTTAGCCATAGCATGCCCTCCTGCATGGGTACCAAAGGATCCTTCGTGCACCTCGTGCATCAGTAAGTCTGCTTCTGCCCTATCAACACATCTGAGGAGTACCATATCAAAGTTTCTTTTGTACAAGGAACCATCAGCATTCAGGAAGAAACTACCAGCTAGCCTTCTTAATGTCTTCTTATCATTGGAAGATGCCCCAGGTGGGTATGTTTGATCCTCCAAGAAGCACTTGATATCATGGAACCAAGGCTTATCATCTTTGGCAACATCTGCTGCAAATACATATGCTGGTCTGTCAAGTTTGGACACTAAAATCCGAGGTACGAAGTTGGCAGCTTGAACTTTGATCATGGATGAAATGGTAGCCAGAGCATCCACAAACTGATTTTCGTCCCGAGGGATATACTCAAGCTTGACAGTTGTAAAGAAAGTCAATAACCTCCTTGTATAATCCCTGTAAGGTATCAGATGATCCTGGTGGGTGTACCATTTGCCGTTGGTTTGATTAATTACCAGAGCTGAATCTCCGAATACAGTCAAAGTTTTGATTATGAGGTCAATGGCTTCCTCAAGACCCATAATACAAGCTTCGTATTCAGCTTCGTTGTTAGTGCAGTTAAAGGTGAGCTTTGCCGAGAAAGGCATGTGAACTCCCTTAGGTGTAATGAGTACTGCACCAACACCCCGACCATTCATGTTAACAGCCCCATCAAACATCATAGTCCATTCCTCTTCTGGGTCAGGCCCTTCAGTGTGAACGGGCTCTTCATGATCGTTTGCTTTTATGAACATGATGTCTTCATCAGGGAAGTCAAATCTTATAGGCTGGTAATCATCAATGGGCTGATCAGCAAGATAATCAGACAATACACTGCCTTTGATGGCCTTTTGGGATGTGTACTGAATGTCATATTCCGTGAGGATCATTTGCCATCTTGTAACCCGTCCGGTAAGTGCTGGCTTCTCAAAAATGTACTTAACCGGATCCATCTTTGAAATCAACAAGGTAGTGTGGGTCAACATGTACTGTCTTAGTCGGCGAGCAGCCCACGCTAAAGCACAGCAAGTTTTCTCGAGCAGTGAATAACGTTGTTCACAGTCGGTAAACTTTTTGCTTAGGTAGTATATTGCATACTCTTTTCGACCAGACTCATCAAGCTGGCCTAGCACACACCCCATTGACTCTTCTAATACTGTCAAGTACATTATCAGAGGTCTTCCTTCAACTGGAGGCATAAGGATCGGAGGTTCTTGTAAGTATTCCTTGATTTTGTCAAAAGCCCTCTGGCAGTCTTCGTTCCACCTGACCGTTTGTTCTTTTCTTAACAGCTTGAACAAAGGCTCACAGGTTGCGGTAAGGTGAGATATGAACCTTGAAATGTAGTTCAATCTACCTAGAAAACCCCGAACTTCTTTTTCTGATTTTGGTGCAGGCATTTCTTGAATGGCTTTAACTTTATCAGGGTCAACTTCAATCCCTTTCTCACTTACAATAAATCCCAACAGCTTACCCGATCTCACCCCAAATGTGCACTTGTTGGGGTTTAACTTCAGTTGGTATTTCCTCAGACGCTTGAATAGCTTCAACAGATTTACCAGGTGGTCTTCTTCTGTGAGGGACTTGGCAATCATGTCATCCACATAACATTCAATTTCTTTATGGATCATGTCATGGAATAATGTTACCATAGACCGTTGGTAGGTGGCACCAGCATTCTTCAGTCCGAATGGCATCACCTTATAGCAGAATGTGCCCCAGGGTATGATGAAAGTTGTCTTCTCCATGTCTTCAGGTGACATCTTGATCTGATTGTATCCTGAAAATCCGTCCATGAAGGAGAATACCGAGAACTGAGTCGTATTATCCACCAATACATCGATGTGAGGTAAAGGGAAATCATCTTTTGGACTGGCTCTGTTCAGATCCCGGTAATCCACACACATCCTCACCTTGCCATCTTTCTTAGGCACAGGTACAATATTAGCAACCCACGGCGGATAGCTAGTTACAGCAAGGAAACCGGCGTCCCACTGCTTTTGTACCTCCTCTTTGATCTTCATTGCCATATCTGGGCGAGTACGGCGCAACTTCTATTTTACTGGTGGGCAGTCTTCTTTCAAAGGCAGCTTGTGCATGACAATATCGGTGTCCAACCCTAGCATATCCTGATACGACCAAGCAAACACATCCACATATTCTCGAAGCATGTCAATCAGTTTCTCTTTTACTGAATCTTGTAAGCCGGCTCCGATCTTAACCTCTTTCACATCTTCTTCCGTACCAAGATTAATTGTTTCAATCTCCTCCTGATGAGGAGTGATAACCTTCTCCTCTTGCCTTAACAACCTGAATAGCTCTTCAGGAAGCTCATAATCTTCTTCAACCCCTTCATCAGCTTGATTGATTGGATTGTCAAAGTCATACGAAGTCATGGCTGTGTTGTTGTCGGTGCAGTCTGAAAGGCACTCTCTGCAAGGGTTTAAATTGTTTATTTTAGTGATCAATTTTAATATTGTTTAGAAAAAGTGAAAAGAAGTTATCATTTTGGAAAACATTGCCATTTTATTTTTGTACAAAAAGAAAAATGGAAAACAGTGAGCGGAAAAGGAAAAGACTCATTTGCAAAAGATGTCCGATATTCATTGATTGATCTGTTTGCACAAAATTACAAGATGGCCCGATTACAAAATGAGTCTTGACATCTTGGGCAAGATGCAAGACTTGATGCATGCTTAAAAATACAGGAAATAATAATTACTCTGCAGGAGTAACCCTTATAATTTCCTGGGAAGACCAGTTAAGGACTTGGCTCCCCGGATCCTTGGACGTATCCAGCTCTCCAGGTTGCGGTCACTTTCTTCCTCGTCTTCCAAGTTGTTTACAGCATCCGGGGTGAGCATTCCCCCGCTGACAAAATTGGGCTTCTTGGCAGCCTCTGATTGATCTTGCTGAGTTGGTTTGTAACCCAACCCAAATCTGTCCTCCTTCTTCTCCACGGGCAGCAGCTTGCCCCATCCTTGGGCAGTACCCTCTTCAACAACCTTCCTGGCTTGCTGATAAGACGTCATGGAAGTTCCCAGTACAACAGATGCTTCATTAATGTTCAGGGCCTCAAACCCCTGGCTCATGGTTTTATGGATCTACCCATCCATCTCAATGTACTTGTACGTTTCCAGATGGCTAACAAAAATGTCCTCTTCCCCACAGATGGTGATGATCTGGCCTTCCCACTCGAATTTCAGCTTCTGGTGAAGGGTAGACATAACAGCGCCAGCGGCATGGATCCAAGGTCTACCCAACAAACAGCTGTAGGCCGGCTGAATGTCCATCACATAGAAGGTAATTTTAAAAGTCTGCGGGTCAATCATCACAGGCAGATCAATCTCCCCAAGCACTGATCTTTTAGAGCCATCAAATGCTCTTACCACCAAATTACTTGGACGCAGTGCCAAGCCATCATACTCCAGCTTCACCAAGGCTTTCTTTGGCAGGACATTAAGTGATGACCCAATGTCCACCAGCACATGAGATAGAACAACCCCCTTGCATTCTAGAGTGATGTGTAAAGTCTTGTTGTGGTTACGTCCCTCAATTGTTAAGTCAACATTGGTAAAGCCCAGTCCATGACTGGTATTGACATTTGCTACCACAGTTTCTAACTGATTAACGGTAATCTCCTCTGGCACGTATGCTGCGTGCAAGACTTTCAGTAATGCATTTCTGTGAGCTTCAGAACACATCAACAGGGATAATATGGAGATCTTTGAGGGAGTTTGGTGAAGCTGATCCACCACTTTGTAATCACTTCTCTTTATGATTCTCATAAACTCGTCTACATCTTGTTCAAAAGATGTCTTCTGAGTTTCTTTGATAACTGGCTCTTCAAGCACCACACTCTTTCCTTTTGCTTTGGCAGCAGCTTCTGCTTCAGCACTAGGTCTTTGCATTTGTGAGGCAAAAAGGCGTCCGCTTCTGGTGAAGCCTCCGCCTCCCCCAACATTATCAATTTGTGGAGAAGAGGTTGAAGAATCCAAAGTGATTTTCTCCCCATTGCAGTAGAGGTCAGAGCCATAATGCCAAGGTATGGCATTGCTGCTTTCATATGGAACGGGTCCAGGCACCGTGATAGTAACTAGACTGACTGCAGCAGAGGAGGGTACTGAAATGGTGTGCGGATCGTAGTAAATTGTGACTGGTGACCTGGCAGGAGGTGCCATTGTTTGTTGTTGAAAGTTGTTGTTGACAGGAACATCTGATGGGTCATAGTAGATGGTGACTGCTGAGATATCTTCATTAATTTCTGCTGGTGCTGTAGAAGATTCTGCTGAATAAATGAATGTTGATGTTGTAGAAGAAAGGGTTGTTGATATCTGATTTGTTGAAGTGATGGACGGAGCCATTGATGATGATATTGATGAATCGGTAGGAATGATTGTTGCTGCTGTTGTAGGAGACTCAGGAATGGTTGTCAAAGGATTTGCTGGATTTGTAGGCGCCGTTGTTGAGATCTGAAGTATACCATCCTTTATAAGACCATCTATGCCGCTTCTTAAGTTATCACACCCGTTGACTGCAATGTTGCAATACCCACAACCGAGCTCACATCCGGTTGAGATCTGAAGTATACCATCCTTTATAAGATCATAATTTCTTGGAAGATTGGAGGGATCTGGTGGTGCCAATGTCCTTAATTCGACCAAGTTGAGTTTCAGGAGTTGTGGCAATAAGGCAACATAAGGCATAGGGATAGGGTCAATCACCCTATTTGCCTGTGATGGTCTTTGCTGAAAAGGTCTTTGTTGTTGATTGTTGTTGTTGTTGTTGTAGCTTCTCTGTGGCGGATACTGAACTTGCTGTTGATAATGCGGTTGTTGTGGTTGTTGGTATGCTGGTTGCTGAGGAATCGGAGCTGGAATAGTGACAGCTGCCACTGATCTGTGAACATACTGAGGTCTGCCCCTGTTGGCATGAATGACATTTGTCTCACCGGCTCTTATAGGTCCCATAAAAGGCTTCCTGGGATTACTGGACGAACTTGCACCATTATCAGAAATTTTGCCCAGTTTTAATAGAATTTCAATTCTTTCGCCGGCTATAACTACGTCAGCAAAACTGGTGGAAGAAAAGGCAACTAGCCTATCAATATATGTTCCTTGCAAAGTATTCATGAACATGTCGGCCATTTCTCTTTCCGACATGGGTGGTTGGACAGCAGCAGCAAGCTGTCTCCACCTTTGGGCATATTCCCTGAAGCTTTCCCTGGAGGATTGAGACATTCCCATCAAGAGGGTCCTGTTAGGAGCCATGTCCAGATTGTATTGGTACTGCCTGATGAAAGCTTCAGCTAAGTCCTTCCAGCATCTGATAGTAGCTCTGGTCAAGTGTGAATACCACTCTCTGGAAGCCCCAGTCAAACTGTCTTCAAAGTAAAACATCCACAGTTTTTCATCCATGGTATATGCTTTAAGTCTCCCCAAAAAGGACTGCAGGTGAGTTCGTGGACAGGAGGTTCCATTGTATTTCTCAAAGCACGGGGGTTTGAACTTGTGGGGAATTCTTACCCCATCCACTAACCCCATGTCCATTACATCAAAACCCAAGGAGTTTTGAGACTCCAGGGACCTCAACTTCTCAGCAATTTCATCAAACCTCCTATCATAGACTTCATCCCCAGCTCCCATTACAGTAAACTGCTCCTCTTGAGGATCTTCTTGCAAGATCCTGCCTGCAGCAGTGTTGCCTGGTACATTCCTTGGGATGTTGGCCTCTGGGTCTAGATGAGGTCCAAATACTGGTGGGTTAACATGAGGCTGACCTCCCTCATTATTGCTGGTTCCTCCAGTGCCAGGATGAGGTTCCTCGGGGTTTTGTCTTTCTACCAATGCCCTCAACCTCTCTTGACTTTGGGCCAAGTTAGTCATTACAGTCATGAATTGGGCCATTTGGTTCCTCATCTCCACTCTTTCGTTAGCCATCTGAGTTCTGACCTCTGTCAGGTCCTGCTGTACTTGATCCATTTGGATACCAGGAAGGTTGTTGCGAGTAGGATACCGGTGTGGACGGTTGAGAGGGAACACTCGACGGCGAGCAATAATTCCTGAGGCACAACAGAGTTAGAAACAAACAAAATAATGACAAAACCTACAAAACAAAACAAAAGTTAGTATGCAATGCGGTATGCTTATTTGTTTTCCAAGGTATCCGACTTGGTTCTTGGTTTTGACCTTTCCAGACCCCGAGGAAGATGTTCTGATGTTGTTTTGAGAAAGGAAACTCATTGGAACAAACTAACAAATACATTACAAATGGTGGATCATACATAGTTTGTTTTTTACAACACATGCCCCTGAGGGGTCAAAATACAACATAAAGAAAAAGTACATCAAATGGAAATAACAACAATCAAAGAGTCAGACATCTAGTCCAAACTCATCCTCCTTAACCTCCTTTAAAAGTGCTTCAGTTACAGGACCAGCCGAATGCTCTGTAATAGTCCTGATAAGAAGGTTTCTAGTGGCAATGGCAGTGGTCAGCTTCTTGTGCCTGTCTTGGTCCTTTGACCTCTTCAAACCAGCCCTAAGCTTCAATTCTGAAATCTCCTTCTGGGCTGCCAGCAAAGCCTCCTGTTGTTTCTTTTCATTGGCCTCCAACTACTCAATCCTGGCTTGAGTTCTCTTATCTTCTTGAGTACGAGCTTCAGTGATCCTGACCCACCTAGCTTGACTTTCTTGTAGATAAAGATCAGTCCTAGCCTTCTGAAACTGGGCCTCTTTACAGGTATTCTTCAGTATTTGCTCCCCAGCTCTTGATTTCTTGATGTAGTCCTCTGCTTTCTCAATCTTGGCCAGATGTTCCACCTTAAGCTTCTCTAACCTCTCAATGTCCAGACGACCATCACTCCTCTCCCAGAGGGTCTTCTTTGGAGCTTGAGACAAATTCTCATTCCTTTCCTTCAGCTTCTCAAATTCTTCCAGGCTGACAGTGGCTGGTGGCTGTATTGTGGATGGTCCAGGTGTATCTTCAATGGTGAAGGGCATCCCAGAAATCTGAGCCCTAGCATGAGACCATTCATAATACTGAGCTGAAGCCACATTATTGCACCTCCCAAGAATGGCCATCCCTTTGGTCTGGATGTTGTCCCAAGCCCAGGATGCTTGCCTGACAACAGCTAGATTAGGCTTTATCTCACAATACAGGGTCTCAGTTAAATCTTGCATTCTAGGAGGGTGAACCAAAGCATAGCCCAGTTGTCTCTTAAACAGCAAAGGATTGTAGTTGATGCAACCCTTCACTCCTACTAGAGGTACATTGGGGTACTGCCCATAGCTAGTGATTATGTCTCTGCCCTTGGTACTCTGGGTGCACCATCTAATGTCATCTGAAGTTAAAGCAATAAGTCTCTTAGCCCAATTCTTCTGTTGGTGAGGGTTCAGAAAGGCATTTGTCTTGGGTAAGTGTTTGAGCAGCCAAGTGTGAAATAGAGGAGCACATCATCTCACCAACTTTCCTATTTGCTTCTCATTCCTCTGATGAATGGAATAATAGAAATCTCCCAGCAAGGTGGGTACTGGGTTCCTCAGAAGGAAAAGATGAATGGAATTCTTGCTGATAAGCTTGGGCTCATCTGCAAATAGTATAACCCCATATATACTGAGGGCTAACATTGCACAAACTGCCCTCCATTCTCCCAAGGAGGCCTTCAGGATGGCCTGAGAAGTCAGAAAGTCTAAGTGCAAACCAGGGATCCCAGCCTTTGTTGTCATGTTCTGCTCAATTAATATAGGCTCTAGGTACAGTGCCTTTGCCACTTCTCCATTGCTGGGAGAAGTCATTTCTGGGTTGAAGGGGACACCACCCCTGACAGGTACTCCAATCAATAATGAGAACTCCTCCAGCAGAGGTCCTAACTGAAAGTTCTGGAAAGTGAAACATCTCAAAGGAGGGTCATAAAACTGTAGGCAAGTGTGAATCATACTCCTCTGAGAAGGATCCAGGTCCATAACCATATCAAGGATGCCTCCATAATGCTCTCTGAATAATGGGATGTGGTCTGGAGTGATAAGTGACTGGACTTGCCTGATACCAGTCAGCACAGGCTCAAAGAAATGGTATGAAATGTTGCTCTTCTTGGGTGCCATGACTGCTGATGAAGAGCTGAAGACAAGTGCTGATGATGAAGACTGATACTGGAGATGAGCCACTGATATGTTGAGGCTGATGATGGAAGTAGCTGAAGCAGGCAACTGATGAAGATAGCTGAAGCAGATAGCTGATGAACAGGGGTCTATGCAGATGAAGGGGTCAAAACCAAGCCAAATATAATGTGGATACCCTGAAAAACAAATAAACAAATGTTAAATGATGCAAATGATGAGTATGCAAATGATATGAAAGGGTTTGTGATCAAGCCGGATCTGATTAACTGTCTTGATATAAGTCCATGTATGTTCAAGAAGTCCAGATGGAGGTTCAGAAATCCAGTAACCAAGGTAGGGGGACTCAAATTAAGAGTCACATGTCCATGGTTTAAATCACAAGAACTGTCCAAAGTGGGGTACTCTTAAACCAAATAAGTAACAAGGTATGATGTGGCCAATGGTACCTGCAAACCTGTAAACAGCCCAATCCCCTCACAGGTGGTGTTCTAAAACAAGGATCCTCAGACTTGGATCAGTTATGAGAAGTGTAAACACTTCTAACCCGGAGGTACAGTGTTTACAATAACCATAAAAGATCCTCCTCTAATTCACCTCAGTTTCTGAAGGTCATAATAAAGGTCATCCAGACTTAGCAGGCTTCCCAGATAGCCCTAGCACTACAGGAAATATGTAGCACAGAGTTCTCAAGAAGAAACCCACATCTGAACCGTGTTTCATATTCCCGCACCAGACCGAAATGGAATGGGAAAGAACATGAACCACTCTAGCCTAGGTGTCACTCAGGTCCCAGGTATAGGACCTTAAACTCTCAATGAAACCCCACCCATCAAGACAACAAACCAGATCCAGCAATGATAATATGACAGTATGATGTATAAAACTATAAACAAAACAATAAACAAAACTGTACATAAATCAATAAATAAAATAAACACATAAACCCATATAGCACATAACACCCCCGTAAACACAAATCAGACAAGCGCTAGGAGGAACCCACAAAAAGAACCAGAAGCCCTGGTTACAGTATAAGGGTCCCCATCAGAGTCGCCAAGCTGTCGCTTCCACCAAATGACACCTGGTTAGAAAGGGTACAGACGCGAACGGTCGGCGAAAGAGAAGGAAATGAATAGAGTCGCCAGCTAGGCATTTTTATCCCGAAGGAAAGGTAATGCTGCATAAACCTAGAAAGATATGGATAAGACGGTTGCGAACCAGAGAGACTGAGAAAGGGGGTTGGTTATAACCTGGGAAGGTATTAGCACCCAGATTGTCCGCCGTACTCGACGGGATCCACGCTTACAAGATTTGTGTTTTAAAAGGGGTAGTGTCAGTGCAATTTGTGTATCAAATCTAGAAAAGAATGCAAGTGTCAGTGTAAAAAGAAAAGTGAAGTGTATAAGAGAAATGTCAGTGTAAGAACAAGAGTGAAATGCTCAAGATCATGAGGCTTAAAGAATAAGGCTGGAAAGAGGGGGGAATACACAGAGACTTTTGTCCGATAACTGTCAAGTTATGCCTACGTATCCTCTCGTGCAATGAGGAAGTCAGAACACCATAGTTCGACCCAAAGAGACTGAAAGGTAAAATTGACTGGTGAACTGCTTACTTATCTATGCTCAAGTGTATGACCTGACTGGCTCAGGTGCAAACTGTCTTGCATTAGATGGAAGGAGCGAGTTCTCGTTTGTGAGTGAATGAGATGAGAAAAGAATCCCGGAGGAGACGATTATTGTTTGTTTTTGTGTTTTCAGTCTTTTATGGCTTTTTGAAATTTGTCATAAGTTAATGAGCTTAATCCTAAACCAATGGGTTAGCAAACTCATCACATCTTCCCTCTGATTAGGGGTAATGAGAATACCTTAAGTATGAAGTAAGCACCTCACACTTAATCACCATGATGTAAGATTAAGATCATTAACCTACTTGTGATTATTTAGATGTTTTTGTTGTTTTTGTTTAGTGTTAAGTAATGAGATTAAGCCATAATCAAGGATTTAATGGACTCATTACACCATCCTAATAGAAGGATAATAAATGAGAGCATTTAAGCTGAGGAAGATACCTCAACTTAATCCATGATTAGGGATTAACCTCATGACAAAAAAAAGCCTTTATTAAATGGATTTTAGTTAATGGTAAGATTAATAGGTGGATTTTAGGGTTTGTAAGACAACTTGAGAGGGACTTGTCCATTAACACTAGGGTTAGTCCTTCTTAACCAATTAAGGAAGAATTAGAACCCTAATGCAAGGCCCAAGTTACAAGCTTGATGTCTTGATGATTATTAGATGGATTAATTAAAGGATTTAAACACATTAAGGGTTTAACACTTAGGATTAAAGTTATACATTCCATCCTAATAGAAGGATGCAGGCATAAGCTTTATCACAAAGCCTTAAAGCCTTTAGGGTTTAGTCCCTGATTATGAGATGAGAAGAGAAGACTCAAAGATGACACAAAGGTAAAACTAAATGGGGGACTAATAAAACCCTAATTATTATCATGCTTGGTTGTTCCTAGGGTTAATGAGGTTTGCAAGAAGATCTTCAGAGAAACCACCAGGAAGCAGATGAAAGGAGCAAGAAGCAAAGAGAAGCAAAACAACTTGCTTCACTTAAGAAGACAAGTTGCTTGAAGAAAGAAAGTAAGAGGTGAACATGAATGAGCAAGCTCACTCTAATACACATACAAAATGCAGCAAAGAAGGTATGAAAGAGATGAAAAGAGATTGTGAGATGTGAAGGCAAATTCACTTCTCAAAACAACTTACCACCTGAAAAGTTAGCAAAGGAAATGAAATGCAATGCAACTGAGATGCAATGTCATGATGCAAACCAAAACCAGGAGCAAGAACATGAAGTTAATGATTCTAAGAGAAGATGCAAACATGATGCAAGACATGAGAATGATCATACAAGCCTAAGGAAGCAAATGAAGCATGCATTGAACCATGAATGTACAAGAACAGTTATGAAATGCAATGGACATATAACATGGCAAATGAAATATGAAATGATCAAACATGATTCTAATGTCCTAAGATGTATTATGAATCATGTGGATACACAAAATGTCATGGTGAGTCATTGGATGCAAGCAAATGAAAGGAGGATGCAAAGGAAGGCACAAATTAGGGTTACAAGCATCATGCAAAGCAAAAATCCAAAACCATAAGCAAATGACATGATAAAAATTTGAAAATGCAATCAAAGATACCCTAAACCTATACAAGCTCACTGCCCAAAGGAGAGGATCCAACTCTTAACCTAGTGAAAGTTATGAATTTCCTAAGATTGCTAGGGTGTAAACACCCCAAATTTGCCCTCACCCATTAACACCATGGCTTGTGATCTTTTCATTTTGCATAAGTTCAACCATAGCATCTCATACCACATTTTTGATTCATTGCACTGGTTCTAAGGCATCTGCATCTAGGGTTAGTGATCTAAGCAATCCAAGAGCCATTTGAGCCACTCCAAAGGTCATAAATCACTTCAAAGGGGTCCATGTATGTTCAAGCATCATATTATATCCTCTCAAAGTCAAGAAAATCAAAGAATCACAAGAACTGGGAATGACATGGAAGCAGAGCCAGGTTTAACTACACAGATGACCTAGAATTAGGGTTTTGGTTTCAAAGGCCATAACTCCATATTTTTTGGTCATTCTTGTTTCTATTGGTCTATATATGGTATAGGGATCATGCATATCAATTTTCATGAAGAAACTCAATGGGGAAGGCATCTGATCAAGAGTTGACTTTTTGAGCAAGTCAGTGCAAAATCAGGGCATCTGAGGCCCTCAATGACCCAACCAAAGGGAGTTCTTCATCATTTTGATTATGTATGATATTTATTTGATCATAGAAGATGTTAGAAGTTCACAAAATTGAAGAATTTCAAGCCATTTGCAAAGTTGACTTTTTGGGAAAATGACTTGTAATGGAAACTTGCCATTTTGGGAAACTTTTTCAACCCTTGCTTTTTGATTCAAAAATGCTTCAAATGGGAAAACTTTGGTCATGAAAGTTGTAGAATGGATCATTCCCTTTTCAAAAAGTACAAGAACTTGTTCTAATTCATTTTGGATCAAAAGTTATGGTTTGTCAAAGTTGGGAAAAATCACATAAATTCAAGTTTTGTACCAAAGAGGCATTTTGCAAAATGGTATGATCAAGCATTCTAAAGACTTCAAATGTGCACAAACTCTTCACAATATGATCATGTGACTTCTAAAAGTCAGAATTGGCCCAAGAATATTTCATTTTGGTGCCTTGAACTTCATGAATTTCCAAAGGGGGCAAACATGTACCAACTTGCAAAAACTCATGAAGCCATGCCTCTACTTGTTACAGCTCATAGAATCTGATCCATATGAACTCCATGATCTCTGCTGAACTCAACCATGCCCCTATCACAACCTCACACTTGCCCATACCTCAAGTACACCTAGACTTGACTTTTTGCAAAAACCCCCATACCAATCCCACAGTGCCACACCAACTCCTCTGACCTCTCTAGTTGTGATAAGTGGACCAAATGCAGCATAACACACCACACACACAAGCCTGAAAGAGATCATAAGCCAGCATTCTCATTTTCCACCTCTTATGCAACTTCCTTCGAAACTCATCATACAAGCATCAAACATAGAAACAAACTCCATAGGATCACTCAGCACACTCCCCTGATCATTTCCATACCCTCATTCATCCCTGAAACCTCCTCAAACTAAATCACGATTCCTCCCCCCTCCTGAACAGAACTTCTGCAAACTCACAAACCAACCATTATAAACACCAACCAAGCTTCATAACTTCATCAAGAGGACCATTGGGATCATTTTGAGGCAAAAAGGCAAGCAGAAAACTCCTGGACTGAAAGCTCAAACTCAGGTAACATGATGAACAAATTTTCCAGAACTTTGATTTCTTGTTAGAATGTTGTTCTGTATGTTGCCCTGGTCATGGGGATCTAATTATTTTTGAAAATGAGCCAGAAACAAGCATGTTATGATGTTCTGAAAGTTTGCCCGTGAAAATGTTCTTGCTTGTTTCCTTTGATTCACGAAAAATAAATGTTGTTTGTGTTAGGGTTTATGTTTAGTGATGTTCATAGGTTGATTCTGGAGAGTTTTGTGAGGTTTTGATGCGTTTTGAGAGAGATTGAGATTTTGGCTGGCCGGAGAAGATGACCGGAACACTGTTCCGGTCACCTGAAAGTGTTTAGGGTTCAGATTAGGGCTTAATGACGTAATTAGGCAAGTTTGAATGTGAGCCGTCCATTAGCGCGCCAGGTCAATTCCCGCCCCTGTGAGTTTGAATCTCATCCTTTGGATTGTTTGACTTTCTCATTTTTCATTTAAAATTCATTTTATTTTCATTTGTTTTGATTTATTTTGCACGAATTATTAAAAATAGCAAAAAATGTTTAAAAATTATGAAACTTTTTGTCAAGGTTTTCATTATTTTTCAGAACACAAAAATATTTTTATTTTTATTTTTTGCATTAAAAATTATTTTTAAAACATTTAAAAGTTTATTTTTAATTAGTTAATGAAAATTAATTAATTAAAAATACTTTTAGGTATTTAAAAATCACAAAAAAATTCATATAACATTTAGGAACATTTAGAAACATTGTCCAACTCTCAAACCAAATTTATTTTTTGTTCTTGATGCCTTTTGATTATTTTCTTTGGAATTAAATTCATTTTGAGGTAGTATTTTGGTTCAAACTTTGAAAATTCATTTCTGTCTGACCTTTTAGAGTTGGACAATGATTCTTTTTGCATTGCATCTTGCATAACATGTAGTTTATAGGATAAAATTGGCATGAATTGATCTTGCATTTTCAATTTGTTTTGCATTTTTATTGACAAGGTACCTTAAAACCCTAGCAATCTTAGAAAATTCATAACTCTCACTAGGTTAAGAGTTAGATCCCCTCCTTTGGGCAGTGAGTTGGTATAGGTTTAGGGTTCCTTTTATTGCATTTTCAAATTTTTATCATGTCATTTGCTTCTGGTTTTGGATTTTGCTTTGTGTGTTGATCATAAACCCTAATTTATGCCTTCCTTTGCATCCACCTTCCATTTGCTTGCATACCATGACTTTCCATGACATTTTGTGCATCCATTTGATTCATAATACATCTTAGGACATATTAGAATCATGTTTGATCATTTCAT
This sequence comes from Lathyrus aphaca, assembly GCA_963966055.1. NCBI lineage: Eukaryota > Viridiplantae > Streptophyta > Magnoliopsida > Fabales > Fabaceae > Lathyrus > Lathyrus aphaca. The sequence goes on from OZ014520.1 coordinate 423,264,767, forward strand.
CTTTCATTTGCCATGTTGTATGTCCATTGCATTTCATAACTTTTCATGAACATCCATGGTTCAATGCATGCTTCATTTGCATTTTCATGCTTGTATGATCATTCTCATCTCTTGTCATATGTTTGCATCATCTCTTAGCATCCTCAACATCTTGCTTATGCTTCTGGTTTTGGTTTGCATCATCACATTTTATTTCATTTGCATTGCATTTCATTTCTTATGCTAACATTTCAGGTGGTAAGTTGTTTGAGAAGTGAATTTGCCTTCACTTCTCATAATCTCTTTTCATCTCTTTCATACTTCCCTTGCTGAATTTTGTATGTGTATTGGATTGAGCTTGCTCATTCTTGTTCATCTTACTTTCTTCCTCCAAGCAACTTGACTTCTTAAGTGAAGCAAGTTGTTTTGCTTCTCTTTGCTCCTCTCATCTGCTTCTCTCCTTGGTGGTTCCTTGAAGATTTCCTTCTTAAACCCCACAAACCCTAGGAATAACCAAGCATGACAACAATTAGGGTTTGATTAGTCCCCCATTTAGCTTTTACCTTTGTGTCTCTTTGAGTCTTCTCTTCTCATCTCATAATCAGGGACTAAACCCTAAAGGCTTTAAGGCTTTGTGATTAAGCTTATGCCTGCATCCTTCTATTAGGATGGAGTGTATAACTTTAATCCTAAGTGTTAAACCCTTAATATGTTTAACTCCTTTAATCAATCCACTTAATAATCATCAAGACATCAAGCTTGTAACTTGGGCCTTGCATTAGGATTCTAATTCTTCCTTAAATGGTTAAGAAGGACTAACCCTAGTATTAATGGACAAGTCCCCCTCAAGTTGTCTTACAAACCATAAAATTCACTTCTTCATCTTACCATTAGCTAAAATCCATCTAATAAAGGCTTTGTTTTGTCATGAGGTTAATCCCTAATCATGGATTAGGTTGAGAAGTCTTTCTCAGCTTAAATGTTCTCATCTATTATCCTTCTATTAGGATGGTGTAATGAGTCTGTTTAATCCCTGATTATGGCCTAATCTCATTACCTAACACTAAACAAAAACAACAAAAACATCTAAATAATCACAAGTAGGTTAATGATCTTAATCCTACACCATGGTGATTAAGTGTGAGATGCTGACTTCACACTTAAGGTATTCTCATTACCCCTAATCAGAGGGAGGATATGATGAGTTTACTAATCCATTGGTTTAGGCTTAAGCTCATTAATTTATGACAAACTTCAAAAAGGAATAAAAGACTGAAAATACAAAAACAAACAATAATCGTCTCCTCCGGGATTCTTTTCTCATCTCATTCATTCATAAACGAGAACTTGCTTCTTCCGTCTAATGCAAGACAGTTTGCACCTGAGCCAGACAGGTCATACACTTGAGCATAGACAAGCAAGCAGTTCACAAGTCAATTTATCTTTCAGTCTCTTTGGGTCGAACTACGGTGTTCTGACTTCCTCATTGCACGAGAGGATACGTAGGCATAACTTAACAGTTATCGAACAAAAGTCTCTGTATATTCCCCCTCTTTCCAGCATTATTCTTTAAGCCTCATAGTCTTGAGCATTTCACTCTCGTTCTTACACTGACACTTCACATATTTCACTTCACATTTCTTTTTACACTGACACTTGCATTCTTTCCAGCTTTGATATACAAATGGCACTGACACTACCCCTTTAAAACACAAATCTTTTCAGCGTGGATCCCGTCGAGTACGGAGGACAATCTGGGTGCTAATACCTTCCCAGGTTGTAACCAACCCCCCTTTCTCAGTCTCTCTGGTTCGCAACCGTCTTATCTATCTTTTCTTAGGTCTATGCAGCATTACCTTTCCTTCGGGATAAAAATGCCTAGCTAGCGACTCTTTTCCTTTCTCTTGAGTTCACTCCTGTGTGTTCTCATTCTCTTTTCGCCGACCGTTCGCGTCTGTACCCCTTCTGACGTTGGGTGTCATTTGGTGGGAGCGACAGCTTGGCGACTCTGCTGGGGAACCTTTATACTGTAACCAGGGCTTCTGGTTCCTTTTGTGGGTTCCTCCTAGCGCTTGTTTGATTTGTGTTTACTGGGGTGTTATGTGCTAATTGTGTTTGTATATTTGCTTTATTTACTGCTTTATGTACAGTTATTTATTGCTTTCTTTACAACTTTATATATCATACTGTCATACTGTTATCTGGCTGGATCTGGTTTATTATTTTGATGGGTGGGGTTTCATTGAGAGATAAGGTCCTATACCTGGGACCTGAGTGACACCTAGGCTAGAGTGGTTCATGTTCTTTCCCATTCCATTTCGGTCTGGTGCGGGAATATGAAACACAGTTCAGATGTGGGTTTCTTCTTGAGAACTCTGTGCTACAGATTTCCTGTAGTGCTAGGGCTATCTGGGAAGCCTGCTAAGTCTGGATGACCTTTATTATCAACCTTCAGAAACTAAGGTGAATTAGAGGAGGATCTTTTATGGTTATTGTAAACACTGTACCTCAGGGTTAGAAGTGTTTACACTTCTCATAACTGATCCAAGTCTGAAGACCCTTGTTTTAGAACACCACCTGTGAGGGGGTTGGGCTGTTTACAGGTTTGCAGGAACCCTTGGCCACATCATACCCTGATACTTTTTTTGTTTAAGAATGCTTCACTTTGGACAGTTCTTGTGATTTAACCCTGGACATGTGACTCTTTATTTGAGTCCCCCACCTTGGTTACTGGATTTCTGAACCTCCATCTGGAATTCCTAAACATACATGGACTTACATCAAGGCAGTAATCAGATCCAGCTTGATCACAAACCCTTGCATATCATTTGCATACTCATCATTTGCATCATTTAACATTTGCTTATTTGTTTTTCAGGGTATCCACATTACATTTGGCTTGGTTTTGACCCCTTCATCTGCATAGACCCCTGTTCATCAGCTATCTGCTTCAGCTATCTTCATCAGTTGCCTGCTTCAGCTACTTCCGTCATCATCCTCAGCCTATCAGTGGCTCATCTCCAGTATCAGTCTTCATCATCAGTACCTGTTTTCAGCTCTTCATCAGCAGTCATGGCACCCAAGAAGAGCAACATTTCATACCATTTCTTTGAGCCTGTGCTGGTTGGCATCAGACATGTCCAGGCACTTATCACTCCAGACCACATCCTATTATTCAGAGAGCATTATGGAGGCATCCTTGACATGGTTATGGACTTAGACCCTTCTCAGAGGAGTTTGATTCACACTTGCCTACAGTTTTATGGCCCTCCTTTAAGATGCTTCACTTTCCAGAACTTTCAGCTAGGACCTTTGCTGGAGGAGTTCTCATCATTGATTGGAGTACCTGTCAGGGGTGATATCCCTTTCAACCCAGAAATGACTTCTCCAAGCAATGGAGAAGTGGCAAAAGCACTGCACCTGGAGCCTATTGTGATTGAGCAGAACATGACAACAAAGGCTGGGATCCCTGGTTTGCACTTAGACTTTCTGACTTCTCAGGCCACCATTAAGGCCTCCTTGGGAGAATGGAGGGCAGTTTGTGCATTGTTAGCCCTCAGTATATATGGGGTTATACTTTTTGCAGATGAGCCCAAGTTTATCATCAAGAATGCTATTCATCTCTTCCTTTTGAGGAACCCAGTGCCCACCTTGCTGGGAGACTTTTATTATTCTGTTCACCAAAGGAATGAGAAGCAGAGAGGGAGGTTGGTGAGGTGCTGTGCTCCTTTGTTCCACACTTGGCTGCTTAAACACTTACCCAAAACTGATGCTTTCCTGAATCCTCACCAACAGAAGAATTGGGCTAAGAGACTTATTGCTTTGACTTCAGATGACATCAGATGGTGCACCCAGAGCACCAAAGGCAGGGACATAATCACTAGTTGTGGACAGTTCCCCAATGTACCTCTAATAGGAGTGAAGGGCTGCATCAACTACAACCCTTTGCTGTTTAAGAGACAATTGGGCTATGCTTTGGTTCACCCTCCTAGAGTGCAAGACTTGGCTGAAACCCTGTATTTTGAGATAAAACCTAATCTAGCTGTTGTCAGACAAGCATCTTGGGCTTGGGACAACATCCAGACCAAAGGGATGGCCATTCTTGGGAGATGCAATAATGTGGCTTCAGCTCAGTACTATGAATGGTCTCATGCAAGGGCTCAGCTTTCTGGGATGCCTTTCACCATTGAGGATGCACCTGGACCATCCACAGTACCACCTCCAGCCACTGTTAGCCTGGAAGAATTTGAGAAACTGAAGGAAAGGAATGAGAATCTGTCTCAAGCTCTGAAGAAGACCCTCTGGGAGAGGAGTGATGGTCGTCTAGACATTGAGAGGTTAGAAAAGCTTAAGGTGGAGCATCTAGCCAGGATTGAAAAATCAGAGGACTACATTAAGAAATCAAGAGCAGGAGAGCAGATTTTGAAGAATGCCTGTAAAGAGGCCCAGTTTCAGAAGGCTAGGACTGACCTCTATCTGAAAGAAAGTCAAGCTAGGTGGGTCAGGATCACTAAAGCTCGTACTCAAGAAGATAAGAGAACTCAGGCCAGGATTGAGCAGTTAGAGGCCACTGAGAAGAAGCAACAGGAGACCTTGCTGGCAGCCCAGAAGGAGATTTCAGAATTGAAGATTAGGGCTGGTGTGAAGAGGTCAAAGGACCAAGACAGGCACAAGAAGCTGACCACTGCTATTGCCACCAGGAACCTTCTTATCAGGAACATCACAGAGCATCCAGTTGGTCCTGTCACTGAAGCACTTTTGAAGGAGGTTAAGGAGGATGAGTTTGGCTTAGATGTTTGACTACTTTGCTTGTTGTTATTTCCATTTGATGTACTTTTCTTTTGTGTTGTATTTTGACCCCTCAGGGGCATATGTTGTAAAAAACAGACTATGTATTATTCGCCATTTGTAATATACTTGTTAGTTTGTTTCATTAAGTCTCTTTCTCTCAAGCAACATCAAAGCATCTTCCTCAGGGTCTAGAAAGGTCAAAACCAAGAACCAAGCCGGATACCTTGGAAAACAAATAAGCATACTGCATTGCATACTAACTTTTGTTTTGTTTTGTAGGTTTTGTTTTGTTTGTTACTAACTCTATTGTGGTTCAGGAATTATTGCTCGCCGTCGAGTGTTCCCTCTCAACCGTCCGCACAGATATCCTACTCGCAACAATCTTCCTGGTATCCAGATGGACCAAGTACAGCAAGATCTGACAGAGGTCAGAACCCAGATGGCTAATGAAAGGCTGGAGATGAGAAACCAAATGACCCAATTCATGGAAGTAATGAATGGCTTGGCTCAAAGTCAAGAAAGGTTGAGGGCATTGGTAGAAAGACAAACCCCGGAAGAACCTCCTCTGGGAACTGGAGGAACAAGTAACAATGAAAGGGGTCAGCCTCATGTTAACCCACCAGTATATGGGCCTCATCTACATCCGGAAGTCAACATCCCGGGTAATGTGCAAGGAAATACCACTGGAGGAAGGCTCTTACAAGAAGACCCCCAAGAAGAGCAGTTTACTGTGATGGGAGCTGGGGATGAAGTTTATGATAGGAGGTTTGATGAAATTGCTGAGAAATTGAGATCTCTGGAGTCTCAAAACTCCTTGGGTTTTGATGTCATGGATATGGGGTTAGTGGACGGGGTAAGAATTCCCCACAAGTTTAAACCCCCGTGCTTCGAGAAATACAATGGAACTTCCTGTCCACGAACTCACTTGCAGTCCTTCCTGGGAAGACTTAAGGCATACACCATGGATGAAAAATTGTGGATGTTTTACTTTGAAGATAGTTTGACCGGGGCTTCCAGGGAGTGGTATTCTCACTTAACCAGAGCTACTATCAGGTGCTGGAAGGACCTAGCTGAAGCTTTCATCAGACAATACCAATACAATCTAGACATGGCTCCTAACAGAACCCTTCTGATGGGAATGTCTCAATCCTCCAGAGAAAGCTTCAGGGAATATGCCCAGAGGTGGAGACAGCTTGCTGCTGCTGTCCAGCCACCCATGTCGGAAAGAGAAATGGCCGACATGTTTATGAACACTCTGCAAGGAACATATATTGATAGGCTAGCTGCCTTTTCTTCCACCAGCTTTGTGGACGTAGTCATAGCTGGAGAAAGAATTGAAAGCCTTCTGAAGATGGGTAAAATTTCTGATAATGGTGCAAGTTCGTCAAGCAATCCCAGGAAGCCTTTTGTGGGACCTAGAAGAACCGGTGAGACAAATTCCATTCATGCCACCAGGGGCAGGCCTCAGTACCTTCACAGATCAGTAGCAGCTGTCACTATTCCAGCTCCGATTCCTCAGCAACCAGTATATCAACCACCACAACAACCCCACTATCAACAGCAAGTTCAGTATCCGCCACAGAGAGCCTACAACAACAACAATAACAACAATCAAAAGCAAAGACCCTTTCATAAAAGACCATCACAGGCAAATAGGGTGATTGACCCTATCCCTATGCCTTATGCCGCTTTATTGCCACGACTCCTGAAGCTCAACCTAGTTGAGTTAAGGACATTGGCACCACCAGATCCCTCCAATCTGCCAAGAAACTACGATGTCAACGCCAGATGCGCTTTCCACTCCAATGCACCTGGCCACAATACAGAGAAGTGCAGGGCTTTACAAATGAAGGTACAAGATTTGGTGGATTCTAAAGCTCTCAACTTTGCACCCCCTCCAAGTGTCACCAAGAATCCCATGCCCAATCATGGAGGACCAAGAATTAATGCCATTGAGGAAGACAAGCCATCTTTCTTAATCACCAGTGTTGGATAGATTCGGACACCTCTGGTATAAATTAAAGCTCAACTTCTAGAGTGCCAGATGTTCCCCGGGTGTGAGCTCGGTTGTGGTTACTGCAACATTTCAGTCAACGGGTGTGATAATTTGAGAAGCGACATAGATGGTCTAATCAAAAGTGGTATACTCCAGATCACAACAACGGCACCTACAAATCCAGCGATCCCTTTGACAACAATTACTGATTCTTCTACAACTGCAACAACAATCATTCCGACCAATTCATCAATATCATCAACAATGGCTTCATCTATCACTTCAACAAATTAGATGTCAACAACCATTTCTTCTACAACATCAGCATCCATTTATTCAGCAGAATCTTCTACAACGCCAACAGAAAATAATGAAGATATCTCAGCGGTCACCATTTACTATGATCCATCAGATGTTCCTCCAAACAGCAACTTTCAGCAACAAACAGTGGCACCTTCTGCCAGGTCACCAGTCACCATTTACTACGATCCGCACACCATTTCAGTACCCTCCTCTGTTGCAGTCAGTCCAGTTACCATCACGGTACCTGGACCAGTTCCATATGAAAGCAGTAATGCCATACCTTGGCATTATGGCTCTGACCTCTACTGCAACGGGGAGAAAATCACTTTGGATTCTTCAACCTCTTCTCCACAGATTGACAATGTTGGGGGAGGCGGAGGCTTCACCAGGAGCGGACGCCTCTTTGCCTCACAAACTCAGAAACCTAATGCCGAAGCAGAAGCTGCTGCCAAAGCAAAAGGGAAGAGTGTGGTACCTGAAGAACCAATCATCAAAGAAACTCAGAAGACGTCTTTTGAGCAAGATGTGGACGAGTTTATGAGGATTATAAAGAGAAGTGATTACAAGGTGGTGGATCAGCTTCACCAAACTCCCTCAAAGATCTCCATATTATCCCTGCTAATGTGTTCTGAAGCTCACAGGAATGCATTATTGAAAGTCTTGCACGCAGCATACGTGCCAGAGGAGATCACTGTTAATCAGCTAGAAACTGTGGTAGCTAATGTCAACACCAGTCATGGGCTGGGCTTTACCAATGCTGACTTAACAACTGAGGGACGTAACCACATCAAGGCTTTACACATCACTCTAGAATGCAAGGGTGTTGTTCTGTCTCATGTACTGGTGGACACTGGGTCTTCACTCAATGTTCTACCAAAGAAAGCCTTAGTGAAGCTGGAGTATGATGGCTTGGCTCTGCGTCCAAGTAATTTAGTGGTGAGAGCATTTGATGGCTCTAAGAGATCAGTGCTAGGGGAGATTGATCTGCCTGTGATGATTGGCCCGCAGACTTTTAAGATTACCTTCTATGTGATGGATATTCAGCCGGCCTACAGCTGTTTGTTGGGTAGACCTTGGATCCATGCCGCTGGCTCTGTTACGTCTACCCTTCACCAGAAGCTGAAATTCGAGTGGGAAGGCCAGATCATCACCATCTGTGGTGAAGAAGATATCTTTTTTAGCCATCTGGCTACGTACAAGTACATTGAGATGGATGGAGAAATCCACAAAACTATGAGCCAGGGGTTTGAGGCCCTAAACATTAATGAAGCGTCTGCTGTACTGGGAACCTCCATGACATCTTATCAGCAATCCAGGAAGGTTGTTGAAGAGGGGACTGCTCAAGGCTGGGGCAAGCTGCTGCCCGTGGAAAAGAAAGAGGACAGATTTAGGTTGGGTTACAAACCAATTCAACAAGATCAATCAGAGGCTGCTAAGAAGCCCAGTTTTGTCAGCGGGGGAATGCTCACCCCGGATGCAGTGAACAACATGGAAGATGAGTCGGAAGATGAGCGCAACCTGGAGAGCTGGATACGTCCAAGGACCCCGGGGAGCCATATCTCAAACTGGTCTTCCCAGGAAATTATAAGGGTTACTCCCGCAGAGTAATTATTATTTCCTGTATTTTTAAGCATGCATCAAGTCTTGCATCTTGCCCAAGATGACAAGACTCATTTTGTAATCGGGCCATCTTGTAATTTTGTGCAAACAGATCAATCAATGAATATCGGACATCTTTTGCAAATGAGTCTTTTTCTTTTCCGTTCACTGTTTTTCATTTTTTCTTTTTGTACAAAAATAAAATGGCAATGTTTTCCAAAATGATAACTTCATTTCACTTTTTCTAAACAAAGATTAAAATCGATCACTAAAATGAACAATCTAAACCCTTGCAGAGAGTGCCTTTTAGACTGCACCGACAACAACACAGCTATGACTCTGTATGACTTTGACAATCCGATCAATCAAGCCGATGAAGGGGTTGAAGAAGATTATGAGCTACCTGAAGAGCTAGCCAGGTTGTTAAGGCAAGAGGAGAAGGTTATCACTCCTCATCAGGAGGAGATTGAAACGGTTAATCTTGGTACGGAAGAAGACGTGAAAGAGGTTAAGATCGGAGCCTGCTTACAAGACTCAGTGAAAGAACAACTGATTGATATGCTTCGGGAGTATGTGGATGTGTTTGCTTGGTCTTATCAGGATATGCCAGGGTTGGACACCGATATTGTCATGCACAAGCTGCCTTTAAAAGAAGACTGCCCGCCAGTAAAACAGAAACTGCGCCATACTCGCCCAGATATGGCAATGAAGATAAAGGAAGAGGTAAAAAAGCAGTGGGACGCCGGTTTCCTTGCTGTAACTAGCTATCCACCATGGGTTGCTAATATTGTACCTGTGCCTAAGAAAGACGGCAAGGTAAGGATGTGTGTAGACTACCGAGATCTGAACAGAGCCAACCCGAAAGATGACTTCCCATTACCTCACATTGATGTATTGGTTGATAACACGGCTCAGTTCTCGGTGTTCTCCTTCATGGACGGATTTTCAGGATACAATCAGATCAAGATGTCACCTGAAGACATGGAGAAGACAACTTTCATCACGCCCTGGGGCATGTTTTGTTACAAGGTGATGCCATTCGGACTAAAGAATGCGGGTGCCACTTATAAACGGGCTATGGTAACATTATTCCATGACATGATCCATAAATAAATAGAATGTTATGTGGATGACATGATTGCCAAGTCCCTCACAGAAGAAGACCACCTGGTAAATCTGTTGAAGTTATTCAAGCGTCTGAGGAAATACCAACTGAGATTGAACCCCAACAAATGCATATTCGGGGTGCGATCCGGTAAGCTGCTGGGATTTATTGTAAGTGAGAAAGGGATTGAAGTTGACCCTGATAAAGTTAAAGCCATTCAAGAAATGCCTGCACCGAAGACAGAAAAAGAAGTTCGGGGGTTCCTAGGTAGATTGAACTACATTTCAAGGTTCATATCTCATCTAACAGCAACCTGTGAGCCCTTGTTCAAATTGTTGAGAAAAGAACAAACAGTCAGGTGGAACGAAGACTGCCAGAGGGCCTTTGACAAGATCAAGGAATACTTGCAAGAGCCTCCAATCCTTATGCCTCCAGTGGAAGGAAGACCTCTAATCATGTACTTGACAGTATTAGAAGAGTCAATGGGGTGTGTGCTGGGCCAGCATGACGAGTCTGGTCGAAAAGAGTATGCAATTTACTACCTAAGCAAAAAGTTTACCGACTGTGAACAACGTTATTCACTGCTCGAGAAAACTTGTTGTGCTTTAGCGTGGGCTGCTCGCCGACTAAGGCAGTACATGTTGACCCACACTACTTTATTGATCTCAAAGATGGACCCCATTAAGTACATATTTGAGAAGCCAACACTTACCGGACGGGTTGCGAGATGGCAAATGATTCTCACAGAATATGACATTCAGTACACATCTCAGAAAGCCATCAAAGGCAGTGTATTGTCTGATTATCTTGCTGAGCAACCCATTGATGATTACCAGCCTATGCGATTTGACTTCCCTGATGAAGATATCATGTTCATTAGAGCAAAAGATCACGAAGAGCCTATTCACACTGAAGGGCCTGACCCAGAAGAAGAATGGACTATGATGTTTGATGGGGCTGTTAATATGAATGGTCGCGGTGTTGGTGCAGTACTCATTACACCTAAGGGAGTTCACCTACCTTTCTCGGCAAAACTCACCTTCAACTGCACTAACAACGAAGCTGAATACGAAGCTTGCATTATGGGTCTTGAGGAAGCCATTGACCTCAGGATCAAGACTTTGACTGTGTTTGGAGATTCAGCTTTGGTGATCAATCAAACCAACGACAAATTGTACACACACCAGGATCATCTGATACCTTACAGGGATTATACAAGGAGGTTATTGACCTTCTTTACAACGGTCAAGCTTGAGCATATCCCTCGAGACGAGAATCAGTTTGCAGATGCTCTTGCCACCATTTCATCAATGATCAAAGTTCAAGCTGCCAACTTTGTGCCTCGGATTTCAGTGTCCAGACTTGACAGACCAGCATATGTATTTGCAGCAGATGTTGTTAAGGATGATAAGCCTTGGTTCCACGACATCAAATGCTTCTTGGAGGATCAGACATACCCACCTGGGGCATCTTCCAATGATAAGAAGACATTGAGAAGGCTTGCTGGTAGTTTCTTCTTGAATACTGACGGTTCCTTGTACAAGAGAAACTTTGATATGGTACTCCTCAGATGCGTTGATAGGGCAGAAGCAGACTTGTTGATGCACGAGGTGCACGAAGGATCCTTTGGTACCCATGCAGGAGGGCATGCAATGGCCAAAAAGTTGTTGAGATCAAGCTATTATTGGATCACAATGGACGCAGACTGTTGTGCTTATGCCAGGAAATGCCATAAATGCCAGATTTATGCGGATAAAGTGCATGTGCCTCCGAATCCTCTGAATGTGATGTCTTCACCCTGGCCCTTTGCCATGTGGGGCATTGATATGATTGGCAAGATTGAACCGACTGCTTCAAATGGCCACAGATTCATCCTGGTAGCCATTGATTATTTCACCAAGTGGGTTGAAGCAGCTTCCTATGCAAATGTTACAAGGCAAGTGGTAGCCCGATTTCTGAAAAGAGATATCATCTGTCGATACGGAGTTCCCGAGCGAATCATTACTGATAATGGTTCCAACTTGAATAACAAAATGATGGCAGAACTGTGCCGGGACTTCAAGATCCAACACCACAACTCTTCTCCTTACAGGCCAAAGATGAATGGCGCTGTTGAGGCAGCTAATAAGAATATCAAGAAGATTGTGCAAAAGATGGTGGTCACCTATAAAGACTGGCATGAAATGCTACCGTTTGCCTTGCATGGGTACCGTACGTCAATCAGAACATCCACTGGGGCAACGCCATATCAACTTGTGTATGGTATGGAGGCAGTCCTACCTGTTGAAGTTGAGTTACCCTCCCTGCGAGTACTAATGGATGTTAAGTTGAATGAAGCAGAATGGGTCCGGTCCCGACACGAACAACTGAGTCTGATTGAAGAGAAAGGATTAGCTGCAGTATGTCATGGGCAGCTGTATCAGAAAAGAATGAAGAAAGCCTTCGATCAGAAAGTCAGGCTCCGAGAGTACCGAGTAGGAGATCTTGTGCTGAAAAGACTCCTCTCTCCTCATACAGACCATAGGGGCAAGTGGACTCCGAACTATGAAGGACCATTCGTAGTAAAGAAGGTTTTCTCTGGTGGAGCACTGATGCTCAGCACTATGGATGGTGAAGACTTCCTGTCCCCTGTGAATTCAGATGCAGTTAAAAAATACTTCGCATGAAAATGACCCGCTTGTAACACCCCAAATTTGCCCTCTTCCTTTTAAGCATCATATCACATCATATTCATCATTTAGCATATCATCTCGCATACCTTACATTACATTTGCATAGAAAAATGAAGCATAACATACATTGTGGAAGCATAGCATAAACTGGCAGTGATTTCAGTGCGGCAATCTGAGTCAAGCGGACGCTCGACCTAATCTTGTTCAAATGGTCAGGAAATTAGTTCAGCTGTTGAGTCTTCATGTTTCAGGGGTTATTTCTCAAACAGTGCGAATTCGGCGTTGAATTGTGTTGTGTGCGAAAGTACTTGATTTACCAGGCAGTGATTCTAGTGATAGTTTTCGGGTCCGAAGATTCAAATGTATCATGGGTATTCTCATTGTGCGTATCTGCGGATTTTACTGTTCCAGAGAATAATTCAGATAAATTCGAAATGATTCTAAAGCAATGCAAGCTGGTTCAGTTGAATGAACTAATTGGTTGAAGTTTCGTGGCTATGCGTGTGTTTGTGGTAATTGGTCCGTTTCACAAAGTATCTAGTTCCATATCCACTTTTGTTCATTCTGTTATCATTTTGAGCCATAAACCATTCCTCATTTCGATTATTCTAACTATTGTTTTTAGCACCAAGTTATCCAGTCATATTCCCGTTAAACCACCATATTCCATCCATTTTCATACTCATTACCCGTTTTTCCGTTAATTCATTCCTATTATTTTATCATTTGATTTCCAATTTCCCATTATTCACCAAATTTCCGATAGTTTTCTAATCATGGGTCCATACATTTAGTTCTATTTTCCATTCTATTTCATTAAGTTACATTTCTCATGTTTTTCTTAATCTTGTTTATTTTTATTTTTTCCACCATTCACCACCACTAATATAGAAAAAAAAGAAGAAGAAGAAATAAAAAAAGAACAAGGGGGCCATTACCACTATTTTGATTCACGATTTTTTTGGGTCCAAGACATAAGGAAACTACGCCACGTCATCAACTATAGAAGGCAACTTTTATTTCAGCTTTTCTATCCAACCAAGCCACGTCACAGGAAGATTTTCTCATTTTTTCAGCCAATATCAATACGCAACAACCAACAGGCCAAAACGCAGGAGGAAAGCAAACACACAGTAAGCATCACGAATATCACACCATAACAAAAAAAAGGCAGCGGAACATCTAATAACAGAAAAAATAATAACAAATAAAAAAGAAAAAAGGTGATAGAATTTGGAAAAGAGAGGATTCAGGGACGAAAAAGGAGAAGGAAAAAGTTTGTTATAACAGAATTTGTATCTCACAATAAGAGAATGAAACTCTAACAGCAATAACAGAATCACAAGTTTCTCACATAACAGAATTCTGATTTTCTCACCAAGTCTCTCTTACCGATCTTCATCCATCTCTCTCACTAGTTTCTCTTCAATCCTCATTCAATAACAACAATAACATAATCCGTTTTTCTCACCAATTCCTCATAATCTTGATCCAGTTCTTCATAGTTTCTACCAATTTTCTTCAATCTTCATCACAAATGGCATAGAGACGCTTCAGCAATCGCCAATCCGCTGCAATATTCATCAAACATCATCTTCATCAGCTTCACAGATTAGAATCCAATCTCGAATCCGCGCTTCAACCATTCGGCAATCTGCTTCGGTTCCTTCGATCGGACAAAGCCTTCATAGCAGCATTAACAAGACCTGCAAGTTTGATTCAATACGCAAATTCAGAAGAAAGAGAAGCAAGTCGGATTCACGAAAAAGAAGGAAGATCGAAACAGAAGCGAAAGTTGAAAGAGAAGCACTACCGAATTGAGGCTGACTTACGTATCATTCGCCGCGGCATCGTGTAACAGGTACGCTTTTGGTTTCGTCACTTGATACAATTGCTAGCTGTATGCTGAATTTAGTGTAGCTGGCTGTGATTTTCGTTTGGTTGCTTTGCGTGTCGTTGGGCGAGTCCGATTGCAGGGAAGATTTCTGTTAGATAGGTTCGTTTTTTTGGTAAAATGCTTAGTTTAGGTTAGAGTTGGATTGAATTGATACCGATTGAGGAAGAAGGAGAGGTTTAGATGTAGGTTGTTCATTTTGAGATTGACTTCGGATTCGGATAAATTGTGAGGAATAGGTTAGGGTGGATTGTGGTGGCATTGAGGTTGATGGCGGCGGCATGTGTTTAGGTCAGTGTTAGGGTTTAGCATTTGAGGTTTCGGTGAGTGGGAGAGGGAGAAGAGAGAAGCCGAACGAGAGAAGTGATGAAGGAGCCGGCGCCGTCTTGAGGTTGAAGGAGGGAGGTCCACGGCGGCGGGTAGGTTAGGTCATGGAGGTGAGAGGTTGTTGACGGAGATGGAAAGGTTGGGAGAGGAAGAAGAAGGAGAGGATGAGAGCTTGGGGGGAGTTTGCGCCGATGATGTTTCGGAGAGAAGAAGGTGAGAAGCATGGCGGCGGCGGGTCTTAGGGTTGGGAGAGGGGAAGTGTGAGAGAGAGAGAGAAGAAGCTCATGTATGTTTGCTGCCTTTACTTATTTGTCATATAATTGTTAGTATTAATAATAATGTTTAGAATAATCTGTTAGGAAATATAATAGAATTGTTTAGAATAATCTGTTAGGAAATATAATAGAGTTTAATTAGAATAATGTTTAGAATAATTTGTTTAGAAACATAATAGTTTTAGGATTAATATAATAATGTTAGTAAGTTTAATAGATTGTTAGAAAATAGAAAGAGTTTAATTAGGATAATGGTTAGAATAATTTGTTTAGGAAATAGAAATAGATTAATTGGTTAATAATTGTTTAGAAAGGATTAATTAGCATAATGATGATGTTTAGGGAATAAGAGAAGTTTAAGGAATTGTTTTGTGTGTTTGGACCTGGGCCTAAGGTTCTATCCGCACCCCCAAACCTCCAGCCCTAGCAAATTCATCCTGAAACCTTTGCTTCTCACACCCCCACCATATAACATGAGTCAGCGCAGCCTGGGCCCAAGCCAGATTGATTTTCGCACCCCCTTTCCCTTTGGGCCTACCTTGTTTCAATTTAAAGGGCCTGCTTACTGCACCCCATCCTCTTTCCTTTCTTAGTTCCTATTTCTTCACTTTTATTTTTTTGTTTTGTTTCTACTCCTCTCCATTTTAATCCATTAAAAATAGTTCTTTCCATCTAAAAATTCTCAAATAAATCATGGATGCTCCTTTGTGTCTCTAGTTTTTTATCACATTTTTATTTTATTTTTTCCATTGATCCACGTGCCAGAATTAAATCACCAATGTACATAGCTTCATTTGCTTCATTTCTTGACCAGTCTGTCTTGTCCATTTTCTATAGACTTCAATATTTGGAGTTTTGATCCCATTATTTTTGCATTGTGTTCCTAAGATCTTGTAGTTTTCATGTGATTTTTCTCAGAATTTTTAGGAAATTATTTCTTGAGTTTTGATCTGATATCTTGTGGTGTAAGTTTTCTGTCCTAACTTGTGTTTGTGCCTCCATTTGACCTAGTTCCTTTCTGAATTTTTGCAAATCCTTTTTGCAAGTTTATATAATGTGTTTTAAGATCATTTGGTTCCAGTTGTAGAATTTTTAGATGGCTGGTTGATTATTTGTGGATTTTTGTTCTCACCTTGTCCCATTTTGCTTCTTTTGGTTCATTAGATCTCCTATAGGCTTAGAAGGGCACTTGTGCCAAATTCTTCTTCTTATTTGGGGTTCCTTTGGGGTGTGGGTACCTTCCTGGTCCTTGGATAAGTTTTGTTTCTTCTAAATTTTTAAGTTTGCTTCTTATTCAAGTCATTTGTTTCTTTAAGCGCTTAAATTCCATCTTTTGGTTCCGTTGCTTCTATTTTGACATTGTTTGGTATTGTGTGACTTCTCTCTTCATCTTGCTGGCTTCCTAAGCCATTCTTTATATCATTTTGATTCTGGTTTTGAACTTTGTGTTTGTGTTTTGTGTGTTTTGCATTACATTTTTCATAGGTGTGCATTTGTTTACATATGTACTCGTTTTGCCTCATTTTAAGTCATAAGCTTCTCATCTTTATTTCTTTGAGTTGAATTAGCATTAAACATTTGTTTACTTCATTTCACTTCTGATTGTTTGATGTTAGCATGTTATTTTGCTCATTTTGTTTCATGTATATGCATACTAACCTTGCAGGGGCTATGGTAAGTGTGAGATGTGGGAATTGAGTTCCACATCTCCAATTCTCATCTCTTCCTTTTATGTTTATGTGAACTAACTCTCTTTTGTTGGGCCTAGGCCTTTCTCATCCCTTCTTCTATCTTCTTCTTTCCTTCTTCATTAGGGTAGAAACCTCACTAACCCTTAGGATATCCATGCATGTGAATACTTAGGATTATTTTAGTCCCCCTTTAGAATTTTTCCTTTGAGATCCTTTTGGTTCTTCTTCTCTTCTCATCTCATAACTCTTAAAAAACACTTTAATAAATGTGAAGTGATGTCTTGATCCATAGCCTTATCCCATGAGGTATGCTTGTAGTCTTCCCATCTTGGGATAGTACATGTTTACCTTGTGATGCACAAGTCTGATCAAGGTATTTTCTTCATAAAGAAAAGCCTAAAAAACACTTCTTCATGTAAATAATCAAAACACTTAATAAGTAAACAAGTTAGTGAGCCTAAGCCCTAATCTTTGGGTTCGAGTTTTGGGGATCTTCTCCTTACTTGAGTATGCTTGTTCTATTATTCCATCTTGGAATGTAGTGACAAGTGCACATTCCATTGGTGAGAGCTTGAGTTCACTTCCTTGTGACACATTCATAAAAGCTTCTAAAAAACACAAACAAACAATAAGCGTCTCTCCTTCGGGAATTCTTTTCTCATCTCCTTCGCTCCGTCCGCGAACTTGCTCCTACTTGTCACTTTGCAAGACGGTTACGCACTCGTCGTCCGAGCCTGCAACACCTGAGCAATGGCATAGGCAGTTCAAGCCTTTAATTCAAGCAATTTCTTTTCTACCCCTAGTTAGGGGAACTACGGCGTCTCTGATCCTCATTATCCTGATGAGGTACGTAGGCAGCGGGGTAGGGCCCGTTCGAGCACAATCTTTATTTTCCCTACATTTTTCCCTTTGTTTTCTTATTTCAGTTCTTTTCCAGTTCCAGTTTCTTTTCATTTTCATTTCTTTTGCTGCAGCTTTCATACCCTCACCCTTTGAAACAGTATATTTTGCAAGCGTGGATCCCGTCGGGTACGGCGGACGATCTGGGTGCTAATACCTTCCCAGGTCGTAACCGACTCCCGAACTCAGTCTCTTTGGTTCGTAGGACCTGTGTCCTTCCTTTTCTTTTCCTCAGGTTTGTGCAACATTACCTTTCCCATTCTCTCGGGATAAAAATGTCTGGCTGGCGACTCTAACCTTTCTGCGCCACTTTCGCGTTTGTACTAGGATGAAAATCCCGGGAGCGACACCGCTGGACATAAAAACAGAATGTAAGTCCAGGCAAAAATAGGGCATCCCGGCGAGTCAAAAACAGAATAAAAGACTCGGGCAAAAATAAGGGAAAATAAATAAAAGAAATGTACACCCGCTGAGTCGAAAAGCCGCATTGGACGACTCAGGCAAAAAAGGGTATCCCGATGGATTGAAAACCCGAAAGGGCGATCCATGCAAAATAAGGGAATAAGCGAACAACTGTATCCTGAATTCATCTGTATCACTTACAACTTGGAAAGCTTCGAAAGGATCAAGCTTCTTTCAGAATCAGCCTTCTTCAGAAAGCAAGACGAGAAGAACGTCAAAAGTCATACGAGTCATAGCAAAGGGAAGCTCCTTGAAGCGCCATCAACATTGCCAATATCTTTTGTTTCTCAATTTGTAACAATCTCCTCATTTCAGGGGATTTGTTTCTTTGACTGTATCTTGCCAATTCAGGGCACATGAATTAATAAATCAGATTTTCAGTCATGTTACGTCTCGTACATTTTATTTTCATTTGCAAGAATGTCCGATGTCTTTAAGATACTGATTACATAAATGCAGATGCTTTTCTTCTAAAAATACGTTGCTTGCAGGAAATATACTTATTCCCAGGAGTGCCTAAACTCCTCTGATGGAATCCAGTGAAGGATACCTCGAGATTACTTGTGCATTTCTATGTCTTTTCAGGATTGCAGGTGTTCAAAGCACAACATGGGGCATGGAGCTTCACCCCAGCAAGCTGGCAAATCATTACCTACTCAGTCTTAGCACCGGAGGTGCTTTCTCCCCAGCTGAGTTGCCATTTGTTATTTCCTCCTCAGCCAAGTACAAAAGCCAGGGAACCATCTCCCCACAGAGCTTCAGCCTCTATCCCGAAGAGCAACGTCCGAAGATCTCACAACAGAGTGAAGCAAGCTTCTACAAACCCCAGCTGGGTCCCTCTTTACCAAATATAGGTCTATCAGTGACCTATATCACCAAGCAGAATCCCATAGGTCAGATCTACCAATGATCTCATCCCCGGCTGGGATGTCCACTTCAAGCAGATCAGCCAGAGATCTTCGCAGCAACGGGACCCGGATCCTGGATCGGTATCTTTGCATAATCATAGAATTCGCATCATATTCTCCCCGCAGAGCGTAGCATTCCGTTTAATACGGAGCATTACGGCAAAAATCAAACATATTGCATAATCATAAGCCATGTACTAGATCAAATACTTGTGAATAATGACAATCCGTCAGCAATATACAGAAAACTCTCCGAATACCCCGGCGGAAAGCCAAGGCATTTGCCCTACACTCATAAATACCAATGCATACTCCTTTTGGCACCCGTCCGTGTCATCATTCCCTAGTAAAGTCGCCCAGGCTTTCTTTACAAACAGACACTTATATATTACAATACTTTTTGACACCCGTCCGTGTCATATCCCCAGTAGAAAGCCAAGACGTCCTCTTTGCACTCACAGATACATACACCTATACAAATTCCTTGATACCCGTTCGTGTCAACTTCCCCAACATATATATACTTGAAACACTTTGTGATACATACACTTGTTTGTAATATACTTTTTCCGACACTCGTCCGTGTCACTTTCCCAGCAAGTTAGACACTCGTCAGTGTTTCACTCGTACTTATTACTCCTGTTTCACTCATACAGATGCTCATTCGTACCTTGTATATACCACTCATACCTCTTCAGATTCAACACTCGTCCGTGTTCTTTGTTAACCCGTTGGTACTCGTCCGTATCATCATCTCAGAACATGCGTCAAGCGTTTGTTTCTACCTGATACTCGTCCGTATCATAGTCTTAAGGATGCTCGTCCGCATCTTTAATCCATACACGTGTCAAACACTTATGTCTTCTTGAATTTAGACACTCGTCTGTGTCTACTATTCCCCAGAAGAGTCCCCAGAATCAACACTCGTCCGTGTTCCTTGTTAACCAGTTGATACTCGCCCGTATCATCATCTCTGAACATGCGTCAGGCATTTGTTTCTACCGATACTCGTCCGTATCATAGTCTTAGGGATGCTCGTCCGCATCTTTAATCTATATACTATACTCGAACACTCACCTCTCATTCCTTGGATATAGACACTCGTCCGTGTTTACTTGTCCCAGCAAATCCCAGTGAAATATTTATTTTCTATTTTGACATTCGTCCTATGTCATGATACTTTCAGCAGCCGTACCCTGCCAGGTGATCGTCCTTCACCTTTGGATGACCGTCCCTCATCCTTTTCCCCAGCGGAGTCTCCATTATTGGAACCCTTTTCTATCCGGCATTCGTCCTATGTCGTGATATTTAGCAGCCGTCCCCTGCTGGGTGATCGTCCTTCACCTTTTGATGATCGTCCTTCATCATTTTATCCGATGGCCGTCCCCACCATTGATCTTGTTATCTGAGAGCAGCCGTACCCTGCTAGGTGATCGTTCTTCACCTCTTGATGATCGTCCTTCATCATGCTTATCCGATGGCCGTCCCCATCGTCGACTTTTTTTATCCGGCATTCGTCCTATGTCGCGATACTTTCGGCAACCGTACCTTGCCTGGTGATCGTCCTTCACCTTAGATGACCGTCCCTCATCTTATCCCCATCAGAGCAGTCGTCCCCTGCTAGGTGATCGTCCTTCACCTTTGATGACCGTACCTCATCACTTATTTTTACCTCTAATCCCCAGAGAGTCTTATAGCTTTACCTGATGACCGTCCCCATCATAATTTCTTATCCCCAGCTTGTCGGTCGTCCCCGTC
This sequence comes from Lathyrus aphaca, assembly GCA_963966055.1. Lineage (NCBI taxonomy): Eukaryota > Viridiplantae > Streptophyta > Magnoliopsida > Fabales > Fabaceae > Lathyrus > Lathyrus aphaca. Next base: position 423,285,427 of record OZ014520.1, read on the forward strand.
ATTGCTTTATTTCCCGCATTTTCCCCAGCATGTCGGTCGTCCCCGTCATTGCTTTATCCTCAGCAGTCGTCCTCTGCTCGACGGTCGTCTTCCGTCGCCCGCACTTTATAAATATACTTTATTTTCCTTTTACAATCTATATCCCTTTTCTTCTTCATTCTGTGAGTGCAAATTTTGGACTGTCTTTGGTATTCAACCACAAGTTATCTTGTTTGCCTGTTAAGCTGTTGCTTACTTCCTGCACAGCTAACTCATGTTTGAATAGGGGCAGCTGTAAACACCCAAAATTTTCCCTCACCCATTCACACCATGGCTTGTGATCTTTTCATTTTGCATAAGTTCAACCATAACATCTCATACCACATTTTTGATTCATTGCACTGGTTCTAAGGCATCTGCGTCTAGGGTTAGTGATCTAAGCAATCCAAGAGCCATTTGAGCCACTCCAAAGGTCATCAATCACTTAAAAGGGGTCCATGTATGTTCAAGCATCATATTATATCCTCTCAAAGTCAAGAAAATCAAAGAATCACAAGAACTGGGAATGGCATGGAAGCAGAGCCAGGTTTAACTGCACAGATGACCTAGAATTAGGGTTTTGGTTTCAAAGGCCATAACTCCATATTTTTTGGTCATTCTTGTTTCTATTGGTCTCTATATGGTATAGGGATCATGCATATCAATTTTCATGAAGAAACTCAATGGGGAAGGCATCTGATCAAGAGTTGACTTTTTGAGCAAGTCAGTGCAAAATCAGGGCATCTGAGGCCCTCAATGACCCAACCAAAGGGAGTTCTTCATCATTTTGATTATGTATGATCTTTATTTGATCATAGAAGATGTTATAAGTTCACAAAATTGAAGAATTTCAAGCCATTTGCAAAGTTGACTTTTTGGGAAAATGACTTGTAATGGAAACTTGCCATTTTGGGAAACTTTTTCAACCCTTGCTTTTTGATTCAAAAATGCTTCAAATGGGAAAACTTTGGTCATGAAAGTTGTAGAATGGATCATTCCCTTTTCAAAAAGTACAAGAACTTGTTCTAATTCATTTTGGATCAAAAGTTATGGTTTGTCAAAGTTGGGAAAAATCACATAAATTCAAGTTTTGTACCAAAGAGGCATTTTGCAAAATGGTATGATCAAGCATTCTAAAGACTTCAAATGTGCACAAACTCTTCACAATATGATCATGTGACTTCTAAAAGTCAGAATTGGCCCAAGAATATTGCATTTTGGTGCCTTGAACTTCATGAATTTCCAAAGGGGGCAAACATGTACCAACTTGCAAAAACTCATGAAGCCATGCCTCTACTTGTTACAGCTCATAGAATCTGATCCATATGAACTCCATGATCTCTGCTGAACTCAACCATGCCCCTATCACAAACTTACACTTGCCCATACCTCAAGTACACCTAGACTTGACTTTTTGCAAAAACCCCCATACCAATCCCACAGTGCCACACCAACTCCTCTGACCTCTCTAGTTGTGATAAGTGGACCAAATGCAGCATAACACACCACACACACAAGCCTGAAAGAGATCATAAGCCAGCATTCTCATTTTCCACCTCTTATGTAACTTCCTTCGAAACTCATCATACAAGCATCAAACATAGAAACAAACTCCATAGGATCACTCAGCACACTCCCCTGATCATTTCCATACCCTCATTCATCCCTGAAACCTCCTCAAACTAAATCACGATTCCTCCCCCCTCCTGAACAGAACTTCTGCAAACTCACAAACCAACCATTATAAACACCAACCAAGCTTCATAACTTCATCAAGAGGACCATTGGGATCATTTTGAGGCAAAGAGGCAAGCAGAAAGCTCCTGGACTGAAAGCTCAAACTCAGGTAACATGATGAACAAATTTTCCAGAACTTTGATTTCTTGTTAGAATGTTGTTCTGTATGTTGCCCTGGTCATGGGGATCTAATTATTTTTGAAAATGAGCCAGAAACAAGCATGTTATGATGTTCTGAAAGTTTGCCCGTGAAAATGTTCTTGCTTGTTTCCTTTGATTCACGAAAAATAAATGTTGTTTGTGTTAGGGTTTATGTTTAGTGATGTTCATAGGTTGATTCTGGAGAGTTTTGTGAGGTTTTGATGCGTTTTGAGAGAGATTGAGATTTTGGCTGGCCGGAGAAGATGACCGGAACACTGTTCCGGTCACCTGAAAGTGTTTAGGGTTCAGATTAGGGCTTAATGACGTAATTAGGCAAGTTTGAATGTGAGCCGTCCATTAGCGCGCCAGGTCAATTCCCGCCCCTGTGAGTTTGAATCTCATCCTTTGGATTGTTTGACTTTCTCATTTTTCATTTAAAATTCATTTTATTTTCATTTGTTTTGATTTATTTTGCACGAATTATTAAAAATAGCAAAAAATGTTTAAAAATTATGAAACTTTTTGTCAAGGTTTTCATTATTTTTCAGAACACAAAAATATTTTTATTTTTATTTTTTGCATTAAAAATTATTTTTAAAACATTTAAAAGTTTATTTTTAATTAGTTAATGAAAATTAATTAATTAAAAATACTTTTAGGTATTTAAAAATCACAAAAAAATTCATATAACATTTAGGAACATTTAGAAACATTGTCCAACTCTCAAACCAAATTTATTTTTTGTTCTTGATGCCTTTTGATTATTTTCTTTGGAATTAAATTCATTTTGAGGTAGTATTTTGGTTCAAACTTTGAAAATTCATTTCTGTCTGACCTTTGAGAGTTGGACAATGATTCTTTTTGCATTGCATCTTGCATAACATGTAGTTTATAGGATAAAATTGGCATGAATTGATCTTGCATTTTCAATTTGTTTTGCATTTTTTTTGACAAGGTACCTTAAAACCCTAGCAATCTTAGAAAATTCATAACTCTCACTAGGTTAAGAGTTAGATCCCCTCCTTTGGGCAATGAGTTGGTATAGGTTTAGGGTTCCTTTGATTGCATTTTCAAATTTTTATCATGTCATTTTCTTCTGGTTTTGGATTTTGCTTTGTGTGTTGATCATAAACCCTAATTTATGCCTTCCTTTGCATCCACCTTCCATTTGCTTGCATACCATGACTTGCCATGACATTTTGTGCATCCATTTGATTCATAATACATCTTAGGACATATTAGAATCATGTTTGATCATTGCATCTTTCATTTGCCATGTTGTATGTCCATTGCATTTCATAACTTTTCATGAACATCCATGGTTCAATGCATGCTTCATTTGCATTTTCATGCTTGTATGATCATTCTCATCTCTTGTCATATGTTTGCATCATCTCTTAGCATCCTCAACATCTTGCTTATGCTTCTGGTTTTGGTTTGCATCATCACATTTTATTTCATTTGCATTGCATTTCATTTCTTATGCTAACATTTCAGGTGGTAAGTTGTTTGAGAAGTGAATTTGCCTTCACTTCTCATTATCTCTTTTCATCTCTTTCATACTTCCCTTGCTGCATTTTGTATGTGTATTGGATTGAGCTTGCTCATTCTTGTTCATCTTACTTTCTTCCTCCAAGCAACTTGACTTCTTAAGTGAAGCAAGTTGTTTTGCTTCTCTTTGCTCCTCTCATCTGCTTCTCTCCTTGGTGGTTCCTTGAAGATTTCCTTCTTAAACCCCACAAACCCTAGGAATAACCAAGCATGACAACAATTAGGGTTTGATTAGTCCCCCATTTAGCTTTTACCTTTGTGTCTCTTTGAGTCTTCTCTTCTCATCTCATAATCAGGGACTAAACCCTAAAGGCTTTAAGGCTTTGTGATTAAGCTTATGCCTGCATCCTTCTATTAGGATGGAGTGTATAACTTTAATCCTAAGTGTTAAACCCTTAATGTGTTTAACTCCTTTAATCAATCCACTTAATAATCATCAAGACATCAAGCTTGTAACTTGGGCCTTGCATTAGGATTCTAATTCTTCCTTAAATGGTTAAGAAGGACTAACCCTAGTATTAATGGACAAGTCCCCCTCAAGTTGTCTTACAAACCATAAAATTCACTTCTTCATCTTACCATTAGCTAAAATCCATCTAATAAAGGCTTTGTTTTGTCATGAGGTTAATCCCTAATCATGGATTAGGTTGAGGAGTCTTTCTCAACTTAAATGTTCTCATCTATTATCCTTCTATTAGGATGGTGTAATGAGTCTGTTTAATCCCTGATTATGGCTTAATCTCATTACCTAACACTAAACAAAAATAACAAAAACATCTAAATAATCACAAGTAGGTTAATGATCTTAATCCTACACCATGGTGATTAAGTGTGAGATGCTGACTTCACACTTAAGGTATTCTCATTACCCCTAATCAGAGGGAGGATGTGATGAGTTTACTAATCCATTGGTTTAGGCTTAAGCTCATTAATTTATGACAAACTTCAAAAAGCAATAAAAGACTGAAAATACAAAAACAAACAATAATCGTCTCCTCCGGGATTCTTTTCTCATCTCATCTCATTCATTCATAAACGAGAACTTGCTTCTTCCGTCTAATGCAAGACAGTTTGCACCTGAGCCAGACAGGTCATACACTTGAGCATAGACAAGCAAGCAGTTCACAAGTCAATTTATCTTTCAGTCTCTTTGGGTCGAACTACGGTGTTCTGACTTCCTCATTGCACGAGAGGATACGTAGGAATAACTTAACAGTTATCGAACAAAAGTCTCTGTATATTCCCCCTCTTTCCAGCATTATTCTTTAAGCCTCACAGTCTTGAGCATTTCACTCTCGTTCTTACACTGACACTTCACATATTTCACTTCACATTTCTTTTTACACTGACACTTGCATTCTTTCCAGCTTTGATATACAAATGGCACTGACACTACCCCTTTAAAACACAAATCTTTTCAGCGTGGATCCCGTCGAGTACGGCGGACAATCTGGGTGCTAATACCTTCCCAGGTTGTAACCAACCCCCCTTTCTCAGTCTCTCTGGTTCGCAACCGTCTTATCTATCTTTTCTTAGGTCTATGCAGCATTACCTTTCCTTCGGGATAAAAATGCCTAGCTGGCGACTCTTTTCCTTTCTCTTGAGTTCACTCCTGTGTGTTCTCATTCTCTTTTCGCCGACCGTTCGCGTCTGTACCCCTTCTGACGTTGGGTGTCATTTGGTGGGAGCGACATAGGGTTTTGGGGTACCTCATCAAGAAAAAATACTAAACAAATTGAAAATGCAAGACCAATCCAAACCAATTTTATCCTATAAACTACATGCTATGGAGGATGCAATGCAAGAAGAATCATCATCCAACTCTCAATGGTTAGGCAGAATGAAATTTTCAAGGATTGAACCAAAATATTGCCTAAAAATGAAATTAATTCCGATCAAAAGGCATCAAGAACAAAAAAGAAATTTGGTTTGAGAGTTGGATAATGTTTCTAAATGTTTTCAAAATCCATGTGAATTTTTTTTGTGATTTTTAAATACCTAAATGTATTTTTAATTAATTAATTAAAAATAAACATTTAAATGATTTAAAAATAATTTTTAGTGCAAAAAATAAAAATAAAAATATTTTTGGGTTTTAAAAATTAATGAAAACTTTGACAAAAATTTTCATAATTTTTAAATGATTTTTTCTATTTTAAATAAAATGTAAAAGATAAATCAAATTAAATGAAATAAAAAATAAAATAAATGGAAGTATGCAGAGGGAAGGGCCAGGATGCAATCTGGGTTTGGACTGGTTGACTGCGCGCCAAATCTAAAGGCTACAATTCAAACTGGCTAAATTAATTTAAACTGGATTAATTAAACTAATTAAAAAAAAAGATTAGGGTTTAATGACTGATCCTGGCCCTCCTAACGCGCGGGAGTCAATGGAAGTCAACCAAATATAAGGCCCAGATTCAAACCTAACCCTAAACGCAATTAAAGCTCTAATGGCATTCAGGTGGCCGGAAATGACCTCCGGTCATCTTCTCCGGCCACACCTCCCCTGAGAATTTCTCAAATCACTCCCCAGGCCATTTCTGGAGCTCTAAAGCTCCAGATCACTTCCTCTCACCTCCCTAAACTCATCCCTGCCCTCAAATGGAATTTATTTCTCACCATTAACAAGATTCGAAGCTATGAACAAAAATGGCAGAAATTTCAGGCAAGCAATACACTCTCAATTCTTCATCATTTTCAAAAATAAAAAGTTCAATGAACTCAGGGGATCAAACTTAACAAGTTGAGAACTTAAAATAGAGCTTCTGGAAAAAATAAATTTCGAAGCTACCTGAGGTGAAGCTTTCAGTTTGGAGCTTTCAGCCTGCCTCCTTGCTTCCAATCACCTCTACTGACCTCCCTCAAGTGTTTGCAAAGCTTGTTTGGAGTTTATTTTGGCTGGTTTGTGAGTTTGAAGAAGTTCAGTTCAAGAGGGGAAAAAATCGTATTTGGTGTATGATGGCTTTCAAGGCAAAGTAATGGGTGGTTTGTGATCAGTGATGCATTCTAAGATGAATGGTGAAAGAATTTTTAAGTTTGAGTTGCTGGGTTGAGAGATTCGATAGAAAATGCAAAGGGAGGGATTTTTGTGTATGCTGACTTGTGTGTGTGTTCAGGCTTCAAGAAGTTATGAAATGGCTTGCTTGAAGTGTGTTTGTAAAGTCTTGATTGGTCAGAATAGTTGGTGTGGCACAGGCTGATTGGTATGGGTTTTTTTGCAAAAAGTCAAGTCTAGGTGTAAGAGAGGTATGGGCTATGGCAGTGAAGGTACAAAGCATGGCTTGGCTGCAGCTTGAATCAGGGAGAACCATGGAAATGGATTAGAGGCAATGCAGCAAGTGGATTAGGGCTTGTGAGATGTTTTGCAACTTTGTCCATCTTTGGCCCTTTTGGAAATTCATGAAGTTCAAGGCACCAAAATGCATAATTCTTGGGCCAATTCTGATTTTTAGAAGTCACATGAGCATGTTGTGAAGAGTTTGTGCACATTTGAAGTCTTTAGAATGCTTGATCATACCATTTTGCAAAATGCCTCTTTGGTACAAAACTTGAAATTATGTGATTTTTCCCAACTTTGACAAGCCATAACTTTTGATCCAAAATGAATTAGGACAAGTTCTTGTACTTTTTGAAAAGGGAATGATCCATTCTACAACTTTCATGACCAAAGTTTTCTCATTTGAAGCATTTTTGAATCAATTTGAGGGGTTTGAAAAACTTTCCCAAAATGGCAAGTTTGCATTACAAGTCACTTTCCCAAAAAGGCAACTTTGCAAATGGCTTGAAATTATTCAATTTTGTGAACTTCTAACATCTTCTATGATCAAATAAAGATCATACACATCCAAAATGATGAAGAACACCCTTTGGTTGGGTCATTGGGGGCCTCAGATGCCCTGATTTTGCACTGACTTGCTCAAGAAGTCAACTCTTGATTGGATGCCTTCCTCGTGGAATTTCTTCATGAAAATTGATATGAATTATCCTTATGACATATAGAGACCAATAGAAACAAGAATGACCACAAAATTTGGAGTTATGGCCTCTGAAACCAAAACCCTAATTCTAGGTCATCTGTTCAGTTAAACTTGGCTCTGCTTCCATGCCTTTCTCAGTTCTTGTGATTCTTTGACTTTTTTGACTTTGTGGGGATATAATATGATGCTTGAACATACATGGACCCCTTTTGAAGTGATTGATGACCTTTCGAGTGGCTCAAGTGGCCCTTGGATTGCTCAGATCACAAACCCTAGGTGCAGATGACTTTGAAGCAATGCAGTGAAGCAAAAATGCAATATGAGGTGCTATGGTTGAATTTATGCATATGAAAAGATCACAAGCCATGGTGTGAATGGGTGAGGGCAAATTTGGGGTGTTTACACAATTGACATGTGAAACAAGTGATTAAAGTGTAGCAAACACATCAAGAATTAACTATAACACATATGCATACTTAACACAAAACATGGAAAAATGAACAGAATCATGTTGAAACGACTCGAAACAAATGAATCCGCTATTGGAAATAGACCCAAAAATTTCCTAAAATCAGTACCTAAACATATATGAACATTAGAGGCACTAGGAAGCAAGAACAAGCAAGCAAATAAGCTAAAAAATGCAAAACTAACAGCGTTAACCGGTTAACCAAATGGTTAACCCGTTAACACACCCTAGTGTAACACGGTGGGAGAACTGACTTTAGTTATGTTGCGGAGAGCAAGAGTGGCCACCGACTTTTATTTTATCCAAAGGAAAGGCATAAAAGAACAGGAAAGACCTTTTAAAAGATTTTTGGGTCCGGGGGGTAGGTTATGTAAAGGGAAGGTGTTAGCACCCTTTACATCCATGGTTATCCATGGGCTCTTAGTTACCTAGCTCACTTTAAAATGTTTTTGAAATGTGTAGTGTGTGAAAAAATTTTCTTAAGAGTTTTATAATGATCCATGTACGGATGCGTAAAAAAACCTTTGTTTTTGAAAATTGTTTGAAATGTGTGAAGTGTTTGGAATGTTTTTGAAGAGTGAGCAAGTATCTAAGAGGAACCTACCCTAAGTTTAAGTCTTTTCTGTTCTTGGATCCTTTAAGTGGTAAGACTATCCCTATTATTATGGAATAGGTAGTCATTACCTTGGATGTGAGGGACAAGTGAAGGGTCATCTTTTATTTAGGCAACTGTGGGGTGTATAAGCAATTCGAAGGGACTTATCATCTTTATTCGAAAGGGACAAGATCATTATGAAGGCAACATTCGAAAGGGACTTGATCTTTTATTTGTTAAGGGACTAGATGACTTTATTTTGAGGGACTTTTGCTTCATACACCCTACTTGACCTTTTTGATTAGGCAACATGAGAGGTATCCCTAAGGAAGTGAGATGGCGATCAAAAATCGACTTACGTGTGTGAGTGTACAATTTTAATATTTATCTTTACATTTAAATGATCTAAATTAATTTTAAATTACAAGTATATTTACACTCCCTATTTACTAACCATAGCATAAAATATAAATAATAAACATTATAAATATTACACCAAGGAGCAATTACATAATAATAATAAAAGCAATTTAAATAGCATAAATAAAATAAATAAATAATTATAATTGGGTTAGTGCAAATAATAATAATGACAATTTAAAGATAAATGGGGTTAGTAATAAACAAATAAGAAAATGTAATAGATAATATAAACAAAAATATTAAAAGATCAAATTTTATATAAGCAATTATTTAAGATTAATAAGAAAATATGGACAATTATATTAATTATAAAGTTTTAAGTTATTTGTAAATTATAAAAAAAATGAGTTAATGATAAACATATTATAGAAATAAAATATAAATACAAGATTAATTTAGCAATTTTTAACTATTTCTAAACATATATTAACAATCATTTAAATGCAAAATTAAAAATATAAACAATTTATGTCATATTTACATATTATAAAAATAGGATTAATTATGATTATATTTACAAAATTTAATTATATTAAATAAAATATATACATGATTAAATAAAATGTGATCATACAATTATATTTACAAATTTAAAGATTATAATAAAATTTTATTTACTAATTAAAATATAAGCAAGAATTACAATTAGGGTTTTAGAAAAATATTTTTGATTTTATAAAATTGGGGTTAACTTAACTATTTACAAATAAGAACTATTTTTTAATAAAATAAATTAACATTTATATGACAATTAAAGTTTATAAAAAAAAGTTATTTAGAATTAATCAAAAGGAATTAGGGTTTATGAAAATTTTAGAACTAAGAAAGATTAAGTTTATAATTTAATTATCAATTAATTTTAATTAAGAAAACAAATAATAATATTAATTAAAACAAAGAAATAAAAGAGAGAAAGAAAAAAAGGGGAGGCCTGGTTTTGAACCCAGGACCTCCCAATACCTGGAAAAAGCTTCCATCCACTGGGCCAACCTGTGCGCAGGTGACAAAGGAGGGGGTTGAATTGCTTTTGTTGTCTAAAACCTGAAAATCATGAAAAATAAGCAAAACAAAAGGCCTGGGGGGATCGAACCCAGGACCTTCAAACATCACACAAACACCTTAACCAATCCAGCTGGGAGAGCGCACCTGTTAATATAATGGCAATAATACATAATATATGATGTCTAATGAATAAACTGAAAAATAAGAAAACTTTGTAAAAAGCCAGGATTCGATCCCTGGACCAAGACTTCCCATGCGCATCCTTCCACCAGCTGAGCTACCACACAATTGTTAAACAAAACAGAAACCAATCCATAAAATATAATTTCAAATATTTGAAATCTCAGACGCGCGAAACTTCTTCTTCTTCCTTGGGTTACCTGCGAAAATTGATATGAATTTTCCTGCGAAATTTCCTGGGTGTTCATAAACCAGAAATCCTAGGTTTTTGGATCATCACGCAAACAACAAAATTAATTCAAATTGACAGTCCAGATCAAACATACGAAGCTTATACATCATAACCATGTTCTTAAAATTCATTTATCTCAAATAAATCATGAATTCCCAATTTGAGAACTCAAACCCTAACAATGATGTCTTTCGGTTTAGGGCATGTTTCTTCAATGTTTTTGTCCAGAAACCATCTAAGCATCATAATAAACAAGATTAAAAACACAAAAACAATTCATAATGGTTAAATGAATGAAATCGAAAAATTGAAAATTGATGAAGAACATGAATTCGGTTTGAATGATTTAGGGTGTTATGGATGTATATGAGCATTGGGAATGATTCTATGATGTCTTAGAAACATTCTTGTGTCCTCAAAATACCTTGAAACCTCTTGAATCAATGAAACCGAAAATTGGTTTTTGGATGATTTTTGAACTTTGAAACTTACTCTTTGGAGGCTGAATTTTCGTGTCCAATGAGTAGGGTTATGTTCTATACTTATAGTGCAATGAATTAGGTCAGAAAAAATTGATCATTGTATGAAAGATTTGATTAGAAAAGATTCAAAATGATAAGGCTTTAAAATTCAAATATTCTTGTATGAACACCTTCTATTTCAAGCCAATCATCATGATTCTCTTACCACTTTAATACCAATCACCTTTATGAATTTCTAGAAGATCAATCCCTTTTAAATCTTTGACTTTTATATTTTATTTTAATTTAAAATGATTTTAAATGAATTAAATCAAAATAAATAAAATAAAATGATAAAAAAATCTGATTTTTAGAGACTTGGGTCGTGCATGAGGTTTTGGTGTGGATTGGGTCATCATATGGCAAGCCCATTTAGAAAAAATTGGTTTTAACCCTCCATTTTCTTCATAAACCAACCCAAAATTTCCCAACTTTGCAAGGGCACACATCCTTCAATTTTAATGCTATGAGGGTGTTCTTGGACATTTTGGAAAGCTTGAAGAGTCCTCTAACCAACCCCACTGGTTTCATGTCCATATCATTTACCATTTTCAAGTTATGCTCTTTTGAAGTTATTGACTTTTTGTTGACTTTCAAAAGGACCTATAATGTCTTAGCTCATACCTTCCAAATGAAGCATTTTTGGGCTTGGCTTGTGAGACACAAAGTTGTAGAGAATTCAATTTCCTTCAAAATGAGCTTTGTATGGAGACTTGGTGATGAAGAATGTGAAAGTTATGGCTGGTCAAATTTCAGTTGACTTTTACTAAGGAAACCCTAATTTAGAAACTCCTGATTCTTGATGATCTGAAATCTCCTTGATGAATCATGATCAACCTTTGATCAAATGATGAATTTTACTTCATATACTTGATGTTGGCAAAAAATCATGAAGTTTGACTTTGGTTTGACCACAGTTGACCTCAGTTTGACTTTTTAACTGCTTTGACTGATTTTGACTTATCTGATCATCTGACTGAGCAAACCTTTGAGAAAAGTCTTGAAACTTGTCATGGGGGTTCTTACACACATATAAGATGTTATGAAGCTCACTTGAAGTCTTGGAAGTTCATTTAGCCTGATTAAAGTCAAAACCCTAGTTTTGGATGCACTGCTTAGGAGGTGCATTGTCTGAGGGAATTGTCAAATCTTCTGACTATTTGTGAACTTTGTGAACCTTGTGAACCATCATAAAATGTCTTGTGAACCTTGTGAACCTCATGGGAGGTCTTGTGAACCTCATAAAGTGTCTTGTAGACTTCATGAGCCTCATGAAAGGTCTTGTAAGTATTGTGAATCTTGTGAACCTTGTGAACCTCATAAAGTGTTTTGTAAACTTCATGAACCTCATGAAAGGCCTTGTGAACCTTGTGAACCTTCTTAGCACACAAAGTCTTGTATTGTGAGGGCAAATTTTTGGGTGCAACAGCTGCCCCTGTTCAATTTTCTGAAACCTGAGGGGTTAGATTGGTATATTTGCCAGTCGTGACCTGGAAGGTTGAAGGGGATTGAACACAAAAGCCCAAAAATTTGCACTCACCGGTGCGTAGAGTGATACTGATGACTAGTTGTATATGCTTGAGTGGGCTTAAAGATGCCACTTGAAGAACAGTTCTTCAGATATACTTCTTTTGGAGGATAAAGCAATCCAAAATATGAAGATATGGGGATAGCTTTCAGGAAGATAAACAACGTCCCGAGGTAATAGTATGCTTTCAGGAGGATAAAGCAGTCCTGAGGTAATAATATGATTTCAGGAGGATAAAGCAGTCCTGAGGTAATAATATGCTTTCAGGAGGATAAAGCAGTCCTGAGGTAATAATATGCTTTTAGGAAGATAACAACGTCCTGAGGGAGTGATATGCTTTCAGAAAGATAAACAACGTTCTGAGGTAATAATACGCTTTCAGGAAGATAACAACGTCCTGAGGTAGGGGTGATAGCTTTCAGGAAGATAAATAACGTCCTGAGGAAGTGGTAACCTTTGGGAAGATAAACAACGGCCCAAAATAATATGCTTTCAGGAGGATAAAGCAGTCCTGAGATAATGATATAACCTTTGGGACGATAAACAATGGCCCAAGGAGATAATATGCTTTCAGGAGGATAACAACGTCCTGAGGTAATAATATGCTTTCAGGAAGATAACATCATCCTGAGGAAATGATATGCTTTCAGAAAGATAACCAACATTCTGAGGTAATAATATGCTTACAGGAGGATAAACAACGTCCTGAGGAAGTGATGATAGCTTTCAGGAAGATAAACAACGTCCCGAGGAGATAGTATGCTTTCAGGAGGATAAACAACGTCCTGAGGGAATGATATGCTTTCAGGGGGATAACAACGTCCTGAGGAAATGATAACTTTTGGGAGGATAAACAACGGCCCAATAGTCATAAGTTGTTGATGAAGTCTGTCTGCTGGAGAATTAACCTGAAAACAAGGTAGCATCCTATATGGTAATATTAGTTTATGCATTATGTATGTATGTATGATGTGATGCACTTAAGTAATGTATTATGCATTCATGGATATGTATGTTATGGTATGATGTAAATGATGTATGTATGATATGTTGCTGCCAGAAGCGTCTGGATATCTTCGTACAACAACTGCTGGCCAGGGAAAATAAATCCCGATTTGTTGCTGAAGAGTATGAGGAACTCGTTCCCATCTTGTTTGATAATAAGGTATACATAACCTCCCGTCTTCGTTTTATAGTAGGGTATACATAACCTCCCGTCTGCTGGGGATAGTAAGGTATATATAACCTCCCGTCTGCGTTTGATAGTAGGGTATACATAACCTCCCGTCTGCTGGGGATAGTAAGGTATATATAACCTCCCGTCTGCTGGGGATAGTAAGGTATATATAACCTCCCGTCTTCGTTCGATAGTAGGGTATATATACTCTCTCGTCTTCGTTCGTCGTACTCTTATTGGAAAGTAAATTCCCGAATATCCATATGAGGATAAAAGAGATGGATATAAATTCCAGGGGAGATGTGACTTGAAGTACTTCATGAAGATGGATTTGCCCTACTGGGGATTTGTAACTGTCTTGTAGGGGTAAACCTGGTGAAGCTTCGTTGGAATCCTTCCCTCGTTCGTCCTTAGTAAATACTATTACTGCATTTTCATGCATTTCTGGTAAACATCAATCATATTAAGCATACATGCATTTCTGGTAAACATCAATCATATTCAAAAGCATACATACATTCAAACACAACCAATGGACGTTTCGCTTATGTAAATAGGGTAAAAGTAAATCTGGATTCAAAAATGGAATTTTATTTATATCAAAGAGTGACCTATACATAGGTAGGTTTGTACAAGGAGACATAAACCCTAGTAAGAGGATTTTGTCATAAAATTTTTACAAAACAAAGAAAATCAGCTATGTGGGAAATAATCCTATTGAGTTTCAATTCTACTATTGCCATTATCTTCAAGTATCTCATCTTCTACTGTTGAGACGGAAACGATTGGATTGAGCTTTATCTGTTCAAGCACTGAGTAAGTAACACAACTGGTTGCAGTTTCATGGGTGATCCAAACGAGACATAGTCATACGCTTTAATCCCTAACTTTTTCCTGGATTGCCCTTTCAGGTTTTCAATCCACCGGGATACCCTTTTTTGCCCAAGCCGCCTTTTCAGGTTTTCGACTTGCCGGGTGTACATCTTTTTTTTTTATATACATCCCTAATTTTTGCCCAAACCCTTTTGGTTTGCCGGGATGCCCTTATTTTTGCCTAGGTCTGTCAACCTAGCGGGTCTCTTTTCATGCGTAGTATTTTTTAACTATGTCTGCGTTTACAGGCTGCGGGAAGACTTCACCATCCATAGTAGTAAGTATCATGGCACCTCCTGAGAATACTGTCTTAACTACAAATGGTCCTTCATATGTTGGAGTCCACTTGCCCCTAGGATCACCCTGTGGTAATATGATACGCTTGATTACCAAGTCACCAGCCTGATATACCTTTGGCTTAACCTTCTTGTTAAAAGCTGTGATCATTCGTTTTTGGTACATCTGGCCATGACAAACTGCTGCTAACCTCTTCTCATCAATCAAATTGATCTGGTCAAGTCGAGTCTGAATCCACTCATCTTCATCCAAGCCTGCATCCTTCATAATTCTTAAGGAGGGAATCTGAACTTCAATGGGCAGAACTGCTTCCATACCATAGACTAAGGAGAATGGGATTGCCCCTGTTGAAGTACGTATTGTGGTACGATAACCATGAAGAGCAAATGGTAACATCTCATGCCAATCCTTGTAAGTAACAGTCATCTTCTGTACAATCTTCTTAATGTTCTTATTAGCAGCTTCAACTGCCCCATTCATCTTTGGACGATACGGAGAAGAGTTGTGATGCTTAATCTTGAACTGCGTGCAGAGATCAGTAATCATAGTGTTGTTCAGATTAGAGCCATTGTCAGTAATAATCCTTTCAGGGATGCCATACCTACATATAAGATTATTCTTAATGAATCGAGCCACAACATTCTTGGTCACAGATGCAAATGAAGCTGCTTCCACCCACTTCGTGAAGTAATCAATAGCAACCAGGATGAAACGATGCCCATTAGAAGCAGTAGGCTTGATCTCACCAATCATATCAATGCCCCACATGGCAAAAGGCCAAGGAGCAGTCAACACATTCAATGGTGATGGAGGTATATGGACTTTATCAGTATAGATTTGACACTTGTGACATGTCCTGGAGTGCTGATAGCAGTCAGATTCCATGGTAGACAAATAGTAACCTGCTCTCAATATCTTCTTTGCCATAGTATGTCCACTAGAATGAGTGCCAAAGATTCCATCATGCATATCTTCCATAATCTCTGTTGCTTCCTTCTTATCCACACAACGAAGCAAGGTTGAATCATGATTGCGCTTGTACAAAATCCCATTACTCAAAAAGAACTTAGCAGAAAACCTTCTCAGAAACTTCCTATCTTTGACAGATGCCCCTTCAGGGAACTCCTGAGCTTCAAGATATCTTTTTACTTCATAGAACCAAGGCTTCTCTTCTGCCCCTTCTGTGTCAATCTCATTGCAGTATGCAGGCTTTTCAAATCTATCAATAGTAATCTTGGGAGCTTCATCATCCCAGCTGATCTCAAACATAGATGCCATGGTAGCTAATGCATCTGCCAACTGATTCTCTCTTCGTGGAATATGTCCAAAGGTAATCTCTTTAAAATATGGGATCAAAGACAACACATGTTCTCTGTAAGGAATGAGATTATCATGCTTGGTATCCCAATCTCCTTTAATCTGACTAACTACCAGGGCTGAATCTCCATACACATCAAGGAACTGAATCTTCATATCAATGGCAGCTTTGATACCCAGGATACATGCCTCATACTCAGCCATGTTATTGGTACAATAGAAACAAAGTCTGGCAGTAATCGGGGTATGACAACCTTCAGGGGAACTAATCACAACACCAACACCATTACCAAGTGCATTGGAAGCACCATCAAAAACCATAGTCCATCGGGATCCTTGTTCAGGTCCGTCATATTGTCCAGGTTCTTTGGTAATAATCATAATGTCTTCATCAGGGAACTCAAAACTCATTGACTGGTAATCATCTACTGCTTGATGAGCCAAATGATCAGCAACAACACTTCCCTTAATGGCCTTCTGCGTAGTATACTGTATGTCATATTCTGTCAAAATCATTTGCCATCTTGCAATTCTTCCGGAGAGAGCAGGTTTCTCAAATATGTACTTGATTGGATCCATCTTTGAAATCAACAAGGTAGTATGGGTCAACATATACTGTCTTAGTCGGTGAGCAGCCCATGCCAAAGCGCAGCAAGTTTTCTCGAGCAGTGAGTATCTTGTTTCACAGTCGGTAAACTTTTTGCTAAGGTAGTATATTTCCTGCTCTTTTCGACCAGACTCGTCATGTTGCCCCAACACACACCCCATTGAATTGTCTAACACTGTTAAGTACATAATCAAGGGTCTTCCATCAACTGGTGGCATCAAAATTGGAGGTTCTAGCAGGTATCTCTTGATTTCATCAAAGGCAGTCTGGAACTCATCATTCCATTCCATCACCTGATCTTTCTTCAACAACTTGAAGATTGGCTCACAGATGGCAGTTAACTGGGAAATAAATCTTGCAATGTAATTCAATCGTCCCAAGAAACCTCTAACCTCCTTCTCAGTACGGGGAGCTGGCATCTCTCGTATAGCTTTCACTTTTGCAGGATCTACTTCAATACCTTTTCCACTGACAATGAAACCCAAGAGCTTACCAGATCTAACTCCAAAAGTACACTTGTTTAGGTTCAATCTCAACTTGTATTTCTTCAGCCTCTTAAACAACTTATGCAGATGTTCAAGATGTTGTTCTTCATTCTGGGACCTGGCTATCATATCATCCACATACACCTCTATCTCATGATGAATCATGTCATGAAACAAAGCCACCATAGCACGCTGATAAGTTGCCCCTGCATTCTTCAAACCAAATGGCATCACTTTATAGCAAAAAGTGCCCCACTGTGTAACAAATGTTGTCTTCTCCATATCTTCAGGTGCCATCTTGATTTGATTGTAACCAGAGAAACCATCCATAAAAGAGAATACCTTATGCTGAGCAGTGTTGTCTACCAGAACATCAATATGAGGAAGTGGAAAGTCATCTTTGGGGCTGGCCTTGTTCAAATCCCTGTAGTCCACACACATACGTACCTTACCATCTTTCTTAGGTATCGGCACCACATTTGCAACCCACTGAGGATAAGAAGTTACTGCTAAGAACCCTGCATTAAACTGTTTCATTACCTCTGCTTTGATCTTCTCTGACATTTCAGGACGCACACGACGAACCTTCTGCTTCTTTGGACGACAATCTTCTTTCACTGGTAAACGGTGAACCACAATGTCTGTATCCAACCCTGGCATATCTTCATAGGACCAAGCAAAGATCTCCACATAGTCACGTAACATTTGAATCAATCTGCTCTTGACACTATCCTCTAATTCAACCCCTATCTTGACTTCTTTCCTGTTTTCTTCAGTTCCCAGATTCACAACTTCGACTGGCTCTTCATGTGGCTGTATAGCTTTCTCTTCTTGTTGTAATAACCTAGCAAGCTCTACAGGTACTTCACAATCGTCCTCATTTCCGTCTTCAGTTTGATAGATCGGATTCTCGAAATTATAATTGGCAATAGTAGAACTGTTATCAACAGGATCCAGAGTGGATGAGGATCTGCATTTTAGTGATGTGGGTGTGTGTAAGAACACATAGCTGATAAAACAAAAATAAAAGAAAAGAAAGACAAGGAACACAATATTTACGAAAACGAAACGTCCACTGATTTTTATTGAATGAAGTATGCAAATGAAATGACAGCCCGTAACAAGCACACCATTGTGCCCCGGGTAAGGCACAAGGCTTGAGAGTTCAATTGTTCAAGAAACTACAAACTTAAAAAGCAACAACACAGTAATAGTATTTACTCCTGACTAAAGGAGATAGGAATAACATCCTCAGCTTTCCAATTATTGAGTCCAACACCCACAGTAGGAAAAATCCAAGCATCCAAGTTGTAGTCTTCATCATAGTCACCCACAGCATTGATCTGGTTCTTCATAACCCCTTGATTGGTGATACGAACAGCACGAGCACGACGAACAGCCTTCTGGGACTCTGCAGTGAAACCCAAACCAAATTTGTCAGACTTGTATGGGATATCAGGAAGCTGACCCCAAATAGTACAACCACCTTCATCCACCACAGCTCTAGCATCTTTGAGGGAGGCCATTGTTGGAGGTACTCTGGTGACCACAGGAACTTTCTTGACAACAGGAGGAGCTTCATAATCATTAACAATCCAAGGAACCACCTCAAATGTCTGACACGGAGTTTCAACATATTCACCTTCCACTTCTAGATACTTGAAGGTGTTCACATGACTGACAAAATATTCTTCCTCTCCATAGACAGTAACAACCTTTCCTTCTACCGGATATCTTAGCTTCTGATGTAATGTAGAGGTTACATCACCTGCCCCATGGATCCAGGGACGACCAAGCAAACAAGAGTACGAAGGACGAATATCCATCACATAAAATGTAGCATTAAAAACCTGAGAACCAACTTTGATTGGGAGATCAATTTCTCCATGCACCACTCTTCTCGAACCATCAAAAGCCTTCACCACTATATTACTGGGCTTTAGCACAGCATCTTCGGGACTCAGCTTATTCAGGACTTCTTTGGGCAACACATTCAGAGAGGAACCATTGTCTATCAATACATGTGACAGGGTGGTGCCCCTGCATTCAATTGAGATATGCAGAGCCCTGTTATGATCCCTCTTGGCAGGATTCAAATCAGCATCAGAGAAACCTAACTCATTATCATAGGTCAGGTGGGCAACACAATTCTCAAACTGGTCGACAGAAATTGCATTGGGTACATGAGCAGTCTTTAGAAACTTAATCAAAGCTTTGGCATGAGCTTCAGAACATAACAATAAAGACAGCATGGAAATCTTGGAGGGAGTGTGCCCCAATTGATCAACAATGTCATAATCACTCTTACGAATGATCTTCAATACTTCTTCCATCTGCTTAGCAAGATCATCAGCAGCTGGCACATCAGTAGGTACTGGTTCAATAACAGGACCTTTGCCCCGAGCATCAGTGGTGGAGGTAACAGCAGGAGTAACTGTATTCTTGGAAGTAACTGGAGGAGAGAAGACTCTTCCACTTCGTGTGATCTTACTAGACCCAGCAATATTATCAACATCAACAGGCACATCAGCTAAGGGTTCCTGCTTAACACCATGGATATAAACATCAGACCCATAATGCCAAGGCACAGCTTTATCAGACGTATATGGAATAGGACCAGGAGTAGTAATGATCATAGGAGCCACTCTGGCTTCAGCAACAATTTTCACAGGGCCTTCAGCAGTAATCTTAATTGGACCCTTATGAGTGATTTTAACAGGTCCCCTGGAAGTGATTCTTACCGGCACTTTATCAACCATGTCAACCTCTTCAGTCTTCCTACCTTTAGTAATATGATCCACCATACTCTCTACAGACGATGGAGTCCTCTCAAACACTATGGTATACTTATCCATGAGACGTTGAATTCCATCTCTCAATCTCCAGCAACTATCCGGCTTATAGGTACAATACAGACAATCTTCACGACAACCTGGAAAGAACCCAGCTTGTACTAACTTCTTCTTGATAACAGACAATGGTGTGGTCAGCTCTGCAACTGAATAAATATGTAAATCTTCATCAATTGCATTGACAGCCTTCTCATGATTTGGCATGGGAGCAGTGATCACATTTGGAGTACCCGGAGGGTCAAACTCAATTTCTCCAGCCTCAATCATATCTTGAATTTTGTTCTTCAAGACCCAGCAACTATTAGTATCATGACCCTGACAATTCGAATGATATGCACATTGTGCATTGGGATTGTACCTGGGAGAGGTAACATTGGGATTCTGAGGAGCCTCTTTCAGAGTGATAAGTTCAGCCTTCAACAAGTGTTGCAATGCCTGAGCCATTGACATGTTGATCTTTGTGAACTGCCTTCTAGCCCTCTGTTGGTTGCCCTGTGGCTGCTCTGGTGTTATAGGAGTTGGATTTAAAATATGAACTGCACTCACAGACTGATGCCTTCTATTACGATCAGGTTGACCATAAACAGCATTGGATTCTTTCTTCCCAGTGGGAGGCTTCTTTGCAGTACCTGATGAAGAAGTACCCACCTGAATCTTGCCACTCTTTATACCATTTTCCATGCGCTCTCCTGTCATTATCAACTCAGTGAAGCCGGATGATGAGCTTCCAATGAGATGACTGTAAAAAGGACCATTCAGCGTACACATAAACATATCAACCAACTCCCTGTCAGTTAAAGGGGGTTGTACTCTTCCAGCTAAATCTCTCCACTTCTGAGCATACTCCTTGAAACTTTCTTTGGCACCCATAGACATGCTTTGCAGCTGCATGCGAGTAGGGGCTAAATCAGCATTGTATTGATACTGCTTATAGAAAGCTTCAGCAAGATCATTCCAATCCCTGATGTTGACACTCTCCAACTGATAATACCACTCCAATTGAGCTCCAGATAAGCTTTCTTGGAAGAAATGGATCCACAACTTCTTATCAGCAGTGTGGGGTTGAATTCTTCTGACATAAGACCTCAGATGCAGCTTGGGACAAGAGACCCCATCATAAACAACAAAGGTAGGAACCTTGAAACCAATGGGTATGACTACCCCAGATATCAGACTTAAATCTTCAAAATCCAGCCCAGAAGACTTCTGCAACTCCATAGCATCCATTCTATCCACCAGCATCTTGAATTTGTCTTCATTAGGCTCATGGTAGTAATTAGCCTCAGAATCAGAGTCCCCCATAGTGTTGTGGAGACTGCCTCCCTCTTTTTCAGACTCTTCGGACTCATAGTCTTCAACTGGTTCTTTGGTCTTGGCAAGACCTTTGAACCTTCTTCCCATGTTGATCAGGCCACCTGATCTTCTAGTCTTCTTGGCCAGCAGTGTCTTCAATTCATCCTGCCCCTTGGTCAGGTTCAGGATCAGCTCTTGGAACTGTGCATTTTGTGCCTGGAGATCCTTAACTGTTTGTTTAAGAGCCATTGCTTGAAATAAACAGCGAGAAGATGAGAAACCTGTGCACAATTATAAACCTGTGATGCAATGAAATGATATGTGAATGTATATGCAATGTTTTCAAGGACCGCAGGATTTAAATTTGCTTAAACAAACAAGAAGGTAAACTTTTATTAGTAACAAATTTGTTTTGCCTCTTGGGCTTACAAAAATGAAATGAAATAAATACAAAAGATGGGGTTTTAAGTCTCCCATGGACGTTTCCTCTTTGTGTTGAGGTATGAGTTGAGATTCCGTTCCTCGTGAAGTTGCTTTGTTAGTTCTAGGATTCTTTCTTGGCTTGCTTTGTAATGAGCCTCGAAAGTATCCCTTTGCTCCTTCAATTGGATCCAGGATCTCTGTAAGTCTTCCATGTCAGTAGGCATGTCTGGGTGAAGGATGGTATAAGTAGTATCTCCTTCAGCAACAGGTTCCATGGTAACTGGCAGGATAGCAGGATATGGCATCATGAGAGTCTGAGCACGAGATCGCACCCATCTGAGATAAGCTTCCATAGGAATAGTGTACTTAGGCTCCAGAGTCTTGCTGTCAACCTTGTTCACTTTTCCCCAGGCTCGTATGAATCTCTGACGGTAACCTTGAAGATCGTTGTCGTAATCAAACACAATGCCCTGAATCAACATGTCATGTGGACCATCACTCCGAGCGTAACCAAACTGTCGTAAAGCTAGAGAGGGGTTGTAGGTGATGCCTCCTCTTATACCTAGAAGTGGCACATTAGGAAACTCTCCACAACGGTCAATGATAATGACATTCTCCATAGATCTGGAGCACCAATGGATATCTGAATGCGAGAGTGACATGATCCTCTTAGACCACCTGAACCCTTGCTCATTCTTCATTACTGAGCGAGGAAGGTGAGAAATAAACCACCTAGATAACAAAGGTATGCAGCACATCAGAGTTCCTCGTGCCTTTGTAGTACGAGTATGGAGAGAATGCAGAATGTCTCCAAGCAATGTAGGCACTGGATTGTGACTCAGGAATATGTTGATGGCATGAATGTCTATGAACTGATCAGGATTGGGGAATAACACTAAGTCATAGATCAACAAGGCTAAGATCTCCTCAAAAGCATCATAGCTCATAGCTTTCAAGAGCAATTGAGCCTTCTCTATCAACACCTTAGCAAGAATACCCTTAACTCCGCTTCTCGTTTCTAGAACAATGTCAGACTTCTTCAGATGTAGAGCTGCAGCAATAACCTCTGGTTTAAGCTCTTTCTCCAAGCCTGTGAATGGTTTCTGATCAAGAACAGGTATGCCCAGAAGTTTAGAGAACTCTTCCATGGTTGGAACCAGCTGGTAGTCGGGGAATGTGAAGCAATAGTGCTTAGGATCAAAGAACTGAAACAGAACACTCATCATGTCTTCATTGAACCCTGAGGTGACTAAATCCAATAGGTGACCATGTCTCTTGATGAACTGGGAGTGATCAGACACTTGAGAAACCAACCCTTTAAGCTTAGCAGGTATGCCCACAAAGTTGATCCTGATGGTGTTTCTACGAGCAGAAGCCATGACCTGCAACAAAGAACAAAGATAAATCCCTTGGTCCTTGAAATGGTTAGGGAAAATGCTATGCTTATGATGCATGATGATGTCATGATGTTATGCTCAATCACAAACATGTGGCACACACAAACAAGTCACACAATAGCCCTAGGTTTGAAGGCTTGCATGAGGTTTAAAGGTAAGTACCCTCCCCTGAAGGTAGATGGTTCATCCTGTCCTACAAAAGTAACTAGGTTCTAAGGGATCTCAATATCATTGATCCTTCACAAGGGTGGTTGTTCAGTAGGCAACTTACTTACCAACCAAAACCCTCCAAGTTTAAGATCTCAATGAGTGTAGTATCGAGTATCAACCAACTTCAGTCTTCACCAAAGCCGGCTATCTCACTACTTTCTAAAGGCCAAGATGGGATAACTAGGGTTCTAAATGTTAGTTAGTGCATTGACAACATATGGCAGCCTCATATTATCCTCAACTTGACTTAAGGAACATAAGCACCAACCAAGAAGTCACACTAACTATGGCCACCAGATCAACCATATCGGTATACGCCGTACAGTTTCCTTGGTCTATTTCCATTTACCTAAGGTACACTAGATCCGGGTTAGGATCTTTCACACATAAGAGCCCAACAAGTAAGTATAAAGCAAACAAAGCAAACAAAGTTAAAGTGATCTAATTCCTAAGGGTACCCCTCTTTAATTTAAGTCCCCAGCAGAGTCGCCAGTTCTGTAACACGGTGGGAGAACTGACTTTAGTTATGTTGCGGATAGCAAGAGTCGCCACCAACTTTTATTTTATCCAAAGGAAAGGCATAAAAGAACAGGAAAGACCTTTTAAAAGATTTTTGGGTCCGGGGGGTAGGTTATGTAAAGGGAAGGTGTTAGAGGGAAGGGCCAGGATTTTTTCTATTTTAAATTATTTTTTCTATTTTAAATAAAATGTAAAAGATAAATCAAATTAAATGAAATAAAAAATAAAATAAATGGAAGTATGCAGAGGGAAGGGCCAGGATGCAATCTGGGTTTGGACTGGTTGACTGCGCGCCAAATCCAAAGGCTACAATTCAAACTGGCTAAATTAATTTAAACTGGATTAATTAAACTAATTAAAAATATATATTAGGGTTTAATGACTGATCCTGGCCCTCCTAACGCGCGGGAGTCAATGGAAGTCAACCAAATCTAAGGCCCAGATTCAAACCTAACCCTAAACGCAATTAAAGCTCTAATGACATTCAGGTGGCCGGAAATGACCTTCGGTCATCTTCTCCTGCCACACCTCCCCTGAGAATTTCTCAAATCACTCCCCAGGCCATTTCTGGAGCTCTAAAGCTCCAGATCACTTCCTCTCACCTCCCTAAACTCATCCCTGCCCTCAAATGGAATTTATTTCTCACCATTAACAAGATTCGAAGCTATGAACAAAAATGGCAGAAATTTCAGGCAAGCAATACACTCTCAATTCTTCATCATTTTCAAAAATAAAAAGTTCAATGAACTCAGGGGATCAAACTTAACAAGTTGAGAACTTAAAATAGAGCTTCTGGAAAAAATAAATTTCGAAGCTACCTGAGGTGAAGCTTTCAGTTTGGAGCTTTCAGCCTGCCTCCTTGCTTCCAATCACCTCTACTGACCTCCCTCAAGTGTTTGCAAAGCTTGTTTGGAGTTTATTTTGGCTGGTTTGTGAGTTTGAAGAAGTTCAGTTCAAGAGGGGAAAAAATCGTATTTGGTGTATGATGGCTTTCAAGGCAAAGTAATGGGTGGTTTGTGATCAGTGATGCATTCTAAGATGAATGGTGGAAGAATTTTTAAGTTTGAGTTGCTGGGTTGAGAGATTCGATAGAAAATGCAAAGGGAGGGATTTTTGTGTATGCTGACTTGTGTGTGTGTTCAGGCTTCAAGAAGTTATGAAATGGCTTGCTTGAAGTGTGTTTGTAAAGTCTTGATTGGTCAGAATAGTTGGTGTGGCACAGGCTGATTGGTATGGTTTTTTTTGCAAAAAGTAAAGTCTAGGTGTAAGAGAGGTATGGGCTATGGCAGTGAAGGTACAAAGCATGGCTTGGCTGCAGCTTGAATCAGGGAGAACCATGGAAATGGATTAGAGGCAATGCAGCAAGTGGATTAGGGCTTGTGAGATGTTTTGCAACTTTGTCCATCTTTGGCCCTTTTGGAAATTCATGAAGTTCAAGGCACAAAAATGCATAATTCTTGGGCCAATTCTGATTTTTAGAAGTCACATGAGCATGTTGTGAAGAGTTTGTGCACATTTGAAGTCTTTAGAATGCTTGATCATACCATTTTGCAAAATGCCTCTTTGGTACAAAACTTGAAATTATGTGATTTTTCCCAACTTTGACAAGCCATAACTTTTGATCCAAAATGAATTAGGAAAAGTTCTTGTACTTTTTGAAAAGGGAATGATCCATTCTACAACTTTCATGACCAAAGTTTTCTCATTTGAAGCATTTTTGAATCAATTTGAGGGGTTTGAAAAACTTTCCCAAAATGGCAAGTTTGCATTGCAAGTCACTTTCCCAAAAAGGCAACTTTGCAAATGGCTTGAAATTATTCAATTTTGTGAACTTATAACATCTTCTATGATCAAATAAAGATCATACACATCCAAAATGATGAAGAACACCCTTTGGTTGGGTCATTGGGGGCCTCAGATGCCCTGATTTTGCACTGACTTGCTCAAGAAGTCAACTCTTGATTGGATGCCTTCCTCGTGGAATTTCTTCATGAAAATTGATATGAATTATCCTTATGACATATAGAGACCAATATAAACAAGAATGACCACAAAATTTGGAGTTATGGCCTCTGAAACCAAAACCCTAATTCTAGGTCATCTGTGCAGTTAAACTTGGCTCTGCTTCCATGCCTTTCTCAGTTCTTGTGATTCTTTGACTTTCTTGACTTTGTGGGGATATAATATGATGCTTGAACATACATGGACCCCTTTTGAAGTGATTGATGACCTTTCGAGTGGCTCAAGTGGCCCTTGGATTGCTCAGATCACAAACCCTAGGTGCAGATGACTTTGAAGCAATGCAGTGAAGCAAAAATGCAATATGAGGTGCTATGGTTGAATTTATGCATATGAAAAGATCACAAGCCATGGTGTGAATGGGTGAGGGCAAATTTGGGGTGTTTACACAATTGACATGTGAAACAAGTGATTAAAGTGTAGCAAACACATCAAGAATTAACTATAACACATATGCATACTTAACACAAAACATGGAAAAGTGAACAGAATCATGTTGAAATGACTCGAAACAAATGAATCCGCTATTGGAAATAGACCCAAAAATTTCCTAAAATCAGTACCTAAACATATATGAACATTAGAGGCACTAGGAAGCAAGAACAAGCAAGCAAATAAGCTAAAAAATGCAAAACTAACAGCGTTAACCGGTTAACCAAATGGTTAACCCGTTAACACACCCTAGTGTAACACGGTGGGAGAACTGACTTTAGTTATGTTGCGGAGAGCAAGAGTGGCCACCGACTTTTATTTTATCCAAAGGAAAGGCATAAAAGAACAGGAAAGACCTTTTAAAAGATTTTTGGGTCCGGGGGGTAGGTTATGTAAAGGGAAGGTGTTAGCACCCTTTACATCCATGGTTATCCATGGGCTCTTAGTTACCTAGCTCACTTTAAAATGTTTTTGAAATGTGTAGTGTGTGAAAAAATTTTCTTAAGAGTTTTATAATGATCCATGTACGGATGCGTAAAAAAACCTTTGTTTTTGAAAATTGTTTGAAATGTGTGAAGTGTTTGGAATGTTTTTGAAGAGTGAGCAAGTATCTAAGAGGAACCTACCCTAAGTTTAAGTCTTTTCTGTTCTTGGATCCTTTAACTGGTAAGACTATCCCTATTATTAAGGAATAGGTAGTCATTACCTTGGATGTGAGGGACAAGTGAAGGGTCATCTTTTATTTAGGCAACTGTGGGGTGTATAAGCAATTCGAAGGGACTTATCATCTTTATTCGAAAGGGACAAGATCATTATGAAGGCAACATTCGAAAGGGACTTGATCTTTTATTTGTTAAGGGACTAGATGACTTTATTTTGAGGGACTTTTGCTTCATACACCCTACTTGACCTTTTTGATTAGGCAACATGAGAGGTATCCCTAAGGAAGTGAGATGGCGATCAAAGATCGACTTACGTGTGTGAGTGTACAATTTTAATATTTATCTTTACATTTAAATGATCTAAATTAATTTTAAATTACAAGTATATTTACACTCCCTATTTACTAACCATAGCATAAAATATAAATAATAAACATTATAAATATTACACCAAGGAGCAATTACATAATAATAATAAAAGCAATTTAAATAGCATAAATAAAATAAATAAATAATTATAATTGGGTTAGTGCAAATAATAATAATGACAATTTAAAGATAAATGGGGTTAGTAATAAACAAATAAGAAAATGTAATAGATAATATAAACAAAAATATTAAAAGATCAAATTTTATATAAGCAATTATTTAAGATTAATAAGAAAATATGGACAATTATATTAATTATAAAGTTTTAAGTTATTTGTAAATTATAAAAAAAATGAGTTAATGATAAACATATTATAGAAATAAAATATAAATACAAGATTAATTTAGCAATTTTTAACTATTTCTAAACATATATTAACAATCATTTAAATGCAAAATTAAAAATATAAACAATTTATGTCATATTTACATATTATAAAAATAGGATTAATTATGATTATATTTACAAAATTTAATTATATTAAATAAAATATATACATGATTAAATAAAATGTGATCATACAATTATATTTACAAATTTAAAGATTATAATAAAATTTTATTTACTAATTAAAATATAAGCAAGAATTACAATTAGGGTTTTAGAAAAATATTTTTGATTTTATAAAATTAGGGTTAACTTAACTATTTACAAATAAGAACTATTTTTTAATAAAATAAATTAACATTTATATGACAATTAAAGTTTATAAAAAAAAGTTATTTAGAATTAATCAAAAGGAATTAGGGTTTATGAAAATTTTAGAACTAAGAAAGATTAGGTTTATAATTTAATTATCAATTAATTTTAATTAAGAAAACAAATAATAATATTAATTAAAACAAAGAAATAAAAGAGAGAAAGAAAAAAAGGGGAGGCCTGGTTTTGAACCCAGGACCTCCCAATACCTGGAAAAAGCTTCCATCCACTGGGCCAGCCTGTGCGCAGGTGACAAAGGAGGGGGTTGAATTGCTTTTGTTGTCTAAAACCTGAAAATCATGAAAAATAAGCAAAACAAAAGGCCTGGGGGGATCGAACCCAGGACCTTCAAACATCACACAAACACCTTAACCAATCCAGCTGGGAGAGCGCACCTGTTAATATAATGGCAATAATACATAATATATGATGTCTAATGAATAAACTGAAAAATAAGAAAACTTTGTAAAAAGCCAAGATTCGATCCCTGGACCAAGACTTCACATGCGCATCCTTCCACCAGCTGAGCTACCACACAATTGTTAAACAAAACAGAAACTAATCCATAAAATATAATTTCAAATATTTGAAATCTCAGACGCGCGAAACTTCTTCTTCTTCCTTGGGTTACCTGCGAAAATTGATATGAATTTTCCTGCGAAATTTCCTGGGTGTTCATAAACCAGAAATCCTAGGTTTTTGGATCATCACGCAAACAACAAAATTAATTCAAATTGACAGTCCAGATCAAACATACGAAGCTTATACATCATAACCATGTTCTTAAAATTCATTTATCTCAAATAAATCATGAATTCCCAATTTGAGAACTCAAACCCTAACAATGATGTCTTTCGGTTTAGGGCATGTTTCTTCAATGTTTTTGTCCAGAAACCATCTAAGCATCATAATAAACAAGATTAACAACACAAAAACAATTCATAATGGTTAAATGAATGAAATCGAAAAATTGAAAATTGATGAAGAACATGAATTCGGTTTGAATGATTTAGGGTGTTATGGATGTATATGAGCATTGGGAATGATTCTATGATGTCTTAGAAACATTCTTGTGTCCTCAAAATACCTTGAAACCTCTTGAATCAATGAAACCGAAAATTGGTTTTTGGATGATTTTTGAACTTTGAAACTTACTCTTTGGAGGCTGAATTTTCGTGTCCAATGAGTAGGGTTATGTTCTATACTTATAGTGCAATGAATTAGGTCAGAAAAAATTGATCATTGTATGAAAGATTTGATTAGAAAAGATTCAAAAAGATAAGGCTTTAAAATTCAAATATTCTTGTATGAACACCTTCTATTTCAAGCCAATCATCATGATTCTCTTACCACTTTGATACCAATCACCTTTATGAATTTCTAGAAGATCAATCCCTTTTAAATCTTTGACTTTTATATTTTATTTTAATTTAAAATGATTTTAAATGAATTAAATCAAAATAAATAAAATAAAATGATAAAAAAATCTGATTTTTAGAGACTTGGGTCGTGCATGAGGTTTTGGTGTGGATTGGGTCATCATATGGCAAGCCCATTTAGAAAAAAATGGTTTTAAACCTCCATTTTCTTCATAAACCAACCCAAAATTTCCCAACTTTGCAAGGGCACACATCCTTCAATTTTAATGCTATGAGGGTGTTCTTGGACATTTTGGAAAGCTTGAAGAGTCCTCTAACCAACCCCACTAGTTTCATGTCCATATCATTTACCATTTTCAATTTATGCCCTTTTGAAGTTATTGACTTTTTGTTGACTTTCAAAAGGACCTATAATGTCTTAGCTCATACCTTCCAAATGAAGAATTTTTGGGATTGGCTTGTGAGACACAAAGTTGTAGAGAATTCAATTTCCTTAAAAATGAGCTTTGGATGGAGACTTGATGATGAAGCATGTGAAAGTTATGGCTGGTCAAAGTTCAGTTGACTTTTACTCAGGAAACCCTAATTTAGAAACTCCTGATTCTTGATGATCTGAAATCTCCTTGATGAATCATGATCAACCTTTGATCAAATGATGAATTTTACTTCATATACTTGATGTTGGCAAAAAATCATGAAGTTTGACTTTGGTTTGATCACAGTTGACCTCAGTTTGACTTTTTAACTGCTTTGACTGATTTTGACTTATCTGATCATCTGACTGAGCAAACCTTTGAGAAAAGTCTTGAAACTTGTCATGGGGGTTCTTACATACATATAAGATGTTATGAAGCTCACTTGAAGTCTTGGAAGTTCATTTAGCCTGATTAAAGTCAAAACCCTAGTTTTGGATGCACTGCTTAGGAGGTGCATTGTCTGAGGGAATTGTCAAATCTTCTGACTATTTGTGAACTTTGTGAACCTTGTGAACCATCATAAAATGTCTTGTGAACCTTGTGAACCTCATGGGAGGTCTTGTGAACCTCATAAAGTGTCTTGTAGACTTCATGAGCCTCATGAAAGGTCTTGTAAGTATTGTGAATCTTGTGAACCTTGTGAACCTCATAAAGTGTTTTGTAAACTTCATGAACCTCATGAAAGGCCTTGTGAACCTTGTGAACCTTCTTAGCACACAAAGTCTTGTATTGTGAGGGCAAATTTTGGGGTGCAACACCTAGACAGCACTAAAAATGGCCAAAAACGCATGTGTTAACCGGTTAACCAAAGCGTTAACCGGTTAACACTGAACAGAAAGTGAAAAATTGTTTTGAAATAAGTTCTTTTGGCCACAATCTTACTTCTAAACAACCCTAACATCCATCTAATCATGTTAACACGAATTTCTACTCAATTATGGCTTATTAACACATGCTAGAACCTAGAACAAGCTACAACCTAACTTCTAATCCATTAAAATCCACAAATCGCAAGCAAAACGTAACGAAAACATAATCAACCACAAGTAATACGAAAAGCACTTAAAGAATGCCAAAATGGCGAGATGGAGAGAATAAGTTAAAGCTAGCATGGTTTTAGATTACCAACCTACGAAGCGGAGAAGTGCTTCGGTAAATGTTGCAAGAATCAGAGCTTGATCGAAGAGAAAACTAAGAAAACCGCGAATCCGCAAAATAAATGCGTTCTTGATACTTGAGACTTCTTGCAATTCCGATAAGTCGAAATCTTCACAAAAACTAGTAGCTTCTTCTTCCACCAAGCACAAATCAATGGAGGTTGGAGGTTAAGCTTTAAGATCTTCAAGTTTCAATGTGAAACTTGAAGAGCTTCTTCAAAAAAGTTTTGGTGAAAAAGGGAAATGGAGGAAAAGTGAGAGGGAAAAAGTGATTCTAGAAATTGTGAGAGAGTGAAAAATTGGGAACCTTTTGCATTGAAGTGATTAATGATTATATAGGGGCTAGGCTTGGAGCTAGGTTTGGGAATGGAGTTAGGTTTAGGAATGGAGTTAGGTTTGTAGTTAGTTAGGGTTAGGGTTGGAGAGGGAATATTCCTTAGAATATTCCTTGGAATATTCCATGGAATACTCTAGAGGGTTGTGGAACATGGTAGAAGAATCCAAAGGAAATGGAGTGGAATTGAAGTGGAAAAACAAGAGGGAAAGAATGAAAGGAAATGTGGAAGGAAAGTGGAAGGAAAAGTGGAGGGAAAGGTGAAATTAACCACTTTTCAAATGATTTTTTTCCTTGATTTTTTATGATTCCTCCATCACTTCTTGACCAAATTTGAACCATAAGATCCTTGTAACCCTAATTTCATGATTTTGATCTTAAAAGTTAGGAGTCGACCTTTTTTACCTAGCTCGATTGCCTTTTCCTTAATTCCTTGATTTTCAGTCATCTGGCCAATTGAACCTCTTCCAAAATGATTTTGTGGATGAAATTTGAACCCTAGGCACTTGACATCATATATAAGACAAAGGAATCCACGTTGAATCAAAACTTCATGGAAAAGCCCAGTAGAAGTGAAACCCTAATTTGGCCTTTTTCATCAGGAGATGTTGCACTGCTTGCCTCCTTTGATCAAATCAAATCTTTCCATGGCTTCTAGCTTGAAATGAAGACTTGTGGGATGTTGTGAACCCCTTGCACAGGGTTGGGAAGCTTTGTAGGCATTTGGTTGCCTTTGTATAGCCTTCAATTGCTCCAATCATTGATCACATACCTATGCCTCAGCTATGCCACACATGATGCAATGTTTTTGATTATTTCATGCACTTATGTATGATAAATGCTATGCAAAATGTTGAGGAAATGAGAGGGCAAATTTTGAGGTATTACACATAGCTCAAGAAAGGTTGGATGTTTATCTTAGTTAGCAAGATGCAAATATATAATTAGTGATTTTAGCAAGATGCAAATATATACAAATGAAATGCATGCAAAGAGATAAAAGGTGTTAGTGAATATGTTTAATAGCTTTTAGTATGTATTTTATATGGTTTGAATATTCTTAAGTTGTTTTATTAAGCATGAAGTTGGAGGTTACACTGGGAAACAGAGGCCCAAACTTCCGAAGGAGAAATATTATAGATGTATTTTATATTGTATTCTCTTTGTCATTAAGAAGTATTTTATTATCTTTGCTTTAGTATGAGGTGAAGAAAGATAATTTTGGCAACAGTTCTATTCTAAGCAAGCAACAACAGTTTAAGAAAACAACGAGAAGTTAGAAAGAGAAAAGATGGCTCAGAAGCCAATAATAGGGCTTAAACATAAAGATCCCTATATAATTTATTTTGTTGATTAATTATCTGATGATTTCATACACAAAGTAGGACTGAGGTACTGAAAAGCTGCCTACAGCCTAGAAAGCAGTTCACCGGAGTGAAGTTCAGTCTAGTTACGGATGTATTAGATCTTTAGTCATAAAGATGAAAAAAGAAAAGGAGATGTTATTTGTAAACAAATGATCATGAATCTCTGTTTAGGATATTGAAAACTGTTTAAGAAATAGTTGGAGGTTCAGGACTTATATAAAAGCCTGACAGAGTTTTAAAACAGACAGGAGAAAGTTTAAAATAGAAGAAATGAGTCTTAAACACAAAGGATTCCTCATGACAAATTTTGACAATTAATTTTAGAAAACAAATGGTTATGTGTAAAAATATTCACAGATGTAAACTTAATGCAGTGAAAAAGCCGATCACGCTAAGTTTTTGAAATAGATCAGATGAACCATAATGGTTCATTTTTTCAAAAAGGGATGAGTCTTACACTCTAATAGCGACCCAAGAGTGATAAAAATCAAATTGATGGTGATTAAAATCAAAACCCTATTTTTTGATATTTTAAATTTTAAAAAATATTTAAAACTTTGATAAATTTCAAATACAATTGAAAAACAAATTAAAACCTTGGATCAATGTTTGAAATATTATGTTTTATCCATGAGACAACTTGAATATCATTTATGTTTGAAAAATCAAGTGAAAGAAATGAATTTTAAAATGTTTAGAAACAAATAAAATTAATTCATTATGAAAATATTAAATATATTAAAAAATATATTTTTTGGTGATTTTTTCATGGAATAAAATATTTAAACAATTTTGAGAATAATGAAAAAAGAATCATTTTAAAAGTCAAAATAATCAGAGAGAATTAAATTTGGATTGAATTAAATAAAATCACAAAATTCAAATATTCAAAAAATTGAAAAAGGTCGCCAAGAACTGCTGAAGAACATGCGCATGTTCTTCATCTTGCCCAGAAATAGAGATTTTTCAAAATCACTCACATCTCATTGAATATGTAATGACATGAAATGAAATAAACATCAATCTTGCTTGTTTTTAACTCACGAACACCATGGTACCAATTAATTTCATTTATTTTTAGTGTAGAGTGAAAAATGAGTGAAGAGCACTAAAGAACCCTAATTTGGCCTGAGCCTCATGAAATTCTACATGATGATGATTTTCTGAAATTGATTGAGGGGAATTACTTAGAATATGATTACACACATATGGAAAAAAGATAGTGCAAGGATATATGCATGGATAATGAATTTACCAAGTTTGAGGCTTACCTGAACTTGAGCTGGCAACTAGAGCTGTGATTTCGAGCTAAAGGTGTTACAAAGATGTTATGATGATCTGACAACTTTCCTACACCATATGGAGTGTGTTTGAACACTTGGACTTGACTGCAAATGGCTTGATCAACTTCTGATCTTCAAGTTGAAGAAACCAAGCTTCTTTGAGGTTTTGAAGAGTGATTTTGGGTTGGAAGTTTTCCAGAGGCGATCTAAGT
Source organism: Lathyrus aphaca (assembly GCA_963966055.1). Lineage (NCBI taxonomy): Eukaryota > Viridiplantae > Streptophyta > Magnoliopsida > Fabales > Fabaceae > Lathyrus > Lathyrus aphaca. The sequence continues at coordinate 423,319,704 of OZ014520.1, forward strand.
GTTTGAACACCTCATAAACATCATATATGCTGTGTTTGAACAATTTGTTTGAGTTAATAGTGGCCACAACTCAAAAACCAGTAGTGATTGCTCAAAATATCAAGTTTTGAGTCTTTGAGAGCAAAGGAGAGAAAGCTTGGAGATCATAGGCTTTGGTGTAATTTTTATGATCAAATGAGGTCTATATTTATAGGCAAAGATGTTGAGATTACTTAGCCCTTAAGTCTTGAAGAGATGAGGTCACAATTGTGAGTCATGCTTTATAAAAATATCTCTTACATATGAAATGATGAATTTTTCAAATAGGTCAGCTATGCAACAACAAATTTCACATTCCTCAGAAGTTTTATGCATGGATTGTGTCCACCTATTTCTTTTTGAGTAAGAGATCCCAGAATATGCCATTTTGGAGCTTGGTGACCCTTGGATCAAAATGCATAATGTTGAAATTCATGAATATCATTTTGGTGAATTCCATGGTGTAATCATGAATTTGTAGGTTTGTTCAGGTTTTTAATGATTATTTATATGCTTAAACCCACTTGACATTGTCCTTTGTTTCAAAAAATCAGATTTCAAAAGTTTGTGAAAATATGTTTTTTGCAAAACAGTTTGGGATGACTACTTTGATCTATGATTTCTTCATGTACAAGAAAGATCTTTTCATGCCAATTGGTTCTTTGAATTGTTGGAAATATTTGCAACAACATTTGTGTTTTGAGAAGGATCTGAATCAACTTAGATCTTGGTGAAAAATCCCTCCAAGTTTTGGTGTTTTGCTGATTTTATACTTGGACAAATTTTGGCTAAGTGTTGAAATTCAATAATTTTCTTGATTTTGATCCAATCACAATTTAAAATCCATGAAGAACTGAAATTTCTTGTATTTGAATCATTTTAGTTTGTGATGATATCTTTCATTTGAGCTTTGGTTCACCAAAATCGAATGCTTGGATCACAAGTTATGATGCTTGGAAGTAGGCCACTTGAACATTTTTTTTCCATAACTTAGAAAAATTTCTAAGTTTCAAAGGTTTCCCCTTTTACAAGTTACCTTCAAATTTCTGATTTTTTTGTGATCAAATGCATCAATGGACCATATATTCATGTAATATAGGTCATGAGGATCATTTTGGGTGAAAAAGTCAAACTTTGACTTTTTGGTCCAAATGAAAATTACCCTGGATACCCCTGGTTTTCTGATTTTTTGACGGGACATCCTATAAGGTATTTTGACTGGACATCCTCTGAGGTATTTTGACCTTATGAATAGACTTCCATGATGTATATGAGCTATTTAAACCATTACCTATGGTATTGGCTCTTGTCCAGATGAAAATCGTGACTTTTGGTTCCCCGATTAGTCAAAAACCCTAATCTGGGCACTGTGAAACCCTAATCTTGGAATCTTTGATCCCTGCACCCCTTGTACTTGTAAATGGCTTGTCAAAGTCATGTCAACATTTTTGATGTTGTATGGAGGTCTTGGCTCCTTTCTCTATGAAAAATTTCATCTGGAGGGCATCATTTGACTGAAACCCTAATTGGTGATTGTGATGGCTTGGGGCCCAGATCGCTGAAACTTTTGTATTGTCCTTAAAAGATTTTCCATCATTTGAGATTACGTAACCCTTTGATAGTGATTGATAGGTTGAAAATCTTATGTATTAATGATTGATCATTTGCCTGAATCCTTTGAGGGACTCAGGATCATGATTCATTGCGGGGATACTGTCCAAACCAGTCTGACACAGTCCTTTGGCCAGTGCATTTCCTTTGATGAGGTATATATCTTAAGGTTAAAATTTAGGGTATGACAGATGCCCATATTTAATCTTCTTGGACCCGAAGATGTGAATGGTGAAAGCATTGGGAGATTCGAGGTACACGAGGATTAAATACCTTAAAATACCCGAAATTTTATCCTAAGATGCCAGGTCGTTCATCTTGTCGGTGATCTTGAGGTCACAAAGGCTTGGTTAAAGCGTTATTGTAGAGGTTCAAGTTATACAAACTCTAAAACTATCTTTCTATCCAGGAAAGAAATAGAGAGACTACTCTTTATCACGTGGGATAAATGTTATATGATTATGCAAATGTAAATGCAAACATATTTATGAATGTATGAATGAATGCATATGTTGAAAAAACAGACACAACACACAAGTTTGACAAGACCAAAAAAATAATACTAGGCCAATCCAGAGATGGAATTAATATCACTATTTCTTGGCTTGATTGCTAATTATAGAGGGGAGCTCCTGATGCTTTTGATTTCTGGAGACATGGCTCTGCGGGGAGACATAAGTTCATCCTCGTGGGATATCCCTGAAGTTGGTTGCTTTTGGAGCAACTGAATGATTTCCTTTTACATTCACACACCAAGGAAAATTGCAAATTTTATTTTGAAAAATAAAAGTGAAGTAAATTCATTTTAATTTCAAGAAAAAGAGAAATCATTTTTACCTAAGTTGCCCTTTCGGGTTTTCAACCTAGCGAGCTGTTTTTTTTTTTTTACTTTTAAGCGAAGTATTTCATGACTACATCAATATTTGTAGGATAAGTAAATTCCTCACCGTCCATTGTTGCGAGTATCAGGGCACCTCCTGAGAAGGCTTTCTAGACCACATAGGGGCCGTCATAATTTGGAGTCCATTTGCCTAAGAGTCGGTGAGAAATGATTGGATTTTCTTGAGTATGATATCTCCTTCTTTGAAGACACGGGGTCGAACTTTCTTGTCGAATGCTCTCTTCATCTATTGCTAATATAACTGGCGATAACATAGGGCATTCATTCTCTTTTCTTATATCAGATTGAGCTCGTCTAATCTGCTTTGGCACCACTCATTTTCTGCGAGTTTGGCCTCCATAAATATCCTTAATGATGGAATCTCAACTTCTACGGGGAGCACTGTTCCCATGCCATATACTAGTGAGAAAGGGGTTTCCCATGTTGAAGTGTGAACGGAAGTTCAATATCCATGAAGCACGTAAAGGAGTGTTTTGTGCTAGTCCTTGTATGTCACGACCATCTTCTGGACAATTTTCTTGATATTTTTGTTGGCGGCTTCCACTGCGCCATTCATCTTTTGCGGATAAGGAGAAGAATTATGGTGTTCAATTTTGAATTATGCGCATAATTCCTTCATCATTTTGTTATTCAAGTTGGACCCATTGTCAGTAATAAGTTGACTTGGAATACCGTAGCAGCAGATGATATTGTTTTTGATAAATCGGACGACCTCTTGTCGGGTTACATTGGCATATGATATTGATTCAACCCATTTTGTGAAGTAATCAATAGTTACCAGGATGAACCGATGTTTATTTGAAGCTTTGGGTTTGATCATTCCAATCATGTTGATTCCCCATATTGAAAATGGCCATGGCAAAGAGAGAGCCTTGAGAAGTTTTGAAGGCGTATTAATCTTATCAACATAAATTTGACATTTATGACATCTCCTCGCATGTTTGCGGCAATCTGCCTCCATTGTGAGAAAGTAGTATCCTGCTCGGAGTATTTTTCTTGCCATAGTATATCCATTGGTATGAGTACTAAAAGATCCTTCATGAATTTCTTTCATGAGTATTTATGCTTCGTGCTCGTCTACATATCTGAGTAGAACCATATCAAAATTTCTCTTGTAAAGTATATCTTGGTTGAGGAAAAAGTTGCCTGCCAGTCTTTAGAGGGTCTTCCTGTCTTTTCTTGACGATCCAAATGGGTATTCCCTTTTCTGTAGGAATTGTTGAATGTCATGTTACCAAGGTTTTCTATCAATAGCAGTTTCGATTGCAAAAATGTATGTTGGCCTATCTAGGCGCATAATATCAATTCTTGGGATGTCATTCCATCAATCAACTGTGATCATGGAGGAGAGAGTAGCAAGTGCATTAGCCATCTGATTTTCCTCACAAGGGATGTGATGGTATTCAGTTCTATTGAAAAATGGAAGCAATCTTCTTGCATAATCTCGGTAAGGGATCAATCCCTGTTGTCATGTTTCACATTCTCCTTTGATCTGATTGATCAATAAGGCATCATCTCCGTACACGTGTAAATTCTTGATCCTGGGATCAATTACTTCTTCGAGACCCATGATGCAAGCTTCATATTCAACCTCATTGTTTGTACATTTGAATGCCAATCTGGCAGTGAATGGAATGTGGGTTCCGCTTGGAGTAACAATGATTTCCCCAATCTTGTTTCCATATGAATTAACTGCTCCTTCAAAGATAACTCCCCAAAGGGATCCTGGTTCAAGTCATTCGCCAGGCAGTGGTTCGTCACATTATTTCATCTTAAGATGCATGACGTCTTTGTCTAGGAAGTCAAATATGACTGGATCCTGATTACTGATGGGCTGATGAGCCAAATGACCAGCTAGGATACTTCCTTTGACGGATTTCTATGTGTGATACTCAATGTCTTATTCTGATAACAACATTTGCCAATGAGCAATTTGTCCCATTAATGTAGGCTTTTCGAACATATATTTGATCAGATCCATTTCCGAGATGAGCCAAGTAGTATGACAGATCATATACTAACAAAGACGTTTAGCTTCCCAAGCTAAAGCGCAACAAGTTTTCTCGAGCATTGTGTACTGAGTTTCACAATCAGTGAATTTCTTGCTCAGATAGTAAATATCTTATTCTTTTCTTTTCGTCTTACTGGCCAAGTACACATCCCATGGAGTCTTCCAAAATGGTGAGGTACATAATCAATGGTCTACCTTCAACTAGAGGAGACAAAATTGGTGGCTTTAACAAGTATTCTTTGATTTTTTCAATGGGTTCATGGCATTCTTCTATCAAGTCATGACTTTGATTCTTCAGGTGAAGTTTGAGACGTCCCAGGAATCCTCGTACTTGTTTCTCCATTTTTGGAACATGCATTTCTTGAATAGCCTTGACTTTGTCAGGATCGACTTTGATTCCTTTCTGAATGACGATAAATCCTAAGAGCTTTCCTAATCGGACACCAAAGGTGAACTCTTTAGGATTCAGTCGTAGTTGATATTTTCTCAGATGTTGGAACAATTTCTGTAGATGTTCAACGTGTTCCTCTTTGGTCTTCGAATTTGTGATCATGTCATCGACATATACTTTGATCTATTTGTGCATCATGTGTAACACGGTGGGAGAATTGACTTTTAGTCATGTTGCGGATAGCAAGGGTCGCCACCGACTTTTATTTTATCCATAAGGAAAGGACATAAAAGAAAAGACCTATTTTAAAAGACTTGAGTTCGGGGGGTAGGTTATATAAAGGGAAGGTGTTAGAACCCTTTATATCCATGGTTATCCATGGGCTCTTAGTTACTTAGCTCACTTAAATTAATTTTGAAGAGTGTAGTGTGTGATTAGAAATTTTTCTAAGTACTTTGTAATGATCCTCGTATGGATATATACAAAGCCTTGTTTTGAAAAATGTTTAGGAAAGTGAGGTGTAAAAAGTATTTTGAAATGTGAGCAAGCAACTAAAAGGTACCTACCCTAGATTAAGTCTTTCATGTTCTCGTATGTTCTTTCAATGGTAAGACTATTGTAGCGGTAAAATCATGAGTGTAAGCTATTGATTAACTTAACTCGATATACACAGAGTCGCCACCGCGCTTTTATGTATTTCCAAAAGGAAAAAGGCAAAAGAACGAACAAAACCTTAAAGAATCTTAAAAGCTAAAAAGCTAAAAGAATCAAACAGAGAATGGGTACGGGGATTGGTTACAAATCGGGAAGGTTTTAAGCACCCGACTTGTCTGTGGTACTCCACGGGAACCCTTTGAAATATTTACTGCATTTTTGGTTTGAAATGGTTTGCTTGAAAAAAGATTGAAGAGATGAGAAGAAGAATGTTTTTTAAGATTTTTGTGTTTGAAGAGACGAACGTCTCATGCCTACGTACCCACAGAGTGCAATGCGAGATCAAAACCCCGTAGTTCGTGGTACAAATTGTAAAAGGCAAATGAGTTGAATTGATTTTAAAATGTAAAGATAAGTCGTCATTCTTTAGCGAATTATTCCGCTAGAAAGAATGAATCATATCTAAACAAAAAAAGGTTAAAAGAAACGTGCATGAGGGCACAAAAACAATTGAATGAGTTGTGAATGTTTTAAAGTTTTTGAGAAATAAAGTTTCGATATGTTTATGTGGTTTAGCATTTATTTAAGGAAATGAAATGAAAAGGTAAAAGCACATGACCGAAGTCAAGGTTTGATTGAGAAAATGTTTGAAGTTTGAAAACAAAGAAAGTTTTGAAAAGAGGAAGGAAATTTGAAAATTGAAGAAGATGGGAAGAGATGAAGGGACTATCCTAAGACTTGAAAATAAAAGCTAAAGGAAGAACGATCAAACCATATGACAAGCCTCTTGAAGCAATCGGATTTCCATCTTCATGAACAAGTGAACTTAATCGGAGCCAAAGTCTTCAATCCATAACAACTCAAGCAAAGGAACGATCCTAGAATCTAAGTCCGAAACTCCCATGCTAAGGATAGTAACCATAGTCCGAAATTAAAGTCACCAAATTTTTTAGATGTTTATTCCTTTATTAATATTTTGGTGTCCAAATGGACAGGAAAAATCACAAGTAACAATATAAACAATAAGCAATATGATGAATGATATAGAAGCATAATAAGAGAGATAGGGAACGAGAGATTGAAATAAAAGAGGATAAGGTGCGAGAGATTAAATTTAAATGGATTATTATATTCACATTATTATAATATTTACAATATAAGTGGTATGATGAACTTAATCAAGCACAACCACGAAACAAAAATAACAAAATTGAGGCAACCGGATCCAAGTGGATCGCATTCCGAATCGGGACAACTTTAGGTCTATGTTAAGCAATCGCCGAGTAATTTACGAAGTAATTACCCTACAAATGAGGCCGGCCACCACTAATTAAAGTGGAAAATATTCGTGCTAATACATGTTAGAGAAACGATATTATGGATCGTTCTCCGAAAACATGCCACACTAAAAGAAGAGGAACGGTCTAATCTTAATCGAGATTTTCGTTAAATTTATCGAAGGCAACCTATCACGATCTCAAAGTATGGAGAATGATCCAAATGATCATTCATCCATAGATTTGAAATAATGAAGATTAAACATCTTCGAAAATTCAACAATCAAGAATCGGAGATTGTCATCGACCAAAATTAAAAAGATGAAGAAAAATGGATTTAAAAGAATAGATCCAAAAAAAAGAAATAGAAATATATTTTTTAAAACCTTTTCTAAAAAATATTTTTTCTAACTACTTTCTAAAGTACTTTTTTTAAACTTTTTCTAAAATGAAAACACATTAAAGGAAAATAAGGACTAATCCTTTAAAGAAAAATGAAATTTAAAAATAAATTTTAACAAATAAAAAAACAAAAGGAAATAGAAAATAAAACAAACAAAAGAAAAAGAAAAAAGGAAAAAAAAATCAAGCTGATGAGGAAATGGCGCATGGTTTGGTGGTAATAGCAACTGGATTTAAACAAACTAAGGCCCAATATATGCTTAGACAAAAATTAGGTTTATTAAAAAACAAAGAAAAAGCAAATTAAATTGAAAAGGAAACAAGAACAATTCAGTCTTCTTCTCCACTTTCGGCGAAACAGGGACGACTGAACCTTCTCTCTCAAAACATACACCACGCAAGACGACGGCTACCGTTTCCGTCGATTTTCCGCCAAAGCAAATCAAAACATCTCTGCTGTCTTCCTCCTTCTTCGCGAATCCTTCCCGGCTCTCTTTTTCTTCTTCTTTTTTCGATCTATGTTGTGAAGAGTTGATCTGGTGAAGGTTTTAGAATGAAGGTTGACGAGGTTTGAAAAATGTTTTGAAATTAACTCTGAATTTTTTAAAGAAAGATTGAGGGTTATGAAATTGAAAGATTGGAAGTTTTGACGAATTTTGTGCAGGGATTTGGTGTGGCTATCAAAGCTTATCAATTGAAAGAGAGGTGAGTTCTTTAAATAGAGGGATTGAGTGAAGATTTAAAATCCGTTTGGGAGGTCACGGTTTTTTCGTTTCCCTTTGAATTTTGCGTTTCATTTGCTTTTTGAATGCGTTTTGCAAGTCTTCCTTTTTGTTTGTGGAGGAACGTGTTTTTGTATTCTGAGTTTGGGCTTTTGATTTGGTAAGTGAGGTTTGCGTTTGATCTTGTAAGCTGTTGCGTTTTGATTACCTTTGCGCTTTGATGCAGGCCGTGCGGAATCTGTGACTTGGGTGAGCGCAGGCCGTGCGCTTTGATAGCAGTCACCTCTTCCTTTTGTTATTTTTGGTGAGGCCTTTGGTTAGCTCGACTTGCTTTTGCTGAGGATTCTGATGACCTCTCGACAAATCTTTCTTTTATTATCCCTAACTTTGTCCTGAACTGTGTCATTTGATCTTACAGCCAGCGGGATGCCCCTAGTTTTTGCCTAAGTTTCCTTCGTAGGTTTTGACTTAGCGGGCTTTAATTTTTTTCAATAATTTTTTTTTCAATATCATTTTTTTTTGAAAGATAATGACTGCATGGCTTAATGATTACAACGAACCATCATTGACTTCTTGAATTGAGAGACATCTTCAACACTTCTTTGATGTGTGTGAAGGAAAGCTTGAGATTGCAACCTTTGTTGAAAGGTGTCTTGAATGATTCTCTTGTACTCGAATGCACATTTGAATTAATTGGAAACTACCCATCCCCAGGTTAAAATTGAGGGTTTTTTCGAATAGAAAGAAACTCCAACTTCAAGGCTAAAAGGGGTTGACAAAGGATTAACTTCCTTATTTCTCCAGTGTTTGGGATTTGAAACAATGCCTGTATATCATCAACCAAGTCTCAATTGAAAGCATACCAACAACAATTATGGGTATCTCGTTTTCATCATCCTCCCTCCAATCATTGTAAAAGCTTTGAGAAAGGATAAATGAACTTGAAATGTAAAGCATAAATATGCAAATAGTAAATGAAATTGAATCAAAACAGAGCAATGCTCATTTCATTAAAACCAACATGAAAGTACAAACAAATTTAGAAGCAAACAATTCAATAAAATTGAAGAAAAATGCAAACATAAAGAAACAATGGCCTAGTGATCAATCAACAACAAGGATGAGTTGTCCCGTCTGATATTCTGGCCTTGAAGAAATTTTGACAATTGAAGTCTTCTAGAAGATTCACTTCCCAAGCTTCGGCAAAGGATTGTTGATAACATTGGGATTAAGGTCATTAAAGTAAAGGATGTTGTTCCTGATAAGTTCTTGCACTTTAGCCTTCAGTGCAAAGCAATGTTCCAAGTCATGACCAGTTCCACCTTGATGAAACTCACAGCGGAGATCCGATCTATAACCAACCGGCAGAGGATTTGGAACAGAAGGCGGAGGCCTAGTAGTAATTAAACCTTTCTCAATCAAGGAAGGAAACAAATCAGTGTAAGACATCGGAATAGGATCAAAGTTTGGCCTATTGGGATACTGATTTTGTCCAGCAGCAGGATGAGGAGTCTGAGCTTGAGCTCGAATCTGAACTTGAGCTTGAGCTGGTCGAACTTGACCTTGAACTTGAGTTTGAGCAGGTGGAGTTTTAACAACAGGAGCAACTGCAGCTACGTATGGTTGAACATATCGTTGTTGCGGACGATAAGGCCTCCTCTCAGTTGAAACAGCATAAGCATCACCATCTCTTCTCTTGTGAGGATTCCCAAAAGATTTTCTTGCAGCATTAGGAGCTTCAGAATTGATAATCTTACCCTTCTTGATACCTTCTTCTAGTCTTTCTCCAATAGTGACTAGATCAGAAAAACCAGATGAAACGCTTCCTACCATTTTCTCCCAAAAGAACGGTTGAAGAGTGTCCATGAACAACTTGAGCAGCTAGTTCTCTCCAACGCTGAGCATACTCTTTGAATGATTCTTTCTCTTTCTGTGACATGTTTTGAAGTTGACGATGATCAGGCGCCATGTCCAGATTGTACTTATACTGCCTTACAAAAGCATCAGATAAATCTTTCCAACTTCGAATGTGACTCTTCTCAAGTCTAACATACCACTTCATGGAAGCACCACTCAAACTATCTTGAAAACAGTGAATAAGCAGCTTGTCATCCTTAGCATGCGCAGCCATTTTGCGACAATACATCAGCAGATGAATCTTTGGACAAGTATGACCATTGTACTTCTCAAATACAGGAACCTTGAATTTATCAGGAAGAACCAAGTCGGAAACCAAACACATGTCTATAGCAGCAGAACCAAAGACATCTTTTCCTTCTAAACCTCTTACCCTCTTCTCAAGAGTCAAACATTGCTCTCTAACTTCATCCATATATCCAGGTTCACCCTGACTTTCAGCTTGTGGACCAGCAGCTTGGTACAAGAAAGGAGAATTTTGATAAGTAGTCTGAGCAGTAGCGTGCACAACAGGTTGAGGTTCAGCAAAAGTCGGAGCTGAAAAGACTGGCACAACAGATGGACCACCTATTTGAGCATTAGAAGAAACTGGCACATAATCTGGAGGTAACCCATATTCTGGCCAAGTAGAAACCGGTTGCTGAACAACAGGAGGATCAACAACAGCAGTAAAAACTTCAGAGATAACAGTCCTTTGAGGTGGTTCACCTCGAGCAATCAAAACTTGCATCATTTCAGTAAGCCTGGTCATACCGGCTTTCAACTCATCAATTTCCATTCGAACTTCCATGTTATGTTGTTCTTGGTGTTCCATTCTTAATCTGATAGCTCTCCGTCTGTTAGCAGCTCTAGTACCGTATCTGTGGTGAGGAGTCAGCTTGACGGATCAGACAACTGAGGAAAGAAACAACCGGGATGAGTTCCCATACAACTTGAATGAATGCAAGAATATGCGAGGATGCAATGATATGCAATGTTCACTTCCATTTTCAGAAAAACAACTCGATTATTGCAAACATGTTCAACATCGAGAATATGGTCATGAAATATCTTGACAAAAAGGAATATTTATTCTTTCCAATATTTGCAATAATCGGAATTGTCTTCCTTGAAAAATGGTTGTGATGATGATCATGATGAATATGTAGATGCAACAAACACAAACAAGATCACGCAAAGCACACAGGTTCAAAGGTTCGGATCACGAGCATGGAGTCAAGGGATAAGAACCAACCCACACAGGTAAGTACTAAGGTTTGTCTTCATTGTACCTGCAAAAAACCAGAAGGGTGCTAACAGAGGTTCCCGGAGTTAACAACCATCTTTAGAATATCATCGGTACGTTGGATTACTCCCCAACCGATAACATTCTTAAAATAGACCTCGTCCGAGTGTAGTATCGCGTGACAACCATCTTAGGTTTACACCCAGATAGTTTACGCACTACGTTCCTAAATTGGCTTAGATTGTTTAAGGGTTCTACGGTCCTCAGTATGATCAGCTCAAGGTCGGAAAATAATGCCACGTACGATTACTCGTCATGACATTGATAATCCAAGAGAGCCTAACCGAGTGGAGATTATCAAATTGATATCGCTTTGGACTACTCCATCGCATATCGCTTCGAATATCGCCGTCCTATCATAAGTTCCACTCAGATCCGGGTTAGAATCTATCTCACAGAGGATCACCAAAACCAAAACAGAACAACCAAGTAACAAGCAAATCAAACTAAAGTAGTAAACAAATCAAAGTAGGCCGAATCCACTTAGAGATTGACTCCCCAGTAGAGTCGCCACTTTTCTGTAGCGGTAAAATCATGAGTGTAAGCTATTGATTAACTTAACTCGATATACACAGAGTCGCCACCGCGCTTTTATTTATTTCCAAAAGGAAAAAGGCAAAAGAACGAACAAAACCTTAAAGAATCTTAAAAGCTAAAAAGCTAAAAGAATCAAACAGAGAATGGGTACGGGGATTGGTTACTGTAACACCCTAATTTTTGCCCTAAGATTTCTTCGCATATCATCTGCATTTTGCATACAAACAAGATCGCACTGGCTTTCGAGTTTCTTCTCAGATGAGGGTCTATGCTTCGCAGGGGATCACCATTATTTTTATTTCTTTATATTTGTTTATATTTACTGATCACTAACCAAAAAACAAAAAAAAAATATATGTTGCAGTGTTCTTCTTCTTCTCTGTGTTGCAGGATTTCAAAGACAGGGCAATGATTTCAATTCAGATGCGCTTGTTCAGTCACAATTCGATTTCAGATGGATGTTTGACCTAATATTGGTCAAACTATCAAAAGATTGTGATGACTGCCAGTTGTGTGTGCCAGTGGTTCATTCATCAGGCAATGCGTTTTCAAAGTACAAGTTGGGTTGTCAGACAGTGTTTTTTTGTGAGAAGTTTGGTTTGTTCATCAGTTCACCAGTGATTCATCTGAGGATTTAGTTTCCTCAGTATGAATTCAGTTTATCAGGGAAATAATCAGACAATTTTCAGATGACAGTTGTGGCTTGAGTTGCAATTTATTCTGTGTCCATTTCATCAGAGGCTTGTGAAAGAGAAAATCAGGATTTGTTGTGGGCTTGAAAGTCAATTCCTTATCCATTATCCATTCCTGATTAAACCATTTATTATCCACTTTAATCAATGACCTTTCTTTTTTTTCCTTTTCTTCCATCTTTGCTTACCGATTCATTATTTTTTTAGACCAGTTGTCCAAATTACCATTTTCCCTAACCATTTCCAATCTTTTTTTTTTCTCATTATCCCAAACATTCATTTTTTTTATCCAATTTCCAATTTTTTTTCGTTTTAATCAATTTCCTTTTATCCATTTTTTTTTAAATTCCATAATTCACAAACCCATTTTCTCTCTAATTCCCATTTTATTCTAATATTTTAATTTCCATTATTTTTCTATCTTTTAATCCATTTTAATTTTTTATTTTGTTAATTCATATTCCTTTCTTTTTAATTCATATATATTCCTAACCATTTCCATATTCCAAATTCATACAAAAAAATAAGTCCATTTTTTTATTACAATTCATAAATCCATTTTTTAGTCCATTAGATTTTCTTAGCAAAATATAAAACTAAAAAAATCTTCCCACAAACTTTTCCAAGCCACTAGCCAAACAAGAACAAAAGCCTACAAAGCCTCATGTCATCTCACGTTTTGCCCAAGCTGGCCCCACGCGCATCAACAAACAACAAAGCCACTTGAGGCCCCACAAGCTCAGCTTCACATGCCTTCAACCTTGAAGCCCTTCCGCACGAAAAGCCTCAACTTTTCCCAGCCACCAACACAAACCCGTACGCGCGCGCCTGCCCCACAAGCTATCAGCAAAGTCAAACTCTCGCCCAAGCCAAGTACAACAGGCCTCAGCTTCAGCCATGTCCCAAACACTTTTGCCAAGCCCAATTTCTGTACTCAAGCACGAACCTCATGACATCCCACAAGCTTCAGCTCACAGCCAGCTCGCATAAGAATATCACGCCGCAGCTCGCACGAATATTTCTCAGCAACACTCACATACAAGCTGCAAACATCAACAATAAGTACAAGCCAGCACAAAACAATAGCTTCCCGCAGGCCCAAATTTCCAAGCCTCATAATCTTACCACAGGCCAAGACTCCAAGCCGTATTCCTCAATCCGCACGCACACGAGCTTCACTTCACCGCATCACGCTTACAGCATCACCTGAAAATCAAAATCAAAAACAAATTAAAACCCAAAACGCAAACAATCATAAAGCAAAACGTGAGCATCACACATACGCCATGAACCTACAAAACGACATCAAAAATTCTTCTGATTCTTCTAAAAACGCAACTCACTCCTCACCTCTTCTCCTATTTAAACAACCATTTCCTTCTTCTAATGGTCAAGCTTTCAAAGCCAAAAAACCGCTGCTCAAATTAATCCTAAATCAATTCCCAAATTCGTCCCTGTTTTCAAACTCAACCTCATTCATTTTCCTCAATCAATTTCAAATCCTTAATTTCCTTTTCCTCTTTCTAACCTCCAAATATGAAACAAAAAGAAACCGAAATCGGTGATTAGAAGAAGAGAGAAGAAAAATCCTAGTGAAGAAGAAGAAGAGTCGCGAGAAGAAGAAGGAGGTGTCTTGTTCGGTTTTTGATCTTGAAGGTGAGGAAGAGTTTGTTCCGCCGCGATTTGTGCTTTCCTTTTCCCTTGTTTCGGCCATTGTTTTGTTGTTTCGTCGAAGAAGAAGCTGTTGCTTCTTTATTTCATTTACATTGTGTTTTTTTAATTTTCTTTTAAATTTTAATAAGCTGATATAATGAGTTGAGCTTTGGGCTTGTGATGGCCATATGTTAATTTGTTTCTAAATCCACCAACCTGACCTACGGCCCCCCTCCCCTTTCTATGTTCTTTTCTTTATTTTTTTAATTCTCTTCATTTTTTTTAATGATGTTATATTATCCATATTTTTTGATAAGTAATTTTTAGAATATGTTTTAAAAAAGAGATTTAGAAAAAGTTATTTTAAAAATGATTTTTAGAAAGATTTTTAGGAAAAGAGAATTTAAATATATTTCCATTTCTTTTTATGGATCTTTCTTTTAGATTCATTATTTTTCATCTTTTTTTTTATTTTTGGTCGATGACAATCTCCGATTCGGGATTGTTGATTTCCGATTAGTTTAATCTTCATTATTTCAAATCTATGGATGAATGATCATTTGGATCATTCTCCATACTTTGAGATCGTGATAGGTTGCTTTTCGATAAATTCAACGAAAATCTCGATTAAGATTAGACCATCCTTTTTTCTTTTAGTGTGGCATGTTTTCGGAGAACGATCCATTATATCGTTTCTCTAACATGTATTAACACGAATATTTTCCACTTTAATTAGTGGTGGCCGGCCTCATTTGTAGGGTAATTACTTCGTAAATTACTCGGCGATTGCTTAACATAGACCTAAAGTTGTCCCGATTCGATTAAAGATCCACTTGGATCCGGTTGCCTCGATTTTATTATTCCTTGTTGTGGTTGTGCTTGATTAAGTTCATCATACCATTTATATTGTAAATATTATAATATTGTGAATATAATCCATTTAAATTTAATCTCTCGCACCTTATCCTTTTACTTTAATTTCTTGCTCCTTTATCTCCTTTATTATGCTTTATCATATAATATCATATATCATTTGTTTATAGTTATATTGTTACTTGTGTTTTTTTTTATTTTGTCCATTTGGATATCAAAACACTAATAAAGGATTGAACACTTAAAAGACTTGTGACTTCTAATTTTGGACTAATGGTTACTATCCCTTTGCTTTTGAAGAATGGACTTAGACTTTAAGATCTTCCCCCTTGCTCAAGTTGAAATGGATTAGAAACCTCGGCCTCAAGTTATGTCATTAGCCTTTGAAGATGGAAGTCCGAACTTTGAAGAATTGTGCATATTATTGGTTTGGTAAACTCTTTGCTTTTAACTTTGAATTCAAGTATTAGGATTAGTCTCTTCATCTTTTCCCCATTCTTTAATTTTCAAAACTTCTCCCTATTTCAAAAACCTTCTTGTTTTCAAACTTCAAACACTTTCATAATCAAACCTTGACTTAGGTCAAGCGATTTTTAATCTTTTCACTTTATTTCCTTAAACAAATGTTAATCCATGTAAATATATCAAAACCATTTTCTTACATACTTTAAAAAATTCAAAACTCACTCAATTGTTTTTGTGCCTTTGTGCACTTTTATTTTCACATGTTTAGATATGATTCATCTTTTCTAGCAGAATTATTCGCTAAAGGATGACGACTTATCCCTACATTCTAAAATCAATTCAACCCATTTGTTTCTTTTCGAATTTTGTACCACGAACTACGAGGTTTTGATCTCGCATTGCACTTTGTGGGTACGTACGCATAAGGCGTTAAAACCTTATCAAACACAAAATCATTAAAAAATATTCTTCTCCTCATCTCTTCAATCATTTTTTTAAACAAACCAATTTCAAACCAAAAAAAGCAATAAGTATTTCAAAGGGCTCCCGTGGAGTACCACGGACGATTCGGGTGCCTAAAACCTTCCCGGTTCGTAACCAATCCCCTTACCCATTCTCTGTTTTGTTTCTCTTAGCTTTTGCTTTTAGACTCTTAGGTTTTTATTCGTTCTTTTACCTTTTTCCTTTCGGAAATAAACAAAAGTGCGGTGGCGACTCTGTGTACATCGAGTTAAGTTAATCAATAGCTTACACTCACGATTTTACCGCTACAGAAAAGTGGCGACTCTGCTGGGGAGTAATCTCTAAGCGGATTTAGCCTACTTTGATTTATTTATTGCTTTGGTTTGATTTGTTTGTTATTTGGTTGTTCTGTTTCGGTTTTGGTGATCCTCTGTGTGAGATAGATTCTAGCCCGGATCTGAGTTGAAACTTATGATAGGACGGCGATATTCGAAGCGATATGTGATGGAGTAGTCCAAAGCAATATCAATTTGATAATCTCCACTCGGTTAGGCTCTCTTGGACTATCAATGTCATGACGAGTAATCGTACGTGGCATTATTTTCCGACCTTGAGCTGATCATACTGAGGACCGTAGAACCCTTAACCCATCTAAGCCAATTTAGGAACGTAGTGCGGAAACTGTCTGGGTGTAAATCTAAGGCGGTTGTCACGCGATACTACACTCGGACGAGGTCTATTTTAAGAATGTTATCGGTTGGGGAGTAATCCAACGTACCGATGATATTCTAAAGATGGCTGTTAACTCCGGGCACCTCTGTTAGCACCCTTTTGGTTTTCTGCAGGTACAATGAAGACAAAACCTTAGTACTACCTGTGTGGGTTGGTGTTCTGTTACCTTGACTTCATGCTCGTGACTCGGAACCTAAGCATGTGTGCCTTGTGTGATCTTGTTTGTGTTTGTTGCATACATTCCATCATACATTCATGAGCATTGTTCGTAAGATTTCAAAGGACTTATAAGGAACTTTTGCAAAATTTCAGATGTCCATGGCTATGACTTTTGAAAGGAGGAACACAAAGAAGTACACTTTCAAGAATCCTAATGTTGTAGAGTTGAGAAAGCTAGGAGCTTTGGTTGTTGATACCCAAGAGTTACGAAGATGTCATGGGAAACTTTTGTATATGTTGGATACTTATGTACCTGAGGGGATTCTCCCTACTTTAGCTCAGTTTTATGACCCGTTGCACCATTGTTTCACTTTTCCGGATTATCAGCTTGTGCCGACATTGGAGGAGTATTCTCATTGGTTAGGTTTTCCTATTCTGGACAAGGAGTTTCTTTTCACTGGTTTAGAGAAGGAGCTTACTGTCAAAGTTATCGCCAAAGCACTTTTTCTTAAGGAGTCCGATCTTAATGGGAAGTTTCTTCCAAAGGGAAGTGTTTGTGGTATTAATGCTAAGTTCTTGATGGGAAAGGCTTCTAATTCACTTACTTTGGGTCATAAGGATGCATTTGAGGCTATTCTTGTTTTGCTTATTTACGGGATTGTCTTGTTTCCGAACTTGGATGGTATTGTGGATGAGAACGCTATTCAGATCTTCTTGAAGAAGAACCCGGTGCCTACTTTACTTGGAGATATGTATCATGCTTTTCATTATCGGACCTCCAAAGGTGACGGAGAGATTGTATGTTGTGCGCCTCTTCTTTATAGGTGGTTTATTTCGCACCTACCGAAGTTGGATGTTTTCAAGGACAATAGAGAGAATCGAAGGTGGTCTCAGAGGTTGATGTCGCTTTCTCATAAGGATATGACATGGTATAGTTCTCATTATGACACTGGAGTTCTTATTGATAGTGGAGAATTTCCTAATGTACCTCTCCTTGGTACACGTGGGGGAATTAGCTACAACCCCATTTTGGCTAGACGACAGTTCGGTTATTGTTTGAAGGATGTTCCAAATAATCTTGCATTATCCCGTTTCTTCTTTCTTAATGGTGCTGATCATATAGAGATGAAGAAAAGGATTTCTCACTCTTGGCATGCTGTTCATAGGAAAGAGAGAGGTCAGTTGGGTAGACAACACCTTCCTCCTTCCGAATGTTATATTCAGTGGGTTCGATCTAGAGCTTCCAAGCTCAAGATGCCTTATCCACCTGAGGAGCCTATGTTTCCCATATTGCCTTTGTCTGCTTTTCTACCTCCCGTTGATGAGAAGGTGGTTCTTCAAGAAGAGTTAGACAAGATGAAGAAAGAAAAAGAAGAATGGCTACTTGAGAGGACTACTATGCAGGAGCAGCTTAAGGAGAAGGATGATCTTATTGAGCTACTTGAGCGGCGCGTCACGAAGAGACCGAGAGAGGATTTATCTTCCTCTAGTACTCCACCTACTATTCCTCCTACTTCCGGTGCTTGGAAGGCCATTGTCGACAAGTTGGTGAAGGATAAGGAAGATATGGAAGATCGGTACAAGAAAGAGATCAAGAGAATTCGAATGAAGTATCAGCCAGGATTCGGAGCTTCTTCGGATATGATTCTATAGGCTTAGTTTACTTTTCCTCTTATGTATTAGGATTATTGATGTTTGTACTTCATTTGTAATCCTCACTTTGATCTTAATGAGAATGAGTTTTTTAAGTATTTCAAAAATGTTTCTTTATGAATATTGCAAGCTAACTTATAATCCTTTGAAATCTTTGCATTTGCATATGCATAGCATGCATCATACTTGCATTTGTCTTTCTTTTTGAGTGTTCTCCAGGGATCTTATGTTGTTTTTTGGTCTTCATTCAGTGTTCCTGTCAAGCTGACTCACCGTTTTGATACTCGAGCTAATCGAAGAAGGGTGATGGAAACTTTGCAACAAGAGAATCGTGAGCTGCGCGAAGAGGTTACTTATCTGAGGGAAAGCTTGGAAAGAGTGTCTGCTATGATGGAAAGTTTGGTGGCTGCTCAGAATCAGCCACCTCCTTCTCCTGTTCAGAATACTTTCATCTCAGAGGTTGTTACCGCATCAATTCCTGTTGAGACTGTTATTTCTCCTCGCTATCGTATGCCTGCTAGCACACCTTGGGGCATGCCAGTTGACTTTTTTCCTACTGGTTATCGTCCTCCTCATCAACCTGAGACTGCTGCATTTAATACTCTCCCACCACCAGTTTGGACTACTCTTCCTCCAGTTGTGACAACTGTACCGCCTGTGGTGCACAATATTCCGCACCATGATGAAATGATTTACCATGCTGAGCCCAGTGAAGGTGCTGGAGTAGATGAAAGACTTGATGACTTCCAGGGACGCTTTGTTGAGATCCAGAGGGAGATGAGAGCTTTGAAGCATAAGGATTTGTTTGGAAAATATGTCTACGACCTTTGTCTGGTCCCTAATGTTAAGGTTCCTTACAAATTCAAGCTGCCTGAGTTTGAGAAGTACAAAGGCAACACTTGTCCATTGAGCCATCTGACGATGTATGCTAGGAAGATGTCTGCTCAGACTGATAATGATAAGCTGCTGATTCACTATTTCCAGGACAGTTTGACCGGTGCACCCATGAGGTGGTATATGAGTTTGGATAATAGCCAAATCAAGACCTTCAATGATTTGGGAGAAGCTTTTGTGAGGCAGTACAAGTATAACGTTGATATGGCGCCTGATAGAGATCAACTTCATGCTATGTCCCAGAAGGACAAAGAGACTCTTAAAGAATATGCGCAAAGATGGCGTGAGCTGGCAGCCCAGATTGTTCCTCCGCTGGAAGAAAAAGAAATGACGAAGATCTTCTTGAAGACGTTGGGTTCTTTTTATTATGAGAGGATGATAGCAAGCACTTCTTCCGATTTCACTGAAATGGTGAGCATGTGGATGCGTTTAGAAGAAGGTGTCCGTGAGGGACGGTTGAGTCAAGAGAATAGTAATGGCTCAAGCTCTAGAAGGTTCAATTTCGGGAAAAAGAAAGAAAATGAGACTAATGCAGTATCCCGTGAAAGTTATAGAAGGCCTCACAGTCGTGGGAATCACCATTCGCAGCATGTGGCTTCTGTAACACCAATGATTAACGTGGCTCCAACTGTGCCAGCAGTTCCAAAGTATCAACCTCGTTATCAGCAACCTTCTGTGCAACAAGGTGGTAATCAAAAGGCTCGGGCTAAGCCAAGTTTTGATCCTATTCCGATGCCGTATGCGGACTTACTTCCGTCTTTGATTGCAAAGAATCTTGTGCAAACCCGTCCTCCACCTCCAGTTCCAGAGACTATTCCATGGTGGTATAAGCCAGAGGCTC
Source organism: Lathyrus aphaca (assembly GCA_963966055.1). Classification (NCBI taxonomy): domain Eukaryota; kingdom Viridiplantae; phylum Streptophyta; class Magnoliopsida; order Fabales; family Fabaceae; genus Lathyrus; species Lathyrus aphaca. The sequence goes on from OZ014520.1 coordinate 423,339,854, forward strand.
GTTGTGCTTTTAATCAAGGTGCCCCGGGGCATGATGTTGAGAATTGTTATCCATTGAAGTTTGAAGTACAGAAGTTGATGAGGAACAATGTTCTGTATTTCAACGATGTTAATCCAAATGTGCAGAAAAATCCGTTGCCAAAGCATGGTAATGCGACTGTGAATATGGTTGATGGTTGTCCTGGTTTGTTCAAAATCTATGAGGTCCGTCATATTCGAAGGTCTTTGGTTGAGATACATGCTTTCTTAAGTGACTATCATGATATTGATCACGATTATGCTGGATGTTGTATCTGCTCGGTGAATCCTCGTGGTTGCGTGATTGTTAAAAGAGATATCCAAAAAATGATGGACGATAAATTGATTGAAGTAACAGCAAAGAGAGATGAATATGAGAATGAAGTAAATGTTATTATGCCTCAGTTCAATCTTCCTGAGAGGGTTGCTCCTGAGAGGGTGGTTATTTCTTTCGATAGTCGCAAGACTGCTGTTACTCCATTGGTGATTAATGTGCCTGGTCCAATGCCTTATGAGTCTGATAAAGCTGTTCAGTACCGGTATAATGCTACGATGATAGAAAATGGTAGGGAAGTTCCTCTTCCTACTCCAAAGTCTGTGGTTAGCATTGCTGATGTGACGAAGGTTACCCGAAGTGGTAGAGTGTATGCTTCAGATCCTCCGAAGAGAATTGAAGATACAAGTGCAAGTAAACAGATTATGGATGCTGTTGTCCAATTGAGCCAATCTGGTAATAGTGAAGATGAAGTGCTAAAGTTGATAAAGAAGAGTGAGTATAACATTACTGAGCAGTTATTGCAGACTCCCTCGAAGATATCAGTTTTGTCTCTTTTGATGAGTTCTGAGGCTCATAGGCAGTCATTGCAGAAGATTATGGATCAAGCTTATGTTGACCATGACGTGACTGTTGATCAATTTGATAGTATTATAGCGAATATCACGTCATGCAATAATTTAAGCTTCTGTGATGACGATCTGCCTGAAGAAGGAAGAAATCATAACTTGGCGTTGCATATCTCGGTGAATTGTCAAGAGGATGCTATGTCCAAGGTGATAGTTGATACCGGATCGTCTCTGAATGTTATGCCAAAATTGACTTTGTCAAAGCTTGCGTTTCAAGGTGCTCCAATGAGGCACAGTGGGATTATAGTGAAAGCTTTCGATGGGTCGAAGAAGACAGTGATTGGAGAGGTGGATCTTCCTATTCTTATTGGACCGTTTATATTCAAGATTACTTTCCAAGTAATGGATATACGTCCCGCATATAGTTGTCTCCTCGGAAGACCATGGATCCACGAGGCTGGAGCTGTAACATCCACTCTTCATCAGAAGTTGAAGTTCGTGAGAGAGGGTAAGTTGGTGACCATTGAAGGAGAAAGGGCAATGCTTGTGAGCAATCTGTCTTCTTTCTCTTACATTGATGCTGAGGAAGAGGTGGGAACTTCGTTTCAAGCTCTTTCTGTTGTGAATAATGTTGTTAAGAAGAACGCCATGCCCATGTCCTCTTTCAAGGATGCTATGCGAGTGCTGGAAGCTGGCCAGTCTGATGGTTGGGGGTGAATTATTGATGTTGTCGACAACAAGGAAGGTTTTGGTATCGGCTTTGCACCTGGTGCAGTTATCAAAGATCCAAAGACTATTCAAGAAGGCTTCCGAAGCGCTGGATTTATCAACGATCATTCCGCTGCTGCTATTATTGACGATGATGAAGACGAAGAAATGCTTGACTTCGTTACACATGGAAAGATTTGCCAGAACTGGATTGCTGTTGATGTTCCTTTTATCGTTCATTCTTCAAAGTAATTTGTTTTTGTTTTCTTTCAAAAATCCTTTCACTCTGCCCAAGGTGAAAGTGATGTTTGTTGGGCTTTGTTTCAAATTTTATCATCATCAATAAAATGTTATTTTGTGATTTCCATATGTGTTTTTCATTTTTGCTTTATTCTGAAAAATGGTAACATAAAAAACCCAAAAAAATATAATGATTGTTTATCTGCATAATGTTTGCACTTTTGTTCATGCTCTAAAATAAAAATAAAATCATTGTGCAGATTGCTTGATAAACCCATTGAAAACAATGATCCTATGCCCTCTCCCAACTTTGAATTCCCTGTGTTTGAAGCTGAGGAAGAGGATGATGAAGAGATTCCTGATGAAATTTCTCGGTTGCTTGAGCACGGGGAGAAGATTATTCAGCCTCATGGAGAGTCTATAGAGATGGTCAACTTGGGTTCTGAAGATGAAAAGAAAGAAGTCAAAGTTGGAGCATTGCTTGGTCCTGATGTTAAGAAGAGGATTGTTGAGCTTCTCAGAGAATATGTTGATGTATTTGCTTGGTCTTATCAAGACATGCCAGGTCTTGATACTGATATTGTGGAGCATAGATTGCCGTTGAAACCTAAATGTCCACCTGTAAAGCAGAAGCTGAGAAGAACTCATCCAGACATGGCAGTAAAAATCAAAGAGGAGGTTCAAAAGCAGATTGATGCAGGTTTTGTGACGTCAACTTATCCTGAATGGGTGGCCAATATTGTTCCTGTTCCGAAGAAAGACGGAAAAGTCCGAATGTGCGTTGATTATAGAGATTTGAACAAAGCCAGTCCGAAAGATGATTTTCCATTACCACACATTGATATGTTGGTAGATAATACGGCTAAGTTTGATGTGTTCTCTTTTATGGACGGATTTTCCGGTTATAATCAGATAAAGATGGCACCCGAGGACATGGAAAAGACCACATTTATTACACCATGGGGAACATTCTGTTACAGAGTGATGCCCTTTGGATTGAAGAATGTTGGTGCGACGTACCAAAGAGCTATGACTACACTTTTCCATGATATGATGCACAAAGAAATCGAAGTATATGTTGATGATATGATCGCCAAGTCGAAGACTGAAGAGGATCATGTTGAACATTTGCTGAAGTTATTTCAGAGGTTAAGGAAGTATAAGCTCCGTTTGAATCCGAACAAGTGCACCTTTGGTGTACGTTCTGGAAAGTTGCTAGGTTTCATTGTCAGCCAAAGAGGTATTGAAGTTGATCCTGATAAAGTGAAAGCTATTCAGGAAATGCCTGCTCCAAGAACCAAAAAGCAAGTGAGAGGATTCTTGGGCCGATTGAATTATATTTCGAGGTTTATCTCTCACATGACTGCCACATGTGCTCCGATTTTCAAGTTGCTTTGAAAAGATAAAGGTTGTGTTTGGACTGATGATTGCCAAAAGGCATTTGAAAGTATTAAAGAATATATGCTTGAACCTCCTATCTTGTCTCCTCCGGTGGAAGGTAGACCGATGATCATGTACTTGACAGTGTTGGAAGATTCCATGGGTTGTGTGCTTGGTCAGCAAGATGAAGCTGGAAGAAAAGAACATGCAATTTACTACTTGAGTAAAAAATTCACTGATTGTGAGTCTCGGTATTCCATGCTTGAAAAAACTTGTTGTGCCTTAGCTTGGGCTGCAAAGCGTCTTCGCCAGTATATGCTGAATCATACAACTTGATTGATCTCTAAAATGGATCCAATCAAGTATATCTTTGAAAAGCCTGCTTTGACTGGGAGAATTGCTCGTTGGCAAATGTTATTATCAGAATATGATATCGAGTACCGAACTCAAAAAGCTATAAAAAGTAGTATCTTGGCTGACTATTTGGCACATCAACCGATTGATGATTACCAACCTATCAAGTTTGATTTTCCTGATGAGGATGTGATGTTTTTGAAAGTGAAAGATTGTGATGAACCTTTGATTGAGGAAGGGCCGGAGCCTGGATCTCGATGGGGTTTAGTTTTTGATGGTGCTGTGAATGCACGTGGAAGAGGAATTGGGGCAATGATCATTACTCCCCATGGTTCACATATTCCTTTTGCCGCAAGATTGACTTTTCCTTGTACCAATAATGAAGTTGAGTATGAAGCCTGCATTATGGGTCTTAAAGAAGCTATTGATTTGAGGATTCAGCATCTTGATGTGTATGGAGATTCTGCCTTGGTAATTAATCAGATTCAGGGCACGTGGGTAACCCATCAACCCCACTTGATCCCTTATAGAGATTATGCCAGGAAGATATCAACTTTCTTCACTAAAGTTGAGTTTCATTATATTCCTCGTGATGAGAACCAGATGGCAGATGCTTTAGAAACTATAGCTTCTATGATAAAAGTGCACCAGTGGAATGATGTTCCCGTGATCAGTGTGATGCGGCTTGAAAGACCAGCTCATGTGTTTGCAGTTGAAGAGGTCCATGATGACAAGCCTTGGTATCATGATATTAAATGTTTCCTCCAGAGTCAGGAATACCCGCTTGGGGCATCTGATAAAGATAAGAGGACTTTGAGGAGATTGGCAGGCAATTTCTTCCTGAATGGAAATGTGCTTTATAAGAGAAATTTTGACATGGTCTTGCTCAGATGCGTGGATAGACACGAAGCAGACATGTTAATGAAAGAAATTCATGAAGGATCTTTTGGCACTCATGCCAATGGGCGTGATATGGCTAAAAAGATGTTGAGAGAAGGTTACTATTGGCTGACAATGGAATCTGATTATTGCAAATATGTGAAAAAGTGCCATAAGTGTCAGGTGTATGCTGATAAGATTCATGTGCCACCCGCTTATCTCAATGTGATTTCTTCCCCATGGCCTTTCTCTATGTGGGGAATTGATATGATTGGCATGATTGAACCCAAGGCTTCGAATGGACATCGTTTTATTCTTGTGGCAATTGACTACTTCACCAAGTGGGTGGAAGCGACATCATATGTTAATGTGACCAAGCAAGTTGTGGTTCGGTTTATCAAGAATAATATTATCTGTAGATATGGTGTTCCGAATAGAATCATTACTGATAATGGTTCGAACTTGAACAATAAGATGATGAAAGAGCTTTGTGAAGATTTCAAGATTCAACACCATAATTCCTCTCCTTATAGACCGAAGATAAATAGGGCTGTTGAAGCTGCGAACAAGAACATTAAGAAGATCATTCAGAAGATGGTTGTGACGTACAAAGACTGGCATGAGATGCTCCTTTTTGCTTTGCATGGGTATCGTACATCTGTCCTCACTTCAACAGGGGCAACCCCTTTCTCACTTGTTTATGGTACATAAGCAGTGCTCCCCGTCGAAGTTGATATCCCGTCAATGAGAGTTCTGATGGAAGACAAGTTGACTGAGGCTGAATGGTGTCAAAGTAGATTTGATCAGTTGAATTTGATTGAAGAAAAGAGAATAACAGCTTTGTGTCATGGTCGGTTGTACCAGCAAAGAATGAAGAAAGCTTTTGATAAGAAGGTCAAACCTCGTGTATTCAGAGAAGGCGACCTCGTGCTCAAAAAGATTCAGTCTTTCCTTAAAGATTCTCGGGGCAAGTGGACTCTGAACTATGATGGCCCATATGTTGTTAAGAAAGCCTTCTCTAGCGGTTCATTAATTCTTGCAACTATGGATGGTGAGAAGATCACTCGTCCTGTGAATGCGGATGCAGTCAAGAAATACTTCGCCTAAAAAAAGATAAAAGAACAGCTCGCTAAGTTGAAAACCCGAAAGGGCGGCTTAGGCAAAAATGAGCGTCTCGGTGGATTGAAAACCCGAAAGGGCGGTCCAGGCAAAAATTAGAGGCATAAACAGAAATAATTATCCCGGTAGATTGAAAACCCGAAAGGGCAATCTAGGCAAAAGTTAGGTATCATGGCAAGTAACTGCGTCGACAGACTGAATCACTTGTAGTAACCGAGGATTTCAGATTCTATCCCTCAGAAGAATTATTCATTGAAGACTCTTATTCACTCATCCTTGACTGAAGTTTCGGACACAGTGGAGTTCAAAGTTGATAGGGAGAATAGTGGTCATTGTATTTCAATGTAGCCTTTTTCCATGTATTTACCATTTTTCAAACTTGTAATGATCCATGGAGTCATGCCATTTGCTGACTACCATTCTATCAATAAATTTGAGCTTTTATCCAATTGTTTGCAATTCTTTATATTGTTTCTGTTTACAAAATTTCAATTTATTGTTGATGATGATTTTGAAACAAATTTAATAAATTTAATTTTTGAAGATTTTAAAAACATTGTTCTTTTGATATATGAACAAAGAAAGGATATCAATAGTGCTTCCAAGAATGGTAAAGTCTAGATATGTGTAACATGTCTCTCCCAAAGCAAGGTTTGATTCGGTTGTGTCCACGCGAAGTTCCTGGATAGTCTTGACAGGTTGATGTTGTTGCACCCCAAAATTTGCCCTCACAATACAAGACTTTGTGATCTAAGAAGATTCACAAGGTTCACAAGTTCTCCAACAACTTGCATAACCTTTCATGAGGTTCATAAAGTCCACAAGCTACTTTATGAAGGTTCACAAGGTTCACAAGTCCCACAATGCTTTCAAGACCTTTCATGAGGTTCATGAAGTCTACAAGTTACTTTATGAAGGTTCACAAGGTTCACAAGTTTCTCAACATTTACAAGACCTTTCATGAGGTTCAAGAAGTCTACAAGTTATTTCTTGAAGGTTCACAAGGTTCACAAATTCCATAATGATTACAAAGCTTTCCTGAGGTTCATGAGGTCTACAAAGCCACTTCATGAGGTTCACAAGGTTCACAAGCTTCACAATACCTCCCATGAGTATCACAAGACATCTTATGAAGATTCACAAGGTTCACAAAGTTCACAATGGGTCAAAGAAGTTGACAATGCCCTCAAACAATGCACCTCCTAAGCAGGGCATCCAAAACTAGGGTTTTGACTTTAATCAGGCTAAATGGACTTCCAATACCTCAAGTGAGTTTCATAACATCTTATATGTGTGTAAGAACCCCCATGTAAAGTTTCAAGACTTTTCTCAAAGGTTTGCTCAGTCAGATGATCAGATAAGTCAAAATCAGTCAATGTAGTTAAAAAGTCAAACTGAGGTCAACTGTGGTCAAACCAAAGTCAAACTTCATGATTTTTTGCCAACATCAAGTATATGAAGTAAAATTCATCATTTAATCAAGGGTTGATCATGATTCATCAAGGAGATTCCAGATCATCAATAATCAGGAGTTTCTAAATTAGGGTTTCCTCAGTAAAAGTCAACTAAACTTTGACCAGCCATAACTTTCACATACTTCATCACCAGGTCTCCATCCAAAGCTCATTTTGAAGGAAATTGAATTCTCTACAACTTTGATGTTGAAAGTTAAGCCCAAAAATGCTTCATTTGAAAGATATGATCTAAGACATTATAGGTCATTTCAAAAGTCAACAAAAAGTCAACAACTTCAAAAGGGCATAACTTGAGATTGGTAAATGATATGGACCTGAAACCAATGGGGTTGTTTAGAGGACTCTTCAAGCTTTCCAAAAAGTCCAAGACCACCCTCATACCTTTAAAATTGAGGGAGATGTGCCTTTGCAAAGTTGGGAAATTTTGTGATGGTTTATGTTGAAAATGGAGGCTTAGAAGTAATTCTTTCCAAATGGGCTTGCTAAGTTGTGATCCAATCCATCTCTTAACACTATGCACGACCCAAATCACTTAAAATCTGATTTTTATTATTTTTATTTCTATTTATTTTGATTTAAATCATTAAAAATCATTTTAAATATAAATAAAATATGAAAATTAAGGATTTTATTTGGATAATGTTTATAGAAAATCATAATTAGTGATTGAAGCTTAAAGAGAAAGAAATCATGTGATCTCTCCAAAAATAGCAAGCATTCATGAGCCAATATTTGAATTTCATGGCACCATCTTTTTCAATCTTTTTGGATCCAAATCTCCACACAATGAAGACATATTTCTGACCTAATTCACTCCCATATAAGTATAGATCATAAACATAACCCTAGCTCACGAAATTCAGCAGCCAAAGGTAGAGTTCATTGTTCAAAAATTCATCAAAAAAGTGTGATTCGGATTTTGAGTTACAAGACATTTAAAGGTAAAATAAGATCATAGCAAGCTTCCTTGGGCTTTCCTGATCATGAATGACCACTCATACGCATCAGTATCATGGCATATTGTGTAATCCGAACCATGGTTGTTCTTGTTTTTGATTTTTTCGATTGCACTATTTCATTGTGTGTTAATGAATTTTGTTGACCTAATATTGTTTGTGATGGTGTTTAGAACGATTCTGGGCAAAGAAACTAAAGAAACCATAGAAAATCCGTGAGATGCCATATTAGGGTTTGGACCTTCAAATTAGGGTTATTGGATTCATGTATTATAAATGAATTTGGTTGATGAAATTGGACTGTGCAGGTTGCAAGGAGTCTCAAGGTGTCCTCAATTTGATGAAATCATACTGTTTGATGTTAGTTTGAATTTCGTAGGTTTTTAAGATGCAGGAAAAATCGCAGGAAATGTTGCAACAATTTTCGCAGCAAACTTCAAAATCCAGAGGTTGAAGATGAAGCTTGGCTGGCGCGAAAATTCATATTTAAATTATTATTTTAAAATATTATGGTTTTGTTTCTGTTTAATTCACAAGCCTGATGCTTGTCCCAGTGGAGGGATGCGTGTGCGTTTGATGAAAAGGCCAGGGTTCGAATCATGCTGGGGCCATTATTTTTGTTTTATTTTCAGGATAATAGAAGACTTAATATATTATGATTCAAAGCCATTCAGCTAACAGGAAGGCTCTCCCAGCCAAGCGGTAACGCGCGCATACTCTTGTACATAAGGTCCTGGGTTCAATCCTCCCCCAGGCCTTTTGTTTTTTCATTTATTTTGCTGATTATTGGATGGAAAGAACAAAACCATTTGGAGTCAATTCTTCTTGCACCAACCAGCGCATGGCCCAGTGGTAGAACATGTGATCTTGTGAGCAAAGCCTCCTGGGTTCAAAACCCAGCCAGGTATGTTTTGCTATTTTCTTCATTTATTTATTTTTTATCACTTTTTGTTAATTGATTTATATTTTAAATATACATGTAAATAAAGTTATTTCATAAGCACATATTCAAATAGGGTCAAATATTCAAAAATCATAAAAAAAAAATTTATTATTATTTCTTTTATGTAATTAAAAATAATATATATGTTATTAGAATAATTTTGCATATTACAATTTAAACCCTTAAAAAATATTTTTCTAACCAAACCCTAATTTTCCAAACCCTAAAATATTTTTCTAATTCTTATAAATTTTTGTAAATATATTTATAATTCAAATTATTTTTTTTTCTTTTAATGTTTAGAAACAATTTAATTTATAATAATTATATTTTTGTATATGGTTAGAAATAATTTGTAAATATAATAATTAATAGAATTAAATTTTATAAACATGATTAATATTGTAAATGTGATATTCAAAACCTATTTTCTTCTTATAATATGTATGTATTGTTTAAAAAATAAATATTAATATATGTTTATAATAATTAGAATTTTGTGGTTATAATAAAAAATAATAATAACTTGATAACTTGTAAAATTAAGATAATTGCTTATTCATATTTCTTTTCTAAATAATTGTTTATAGGAAAAATCGTTAATATATTATTTTGATTAATTTTTATTATTATTACTACTAACCATATTATTTGTTTTGTTTTATTAATTTTATATTATTATTAATCTCTCTTATTTTATTATTATTACTAACTTTTTGCTTATTATTTAAATTATTTTTACTAACTTTATATTTCTATTAACCTTATTTAATTTTTCTTATTATTATTTACTAACCCCAATATTTTATTATTTATCACTTTTTGCTTATTATATTTGTTTTGATTATATTTTGCTATTTATTTTATTTTGTTGTAATTGCTTCCTTGGTGTAATTTTGTAAATATTTTAATTATTTAATTGTTGTTATGGTTAGTAATTAGGGAGTGTAAAACATGTTTGTTATTTAAAATAAATTTAGACCACTTTTAATATAAGATAATTAAAATAAATACTCACACACACGTAAGTCGATTTTTAATCGCCGTCTCACATTTCTAAGGTTATCCCTCAAGTTGCCTACGAATAATGGTCAAGTGGGGTGTATAAAGTAAGTCCCTTAAAAAGAAAATCATCAAGTCCCTTATGGTTGCCTTTACGAATCGAGTCCCTTCGAATAATGATGATAGTCCCTCATATGTGCTTAATACACCCCACAGTTGCCTTCATAATCAGATTGACCCTCACATGTCCCTTAACATCCAAGGTAATGACTACCTACTCCTTAATAGTAGGGATAGTCTTACCAAGGAAAGAAAAAAAAACAAGAAAGACTTTAAATTCTAGGGTAGGTTCCTCTTATGTACTTGCTCACTTCAAAAAAATTTTCAAACACTTAACATTTTCAAACAAATTTTCAAACAAGTTTTTACACATCCGTACATGGATTATTATTAACTATTCTGAAAAAATTTTCTATTCACACACTACACTTTCAAAAAACAATTTAAAGCGAGCTAAGTAACTAAGAGCCCATGGATAACCATGGATGTAAAGGGTGCTAACACCTTCCCTTTACATAACCTACCCCCCGGACCCAAAAATATCTCTAAGGTCTTTCCTGTTCTTTTATACCCTTTCCCTTTGGATAAAATAAAAGTCGGTGGCGACTCTTGCTATCCGCAACATTAAAGTCAGTTCTCCCACCGTGTTACAGAACTGGCGACTCTGCTGGGGATCTAAATTTAAGAGGGGTACCCTTAGGAATTAAGATCACTTTGAATTGTTTGCCTTGTTTGTTTTATATTACTTGTTGGGGTGCTCTTGTGTGTGAAAGGTCCTAACCCGGATCTAGTGTACCTTAGGTAAATGGCAATAGACCAAGGAAACTGTACGACGTATATCGATACGGTTGATCTGGTGGCCATAGTTAGTGCGACTTCTTGGTTGGTGCTTATATTCCTTAAGTCAAGTTGAGGATAATATTGAGGCTGCCATATGTTGTCAATGCACTAACTAACTTTTAGAACCCTAGTTAACTCATCTTGGCCTTTAGAAAGTAGTGAGGTAACCGGCTTTGGTGCAGACTGAAGTTGGTTGACACTCGATGCTACGCTCATTGAGATCTTAAACTTGGAGGGTTTTGGTTGGCAAGTAAGTTGCCTTCTGATCAACCACCCTTGTGAAGGATCAATGATATTGAGATCCCTTAGAACCTGGTTACTTTTGTAGGACAGGATGAACCATCTAACTTCAGGGGAGGGTACTTACCTTTGAACCTCATGCAAGCCTTTAAACCTAGGGCTATGGTGTGACTTGTTTGTGTGTGCCACATGTTTGTGATTGAGCATAACATCATGACATCATCATGCATCATGAGCATATCATTTTCCCTAACCATTTCAAGGACCAAGGGATTTATCTTTGTTCTTTGTTGCAGGTCATGGCTTCAGCTCGTAGAAACACCATCAGGATCAACTTTGTGGGGATACCTCCCAAGCTTAAAGAGTTGGTTTCTCAAGTGTCTGATCACTCCCGGTTCAACAAGAGACATGGTCACCTATTGGATCTAGTCACTTCAGGGTTCAGTGAAGACATGATGAGTGTCCTATTCCAGTTCTTTGATCCTAAGCACCATTGCTTCACATTCCCTGACTACCAGCTGGTTCCTACAATGGAAGAGTTCTCTAAACTTCTGGGTATACCTGTTCTTGATCAAAAACCCTTCACAGGCTTGGAGAAGGAACTTAAACCAGAGGTTATTGCTGCAGCTCTACATCTGAAGAAGTCTGACATTGTTCTAGAGACGAGAAGTGGAGTCAAGGGTATTCTTGCCAAGGTATTAATGGATAAAGCTCAAATGTTCTTGAAGGCCATGAGCTATGATGCTTTTGAGGAGATCTTAGCCTTGCTGATATATGGCTTAGTATTGTTCCCCAATCCAGATCAGTTCATAGATGTTCATGCCATCAACATTTTCCTGAGTCACAATCCAGTGCCTACATTGCTTGGAGACATCTTACATTCTCTTCACACCCGTACTACAAGGGCAAGAGGAACTTTGATGTGCTGCATACCTTTGCTCTCTAGGTGGTTTATTTCTCACCTTCCTCGCTTAGTAATGAAGAATGAGCAAGGGTTCAGATGGTCCAAGAGGATCATGTCACTATCTCACTCAGATATCCATTGGTGCTCCAGATCTATGGAGAATGTCACCATCATTGACCGTTGTGGGGAGTTTCCTAATGTGCCACTTCTAGGCATAAGAGGAGGCATCACCTACAACCCCTCTCTAGCTTTACGACAGTTTGGTTACGCCCGAAGTGACGGTCCACATGACATGTTGATTCAGGGCATTGTGTTTGATTACGACAACGATCTTCAGGGTTACCGTCAGAGATTCATACGAGCCTGGGGAAAAGTAAACAGGGTTGACAGCAAGACACTGGAGCCTAAGTACACTATTCCTATGGAGGCTTATCTCAGATGGGTACGATCTCGTGCTCAGACACTCATGATGCCATATCCTGCCATCCTACCAGTTACCATGGAACCTGTTGCTGAAGGAGACACAGCTTATACCATCCTTCACCCAGACATGCCTACTGATAAGGAAGACTTGCAGAGATCATGGATCCAACTGAAGGAGCAAAGGGATACTTTCGAGGCTCATTACAAAGCAAGCCAAGCAAGGATCCTAGAGCTAACAAAGCAACTTCACGAGGAACGAAACCTCAACTCATACCTCAACACAAAGAGGAAACGTCCATGGGAGACTTAAAACCCCATCCTTTGTACTTATTTTACTTTCATTCTTTGTAAGCCTAAAAGGCAAAACAAGTTATTACTAATAAAAAGTTACTTTCTTGTTTGTTTAAGCAAATTTAAATCCTGCGGTCCTTGAAAACATTGCATATGCATTCCCATATCATTTCATTGTATCACAGGTTTATATTGTGCACAGGTTTCTCATCTTCTCGCTGTTTATTTCAGCAATGGCTCTTGAACAATCAGTTAAGGATCTTCAGGCACAGAATGCACAGTTCCAAGAGCTGATCTTGAACCTGTCCAAGGGGCAAGATGATTTGAAGGCACTGCTGGCCAAGAAGACTAAGAAGACTAGAAGGTCTGCTGGGTTGCTCAACATGGGAAGAAGGTTCAAAGGTCCTGTCAAGACCAAGGAAGAGGTTGAAGACTATGAATCTGAGGAATCTGAGAAAGAGAGAGGCAGTCTCCACAACACTATGGGGGACTCTGATTCTGAGGCTAATTACTACCATGAGCCTAATGAAGACAAATTCAAGATGCTGGTGGATAGGATGGATGCTATGGAATTACAGAAATCATCTGGACTGGATTTTGAAGATTTGAGTTTGATATATGGGGTTGTGATACCCATTGGTTTCAAGGTTCCTGCCTTTGTTGTTTATGATGGGGTCTCTTGTCCCAAGCTGCATTTGAGATCTTATGTCAGAAGAATTCAACCTCATACTGCTGATAAGAAGTTGTGGATCCATTTCTTTCAAGAGAGCTTATCTGGAGCTCAGTTGGAGTGGTATTATCAGTTGGAGAGTGTCAACATCAGAGATTGGAATGATCTTGCTGAAGCTTTCTATAAGCAGTACCAATATAATGCTGACTTAGCCCCCACTCGCATGCAGCTTCAAAGCATGTCTATGGGTGCCAAAGAAAGTTTTAAGGAGTATGCTCAGAAGTGGAGAGATTTAGCTGGAAGAGTTCAACCCCCTTTGACTGACAGGGAGCTGGTTGATATGTTCATGTGTACGCTGAATGGTCCGTTTTACAGTCATCTCATTGGAAGCTCATCATCTGGCTTCACTGAGTTGATCATGACAGGAGAGCGGGTAGAAAATGGTATCAAGAGTGGTAAGATCCAAGTGGGCACTTCTTCATCAGGTGCTGCAAAGAAGCCTCCCACTGGGAAGAAAGAATCCAATGCTGTTTATGGTCAACCTGATCGTAACAGAAGGCATCAGTCTGTTAGTGCGGTTCATATTTCAAATCCAACTCCTGCAACAACAGAGCAGCCTCAAGGCAACCAACAGAGGGCTAGAAGACAGTTCACGAAGATCAACATGTCAATGGCTCAGGCATTGCAACATTTGTTGAAAGCTGAACTTATTACCCTGAGGGAGGCTCCTCAGAATCCCAATGTTACTTCTCCCAAGTACAATCCCAATGCACGATGTGCATATCATTCAAACTGTCCAGGACATGATACTAATAACTGCTGGGTCTTGAAGAACAAAATTCAAGATATGATTGATGCTGGAGAAATTGAGTTTGATCCACCAGGTACTCCAAATGTGATTACAGCTCCAATGCCAAATCACGAGAAGGCTGTCAATGCCATTGAAGAAGATCTACATGTCTATTCAGTTATGGAGTTGACCACACCACTATCTGTTATCAAGAAAAGGTTAGTACAAGCTGGGATCTTTCTAGGCTGTCGTGAAGATTGTTTGTATTGTACCTATAAGCCGGATAGTTGCTTCATTCTGAGAGATGGAATTCAACGTCTCATGGATAAGTATACTATAGTGTTCGAAAGAAGACCAGCATCTGTAGAAAGTATGGTGGATCATCTGACTCGGGGTAAGAAGACTGAAGAGGTTGATATGGTTGACAAAGTACCGGTAAGAATCACTTCAAAGGGTCCCATTAAAATCACTCATCAGGGTCCAATCAAAATTACTGCTGAAGGTCCTGTGAAAGTTGTTGCTGAAGCCAGAGTAGCTCCTGTGGTTATTACTACTCCTGGTCCTCTTCCTTATATATCTGACAAAGCTGTGCCTTGGCACTATGGGTCTGACGTTTACATCCATGGTGTTAAGCAAGAGCCTTTACCTGATGTGCCTGTTGACATTGATAATATTGCTGGATCTAGCAAGATCACTCGTAGTGGAAGAGTCTTCTCTCCTCCAGATACTTCCAAGAATGCAGTTACTCCTGCTGCTACTTCCACCACTGATGCTCGGGGCAAAGGTCCTGTTATTGAGCCCGTATCTACTGATGTGCCAGCTGCTGATGATCTCTCTAAGCAGATGGAAGAAGTATTGAAAATCATTCGCAAGAGTGATTATGACATTGTTGATCAGCTGGGGCATACTCCCTCAAAGATTTTTATGCTCTCCCTATTATTATGTTCTGAGGCTCATGCCAAGTCATTGATCAAGTTTCTGAAGATGGCTCATGTACCCAGTGCAATTTCTGTTGACCAATTTGAGAACTGTGTTGCCCACCTGACCTATGACAATGGGTTGGGATTTTCTGATGCTGACTTGACCCCTGCCAAGAGGGATCATAACAGGGCCTTGCATATCTCAATTGAATGCAGGGGCACTACCCTGTCACATGTACTGATAGACAATGGTTCCTCTCTGAATGTGTTGCCCAAAGAAGTCCTGAATAAGTTAAGTCCTGAAGATGCTGTGCTGAAGCCCAGTAATATTGTGGTAAAGGCTTTTGATGGTTCTAGAAGAGTAGTGCATGGGGAAATTGATCTTCCAATCAAAGTTGGCTCTCAGGTTTTTACTGCTACATTCTATGTGATGGATATTCGTCCTTCATACTCTTGTCTGCTTGGTCGTCCCTGGATCCATGGGGCAGGTGCTGTGACCTCTACATTGCACCAAAAGTTAAGATATCCGGTGAATGGAAAAGTTGTTACTGTCTTTGGAGAGGAAGAATACTTTGTCAGCCATGTAAATACCTTCAAGTATCTGGAAGTAGAAGGTGAATACATTGAGACTCCGTGTTAGTCATTTGAAGTGGTTCCCTGGGTTGTTAATGATTGTGTAGCTCCTCCTGCTGTGAAGAAGGTTCCTGTGGTCATCAGAAAACCTCCAACAATGGCAATGGCCTCCCTCAATGATGCTAGAGCTGTGGTGGATGAAGGTGGTTGTACTATTTGGGGTCAGCTTCCTGATATTCCATACAAGTCTGACAAGTTTGGTTTGGGTTTCACTGCAGAGTCCCAGAAGGCTGTTCGTCGTGCTCGTGCTGCTCGTATCACCAATCAAGGGGTTATCAATGCTGTGGGAGACTATGATGAAGACTACAACTTGGATGCTTGGATTTTTCCTACTGTGGGTGCTGGACTCAATAATTGGAAAGCTGAGGATGTTATCCCTATCTCCTTTAGTCAGGAGTAAATACTATTACTGTGTTATGTTTTAAATTTGTAATTTCTTGAACAATAAAAACTTTTAAGCCATGTGCCTTACCCGGGGCACAATGGTGTGCTTGTTACGGGCTGTCATTTCATTTGCATACTTCATTCAATAAAATCAGTGGACGTTTCGTTTCGTAAATATTGTGTTCCTTGTCTTTCTTTTCTTTTTATTTTTTGCTTTATCAGCTATGTGTTCTTACACACACCCACATCACTAAAATGCAGATCCTCATCCACTCTGGATCCTGTTGATAACAGTTCTACTATTGCCAATTATGATTTCGAGAATCCGATCTATCAAACTGAAGACGGAAATGAGGACGATTGTGAAATACCTGTAGAGCTTGCTAGGTTGTTACAACAAGAAGAGAAAGCTATACAGCCACATGAAGAGCCAGTCGAAGTTGTGAATCTGGGAACTGAAGAAAACAGAAAAGAGGTTAAGATAGGGGCTGATTTAGAAGACAGTGTCAAGAGCAGGTTGATTCAGATGTTGCGTGACTATGTGGAGATCTTTGCTTGGTCTTATGAAGACATGCCAGGGTTGGATACAGACATTGTGGTTCACCGTTTGCCAGTGAAAGAAGATTGTCGTCCAAAGAAGCAGAAGGTTCGTCGTATGCGTCCTGAAATGTCAGAAAAGATCAAGGCAGAGGTAATAAAACAGTTCAATGCAGGGTTCTTAGCAGTGACTTCTTATCCTCAGTGGGTTGCAAATGTGGTACCAGTTCCTAAGAAAGATGGTAAGGTGCGTATGTGTGTAGACTACAGAGATTTGAACAAGGCCAGCCCTAAAGATGACTTTCCACTTCCTCATATTGATATTCTGGTAGACAACACTGCTCAGCATAAAGTATTCTCTTTTATGGATGGTTTCTCTGGTTACAATCAGATCAAGATGGCACCTGAAGATATGGAGAAGACAACATTTATGACACAGTGGGGCACCTTTTGCTATAAGGTAATGCCATTTGGTTTGAAGAATGCAGGGGCAACATATCAGCGTGCTATGGTGGCTTTGTTTCATGATATGATTCATCATGAGATAGAGGTATATGTAGATGATATGATAGCCAGGTCTCAGAACGAAGAGCAACATCTTGATCATCTGCACAAGTTGTTTGAGAGGTTGAAGAAATACAAGTTGAGATTAAATCCAAACAAGTGTACTTTTGGAGTTAGATCTGGAAAGCTCCTGGGTTTCATTGTCAGTGGAAAAGGTATTGAAGTGGATCCTGCAAAAGTGAAAGCTATACGAGAGATGCCAGCTCCCCGTACTGAGAAGGAGGTTAGAGGTTTCTTGGGACGATTGAATTACATTGCAAGATTTATTTCCCAGTTAACTACCATCTGTGAGCCAATCTTCAAGTTGTTGAAGAAAGATCAGGTGATGGAATGGAATGATGAGTGCCAGAATGCCTTTGATGAGATCAAGAGATATCTACTAGAGCCTCCAATTTTGATGCCACCAGTTGATGGAAGACCCTTGATTATGTACTTAACAGTGCTAGACAACTCAATGGGGTGTCTGTTGGGGCAACATGACGAGTCTGGTCGAAAAGAGCAGGCAATATACTACCTTAGCAAAAAGTTTACCGACTGTGAAACAAGATACTCACTGCTCGAGAAAACTTGCTGCGCTTTGGCATGGGCTGCTCGCCGACTAAGACAGTATATGTTGACCCATACTACCTTATTGATTTCAAAGATGGATCCAATCAAGTACATATTTGAGAAACCTGCTCTCTCCGGAAGAATTGCAAGATGGCAAATGATCTTGACAGAATATGATATACAGTATACTACTCAGAAGGCCATTAAGGGAAGTGTTGTTGCTGATCATTTGGCTCATCAAGCAGTAGATGATTACCAGTCAATGAATTTTGAGTTCCCTGATGAAGACATTATGACTGTTACCAAAGAACCTGGACAATATGACAGACCTGAACAAGGATCCCGATGGACTATGGTTTTTGATGGTGCCTCTAATGCACTTGGTAATGGTGTTGGTGTTGTGATTAGTTCCCCTGAAGGTTGTCATACCCCGATTACTGCCAGACTTTGTTTCCTTTGTACCAATAACATGGCTGAGTATGAGGCATGTATCATGGGTATTAAAGCTGCTATTGATATGAAGATCCAGTTCCTTGATGTGTATGGAGATTCAGCCCTGGTAGTGAGTCAGATTAAAGGATATTGGGATACCAAGCATGATAATCTCATTCCTTACAGAGAGCATGTGTTGTCTTTGATCCCACATTTCAAAGAGATTACCTTTGGACATATTCCACGAAGAGAGAATCAGTTGGCAGATGCATTGGCCACCATGGCATCCATGTTTGAGATCAGTTGGGATGATGAAGCTCCCAAGATTACTATTGATAGATTTGAGAAGCCTGCATACTGCAATGAGATTGACACTGAAGGGGCAGAGGAGAAGCCTTGGTTCTATGAAGTGAAAAGATATCTTGAAGCTCAGGAGTTCCCTGAAGGGGCATCTGTCAAAGATAGGAAGTTCCTGAGAAGGTTTTCTGCTAAGTTCTTTTTGAGTAATGGCATTCTGTACAAGCGCAATCATGATTCGACTATGCTTCGTTGTGTGGATAAGAAGGAAGCTACAGAAATTATGGAAGAGATGCATGATGGGACCTTTGGCACTCATTCTAGTGGTCATACCATGGCAAAGAAGATTTTGAGAGCAGGTTACTATTGGTCTACCATGGAAGCTGATTGCTATCAACACTCCAGAACATGTCACAAATGTCAAATCTATGCTGATAAAGTTCATGTACCTCCATCACCTTTGAATGTGTTGACTGCTCCTTGGCCTTTTGCCATGTGGGGCATTGATATGATTGGTGAGATCAAGCCCACTGCTTCAAATGGGCATCGTTTCATTCTGGTGGCCATTGATTATTTCACGAAGTGGGTAGAGGCAGCTTCATTTGCATCTGTTACCAAGAATGTTGTGGCTCGGTTCATTAAGAATAATCTCATATGTAGGTATGGCATCCCTGAAAGGATTATCACTGACAATGGCTCTAATTTGAACAATACTATGATTACTGATCTCTGCACACAGTTCAAGATTAAGCATCACAACTCTTCTCCGTATCGTCCAAAGATGAATGGGGCAGTTGAAGCTGCTAATAAGAACATTAAGAAGATTGTACAGAAGATGACTGTTACTTATAAGGATTGGCATGAGATGTTACCATTTGCTCTTCATGGTTATCGTACCACAATACGTACTTCAACAGGGGCAACCCCATTCTCCTTGGTCTATGGTATGGAAGCAGTTCTGCCCATTGAAGTTCAGATTCCCTCCTTAAGAATTATGAAGGATGCAGGCTTGGATGAAGATGAATGGATTCAGACTCGACTTGACCAGATAAATTTGATTGATGAGAAGAGGTTAGCAGCAGTTTGTCATGGCCAGATGTACCAGAAACGGATGATCAAAGCTTTTAACAAGAAGGTTAAGCCAAAGGTATATCAGGCTGGTGACTTGGTAATCAAGCGTATCATATTACCACAGGGTGATCCTAGGGGCAAGTGGACTCCAACATATGAAGGACCATTTGTAGTCAAGACAGTGTTCTCAGGAGGTGCCATGATACTGACTACAATGGATGGTGAGGACTTCCCACAGCCTGTAAACGCAGACATAGTTAAAAAATACTACGCATAAAAAGAGACCCGCTAGGTTGACAGGCCTAGGCAAAAATAAGGGCATCCCGGCAAACCAAAAGGGTTTGGGCAAAAATTAGGGATATATATATAAAGATGTACACCCGGCAAGTCGAAAACCTGAAAAGGCGGCTTGGGCAAAAAAGGGTATCCCGGTGGATTGAAAACCTGAAAGGGCAATCCAGGCAAAAGTTAGGGATTAAAGCGTATGACTATGTCTCGTTTGGATCACTCATGAAACTGCAACCAGTTGTACTACTTACTCAAGCTCGAACAGATAGAGCTCAATCCAATCATTTCCATCTCAACAGCAAGAAGATGAGATACTTGAAGGGCAATAGTAGAATTGAAACTCAATAGGATTGTTTCCCACATAGCTGATTTTCCCTGTTTTGTAAAAACTTTATGGCAAGATCCTCTTACTAGGGTTTATGTCTCCTTGTACAAACTTACCCGTGTATGGGTCACTTTTTGATATAAATAAATTCCATTTTTTGAATCCAGATTTACTTTTACCCTATTTACATAAGCGAAACGTCCATTGGTTGTGTTTGAATGTATGTATGCTTTTGAATATGATTAATGTTTACCAAAAAGGCATGTATGCTTTTTAATATGATTGATGTTTACCAGAAATGCATGAAAATGCAGTAATAGTATTTACTAAGGACGAACGAGGGAAGGATTTCAATGAAGCTTCGCCGGTTCACCTTTACAAGACAGTTACAAACCCTCAGTGGGACAAATCCATCTTCACAGAGTCTAATCTCCCCTGGAATTTATATCCATCTCTTTTATCCTCATACGGATATACGGGAAATTACTTTCCAATGAGGGTACGACGAACGAAGACGGGATGTAATACTTATCCTACTATCAAACGAAGACGAAGGTTATATATACCCTATTATCCCCAGCATCCGGGAGGTGATATATACCTTACTATCCCCAGCATACGGGAGGTTATCTATACCCTGTTATCCCCAGCAGACGGAAGGTTATGTATAATATATTCTTCAACAAGGAATCGGGATTTATTTTCCCTGGCCAGCAGTTGTTATATGAAGATATCCAGACATTTCCAGCAGTGTCATATCATACATACATCATTTACATCATACCATAACATACATATCCATAGACATATAGTACATTACCTGAGTGCATCATGTTATACATACATACATAATACATGAACTAATACTATTTATACAAAAGCTACCTTGTTACAGGTTAATCATCCAACAAGCAAACTTATGATCTTTGGGACTGCTTTATTGTAACCTCAGGGTTACTTTATCCTCCTGATGAGCTTCTTATTATTTTGGGACTGCTTTATTGTAACCTCAGGGTTACTTTATCCTCCTGATAACTTCTCATGACTTCAAGACTGCTTTAGAGCTACTGACTGCTCTATCCTCCTGAAATCATCTTATTATTTCAAGACTGCTTTAGAGCTATTGATTGCTCTATCCTCCTGAAATTATTACTTCAAGACTGCTTTAGAGTTATCATTATTGATTGCTCTATCCTCCTGAAGACACATCACATTATTATTTCAAGACTGCTTTAGAGTTATCATTATTAATGGCTCTATCCTCCTGAAATTATTACTTCAAGACTGCTTTAGAGCTATTGATTGCTCTATCCTCCTGAGGTCATATTATCACTTCAAGACTGCTTTAGAGCTATTGATTGCTCTATCCTCCTGAGGTCATATTACTACTTCAAGACTGCTTTAGAGCTATTGATTGCTCTATCCTCCTGAGGTCAGATTTACTACTTCAAGACTGCTTTAGGATTATCATTATTGATTGCTCTATCCCCATGAAGACATGCTGTTACATCAGTATTACTCCAATATCCTGAAAGCATACTTCAGGACTGCTCCAAACTCCTGACAGCTCTCATTATATATCTGAAGAACTTTCCCCTAGTGGCATCTTTAAGCCCACTCAATCATATTCAACTAACCATCAATATCACTCTACGCACTGGTGAGTGCAAATTTTTGGGCTTTTGTGTTCAATCCCCTTCAACCTTCCAGGTTACGACTGGCAAATATACCAATCTAACCCCTCAGGTTTCAGAAAATTGAACAGGGGCAGCTGTTGCACCCCAAAATTTGCCCTCACAATACAAGACTTTGTGATCTAAGAAGATTCACAAGGTTCACAAGTTCTCCAACAACTTGCATAACCTTTCATGAGGTTCATAAAGTCCACAAGCTACTTTATGAAGGTTCACAAGGTTCACAAGTCCCACAATGCTTTCAAGACCTTTCATGAGGTTCATGAAGTCTACAAGTTACTTTATGAAGGTTCACAAGGTTCACAAGTTTCTCAACATTTACAAGACCTTTCATGAGGTTCAAGAAGTCTACAAGTTATTTCTTGAAGGTTCACAAGGTTCACAAATTCCATAATGATTACAAAGCTTTCCTGAGGTTCATGAGGTCTACAAAGCCACTTCATGAGGTTCACAAGGTTCACAAGCTTCACAATACCTCCCATGAGTATCACAAGACATCTTATGAAGATTCACAAGGTTCACAAAGTTCACAATGGGTCAAAGAAGTTGACAATGCCCTCAAACAATGCACCTCCTAAGCAGGGCATCCAAAACTAGGGTTTTGACTTTAATCAGGCTAAATGGACTTCCAATACCTCAAGTGAGTTTCATAACATCTTATATGTGTGTAAGAACCCCCATGTAAAGTTTCAAGACTTTTCTCAAAGGTTTGCTCAGTCAGATGATCAGATAAGTCAAAATCAGTCAATGCAGTTAAAAAGTCAAACTGAGGTCAACTGTGGTCAAACCAAAGTCAAGCTTCATGATTTTTTGCCAACATCAAGTATATGAAGTAAAATTCATCATTTAATCAAGGGTTGATCATGATTCATCAAGGAGATTCCAGATCATCAATAATCAGGAGTTTCTAAATTAGGGTTTCCTTAGTAAAAGTCAACTAAACTTTGACCAGCCATAACTTTCACATACTTCATCACCAGGTCTCCATCCAAAGCTCATTTTGAAGGAAATTGAATTCTCTACAACTTTGATGTTGAAAGTTAAGCCCAAAAATGCTTCATTTGAAAGATATGATCTAAGACATTATAGGTCATTTCAAAAGTCAACAAAAAGTCAACAACTTCAAAAGGGAATAACTTGAGATTGGTAAATGATATGGACCTGAAACCAATGGGGTTGTTTAGAGGACTCTTCAAGCTTTCCAAAAAGTCCAAGAACACCCTCATACCTTTAAAATTGATGGAGATGTGCCTTTGCAAAGTTGGGAAATTTTGTGATGGTTTATGTTGAAAATGGAGGCTTAGAAGTAATTCTTTCCAAATGGGCTTGCTAAGTTGTGATCCAATCCATCTCTTAACACTATGCACGACCCAAATCACTTAAAATCTGATTTTTATTATTTTTATTTCTATTTATTTTGATTTAAATCATTAAAAATCATTTTAAATATAAATAAAATATGAAAATTAAGGATTTTATTTGGATAATGTTTATAGAAAATCATAATTAGTGATTGAAGCTTAAAGAGAAAGAAATCATGTGATCTCTCCAAAAATAGCAAGCATTCATGAGCCAATATTTGAATTTCATGGCACCATCTTTTTCAATCTTTTTGGATCCAAATCTCCACACAATGAAGACATATTTCTGACCTAATTCACTCCCATATAAGTATAGATCATAAACATAACCCTAGCTCACGAAATTCAGCAGCCAAAGGTAGAGTTCATTGTTCAAAAATTCATCAAAAAAGTGTGATTCGGATTTTGAGTTACAAGACATTTAAAGGTAAAATAAGATCATAGCAAGCTTCCTTGGGCTTTCCTGATCATGAATGACCACTCATACGCATCAGTATCATGGCATATTGTGTAATCCGAACCATGGTTGTTCTTGTTTTTGATTTTTTCGATTGCACTATTTCATTGTGTGTTAATGAATTTTGTTGACCTAATATTGTTTGTGATGGTGTTTAGAACGATTCTGGGCAAAGAAACTAAAGAAACCATAGAAAATCCGTGAGATGCCATATTAGGGTTTGGACCTTCAAATTAGGGTTATTGGATTCATGTATTATAAATGAATTTGGTTGATGAAATTGGACTGTGCAGGTTGCAAGGAGTCTCAAGGTGTCCTCAATTTGATGAAATCATACTGTTTGATGTTAGTTTGAATTTCGTAGGTTTTTAAGATGCAGGAAAAATCGCAGGAAATGTTGCAACAATTTTCGCAGTAAACTTCAAAATCCAGAGGTTCAAGATGAAGCTTGGCTGGCGCGAAAATTCATATTTAAATTATTATTTTAAAATATTATGGTTTTGTTTCTGTTTAATTCACAAGCCTGATGCTTGTCCCAGTGGAGGGATGCGTGTGCGTTTGATGAAAAGGCCAGGGTTCGAATCATGCTGGGGCCATTATTTTTGTTTTATTTTCAGGATAATAGAAGGCTTAATATATTATGATTCAAAGCCATTCAGCTAACAGGAAGGCTCTCCCAGCCAAGCGGTAACGCGCGCATACTCTTGTACATAAGGTCCTGGGTTCAATCCTCCCCCAGGCCTTTTGTTTTTTCATTTATTTTGCTGATTATTGGATGGAAAGAACAAAACCATTTGGAGTCAATTCTTCTTGCACCAACCAGCGCATGGCCCAGTGGTAGAACATGTGATCTTGTGAGCAAAGCCTCCTGGGTTCAAAACCCAACCAGGTATGTTTTGCTATTTTCTTCATTTATTTATTTTTTATCACTTTTTGTTAATTGATTTATATTTTAAATATACATGTAAATAAAGTTATTTCATAAGCACATATTCAAATAGGGTCAAATATTCAAAAATCATAAAAAAAAAAATTTATTATTATTTCTTTTATGTAATTAAAAATAATATATATGTTATTAGAATAATTTTGCATATTACAATTTAAACCCTTAAAAAATATTTTTCTAACCAAACCCTAATTTTCCAAACCCTAAAATATTTTTCTAATTCTTATAAATTTTTGTAAATATATTTATAATTCAAATTATTTTTTTTTCTTTTAATGTTTAGAAACAATTTAATTTATAATAATTATATTTTTGTATATGGTTAGAAATAATTTGTAAATATAATAATTAATAGAATTAAATTTTATAAACATGATTAATATTGTAAATGTGATATTCAAAACCTATTTTCTTCTTATAATATTTATGTATTGTTTAAAAAATAAATATTAATATATGTTTATAATAATTAGAATTTTGTGGTTATAATAAAAAATAATAATAACTTGATAACTTGTAAAATTAAGATAATTGCTTATTCATATTTCTTTTCTAAATAATTGTTTATAGGAAAAATCGTTAATATATTATTTTGATTAATTTTTATTATTATTACTACTAACCATATTATTTATTTTGTTTTATTAATTTTATATTATTATTAATCTCTCTTATTTTATTATTATTACTAACTTTTTGCTTATTATTTAAATTATTTTTACTAACTTTATATTTCTATTAACCTTATTTAATTTTTCTTATTATTATTTACTAACCCCAATATTTTATTATTTATCACTTTTTGCTTATTATATTTGTTTTGATTATATTTTGCTATTTATTTTATTTTGTTGTAATTGCTTCCTTGGTGTAATTTTGTAAATATTTTAATTATTTAATTGTTGTTATGGTTAGTAATTAGGGAGTGTAAAACATGTTTGTTATTTAAAATAAATTTAGACCACTTTTAATATAAGATAATTAAAATAAATACTCACACACACGTAAGTCGATTTTTAATCGCCGTCTCACATTTCTAAGGTTATCCCTCAAGTTGCCTACGAATAATGGTCAAGTGGGGTGTATAAAGTAAGTCCCTTAAAAAGAAAATCATCAAGTCCCTTATGGTTGCCTTTACGAATCGAGTCCCTTCGAATAATGATGATAGTCCCTCATATGTGCTTAATACACCCCACAGTTGCCTTCATAATCAGATTGACCCTCACATGTCCCTTAACATCCAAGGTAATGACTACCTACTCCTTAATAGTAGGGATAGTCTTACCAAGGAAAGAAAAAAAAAACAAGAAAGACTTTAAATTCTAGGGTAGGTTCCTCTTATGTACTTGCTCACTTCAAAAAATTTTTCAAACACTTAACATTTTCAAACAAGTTTTTACACATCCGTACATGGATTATTATTAACTATTCTGAAAAAAATTTCTATTCACACACTACACTTTCAAAAAACAATTTAAAGCGAGCTAAGTAACTAAGAGCCCATGGATAACCATGGATGTAAAGGGTGCTAACACCTTCCCTTTACATAACCTACCCCCCGGACCCAAAAATATCTCTAAGGTCTTTCCTGTTCTTTTATACCCTTTCCCTTTGGATAAAATAAAAGTCGGTGGCGACTCTTGCTATCCGCAACATTAAAGTCAGTTCTCCCACCGTGTTACAGATGTTAATAATGTTTTGTTCCCCAACAATGATGTTGAACAGAGATTGTATGTATTCCCCAGAAGAGTTGTTGGAAGGGATATTCTTAGGAATCCCTAGCTGAGTTTTGATCTTTCCTCAGCAAGTTATCTGTGAATTGAGAAGCATTGGGAATCCCCAGCTGAGTTTTGGTTCCTCAACTTGATTATTTGCATCCTTGAATATAGAAGTATTGATATAGCAGTTAGTTTAGAGGTTTTCTTTTACCCGATGTTGGGTACTGATTTAAAATCCCTCGTAACTGTGTTTTGGCTATAATGTTAATTTCTGATATCCCCATATGGATCCCCAGTAGGTCTGCATGTGTTGATTTCCAGCAGGTTCCTATGTGATTTTCAACAGGTCTCGCACTCTATCCCCAAGTGGAGCAGGAGTTGTATGACAGTTTTTCTTCGTGAAATTTGATTTTTATCAAGAATATATTCATCCTCAGCAGTTATTACTTTTCCTCAGCAGGATTGATATTCCTAGCAGATGCTGTTTCATCATGATTTAAGCCTTGTAGTAGGATTGTATTCCTTTGATGGCTTATGATATTCCCCTGCAAATTTCAAGCTGAATCTCCAGCATGTTTCCCTGCACTGTTGCCTTGGGATTAGCCGAGTATCCGGTTGTTGTGGTGTTCATGTCACCCGTTTCTTATCTTTATGTTTGTTTTGTCAGCATATTCATAAGCATATTCATACGCATAAGCATAGCATTGTTTGCTTGCATTCTTGCGTTTATCATTGTTATCTGCTCTTTGGTGTGGACTTTCCCCACAGAGTGTGTGTGTTGTTTTCCTCTCAATTTTAGAGTGTCGACCGTTAAGCAGAAAGAGTTAATCCTTTCTAACTCCCCACTGAGTTTGTTTCTCGTGGATGATGTTGATTTAGTTTCCTCCCCAGTTTATTATCTGGATGGAATTTTCCCCAGTTGAGATATTTCCTCCTCGGGATGAGTCTTATTTGACCGTTTCTTTCCAATTTGTTCTTGGATTGAACTTTCGTCCCCTTTTGTGGATATATTACTTTGGAATCAAGCTATCAGTAAATCGATAGTGAGTAATATTACAAGATTTGATCAAGTTCTTTTACTTGTACTCCTACCCAGTTGTCGCTCCCACCAAATGACATCTCAGGTCAGAAGGGGTACAGACGCGAACGGTCGGCGAAAGAGGAAGGAAATGAATAGAGTCGCCAACTAGGCATTTTTATCCCGAAGGAAAGGTAATGCTGCATAAACCTAAGGAAAGATGGATAAGATGGTTGCGAACCAGAGAGACTGAGAAAGGGGGTTGGTTACAACCTGGGAAGGTATTAGCACCCAGATTGTCCGTCGTACTCGACGGGATCCACGCTTAAAAGATTTGTGTTTTAAAGGGGTAGTGTCAGTGCAATTTGTATATCAAAGCTGGAAAGAATGCAAGTGTCAGTGTAAAAGAAATGTGAAGTGTATAAGAGAAGTGTCAGTGTAAGAACAAGAGTGAAATGCTCATGACCATGAGGCTTAAAGAATAAGGCTGGAAAGAGGGGGAATAAACAGAGACTTTTGTTCGATAACTGTTAAGTTATGCCTACGTATCCTCTCGTGCAATGAGGAAGTCAGAACACCGTAGTTCGACCCAAAGAGGCTGAAAGATGATTTGACTTGTGAACTGCTTACTTGTCTATGCTCAAGTGTATGACCTGTCTGGCTCAGGTGCAAACTGTCTTGCATTAGACGGAAGAAGCAAGTTCTCGTTTATGAGTGAAGATGATGAGAAAAGAATCCCGTAGGAGACGATTATTGTTTGTTTTTTGTGTTTTCAGTCTTTTATTGCTTTTTGAAGTTTGTCATAAGTTAATGAGCTTAAGCCTAAACCAATGGGTTAGTAGACTCATCACATCCTCCCTCTGATTAGGGGTAATGAGAATACCTTAAGTGTGAAGTCAACATCTCACACTTAATCACCCTGATGTAGGATTAAGGTCATTAACCTACTTGTGATTATTTAGATGTTTTTTGGTGTTTTTGTTTAGTGTTAAGTAATGAGTTTAAGCCATAATGAAGGATTTAATGGACTCATTACACCATCCTAATAGAATGATAATAGATGAGAACATTTAAGCTGAGAAAGACTTCTCAACTTAATCCATGATTAGGGATTAACCTCATGAAAAAACAAGACCTTTATTAGAGTGGATTTTAGTTAATGATAAGATGAAGAAGTGGTTTTTAGGGTTTGTAAGACAACTTGAGGGGGACTTGTCCATTAACACTAGGGTTAGTCCTTCTTAACCAATTAAGGAAGAATTAGAACCCTAATGCAAGGCCCAAGTTACAAGCTTGATGTCTTAGTGATTATTGAGTGGATTAATTAAAGGATTTAAACACATTAAGGGTTTAACACTTAGGATTAAAGTTATACACTCCATCCTAATAGAAGGATGCAGGCATAAGCTTAATCACAAAGCCTTAAAACCTTTAGGGTTTAGTCCCTGATTATGAGATGAGAAGAGAAGACTCAAAGATGACACAAAGGTAAAACTAATGGGGGGACTAATCAAACCCTAATTATTATCATGCTTAGTTGTTCCTAGGGTTAATGAGGTTTGCAAGAAGATCTTCAAGGAACCACCAAGGAGAGAAATAGATGAAAGGAGCAAGAAGCAAAGAGAAGCAAAACGGTTATTGACATTTGATTTGTTGAAGTGATGGATGAAGCCATTGTTGATGATATTGATGAATTGGTCGGAATGATTGTTGTTGTAGTTGTAGGAGAATCAGGAATTGTTGTTAAAGGATTTGCTGGATTTGTAGGCACCGTTGTTGAGATCTGAAGTATACCGCTTTTGATAAGACCATCTATGCCGCTTCTCAAATTATCACACCCGTTGACCGAAATGTTGCAATAACCACAACCGAGCTCACACCCGGGGAACATCTGGCACTCTAGAAGCTAAGCTTTAATTTCGACCAGAGGTGTCCGAATCTGTCCAACACTGGTGATTAAGAAAGATGGCTTGTCTTCCTCAATGGCATTAATTCTTGGTCCTCCATGATTGGGCATGGGATTCTTGGTGACACTTGGAGGGGGTGCAAAGTTGAGGGCTTTAGAATCCACCAGGTCTTGGACTTTCATTTGCAAAGCCCTGCATTTTTCCGTATTCTGGCCAGGTGCATTGGAGTGGAAAGCACATCTGGCGTTGACATCGTAATTCCTTGGGAGATTGGAGGGATCTGGTGGTGCCAATGTCCTTAATTCAACCAAGTTGAGTTTCAGGAGTTGTGGCAATAAGGTGGCATAAGGCATAGGGATAGGGTCAATCACCCTATTTGCCTGTGATGGTCTTTGCTGAAAGGGTCTTTGCTGTTGATTGCTGTTATTGTTGTTGTAGGTCCTCTGTGGCGGATACTGAACTTGCTGTTGGTAATGCGGTTGTTGTGGTTGATATGTTGGTTGCTGAGGAATCGGAGCTGGAATAGTGACAGCTGCTACTGATCTGTGGACATACTGAGGTCTGCCCCTGCCGGCATGGATGGCATTTGTCTCACCGGTTCTTCTAGGTCCCACAAAAGGCTTCCTGGGATTACTTGACGAACTTGCACCATTATCAGAAATCTTACCCATCTTCAGAAGGCTTTCAATTCTTTCTCCAGCTATGACTACGTCAGCGAAGCTGGTGGAAGAAAAGGCAGCTAGCCTATCAATATATGTCCCTTGCAGAGTGTTCATAAACATGTCGGCCATTTCTCTTTCCGACATGGGTGGCTGGACAGCGGCAGCAAGCTGTCTCCACCTCTGGGCATACTCCCTGAAGCTTTCTCTGGAGGATTGAGACATTCCCATCAGAAGGGTTCCGTTAGGAGCCATGTCCAGATTGTATTGGTACTGTCTGATGAAGGCTTCAGCTAGGTCCTTCCATCATCTGATAGTAGCTCTGGTCAAGTGAGAGTACCACTCCCTTGAAGCCCCGGTCAAACTATCTTCAAAATAGAACATCCACAGTTTTTCATCCATGGTGTATGCCTTGAGTCTCCCCAGAAAAGACTGCAAGTGAGTTCGTGGACAGGAAGTTCCATTGTATTTCTCGAAGCACGGGGGTTTAAACTTGTGGGGAATCCTTACCCCATCCACTAACCCCATATCCATGACATCAAAACCTAGGGAATTTTGAGACTCCAGAGATCTCAATTTCTCAGCAATTTCATCAAGCCTCCTATCATATACTTCATCCCCAGCTCCCATTACAGTAAACTGCTCCTCTTGGGGGTTTTCTTGTAAGATCCTGCCTGCAGTAGTATTTCCTTGCACATTACCCGGGATGTTGACTTCCGGATGTAGATGAGGCCCATATACTGGTGGATTAACATGAGGCTGACCCCTTTCGTTGTTACTTGTTCCTCCAGTTCTCAGATGGGGTTCTTCCGGGGTTTGTCTTTCTACCAATGCCCTCAACTTTTATTGACTTTGGGCCAAGCCATTCATTACTTCCATGAATTAGGTCATTTGGTTTCTCATCTCCAGCCTTTCATTAGCCATCTGAGTTCTGACCTCTGTCAGATCTTGTTGTACTTGGTCCATTTGGATACCAGGAAGATTGTTGCGAGTAGGATACCTGTGCGGACGGTTGAGAGGGAAGACCCGACGGCGAGCAATAATTCCTGAACCACAACAGAGTTAGTAACAAACAAAACAAAAACCTACAAAACAAAACAAAAGTCAGTATGCAATGCGGTATGCTTATTTGTTTTCCAAGGTATCCGGCTTGGTTCTTGGTTTTGACCTTTCCAGACCCTGAGGAAGATGCTTTGATGTTGCTTGAGAGGAAGAAAACTCAATGAAACAAACTTACAAATACATTACAAATGGTGGATCATACACAGTTTGTTTTTACAACATATGCCCCTGAGGGGTCAAAATACAACATAAAAAGAAAAAGTACATGAAATGGAAATAACAACAAGCAAAGAAGTCACACATCTAATCCAAACTCATCCTCCTTAACCTCCTTCAGAAGTGCTTCAGTTACAGGACCAGCCGGATGCTCTGTAATGTTTCTGATAAGAAGGTTTCTGGTGGCAATAGCAGTGGTCAGCTTCTTGTGCCTGTCTTGGTCCTTTGACCTCTTCACACCAGCCCTAATCTTCAATTCTGAAATCTCCTTCTGGGCTGCTAGCAGAGCCTCCTGTTGTTTCTTTTCATTGGCCTCCAATTGCTCAATCCTGGCTTGAGTCCTCTTATCTTCTTGAGTACGAGCTTCAGTGATCCTGACCCACCTAGCTTGACTTTCCTCTAGATAGAGATCAGTCCTAGCCTTCTGAAATTGGGCCTCTTTACAGGCATTCTTCAATATTTGCTCTCCAGCTCTTGATTTCTTGATGTAGTCCTCTGCTTTCTCAATCTTGGCCAGATGCTCTACTTTAAGCTTCTCCAACCTCTCGATGTCTAGACGTCCATCACTCCTCTCCCAGAGGGTCTTCTTCAGACCTTGAGACAGATTCTCATTCCTTTCCTTCAGTTTCTCAAATTCCTCCAGGCTGACAGTGGCTGGGGGTGGTGTTGTGGATGGTCCAGGTACATCCTCAATAGTGAAAGGCATCCCAGAAATTTGAGCTCTAGCATGAGACCATTCATAATACTGGGCTGAAGCCACATTATTGCATCTCCCAAGAATGGCCATCCCTTTGGTCTGGATGTTGTCCCAAGCCCAGGATGCTTGTCTGACAACAGCTAGATTAGGTTTTATCTCACAATATAGGGTTTCAGCCAAGTCTTGCACTCTTGGAGGGTGGACCAAAGCATAGCCCAATTGTCTCTTAAACAGCAAAGGATTGTAGTTGATGCAACCCTTTACTCCTACCAGAGGTACATTGGGGAACTGTCCACAGCTAGTAATTATGTCCCTGCCTTTGGTGCTCTGGGTGCACCATCTGATATCATCTGAAGTCAAAGCAATAAGTCTCCTAGCCCAATTCTTCTATTGGTGAGGATTCAGGAAGGCATCAGTCCTAGGTAAGTGTTTGAGCAGCCAAGTGTGAAATAGAGGAGCACAACACCTCACCAACCTCCCTCTCTGTTTCTCATTTCTTTGGTGAACAGAATAATAGAAATCCCCCAACAATGTGGGCACTGGGTTCCTCAAAAGGAAAAGATGAATGGCATTCTTGCTGATAAACTTGGGCTCATCTGCAAAAAGTATAACCCCATATATACTGAGGGCTAACAATGCACAAACTGCCTTCCATTCTCCCAAGGGGGCCTTCAGGATAGCCTGAGAAGTCAAGAAATCTAAGTGCAAACCAGGGATCCCAGCCTTTGTTGTCATGTTCTGCTCAATCAAAATAGGCTCCAGGTACAGTGCTTTTGCCACTTCTTCATTGCTGGGAGAAGCCATCTCTGGGTTGAAGGGGATACCACCCCTGACAGGTACTCCAATCAATGATGAAAACTCCTCCAACAGAGGTCCCAACTGGAAGTTCTGGAAAGTGAAGCATCTCAAAGGAGGGTCATAGAACTGTAGGCAGGTGTGGATCAAGCTCCTGTGAGAAGGGTCTAGGTCCATAACCATATCAAGGATGCCTCCATAATGCTCTCTGAATAATGGGATGTGGTCTGGAGTGATAAGTGCCTGGACCTGTCTGATTCCAGTCAGCACAGGCTCAAAGAAATGGTATGAAATGTTGCTCTTCTTGGGTGCCATGACTGCTGATGAAGAGCTGAAAACAAATGCTGATGATGAAGACTGATACTGGAGATGAGCCACTGATAGGCTGAAGCTGGTGATAAAAGTAGCTGAAGCAGGCAACTGATGTAGATAGCTGAAGCAGATAACTGATGAACAGGGGTCTATGCAGATGAAGGGGTCAAAACCAAGCCATATGTAATGTGGATACCCTGAAAAGCAAATAAGCAAATGTTAAATGATGCAATGATGAGTATGCAAATGATATGCAAGGGTTTGTGATCAAGCTGGATCTGATTACTGCCTTGATATAAGTCCATGTATGTTCAGGAAGTCCAAATGGAGGTTCAAAAGTCCAGTAACCAAGGTGGGGGACTCAAATAAAGAGTCACATGTCCAGGGTTAAATCACAAGAACTGTCCCAAAATGGAGTACTCTTAATCAAAACAAAGCAACAGGGTATGATGTGGTCAATGGTACCTGCAAACCTGCAAACAGCCCAACCCCCTCACAGGTGGTGTTCTAAAACAAAGATCCTCAGACTTGGATCAATTATGAGAAGTGTAAACACTTCTAACCCAGAGGTACAGTGTTTACAATAACCATAAAAGATCCTCCTCTAATTCACCTCAGTTTCTGAAGGTCATAATAAAGGTCATCCAGACTTAGTAGGCTTCCCAGATAGCCCTAGCACTACAGGAAATCTGTAGCACAGAGTTCTCAAGAAGAAACCCACATCTGAACCGTGTTTCATATTCCCGCACCAGACCGAAATGTAATGGGAAAGAACATGAACCACTCTAGCCTAGGTGTCACTCAGGTCCCAGGTATAGGACCTTAAACTCTTAATGAACCCCACCCATCAAGACAACAAACCAGATCCAGGCAGATAACAGTATGACAGTATGATATATAAAGCTGTAAAGAAAGCAATAAAAAACTGTACAAAAAGCAATAAATAAAGCAACTATATAAACACAAATAGCACATAACACCCCAGTAAACACAAATCAAACAAGCGCTAGGAGGAACCCACAAAAAGAACCAGAAGCCCTGGTGTAAACACCCCAAATTTTCCCTCACCCATTCACACCATGGCTTGTGATCATTTCATATGCATAAATCCAATCATAGCATCTCATACCACAATTTTGATTCACTGCATGGATTCAAAGTCATCTGCATCTAGGGTTTGTGATCTGAGCAATCCAAGAGCCTCTTGAGCCACTCCAAAGTCCATCAATCACTTCAAAGGGGTCCATGTATGTCCAAACATCATATTATATCCTCTCAAAGTCAAGAATGTCAAAAAATCACAAGAACTGGGATTGGTATGGAAGCAGAGCCAGGTTTGACTGCACAGATGACCTAGAATTAGGGTTTTGGGTTCAGAGGCCATAACTCCAAATTTTTTGGTCATTCTTGTTTCTATTGGTCTCTTTATGGTATAGGGAGCATGCATATCAATTTTCATGAAGAAATTCCATGGGGAAGTCATCTGATCAAGAGTTGACTTTTCAAGCAAGTCAGTGTAAAATCAGGGCATCTGAGGCCCCCAATGACCCAACCAAAGGGTGTTCTTCATCATTTTGATTGTGTATGATCTTTATTTGATCATGGAAGATGTTGGAAGTTCACAAAATTGAAGAATTTCAAGTCTTTTGCAAAGTTGACTTTTTGGGAAAGTTTGACTTTTAATGAAATTGCCATTTTAGGAAACTTTTTCAACCTTTACTTTTTGATTCAAAAATGCTTCAAATGGAAAAACTTTGGTCATGAAAGTTGTAGAATGGATCATTCCCTTTTCAAAAAGTATAAGAACATGACCTAATTCATCTTGGATCAAAAGTTATGGTTTGTCAAAGTTGGCTAAAATCACAAAATTTGAAGTTTTCTACCAAAGGGACATTTTGCAAAATGGTTTGTTCAAGTGTTTAAAAGGCCTCAAATGTGTATCATTTCCACACAACATGACCATGTGACCTCTAAATTTCAGAATGGGCCAAGGGATCACTCATTTTTATGGCCTATGGAGCAAGAAATCTCATAAGAAGCAAAAGTGAGGCAAGTTGCAAAAACTCACTCAAGTGTGAATCCACTTGCTGGCTGACTTCACAAACAATCCAAGGGTTCTCCACACATCTTGCTGCGCAGGACACCCCATATGTCCTTGGCTAGCAAGTAGCCCATGCCTCTCTTACACAACTTTGACATTTTGGCAACTTGAGCCATACCAATCACTAAAGCATACATCAACTCATCTGACCAATCCCATTAGTTTATGCAAACAAAAAGCAAGCAAAAGCACATACAACACAAGCCTGAAAGCATCCAGAACTCATCATTCTCATTTTTCACCCCATTTGCAAAAGCATTCGAAACTGATTGCACAAGCCTCACACACACAAACCAACTTCACAAATCAACTCAGCATGCTTCACTGATCAAAAACCACCCATCACCATAGCCTAAAACTCCCTGAATCAGAAATACGATTTCCATCCCACCTTGAACAGAACTTCTGCCATCTCTCAAACCATCCATTATAAACTTCAAACAAGCATTGAAAGCTTCTCAGGAGGTCCAGTGGAGTTGATTGCAAGCAAGAAACCAGCCAGAAAGTACCAGAAACCAAAGCTTCAGTTCAGGTAGCCATCTCAAACTTTTTTTCCAGAAACTCCATTTTAAGTTCTTAAATGCTTCTATGCACTCCCCTGATCATGGGGATATGATTATTTTTGAAAATGGTTGAGAAACCAGGATGTATGAATGCTCTGAAACTTTTTGCCCTAAGAATGTTTTGATTCGATTTGCTTGATTAATGAATGAGAAATGATGTTTGTTTGGGGGGTTTGATTCGGTTTTGAATGGGGATGAATTCTGGGCAGTTAGATTTCATTTTTATTGCGTGTAGAGAGAGTTAGAGTTTTTGGCTGGCCGGAGAAGACGACCGGAACAGTGTTCCGGTCGTCTGAAAGTCATTAGGGTTAATTAATTAGGGTTTAGTCTTAATTACGTAAGTTTGAATTTGGGCCGTCCAGATGCGCGCTAGTCAATTCCCTCCCTTTTCGTTTGAATCATAGCCTTTGGATGCGCTAACTTTTCCTTTTTTCAGTTTAAATTCATTTTATTTTTCATTTAATTGCATTTGTTTTATTCATTTTATTAAAAATAGCAAAAAATCTTTAAAGATTCTGAAAATTTTTATACAAACTTTTATTAATTTTCAGAAACCAAAAACATTTTTATTTTTATTTTTTGCATTAAAAAATATTTTTAAATCATTTAAAAGTTTATTTTTAATTAATTAATGAGAATTAATTAATTAAAAATACTTTTAGGTATTTAAAAATCACCAAAAAATTCATGAAACCTTTAATATCATTTAGAAACATTGTCCAACCCTCAAACAAAATTTCTTTTTTGATCTTGATGTCTTTTGACAATTTTTAATGGAATTAAAATCATTTCAAGGCAATATTTTGATCCAATCTTCAAAAATTCATTTCTGCCTAGTCTTTGAGAGTTGGACTTTGATTCTTTTTGCATTGTGTCTTGCATATCATGTAGTTCATAGGATTAAATTGGCATGACTTGATTTTGCATTTTCAATTTGTTTGACATTTTTTCTTGACAAGGTACCTTAAAACCCTAGCATTCTTAAGAAATTCATAACCCTCATTAGGTTAAGAGTTAGAACCCCTCCTTTGGGCAGTGAGTTTGTATAGGTTTAGGGTTTCCTTTGGATGCATTTTCAATTTTTTATCTTGATGTTTGCTTCTAGTTTGGGTTTTTGTTTGGTGCTTTGATCATAAACCCTAATTTGGGCTTCCTTTTGCATTCATCTTCCATTTGCTTGCATACCATGACTTGCCATGACATTTTATGTATCCATTTGATTCATTAGACATCTTAAGACATATTAGAATCATGTTTGATCATTGCTTCTTGCATTTGCCATGTTGTATGTCATTTGCATCTCATAACTTTTCATGTATGATCATGGTTCTAAGCATGCTTCTCTTGCATCCATATGTTCATATGGTCATCCTCATGCCTTGATTCATGTTTGCATCATCTCATAGCATCATTAACATCATGTATGTGTTTCTGGTTTTGATTTGCATCATGTCATTTCATCTCATCTTGCATTGCAATGCATTCCTTTCATTAACTTTTCAGGTGGTAAGTAACTTTGAGAAGTGAATTTGCCTTCACTTCTCACATTTTCTTTTCATCTCTCTTATGCATAATTGTTGCATCTTGTCTTGTGTTTGATATTGAGCTTGATCTTTCTTCTCCTTCTTACTTTCTTTCTTCAACTTACTTGTCTTCTTAAGTGAAGCAAGTTACTTTGCTTCTCCTGGCTCCTTTCATCTGCTTCCTGTTGGTTTCTCTGAAGATCTTTCTTGTAAACCTCACAAACCTTAGGAACAACCAAGCATGACAATAATTAGGGTTTTGATTAGTCCCCCCACTTAGTTTTACCTTTGTGTCTCATTGAGTCTTCTCTTCTCACTTCATAATCAGGGACTAAACCCTAAAGGCTTTAAGGCTTTGTGATTAAGCTTATGCCTGCATCCTTCTATTAGGATGGAGTGTATAACTTTAATCCTAAGTGTTAAACCCTTAATGTGTTTAAATCCTTTAATCAATCCACTTGATAATCATTAAGACATCAAGCTTGTAACTTGGGCCTTGCATTAGGGTTCTAATTCTTCCTTAACTGGTTAAGAAGGACTAACCTTAGTGTTAATGGACAAGTCCTACTCAAGTTGTCTTACAAACCATAAAACTCATTTCTTCATCTTATCATTAACTAAAATCCATTCTAATAAAGGCTTTGTTTTGTCATGAGGTTAATCCCTAATCATGGATTAAGTTGAGGAGTCTTCCTCAGCTTAAACATTCTCATCTATTATCCTTCTATTAGGATGGTGTAATGAGTCTGTTTAATCCCTGATTATGGCTTAATCTCATTACTTAACACTAAACAAAAACAACAAAAACATCTAAATAATCACAAGTAGGTTAATGATCTTAATCCTACATCAAAGGTGTTTAAGTGTGAGAAGCTGACTTCACACTTAAGGTATTCTCACTACCCCTAATCAGAGGGAAGATGTGATGAGTTTACTAAATCCATTGGTTTAGGCTTAAGCTCATTAACTTATGACAAACTTTCAAAAGCAATAAAAGATTAAAAATACAAAAACAAACAATAATCGTCTCCTCCGGGATTCTTTTTCTCATCACCTTCACTCATAAACGAGAATTTGCTTCTTCCGTCTAATGCAAGACAGTTTGCACCTGAGCCAGACAGGTCATACACTTGAGCATAGGCAAGTAAGCAGTTCACAAGTTAATTCATCTTTCAGTCTCTTTGGGTAGAACTACGGTGTTCTGACTTCCTCATTGCACAAGAGGATACGTAGGCATAACTTAACAGTTATCGAACAAAAGTCTCTGTATATTCCCCCTCTTTCCAGCATTATTTTTCTTAGCCTCATTATCATGAGCATTTCACTCTTGTTCTTACACTAACACTTCATTTATACACTTTATCATTCTTTTACACTGACACCTGTACATCTTTTTCCAGCTCTTTTATACACAAATTGCACTGACACTACCCCTTTAAAACACAAATCTTTTAAGCGTGGATCCCGTCGAGTACGACGGACAATCTGGGTGCTAATACCTTCCCAGGTTGTAACCAACTCCCTTTCTCAGTCTCTCTGGTTCGCAACCGTCTTATCCATATCTTTCCAGGTTTATGCAGCATTACCTTTCCTTCGGGATAAAAATGCCTAGCTGGCGACTCTATTCATTTCCTGTGAGTTCACTCATGTGTGTTCTCTCACCCTCCTTTCGCTGACCGTTCGCGTCTGTACCTATATTTGGGTTATTCCCATTTATCGGGAGCGACAGCTTGGCGACTCTGCTGGGGACCCTTATACTGTAACCAGGGCTTCTGGTTCTTTTTGTGGGTTCCTCCTAGCGCTTGTTTGATTTATGTTTACTGGGGTGTTATGTGCTATTTGTATTTGTATATTTGTTTGATTTATTGCTTTATGTACAGTTGGTTTACTGCTTTCTTTACAGCTTTATATACATCATACTGTCATATTATTCTGGCTGGATCTGGTTTTGTTGCTTTGGTGGGTGGGTGTTCTATTGAGAGTTTAAGGTCCTATACCTAGGACCTGAGTGACACCTAGGCTAGAGTGGTTCATGTTCTTTCCCATTCCATTTCGGTCTGGTGCGGGAATATGAAACACGGTTCAGATATGGGTTTCTTCTTGAGAACTCTGTGCTACAGATTTCCTGTAGTGCTAGGGCTATCTGGGAAGCCTGCTAAGTCTGGATGACCTTTACTATGACCTTCAGAAACTGAGGTGAATTAGAGGAGGATCTTTTATGGTTATTGTAAACACTGTACCTCCGGGTTAGAAGTGTTTACACTTCTCATAACTGATCCAAGTCTGAGGATCCTTGTTTTAGAACATCACCTGTGAGGGGGTTGGGCTGTTTACAGGTTTGCAGGTACCCTTGACCTCAACATACCCTGTTACTTTGTTTTGATTAAGAATACCCCATTTTGGAACTGTTCTTGTGATTTTAACCCTGGATATGTGACTCTTTATTTGAGTCCCCCACCTTGGTTACTGGACTTATGAACCTCCATCTGGACTTCTTGAACATGCATGGACCTATATCAAGGCAGTTAATCAGATCCAGCTTGATCGCAAACCCTTTGCATATCATTTGCATACATCATCATTGCATCATTTAACATTTGCTTATTTGTTTTTCAGGGCATCCATATTATATTTTGGCTTGGTTTTGACCCCTTCATCTGCATAGACCTATCTTCACCAGTATCTGCTTCAGCTATCCTCATCAGCTACCTGCTTCAGTCACCTGCATCACCAGTCTCAGCCTATCAGTGGCCCATTGTAACACGGTGGGAGAACTGACTTTAGTTATGTTGCGGATAGCAAGAGTCGCCACCGACTTTTATTTTATCCAAAGGAAAGGCATAAAAGAACAGGAAAGACCTTTTAAAAGATTTTTGGGTCCGGGGGGTAGGTTATGTAAAGGGAAGGTGTTAACACCCTTTACATCCATGGTTATCCATGGGCTCTTAGTTACTTAGCTCACTTTGAATTATTTTTTTGAAAAGGTGAAGTGTGTGAATAAAAATTTTCATAAGAGTTAATAATGATCCATGTACGGATGCGTAAAAACTTGTGTTTGAAAATTGTTTGAAATTTGTGAAAGGTTTGAAAAGTTTTAAATGAAGTGAGCAAGCAACTATGAGGAACCTACCCTAAAGTTTTAAGTCTTTCTGTTCTTTATCCTTTAAGTGGTAAGACTATCCCTATTATTAAGGAATAGGTAGTCATTACCTTGGATGTGAGGGACATATGAGGGACATCTGTTAATGAAGGCAACTGTAGGGTGTATTAAGCAATTTTTGGAGGGACTGTCATCATTATTCGAAAGGGACAAGATCTTTATGAAAGGCAACCATTAAGGGACTTGATGACTTTTCTTTTAAGGGACTTGCTTTGTACACCCCACTTGACCTTTTTGAATAGGCAACAATGAGAGGCAACCCTAGAAAGTGAGATGGCGATTAAAAATCGACTTACGTGTGTGAGTGTTTAATTTAATTTATCTTTTAATTAAAATGATCTAAATTTAATTTTAAATATAATACATGTGTACACTCCCTATTTTACTAACCATAGCATGAAAATTAAATAATTTAAATATTTACAAAAATTTACACCAAGGAGCAATTACAATAATAATTAATAAGCAATTAAAAATAAATAGCAAAAATAAATATAGAAGCAAAATATAAATAATAAGCAAAATAAATAAATAAGCAATAATAATTATAATAGGGGTTAGTAATAATAATAATTAAAAATAAATAAGGTTAGAGAAATAATAATAATAAGCACAATTATAAAATAAATGGATTAGTAATAATATGATTAGTAATAATAACAATAATTAAAATAAATGGAATTAGCAAAAATATTATAAGAACATAATTAAAATAACAAACAAAAGATTAGATTTTTAATATAGACAATTATTTAAAGATAAGAGGAAATATGAACAATTAAATAATTATTAGAACATTTTAATTTATGTACAAATTATTAAATTATTTTTAAACATATTATAATTACAAAATTCAATTATCATAGGTTCAATTATTTCTAAACACATATTAAAAATTATTTATATATAATTTAGATTACAAACAAATTTTAAAAATATTCACATAAGTTATAACTATATTTACAAGACTTAATTATATTAAATAAATATGTACAAAAATAAAAAAATAAAAAAAATAAAATTAAGTTTCTAATAATTGTTTAGAGAAAAATAATTTAGGGTTTTATAAAGTTAGGGTTTGCTTAGAAAATATTTTTTAGGGTTTATAATATAATATCCAAAATTATTTTAGTAAATATATATATATATATTATAATTTAGATACATAATAAAATAAAATAATTTTTTAAGTTTATGAAATAATTTTTTATAATTTTGAAAAGAATACATAATATATATACAATTATTTAGATATATAAAATATATACAAAACTAATATAATTTAATAATAAAATATTTAAAACAATCAAAATACAAGAAAAAAAAGAATGAAAACTTATCTGGCTGGGGTTTGAACCCAGGACGTCCTGCTTGCCAGCCACAAAACACACCACCAGGCCATCAGCGCGCAGGTGCTAGAGGAATAGACCAAATTTGTTTTATGCCATGTCTTGAAAAATCACAAAAAATAAGAGAAAACCAAAAGGCCTGGGGGAGGATTGAACCCAGGACCTCTTGAACAAACACATACACGCATAACCATCCCAGCTAGGTGAGCCAATCTGTTAACAAACCATCAAATAATAATAATATATTATGTTCAACGTATAAATGAGAAAACACAAAAATATTTGTCACAGCCAGGTTTCGATCCCTCGCCCTCTCATCAAACGCACGCCTGACTTTCCACTGGGCCACACAACCTGTGGTGATAACAAACCAACAAGATAACATAAAATATTTTAAATCAAATTTGAATTTTTCTGAACGCGCGCAAACAGCTTCTTCTTCTCCAAATTTCCTGCGAAAATTCATGCCATGTTTCCTGCGAAATTTGTTGCGTGTTCTTCAATGTTTCAAACCTGCGAAAATGAAACTCCAACAAAACAGTATCGATTCATGAAATTAATTAGTGTTTTATGATCCTTATGGTTCACACAACATCCCTATGTTCTTCAAATTCATTTATATTTAGTGAATTGAAGAACCCTAATTTCAAAGGTGAAACCCTAACAATGGCCGATTCTGATTCAAGCCATGAAACTTTGGTTTATTTGTCCAGAAACGATCTACACAACATCACAAACAAGATTATGCAAACAAAATTCATTAATATGCAGTAAATTAGTGTAATCGAAAAAATTATTTTCAAGAACAAAGTGGATTCGGGTTGAGCAATATAGCATGGATTTGATGCATATGAGTGATGATAATGCTTCAATAAGGTCCAAGGAACATTGCTGTGTTTTTATTTCACCTTCAAAGGTCCTGAATCAAAGAATCCGAATGTGAGGTTTTGAGAGAATTTTTGAAATTGTGAACTTACTCTTAGGGCTGTGGAATCCGTCCATTCATGTTAGGGTTGTGTTTAGTACTTATAGGTGATTGATTTTAGGTCAAAAAATTGATTAGTTGTGTGAAGAATTTGATATGAAAAGATCCACAATGATCATGCCTTAAAAATCAAATATTCATGTGTGAATGCTTGCTATTTTTGGCCAAACCTCATGATTTCTTTCCTCTTCAATTCAAATCAATATTTAAGACTTTCTAGAAGCTTGATCCAAATCAAATCTCTTATTTTCATATTTTATTTTTATTTAAAATGATTTTTAATGAATTAAATCAAAATAAATAAAAATAAAAATAATAAAAATCTGATTTTTAATGGTTTGGGTCGTGCATGAAGCTATTGTATGGATTGGGTCATCATTTGACAAGCCCATCTGGAAGAAATTGGTTTTAGACCTCCTTTTTCATCATAAACCAACTCAAAATTTCCCAACTTTGCAAGGGCACATATCCTTCAATTTTAATGGTATGAGGGTGTTCTTGGACATTTTGGAAAGCTTGAAGAGTCCTATAAACAACCCCACTTGTTTCATGTCCATATCATTTACCAATCTCAAGTTATGCCCTTTTGAAGTTGTTGACTTTTTGTTGACTTTCAAAAGGACCTATAATGTCTTAACTCATACCTTCCAAATGAAGCATTTTTGGGCTTTGCTTGTGAGACACAAAGTTGTGGAGAATTCAATTTCCTTCAAAATGAGCTTTGGATGGAGACTTGGTGATGAAGTATGTGAAAGTTATGGCTGGTCAAAGTTCAGTTGACTTTTACTGAGGAAACCCTAATTTAGAAACTCCTGATTCTTGATGATCTGAAATCTCCTTGATGAATCATGATCAACCCTTGATCAAATGATGAATTTTACCTCATATACTTGATGTTGGCAAAAAATCATGAAGTTTGACTTTGGTTTGACCACAGTTGACCTCAGTTTGACTTTTTAACTGCATTGACTGATTTTGACTTATCTGACCATCTGACTGAGCAAACTTCTGAGAAAAGTCTTGAAACTTGTCATGGGGGTTCTTAAACACATATAAGATGTTATGAAGCTCTCTTGAAGTCTTGGAAGTTCATTTAGCCTGATTAAAGTCAAAACCCTAGTTTTGGATGCACTGCTTAGGAGGTGCATTGTCTGAGGGAATTGTCAACTTTTCTGACCAATTGTGAACTTTGTGAACCTTGTGAACATTGTGAAATGTCTTGTGATACTCATGGGAGGTATTGTGAACCTTGTGAACCTTGTGAACCCTCATGAAGTGACTTGTAGACTTCATGAACCTCATGAAAGGTTTTGAAAATATTGTGAACCTTGTGAACCTCATAAAGTGACTAGTAGACTTCATGAACCTCATGAAAGGTCTTGTAAGTGTTGGGAAGCTTGTGAACCTTGTGAACCTTCATAAAGTAACTTGTAGACTTCATGAACCTCATAAAAGGTCTTGTAAGTGTTGGGAAGCTTGTGAACCTTGTGAACCTTGTGAACCTCATAAAGTGACTTGTAGGCTTCATGAACCTCATGAAAGGTCTTGTAAGTGTTGGGAAGCTTGTGAACCTTGTGAACCTTCATAAAGTAACTTGTAGACTTCATGAACCTCATAAAAGGTCTTGCAAGCATTGTAAATCTTGTGAACCTTGTGAACCTTCTTAGAACACAAAGTCTTGTATTATG
Organism: Lathyrus aphaca; assembly: GCA_963966055.1. Taxonomy (NCBI): domain Eukaryota; kingdom Viridiplantae; phylum Streptophyta; class Magnoliopsida; order Fabales; family Fabaceae; genus Lathyrus; species Lathyrus aphaca. Next base: position 423,384,202 of record OZ014520.1, read on the forward strand.
AGGGCAAATTTTGGGGTGCAACAGCTGCCCCTGTTCAATTTTCTGAAACCTGAGGGGTTAGATTGGTATGTTTGCCAGTCGCGACCTGGAAGGTTGAAGGGGATTGAACACAAAAGCCCAAAAATTTGCACTCACCAGTGCATAAAATGATACAGATGGCTAGTTGAATATGATTGAGTGGGCTTAAAGTTGCCACTTGGAGGAAAGTTCTTCAGATACATGTCTTGGAGGATGAAGCAGTCCAACATATGGAAGTATAATAATAGCTGTCAGGAGGATGGAGCAGTCCTGAGGTAATGATATGATTTCAGGAGGATGAAGCAATCCTGAAGTAAAGAAGCTGTCAGGAGGATAAAGCAATCCTGATGTAATAAAAAACTGTCAGGTAGTAATAAGCTGTCAGGAGGATAAAGCAATCCTGAGGTACAAGAAGCTGTCAGGAGGATAAAGCAGTCCTGAGGTAATAATAATCTTTCAGGAGGATGAAGCAATCCTGATGTAGTGATGAGCTTATCAGGAGGATGAAGCAATCCTGAGGTAATAGTATGCTTTCAGGAGGATAAAGCAGTCCCGATGAGATAATAAGCTTTCAGGAGGATAAAGCAGTCCTGATGTAGTAGAAGTTTTCAGGAGGATAAAGCAATCCTGAGGGATGATATGCTTTCAGGAGGATGAAGCAGTCCTGATAATCACAAGTCTATTTGCTGGAGAATTAACCTGAAAACAAGGTAGCATTCTGTATAATAATATTAGTTTATGCATTATGTATGCATGTATGATATGATGCACTTAGGCAAATGTATTATGTATTTATGGATATGTATGTTATGGTATGGTGTAAATGATGTATGTATGATATGATACTGCTGGAAGCGCCTGGATATCTTCGTATAACAACTGCTGGCCCGGGAAAATAAATCCCGGTTTGTTGCTGAAGAATATGAGGAACTTGTTCCTATCTTGTTTGATAATGAGGTATACATAACCTTCCGTATGCTGGGGATAGCAAGGTGTATATAACCTTCGTCTTCGTTTGATAGTAGAGTAGATATAACACCCGTCTTCGTTCGTCGTACCCTTATTGGAAAGTAATTTCCCGTATATCCGTATGAGGATAAAAGAGATGGATATAAATTCCAGGGGAGATGAGACTTTATGAAGATAGATTCGTCCTACTAAGGGTTTTGTGATTTTCTTGTAAAGATGAACCGGCGAAGCTTCGTTGAAATCCTTCTCTCGTTCGTCCTTAGTAAATACTATTACTGCATTTTCATGCATTTCTGGTAAACATCAATCATATTAAGAGCATACATGCATTTTTGGTAAACATCAATCATATTCAAAAGCATACATACACTCAAACACAATCAATGGACGTTTCGCTTATGTAAATAGGGTAAAAGTAAATCTGGATTCAAAAGATGGAATTTATTTATATTAAAAAGTGACCCATACACGGGCAAGTTTGTACAAGGAGGCATAAACCCTAGTAAGAGGAATTTGCCATAAAGTTTAAAACAAAGAAAATCAGCTATGTGGGAAACAATCCTATTGAGTTTCAATTCTACTATTGCCATTATCTTCAAGTATCTCATCTTCTGCTGTTGAGACGGGAATGATTGGATTAATCTTTATCTGTTCGAACTTGAGTAAGTAACACAACTGGTTGCAGTTTCATGGGTGATCCAAACGAGACATAGTCATACGCTTTAATCCCTAACTTTTGCCTGGATTGCCCTTTCAGGTTTTCAATCCACCGGGATACCCTTTTTTGCCCAAGCCGCCTTTTCAGGTTTTCGACTTGCCAGGTGTACATCTTTTTATATATATCCCTAATTTTTGCCCAAACCCTATTGGTTTGCCGGGATGCCCTTATTTTTGCCTAGGCCTGTCAACCTAGCGGGTCTCTTTTCATGCGTAGTATTTTTTAACTATGTCTGCGTTTACAGGCTGTGGGAAGTCTTCACCATCCATTGTAGTAAGTATCATGGCACCTCCTGAAAACACTGTCTTGACTACAAATGGTCCTTCATATGTTGGAGTCCACTTGCCCCTAGGATCACCCTGTGGTAATATAATACGCTTGATTACCAAGTCACCAGCCTGATATACCTTTGGCTTAACCTTCTTGTTAAAAGCTTTGATCATTCGCTTCTGGTACATCTGGCCATGACAAACTGCTGCTAACCTCTTCTCATCAATCAAATTTATCTGGTCCAGTCGAGTCTGAATCCACTCATCTTCATCCAAGCCTGCATCCTTCATAATTCTTAAGGAGGGAATCTGGACTTCAATGGGCAGAACCGCTTCCATACCATAGACTAAGGAGAATGGGGTTGCCCCTGTTGAGGTACGTATTGTAGTACGATAACCATGAAGAGCAAATGGTAGCATCTCATGCCAATCCTTATAAGTAACAGTCATCTTCTGTACAATCTTCTTGATGTTCTTATTAGCAGCTTCGACTGCCCCATTCATCTTTGGACGATACGGAGAAGAGTTGTGATGCTTAATCTTGAACTGCGTGCAAAGATCAGTAATCATAGTGTTATTCAGATTAGAGCCATTGTCAGTGATAATCCTTTCAGGAATGCCATATCTACATATGAGATTATTCTTAATGAATCGAGCCACAACATTCTTAGTCACAGATGCAAATGAAGCTGCCTCTACCCACTTTGTGAAGTAATCAATAGCAACCAGGATGAAACGATGCCCATTAGAGGCAGTAGGCTTGATCTCACCAATCATATCAATGCCCCACATGGCAAAGGGCCAAGGAGCAGTCAACACATTCAATGGTGATGGAGGTACATGGACTTTATCAGCATAAATTTGACACTTGTGACACGTTCTGGAGTGTTGATAGCAATCAGCTTCCATGGTAGACCAATAGTAACCTGCTCTCAAAATCTTCTTTGCCATAGTATGACCACTAGAATGAGTGCCAAAGGTCCCATCATGCATCTCTTCCATAATTTCTGTAGCTTCCTTCTTATCCACACAACGAAGCATAGTTGAATCATGATTGCGCTTGTACAGAATCCCATTACTCAAAAAGAACTTAGCAGAGAACCTTCTCAAGAACTTCCTATCTTTGACAGATGCCCCTTCAGGGAATTCCTGAGCTTCAAGATATCTTTTCACTTCGTAGAACCAAGGCTTCTCCTCTGCCCCTTCTGTGTCAATCTCATTGCAGTATGCAGGCTTCTCAAATCTGTCAATAGTAATCTTGGGAGCTTCATCATCCCAGCTGATCTCAAACATTGGTTCCATGGTGGCTAAAGCATCTGCCAACTGATTTTCTCTTCGTGGAATATGTCCAAAGGTAATCTCTTTGAAATGTGGAATCAAAGACAACACATGCTCTCTGTAAGGAATGAGGTTATCATGTTTAGTATCCCAATCTCCTTTAATCTGACTTACTACCAGGGCTGAATCTCCATACACATCAAGGAACTGAATCTTCATATCAATAGCAGCTTTAATACCCAGGATACATGCCTCATACTCAGCCATGTTATTGGTACAATAGAAACAAAGTCTGGCAGTAATCGGGGTATGACAACCTTCAGGGGAACTAATCACAACACCAACACCATTACCAAGTGCATTAGAGGCACCATCAAAAACCATAGTCCATCGGGATCCTTGTTCAGGTCCGTCATATTGTCCAGGTTCTTTGGTAATAATCATAATGTCTTCATCGGGGAACTCAAAACTCATTGACTGGTAATCATCTACTGCTTGATGAGCCAAATGATCAGCAACAACACTTCCTTTGATGGCCTTCTGAGTAGTATATTGTATATCATATTCTGTCAAGATCATTTGCCATCTTGCAATTCTTCCAGAGAGAGCAGGTTTCTCAAATATGTACTTGATTGGATCCATCTTTGAAATCAACAAGGTAGTATGGGTCAACATATACTGTCTTAATCGGCGAGCAGCCCATGCCAAAGCGCAGCAAGTTTTCTCGAGCAGTGAGTATCTTGTTTCACAATCGGTAAACTTTTTGCTAAGGTAGTATATTGCCTGCTCTTTTCGACCAGACTCGTCATGTTGCCCCAACACACACCCCATTGAGTTGTATAACACAGTTAAGTACATAATCAAGGGTCTTCCATCAACTGGTGGCATCAAAATTGGAGGTTCTAGCAGATATCTCTTGATTTCATCAAAGGCAGTCTGGCACTCATCATTCCATTCCATCACCTGATCTTTCTTCAACAACTTGAAGATTGGCTCACAAATGGCAGTTAATTGGGAAATAAATCTTGCAATGTAAATCAATCGTCCCAAGAAACCTCTAACCTCTTTCTCAGTACGGGGAGCTGGCATCTCTCGTATAGCTTTCACTTTTGCAGGATCCACTTCTATACCTTTTCCACTGACAATAAAACCCAGGAGCTTACCAGATCTAACTCCAAAAGTACATTTGTTTGGGTTCAATCTCAACTTGTATTTCTTCAACCTCTCAAACAATTTATGCAAATGATCAAGATGTTGCTCTTCATTCTGAGACCTGGCTATCATATCATCCACATATACCTCTATCTCATGATGAATCATATCGTGAAACAAACCCACCATAGCACGCTGATATGTTGCCCCTGCATTCTTCAAACCAAATGGCATCACCTTATAGCAAAAAGTGCCCCATTGTGTCACAAATTTTGTCTTCTCCATGTCTTCAGGAGCCATCTTAATTTGATTGTAACCAGAGAAACCATCCATAAAAGAGAATACCTTATGCTGAGCAGTGTTGTCTACCAGGATATCAATATGAGGAAGTGGAAAGTCATCTTTGGGGCTAGCTTTGTTCAAATCTCTGTAGTCTACACACATACGTACCTTACCATCTTTCTTAGGAACCGGTACCACATTTGCAACCCACTGAGGATAAGAAGTCACTGCTAAGAACTCTGCATTGAACTGTTTCATTACCTCTGCCTTGATCTTTTCTGACATCTCAGGACGCATACGACGAACCTTCTGCTTCTTTGGACGACAATCTTCTTTCACTGGTAAACGGTGAACCACAATGTCTGTATCCAACCCTGGCATATCTTCATAAGACCAAGCAAAGATCTCCACATAGTCACGTAACATCTGAATCAATCTGCTCTTGACACTGTCCTCTAAATCAGCCCCTATCTTGACCTCTTTTTTGTTTTCTTCAGTTCCCAAATTCACAACTTCGACTGGCTCTTCATGTGGCTGTATGGCTTTCTCTTCTTGTTGTAACAACCTAGCAAGCTCTACAGGTATTTCACAATCGTCCTCATTTCCGTCTTCAGTTTGATAGATCGGTTTCTCGAAATTATAATTGGCAATAGTAGAACTGTTATCAACAGGATCCAGAGTGGATGAGGATCTGCATTTTAGTGATGTGGGTGTGTGTAAGAACACATAGCTGATAAAGCAAGAATAAAAGAAAAGAAAGACAAGGAACACAATATTTACTAAAACGAAACGTCCACTGATTTTATTGAATGAAGTATGCAAATGAAATGACAACCCGTAACAAGCACACCATTGTGCCCCGGGTAAGGCACAAGGCTTAAGAGTTTAATTGTTCAAGAAATTACAAATTTAAAATATAATAACACAGTAATAGTATTTACTCCTGACTAAAGGAGATAGGGATAACATCTTCAGCTTTCCAATTATTAAGCCCAGCACCCACAGTAGGAAAAATCCAAGCATCCAAGTTGTAGTCTTCATCATAGTCTCCCACAGCATTGATTTGATCTTTCGTAACCCCTTGATTGGTGATACGAACAACATGAGCACGACGAACAGCCTTCTGGGACTCTGCAGTGAAACCCAAACCAAACTTGTCAGACTTATATGGAATATCAGGAAGCTGACCCCAAATAGTACAACCACCTTCATCTACCACAGCCCTAGCATCATTGAGGGAGGCCATTGCCATTGTTGGAGGTTTTCTGGTGACTACAGGAACTTTCTTCACAGCAGGAGGAGCTGTATAATCATTAACAACCCAGGGAACCACTTCAAATGTCTGACACGGAGTTTCGATGTATTCACCTTCCATTTCCAGATACTTGAAAGTGTTTACATGGCTGACAAAGTATTCTTCTTCTCCATAGACAGTAACAACCTTTCCATTCACCGGATATCTCAACTTTTGGTGTAATGTAGAGGTTACAGCACCTGCCCCATGGATCCAGGGACGACCAAGCAGACAAGAGTATGAAGGACGAATATCCATCACATAAAATGTAGCAGTAAAAACCTGGGAGCCAACTTTGATTGGAAGATCAATTTCTCCATGCACTACTCTTCTAGAACCATCAAAAGCCTTCACCACAATATTACTGGGCTTCAGCACAGCATCTTCAGGACTCAGCTTATTCAGGACTTCCTTGGGCAACACATTCAGAGAGGAACCATTGTCTATCAGCACATGTGACAGGGTAGTGCCCCTGCATTCAATTGAGATATGCAAGGCCCTGTTATGATCCCTCTTGGCAGGGGTCAAATCAGCATCAGAAAATCCCAACCCATTATCATAGGTCAGGTGGGCAACACAATTCTCAAACTGGTCAACAGAGATAGCATTGGGTACATGAGCAGTCTTCAGAAACTTGATCAAGGACTTGGCATGAGCCTCAGAACATAACAACAAGGACAACATAGAAATCTTCGAGGGAGTATGCCCCAACTGATCAACAATGTCATAATCACTCTTGCGAATGATTTTCAATACTTCTTCCATCTGCTTAGAGAGATCATCAGCAGCTGGCACATCAGTAGATACAGGCTCAATAATGGGACCTTTGCCCCGAGCATCAGTGGTGGAAGTAACAGCAGGAGTAACTGCATTTTTAGAAGCAACTGGAGGAGAGAAGACTCTTCCACTACGAGTGATCTTGCTAGATCCAGCAATATTATCAATGTCAACAGGCACATCAGCTAAAGGCTCCTGCTTAACACCATGGATGTAAACATCAGACCCATAGTGCCAAGGCACATCTTTATCAGACGTATATGGAATAGGACCAGGAGTAGTGATGATCAGAGGAGCCACTCTGGCTTCAGCAACAACTTTCACAGGACCTTCAGCAGTAATCTTGATTGGACCCGAATGGGTGATTTTAATAGGTCTCTTTGAAGTGATTCTTACCGGTACTTTGTCAACCATATCAACCTCTTCAATCTTCCTACCCTGAGTCAGATGATCCACCATACTTTCTACAGACGACGGAGTCCTCTCAAACACTATAGTATACTTATCCATGAGACGTTGAATTCCATCTCTCAATATGAAGCAACTATCCGGCTTATAGGTACAATACAAACAATCTTCACGACAACCTGGAAAGATCCCAGCTTGTACTAACCTCTTTTTGATAACAGACAATGGTGTGTTCAACTCCATTACTGAATAGACATGTAGATCTTCATCAATGGCATTGACAGTCTTCTCGTGATTTGGCATTGGAGCAGTAATCACATTTGGAGTACCCGGAGGGTCAAACTCAATCTCTCCAGCCTCGATCATATCTTGAATTTTGTTCTTCAAGACCCAGCAGTTATTAGTATCATGACCCTGACAGTTTGAATGATATGCACACCGTGCATTGGGATTGTACCTGGGTGAGGTAACATTAGGATTCTAAGGAGCCTCCTTCAAAGTAATGAGTTCAGCTTTCAACAAATGTTGCAATGCCTGAGCCAGTGACATGTTGATCTTTGTGAACTGCCTTCTAGCCCTCTGTTGGTTGCCCTGTGGCTGCTCTGTTGTTGCAGGAGTTGGATTTGAGATATGAACTGCACTAACAGACTGATGCCTTCTGTTACGATCAGGTTGACCATACACAGCATTAGATTCTTTCTTCCCTGTGGGAGGCTTCTTTGCAGCACCTGATGAAGAAGTTCCCACATGGATCTTGCCATTCTTTATACCATTCTCTACTCGCTCTCCTGTCATGATCAACTCAGTGAAGCCTGATGATGAGCTTCCAATGAGATGACTGTAAAACGGACCATTCAGCGTACACATGAACATATCAACCAATTCCCTGTCAGTCAAAGGGGGTTGAACTCTTCCAGCTAAATCTCTCCACTTCTGAGCATATTCTTTAAAACTTTCCTTGGCACCCATGGACATGCTTTGAAGCTGCATGCGAGTGGGGGCTAAGTCAGCATTGTATTGATACTGCTTATAGAAAGCTTCAGCAAGGTCATTCCAGTCTCTGATGTTGGCACTCTCTAACTGATAATACCACTCCAACTGAGCTCCTGATAAGCTCTCTTGAAAAAAGTGGATCCACAACTTCTTGTCAGCAGTGTGAGGTTGGATCCTTCTGACATAAGACCTCAAATGCAGCTTGGGACAAGAGACCCCATCATAAACTACAAAGGTAGGAACCTTGAAACCAATGGGTATAACAACCCCTGATATCAGACTCAAATCCTCAAAATCCAGCCCAGATGATTTCTGCAACTCCATAGCATCCATCCTATCCACCAGCATCTTGAATTTGTCTTCATTAGGCTCATGGTAGTAATTAGCCTCAGAGTCAGAGTCCCCCATAGTGTTGTGGAGACTGCCTCCCTCTTTTTCAGATTCTTCAGATTCATAGTCTTCAGCTGGTTCTTTGGTCTTGGCAAGACCTTTGAACCTTCTTCCCATGTTGATCAAACCAGCTGACCTTCTAGTCTTCTTGGTCTTCTTGGCCAGCAGTGCCTTCAATTCATCCTGCCCCTTGGACAGGTTCAAGATCAGCTCTTGGAACTGTGCATTTTGTGCCTGGAGATCCTTAACTGATTGTTCAAGAGCCATTGCTGAAATAAACAGCGAGAAGATGAGAAACCTGTGCACAATTATAAACCTGTGATGCAATGAGATGATATGTGAATGTATATGCAATGTTTTCAAGGACCGCAGGATTTAAATTTGCTTAAACAAACACGAAGGTAACTTTTTATTAGTAATAAATTTGTTTTGCCTCTCGGGCTTACAAAAAATGAAAATGAAATAAGTACAAAAGATGGGGTTTTAAGTCTCCCATGGACGTTTCCTCTTTGTATTGAGGTATGAGTTGAGGTTCCGTTCCTCGTGAAGTTGCTTTGTTAATTCCAGGATTCTTTCTTGGCTTGCTTTGTAATGAGCCTCGAAAGTATCCCTTTGCTCCTTCAGTTGGATCCATGATCTCTGCAAGTCTTCCATATCAGTAGGCATGTCTGGGTGAAGGATGGTATAAGCTGTGTCTCCTTCAGCAACAGGTTCCATGGTAACTGGTAGGACGGCAAGATATGGCATCATGAGAGTCTGAGCACGAGATCGCACCCATCTGAGATAAGCTTCCATGGGAATAGTGTACTTAGGCTCCAGTGTCTTGCTGTCAACCCTGTTTACTTTTCCCCAGGCTCGTATGAATCTCTAACGGTAACCCTGAAGATCGTTGTCGTAGTCAAACACAATGCCTTGAATCAACATGTCATGTGGACCATCACTCCGAGCGTAACCAAACTGTCGTAAAGCTAGAGAGGGGTTGTAGGTGATGCCTCCTCTTATGCCTAGAAGTGGCACATTAGGAAACTCCCCGCAACGGTCAATGATGGTGACATTCTCCATAGATCTGGAGCACCAATGGATATCTGAGTGAGAAAGTGACATGATTCTCTTGGACCATCTGAACCCTTGCTCATTCTTCATTACTGAGCGAGGAAGGTGAGAAATAAACCACCTAGAAAGCAAAGGTATGCAGCACATCAAAGTTCCTCTTGCCCTTGTAGTACGGGTATGAAGAGAATGTAGGATGTCTCCAAGCAATGTAGGTATTGGATTGTGACTCAGGAAAATGTTAAAGGCATGAACGTCTATGAACTGATCTGGATTGGGGAACAACACTAAGCCATAAATCAGCAAGGCTAAGATCTCCTCAAAAGCATCATAGCTCATGGCCTTTAAGAACATTTGAGCTTTATCCATTAATACCTTGGCAAGAATACCCTTAACTCCGCTTCTCGTTTCTAGAACAATATCAGACTTTTTCAGATGTAGAGCTGCAGCAATAACCTCTGGTTTAAGTTCTTTCTCCAAGCCTGTGAAGGGCCTTTGATCAAGAACAGGTATACCCAGAAGTTTAGAGAACTCCTCCATGGTTGGAACCAGCTGATAGTCAGGGAATGTAAAGCAATGGTGTTTAGGGTCAAAGAACTGGAATAGGACACTCATCATGTCTTCATTGAACCCTGAAGTGACTAGATCCAATAGGTGATCATGTCTCTTGATGAATTGGGAGTGATCAGACACTTGAGAAACCAACTCTTTAAGCTTGGGAGGTATGCCCACAAAGTTGATCCTGATGGTGTTTCTACGAGCAGAAGCCATGACCTACAACAAAGAACAAAGATAAATCCCTTGGTCCTTGAAATGGTTAGTGAAAATGCTATGCTCATGATGCATGATGATGTCATGATGTTATGCTCAATCACAAACATGTGGCACACATAAACAAGGCACACCATAGCCCTAGGTTTAAAGGCTTGCATGAGGTTTAAAGGTAAGTACCCTCCCCTGAAGTTAGTTGGTTCATCCTGTCCTACAAAAGTAACCGGGTTCTAAGGGATCTCAATATCATTGATCCTTCACAAGGGTGGTTGTTCAGAAGGCAACTTACTTGCCAACCAAAACCCTCCAAGTTTAGAATCTCAATGAGCGTAGCATCGAGTGTCAACCAACTTCAGTCTGCACCAAAGCCGGTTACCTCACTACTTTCTAAAGGCCAAGATGAGTTAACTAGGGTTCTAAAAGTTAGTTAGTGCATTGACAACATATGGCAGCCTCATATTATCCTCAACTTGACTTAAGGAACATAAGCACCAACCAAGAAGTCGCACTAACTATGGCCACCAGATCAACCGTATCGATATATGTCGTACAGTTTCCTTGGTCTATTGCCATTTACCTAAGGTACACTAGATCCGGGTTAGGACCTTTCACACATAAGAGCACCCCAACAAGATAATATAAATCAAACAAGGCAAACAATTTAAAGTGATCTTAATTCCTAAGGGTACCCCTCTTAAATTTAAATCCCCAGCAGAGTCGCCAGTTCAGTAACACGATGGGAGAACTGACTTTAAGTTATGTTGCGGATAGCAAGAGTCGCCACCGACTTTTATTTTATCCAAAGGAAAGGCATAAAAGAACAGGAAAGACCTTTTAAAAGATTTTTGGGTCCGGGGGGTAGGTTATGTAAAGGGAAGGTGTTAGCACCCTTTACATCCATGGTTATCCATGGGCTCTTAGTTGCTTAGCTCACTATGAATTGTTTTTGAAAAGGTGAAGTGTGTGAATAGAAAAATTTTCATAAGAGTTAATAATGATCCATGTACGGATGCGTAAAAACTTGTGTTTGAAAATTTGTTTGAAATTTGTTAAGTGTTTGAAAAGTTTTGAATGAAGTGAGCAAGCAACTATGAGGTACCTACCCTAAAGTTTTAAGTCTTTCTTATTCTTTATCCTTTAATTGGCAAGACTATCCCTACTATTAAGGAGTAGGTAGTCATTACCTTGGATGTGAGGGACATGAGAGGGACATCTGTTTTATGAAGGCAACTGTGGGGTGTATTAAGCAATTAGGAGAGACTGTCATCATTATTCGAAAAGGGACTTGATCTTTAAAGGCAACCATTAGGAACTTGATGACTTTATCTTTTAAGGGACTTGCTTTATACACCCCACTTGACCTTATGATTAGGCAACATTGAGGGATAGCCCTAGAAAGTGAGATGGCGATTAGAAATCGACTTACGTGTGTGAGTGTTTAATTTTATTTATCTTTAATTAAAATGATCTAAATTTGATTTTAAATAGAACACATGTTACACTCCCTATATTACTAACCATAGCATAAAAATTTAATAAATTACATATTTACAAAATTTACACCAAGGAGCAATTACATAATTATAATAAACAATTAAAATAAATGGCAAATAAATAAATATAAATAATAAGCAAAAATAAATAAATAGGCAATAATAAATATAATAGGGGTTAGTAATAATAAGAATTAAATAAGGTTAGTGAAATAATAAGCATAATTAAAAAAAAACTAATTGAATTAGTAATAATATGGTTAGTAATAACAATAATTAAAATAAATAGAATTAGCAAAAATATTATAAACACAAAATTATATTTTTAATATAGACATTTATTTAAAAATATGAACAATTAAAGGATTATGGTAATATTTTAATTTATGTACAAATTATTAAATAAAATTATTTATATATAACAATTTAGAAAAAAGTATTTACATATTATATGGAGAAAATAAGTTATAATTATATTTAAAGATTATATTTTTAAAAAAAATTAATTATATGAATATGTATAATAATTATATTTACAAAATTAAAAAAAAATAACAATTAGGTTTTGTATAATTATTTAAGGAAAAATAGATTAGGGTTTATTTAGAAAATATTTTTTTTAGGATTTATAATATAATGACAATTCCTTTAATTAAATAGTACACATATATATTTTTTATAATTTAAATAAATATACAATAAAAACTAATTTTTTTTAGAAAATAAATTTTTTAGGAACTAGAACACATAATATATATATTTTACAATATAGGAAATAATAAACAATATAATTGTAATTTATTTTATATATAATAGTAATTAAATTAAAAATAAAGCAAAAGAAAAAGGAAATCAAAACCTGATGGGGCTGGGGTTTGAACCCAGTCCCCTATGCTTGCCAACAACAGCCTCTACCACTGGGCCATCAGCACACGCGTGACATCATAGGGAGAAGAAGTAGTTTTGTGCCTTGAATCTCTAAAAATCAGAAAAAATAAGAAGCAAAAGGCTTGGGGGAGGATTGAACCCAGGACCTTTGAACACTCAAGCGCACGCATAACCACCCAGCTGGGAGAGCCAATCTGTTAGAATGTTGGCTATAAACAATAATATATTAAAACTATAATTTTAATGGGAACGCATCAAAAATGGCTGGAGGCAGGATTCGAACCCTGGCCCTTTCACAATACGCCTGCCTGACTTTCCACTGGGACAAACGCACGTTTGTGAAACATAAACAGGATTAATACATAATATTTTAAAACGAAATTTAAATTTCCAGAACACGCGCGAACTGGCTTCATCTTCTTCCTCATAACCTTCGAAATTTCCTGCGAATCTAGCTACGAGTTTTCCTGCGAAAAACAAATTCCAGCAAAACCTACGAAATACAAACATGGACAAAACAGCAAGATTTTATGAAATTGGTTATGCCATTAAGCTCCAAACAAGATTTCCAATCATTCTATGTCCTCATAATCCATTTATATTGGCTGGATAATAAAACCCTAATTCTTGGTCGAAACCCTAACTATGGTGGATTACGGATTAGCCATGGTTTCTTTGATTTTCTTGCCCAGAAATATTCTACATCACATGATAAACAAGATTAGCCAAGCAAAATTCAATGAAACACAGTAAATTAATGTAATCGAAAAATTTATTTTCAAGAGCAAGGTGGATTCGGGTTGATCATTATGACATGTATGGGATGCATATGAGTGATGGTTTACGATCAGAGAAGTCCAAGGAAGCTTGTCATGTGCTTGCTTTACCTTCTAAAGCCCTGAAATTCAAAATCCGAATGTGACTTTTGTGAAGAAATTTTGAACAATGGAACTTACTTTTGGAGGCAGAGAAATCGTGGATGAGCAATAGGGTTGAGTTTAGTATTTATATGTGAATGAATTTAGGTCATAACATTGAATGGTTGTGTGGAAATTTTGATCATTGAAGATTGAAAAAGATCATGTCTTAAAATTCAAATATTTTTGTATGAAGGCTTGCTATTTTTGGATCAATCTTGTGATTTCATTCCTTTTCAATTCCAATCAACATTGAAGACATTCTAGAAACCAAATCTCCATCAAATATCATATTTTCATATTTTATTTTTATTTAAAATGATTTTTAATGAATTAAATCAAAATAAATAGAAATAAAATAATAAAAATTCTGATTTTTAATGAATTGGGTCGTGCATGATGTTGTTGTATGGATTGGGTCATAATTTGGCAAGCCTATTTGGAAGAAATTAGTTTTAGACCTCCTTTTTCATCATAAACCAACTCAAAATTTCCCAACTTTGCAAGGGCATATATCCTTCAATTTTAATGGTATGAAGGTGTTCTTGGACATTTTGGAAAGCTTGAAGAGTCCTCTAACCAACCCCACTGGTTTCATGTCCATATCATTTACCAATCTCAAGTTATGCCCTTTTGAAGTTGTTGACTTTTTGTTGACTTTCAAAAGGACCTATAATGTCTTAGCTCATACCTTCCAAATGAAGCACTTTTGGGCTTGGCTTGTGAGACACTAAGTTGTAGAGAATTCAATTTCCTTCAAAATGAGCTTTGAGTGGAGACTTGGTGATGAAGTATGTGAAAGTTATGGCTGGTCAAAGTTCAGTTGACTTTTACTGAGGAAACCCTAATTTAGAAACTCCTGATTCTTGATGATCTGGAATCTCCTTGATGAATCATGATCAACCCTTGATTAAATGATGAATTTTACTTCATATACTTGATGTTGGCAAAAAATCATGAAGTTTGACTTTGGTTTGACCACAGTTGACCTCAGTTTGACTTTTTAACTGCATTGACTGATTTTGACTTATCTGATCATCTGACTGAGCAAACTTCTGAGAAAAGTCTTGAAACTTGTCATGGGGGTTCTTACACACATATAAGATGTTATGAAGCTCACTTGAAGTCTTGGAAGTTCATTTAACCTGATTAAAGTCAAAACCCTAGTTTTGGATGCACTGCTTAGGAGGTGCATTGTCTGAGGGAATTGTCAACTCTTCTGACCAATTGTGAACTTTGTGAACCTTGTGAACCTTGTGAAATGTCTTGTGAACCTCATGGGAGGTATGGTGAACCTTGTGAACCTTGTTAACCTTGTGAACCCTCATGAAGTGACTTGTAGACTTCATGAACCTCATGAAAGGTTTTGAAAATGATGTGAACCTTGTGAACCTCATAAAGTGACTTGTAGACTTCATGAACCTCATGAAAGGTCTTGTAAATGTTGAGAAGCTTGTGAACCTTGTGAACCTTCATAAAGTAACTTGTAGACTTCATGAACCTCATGAAAGGTCTTGTAAGTGTTGGGAAGCTTGTGAACCTTGTGAACCTTCATAAAGTAACTTGTAGACTTCATGAACCTCATAAAAGGTATTGCAAGTGTTGAGAAGCTTGTGAACCTTGTGAACCTTCATAGAACACAAAGTCTTGTATTATGAGGGCAAATTTTGGGGTGCAACACCCATCATCTAGCATCAGTCATCATCATCAGCATCTGTTTCAGCTTTTCTTCAGCAACATGGCACCTAAGAAGAGCAACATCTCCTATCATTTCTTTGAGCCTGAGCTGGCTGGCATCAGGAAGGTCCAGGCCCTGATTACTCCAGATCATATACCACTATTCAGATAACATTATGGAAGCATCATTGATGTGGTTATGGATTTGGACCCTTCCCAGAGGAGCTTGATCCATACTTGCCTGCAGTTCTATGATCCCCCTCTGAGGTGCTTCACCTTCCAGGATTTTCAGTTGGGACCCTTGTTGGAAGAGTATTCATCACTTATTGGTGTACCTATCAGGGGTGGAGTCCCCTTCAACCCTGAGATGGCCTTTCCTAGTAATGAAGAGGTGGCAAGGGCATTGTATCTGGAACCAGTTCTGATTGAGCAGAACATGACAGCAAAGGCTGGAATCTCTGGTCTACACTTGGATTTCTTGACCTCTCAGGCTATTCTGAAGGCTTCCCTAGGGGAATGGAAGGCAGTCTGTGCATTATTAGCCCTAAGCATATATGGGGTTATATTATTTGCAGATGAGCCTAAGTTTATTAGCAAGAATTCAATCCATCTTTTCATCCTGAGGAACCCAGTACCCACCTTACTGGGGGATTTCTACTACTCTGTTCACCAAAGGAATGAAAAGCAAAGAGGAAGATTGGTGAGATGCTGTGCTCCCCTATTCCATACCTGGCTGCTCAAGCACTTGCCCAAGACTGATGCATTCTTGAATCCTCACCAGCAAAAGAATTGGGCTAGAAGGCTCATTGCTTTAACCTCAGCTGACATCAGGTGGTGCACTCAGAGCACCAAGGGCAGGGACATC
The DNA here is from genome assembly GCA_963966055.1 of Lathyrus aphaca. Lineage (NCBI taxonomy): Eukaryota > Viridiplantae > Streptophyta > Magnoliopsida > Fabales > Fabaceae > Lathyrus > Lathyrus aphaca. The sequence goes on from OZ014520.1 coordinate 423,400,411, forward strand.
ATTACCAGTTGTGGGCAGTTCCCCAATGTACCCCTGATAGGAGTTAAGGGTTGCATCAATTACAACCCTCTGCTATTCAAAAGACAACTGGGCTATGCATTGGTCCACCCTCCTAGAATGCAAGATCTAGCTGAGACCCTTTATTGTGAGGTTAAGCCTAATCTAGCTTTTGTCAGGCAAGCATCCTGGGCTTGGGACAATGTCCAGACTAAAGGGATAACCATTCTCGGGAGATGCAACAATGTGGCCTCAGCTCAGTACTATGAGTGGTCTCATGCCAGGGCTCAAATTTCTGGAATGCCCTTCACCATTGAGGATGCACCTGGGCCATCCACAGCACCACCTCCAGCTACTGTCAGCCTGGAAGAGTTTGAGAAGCTAAAAGAGAGGAATGAGAATTTGACTCAAGCTCTGCAGAAGACCCTCTGGGAGAGGAGTGATGGTCGTCTGGACATTGAGAGGTTAGAAAAGCTAAAGGTGGAGCATCTAGCCAGGATTGAGAAGTCAGAGGATTACATCAAGAAGTCAAGGGCTGGAGAACAGATTCTGAAGAATGCCTGTAAGGAGGCACAGTTCCAGAAAGCTAGGACTGATCTCTATCTGAAGGAGAGCCAAGCTAGGTGGGTCAGGATCACTGAAGCTCGCACTCAGGAGGATAAGAGAACCCAGGACAAGATTGAGCAGTTTGAGGCTAATGCAAGGGAGCAACAGGAAGCCTTGCTAGCAGCCCAGAGAGAGATCTCAGAGTTGAAGATTAGGGCTGGTGTGAAGAGGTCAAAGGACCAGGGCAAACACAAGAAGCTAACTGCAGCTATTGCCACCAGGAATCTTCTCATCAGGAATCTCACAGAACATCCAGCTGATCCTGTGACTGAAGCACTTCTAAAGGAAGTTCAGGAGGATGAGTTTGGTCTTGATGTTTGACTTTTGCTTGTTGTTGCTCTCATTTCATGTACTTTTCTTTTTCTTATGTTGTATTTTGACCCCTCAGAGGGCATGTATTGTAAAAACAAACTATGTATCATTCACTTTTTGTAATATAGTTATTAGTTTGTTTTATCTGATTTCTCAAGCAACATCAAACACCATCTTCCTCGGGGTCTGGAAAGGTCAAAACCAAATGCCAAGCCGGATACCTTGGAAACAAATAAGCATACTGCATTGCATGCTAACCTTTTGTTTTGTTTTGTAGGTTTTATTTTGTTTTGTTACTAACTCTGTTGTGGTACAGGAACTATTGCTCGGTGTCGGGTGTTCCCACTCAACCGTCCACACAGATATCCTACCCGCAACAACCTTCCGGGTATACAAATGGACCAAGTACAGCAGGACCTTACAGAGGTCAGGACTCAAATGGCCAACGAGAGACTGGAAATGAGAAATCAGATGACCCAGTTTATGGAGGTGATGAATGGATTGGCGCAGAGCCAAGAGAGATTAAGGGCACTAGTAGAAAGGCAGACCCAGGAGGAACCCCATCTAGGGACTAGGGGAACGAGCAACAATGAGAGGGTTCAGCCTCATGTCAACCCACCTGTGTATGGGCCTCACCTTCACCCAGAGATCAACATCCCTGTTAATGTGCAAGGGAATGCCACTGCAGGCAGAGTACTACAAGAAGACCCCCAGGAAGATCAATTTACTGTGATGGGAGCTGGGAATGAAGCCTATGACAGAAGGCTAGATGAAATTGCCGAGAAATTGAGATCCCTGGAGTCTCAGAATTCTTTGGGCTTTGATGTTATGGACATGGGTCTAGTGGACGGGGTAAGGATTCCCCACAAGTTTAAACCTCCGCGCTTTGAGAAGTACAACGGAACTTCTTGTCCCCGAACCCATTTACAATCCTTTCTGGGGAGGCTGAAGGCGTTTACCATGGATGAAAAGCTATGGATGTTTTATTTTGAAGATAGCTTAACAGGAGCTTCAAGGGAATGGTACTCTCATTTGACTAGAGCAACCATCAGGTGCTGGAAGGACCTGGCTGAGGCCTTCATTAGACAATACCAGTACAACTTGGATATGGCTCCCAACAGGACCCTCCTGATGGGAATGTCTCAATCATCCAGGGAAAGCTTCCGGGAGTACGCCCAGAGGTGGAGACAGCTTGCTGCTGCTGTCCAACCACCCATGTCAGAGAGGGAGATGGCTGATATGTTTATGAACACCCTCCAAGGGACATACATTGACAGGCTAGCTGCCTTTTCTTCCACTAGCTTCGCTGATGTAGTCATAGCTGGGGAAAGAATTGAGAGCCTATTAAAGATGGGCAAAATTTCTGACAATGGTGCGAGCTCGTCCAGCAACCCCATAAAACCTTTTGTAGGTCCAAGAAGAACCGGTGAGACTAATGTTATTCAGGCCAGCAGGGGCAGACCACAATATGTTCATAGGTCAGTGGCAGCAGTCACCATTCCCTCCCCACTTCCTCAGCAACCAGCGTATCAGCCACAGCAACAACCCCATTACCAGCAACAAACTCAGTATCCTCCTCAGAGAAATTATAACAACAACAACAACAGTCAGCAAAGACCATTTCAACAGAGATCGTCTCAGGCCAATAGGGTGATTGATCCAATCCCTATGCCTTATGCCGCTTTACTGCCACAGCTCCTGAAGCTCAACCTGGTTGAGTTAAGGACGTTGGCGCCACCAGATCCTTCCAGTTTGCCAAGAAATTACGACGCCAACGCCATATGCGCTTTTCATTCTAACGCACCTGGCCATAGTACAGAGAAGTGCAGAGCTTTACAGATGAAGGTGCAAGACCTGGTAGATTCTAAAGCTCTAAACTTTGCACCACCGCCAAATGTTAACAAGAACCCTATGCCCAACCATGGAGGGCCCAGAATTAATGCTATTGAGGAAGACATGCCGTCTTTCTTGATAACCAGTGTTGGGCAAATTAGGACACCCCTGGTAGAGATTAAAGCTCAACTCCTTGAATGCCAGATTTTCCCTGGGTGTGAGCTCGGGTGCGGTTATTGCAACATTTCGGTAAATGGGTGTGACAATCTGAGAAGCGGCATAGACGGTCTCATCCAGAATGGTCTACTTCAAATCACAACATCAATACCTTCAAATCCAGCAATCTCTCCGACAACAATTCCAGAGTCTCCTACAACCGCAACAACAATTATTCCAAACAATTCTTCAGTTTCATCAACAAATGCTTCAAATATCACTTCAACAAGCCACCTATCAACAAACATTACTTCTACAACGGCAGCACCCCTCTATTCAGAATCTTCTCCTACAACACCGGCAAACATCTTAGCAGTCACTATTTATTATGATCCGTCAAGTATTCCTCCGAACAACAATTTTCAACAACAAACAGTGGCGTTTCCTGCCATATCACCGGTCACTATCTACTATGATCCACATACTATTGCAACACCCTTCTCTGCTGCAGTCAGCCCGGTTACCATCACGGTACCTGGGCCTGTTCCGTATGAAAGCAGTAATGCCATTCCTTGGCATTATGGCTCTGATCTATACTGCGAGGGGCAGAAAATCACTCTTGAATCATCAACTTCTTCACCACAAATAGACAATGTGGGGGGAGGCGGAGGCTTCACTCGAAGCGGACGTCTTTTTGCCCCACAAATTCCAAGACCCATTGCTGAAGCAGAAGCTGCTGCCAAGGCAAAAGGGAAGAGCATGGTGCAGGAAGAACAAGTTGTTAAAGAAGCTTTGAAAACCCCTTTTGATCAAGAGGTTGATGAATTCATGAGAATCATCAAGAAAAGTGATTACAAGATAGTGGACCAGCTTCAACAGACACCTTCCAAAATCTCCATTTTATCATTGCTAATGTGCTCCGAGGCTCATCGGAACACACTATTAAAAGTCTTGCACGCAGCTTATGTGCCAGAGGAGATTACTGTCAATCAGTTGGAAGCTGTAGTTGGAAATGTTAACGCTAGTCATGGACTAGGATTTACCAACACTGATTTGACAACGGAAGGCCGCAATCACAACAGGGCTTTGCACATTACCTTGGAGTGTAAGGGTGCAGTTCTTTCTCATGTATTGGTAGACACAGGGTCATCCCTCAATGTCCTACCTAAGAAAGCCCTTGTGAAGCTGGAGTATGAAGGATTGGCATTACGCCCCAGCAACTTGGTAGTAAGAGCCTTTGACGGTTCTAAGAGATCAGTTCTGGGAGAAATTGAGTTGCCTATAACGATTGGCCCACAGACTTTCAAAACGACCTTCTTCGTGATGGATATACAGCCTGCCTACAGCTGTCTATTGGGTAGGCCATGGATACACGCCGCTGGCGCCGTGACCTCAACCCTTCACCAGAAGTTAAAATTCGAGTGGGAGGGCCAAGTCGTTACTATTTGTGGAGAATAGGACATTTTTATTAGCCATCTGGCTACATACAAATACATTGAGATGGATGGGGAGATCCACGAAACTATGAGTCAAGGGTTTGAGGCCTTGAACATAAATGAAGCATCCGCTGTACCTGGAACCTCAATGACATCTTATCAGCAAGCCCGGAAGGTTGTTGAAGAAGGGACTGCCCAAGGCTGGGGCAAGTTGTTGCCTGTAGAAAAGAAGGAGGATAGATTTGGGTTGGGTTACAAACCAACTCAACAAGATCAAGCAGAGGCTGCTAAGAAGCCCAATTTTGTCAGTGGGGGGATGCTCACCCCCGATGCAGTAAACAACTTGGAAGATGAGTCAGAAGATGAGCGCAACCTGGAGAGCTGGATACGTCCAAGGACCCCGGGGAGCTGTGTCTCAAACTGGTCTTCCCAGGAAATTATAAGGGTTACTCCTGCAGAGTAATTATTATTTCCTGTATATTTTAAGCATGCATCAAGTCTTGCATCTTGCCCAAGATGACAAGACTCATTTTGTAGTCGGGCCATCTGTAATTTTGTGCAAACCGCTCACTGTTTTTCCATTTTTCTTTTTGTACAAAAATAAATGGCAATGTTTTCAAAATGATAACTTCATTTCACTCTTTTTAAACAAGATTAAAATCAATCACTAAAATAAACAAATTGAACCCTTGCAGAGAGTGCCTTCCAGACCGCACCGACAACAGCACGGCTATGACTTCGTATGACTTTGACAATCCAATCAATCAAGCTGATGAAGGGGTTGAAGAAGAGTATGAGCTTCCTGAAGAGTTATCTAGGTTGTTGAGACAAGAGGAAAAGGTTATCACTCCTCATCAGGAGGAGGTAGAAACGATTAATCTTGGTATAGATGAAGATGTGAAAGAAGTTAAAATCGGGGCTTCCCTACAAGATTCAGTGAAGAGACAACTGATTGACCTGCTTCAGGAATATGTGGATGTGTTTGCTTGGTCTTATCAGGATATGCCAGGGTTGGACACCAATATCGTTATGCACAAGCTGCCTTTAAGAGAAGACTGCCCGCCAGTAAAACAGAAGTTGCGCCGTACTCGCCCAGACATGGCAATGAAGATAAAGGAAGAGGTGCAAAAGCAGTGGGACGCCGGATTCCTTGCTGTGACTAGCTATCCGCCGTGGGTTGCTAATATTGTACCTGTGCCTAAGAAAGACGGCAAGGTGAGAATGTGTGTTGACTACCGGGATCTGAACAGAGCCAGCCCGAAAGATGACTTCCCATTACCTCACATTGATGTATTGGTGGATAATACGGCTCAGTTCTCGGTATTCTCCTTCATGGACGGATTTTAAGGATACAATCAGATCAAGATGTCACCTGAAGACATGGAGAAGACAACCTTCATCACACCCTGGGGCACGTTCTGTTACAAGGTGATGCCATTCGGACTGAAGAATACATGTGCAACATATCAACGGGCTATGGTAACATTATTCCACGATATGATCCATAAAGAAATCGAGTGTTATATGGATGACATGATTGCCAAGTCCCTCACGGAAGAAGACCACCTGGTAAATCTGCTGAAACTATTCAAGCGTCTGAGGAAGTATCAACTCAAGCTGAACCCCAACAAGTGCACATTCGGGGTACGATCTGGTAAGCTGCTGGGATTTATTGTAAGCGAGAAAGGGATTGAAGTTGACCCTGATAAAGTCAAAGTCATTCAAGAAATGCCTGCACCGAAAACTGAGAAAGAAGTTCAGGGGTTTCTAGGTAGATTGAACTACATTTCACGGTTCATATCTCACCTTACAGCAACCTGTGAGCCTTTGTTCAAGCTGTTAAGAAAAGAGCAAACAGTCAGGTGGAATGAAGACTGCCAGAGGGCTTTTGACAAAATCAAGGAATACTTGCAAGAACCTCCAATCCTTATGCCTCCAGTTGAAGGAAGACCTCTGATAATGTACTTGACAGTATTAGAAGAGTCAATGGGGTGTGTGCTGGGCCAGCATGACGAGTCTGGTCGAAAAGAGTATGCAATATACTACCTGAGCAAAAATTTTACCGACTGTGAACAACGTTATTCACTGCTCGAGAAAACTTGCTGTGCTTTAGCGTGGGCTGCTCGCCGACTGAGACAGTATATGTTGACCCACACTACTTTGTTGATCTCAAAGATGGATCCAGTTAAGTACATTTTTAAGAAGCCAGCTCTTACCGGACGGGTTGCAAGATGGCAAATGATCCTCACAGAATATGACATCCAGTACACATCTCAGAAAGCCATCAAGGGCAGTGTATTGTCTGAATATCTTGCTGAGCAACCCATTGATGATTACCAGCCTATGAGATTTGACTTCCCTGATGAAGACATCATGTTCATAAAAGCAAAAGATCATGAAGAGCCTGTTCACACTGAAGGGCCTGACCCAGAAGAAGAATGGACTATGATGTTTGATGGGGCTGTTAATATGAATGGCCGTGGTGTTGGTGCAGTACTCATTACACCCAAGGGAGTTCACATGCCTTTCTCGGCAAAGCTCACCTTTAACTGTACTAACAACGAAGCTGAATACGAAGCTTGCATTATGGGTCTTGAGGAAGCCATTGACCTCAGGATCAAAACATTGACTGTATTCGGAGATTCAGCTCTGGTAGTTAATCAAACCAACGGCAAATGGTACACACACCAGGAGTATCTGATACCTTACAGGGATTATACAAGGAGGTTATTGACTTTCTTTACAACAGTCAAGCTTGAGTATATCCCTCGGGACGAGAATCAGTTTGCAGATGCTTTGGCTACCATTTCATCTATGATCAAAGTTCAAGCTGCCAACTTTGTACCTCAAATTTCAGTATCCAGACTCGACAGACCAGCATATGTATTCGCAGCAGATGTTGTCAAAAATGATAAGCCTTGGTTCCATGACATTAAGTGCTTCTTGGAGGATCAAACGTACCCACCTGGGGCATCTTCCAATGACAAGAAGACTTTGAGAAGGCTTGCTGGTAGTTTCTTTCTGAATACTGATGGTTCCCTGTACAAGAGAAACTTTGATATGGTACTCCTCAGATGCGTTGATAGGGCAGAAGCAGACTTGTTGATGCACGAGGTGCACGAAGGATCCTTTGGTACCCATGCAGGAGGGCATGCCATGGCCAAGAAGTTGTTAAGATCAGGCTATTACTGGATCACAATGAATGCCGACTGTTGTACCTATGCCAGAAAATGCCATAAATGCCAGATTTATGCGGATAAGGTGCATGTGCCTCCCAATCCTTTGAATGTGATGTCCTCGCCTTGGCCCTTTGCTATGTGGGGCATTGACATGATTGGCAAGATTGAACCGACTGCTTCAAATGGCCACAGATTCATCTTGGTTGCCATTGACTATTTCACCAAGTGGGTCGAAGCAGCTTCCTATGCAAACGTTACAAGGCAAGTGGTAGCCAGATTTCTGAAGAGAGATATCATTTGTCGATACGGAGTTCCCGAGCGAATCATTACTGACAATGGTTCCAACTTGAACAACAAAATGATGGCAGAGCTATGCCGGGACTTCAAGATCCAACACCACAATTCTTCTCCTTATAGGCCAAAGATGAACGGCGCTGTAGAGGCAGCTAATAAGAATATCAAGAAGATTGTACAAAAGATGGTAGTTACCTACAAAGACTGGCATGAGATGCTACCATTCGCCTTGCATGGGTACCGCACGTCAATCAGAACATCCACTGGGGCAACACCGTATCAGCTTGTGTATGGTATGGAAGCAGTCCTACCTGTTGAAGTTGAATTACCCTCCTTACGGGTACTGATGGATGTTAAGTTGAACGAAGCAGAATGGGTCCGGTCCCGATACGAACAACTGAGTCTGATTGAAGAGAAAAGATTGGCTGCAATCTGTCATGGGCAGTTGTATCAGAAAAGAATGAAGAAAGCCTTCGATCAGAAAGTCAGGCACCGAGAGTACCAAGTAGGAGATCTTGTGCTGAAGAGAATCCTCCCTCCTCATACAGACCACAGGGGCAAGTGGACTCCAAACTATGAAGGACCATTTGTAGTCAAGAAAGTTTTCTCTGGTGGAGCACTGATGCTCAGCACCATGGATGGTGAAGACTTCCCGTCCCCTGTGAATTCAGATGCAGTTAAAAAATACTTCGCATAAAAAATGACCCGCTGGACATAAAAAACAGAATGTAAGTCCAGGCAAAAATAGGGCATCCCGGCAAGTCAAAAACAGAATAAAAGACTTGGGCAAAAATAAGGGAAATAAATAAAAAAATGTACACCCGCTGAGTTGAAAAGCCGCATTGGACAACTCAGGCAAAAATGGGTATCCCGATGGATTGAAAACCCGAAAGGGCGATCCATGCAAAATAAGGGAATAAGCGAACAACTGCAATCTGAATTCGTCTGTATCACCTACAACTTGGTAAGCTTCGAAAAGATCAAGCTTCTCTCAGAATCAGCCTTCTTCAGAAAGCAAGACGAGAAGAACGTCAAAAGTCATACGAGTCATAGCAAAAGGGAAGCTCCTTGAAGCGTCGTCAACATTGCCAGCATTTTGTTTCTCAATTTGTAACAATCTCCTCATTTTAGGGGATATGTTTCTTTGACTGTATCTTGCCAATTCAGGGCATATGAATTAATAAAATCAGATTTTCAGTCATGTCTCGTCTCGTACATTTTATTTTCATTTGCAAAATGTCTGATGTCTTTAGAGATACTGATTGCATAAACACAGATGTTTCCTTTCTAAAGAATGCGTGCTTACAGGAAATATACTTATTCCCGGGGGGTGTCTAAACTCCTATGATGGAATCCGGTAAGGGATACCTCGGGATTACTTGTGCGTTCCTATCTTTGCAGGATTGCAGGTATTCAAAGCACGACATGGGGCATGAAAACTTCACTCCCAGCAAGCTGGCAAATCAATACTCACTCAGTCGTAGCACCAGAAATGTTTTCTCCCCTGCTGAGTTGCCACTTGTTATTTCTCCCCAGCCGAGTTACCATTTACTATTCCTCCACAGTCAAGGCAGAGAACCATATCCCCACAGAGACTCAGCCTCTATCCAGAAGAGCAGCACACAAAAGAATCACAACGGAGTAACGGAAGCTTCTACAAACCCCAGCTGGGTCCCTTATCACCAAGGATAGGTCTATCAGTGACCTATTCCTCCAAGCAGAATCATCTCATCAGATCTACCAATGATCTCCTCCCCAGCTGGGATGTCCACTGCAAACAGATCGGCCAGAGATCTTCGCAACAACAGGATCCGAATCCCGGATTGGTATCTTTTGCATAATCATAGCATTCGCATCATATTCACCCCACAAAGCGTAGCATTCCGTCTAATACGGAGCATTACGGCAAAAATCAAACATGTTGCATAATCATAAGTCGTGGTCTGAATCAAACGCTTGTGAATAATGACAATCCATCAACAATATACGGAATGTTCCCCAGATTCCCCAGCAAAGAGTTAAAGCAGTTGCCTTACACCCACAAACATCAGTATACACCTCCTTGGCACCCGTCCGTGTCATATCCCCAGTAGAAAGCCGAAGCGTCCCCTTTGCACTCACAGATACATATATATATAATTTTCTTGACATCCGTCTGTGTCACCTTCCCCAGCATAATTACTTAAACACTTTGTAAAGCATATACTTGTTTATATAATTCTCTTGACACTCGTCTGTGTCACTCTCCCCAGCAGTTGAGCACTCATCTATACACTACTCATACTTATACAGATACTCGTCTGTATCTTGTATACACCATTCTTGCCTTTGAAGATTCGAAACTCGTCCGTGTTCTTTGTTAACCCGTTGGTACTCGTCCGTATCATCATCTCAGAACATGCGTCTAGCATTTGTTTCTACCTGATACTCGTCCGTATCATAGTCTTAAAGTTGCTCGTCCGCATCCTTAATCCATACACCGTGTCAAACACTTGTCTTCTCGAATATTAGACACTCGTCTGTGTCTACTATTCCCCAGAAGAGTCCCCTCAGAATCAACACTCGTCCGTGTTCCTTGTTAACCAGTTGATACTCATCCGTATCATCATCTCTGAACACGTGTCAGTATTTGTTTCTACCTGATACTCGTCCGTATCATAGTCTTAGGGATGCTCGTCTGCATCTTTAATATATACACAACGTCAAAACACTTATACCTTTTATTTCCTGGATATAAACACTCGTCCGTGTTTACTATTCCCCAGTAGATCGCCAGCAAAGCAAAACTTCTTTTGTTATCTGACATTCGTCCTATGTCATGATAAACCTTGAGAGCAGCCGTCCCCTTCTAGGTGATCGTCCTTCACCTCTTGATGATCGTCCTTCATCATGCTCGTCCGATGGCCGTCCCCATCGTTGACCTTTTCTATCCGACATTCGTCCTATGTCGTGATATTTAGCAGCCGTCCCCTGCTAGGTGATCGTCCTTCACCTTTTGATGATCGTCCTTCATCATTTTATCCGATGGCCGTCCCCATCGTTGATCTTGTTATCTGACGTTCGTCCTGCGTCATCATAAACCTCGAGAGTAGTCGTCCCCTGCTAGGTGATCGTCCTTCACCTCTTGATGATCGTCCTTCATCATGCTCATCCGATGGCCGTCCCCATCGTTGACTTTTTATCCGGCATTCGTCCTATGTCGCGATACTTTCGGCAGCCGTACCCTGCCAGGTGATCGTCCTTCACCTTAGATGACCGTCCCTCATCTTATCCCCAACGGAGCAGCCATCCCCTGCTAGGTGATCGTCCTTCACCTTTGATGACCGTCCCTCATCATTATTTCATTTATTCTTTAACCCGATGGCCGTCCCCGTCGTGGCCCCTTTTTCTTTTCAGTTTAGCCTGATGGCCGTCCCCATCATTGGTTACCTTACTTTATGAACTTGATGGCCGTCCCCATCATTTGTTTATACTCCCCAGAGAATCTTACAGCTTTACTTGATGGCCGTCCCCATCATAATCCCTTTTATCCCCAGCATGTCGGCCGTCCCCGTCATTGTTTTATTTCCCGCACTTTTCCCAGCATGTCGGCCGTCCCCGTCATTGCTCTTTCCCAGCAGTCGTCCTCTGCTCGACGGTCGTCCTCCGTCGCCCACACTTTACAATATACTTTATTTTCCTTTTACAATCTATATCCCTTTTCTTCTTCATTCTGTGAGTGCAAATTTTGGACTGTATTTGGTATTCAACCACAAGTTATCTTGTTAGCCTGTTAAGCCGCTGCTTACATCCTACACAGCTAACTCATGCTTGAATAGGGGCAGCTGTAAACACCCCAAATTTGCCCTCACCCATTCACACCATGGCTTGTGATCATTTCATATGCATAAATCCAATCATAGCATCTCATACCACAATTTTGATTCACTGCATGGATTCAAAGTCATCTGCATCTAGGGTTTGTGATCTGAGCAATCCAAGAGCCTCTTGAGCCACTCCAAAGGCCATCAATCACTTCAAAGGGGTCCATGTATGTCCAAACATCATATTATATCCTCTCAAAGTCAAGAATGTCAAAAAATCACAAGAACTGGGATTGGTATGGAAGCAGAGCCAGGTTTGATTGCACAGATGACCTAGAATTAGGGTTTTGGGTTCAGAGGCCATAACTCCAAATTTTTTGGTCATTCTTGTTTCTATTGGTCTCTTTATGGTATAGGGAGCATGCATATCAATTTTCATGAAGAAATTCCATGGGGAAGTCATCTGATCAAGAGTTGACTTTTCAAGCAAGTCAGTGTAAAATCAGGGCATCTGAGGCCCCCAATGACCCAACCAAAGGGTGTTCTTCATCATTTTGATTGTGTATGATCTTTATTTGATCATGTAAGATGTTGGAAGTTCACAAAATTGAAGAATTTCAAGTCTTTTGCAAAGTTGACTTTTTGGGAAAGTTTGACTTTTAATGAAATTGCCATTTTAGGAAACTTTTTCAACCTTTACTTTTTGATTCAAAAATGCTTCAAATGGAAAAACTTTGGTCATGAAATTTGTAGAATGGATCATTCCCTTTTCAAAAAGTACAAGAACATGACCTAATTCATCTTGGATCAAAAGTTATGGTTTGTCAAAGTTGGCTAAAATCACAAAAATTGAAGTTTTCTACCAAAGGGACATTTTGCAAAATGGTTTGTTCAAGTGTTTAAAAGGCCTCAAATGTGTATCATTTCCACACAACATGATCATGTGACCTCTAAATTTCAGAATGGGCCAAGGGATCACTCATTTTTATGGCCTATGGAGCAAGAAATCTCATAAGAAGCAAAAGTGAGGCAAGTTGCAAAAACTCACTCAAGTGTGAATCCACTTGCTGGCTGACTTCACAAACAATCCAAGGGTTCTCCACACATCTTGCTGCGCAGGACACCCCATCTGTCCTTGGCTAGCAAGTAGCCCATGCCTCTCTTACACAACTTTGACATTTTGGCAACTTGAGCCATACCAATCACTAAAGCACACATCAACTCATCTGACCAATCCCATTAGTTTATGCAAACAAAAAGCAAGCAAAAGCACATACAACACAAGCCTGAAAGCATCCAGAACTCAGCATTCTCATTTTTCACCCCATTTGCAAAAGCTTTCGAAACTGATTGCACAAGCCTCACACACACAAACCAACTTCACAAATCAACTCAGCATGCTTCACTGATCAAAAACCACCCATCACCATAGCCTAAAACTCCCTGAATCAGAAATACGATTTCCATCCCACCTTGAACAGAACTTCTGCCATCTCTCAAACCATCCATTATAAACTTCAAACAAGCATTAAAAGCTTCTCAGGAGGTCCAGTGGAGTTGATTGCAAGCAAGAAACCAGCCAGAAAGTACCAGAAACCAAAGCTTCAGTTCAGGTAGCCATCTCAAACTTTTTTTCCAGAAACTCCATTTTAAGTTCTTAAATGCTTCTATGCACTCCCCTGATCATGGGGATATGATTATTTTTGAAAATGGTTGAGAAACCAGGATGTATGAATGCTCTGAAACTTTTTGCCCTAAGAATGTTTTGATTCGATTTGCTTGATTAATGAATGAGAAATGATGTTTGTTTGGGGGGTTTGATTCGGTTTTGAATGGGGATGAATTCTGGGCAGTTAGATTTCATTTTTATTGCGTGTAGAGAGAGTTAGAGTTTTTGGCTGGCCGGAGAAGACGACCGGAACAGTGTTCCGGTCGTCTGAAAGTCATTAGGGTTAATTAATTAGGGTTTAGTCTTAATTACGTAAGTTTGAATTTGGGCCGTCCAGATGCGCGCGCTAGTCAATTCCCTCCCTTTTCGTTTGAATCATAGCCTTTGGATGCGCTGACTTTTCCTTTTTTCAGTTTAAATTCATTTTATTTTTCATTTAATTGCATTTGTTTTATTCATTTTATTAAAAATAGCAAAAAATCTTTAAAAATTCTGAAAATTTTTATACAAACTTTTATTAATTTTCAGAAACCAAAAACATTTTTATTTTTATTTTTTGCATTAAAAAATATTTTTAAATCATTTAAAAGTTTATTTTTAATTAATTAATGAGAATTAATTAATTAAAAATACTTTTAGGTATTTAAAAATCACCAAAAAATTCATGAAACCTTTAAAATCATTTAGAAACATTGTCCAACCCTCAAACCAAATTTCTTTTTTGATCTTGATGTCTTTTGACAATTTTTAATGGAATTAAAATCATTTCAAGGCAATATTTTGATCCAATCTTCAAAAATTCATTTCTGCCTAGTCTTTGAGAGTTGGACTTTGATTCTTTTTGCATTGTGTCTTGCATATCATGTAGTTCATAGGATTAAATTGGCATGACTTGATTTTGCATTTTCAATTTGTTTGACATTTTTTCTTGACAAGGTACCTTAAAACCCTAGCATTCTTAAGAAATTCATAACCCTCATTAGGTTAAGAGTTAGAACCCCTCCTTTGGGCAGTGAGTTTGTATAGGTTTAGGGTTTCCTTTGGATGCATTTTCAATTTTTTATCTTGATGTTTGCTTCTGGTTTTGGTTTTTGTTTGGTGCTTTGATCATAAACCCTAATTTGGGCTTCCTTTTGCATTCATCTTCCATTTGCTTGCATACCATGACTTGCCATGACATTTTATGTATCCATTTGATTCATTAGACATCTTAAGACATATTAGAATCATGTTTGATCATTGCTTCTTGCATTTGCCATGTTGTATGTCATTTGCATCTCATAACTTTTCATGTATGATCATGGTTCTAAGCATGCTTCTCTTGCATCCATATGTTCATATGGTCATCCTCATGACTTGATTCATGTTTGCATCATCTCATAGCATCATTAACATCATGTATGTGTTTCTGGTTTTGATTTGCATCATGTCATTTCATCTCATCTTGCATTGCATTGCATTCCTTTCATTAACTTTTCAGGTGGTAAGTAACTTTGAGAAGTGAATTTGCCTTCACTTCTCACATTTTCTTTTCATCTCTCTTATGCATCATTGCTGCATCTTGTCTTGTGTTTGAGATTGAGCTTGCTCTTTCTTCTCCTTCTTACTTTCTTTCTTCAAGTGACTTGTCTTCTTAAGTGAAGCAAGTTACTTTGCTTCTCCTGGCTCCTTTCATCTGCTTCATGTTGGTTTCTCTGAAGATCTTTCTTGTAAACCTCACAAACCTTAGGAACAACCAAGCATGACAATAATTAGGGTTTTGATTAGTCCCCCCACTTAGTTTTACCTTTGTGTCTCATTGAGTCTTCTCTTCTCACTTCATAATCAGGGACTAAACCCTAAAGGCTTTAAGGCTTTGTGATTAAGCTTATGCCTGCATCCTTCTATTAGGATGGAGTGTATAACTTTAATCCTAAGTGTTAAACCCTTAATGTGTTTAAATCCTTTAATCAATCCACTTGATAATCATTAAGACATCAAGCTTGTAACTTGGGCCTTGCATTAGGGTTCTAATTCTTCCTTAACTGGTTAAGAAGGACTAACCCTAGTGTTAATGGACAAGTCCTACTCAAGTTGTCTTACAAACCATAAAACTCATTTCTTCATCTTATCATTAACTAAAATCCATTCTAATAAAGGCTTTGTTTTGTCATGAGGTTAATCCCTAATCATGGATTAAGTTGAGGAGTCTTCCTCAGCTTAAATATTCTCATCTATTATCCTTCTATTAGGATGGTGTAATGAGTCTGTTTAATCCCTGATTATGGCTTAATCTCATTACTTAACACTAAACAAAAACAACAAAAACATCTAAATAATCACAAGTAGGTTAATGATCTTAATCCTACATCAAAGGTGTTTAAGTGTGAGAAGCTGACTTCACACTTAAGGTATTCTCACTACCCCTAATCAGAGGGAAGATGTGATGAGTTTACTAAATCCATTGGTTTAGGCTTAAGCTCATTAACTTATGACAAACTTTCAAAAGCAATAAAAGATTAAAAATACAAAAACAAACAATAATCGTCTCCTCCGGGATTCTTTTTCTCATCACCTTCACTCATAAACGAGAATTTGCTTCTTCCGTCTAATGCAAGACAGTTTGCACCTGAGCCAGACAGGTCATACACTTGAGCATAGGCAAGCAAGCAGTTTACAAGTCAATTCATCTTTCAGTCTCTTTGGGTCGAACTACGGTGTTCTGACTTCCTTATTGCACAAGAGGATACGTAGGCATAACTTAACAGTTTTCGAACAAAAGTCTTTGTATATTCCCCCTCTTTCCAGCATTATTTTTCTTAGCCTCATTATCATGAGCATTTCACTCTTGTTCTTACACTGACACTTCATTTATACACTTTATCATTCTTTTACACTGACACCTGTACATCTTTTTCCAGCTCTTTTATACACAAATTGCACTGACACTACCCCTTTAAAACACAAATCTTTTAAGCGTGGATCCCGTCGAGTACGACGGACAATCTGGGTGCTAATACCTTCCCAGGTTGTAACCAACCCCCTTTCTCAGTCTCTCTGGTTCGCAACCGTCTTATCCATATCTTTCCAGGTTTATGCAGCATTACCTTTCCTTCGGGATAAAAATGCCTAGCTGGCGACTCTATTCATTTCCTGTGAGTTCACTCATGTGTGTTCTCTCACCCTCCTTTCGCCGACCGTTCGCGTCTGTACCTATATTTGGGTTATTCCCATTTATCGGGAGCGACACCTGGTTACAGTATAAGGGTCCCCAGCAGAGTCGCCAAGCTGTCGCTCCCACCAAATGACACCTCAGGTCAGAAGGGGTACAGACGCGAACGGTCGGCGAAAGAGGAAGGAAATGAATAGAGTCGCCAGCTAGGCATTTTTATCCCGAAGGAAAGGTAATGCTGCATAAACCTAAGGAAAGATGGATAAGATGGTTGCGAACCAGAGAGACTGAGAAAGGGGGTTGGTTACAACCTGGGAAGGTATTAGCACCCAGATTGTCCATCGTACTCGACGGGATCCACGCTTAAAAGATTTGTGTTTTAAAGGGGTAGTGTCAGTGCAATTTGTGTATCAAAGCTGGAAAGAATGCAAGTGTCAGTGTAAAAGAAATGTGAAGTGTATAAGAGAAGTGTCAGTGTAAGAACAAGAGTGAAATGCTCATGACCATGAGGCTTAAAGAATAAGGCTGGAAAGAGGGGGAATAAACAGAGACTTTTGTTCGATAACTGTTAAGTTATGCCTACGTATCCTCTTGTGCAATGAGGAAGTTAGAACACCGTAGTTCGACCCAAAGAGACTGAAAGATGATTTGACTTGTGAACTGCTTACTTGTCTATGCTCAAGTGTATGACCTGTCTGGCTCAGGTGCAAACTGTCTTGCATTAGACGGAAGAAGCAAGTTCTCGTTTATGAGTGAAGATGATGAGAAAAGAATCCCGTAGGAGACGATTATTGTTTGTTTTTTCTGTTTTCAGTCTTTTATTGCTTTTTGAAGTTTGTCATAAGTTAATGAGCTTAAGCCTAAACCAATGGGTTAGTAGACTCAGCACATCCTCCCTCTGATTAGGGGTAATGAGAATACCTTAAGTGTGAAGTCAGCATCTCACACTTAATCACCCTGATGTAGGATTAAGGTCATTAACCTACTTGTGATTATTTAGATGTTTTTTGGTGTTTTTGTTTAGTGTTAAGTAATGAGTTTAAGCCATAATCAAGGATTTAATGGACTCATTACACCATCCTAATAGAAGGATAATAGATGAGAACATTTAAGTTGAGAAAGACTTCTCAACTTAATCCATGATTAGGGATTAACCTCATGACAAAACAAGACCTTTATTAGAGTGGATTTTAGTTAATGATAAGATGAAGAAGTGGTTTTTAGGGTTTGTAAGACAACTTGAGGGGGACTTGTCCATTAACACTAGGGTTAGTCCTTCTTAACCAATTAAGGAAGAATTAGAACCCTAATGCAAGGCCCAAGTTACAAGCTTGATGTCTTAGTGATTATTGAGTGGATTAATTAAAGGATTTAAACACATTAAGGGTTTAACACTTAGGATTAAAGTTATACACTCCATCCTAATAGAAGGATGCAGGCATAAGCTTAATCACAAAGCCTTAAAACCTTTAGGGTTTAGTCCCTGATTATGAGATGAGAAGAGAAGACTCAAAGATGACACAAAGGTAAAACTAATGGGGGGACTAATCAAACCCTAATTATTATCATGCTTAGTTGTTCCTAGGGTTAATTAGGTTTGCAAGAAGATCTTCAAGGAACCACCAAGGAGAGAAACAGATGAAAGAAGCAAGAAGCAAAGAGAAGCAAAACAACTTGCTTCACTTAAGAAGACAAGTTGCTTGAAGAAAGAAAGTAAGAGATGAACAATAATGAGCAAGCTCAATCCAATACACATACAAAATGCAGCAATGGAAGTATGAAAGAAATGAAAAGAGATTGTGAGAAGTGAAGGCAAATTTACTTCTCAAGCAACTTACCACCTGAAATGTTAGCATAAGAAAATGAAATGCAATGAGAATGAGATGCAATGCCATGATGCAAACCAAAACCAGAAGCAAAAATATGAAGTTAATGATGCTAAGGGATGATACAAACATGAGGCAAGGCATGAGAATGATCATACAAGGCAATGGATGCAAAAGAAACATGCTTTGAACCATGGATATTCATGAAAAGTTATGAAATGTAATGGACATATAACATGGCAAATGAGAGATGCAATGATCAAACATGATTCTAATATGTCCTAAGATGTATTATGAATCAAATGAATGCACAAAATATCATGGCAAGTCAATGGATGCAAGCAAATGAGAAATGGATGCAAAAGAAGGCACAAATTAGGGTTTCATGCATCATGCAAAGCAAAAATCCAAAACCAGAAGCAAACAACATGACAAAAATATGAAAATGCAATAAAAGGTACCCTAGACCTATACAAGTTCACTTCCCAAAGGAGAGGATTCAACTCTTAACCTATTGTAAGTTATGAATTTCCTAAGATTGCTAGGGTTTTAAGGTACCTTGTCAAGAAAAATGCTAAACAAATTGAAAATCAAGATCAATCCAAATCAAATTTATCCTATAAACTACATGTTATACAAGATGTAATGCAAAAAGAATCATTATCCAACTCTCAAAGGTTAGGCAGAAAAGATTTTTTGAAGTTTGGAACAAAATATTGCCTAAAAATGAAATTAAATCCAATAAAAATGATCAAAAGGTATCAAAAGCAAAAAAGAAATTTGGTTTGAGAGTTGGACAATGTTTCTAAATGTTTTGAAATGCAATGTGAATTTTTTTTGTGATTTTTAAATACCTAAATGCATTTTTAATTAATTAATTTTCATTAACTAATTAAAAATAAACATTTAAATGATTTAAAAATAATTTTTAATGCAAAAAATAAAAATAAAAATATTTTTGGGTTTTAAAAATTAATGAAAACTTTGACAAAAATTTTCATAATTTTTAAATGATTTTTGCTATTTTAATTAATTTGTACAAATAAATGCAATAAAAATAAAAATTAAAATTAAAATAAAGAGAAGTATGCACAATGAAGGGACCAGATTGATTCTGGGCTGGGAAAGGTTGACTTGGCGCCACATCCAATGGCCCAAGTTCAAACCTGGCTAAATCTGGTTTTATAATTAATTAAACTGGATTTATTTAATTAATTGAGGATTAGGGCTTAATGATGAGATCCTGGCCATCCATACACGCGCGGACAAACGCATCCAAAGGCCAGAATTCAAAGTTGCATTAATGACACAATTAGGGTTAATGAGTTTCAGGTGACCGGAACAGTGGTTCCGGTCATCTTCTCCGGCGAGCACAAACCCTAGATTTCGCTACAGGTCACCAATCATGAAATTTCTTCCACCAAAATGATCCTCTCCTCAATCTAAACCTAACCCCTCACCCAAAATTCATTTATTTTCATTCACAAGCCTGAATCGAAGGAAAATATGAAACACGAGCAAACTTTCAGAACAACATGAAATGGTCATCTCTTGCTTATTTTCAATTCTAAATACATCTAGATGATCAGTGCAACATGTAGATTCATTTTGTAACATGAAATGAAGCTCTGAGAAAAAAGTTCTTAGGTTGTACCTGAGCTGGAGACCTTCGAAAGTGAGCTTTCAGAGCCTCCCTTTTGTGCAAATGATCTCCCTTGAACCCCCTGAGGCTAATGGAACACTTGAATGAGGCTGAAAGTGGCTAGTTTTTGTGGTTCAGTTATGGTGTAACAGGAAATGCAGTTCTTGTGTGTTGTGTTTTAGATCATTGTGAGGGGTGGGATCTATTCTATGGATGATTTTTGGTTGATTGGTGAAAGAATTATTGAAGTTTGATGGTTGTGTTGTATGTTTCGAAGAGGGAAAGGTTTTGACAGTTTTTTGTGTATGCTGGATTGTGTGTGTTCTGAGCCTCTCCTCCTTGTGTTTTATGATCCTTAGGTGATCCATAAGCTATCCCAACAAATCTGGAGAGCAGGTGTGCACTGTGGGATTGGTATGGGATGATTGGCCAAAAAGTCAAAAATGGTGTACTTGCAGCATGGGCTGTGGCAGAGATGGTTCCTTGGCCTATACTGCATCAGCTTGAGTCAAGGATGGCCCTTGGATGATTCATGAATGACTGCAGCATTTGGATCATGAGTTGGAAGTGTTTTTGTAACTTGACAACTTGTCACATTTCATGCTTTTTGGCTATGCATATGTGAGAAATCTTGCTGAATTTTTGGTGTGGCATGCTTCATTAGGTCATGGCAAAGTTTTGAGACCAGCTAGAGGTCAAACAAACCCTTTGAGAATCAATTTGCAAGAAATCCCTCTTTGCACTTCCATGAAGAATGGCTTATGGTTACTTGGAAAACAAGGCATATAAATGGGAAATTCTTTGGGCCAAACTGATTTCTAGATCATGTATTGTAATGGTATGATAATTAGAGGTCACATTGAAGTCACATAAAGGCTTGTCATGAGAAAATGCAAGTTTTCCATTTTGTGCAAAAGTGAAATTTCAATGATTTTATCCAACTTTGCAAGGCCATAACTTTTGATCCAAAATGAATTAGAATGAGTTCTTGTACTTTTTGAAAAGGGAATGATCCATTCTACAACTTTCATGACCAAAGTTTTCTCATTTGAAGCATTTTTGAATCAAAAAGCAAGGGTTGAAAAAGTTTCCCAAAATGGCAGGTTTCCATTACAAGTCATTTTCCCAAAAAGGCAACTTTGCAAATGGCTTGAGATTCTTCAATTTTGTAAACTTCTAACATCTTCTATGATAAAATAAAGATCATACACAATCAAAATGATGAAGAACACCCTTTGGTTGGGTCATTGGGGGCCTCAGATGTCCTGATTTTGCACTGACTTGCTCAAAAAGTCAACTCTTGATCAGATGCCTTCCCCATGGAATTTCTTCATGAAAATTGATATGCATGACCCTTATAACATATAGAGACCAATAGAAACAAGAATGACCAAGAATTTTGGAGTTATGGCCTCTGAAACCAAAACCCTAATTCTAGGTCATCTGTGTAGTTAAACCTAGCTCTGCTTCCATGCCATTCTCAGTTCTTGTGATTCTTTGATTTTCTTGACTTTGTGGGGATACAATATGATGCTTGAACATACATGGACCCCTTTGAAGTGATTGATGACCTTTGGAGTGGCTCAAATGGCTCTTGGATTGCTCAGATCACAAACCCTAGAGGCAGATGACTTAGGAGCAATGCAGTGAAGCAAAAATGCAATATGAGAATGGTATGATTGAATTATGCATATGAAAAGATCACAAGCCATGGTGTGAATGGGTGAGGGAAAATTTGGGGTGTTTACACCAGTAAATCCGGTAGTCGAGATTTATCCTCTTACCCAGTAAAAAGGTAATAGAGCTTGTTTTCCTTTGCTTAAGCTCCTACCCAGTAAATCAGGTAGTCGAGAATTGTTCTACCCAGTAAATCCGGTAGTCAAGTTATTTTCCTTTTACCTAGTAAAAAGGTGATAGAATCAGATATTTTCTTCTTACCCAGTAAAAAGGTAATAGAAGTTGTTTCCATTTGATTGAGTTCCTACCCAGTAAATCAGGTAGATGATCATACTCCTATCCAGTAAATCGATAGTCGAGTCTTTTATATCTCCTACCCAGTAAATCAAGTAGTTGAGAATTTGTTCTGCCCAGTAAAAGGCAGTGGAGGTCATCCCTCGTTATTTCACTCCTATCCAGTAAATTGATAGTCGAGTCTGTTATTTTTCTACCCAGTAAATCAGGTAGTCGAGAATATTTTCTTACCCAGTAAAAAGGTAATTGAGGATATCCCTCTGTAGTTTGCTCCTATCCAGTAAATCGATAGTCGAGTCTGTTGTATTTCCTACCCAGTAAGCAGGTAGTTGATGATTCTTTTCCAACTCAGTATTTCTCCATTTTTTGATTCGAATACTTTGTTCAATTGATAGTTCCTGGCAGGGTGTTTACCTTTCCCTGGTTGAATCTGATATCTTGATTATATCATATGTTTTCCCAAGTGGAGTCTATTATCCAGTGATTTATTTTCCTGGTAACTCTTTGGTTGTCTGTTGTTTCCCCAGCGGGATTTTCTTCTGTGTCCCCAAGTTTTTTGTTTTCCTCTGGTGGTCATATTTTCCCCACAGAGATCTTGGGTTTGCATATCATATTCATATCATATCATGTTCTCTTAGGACAAAAATTGGGTTTTCTGTATTTAAGTCTCTCCCATCTTGTAGAGACGAAGATGTCAATCTTCATATCTCCGGATTGAAGAAACTTAAATAGGGGCAGCTGTAACACCCTAATTTTTGCCCTAAGATTTCTTCGCATATCATCTGCATTTTGCATACAAACAAGATCGCACTGACTTTCGAGTTTCTTCTCAGATGAGGGTCTATGCTTCGCAGGGGATCACCATTATTTTTATTTCTTTATATTTGTTTATATTTACTGATCACTAACCAAAATACAAAAAAAAATATATGTTGCAGTGTTCTTCTTCTTCTCTGTGTTGCAGGATTTCAAAGACAGGGCAATGATTTCAATTCAGATGCGCTTGTTCAGTCACAATTCGATTTCAGATGGATGTTTGACCTAATATTGGTCAAACTATCAAAAGATTGTGATGACTGCCAGTTGTGTGTGCCAGTGGTTCATTCATCAGGCAATGCATTTTCAAAGTACAAGTTGGGTTGTCAGACAGTGTTTTTTTGTGCGAAGTTTGGTTTGTTCATCAGTTCACCAGTGATTCATCTGAGGATTTAGTTTCCTCAGTATGAATTCAGTTTATCAGGGAAATAATCAGACAATTTTCAGATGACAGTTGTGGCTTGAGTTGCAATTTATTCTGTGTCCATTTCATCAGAGGCTTGTGAAAGAGAAAATCAGGATTTGTTGTGGGCTTGAAAATCAATTCCTTATCCATTATCCATTCCCGATTAAACCATTTATTATCCACTTTAATCAATGACCTTTCTTTTTTTCCTTTTCTTCCATCTTTGCTTACCGATTCATTTTTTTTTAGACCAGTTGTCCAAATTACCATTTTCCCTAACCATTTCCAATCATTTTTTTTCTCATTATCCCAAACATTCATTTTTTTTATCCAATTTCCAATTTTTTCGTTTTAATCAATTTCCTTTTATCCATTTTTTTTAATAAAAAATTCCATAATTCACAAACCCATTTTCTCTCTAATTCCCATTTTATTCTAATATTTTAATTTCCATTATTTTTCTATCTTTTAATCCATTTTAATTTTTTATTTTGTTAATTCATATTCCTTTCTTTTTAATTCATATATATTCCTAACCATTTCCATATTCCAAATTCATACAAAAAAATAAGTCCATTTTTTTTATTACAATTCATAAATCCATTTTTTTTAGTCCATTAGATTTTCTTAGCAAAATATAAAACTAAAAAAATCTTCCCACAAACTTTTCCAAGCCACTAGCCAAACAAGAACAAAAGCCTACAAAGCCTCATGTCATCTCACGTTTTGCCCAAGCTGGCCCCACGCGCATCAACAAACAACAAAGCCACTTGAGGCCCCACAAGCTCAGCTTCACATGCCTTCAACCTTTAAGCCCTTCCGCGCACGAAAATCCTCAACTTTTCCCAGCCACCAACACAAACCCGTACGCGCGCGCCTGCCCCACAAGCTATCAGCAAAGTCAAACTCTCGCCCAAGCCAAGTACAACAGGCCTCAGCTTCAGCCATGTCCCAAACACTTTTGCCAAGCCCAATTTCTGTACTCAAGCACGAACCTCATGACATCCCACAAGCTTCATCTCACAGCCAGCTCGCATAAGAATATCACGCCGTAGCTCGCACGAATATTTCTCAGCAACACTCACATATAAGCTGCAAACATCAACAATAAGTACAAGCCAGCACAAAACAATAGCTTCCCGTAGGCCCAAATTTCCAAGCCTCATAATCTTACCACAGGCCAAGACTCCAAGTCGTATTCCTCAATCCGCACGCACACGAGCTTCACTTCACTGCATCACGCTTACAACATCACCTGAAAATCAAAATCAAAAACAAATTAAAACCCAAAACGCAAACAATCATAAAGCAAAACGCGAGCATCACGCATACGCCATGAACCTACAAAACGACATCAAAAATTCTTCTGATTCTTCTAAAAACGCAACTCACTCCTCACCTCTTATCCTATTTAAACAACCATTTCCTTCTTCTAATGGTCAAGCTTTCAAAGCCAAAAAACCGCTGCTCAAATTAATCCCAAATCAATTCCCAAATCCGTCCCTGTTTTCAAACTCAACCTCATTCATTTTCCTCAAAACACTAATAAAGGATTGAACACTTAAAAGACTTATGACTTCTAATTTTGGACTAATGGTTACTATCCCTTTGCTTTTGAAGAATGGACTTAGACTTTAAGATCTTCCCCCTTGCTCAAGTTGAAATGGATTAGAAACCTCGACCTCAAGTTATGTCATTAGCCTTTGAAGATGGAAGTCCGAACTTTGAAGAATTGTGCATATTATTGGTTGGTAAACTTTTTGCTTTTAACTTTGAATTCAAGTATTAGGATTAGTCTCTTCATCTTTTCCCCATTCTTTAATTTTCAAAACTTCTCCCTATTTCAAAAACCTTCTTGTTTTCAAACTTCAAACACTTTCATAATCAAACCTTGACTTAGGTCAAGCGATTTTTAATCTTTTCACTTTATTTCCTTAAACAAATGTTAATCCATGTAAATATATCAAAACCATTTTCTTACATACTTTAAAAAATTCAAAACTCACTCAATTGTTTTTGTGCCTTTGTGCACTTTTCTTTTCACATGTTTAGATATGATTCATCTTTTCTAGCGGAATTATTCGCTAAAGGATGACGACTTATCTCTACATTCTAAAATCAATTCAACCCATTTGTTTCTTTTCGAATTTTGTACCACGAACTACGAGGTTTTGATCTCGCATTGCACTTTGTGGGTACGTACGCATAAGGCGTTAAAACCTTATCAAACACAAAATCATTAAAAAATATTCTTCTCCTCATCTCTTCAATCATTTTTTTAAGCAAACCAATTTCAAACCAAAAAAAAGCAATAAGTATTTCAAAGGGCTCCCGTGGAGTACCACGGACGAGTCGGGTGCCTAAAACCTTCCCGGTTCGTAACCAATCCCATTACCCATTCTCTGTTTTGTTTCTCTTAGCTTTTGCTTTTAGACTCTTAGGTTTTTATTCGTTCTTTTACCTTTTTCCTTTCGGAAATAAACAAAAGCGCGGTGGCGACTCTGTGTACATCGAGTTAAGTTAATCAATAGCTTACACTCACGATTTTACCGCTACAGTTACAAATCGGGAAGGTTTTAAGCACCCGACTTGTCCGTGGTACTCCACGGGAACCCTTTGAAATATTTACTGCATTTTTGGTTTGAAATGGTTTGCTTGAAAAAAGATTGAAGAGATGAGAAGAAGAATGTTTTTTAAGATTTTTGTGTTTGAAGAGACGAACGTCTCATGCCTACATACCCACAGAGTGCAATGCGAGATCAAAACCCCATAGTTCGTGGTACAAATTGTAAAAGGCAAATGAGTTGAATTGATTTTAAAATGTAAAGATAAGTCGTCATTCTTTAGCGAATAATTCCGCTAGAAAGAATGAATCATATCTAAACAAAAAAAGGTTAAAAGAAACGTGCACGAGGGCACAAAAACAATTGAATGAGTTGTGAATGTTTTAAAGTTTTTGAGAAATAAAGTTTCGAAATGCTTATGTGGTTTAGCATTTATTTAAGGAAATGAAATGAAAAGGTAAAAGCACATGACCGAAGTCAAGGTTTGATTGAGAAAATGTTTGAAGTTTGAAAACAAAGAAAGTTTTGAAAAGAGGAAGGAAATTTGAAAATTGAAGAAGATGGGAAGAGATGAAGGGACTATCCTAAGACTTGAAAATAAAAGCTAAAGGAAGAACGATCAAACCATATGACAAGCCTCTTGAAGCAATCGGATTTCCATCTTCATGAACAAGTGAACTTAATCGGAGCCAAAGTCTTCAATCCATAACAACTCAAGCAAAGGAACGATCCTAGAATCTAAGTCCGAAACTCCCATGCTAAGGATAGTAACCATAGTCCGAAATTAAAGTCACCAAATTTTTTAGATGTTTATTCCTTTATTAATATTTTGGTGTCCAAATGGACAAAGGAAAAATCACAAGTAACAATATAAACAATAAGCAATATGATGAATGATATAGAAGCATAATAAGAGAGATAAGGAACAAGAGATTGAAATAAAAGAGGATAAGGTGCGAGAGATTAAATTTAAATGGATTATTATATTCACATTATTATAATATTTACAATATAAGTGGTATGATGAACTTAATCAAGCACAACCACGAAACAAAAATAACAAAATCGAGGCAACCAGATCCAAGTGGATCGCATTCCGAATCGGGACAACTTTAGGTCTATGTTAAGCAATCGCCGAGTAATTTACGAAGTAATTACCCTACAAATGAGGCCGGCCACCACTAATTAAAGTGGAAAATATTCGTGCTAATACATGTTAGAGAAACGATATTATGGATCGTTCTCCGAAAACATGCCACACTAAAAGAAGAAGAACGGTCTAATCTTAATTGAGATTTTCGTTAAATTTATCGAAGGCAACCTATCACGATCTCAAAGTATGGAGAATGATCCAAATGATCATTCATCCATAGATTTGAAATAATGAAGATTAAACATCTTCGAAAATTCAACAATCAAGAATCGGAGATTGTCATCGACCAAAATTAAAAAGATGAAGAAAAATGGATTTAAAAGAATAGATCCAAAAAAAAGAAATAGAAATATATATTTTAAAACCTTTTCTAAAAAAAAAAATTTCTAACTACTTTCTAAAGTACTTTTTCTAAACTTTTTCTAAAATGAAAACACATTAAAGGAAAATAAGGACTAATCCTTTAAATAAAAATGAAATTTAAAAATAAATTTTAACAAATAAAAAAACAAAAGGAAATAGAAACTAAAACAAACAAAAGAAAAAGAAAAAAGAAAAAAAAAATCAAGCTGATGAGGAAATGGCGCATGGTTTGGTGGTAATAGCAACTGGATTTAAACAAACTAAGGCCCAATATATGCTTAGACAAAAATTAGGTTTATTAAAAAAACAAAGAAAAAGCAAATTAAATTGAAAAGGAAACAAGAACAATTCAATCTTCTTCTCCACTTTCGGCGAAACAGGGACGGTTGTACCTTCTCTCTCAAAACATACACCACGCAAGACGACGGCTACCGTTTCCGTCGATTTTCCGCCAAAGTAAATCAAAACATCTCCGTTGTCTTCCTCCTTCTTCGCGAATCCTTCCCGGCTCTCTCTTTTTCTTCTTCTTTTTTCGATCTATGTTGTGAAGAGTTGATCTGGTGAAGGTTTTAGAATGAAGGTTGACGAGGTTTGAAAAATGTTTTGAAATTAACTCTGAATTTTTTAAAGAAAGATTGAGGGTTATGAAATTGAAAGATTGGAAGTTTTGACGAATTTTGTGCAGGGATTTGGTGTGGCTATCAAAGCTTATCAATTGAAAGAGAGGTGAGTTCTTTAAATAGAGGGATTGGGTGAAGATTTGAAATCCGTTTGGGAGGTCACGGTTTTTTCGTTTCCCTTTGAATTTTGCGTTTCATTTGCTTTTTGAATGCGTTTTGCAAGTCTGCCTTTTTGTTTGTGGAGGAACGCGTTTTTGTATTCTGAGTTTGGGCTTTTGATTTGGCAAGTGAGCTTTGCGTTTGATCTTGTAAGCTGTTGCGTTTTGATTACCTTTGCGCTTTGATGCAGGCCGTGCGGAATCCGTGACTTGGGTGAGCGAAGGCTTGAGAAGTTGGGCCTGCGAGGATGGGAAGCTGGAAGGCTTGCAGCTTGTTTGCTGCTGTGTTGAAGCTGAGCGTGTTGTTCACGTGTGTGTTTTGTGCAAGCTGACGTTTGAAGGCATGTTGGGAGAAGGCTGGAAAATGTTTTGCGTGGCTGATGACTTGGGGAAAAATTGGGCTGGAGTTGTTGGCTGGTGCTAATTGTGTGGAAATATTGGGCAAGCGGCGTGGGATGTTTGTTGTCTTGGCTTGCACGTTGGACTTGGGATAAAGCTTGATTTGGATAGGCTGAAGTACTGATGTTAGGCTTTGGAATGTGGGAAAGCTGCAAGTTGGTGTTTGGCAAATGCGCGTGAGGCTGCATGAAGTTGAGGTGTGCTGATGTTTTGTTTGGATGGTGTATTGGCTTGATATGTGTGGATGGCTTATTGTGTGGATGAAAAGTGTGAGTGAAGTGGGCTTAGCTTAAAAAAAATAATGGGCCCATATATTTTTCTAAACTATAGCATGAGAATAAAAATGGGCTAACAATGATATAGATTTTTTTATAAGGTATAAGAAGATGGACAAAAAAGGAAATTGATTTGTTTTTATAATTGTGAATAGAATATGAATTAGAAAAAATATAAAATATGGTAAAGAAAGTGGATAATCGGTATGAATAAAAAAAATGGGTAATGGTTATTAGCGGATAAAAATCGAAATATGATTAAAAAAAAATGGTAATTAGAATAATAATGAATAAACTGAAAAAATGGTTTTTATCGAAAATGGATGATTGGTATTTGAGAAGCGGAAAAGAATCGAGAATGAATTATAAAAATGGTTATTTGAAATTTTTTTTATGGAATGGATATGGAATTGATGGTTTTAAGCCCACAACAAACTCTGATTTTTCAACAAGCCCATGATACGACCACTTTTGCACCAACTGGATAACTTGCCATTTAAGCCACAATCGCTTGAAATCTGTCTTGATTATTCGAAACCAAACTGAGGAAAATAAATCCTCAGATGAATCGCTGATGAACTGATAAACTTGAAGATTCGAACCAAACTGTGCACAAAACACTGTCTGATAACTGATGACTTCGCACATAACACAGTCTTGATCTTTTGAATACGCACAGACTGAGAAACAGACCACTGGCACACACAACTCGCAGTCGAAACAATCTCTTGATAGTTTGACCAAGATTAGGTCAAACGTCCATCTGAATCGAATTGTGACTGAACAAACGCATCTGAATAGAAATCACTGCCCTGTCTTTTAAATCCTGCAACACAGAAGAAGAAGAAGCAACTACAACATATTTTTTTTTTGATATTTTGGTTAGGGGTTAGTGAATATAAACAAATAACAGAAATTAAACATGGTGACCTCCTGCGAAACAAAGACCTTCACCTGAAAAGGGAAACGTGAACCAGTACGTGATCTTGTTTGTATGCGAAATGCATATGAGATGTGGAAAATCTTAGGGTCAAAAATTAGGGTCTGACAACTATCCCTATTATTAAGGAACATGTAGTCATTACCTTGGATGTGTAAGGGACAAGCGTAGGGTCATCGTATGGTCATAGAAGGCAACTTAAGGGGTGTCTTTAGCAATTCGTAGGGACTATCATCATTTATTCAGAGGGACAATATCATTATTCTGTAGGCAACCTTGAAGGGATTTGATCTTTTAAACTGTAGGGACTATGATGATTTTATTTTATAGGGACTTTGCTTTTTAAGACACCCCCATTTTCGAGCGACTTGACCATTTTATTTTAAGGCAACCAAGAGGAATACCCTAGGAAGTGCAAGATGGCGATCAAAGATCGACTTACGTGTGTGAGTGTTTTGTTTCAAGTATTTATCTTATTTAAATTAATTTTCTAAGTTAATTTTAATTACATTTAGGTTATACACATCCTATTTACTAACCACACAATAAAATATTTATAATAAAATAAAGATGGAAAATAAATCTATAAGTATGACATGGCTTTAGCAGATACATAATAATCAAATAAAAATGAATTATAATAATAATAGATATAATAAAATAAATCAATAAACAATAATAATAAAATAATAGCAATAATAATAATGATAATAGTAATAATAAAAAGAAATTAATATTAGAATTTAAAAGAGAAGTTATTTTAGGTTAGACAAAAATTATAAATTTTTTAGAAGCTAATTAAGAAAATATAAGAATTTAAACAATTTAATAATATTAAACAAAAAAACATTAAATTATTTACATAATAATAAAAGAAATAAGGGTTAATATATTAATTAGGGTTTAGAAAAATAAATTTGATTTTTAGGGTTGATAGAAAAAAATATTAGGTTAAATTTTAAGGTTAGTGAAACAATTTAGGGTTTTAGAAAATAATTAGGGGTTTTTTTATTTACAAAATATATAATAATAAAACATATGTACAAATGATAATATTAGAAACAATGAGTTTAATTAAAATAAATATTAAGCAAAATTGAAAATTATGAGTTTAATAGAAAATATAAGATTTATTGGTTAATTAATTGATTAAGAAAATAATTAGTTATAATATAATAATAATATAATAATTAAATTAGAAAATATAAAAAAAAAGAAATAAAACAGGCTTTCAAAAAAAATGGGGGAGGCCTGGATTTGAACCCAGGACCTCCCTATTACCAAGCTAAAGCAAGGACCACTGGGTTGCACGTGCTAGCTGATGAATAGATGAACCAAGACCATTAAATAATAAACCTGCAAAAAAATGAAAATAAATGAACAAAAAGGAAGAACCTGGGGATCGAACCCAGGCTCTGCAGCTTGCAAGGCCGACGTCCATACCAACTGAACCAAGACGCACATTGTGATATCCATATGGAACACACATATTATAAAATAAAACCAATTTTTGAATTCAGGATTTCGCGCCACTGGTCATCTTCTTTACTTATCCGTCTGGTTAACATATAGCTACGGTTTTCCGTCACTAGAGGTTCTAGTGACAGATTTTTGTCGTCACTACAAAGCCAGCATATTGAAACGTGAAAAAAACAAACAATAAATTTGTTCTAATTGCCCAGATCGGTTAAATGAAGATCACTGATTCCAAATACACTACTAATTTGGTTTAAAATATGCTTTTTAAACGAGTTCCTAATTCACGATTTCTTTGAACCCTAACATGGAGAAATGCCATTCCTGCACCAAAAATACAATTAACTAATCCATAAACATTCCAAACATGATTACCAACAACAATATACCATTAAATTTAACTTATCATGCGTGTATCATAGAAATCGAAAAAACCAAGAACATGAGATAAAAGACAATTCAGTTTATGCGTTTTATGGTGTTTTGGATGATGGTAAAGATTGCTATGAGTTCAGTGAACATCAAGGAATGTGTTGAGACCTTTGGAATGCCTTGAAACGATCTTAATTGCCAAAACCGAAAGTTGATTTTTCTTTCAAAATTTAAAGTTTGGTGGTGGCTTTGTGTCCTGAATTTTTCGTCCCCTGTGTGTGTTATGTTCCACTTCATATAGTGAACCAAATTAGGTCAAAAAAACAAGTGATTTTGTGGGCTTTTGGATGACTTGAATATGAAGAAATCCTCTTACCAATTTGGTCAAAAAATCAAATATTTTCATGCCTAATTGTCTTAGCACGAATTTGTATGTATCCAATCAAGTTAAATGGTGTTTATGATCTTCTAGAATCAAAATCATGTCCAAATATTTGATTTTTATATTTTATTTTGATTTAATTTGCATTTTAATGAATAAAATTCAAATAAATACTAAATAAAAAATAAAAAATCAGATAATGCTTGGTTTGGGTCGTGCTTGAAGATATCATGAAGATTGGGTGGCAATTTGGTAGGCCCATTTGGCAAAATTTGGTTTTAAGGCTTCATTTGCTTCATATACCTCCCAAATATTTCCCAACTTTGCAAAGGCACAAATCCCTAAATTTTAAGGCTATGAAGGTTTTCTTGGACATTTTGGAAATCTTAGAGAGTCCTCTAACCAACCTCTTTGGTCTCGTGTCCATATCCTTTACCATTTTCAAATTATGCCCTTTGGAAGATGTTGACTTTTTGTTGACTTTTAAAATGACCTATAATGTTTTAGCTCACACCTTCCAAATGAAGCATTTTTAGGCTTGGCTTGTGAGACACAAAGTTGTAGAGAATTCAATTTCCTTCAAAATGAGCTTTGGATGGGATTTTTTTATGAAGCATGTGAAAGTTATGGCTGGTCAAAGTTCAATTGACTTTTCCTATGAAAACCCTAATTTAGAAACTCTTGATTCTTGATGATCTGAAATCTCCTTGATGAATCATGATCAACCCTTGATCAAATGATGAATTTTACTTCATAAACTTGATGTTGGCTAAACATCATGAAGTTTGACTTTGGTTTGTCCACAGTTGACCTTAGTTTGACTTTTTAACCACTTTGACTGATTTTTGCATATTTAATCATCCGACTGAGCAAACTTTTTGGGAAAGCCTTGAAATTTGACATGGGGATTATTGAGCACATGTGAGATGTTATGAAGCTCACTTTAGGCCTTGAAAGTCCATTTAGCCTGATGAAATCCAAAACCCTAGTTTAGGGTGCATTGCTTAGGAGGATGCTTTGTCTGAGGGAATTGTCAAATTTCTGATTAATTGTGAACCTTGTGAACCTCTTGGGATACCTTATGAACATTATGAACATCTTGGGACACCTTGGTACACAATGCCTTGACCAGGGGAGGGAAAATTTTGGGGTGCAACAGCTGCCCATGTTCAATTTTCTGAAACCTGAGGAGTTAGATTGGCCTGTGTGCCATTCGTGACTTGGAAGGTTAAAGGGGATTGAACACAAAAGCCCAAAAATTTGCACTCGCCGGTAAAGTAACACTGTTGATTGGTTGTATATGCTGGAGTGGGCTTAAAGATGCCACTCAGAGGAACTGGAGATGGGCTTATAGATGCCATCCATAATATCAAAAGGTGATAGTATCTTTATGTTGTCACTGGATATCAGTACTAGGTCTTCGTATAGGCCGTCTTTGAATCATTCCTGTAACATGGTTTGAGTTGAATGTCAGCACTAGATCTTCGTATAGATCGTCTCTGCATTATCTCTGGGGGAAAAGAATATCCTTTATTAGGTGTCAGTACTTAGATCTTCGTATAGATCGGCTCTGAACCATCTTTAGGAACATACTTTAATTTAAGCATCAGAATCAAATCTTCGTGGCGATCTTTTCTGAATTGCTTTTGGTAATATCTTGGGCTAAATACAAGATCTTCGTATCGATCATTTATGTACCATCCCACAGATAAATTGCTGCATAGACCATTAGAAATAAATCTTCGTAGTGATTATCTCTTGTGGAAATATCCCGGATTAGGTAATAGATCTTCGTATAGACCATTTACATACCTTCCCAAGGACAAAAAGAATATCAGGATTAAATCTTCGTGGCGATTATCCCTGAACTTCTTCTGAAAGAATCTCTTGGATTAAGTGCTAGATCTTCGTATAGATCATTTACACATTATCCCAAAGATAGTTGACCATCAGAAGTAAATCTTCGTAACGATTACCTCCTCTGGAAATATCCTGGATTAAGCACTAGATCTTCGTATAGATCATTTATGTACCCTTCCAAGGACAACTTGAGCATCAGGATTAAATCTTCGTGGCGATTACTCCTGAATTGCTTCTGGTAATATCCTGGACCAAACACTAGGTCTTCGTGTAGACCATTTATGAACCATCACAGGGATAATTTGTATTGATTATCAGAAATGAATCTTTGTAGCGATTATCTCTGAATTGTTTGATAGTGTTTATCTGCCTGCAACTTCCTGAAAAGAAAAGGTTAGTTTATGCAAGATTATTTGATGTATGCATGTATAACATGATGCTCTTAAGTAAGAATGTCATATGGGTTATGGATGCGTATGCCATGATATAATGTAAATGATGTATGTATGAATGATGTAGCCTGAAGTGTCTGGGTATCTCTGTATAACAACTGCTGGCTGGGGAAAATAAATCTCGGTTCGTTGCTGAGGAACATGAGGACTTCGTTCCCGTCTTGTTTAATAATATGGTACTCAGAATCTCCCGTCTTTGTTCGTCGTAATTCTTATTGAAGGAATAAGTTTCTGAATATCCTGACTGAGGATAAAAGAGATAGACATAGATCCGGGAGACTTAATTCTTTGGAGGATATGAAACTGCTTGAAGACTTCGTCGAGTGGGAAGTATAAGATATTACTTGAAGAGTTTTGTATGGATATCCGTAAAGATTACCCTATGGGGATGAACCGGCGAAGCTTCGTTGAATTCCTACCCTCGTTCGTCCTAAGTAAATACTATTACTGCATTTTATGCATTTCTGGTAAACATCAATCATATTCAAAAGCATACATACATTCAAATATAACCAATGGACGTTTTCGCTTAAGTAAACAAGGGAAAAGTAAACTTGAATTCAAAGACGAGACTTTATTTATTTAGAAAATCGCATATAAACAGGTAAGTTTGTACAAGGAGACAAAAATCCTAGTAAGAGTAATTCGTCGTAAACGTTTTACAAAAACAAAGAAAAACAGCTACGTGAAAAATAATCCTATTGAGTTTCAATTCTAATATTGTCATTATCTTCAAGTATCTCATCCTTTGCTATCGAGATAAAAATGATTGGATTGATCTTTATCTGTTTGAACTTGATTCAGGTATCACAACTGGTTGAGGTTACATGAGTGATCCAACGAGACATAGTCATACGCTTTAATCCCTAACTTTTTCCTGGATTGCCTTTTCAGGTTTTCAATCCATCGGGATACCCTTTTTTGCCCAAGCCTCCCTTTCAGATTTTCGACTTGCCGGGTGTACAATATCCCTAATTTTTGCCTGAACCCTTTTGGTTCGCCGGGATGCCCTTATTTTTGCCTAGGCCAGTCAACCTAGTGGGTCTCTTTTTATGCGTAGTATTTTTTAACTATGTATGCGTTTACGGGTTGTGGGAAATCTTCACCATCCATGGTAGTAAGCATCATGGCACCTCTTGAAAATACCCTTTTGACTATAAATGGTACTTCATATGTAGGAGTCCATTTTCCCCTAGGATCACCCTGTGGTAATACGATACGCTTGATTACCAAGTCTCCAGTCTGATATACCTTTTGCTTAACCTTCTTATTAAAAGCTTTGATCATACGTTTCAGGTACATCTGACCATGACAAACAGCTGCCAGCCTTTTCTCATCAATCAAATTTATCTGGTCAAGTCGAGTCTGAATCCATTCATCTTCGTCCAAGCCTGCATCCTTCATGATTCTCAAAGAAGGGATCTGAACCTCAATGGGTAGAACTGCTTCCATACCATAGACTAAGGAGAATGGGGTTGCCCCTGTTGAAGTACGTATTGTAGTACGATAACCATGAAGAGCAAATGGTAACATCTCATGCCAATCCTTATACTTAACAGTCATCTTCTGTAGAATCTTCTTGATGTTCTTATTGGCAGCTTCTACTGCACCATTCATCTTTGGACGATACGGAGAAGAATTATGATGCTTAATCTTGAAATGCGTGCAGAGGTCAGTAACCATA
The DNA here is from genome assembly GCA_963966055.1 of Lathyrus aphaca. Lineage (NCBI taxonomy): Eukaryota > Viridiplantae > Streptophyta > Magnoliopsida > Fabales > Fabaceae > Lathyrus > Lathyrus aphaca. The sequence continues at coordinate 423,436,206 of OZ014520.1, forward strand.
GTGTTGTTCATATTAGAGCCATTATCTGTGATAATCCTTTCAGGGATGCCATACCTACATATGAGATTATTCTTAATGAATCGAGCCACAACATTCTTAGTACAGATGCAAATGAGGCTGACTCCACCCACTTTGTAAAGTAATCAATGGCAACAAGGATGAAACGATGCCCATTAGAAGTAGTAGGCTTGATCTCACCAATCATATCAATGCCCCACATGGCAAAAGGCCAAGGAGCAGTCAACACATTCAACGAAACTGGAGCTATATGCACCTTATCAACATAAATCTGGCACTTGTGACATGTTTTGGAATGTTGATAGCAGTCAACTTCCATGGTAGACCAATAGTAACCTGCTCTCAATATCTTCTTTTCCATGGTATGACCACTAGAATGAGTGCCAAAGATCCCATCATGCATGTCTTCCATAATCTTTGTTGCTTCCTTCTTATCCACACAACGAAGCAAAGTTGAATCATGATTGTGCTTGTACAATATTCCATTACTCAAGAAGAACTTAGCAGAAAACCTCCTCAGAAACTTCTTATCATTGACAGATGCCCCTTCAGGGAACTCCTGAGCTTCAAGATACCTCTTCACCTCATAGAACCAAGGCTTTCCCTCTACTCCTTCAGTATCAATCTCATTACAATATGTAGGCTTCTCAAATCTATCAATAGTGATTCTGGGAGCTTCATCCTCCCAACTAATCTCAAACATAAATGCCATGGTGGCTAATGCATCTGCCAACTAATTCTTTTCTCGTGGAATATGTCCAAAGGTAATCTCTTCAAAATATGGGATCAAAGACAACACATGCTCTCTGTAAGGAATGAGATTTGGGTGCTTGGTATCCCAATCTCCTTTAATCTGACTAACCACCAGGGTTGAATCTCCATATACGTCCAGAAACTGAATCTTCATCTCAATGGCAGCTTTGATACCCATGATACATGCTTCATATTCAGCCATGTTATTGGTACAATAGAAACAAAGTCTAGCAGTAATTGGGGTATGACAACTTTCCGGGGAAATGATCACAACACAAACACCATTACCAAGCGCATTAGAAGCTCCATCAAAAACCATAGTCCACCGGGATCCCTGTTTAGGTCCGTCATATTGTCTAGGTTCTTTAGTAACAATAATAATGTCTTCATCCGGGAACTCAAAATTCATAGACTGATAATCATCCACTTCCTGATGAGCTAAATGATCAGCTACCACACTGCCCTTGATAACCTTCTGAGTGGTGTACTGTATATCATATTCTGTTAAAATCATTTGCCATCTCGCTATTCGTCCGGAGAGAGCAGGTTTCTCGAATATGTACTTGATTGGATCCATCTTTGAAATCAACAAGGTAGTATTGTTGGTGTAAGCCCTAGAGGCCAATACTTTTTGGTACTTGTATCGGATTATTCGTTTAATAATAAAAGGCATTTCTTTATTATGTTTGTCTTTCAGAATAATAAAGTCCCTAGAATAGTTAGTCTGTTTAATGAAATGTTAAGTGTGACTTAATCATGAGATCCCATTAAACATAAAGACATTATTCTTAAAATATCCGTAGTCAAGCTTTATTGCAAAGTGGGATAACATTAAAGCATTGAGACTATTATGAAGATAGACTGATGATCACATCTCATGGATCATGGATAAAGGGTTATCAAGTCTTGACATAGGTATAAATATTAGGAGTAATATTTATACCGGATTGACCCGCTATGAGAATACTACATAGTATGTTATGCAAAGTGTCATAAGTTATTCTCATGGTGATAATGGTGTATTACCACCCTTCGACCTGAAACCACTATGGACCCTAGATGTAGAGTCGGGTGCTTTATTGCTGATCAAACATTATCCGTAACTGGATGATCATAAAGACAGTTGATGGGCACTCCACGAAGCATGCTGAGGGACATGAGTGTCCTAGATGGAATTTGCCAATCCTGCATAACAGGAGAAATGTCTAAGGGCCCAATATTGAACTGGACAAGGATGACACAGTGTATGCCTTGTGTTCAATATAGACATAGGGGCAAAAGGGTAATTGTACAAACATATATTATCACGAAAAAGGTTTTGTCAGATCACATGACATTTTCGTGACTTGGGTAGCAGTGATGTGTTGCTAGATACCGCTCACTGTTTATTATGTTAAATATATAATTTAATATAATTACCAACGTTACGAAATCCTACAGGGTCACACACATAAGGACAGTTTGATGAGAGATAGAGAAATCAAAGGAACACCGTAAGGTACGGTGCACTTAAGTGAAAAATAGAAATTCGGATAATATAATAATAATTATTGTTATTTTATAATGGTTATAAAATAATAATAAAATAAATATATTTATTATAATAATAGTTATTATAATAATATATAATATTATTATGGATCATGTGAATTGGGCTTTTAGCCCGCAGCCCACAAGAGAGTCTATAAAAGGAACCCTTGTGATGAAGCTTTTACTTGATGCAATTTCGTTTTTGATTCTCACTCAAATAATTCCGTTCGTAAGCAGCTAGCACTGTGACCGGAAGCTGTTCGTGTGGACTGAGTAGAGGCGTTGCACTTCATCAACGCTTGTGATCGCTGCATCAAAGATCTGAATCGCCACAAAGAGGTAACGATTCTATCACTGACCATGCTCATTCGTAAGGATCACTAAAGGAAAATTTTTGTTTTCCGCTGCGTTTAGATCGCAATTTTCCTTCAAGTATGAGTCAACATATATTGTCTTAGTCAGTGAGCAGCCCATGCCAAAGCGCATCAAGTTTTCTCGAGCAGTGAGTATCTTGTTTCATAGTCGGTAAACTTTTTGCTAAGGTAGTATATTGCCTGCTCGTTTCGACCAGACACGTCATGTTGCCCCAACACACACCCCATTGAGTTGTCTAATACTGTTAAGTACATAATAAAGGGTCTTCCATCAACTGGTGGCATCAAAATTGGAGGTTCTTGGAGGTATTTCTTGATCTCATCAAAGGCTACCTGGCACTCGTCATTCCATTCCACTACCTGGTCTTTCTTCAACAACTTGAAGATTGGCTCACATGTAGCAATTAGCTGGAAAATAAATCTTGCAATGTAATTCAGTCGTCCCAAGAAACCTCTGACTTCTTTCTCATTACGGGGAGTAGGCATCTCTTGTATAACTTTTACTTTTGCCGGATCCACTTCAATACCTTTGCCACTGACAATAAAACCCAGAAGCTTACCAGATCTAACTCCAAAAGTACACTTGTTTGGATTCAATCTCAGTTTATATTTATTCAACCTCTCAAACAACTTGCACATATGATCAAGGTGTTGTTCCTCATTCTGGGACCTGGCTATCATATCATCCACATATACCTTTATCTCATGGTGAATCATATCATGAAACAAAGCCACCATAGCACGCTGATATGTTGCCCCAACGTTCTTCAAACCAAATGGCATCACCTTATAACAAAAAGTGCCCTATTGTGTAACAAATGTAGTCTTCTCCATATCTTCTGGTGCCATCTTAATCTGATTATAACCAGAGAAACCATCCATGAAAGAGAATACCTTATGCTGAGCAGAGTTGTCTACCAAAACACCAATATGTGGAAGTGGAAAGCCATCTTTAGGACTAGCCTTATTCAAATCCCTGTAATCCACACACATGCGTACCTTACCATCCTTCTTAGGTACCGGTACCACGTTTGCAACCCATTGAGGATAAGAAGTCACAGCTAAGAACCCTGCATCAAATTGTTTCATCACCTCTGCTTTAATCTTTTCTGACATTTCAGGACGCATGCGACGAACCTTTTGCTTCTTTGGATGACAGTCTTCTTTTACCGGTAGACGGTGAACCACAATGTCAGTATCCAACCCTGGCATATCTTCATATGACCAAGCAAAGATCTCCACATAGTCACGTAACATCTGGATTAGTCTGTTCTTAACACCATCTTCTAGTTCAGCCCCTATCTTGACATCTTTCCTGTTTTCCTTAGTTCCCAGATTCACAACTTCGATTGGCTCTTCATGTGGCTGTATAGCTTTTTCTTCTTGTTGCAACAACCTAGAAAGATCTACAGGTACCTCACAATCTTCCTCCTTCCCATCTTCAGCTTTATAGATCGGATTCTCGAAATTATAATTGGCAATAGTGGAACTGTTATCAACAGGATCCAGAGTGGATGAAGATCTGCATTTTAGTGATGTGGGTGTGTGTAAGAACACATAGCTGATAAAACAGAAATAATAATAAAAGATAAGGAGCACAATATTTACGAAAACAAAACGTCCATTGATTTTATTGAATGAAGTATGCAAATGAAATGACATCCCGAAACAAGCATACCATTGTGCCCCGGGTAAGATACAAGGCTTAAAAGGTTTTATTGTTCGAAATTACAAACTTAAAACAAAACATAGTAATAGTATTTACTCCTGACTAAAGGAGATAGGAATAACGTCTTCAGTCTTCCAATTGTTGAGCCCATCACCCATGGTAGGAAAGATCCAATCATCCAGGTTGTAGTCTTCATCATGGTCATCCACAACATTGCTTTGATCTCTTATGACCCCTTTATTAGTGATACGAACAACACGAGCACGACGAACAACCTTCTGAGATTCTGCAGTAAAACCCAAACCAAACTTGTCAGACTTGTAAGGGATGTTGGGAAGCTGACCCCAAATAGCACAACCACCTTTTTCAACCACAACCTTAGCATCTTTGAGGGAGGCCATTGCAGGAGGTATTTTAGTAACCACATGAGCTCTTTCAGAAGCAGGGACAAACTGAGGAACAGGAGCAGAGCAAGGAACAACTTCAAATGTTTGACACGGAGTTTCAACCATTTCACCCTCAATTTCTACATATTTGAAAGTATTCACATGGCTAACCATGTACTCTTCTTCACCATAGACAGTGACAATTTTTTTTTCACCGGATGTTTCAACTTCTGATGCAAGGTGGAAGTTGCAACACCTGCCCCATGGATCCAGGGGCGCCCAAGCAAACAAGAATACACAGGACGAATATCCATCACATAGAAAGTCGAGTTGAAGACTTGAGAGCCTACTTTGATTGGGAGGTCTACTTCTCCATGTACCATTCTTCTTGAACCATCAAAGGCCCTTACCACCACATTACTTGGCCTTAACACAACATCTTCAGGACTGAGCTTGTCCAAAACCTCTTTAGGGAGCACATTTAATGAAGAACCATTGTCCACCAGTACATGAGACAAAGTAGTTCCCCTACATTCAATGGAGATATGCAGAGCTCTATTATGGTTTCTCTTGGCAGGAGTCAGATCAGCATCAGAAAAGCCCAGACCATTATCACTAGTCAGATGTGCAACATAATTCTCAAACTGATCCACAAAAATTTCATCTGGCACATGAGCAGCCTTTAAGAACTTGATTAAGGCTTTAGCATGGGCCTCCGAACACAACAACAAAGATAACATGGAGATTTTGGAGGGAGTATGCCCCAACTGGTCAACAATATCATAATCACTCTTGCGAATGATCTTCAGTACTTCTTCCATCTGTTTAGAAAGATTTTCAGCAGTTGGTGCCTCAGCTTGCACAAGTTCAATCACATGACCTTTGCCCCGGGCATCAGTACTTGGCCCAAAATTAGAGGTATGAGCTGGAGTAACTGTACTTTTAGAGGTATCTTGAGGGAGAAGATTCTTCCACTTTTGGTGACCTTACTAGATCCAACAATATTGTCCACATCAAGATTAACATCAGTAACAGGTGCATCAGTCAAAGGCTCTTGTTTGACACCATAGATATAAACATCAGAACCATAATTCCAGGGTATAGTTTTATCAAAAGTATAAGGAGCAGGGTCAGGAGTGGTAATGATCATGGGAGTCACTCTAGCTTCAGCAACAATCTTCACAGGGCCTTCAGCAGTAATCCTGACAGGACCTTTAGAGGTGATCCTGACAGGACCTTTGGAGGTAATCTTCACTGGTACTTTATCAACCATAGCTACATCATCAAGCTTCGTGTTTCGAGTCATATGTTCACACATACTTTCCACAGAAGGAGTCCTTTCAAACAATATAGTGTAATTATCCATGAGGCGTTGAATACCATCCTTTCCAATATCTATCAGGTTTATAGGCACAGTAAAAACAGTCTTCCTTGCAACCTGGAAAGAACCCAGCCTGCACCAGCTTCTTCTTGATAATGGATAGAGGAGCAGTCATATCTGTTACTGAGGATACATAAGAAACTTCATCAACAACATTAACAGTCTTCTCATGATTGGGCATAGGAGCAGTGATCACATTTGGGGTCCCAGGAGGGTCAAATTCAATTTCCCCAGCTTCGATCATGTCTTGAATCTTGTTTTTCAACACCCAACAGTTGTTGGTGTCGTGTCCCGGACTATTAGAATGATATGCACATCTTGCATTAGGATTGTACCGAGAAGAGGATGTATTAGGATTCTGAGGAGGATCCCTTAAACTAATTAGCTCCCCTTTCAACATGTGTTGCAAGACTTGGGTCAGTGACATGTTGATCTTGGTGAACTGTCTTCTAGGCTTCTATTGATTGTTCTGTTGTTGATCTGGTGCTGTAGGGGCAGGATTGGAGATGTGAACTACTCCCACAGATTGGTGACTCATGTTACGACTATGTTGACTATACACAACATTAGACTCCTTCTTTCCACTAGGGGGCTTCTTAGCAGTGCTTGATGAAGAGGCATCCACCTGTATTTTACCACTTCTTATCCCACTTTCCACATGTTCTCCAGTCATTATCAGCTCAGTGAAACTAGATGATGAGCTTCCAATGAGGTAACTATAAAAAGGACCATTCAGCGTACTCATAAACATATCCACCAGCTCCCTGTCAGTTAGAGGAGGTTGAACTCTGCCAGCCAGGTCTCTCCATTTCTGGGCATACTCTTTGAAACTCTCCTTAGCACCCATAGACATGCTTTGGAGCTGCATGCGAGTTGGTGCTAAATCAGCATTATATTGGTATTGCCTATAGAAGGCCTCAGCAAGATCATTCTAATCACGGATATTAACACTTTCAAGTTGATAATACCATTCCAATTGAGTTCCAGATAAACTCTCTTGGAAGAAATGAATCCACAATTTCTTGTCAGCAGTATGTGGTTGAATCCTCCGGACATAGGACCTCAAGTGCAGTTTAGGACATGAAACACCATCATACACCACAAAAACAGGAACCTTGAAGCCAATAGGTATAACCACTCCAGAAACTAAACTCAAATCTTCAAAATCAAGCCCAGAAGACTTTTGTAGTTCCATAGTGTTCATTCTGTCTACCAACATCTTATACTTCTCCTCACTAGCAGGATCATGATAATAGTTCTCCTCAGAATCAAAATCTTCCACAGTATCATGGAGACTACCTCCTTCTCTCTCAGAATTTTCAGACTCAAGATCCTCAACCTCTTCTTTTGTCTTGACAGGTTCTATGAATCTTCTACCCAGGTTGATAAAACCTACTGATTTTCTAGTCTTTTTCTTCTTCTTAGTCAGAAGTGCCTTCAGCTCATCTTGTCCCTTGGACAAGTTCAGGATCATTTCTTGAAATTGTGAATTATGGGTCTGGAGATCCTTAACAGTTTGTTCGAGAGCCATTTCTGCTGAAATAAACAGCGAGAAGATAAGATACTTGTTCATAAGAAACCTGTGATGCAATGATATGGTATATAGATGCATATGTAATGTTTTCCAGGACCGCAGAATTTAAATTTGTGTAAACAACCAGAAATGAAACTTTTATTAGTAAGCAATAAACTTGTTTGCCTCTTGGGCTTACAATAAAATGAAATAAATACAAAGATGGGGTTTTAAGTCTCTCATGGACGTTTCCTCTTTGTATGGAGGTATGTGTTGAGATTCCGCTCTTCGTGAAGTTGTCTTGTCAGTTCCAGGATTCTTTCTTGACTAGCTTTGAAATGAGTCTCAAAAGTATACCTTTGTTCCTTCAACTGGATCCAGGACCTCTGCAACTCTTCCATGTCAGTGGGCATGTCTGGATGAAGGATAATATAAGGAGTATCTCCTTCAGCAATAGGCTCCATGGTAACTGGCAAGATAGCAGGATATGGCATCATAAGAGTCTGAGCACGTGCTCGTACCCATCTGAGATAAGGTTCCATAGGAATAGAGTACTTTGGTTCTAGAGTCTTGCTGTCAACCTTGTTCACTTTACCCTAAGCTCGTATGAACCTTTGACGGTAACCTTGCAGATCGTTGTCGTAGTCGAACACAATACCCTGAATAAGCATGTCATGAGGACTATTACTTCGAGCATAACCAAACTAGCGTAGAGCTAAAGAAGGGTTGTAAGTAATCCCTCCTCTTATGCCAAGGAGTGGCACATTAGGGAACTTCCCACAACGGTCAATGATAGTAACATTCTCCATGGATCTAGAGCACCGATGAATGTCTGAATGAGAAAGTGACATGATCCTCTTGGAGCACCTTAACCCTTGTTCATTCTTCATCACTGATCGAGGAAGGTGATAAATAAAACACCTAGATAATAGAGGTATACATCACATTAGAGTTCCTCGTGCCTTCATAGTACGGGTATAGAGAGAGTGTAAGATGTCTCCAAGTAATGTAGGCACTGGATTGCGAGTTAGAAATATGTTGATGGCGTGTACGTCTATGAGCTAGTCTGGATTAGGGAACAACACTGGGCCATAGATTAATAAGGCTAAGATCTCCTCAAAAGCATCATAACTTATAGCCTTCAGGAACAATTGAGCTTTCTCCATCAGTACCTTAGCAAGAATACCCTTAACTCCGCTTCTGGTTTCTAGGACAATGTCTGATTTCTTCAGATGTAGGGCTGCAGCAATGACTTCAGGTTTAGGCTCTTTTTCTAAGCCTGTGAAGAGTCTCTGGTCAAGGATAGGTATATCCAATAGTTTGGAGAATTCTTCCATTGTAGGAACCAGCTGATAGTCGGGGAATGTGAAGCAATGATGTTTATGATCAAAGAACTGAAATAAGATACTCATCATGTCTTCATTGAACCCTGAAGTGACTAGATCCAGTAGGTGACCATGCCTCTTAATGAATTGGGAGTTTTCAGAAACTTGAGAGTCCAATTCCCTAAGCTTATGAGGTATTCCTACAAAGTTGATCCAGATAGTATTCCTACGAGCAGAAGCCATGACCTGCAACAAAGAACAAAGATAAATCCTTTGGTCCTTGAAATGGTTAGTGAAAATTCTATGCTTATGATGTCATGATGTTATGATGTTATGTTCAATCACAAACATGTGGCGCACACAAACAAGTCACACCATAGCCCTAGGTTTAGAGGCTTGCATGAGGTTTAAAGGTAAGTACCCTCCCCTGAAGTTTAGTTGGTTCATCCTGTCCTACAAAAGTAACCGGGTTCTAAGGGATATCAATATAATTGATCCTTCCCAAGGGTGGTTGTTCAGTAGGCAACTTACTTGCCAACCAAAACCCTCCAAGTTTAGGATCTCAATGAGTGTAGCATCGAGTATCAACCAACTTCAGTCTTCACCAAAGCCGACTATCTGACTACTTTCTAAAGGCCAAGATGGGATGACTAGGGTTCTAAAAGTCAGTTAATGTATTGACAACATATGGCAGCCTCATATTATCCTTAACTTACTTAAGAAACATAAGCACCAACCAAGAAGTCACACTAACTATGGCCACTAGATCAACCATATCGGTATACACCGTACAGTTTCCTTGGTCTATTGCCATTTACCTAAGGTACACTAGACCCGGGTTATGATCTTTCACACAAAAAGCCCAACAAGTAATCTAAAGCAAACAAAGCAAACAATTTAAGTGATTTAATTCCTAAGGGTACCCCTCCTTTATTAAGTCCCCAGCAGAGTCGCCAGTTCTGTAACACGGTGGGAGAACTGACTTTTAGTCATGTTGCGGATAGTAAGAGTCGCCACCGACTTTTATTATATCCATAAGGAAAGGACATAAAAGAACAGGAAAGACCTATTTTAAAAGACTTGAGTTCGGGGGGTAGGTTATATAAAGGGAAGGTGTTAGCACCATTTATATCCATGGTTATCCATGGGCTCTTAGTTACTTAGCTCACTTAAATTATTTTTGAAGAGTGTAGTCTGTGATTAGAAATTTTTCTAAGTACTTTGTAATGATCCTCGTATGGATGTATACAAAGTCTTATTTTGAAAAATGTTTAGGAAAGTGAGGTGTAAAAAGTATTTTGAAATGTGAGCAAGCAACTAAGAGGTACCTACCCTAGATTAAGTCTTTCATGTTCTTGTATGTTCTTTCAATGGTAAGACTATCCCTATTATTAAGGAACAAGTAGTCATTACCTTGGATGTGTAAGGGACAAACGTAGGGTCATCGTATGGTCATAGAAGGCAACTTAAGGGGTGTCTTTAGCAATTCGTAGGGACTATCATCATTTATTCGGAGGGACAAGCTCATTATTCTGTAGGCAACCTTGAAGGGACTTGATCTTTTAAACTGTAGGGACTATGATGATTTTATTCTGTATGGACTTTGCTTTTTAAGACACCCCCATTTTCGAGGGACTTGACCATTTTATTTTAAGGCAACCAAGAGGAATACCCTAGGAAGTGCAAGATGGCGATCAAAGATCGACTTACGTGTGTGAGTGTTTTGTTTCAAGTATTTATGTTATTTAAATTAATTTTCTAAGTTAATTTTAATTACATTTAGGTTATACACATCCTATTTACTAACCACACAATAAAATATTTATAATAAAATAAAGATGGAAAATAAATCTATAAATATTACATGGCTTTAGCAGATACATAATAATCAAATAAAAATGAATTATAATAATAATAGATATAATAAAATAAATCAATAAACAATAATAATAAAATAATAGCAATAATAATAATGATAATAGTAATAATAAAAAGAAATTAAGATTAGAATTTAAAAGAGAAGTTATTTTAGGTTAGACAAAAATTATAAATTTTTTAGAAGTTAATTAAGAAAATATAAGAATTTAAACAATTTAATAATAATAAACAAAAAAGCATTAAATTATTTAAATAATAATAAAAGAAATAAGGGTTAATATATTAATTAGGGTTTAGAAAAATAAATTTGATTTTTAGGGTTGATAGAAAAAATATTAGGTTAAATTTTAAGGTTAGTGAAACAATTTAGGGTTTTAGAAAATAATTAGGGTTTTTTTTAATTACAAAATATATAATAATAAAAAATATGTACAAATAATAATATTAGAAACAATGAGTTTAATTAAAATAAATATTAAGCAAAATTGAAAATTATGAGTTTAATAGAAAATATAAGATTTATTGGTTAATTAATTGATTAAGAAAATAATTAGTTATAATATAATAATAATATAATAATTAAATTAGAAAATATAAAAAAACTAAAAATAAAACAAGCTTTCAAAAAAAATGGGGGAGGCCTGGATTTGAACCCAGGACCTTTCCATTACCAAGCTAAAGCAAGGATCACTGGGTTGCGCGTGCTAGCTGATGAATAGATTAACCAAGGCCATTAAATAATAAACCTGCAAAAAATGAAAATAAATGAACAAAAAGAAAGAACCTGGGGATCGAACCCAGGCTCTGCAGCTTGCAAGGCCAGCGTCTATACCAACTGAACCAAGACACACATTGTGATATCCATATGGAACACACATATTATAAAATAAGACCAATTTTTGAATTCAGGATTTCACGCCACTGGTCATCTTCTTTACTCATCCATCTGGTTAACATATAGCTACGGTTTTCCGTCACTAGAGGTTCTAGTGACAGATTTTTGCCGTCACTACAAAGCCTACATATTGAAACATGAAAAAAACAAACAATAAATTTGTTCTAATTGCCCAGATCGGTTAAATGAAGATCACTGATTCCAAATACACTACTAATTTGGTTTAAAATAGGCTTTTTAAACGAGTTCCCAATTCACGATTTCTTTGAACCCTAACATGGCGAAATGTTATTCCTGCTCCAAAAATACAATTAACTAATCCATAAACATTCCAAACATGATTACCAACAACAATATACCATTAAGTTTAACTTATCATGCGTGTATCATAAAAATCGAAAAAACCAAGAACATGAGATAAAAAACAATTCGGTTTATGCGTTTTATGGTGTTTTGGATGATGATAAATATTGCTATGAGTTCAGTGAACATCAAGGAATATGTTGAGACCTTTGGAATGCCTTGAAACGATCATAATTGCCAAAACCGAAAATTGATTTTTCTTTCAAAATTTGAAGTTTGGTGGTGGCTTTGTGTCCTGAATTTTTCGTCCCCTGTGTTTGTGATATGTTCCTCTTCATATAGTGAACCAAATTAGGTCAAAAAAACAAGTGATTTTGTGGGCTTTTGGATGACTTGAATATGAAGAAATCCTCTTACCAATTTGGTCAAAAAATCAAATATTTTCATGCCTAATTGTCTTAGCACGAATTTGTATGTATCCAATCAAGTTAAATGGTGTTTATGATCTTCTAGAATCAAAATCATGTCCAAATATTTGATTTTTATATTTGATTTTGATTTAATTTGCATTTTAATGAATAAAATTCAAATAAATACTAAATAAAAAATAAAAAATCAGATAATGCTTGGTTTGGGTCGTGCTCGAGGATATCATGAAGATTGGGTGGCAATTTGGTAGGCCCATTTGGCAAAATTTGGTTTTAAGGCTTCATTTGCTTCATATACCTCCCAAATATTTCCCAACTTTGCAAAGGCACAAATCCCTCAATTTTAAGGCTATGAAGGTGTTCTTTGACATTTTGGAAATCTTAGAGAGTCCTCTAACCAACCTCTTTGGTATCATGTCGATATCCTTTAGCATTTTCAAATTATGCCCTTTGGAAGATGTTGACTTTTTGTTGACTTTTAATATGACCTATAATGTTTTAGCTCACACCTTCCAAATGAAGCATTTTTAGGCTTGGCTTGTGAGACACAAAGTTGTAGAGAATTCAATTTCCTTCAAAATGAGATTTGGATGTGAAATATTTGATGAAGCATGTGAAAGTTATGGCTGGTCAAAGTTCAGTTGACTTTTCTTGTGAAAACCCTAATTTAGAAACTCCTGATTCTTGATGATCTGAAATTTCCTTGATGAATCATGATCAACCCTTGATCAAATGATGAATTTTACTTCATAAACTTGATGTTGGCAAAAAATCACGAAGTTTGACTTTGGTTTGACCACAGTTGACCTCAGTTTGACTATTTAACCACTTTGACTGATTTTTGCATATTTAATCATCTCACTGAGCAAACTTTTTGGGAAAGCCTTGAAACTTGACATGGGGATTCTTGAACACATGTGGGATGTTATGAAGCTCACTTGAGGCCTTGAAATTCCATTTAGCCTGATGAAATCCAAAACCCTAGTTTAGGGTGCATTGCTTATGAGGATGCTTTATCTGAGGGAATTGTCAAACTTTCTGATTAATTGTGAACCTTGTGAACCTATTGGGATACCTTGTGAACCTTGTGAACCTCTTGGGACACCTTGGTACACAATTCCTTGACTAGGGGAAGGCAAATTTTGGGGTGCAACATCATGTCATGAAAGAGAGTTGTCATTTCCCTTTGATAGGTAGCACCAACGTTCTTTAATCCGAACGACATTACTTTGTAACAGAATGTGCCCCAGGGTGTAGTGAAATTTTTTTTATCCATGTCTTTGGGTGCCATTTTTATCTGGTTGTAGACCGAAAATCCATCAATGAAAGAAAATACTTTGTACTTTGTTGTGTGTCATACCTCGAAAAAAACGATCCTCGCGAAGGACACGAAAAAACAAACAACAAAGTCGCCACTAACATTGGACCAATGATTTATTTTCTTTGAAAATTAAGTTTTAAAGGAGTGGCGCTTTATGTTTTATTTTGATAATTTATGGTCACATGCGAAATTAAAATCAATACAAGTTCATGGCATATATACAACCAAACATCATGAAAGATTAAACACACACTCACACACACACACACACACACACACACACACAAAGAGATATACCTAAACCTAACTTCTCACACTTAGAAAGATCTAACCTAAACATCCTAATAACGATCTAAAAAAAGTGTTATACTTGTGTTTTTTAGGGTTTTTTAGAATTAAAGAAACGCTTAAACTAAAAGAGATATTAAAATAAAATCTAAAACCTAAATGAATTGAGTCAACTTGAGTTAATAATTAAAAAATTGATTATAAGGATTAGGAAACAATAATTTTTATTTTTTTTGATATATTAGAAGAAAATGACGAATGGAAATTAATAGGAAAAACATAAGTAAAATAAAATTTTAAATGATAATAGATAAACATAATAAAAGAAAATGTTTTTATATTTTTTAGATATATATTAAAAAATCTATAGAAATAAGTGGATTATAAAAAAAGACAAATAAGTTAGACATAAAAAAAACTAAATGGGTTATAAAATAGGTAATAAAAAAAGGTGTTATGAGTAAAAGAAACAAAAGACCCAATATGGAGGAGAGCCCAGGCGGACCAGTAAGTGGGATGGGTCAGACCAAATAAAACCCGATTCGGTTAAGGCTTAAAGAGGCAAAAGGGAAACCTAGAACCACCTGGCCATTTTATACTATTTCTAGGAAAAAAAATGTGATAGTTCCCTTCCATTTTAATCCAATCACTACTCTCTCTCTCTCTCTCTCTCTCTCTGATTTTTCAGTCGATCCATCTTCTCACGATTGTACAAGAAAAAAAAGAAACAAGCAGAAGTTAAACATCATAAACCCTATCCCCACAAACCCTAACCCCCAATTTTATTTACGATATGACATTGATGTAGAAACAACACAAAGAAAAACTCAACACATAAAAGAAAAAGGAAGAGATTGTGGAAATCGTTACCCAACGGAAAAATGTTGGTCCTCAGGTAGTATCTTCGATCTCTTTCCTAGCCTGGATCCTCTATGTTCTTGTTTCTCTTCCTCTCAGAAAACATTGTATCTTCACATCATTCTATATTCTCTATTTCGCACACAAAGTCATGGTTGTATTGGGTGGAGTTATGGTATGGTTTTCGTCGGAGTTCAAGGTATTAGGAGAGAGACCAGACCCTACACGGTGAACCTTGATTTGGTACGAAAATAATGTTTCAGGCGCTAACCCGCGACGGAGCTCTGGCGTTACTCAAGTGATTTTTCTTTTCGTTACTTCAAGCCTTTAGCTTTTCTCCGCTGTACCATTCGACCTCTACCCTTTCTTTATGATTCTTTTGTTGTGTTTTTAGAGTTATGGAGGAAATGATTTGTGTCGTGTGCGGTTTCGTGTATGGAATGGTTGTTAATGAGTTTAAAGAAGGCCAGTTACAAAGCGGCGGTGGTGGTGATGCTTCTCAAAAATGGAAACAAAATTACTGAAGGCGAGTTTTGTGTTTTTTGATAGGTGAAGGGTCTTTGAACGAGTTTTAAAAATTTGTAAGTTTTTTGTTCTTTCTGCCTTCTGTTTTGCTGATTGTTTTCTGCGGTGGATATTGATGTTGTTGTGTTGTTTTGAATTTGGTTACTGGTTTTCTTCTTTAGGTCTGTGTTGCGGCTAGGTTTTGTTGCTGAGGTCCTTTTTTGTGTTAATGATGAATGTTACAACTCTTGTTCCCCCCTTGATAAATGAACAATGTTGGTATTTAGAAGGTATCGATCAGGGTTTGTGTTTTGAATTTCTATATGAAAGTTGTTGGTGAAGGCTATTTGAGCAAGGGGACAAATCCTGAGATTGTTGTAGTGGAGGCAGTGATGGTACAATGCAGGTCAGCTGCAATGTTTTGTCTGAGTTTTCTGGTTGAAATTTTTGTCTGTTGTGAAAATGGTCCCCACGGTTTTTGCTGTACTATCTTCCATAATTATGTGTTGTGCTTGAACCTGGATTTCCTCTGTTGACATGAATAAACTTAACATGGTATGCATATGAATTTGAATATGAATATACTTGAATGAATTTTGTTGTGAATTTGGATTTTTGGATTTTTGACATGAATTTGGAAAGGAATTAAATGAAGAATTGTTTGGAACAAAATTGGAATTTTTTCTTGTTATGAATAATGATTGTACTTTGAATGACAAACGATGCAAACAAAAATGGAACTAGAATGAACCTGATATTTGGATGAAGCTTGAAAAGAATTTGAACTTAAAATGGAATCATAAAAAGGAAATTGAAGCTTGACGTAGAATTGAATTGAAAAGTTGGATTGAAACTTGAATTTAAACTAGTAACTTTGAAATTGAACTTGGAACATTTTATATGAATTTGAGATGAAGTTCTTAAGAAAATTATTGAGAATTTGAAACTTGGAATTTGGAAATTGGATAAATGAATGATTATTTAAATGGGAAATAGAAATTGAGATAGAAACTATGAGTTTGGAATGATCATGAGTTTGGATTGAAATTGGAACAAACTTAGGTTAGAATTGGAATTGCAATTGGAAATGAAAACATGGAATTGGAAATGGGACCTAAAACTTGAACTTGACAATGCATTAGAAAATTGCAATTGGACATGACATGGAACTTAAGAAATAAACTCGGGATTAGAAATGGAAATTGAGACTTGAACATGGACAAAAAATTTGGAAAATGAACTTGAAATTTGAAAATGGGAAATGGGAATTAGACTTGAAATAAGAAATTTAGAAATAAACTTGAACTTGGAATTTGAATAGAAACTTGAAGTATAATTTTGGTGTTTGAGAATCGACAAGAACAAATACAAACAAACTTCAGTTGAAAACAAAAGATTCTCATCACGGTGAACCAAAGATTCTGAGTCAACTTTGGGATCCATATTTTCCTTCCAATCCAAGTAACAAAAAAGACATGCTTAACAAGAAATCATCCAAACTATATACCGACAATTCTCGCTGAGGCACCACACCAAATAAAAACCACAAGTGACCTGAGTTCTTGAGCATGTCCATGATTCAAAATTGAAATCCCGAATCCACCACTTATGGAACCACTTCAAAATCCTACACTTTCAGCGTAATGCTCTAGTTCCTCTAGTACTTGTCACAGAACCAAGAATCCTTCCTGACACTTCCTTCTGCAAATCCAAACATGCCTGATATGCACTAGGGTAAACTGATGATGAGATGAAATGTATGACTGAACGTTAGGGGTAAAATTTGGGGTGTGACAGTTGCCCCTATTTAAATAGCTTTACCAGATGGCATGAGTGATGGATGATCCTTAAGTTATCAAAGTGAAAGGTATTTAAATATAGAAATAACCGAAAATTTCCCCCCTAAATGCAATGTTATGCTGGACTACAGACTACCTAACTTTTTTGTAATTTTTATGCAATGAATGATAAATATGATATGATAAGCATGAGATATGTCGACAACCATATGTAAAAACTTATTGGGGATGACATATACTGGGGACAAGAAACAAAAACGGGAAGTATTCGAAGTGATAAATTAATAGGTTCAAGTATAACTGCTGACACTAAGAATAACAAAAAATGGAATAATAGGAAATCCAAAGCGTTGAAACATAGGTAAAACCAAGTTGACACTTAGGATGACAAGAAAAAATTCAAAGTGAAAGCATTGTGGCTCGATGCAACCAACTGACACCAAGAGTAATAAAAAAAGACAAGGAAATAATCAAAGTGGTAGATCAACGACTCTATGCGACCAGTTAACATTGAGAAATAAAAACAACAACATATTCTAAGTGAATGCGTAGCGGCTCGATGCGACCAACTGACACCAAGAATATCAAAAGACGAGAACAAGATAAATATTCGGAGTGGATGCACAACAAATTCAAAACCGGTAGACACTAAGAATGGCAAAAACACAATATTCGAAGTGAATGCGCAACGACTCGATGCGACCAATTGACACTAAGAATAACAACAAAAAAATATTCAAAGTGAATGCGCAATGAGTTCATTAGCATTTGGCATTAAGAATAACAACAACAAACTATTCAAAGTAAACGCGTAACAGCTCCATGCAGCTAGCTGAAACTATGAATAAAGATAAGATAAACATTCAAAGTGAATACGCAACGGGTTCATGACCAGTTGACACTGAGAATAACAACAACAAACTATTCAAAGTAAACACGCAACAACTCTATGCGACTAGCTGGCACTATGAATAATAACAAAGGAAAACATTCAAAGTGAATACGCAACAAGTTCTATACCAATTGACACTAAGAATGATGATAAACGAAATATTCGAGGTGAATGTGCAACGGCTCAATGCGACCAACTGACACTAAGAATAAAGGCATGATAAAAAAACTGAACATCCAAAGTGATGGATTAACAGGTTAAAGTGTGACTGCTAACACTAAGGATAGAGAAAAAAAATTCAAAGTGACTGCGCAATAGGTTCAAGACCGATTGACATTGAGAATGGAAAAACACAATATTCGAAGTGAATGCGCAGCGGCTCGATGCGACCAATTGACACTAAGAATAACAACAAAATAAACATTTAAAGCAAATGCGCAGCGGTTCTATACGACCAATTGACACTATGAATAACACCAACAAAAATATTCGAAGTGAACGCGCAATAGGTTCGATACCTATTGACACTAAGAATAGAAACCAAGATACACTCAAAGTGAACGTGCAACAAGTTAAAAAACAGGTTGACACTAAGAGTAGAAACAACAAGAAATATTCAAAATATCCATAGTGATAAATCAACAGGTTCAAGTGTAACTGCTGACATTGAGGATAAAGAAAACAAACAAACAATGATTAGGCAGCGACTCTATGCGGCCAACTAACATTGGGAATAGAAGGAAAATCACTCAAAGATAGATCAACGAATCTAAGCGTCCGACTAACGCCAAGAAATAACAACAAAATAGGTTGGAGTTTTCAAATGAGATAAAACATCCAACCTCTGTAAATTCCTTTAAGAACCATCAGGAGAAAAGTACAGGTATGTGCCAAATCAAATGGACCAAGATTGTAAGCAAAAGGTTTCACGACCAGCTTAATAGATTAATGCTAATGACAATTGGACTTCAAAGAGATATTGGTGGTAATAGAGACATATACCGACCATAATTGGATTTTTGTAGGGGACTCCATCAATTACTAGGGAAAGACATTGGTCGACCAAATTGCGGGATACCAACAACAATTGGATTTTCAAATTGAACACCAATGATATCTAGACATTTAGAGTCAAGAGGGAGACAACTGGGGAAGTGACAAATGCTAATGTAAAATATGCATGATTGAGCATGATGTGAATGATCATAACATGCCAATGCAGTCTGGGAGTTATGCAATGACTCGATGGTTTCCAAAGATGCCCCTGTATGGGTATTTGATGGAATAGGTCTTTTTGCAAATGACTTTCTTTAGAAGAAGGTAAAAATGAAAACCTGATTCCCAACACTCGTCTTGAACTAAAAAGTTATGGAGGTATGGTCTTCCTGAGTAGCTCAAAGGCATGGAGATGATCTTCCCCTGTGTGACTCATCTGGTCTCAATCAATGGGTTTTGAAAATTTCTCCTCAGAAAAAGTTTGGATGCAACCTATGATAACATGACCTCTGAAATATTTATCCCAATGCTTGAATATCTGATATTTTCCCTTAGTTATCCGACTCTTAGGATGAGGAAATTCTGACTTGACTAGCACTTGAACTCTTGGACTCTTTGTGATAACTTGCTCAAGTTTGAGTCTTGAGAAAGGTTCAACCTCTGAGTAACTGACTTTTGAAGAGATTGATCTAGATTGAATGGTTCTCGAAGGTGATTTGCCCCTGGTTGGGCTTCTTTTACCAAGTCAAATTCCCTAACTGGTTGCATTTGTTGGGATTCCCTTGGTGCAGAATTGACTTGCAAATAAACATTATTCCTTTTTTAAAATTGTCAATTTTAATGCAACATTTATAAAAGTTTTTGAAATCACAATTTATTGATGCGGTAGTGATACAGTGGAATAATCAATGATTGAAACAACAAAGTGGATCTAGCCATTTATAGAATGGCCAGACAAGGCGATCAATACAAACAAATAACAAAAATCGTTATGAGTCAGGTTAACACAACCTTACGGTAGTATGCTCTCGAAATAAACCCTTCCTCAATTAGGTATTTTAAGGGTTGTAACGTGTCATGGTTCACAATTTTTTGAAACAAAGGATAAAAGCTCAAAATTTATTTGTACCCACCCAATCTTCGTGATGAACTCCAATCCTATGTTCATTTAATTTGACACACACAATCATATCTCAAAGGTCTTTGATAACATAACAGTAGGGATCAGGATTTAAGATGAGATGGCACCCACCTTCACCTCTGCTTTAGTGAGGACTTGATGAATTTTTTTTTACTTCAGTTCGTTGGGATGCCCTAATTTTTGCCTAAGTTATTTTATGGCATTTGACTTAGCGGGCCTTTTTTTCCTTTTTTTTCTTCTGATAATTACTATAAACTTTTGACCCTTCACGACTTCTTTGATGTGCGAAGGAAAATATGTAGTTGATCCTTCTTAAATGATGGATTGAATCTCTTGAAGATTGAACGCGCAGTCAGATTAACTGAACCAACTACCCTGCCCCCGATTTAAGATTAAAGGGTTTTCATTTTTAAAAAGAAAACTCCTACTTCTAGGCTCAAAGGGGTTAACTAAGGATTATCATCCTTATTTCACCAGTGTTTGGGGTTTGAAACAATGCATGTACATCATCGACAAAATTTTTAATTGAAAGCATACCAACAACAAATTCAGGTAATCTGGTTTTCATCATTCTCCTTCCAATCTTTGCTAAACAACAGTTGGATAGAGATATATAAAATGGGATTTTTTTTGTTTGTTTTTTTTATCATAACAATGAAAGAAAATGAGTGAATACTAATGAATTGATTCAAAAAATGCATAAACACTTCATTAATCTTGCCAATTCAAAAAAACAACAACAATGCTTACAAGCAAATACAAAATCAACATGAAAAGAAAATACAACAATGCTGAAACAAACAAAGAATTGTCAGCTTTAGGGAGTTGAACTTCAGGGTCTGATCTTCAGACTTTATGGAAGTGAATTTTGAAACTTGATTCATATTTTTTGCCCCATATTCAGGCAAGAGGTCATGCTCGTCACCTGGTTCCTGTCATGTTCTTGATTTTGAGCTGGCATATTCTTGCAAGTATCTCGGGCAATAAACGCTGGTTGACATGACACTCTAGACATTGCTAGCCACTTGGTGTGACGACCTTTAAGTTCCTCAAACTCAATGTTGGATGTCACCCTTTTTGATCCACTTCCTACTTCTCTTTTGCTTCCGCTGGCAGGAGTGGTGACATTAAAGTTCCAAGGTGGATTTTTGATACTCTTGTGGGAAAGCAAAGATGTTTTATCAATTGTGCACGCGACTTGTTCCTTATGGTATGAAACCTTAAGAACTTTCATAGATATCTTTCCTTTCTTATCTTTTAGCTCAACAATCAAATTGTCTGCATCTAGCCTTCCCTCTTGGGGTGCTCGTGACTCGACCATACTTTGCAACCTGAGCTTAAAACTCTTGCATTCTTCGATGGGTTCCCCATGGCTCCAGTGTGGTAACCACATTCAACCACTAGATGGTTCTCTTCAAGGATTAACCTTTTATTATGGATTAGCTTTTGTACCTAAACTTTTAATTCAAAGCAAGTATCCAAATCATGTCCTCTAGCCCCTTTATGGAAATCACACATCGCATTCATATTAGGGTTGTACTAAGTATATGGTGATGGCACGGGTGTGTAAGGAGTTATCAATGAATTTTAGATTAGTAGTGGGTAGAGCTTGCTGAGTGGCACAAGGATGGGTTCATAGTGAGCTTCATTCCCTTTGTTTTGACTCTGCCTCTTGTTTCGTTTTCACCTTTTTTCTTCCAATTTTGGTGATCTTGAGGAGAAATAGCCAGAGGATATTGAGGTTCTGATTTGGAAATTAGGGGTTATTTTGGCTTAGTGTGGGAGCTCCATTTGTTGGCAGATGAGGAGTTGCCACGAGGAAACACTCTTGACTCGAGGTAGCATTAGATGGGGGTAGAACATTAGCTCCCTCTACTGTGGCAATAGGCACAAAGTGACCTTCCTTCTTCAACAAAGCATGCAAAGTTTCCAAGAGCCATTCCATCTGTCTCTTAAAGGAATTAATCTTTTCTTTCAACATTTCTTGACCTCTCCTTAGTTCATCCACTGTTCCTTGAGACATGGTTCTTGGTTCTGGACACGTGTCGAGAATCAATTTGCTGACCCAAGACAAAAGGATGGAATGAGTTTATTTATTTTTGGAATGGCTCATGATATGCAATGAAGATGCAATGGTATGCAAATGGATGCATTGCAAGTATGCTTAGGACCACATGTACAATTCGACTCGGAAGATGGAGTTAGGCACGCGTATCTCTGATCAACGAAAACCCCATTGGTAGGCTCTGAATGGGTAGGTACCTAGAAGCATGGACCCTTATCAAATACGTTATTGCCATGATAGAGATCTGTCAGATGATAATATATTTGAAATGATCGCTTCTAGGTGAGGTCTTCGTATCGGCCTACAAAGAAGATTCCTCATAGGCTTTTACTACAGAACCATCGATCCCAGGTTTTTAAAACATGATTCTTAGACATCATCGATCGAGGTTGGAAATATTACCGTCAAATGGTAATACGTTCAAGGGATCTAGTATGATTTAGGTTTTCGTATTAACCCATTAAGTCACAAAGATCTCGTAAGTTAACACTACTAACCACTATGGATTGGTTTGAAGGTCTCCAGAGTCAGCAACTCAACTTGAAAACATTGTCCTACAACAAAGATTCATCGCATTCCAATATCTCCAAGAGAATCTACTCCGAGTGAAGGTTTTCACTTTGTCCTGTGAGGAAGATTCCCCATAATCCTCCACTACACAACCATCAATCTTAAGCTTAGGTTTTTCTCAGGCTTGGGTAGTGAACCTATCTCACCTAGTACCAATGATCAAAGAAAACCCCACAGTGACAATAATAATATGAATAATAAAGATAAACGAACAAATAAATAAATAATAGAAAGCATGTGATTAAAACAAATAAAAGAAAACAGACAATCAAATAAGAAGACAAACAAGCAAGGCTAACTGTAAACACCCCAAATTTGCCCTCTCACCTTGCATAATTATCCTTTAGCAACTCACTGCATAACTAGGGTTTATGATCAGGTGAACCCAATATGTGATTTGAGCAATCTCAGAGGCCTTGAAGCATGCCAGGAGGGTCCTTGAGTGTTCTATGGTAGTTTTATACCTCCAAGGTTTCTTTGAAGTCAAGAAATCTCAAGGGATTGCAGAGCTATCCAGGCAAGCTTGAAGCTCCTACACAAATGACTTGAAAATTAGGGTTTTGGGTTTGAGGCCCTTACACCCAATTTTTTGGTCATTCTTGATTCCATTGGTCTTTATATGATATATGGAGCTTGTGTATGAATTTTGATTCAAAAATTCACTGAGGAAGTCATCTGATCAAGTTGTAACTTGTTGTGCAAGAAAAGTCAGGATTAGGGCATCTGAGGCCTCAACCAAGGGTTCCAAAGGTTCATTTCCATCATTTTGAAATCCTATGACCTTTATTTGGTCTTATGAGAGGTTGGATGATCACAAGATTGAAGAATTTTGAGCCAAGTCAAAAGTTTCCAAAAATGGACATTACTTGAAATGCAAACTTTCCATTATGGGAAAGATTTTCAACCTCCTCTTTCTTGATAAAAAATGCTTCAAATGAAATTTTCTTAAACATGAAAGTTGTAGATTGGATCTTCCCATTTTCAAAAATTACAAGAACTCCTCTTGATTCATCCTAGAACTCAAGATATGGCAAGTCAAAGTTGGGAAAAATCTTATAATTTTCAAGTTTAGGCCAAAGAGGGAAATGTGCAAAAGTGAATTTCAGGCCTCTATGTGACTTCTAATCCACTCAAATGCATCATGGCATGATCAAACAACATCTCAAGATCAGATTTAGGCTTTGAACCAAGGGATTTCATGACTTGTTTCTCAAGAAATCACAAAGTTGCAAAATTGCAATACCTATGCAAACTCATGATCCAAGCCTTACAACTCATAACAATTGATCCTATGGCTCTCCTTGAAGCCAGCTGAAGTAGCTCAAGCCCTCAAATCAGTTCTACCATGGCCCATACCTCAAGTACATAAAATTTGACTTTTTGGCCAATTGAACCATACCAATCCCACAGTGCATAGCAACTCTTCTGACTTATTTCAATTGTTTATACAATGCCTAAGGATGATAAAAGAGAACACACAAGAGCTCATAACCATCACATGCTCAGTTTGCACAAAAATCCCTCAAAACTTCCTCTCTTCGATTCTCCCAATCCAGCCATCAAACTTCACAAATTCCTTCACCAATCAACCACGTATCACTTATAGAACAAGAATCAACCATTAAAATGGCCTGAAACATCACATATCAAAACCTCCATTTTTGCTACATCAGAACTGGACATCCCAAACCAGCCATTTTCAAAGCATTCCAAGCATTCCATTAGCCTCAGGAGGTTCAAAGGAGGCCATTTGCACAAGAGGGGGGGTTTTGAAAGCTCATATTTGCAGGTCACCAGCTCAGGCATACTCAAGAAAGTTTTATCTCAAAGCTTCAATTTCTTGTCATAGAATGAAAATGCATGCTCTAGGGATCACATAGATGTCTTTAGAATTGAAAATGATGAAGAAATGAGTATGCTATGTGCTTCTGAAATTTTGCCCGTATTTTTTATTTGCTTCGATTCAGCTTGTTCATGTGTTATAAATTGTGTTTTATGGTTGATTTGAGTTCCTTGGAGTGTGAGGATTGTTTCTGGGCTGGTTAGAGGGCTTGTAGTGGCCTAGGGAAGAAGATGAGTGTTTGGTCTCGCCGGAGAAGATGACTGGAGCACTGTTCCGGTCATCTGAAAGTGATTATGGTTTAAGGGGGATTAGGGTTTCCATATTGAATGTGAGCCCTTGGATCTTGTTTAGCTTAAGAAATGGATGATTCAGATTGATCATTAGTCCTAATTTTAATTAATTAAAACAAATTATAATTAATTTACCCAGAATTAATTTGGACCTTTGGATCACGCGCATTTAATAAGTTTAAACTTGGACCCTAGGATGAGCATACCCCCAGTAAAGCTGACTTGCGCCCATGGCCCTTGATCTCTCTTCCATGCAATCTGAGCCTTTCATTTTGATTACTTTCAATTTTATTTTCATTTTATTTTCTCTTATTTATTAAAAATAGTAAAATACTTTTAAATTTTTTGATTTTTTTGCACTTTCACTCTAATTAATTTTAAAAACCCAAAAACATTTTTTTTTTCATTTTTTGCATTAAAAAATTATTTTTAAATCATTTAATTGTATTATTTAATTAATTAATTCTTTTTAATTAATTAAAAATACTTTTAGGTATTTAAAAATAACCAAAAAAATCATGAAGCATCCTTGAACATTATAATCAATTTAAAAACTCATTTCACTCATTTATTTTAGGTTTTGATTCTATTTTGAGAATTAAACTTGAATTAGCGTTTTCAAAATCCCTTTTTTCACAACCTAACTTCTAAAATTCACTTCTGATCAATAAAAATGAGTTTGTACTTGGTTCTTTTTGCATTCTTTTACATGTTGAATCTAGTATCTAGGACATTTAAATCATATTTTTTCATTGTATTTTCAATTTGATATGCATTTTTCTTTGAGAGGTACCCAAAACCTTAACCTAACTTAGAAAAACCATAACTTGACTTTGTTATAGCTTCTGACCTCCATCTTTGGGGAGTATTCTTGTGTGTGTTTAGGGTTTGTTTGGTTGCAATTTCAAATTTTTATCATGTGTTTTTCTTCTGTTTTGATCATGAACATCTTATGCATTCTAAAAAACCCTAATTTGCCATGTATACCTGTATTCATCTTTGCATATCCTCATCATATGAACTTGTCATGACATTTAATGCATTTGTATGTCATATTAAACACCTTAGGTCATGTGTTCACTTCTGGTTTGGATCATTGCACCTTCATTTGTTTCATTTCATCTCATTTCATACCTTATGCATTCATACTAACCCTTTCAGGTGCTTCGGGTAAATTGATCAGGATGTGGATGTGCATCCACATCCAACCTCTTGTTATCCTTTCATATGCATTTTTCCTGTCATTGAAGTGAATTTGATTCACTTGTATTCTCTCTTGCTCTTATCCCACTCCTAGGTTACTTAACTTCTTCAGGAAGTAAGTAACCTATTCTTCTATCTCCTTCCTTTTTCATCTGCTTCTCCTTCCTTGGTGGCCAATCTGAAGACTTTCTTTATGCTTCACAAACCATAGGAACTACCAAGCATGATAAATTTAGGGTTGTGAATAGTCCCCCTTAGTTTTTACCTTTTGAGTCTCCTTGAGTCTCTGCTTCCCATCTCAATAACAAAGGCTAAATAGTTAAAGTTTTGGGGCTCTATATTAGGGTTATGCATGCATCTGTCGCTCCCACCAAATGACACAGGGGCCAAGAGGGGTACAGATGCGAACGGTCGGCGAAAGGAGAGAGAACACACAAGGGTGAACTCAGGGAGAAAAGAGTCGCCAGCTAGGCATTTTTATCCCGGAGGAAAGGTAATGCTGCATAGACCTAAGAAAAGAAGGATAAGATGGTTGCGAACCAGAGAGACTGAGAAAGGGGGTTGGTTACAACCTGGGAAGGTATTAGCACCCAGATTGTCCGTCGTACTTGACGGGATCCACGCTTAAAAGATTTGTGTCTTAAAGGGGTAGTGTCAGTGCCATCTGTGTATCAAAACTAGAAAGAATGCAAGTGTCAGTGCTAAAAGAAAGTGAAGTGAAATATGTGAAGTATCAGTGTAAGAACAGGAGTATGAAGCTCAAGATAATGAGACTTAAATAATGCTAGAAAGAGGGGGAATATACAGAGACTTTTGTTCGATAACTGTTAAGTTATGCCTACGTATCCTCTCGTGCAATGAGGAAGTCAGAACATCGTAGTTCGACCCAAAGAGACTGAAAGGTAAATTGATTGTGAACTGCTTGCTTGTGTATGCTCAAGTGTGTGACCTGTCTGGCTCAGGTGCTGACTGTCTTGCATTAGACGGAAGAAGCAAGTTCTCGTTTATGAGTGAATGAGGTGAGAAAAGAATCCCGGAGGAGACGATTATTATTTGTTTTTTGTGTTTTCAATCTTTTATTGCTTTTGGATTTGTCATAAGTAAATGAGCTTAAGCCTAAACCAAGGGTTAGTAAACTCATCACATCCTCCCTCTAATTAGGGGTAATGAGAATACCTTAAGTATGAAGTAAGCACCTCACACTTAATCACCATGATGTAGGATTAAGATCATTAACCTACTTGTGATTATTTAGATGTTTTTGTTGTTTTTGTTTAGTGTTAAGTAATGAGATTAAGCCATAATCAAGGATTTAATGGACTCATTACACTATCCTAATAGAAGGATAATAGATGAGAACATTTAAGCTGAGAAAGACTCCTCAACTCAATCCATGATTAGGGATTAACCTCATGACAAAACAAATCCTTTATTAAAGTGGATTTTAGTTAATGGTAAGATTAAGAAGTGGATTTTATGGTTTGTAAGACAACTTGAGGGGGACTTGTCCATTAACACTAGGGTTAGTCCTTCTTAACCAATTAAGGAAGAATTAGAACCCTAATGCAAGGCCCAAGTTACAAGCTTGATGTCTTGATGATTATTAAGTGGATTGATTAAAGGGTTTAAACACATTAAGGGTTTAACACTTAGGATTAAAGTTATACACTCCATCCTAATAGAAGGATGCAAGCATAAGCTTAATCACAAAGCCTTAAAGCCTTTAGGGTTTAGTCCCTGATTATGAGATGAGAAGAGAAGACTCAAAAGATGACACAAAGGTAAAAATAATGGGGGGACTAATCAAACCCTAATTGTTATCATGCTTGGGTATTCCTAGGGTAAATGAGGTTTGCAAGAAGATTTTCAGAGAAACCACCAGGAAGGAAGCAGATGAAAGGAGAAGGAAGCAGAGAGAAGCAAGACAACATGCTTCACTTAAGAAGACAAGTTGCTTGGAGGAAGAAAGTGGGAGAGAACATGAATGAGTAAGCTCACTCAAATACACAAGATAAATGCAGCAAAGATGCAAGAGAGATAAGAAGAGATTGTGAGAAGTGAAGGCAAATTCACTTCTCAAATTACTTACCACCTGGAAAGGTTAGCAAAAGAAATGAAATGCAATGCAAATGAGATGAAATGTCATGATGCAAACCAAAGTCAGAAGCATTTACATGATGTTAATGATGCTAAGAGATGATACAAACATGAGGCAAAACATGAGAATGATCATACAAGGACATGGATGCAGATGAAGCATGCTTTGAACCATGAAAGTTCAAGAAAAGTTTATGAAATGCAATGGACATACAACATGGCAAATGAAAGATGCAATGATCAAACATGATTCTAATATGTCCTAAGATGTATTATGAATCATGTGGATGCACAAAATGTCATGGCCAGTCATTGGATGCAAGCAAATGAAAGATGGATGCAAAGGAAGTCACAAACTAGGGTTACATGCATCATGCAATACAAAAATCCAAAAACAGAAGCAAATGTCATGATAAAAAATTGAAAATGCAATCAAAGATACCCTAAACCTATACAAGTTCACTGCCCTAAGGAGAGGATCTAACTCTTAACCTAGTGAAAGTTGTGAATTTCCTAAGTTGACTAGGGTTTCAAGGTGCCTCACCAAGAAAAATACCAAACAAATTGAAAAGGCAAGATCAATTCAAACCAAATTTATCCTATAAACTACATGCTATGAAGGATACAATGCAAGAATAATCATCATCAAACTCTCAATGGTTAGGCAGAATGAATTTTTAAAGTTTGAACCAAAATATTGCCTAAAAATGAATTTAATTCCAATGAAAATGATCAAAAGGCATCAAGATCAAAAAGGAAATTTGGTTTGAGGGTTTGATAATGTTTCTAAATGTTTCTAAATGCAATGTGAATTTTTTGGTGATTTTTAAATACCTAAATTCATTTTTAATTAATTAATTTTCATTAACTAATTAAAAATAAACAATTAAATGATTTAAAAATAATTTTTAATGCAAAAAATAAAAATAAAAATATTTTTGGGTTTTAAAAATTAATGAAATCTTTGACAAAAATTTTCATAATTTTTAAAGGATTTTAGCTATTTTAAATAATTCGTGCAAATAAAATGAAAAGAAAATGGAATAAAATTAAATAAAGTAAAAAGTATGCACATCCAGAGGCTGAGATTCAAACTGGGAGAAAGAGGGAAGACTGCGCGCGTCATCCAACGGCTGTAATTCAAACTAAACAAATTAATTTAAACTGAATTAATTAATCTAATTAATTATGATTAGGGTTTTAATGAGAGATCCAGGCCATTCATGTGCGCGGGAGTCAACAAAAGTCAGCCAGATCCATGGTCCAGATTCAAACTTTGCCCTAAACGTGATTAATGCCCTAATGACATTCAGGTCACCGGAGAAGAGCTCCGGTTGTCTTCTCCGGTGACATCCCTCCCTGAAAATTTCAAAATCACTCCCTAGGTTATTTCTGGAGCTCTAAAGCTCCAGATCACTTCCTCTCACCTCCCTAAACTCATCCCTGGCCTCAAAAACAATTTATTTCTCACCATTAACAAGATTCGAAGCAAGATACAAAAAAGGCAGAAATTTCAGACAAGTCATACATGCTCAAATCTCCATCATTTTCAAAAACAAAAGGTTCAATGCACTCAGGGAATCAAACTTAACAAGTTGAAAACTTAAAATAGAGCTTCTGGAAAAAATAAATTTTGAAGCTACCTGAGATGAAGCTTTCAGTTTGGAGCTTTCAGACTGCCTCCCTGCTTCAAAACCACTCCAATGATCTCCCTGAGTATGCTTTGAGGCTTGGTTTGAGTGTATGGTGGCTAGTTTGTGAGATTGATGGAGTTCTGTTCAGAGAGGGGGGAAAATCGTGTTTGAGTTTTAGGGGGTTTCAAGGCAAGGTGAAGGGTGGTTTATGCTCTATGGAGCTTTTCTGAATGAATGGTGAAGTTGGTTTTGAGGTTTGATGATTGTTTGATGAGTTTCTAAGGAAAGTGCATAAGAGGTGAAATCTTGAAACTATGGCTTGTGAGATGTTTCAGGCTTGTGTGTGCTATGTGTTCAGTCCCATTTGGTACATGTATCACACTTGGATAGGTCTGAGGAGTTGGTGTGGCCTAGCTTGATTGGTATGGGCCATTTTGTATAAAGTCAATGTTTTGTGTAAGAGAGGTATGGGTCAATGGCAGGCCAAGGACAAAGGGGTGTCCTGCGCAGCAAGGATTGAGGAGAGCCATAGAATTAGTCTTGAGGCCAATTAGCAAGTGGATTAGGGTTTGTGAGATGTTTTGCAACGTTGTGATCTTTTGGCCCTTTTGTGATTACTTGAAGCATAAGTCATGAAAATGGACAAACCCTTGGTGCATTCTGATCTTTAGGCATTGGTTTATGTTTGTGCAAAGGTTAGAAGTCCATTTGAAGTCACATTTTGCCTTGGCAAGAGGTTTTGCAACTTTGCCTCTTTGGTGCAAAACTTGAAATTATGTGATTTTCCTCAACTTTGACAAGCCATATCTTTTGATCCAAAATGAATTAGAATGAGTTCTTGTACTTTTTGAAAAGGGAATGATCCATTCTACAACTTTCATGACCAAAGTTTTCTCATTTGAAGCATTTTTGAATCAAAAAGAAAAGGTTGAAAAACTTTCCCAAAATGGCAAGTTTCCATTACAAGTCATTTTCCCAAAAAGGCAACTTTGCAAATGGCTTGAAATTCTTCAATTTTGTGAACTTATAACATCTTCTATGATCAAATAAAGATCATACACATTCAAAATGATGAAGAACACCCTTTGGTTGGGTCATTGGGGGCCTCAGATGCCCTGATTTTGCACTGACTTGCTCAAGAAGTCATCTCTTGATCAGATGCCTTCCCCACTGAATTTCTTCATGAAAATTGATATGCATTATCCTTATGACATATAAAGACCAATAGAAATAAGAATGACCAAAAAATTTGGAGTTATGGCCTTTGAAACCAAAACCCTAATTCTAGGTCATCTGTGCAGTTAAACCTGGCTCTGCTTCCATGCCTTTCTCAGTTCTTGTGATTCTTTGACTTCCTTGACCTTGTGAGGATATAATATGATGCTTGAACATACATGGACCCCTCTGAAGTGATTGATGACCTTTGGAGTGGCTCAAATAGCTCTTGGATGGCCCAGATCACAAACCCTAGATGCAGATGACTTAGGAGCAATGCAGTGAAGCAAAAATGCAATATGAGAATGGTATGATTGAATTATGCATATGAAAAGATCACAAGCCATGGTGAAGAGAGTGAGGCCAAATTTGGGGTGTTTACAGCTGCCCCTATTCATGCATGAGTTAGCTGTGCAGGATGTAAGCGACAGCTTATCATTCAAACAAGATAACTTGTGGTTGAATACCAAAGACAGTCCAAAATTTGCACTCACAGAATGAAGAAGAAAATGGATATAGATTGTAAAAGAAAATAAAGTATGATTATAAAGTGCGGGCGACGGAGGACGACCGTCGAGCAGAGGACGATTGTTGGGGATAAAGCGATGACGGGGACGACCGACATGCTGGGGAAGATGTGGGAAACAAAGCAATAACGGGGACAACCATCAAGTAAAGCTATAAGACTCTCTGGGGATTATAGGTAAATGAAATAAATGATGAGGTACGGTCATCAAAGGTAAAGGACGATCACCTAGCAGGGGACGGCTGCTCTGTTGGGGATAAGATGAGGGACGGTCATCTAAGGTGAAGGACGATCACCGGGCAGGGTACGGCTGCCGAATGTACCACGACATAGGACTAATGTCGGGTAAAAAGGTCGACGATGGGGACGGTCATCGGATAAGCATGATGAAGGACGATCATCAAGAGGTGAAGGACGATCACCTAGCAGGGTACGGCTGCTCTCAAGGTTAATCATGACATAGGACGAATGTCAGGTAACAAGATCAACGATGGGGACGGCCATCGAATAAAATGATGAAGGACGATCATCAAGAGGTGAAGGACGATCACCTAGCAGGGGACGGCTGCTGAAAATATCACGACATAGGACGAATGTCGGATAGGAAGGGGTTCTAATGAATAGAGACTCCACTGGGGGGTGATGAAGGACGGTCATCAAAAAGGTGAAGGACGATCACCTGGCAGGGTACGGCCGCCGAAAGGTATCATGACATAGGACGAATGTCAGATAGAAAGGAAATAGTTTAACAAGTTTTGTTGGGGGCTTCGCTGGGGAAAAGTAAACACGGACGAGTGTCTACATCCAAGAAATGAGAGGTATAAGCGTTTGGGTACTGTGTATAGACTAAAGATGCGGATGAGCTTCCTTAAGACTATGATACGGACGGGTATCAGGTAGAAACAAATGCTGACACATGTTTGGAGATGATGATACGGACGAGTATCAACTAGTTAACAAAGAACACGGACGAGTATTGATTCTGCGGGGACTCTTCTGGGGAATAATAGACACAGACGAGTGTTTAAACTCTAAAAAGAGGTAAAAGTATCTGACATTGTGTATGGATTAAAGATGCGAGCGAGCCTCCTTAAGACCATGATACGGACGAATATCAGTAGAAACAAACGCTGACGCATGTTCAGAGATGATGATACGAACGACTACCAACTGGTTAACAAAGAACACGAACGAGTGTCGAATATGAGGGGATATAAGTGGTGTATACAAGATACGAACGAGTATCTGTATGAGTAAAACAGGAGTAACAAGTATGAGTGGTGTGCAGACGAGTGTTTAACTTGCTGGGGAGAGCACGACACGGACGGGTGTCGGGAAAAGTGCATCATAAACAAGTGTATGGTTTACAAAGTGTTTAGGTAACTATGCTGGGGAAGGTGACACGGACGGGTGTCAGGGAATTTGTATAGATATGTATCTGTGAGGGCAAAGGGGACGCTTTGGCTTTCTACTGGGGATATGACACGGACGGGTGCCAGGAAGTATCTGTATCTATAGGGAAAGTGCCTTGGCTCTCTGCCGGGGAATCTGGGGAGTTTTCTGTATATCGTTGATGGATTGTCAGTATTTACAAGTGTTTGATTCAGATCATGGCTTATGATTATGCAACATGTTTGATTTTTGCCGTAATGCTCCGTGTTAGACGGAATGCTACGCTTTGTGGAAAAAATAATGATGCGAATGCTATGATTATGCAAAGATAACGATCCGGGGTTCGGATCCCGTTGCTGTGAAGATCTCTGGCTGATCTGCTTGAAGTGGATATCCCAGCTGGGGATGAGATCATTGATAGATCTGACATGTATGACTCTGCATGGGGAAGTAGGTCACTGATAGACCTATCTCTGTAACGAGGGACCCAACTGGGGTTTGTAGAAGCTTTCGTCACTCTGTTGTGAGATCTTCAGGCGTTGTCCTTCTGGGTAGAGGCCGAAAATCTGTGGGGAGATGGCCCCCGGTCTTTGCACTTGGTCGAGAAGGAATGATGACTGGCAACTCAGCTGGGGAGAAAGCACCTCCGGTGCTAATTGGGAGATAGACTGAGTAGATAATGATTTGCCAGCTTGCTGGGGAGAAGCCTTCATGCCCCACGTTGTGCTTTGAATACCTGCAATCCTGAAAAGACAGAGAAACGCACAAGTAATCCCGAGGTATCCCTTACCAGATTCCATCATAGGAGTTTAGACACTCCCGAGAGTAAGTATAT
Source organism: Lathyrus aphaca (assembly GCA_963966055.1). NCBI lineage: Eukaryota > Viridiplantae > Streptophyta > Magnoliopsida > Fabales > Fabaceae > Lathyrus > Lathyrus aphaca. Next base: position 423,470,128 of record OZ014520.1, read on the forward strand.
TTCCTGCAAGCACGTATTTTTTAGAAGAGGAGCATCTGTATTCATGCAATTAATATCTTTAAGGAACACCGGACATTTTTGCAAACGAAAATAAAATGGACGAGACGAAACATGACTGAAAATCTGATTTTATTAATTCGTGTGCCCTGAATTGGCAAGATACAATCATAGAAACAAATCCCCTAAAATGAGGAGATTGTTACAAATTGAGAAACAAAAGATGCTGGCAATGTTGATGACGCTTCAAGGAGCTTCCCTTTTGCTATGGCTCGTATGACTTTTGACGTTCTTCTCGTCTTGCTTTCTGAAGAAGGCTGATTCTGAACGAAGCTTGACCCTTTTAGAGTTTACCGTGTTGTAAGTGATACAGATGAATTCAGAACGCAGTTGTTCGCTTATTCCCTTATTTTTGCGTGGATCGCCCTTTCGGGTTTTCGATCCACCGGGATACCCATTTTTGCCTGAGTTGTCCAATGTGGCTTTTCAACTCAGCGGGTGTACACTTTTTATTTATCTTCCCTTATTTTTGCCCGAGTCTTTTATTCTGTTTTTAACTCGCCGGGATGCCCTATTTTTGCCTGGACTTACATTCTGTTTTTATGTCCAGCGGGTCATTTTTATGCGAAGTATTTTTTAACTGCATCTGAATTCACAGGGGACGGGAAGTCTTCGCCATCCATAGTACTGAGCATCAGTGCTCCACCAAAGAAAACTTTCTTTACTATGAACGGGCCATCATAATTCGGAGTCCACTTGCCCCTGTGGTCTGTATGAGGAGGGAGGAGTCTTTTCAGCACAAGATCTCCTACTTGGTACTCTCGGAGCCTGACTTTCTGATCGAAGGCTTTCTTCATTCTCTTCTGATACAGCTGCCCATGATAGATTGCAGCTAATCTCTTCTCTTCAATCAGATTCAGTTGTTCGTATCGGGACCGGACCCATTCTGCTTCTTTCAGTTTAACATCCATTAGTACTCACAGGGAGGGTAATTCAACTTCAACAGGTAGGACCGCTTCCATACCATACACAAGCTGATACGGTGTTGCCCCGGTGGATGTTCTGATTGATGTTCGGTACCCATGCAAGGCAAATGGTAGCATTTCATGCCAGTCTTTGTAGGTGACTACCATCTTCTGCACAATCTTCTTGATATTCTTATTAGCTGCTTCAACAACGCCATTCATCTTTGGCCTGTAAGGAGAAGAATTGTGGTGTTGGATCTTGAAGTCCCGGCATAGCTCTGCCATCATTTTGTTGTTTAAGTTGGAACCTGTAACACGGTGGGAGAACTGACTTTGGTTATGTTGCGGATAGCAAGAGTCGCCACCGACTTTTATTTTATCCAAAGGAAAGGCATAAAAGAACAGGAAAGACCTTTTAAAAGATTTTTGGGTCCGGGGGGTAGGTTATGTAAAGGGAAGGTGTTAGCACCCTTTACATCCATGGTTATCCATGGGCTCTTAGTTACTTAGCTCACTTTGAATTGTTTTTGAAAAGTGTGAAGTGTGTGAATAGAAATTTTCATAAGAGTTTAATAATGATCCATGTACGGATGCGTAAAAAACTTGTGTTTGAAAATTGTTTGAAATTTGTGAAGTGTTTGAAAAGTTTTTGAATAGTGAGCAAGTAACTATGAGGAACCTACCCTAAAGTTTAAGTCTTTCTGTTCTTGAATCCTTTAAGTGGTAAGACTATCCCTATTATTAAGGAATATGTAGTCATTACCTTGGATGTGTGGGACAAGTAAAGGGACATCTGTTAATGTAGGCAACTGTAGGGTGTATTAAGCATTTTTGGAGGGACTGTCCTCATTATTCGAAAGGGACAAGATCATTATGAAGGCAACCATTTAAGGGACTTGATCTTTTATTATTAAGGGACTAGATGACTTTATTTTAAGGGACTTTTTGCTTTGTACACCCTACTTGACCTTTTGATTAGGCAACAATGAGAGGTAACCCTAGAAAGTGAGATGACGATCAAAGATCGACTTACTTGTGTGAGTGTACAATTTTAATATTTATCTTTTAAATTAAGTGGTCTAAATTAATTTTAAATACAAATATGTTTTTACACTCCCTATTTTACTAACCATAGCATTTAAAATAAAAAAAATTACTACAACTATTACATATGAGATACAATTACATAATAATTAAAATAAATTAAATAAGCAAATAGATAATAATAAATAATTGGGTTAGTAATAAAAAAATAAAAAATAAAATAAACAATCATATAATATATAAATAAATAAATAAAGGGGTTAGTAGTAATAACATAAATAAGAATAAGATGAAAGAAATAGCATAATGATAAATAATAAATTAAAAGTTCAATTTTGAATGAATAATTAATTTTTAGATTTTTTTATAAAAAAGAAATAAATAATAAGTATTAATAATTCTAATATTTTAATTTTGGGTACATACATATAAATAATAAATTAATTTACAAAAATAAAGTTAAGATTTTTTTAATTGTTTAGAAGAGAATAAATTAAAGTTAATTACTTAATCCAATCTTAATTATATAAAAACTATACATAATAATAATATAAACAAAAAATAAATAGACATAATTAGAAGTTATATACAAATATGTTAATAATTATAAAATAATTAAGGTTTATGAAGTGAATTAGGGTTTACAAAAATAATTAGGTTTTTACATATAAAATTTTTTAGGGTTAAGTATTTAAAACATAATTAAATTATTTATACAAAAATATATAATATTAATGATATACTATAAAAATAAATATTAAATAATTTCACTAATAAAAATTTGAAATTTAAAATATAAGTTTTTGTTAAATTACATACAAGAAAATAATAGTAAACATTTTTTATTTTTAATATTTATTCATTAAATTGATTAAATCAAAATATAAGCAAATTAAATGAAATAAAATAAGTGATAAAAAACTTACCTGGGGCTGGGATTCGAACCCAGGCCCTAGGCTTTGAATATCCAAGACCAAACAGCCAACCACTGGGACAAGCCATGCGCTTGTGCTATGGAATGAGAGCCAAGGCGTTTTGTTTCATAACCTATGAAAATCATAAAAAAAGAGCAAAACAATACAAAAATGGCCTGGGGAGTATTCGAACCCAGGACCATTAACAACACGCATACGCACACAAACCAGCTGAGCCAACACTGTCTTTTGAAACAAATATCAACACAATAATATAAAATATAATATCAAATTTTTAAATATGAATTTGGCGCCAGATGATCATCTTCAACCTTGGTTCCTGCAAATTCACCTGCGAAATCTCCTACAAGTTTTCCTGCGAATTTATTTTTGTAGCTAAACTTGCGAATCTTAATCATCATTAAAACTGCAAAGTTTCATCAAATTAATTGTATAAATATGATCCAGAGGTTGATTGGCATTGATCCATGGTCTTAGAATTCATTTATAATTGATAAATCGTAAAACCCTAAAACGGCCGAAGAACCCTAGCCATGGTGATTTCTCCATCTTGAACCTAAAATCAAATTAACTTATCCAGAAAGTATCCAAGCATCATCATAAACACAAACCAACAGTTAGTTTTCGTTAATAACATGTAAATCATTCAAATCGAAAAAATTTAAAACATGAACAATGTACATTCGGTTTTCACAATTTAGGGCATGAATGTATGATGTTATGATCCAGAATCAATCCATGAACTTCAAGGAACAAGTTGCAACCTTTGGTTTGTCTTGAAAAGGACTCTAAGTGCCAAACCGAATTGGAGTTTTTTGTGTGAATTTTGAAACTTTGCTCTTACCTTTGGAGGCTGAATTTTTCGTCCCTAGTGCTTGCAGTGTCTTCAAGTATATATAATGATTGAATTAGGTTAAGAAGAATGGATCTTGTATAATGAAAATTGATTACTTGATTATGAAGAAATCTCTCATCCAAAAATATCAAAAAAATCCAATATATTCTTACTATTTTGGCCTAGCACGAATTTGGATGTTGATAATTGGTCTTGAATAGTGTTTATGACTTTCTAGAAGAAGAATCACCCTTAAATATTGATTTTTTTGGATTTTATTTTGATTTAATATGTATTTAAATGAATAAAATTCAAATAAATATTAAATAAAATAAAAAAAATCAGAAAATTACATGGGTGAGTCGTGCATGAGGTCTTGGTGTGGATTGGGTCATCATATGGCAAGCCCATTTAGAAAAAATTGGTTTTAAACCTCCATTTTCTTCATAAACCAACCAAAAAATTCCCAACTTTGCAAGGGCACACACTCTTCAATTTTAATGCTATGAGGGTGTTCTTGGACATTTTGGAAAGCTTGAAGAGTCCCCTAACCAACCCCACTGGTTTCATGTCCATATCATTTACCATTCTCAAGTTATGCCTTTTTGAAGTTGTTGACTTTTTGTTGACTTTCAAAAGGACCTATAATGTCTTAGCTCATACCTTCCAAATGAAGCATTTTTGGGCTTGGCTTGTGAGACACAAAGTTGTAGAGAATTCAATTTCCTTCAAAATGAGCTTTGGATGGAAACTTGGTGATGAAGCATGTGAAAGTTATGGCTGGTCAAAGTTCAGTTGACTTTTACTGAGGAAACCCTAATTTAGAAACTCCTGATTCTTGATGATCTGAAATCTCCTTGATGAATCATGATCAACCCTTGATAAAATGATGAATTTTACTTCATATACTTGATGTTGGCAAAAAATCATGAAGTTTGACTTTGGTTTGACCACAGTTGACCCTAGTTTGACTTGTTAACTGCTTTGACTGGTTTTGACTTATCTGATCATCTGACTGAGCAAACTTTTGAGAAAAGTCTTGAAACTTGTCATGGGGGTTCTTACACACATATAAGATGTTATGAAGCTCACTTGAAGTCTTGAAAGTCCATTTAGCCTGATTAAAGTCAAAACCCTAGTTTTGGATGCACTGCTTAGGAGGTGCACTGTCTGAGGGAATTGTCAACTCTTCTGACCAATTGTGAACTTTGTGAACCTTGTGAACCATCATAAAATGTCTTGTGATACTCATGGGAGGTATTGTGAACCTTGTGAACCTTGTGAACCTTGTGAACCTTGTGAACCTCATAAAGTGACTTGTAGACCTCATGAACCTCATGAAAGGTTTTGAAAGCATTGTGAATCTTGTGAACCTTGTGAACCTTCATAAAGTGACTTGTAGACTTCATGAACCTCATGAAAGGTTTTGTAAACATTGTGAATCTTGTGAACCTTGTGAACCTTCAAGAAGTGACTTGTAGACTTCATGAACCTCATGAAAGGTTTTGAAAGCATTGAGAAACTTGTGAACCTTGTGAACCTTCATAAAGTGACTTGTAGACTTTATGAACCTCATGAAAGGTCTTGAAAGTGTTGAGAAACTTGTGAACCTTGTGAACCTTCATAAAGTGACTTGTAGACTTCATGAACCTCATGAAAGGTCTTGTAAGTGTTGGGAAGCTTGTGAGCCTTGTGAACCTTCTTAGAACACAAAGTCTTGTATTGTGAGGGCAAATTTTGGGGTGCAACAGAACCATTATCAGTAATGATTCGCTCGGGCACTCCGTACCGACAGATGATGTCCCTCTTCAGAAATCGGGCTACCACTTGCCTCGTAACATTTGCATAAGAAGCCGCTTCAACCCACTTGGTAAAATAGTCAATAGCAACCAGGATGAATCTGTGGCCGTTTGAAGCAGTCGGTTCAATCTTGCCAATCATATCAATACCCCGCATGTCAAAGGGCCAGGGTGAAGACATCACATTCAAAGGATTGGGAGGTACATGCACTTTATCCGCATAAATCTGGCATTTATGGCATTTTCTGGCATAGGCACAACAGTCTGCATCCATTGTGATCCAGTAATAGCCTGATCTTAACAACTTTTTAGCCATGGCATGCCCTCCTGCATGGGTACCAAAGGATCCTTCGTGCACCTCGTGCATCAACAAGTCTGCTTTTGTTCTATCAACGCATCTGAGGAGTACCATATCAAAGTTTCTTTTGTACAGGGAACCGTCAGTATTCAGGAAGAAACTACCAACTAGCCTTCTTAGTGTCTTCTTGTCATTGGAAGATGCCCCAGGTGGGTATGTTTGATCCTCCAAGAAGCATTTGATGTCATAGAACCAAGGCTTATCATCTTTAGCAAGGTCTGCTGAGAATACATATGCCGGTCTGTCGAGTCTGGATACTGAGATCCGAGGCACAAAGTTGGCAGCTTGAACTTTGATCATGGAGGAAATGGTAGCCAGAGCGTCTGCAAACTGATTTTCATCCCGAGGGATATACTCAAGCTTGACTGTTGTGAAGAAAGTCAATAACCTTCTTGTATAATCTCTGTAAGGTATCAGATGATCTTGGTGGGTGTACCATTTGCCGTTGGTTTGATTGATTACCAGAGTTGAATCTCCAAACACAGTCAAAGTCTTGATCCTGAGGTCAATGGCTTCCTAAAGACCCATGATACAAGCTTCGTATTAAGCTTCGTTGTTAGTGCAGTTGAAGGTGAGCTTTGCCGAGAAAGGCATGTGAACTCCCTTAGGTGTAATGAGTACTGCACCAACACCGCGACCATTCATATTAACAGCCCCGTCAAACATCATAGTCCATTCTTCTTCTGGGTCGGGCCTTTCAGTGTGAACAAGCTCTTCTTGATCTTTTGCTTTTATAAACATGATGTCTTCATCAGGGAAGTCAAATCTCATAGGCTGGTAATCATCAATGGGTTGCTCAGCAAGATAATCAGACAATATACTGCCCTTGATGGCTTTCTGAGATGTGTACTGAATGTCATATTCTATGAGGATCATTTTCCATCTTGCAACCCGTCCGGTAAGTGTTGGCTTCTCAAAAATGTACTTAACTAGATCCATCTTTGAAATCAACAAGGTGGTGTGGGTCAACATATACTGCCTTAGTCGGCGAGCAGCCCACGCTAAAGCACATCAAGTTTTCTCGAGCAGTGAATAACGTTGTTCACAGTCGGTAAACTTTTTGCTTAGGTAGTATATTGCATACTCTTTTCGACCAGACTCGTCATGCTGGCCCAACACACACCCCATTGACTCTTCTAATACTGTCAAGTACATGATTAGAGGTCTTCCTTCAACTGGAGGCATAAGGATTGGAGGTTCTTGTAAGTATTCCTTGATTTTGTCAAAAGCCCTCTGGCAGTCTTCGTTCCACCTGACCGTTTGTTCTTTTCTTAACAGCTTGAACAAGGGTTCACAGGTTGCAGTAAGGTGAGATATGAACCGTGAAATGTAGTTCAATCTACCTAGAAACCCTCGAACTTCTTTTTCAGTCTTCGGTGCAAGCATTTCTTGAATGGCTTTAACTTTGTCAGGGTCAACTTCAATCCCTTTTTCACTTATACTAAATCCCAGCAGCTTACCAGATCGTACCCCGAATGTGCACTTGTTGGGGTTTAACTTCAGTTGGTATTTCCTCAGACGCTTGAATAACTTCAGCAGATTTACCAGGTGGTCTTCTTTTGTGAGGGACTTGACAATCATGTCATACACATAAAATTCAATTTCTTTGTGGATCATGTCATGGAATAATGTTACCATAGCCCGTTGATAAGTGGCACCAACATTCTTTAGTCCGAATGGCATCACTTTATAACAGAACGTGCCCCGGGGTGTGATGAAAGTTGTCTTCTCCATGTCTTTAGGTGACATCTTGATCTGATTGTATCCTGAAAATCTATCCATGAAGGAGAACACCGAGAACTGAGCCGTATTATCAACCAATACATCAATGTGAGGTAAAGGGAAATCATCTTTCGGGCTGGCTCTGTTCAGATCCCGGTAATCCACACACATCTTCACCTTGCCATCCTTCTTAGGCACAGGTACAATATTAGCAACCCACGGTGGATAGCTAGTTACAGCAAGAAAACCGGCGTCCCACTGCTTTTGTACCTCTTCTTTAATCTTCATTGCCATATCTGGGCGAGTACGGCGTAGTTTCTGTTTTACCGGTGGGCAGTCTTCTCTTAAAGGCAGTTTGTGCATGACAATATCGGTGTCCAACCCTGGCATATCCTGATAAGACCAAGCAAAGACATCCACATACTCCCGAAGCATGTCAATCAGTTGCTCCTTTACTGAATCTTGTAAGCAGGCCCCGATCTTAACTTCTTTTACGTCTTCTTCCGTACCAAGATTAACCGTTTCAATTTCCTCCTGATGAAGAGTGATAACCTTCTCCTCTTGCCTTAACAACCTAGCTAGCTCTTCAGGTAGCTCGTAATCTTCTTCAACCCCTTCATCAGCTTGATTGATTGGATTGTCAAAGTCATACGAAGTCATAGCTGTGTTGTTGTCGGTGCAATCTGAAAGGCACTCTCTGCAAGGGTTTAGATTGTTTATTTTAGTGATCAATTTTAATCTTGCTTAGAAAAAAGGTGAAAATGAAGTTATTTATTTTGAAAACATTGCCATTTTATTTTTGTACAAAAAGAAAAATGAAAAGATAGTGAGCGGAAAAAGAGACTCGTTTGCAAAAGATGTCCGATATTCATTGATTGATCTGTTTGCACAAAATTACAAGATGGCCCGATTACAAAATGAGTCTTGTCATCTTGGGCAAGATGCAAGACTTGATGCATGCTTAAAAATACAGGAAATGATAATTACTCTGCAGGAGTAACCCTTATAATTTCCTGGGAAGACCAGTTAAGGACTTGGCTCCCCGGGATCCTTGGACGTATCCAGCTCTCCAGGTTGCGGTCGCTTTCCTCCTCGTCTTCCAAGTTGTTCACTGCATCTGGGGTGAGCATTCCCCCACTGACAAAATTGGGCTTCTTGGCAGCCTCTGATTGATCTTGTTGAGTTGGTTTGTAACCCAACCCAAATCTGTCCTCTTTCTTTTCCACGGGCAGCAGCTTGCTCCAGCCTTGGGCAGTACCCTCTTCAACAACCTTCCTGACTTGCTGATAAGACGTCATGGAAGTTCCCAGTACAGCAGATGCTTCATTAATGTTCAGGGCCTCAAACCCCTGGCTCATGGTTTCATGGATTTCTCCATCCATTTCAATGTACTTGTACGTAGCCAGATGGCTAACAAAGATGTCCTCTTCCCCACAGATAGTGATGATCTGGCCTTCCCACTTGAATTTCAGCTTCTGGTGAAGGGTAGACGTAACAGCGCCAGCGGCATGGATCCAAGGTCTACCCAACAAACAGCTGTAGGCCGGCTGAATGTCCATCACATAGAAGGTAATTTTAAAAGTCTGCGGGCCAATCATCACAGGCAGATCAATCTCCCCAAGCACTGATCTTTTAGAGCCATCAAATGCTCTCACCACCAAATTACTCGGACGCAAAGCCAAGCCATCATACTCCAGCTTCACTAAGGCTTTCTTTGGTAGAACATTGAGCGAAGACCCAGTGTCCACCAGTACATGTGATAGAACAACACCCTTGCATTCCAGGGTGATATGTAAAGCCTTGTTGTGGTTACGTCCCTCAGTTGTTAAGTCAACATTGGTGAAGCCCAGTCCATGACTGGTGTTGACATTTGCCACCACAGTTTCCAGCTGATTAACAGTGATCTCCTCTGGCACGTATGCTGCGTGCAGGACTTTCAGTAATGCATTCCTGCGAGCTTCAGAACACATCAACAGGGATAATATGGAGATCTTTGAGGGAGTTTGGTGAAGCTAATCCACCACCTTGTAATCACTTCTCTTTATGATTCTCATAAACTCGTCTACATCTTGTTCAAAAGATGTATTCTGAGTTTCTTTGACAGCCGGCTCTTCAAATACCACACTCTTTCCCTTTGCTTTGGCAGCAGCTTCTGCTTCGGCATTAGGCCTTTGTACTTGTGAGGCAAAAAGGCGTCCGCTTCTGGTGAAACCTCCGCCTCCCCCAACATTATCAATTTGTGGAGAAGAGTTTGAAGAATCCAAAGTAATTTTCTCCCCGTGGCAGTAAAGATCAGAGCTATAATGCCAAGGTATGGCATTATTGCTTTCATATGGAACTGGTCCAGGTACCGTGATAGTAACTGGACTGACTGCAGCAGAGGAGGGTACTGAAATGGTGTGCGGATCGTAGTAAATTGTGACTGGTGACCTGGAAGGAGGTGCCACTGTTTGTTGAAAGTTGTTGTTTGGAGGAACACTTGATGGATCATAGTAGATGGTGACTACTGAGATATCTTCATTAATTTCTGCCGGTGTTGTAGAAGAAAGGGTTGTTGACATTTGATTTGTTGAAGTGATGGACGGAGCCATTGTTGATGATATTGATGAATCAGTAGGAATGATTGTTGCTGCAATTGTAGGAGAATCAGGAATTGTTGTCAAAGGAATTACTGGATTTGTAGGCGCTGTTGTCGAGATCTGAAGTATACCATCCTTGATAAGAACATCTATGCCGCTTCTCAAATTATCACATCCGTTGACTGCAATGTTGCAATACCCACAACCGAGCTCACACCCGGGAAACACCTGGCACTCTAGAAGCTGAGCTTTAATTTCGACCAGAGGTGTCCGAATTTGTGCAACATTGGTGATCAAGGTAGATGGTTTGTCTTCCTCAATGGCATTAATCCTCGGCCCGCCATGATGAGGCATAGGATTCTTGTTGACATTTGGAGGGGGTGCAAAGTTGAGGGCTTTAGAATCCACCAGATCTTGGACTTTCATTTGCAAAGCCCTGCATTTCTCAGTATTGTGGCCAGGTGCATTGGAGTGGAAAGCACATTTGGCGTTGACATCGTAATTCCTTGGAAGATTGGAGGGATTTGGTGGTGCCAATGTCCTTAATTCAACCAAGTTGAGTTTCAGGAGTTGTGGCAATAAGGCAGCATAAGGCATAGGGATAGGGTCAATCACCCTATTTGCCTGTGACGGTCTTTGCTGAAAAGGTCTTTGTTGTTGATTGCTGTTGTTGTTGTTGTTGTAGGTTCTCTGTGGCGGATACTGAACTTGCTGTTGATAATGTGGTTGTTGTGGCTGTTGATATGTTGGTTGCTGAGGGATCGGAGCTGGAATAGTGACAGCTGCCACTGATCTATGAACATACTGAGGTCTGCCCCTGTTGGCATGAACGACATTTGTCTCACCGGTTCTTCTAGGTCCCACAAAAGGCTTCCTGGGATTACTGGACGAACTTGCACCGTTATCAGAAATCTTACCCATCTTCAAAAGGCTTTCAATCCTTTCTCCAACTATAACTACGTCAGCGAAACTGGTGGAAGAAAAGGCAGCTAGCCTATCAATATATGTTCCTTGCAGAGTATTCATGAACATGTCGGCCATCTCTCTTTCCGACATGGGTGGTTGGACAGCAGCAGCAAGCTGTCTCCACCTTTGGGCATATTCCTTGAAGCTTTCCCTGGAGGATTGAGACATTCCCATCAGAAGGGTCCTGTTAGGAGCCATGTCTAGATTGTATTGGTACTGCCTGATGAAAGCCTCAGCCAGGTCCTTCCAGCATCTGATAGTAGCTCTGGTTAAGTGTGAATACCACTCTCTTGAAGCTCTAGTCAAGCTATCTTCAAAGTAAAACATCCACAGTTTTTCATCCATGGTATATGCTTTAAGTCTCCCCAGGAAGGACTGTAGGTGAGTTCGTGGACAGGAAGTTCCATTGTACTTCTCGAAGCACGGGGGTTTAAACTTGTGGGGAATTCTTACCCCATCCACTAACCCCATATCCATTACATCGAAGCCTAAGGAATTTTGAGACTCCAGAGATCTCAACTTCTCAGCAATTTCATCAAACCTCCTATCATAGACTTCATCCCCAGCTCCCATTACAGTAAACTGCTCCTCTTGAGGATCTTCTTGCAAGATCCTGCCTGCAGCAGTGTTGCCCGGTACATTTCTTGGGATATTGACTTCCGGATCTAGATGAGGTCCAAATACTGGTGGGTTAACATGAGGCTGACCTCCCTCATTATTACTAGTCCCTCCAGTCCCAGGATGTGGTTCCTCGGGAGTTTGTCTTTCTACCAATGCCCTTAACCTCTCTTGACTTTGGGCTAAGTTAGTCATTACAGTCATGAATTGGGCCATTTGGTTCCTCATCTCCACTCTTTCGTTAGCCATCTGAGTTCTGACCTCTGTCAGGTCCTGCTGTACTTGATCCATTTGGATACCAGGAAAGTTGTTGCGAGTAGGATACCGGTGCGGACGGTTGAGAGGGAACACCCGACGACGAGCAATAATTCCTGAACCACAACAGAGTTAGAAACAAATAAAGACAAAAAACCTACAAAACAAAACAAAAGTTAGCATGCAATGCAATATGCTTATTTGCTTCCCAAGGTATCCAGCTTGGCTCTTGGTTTTGACCTTTCCAGACCCCGAGGAAGATGTTCTGATGTTGCTTGAGAAAAGAAACTCATTGAAACAAACTAACAAATACATTACAAATGGTGGATCATACATAGTTTGCTTTTTTTACAACATATGCCCCTGAAGGGTCAAAATACAACATAAAAAGAAAAGTACATGAAATGGAAATGAACAACAAGCAAAGAAGTCAAACATCTAATCCAAACTCATCCTCCTTAACCTCCTTCAGAAGTGCCTCGGTCACTGGACCAGCTGGATGCTCTGTGATGTTTCTGATGAGGAGGTTTCTAGTGGCAATGGCAGTGGTCAGCTTCTTGTGCCTGTCTTGGTCCTTTGACCTCTTCAAACCAGCTCTAAGCTTTAATTCTGAAATTTCCTTCTGGGATACCAGCAAAGCTTCCTGTTGTTTCTTTTCACTGGCCTCTAACTGCTCAATCCTGGCTTGAGTTCTCTTATCTTCTTGAGTACGAGCTTCAGTGATCCTGACCCACCTAGCTTGACTTTCTTGCAGATAGAGATCAATCCTAGCCTTCTGAAGCTTGGCCTCCTTACAGGCATTCTTCAATATTTGCTCCCCAGCCCTGGATTTCTTGATGTAGTCCTCTGTTTTCTCAATCTTGGCCAGATGCTCCACCTTAAGCTTTTCCAACCTCTCAATGTCCAGACGACCATCACTCCTCTCCCAGAGGGTCTTCTTCAGAGCTTGAGACAGATTCTCATTCCTTTCCTTCAGCTTCTCAAATTCTTCCAGGCTGACAGTGGCTGTTGGCTGTACTGTAGATGGTCCAGGTGTGTCCTCCAAAGGGAAGGGCATTCCAGAAATCTGAGCTCTAGCATGAGACCATTCAAAATACTGAGCTGAAGCCACATTATTGCACCTCCCAAGAATGGCCATCCCTTTGGTCTGGATGTTGTCCCAAGCCCAGGATGCTTGTCTGACAACAGCTAGATTAGGCTTTATCTCACAATACAGGGTTTCAGCTAAGTCTTGCACTCTAGGAGGGTGGACCAAAGCATAGCCCATTTGTCTCTTAAACAGCAAAGGATTATAGTTGATGCAACCCTTCACTCCTACTAGAGGTACATTGGGGTACTGCCCACAACTAGTGATTATGTCCTTGCCCTTGGTGCTCTGGGTGCACCATCTGATGTCATCTGAAGTCAAAGCAATAAGTCTCTTAGCCCAATTCTTCTGTTGGTGAGGATTCAGGAAGGCATCAGTCCTAGGTAAGTGTTTGAGCAGCCAGGTGTGAAATAGAGGAGCACAGCATCTCACCAACTTTCCTCTTTGCTTCTCATTTCTCTGATGAATGGAATAATAGAAATCTCTCAGCAATGTGGGTACTGGGTTTCTCAGAAGGAAAAGGTGAATGGCATTCTTGCTGATAAACTTGGGCTCATCTGCAAACAGTACAACCCCATATATACTGAGGGCTAACAATGCACAAACTGCCCTCCATTCTCCCAAGGAGGCCTTCAGGATGGCCTGAGAAGTCAGAAAGTCTAAGTGCAAACCAGGGATCCCAGCCTTTGTTGTCATGTTCTGCTCAATCAATATAGGCTCTAGGTACAGTGCCTTTGCCACTTCTCCATTGCTGGGAGAAGTCATCTCTGGGTTGAAGGGGACACCACCCCTGACAGGTACTCAAATCAATGATGAGAACTCCTCCAGCAGAGGTCCTAACTGAAAGTTCTGGAAAGTGAAGCATCTCAAAGGAGGGTCATAAAACTGTAGGCAAGTGTGGATCATACTCCTCTGAGAAGGGTCCAGGTCCATAACCATATCAAGGATGCCTCCATAATGCTCTCTGAATAATGGGATGTGGTCTGGAGTGATAAGTGCCTGGACCTGCCTGATACCAGTAAACACAGGCTCAAAGAAATGGTATGAAATGTTGCTTTTCCTGGGAGGAGCCATGACTGCTGAAGACAAGTGCTGATGAAGATCAAGACTGGTACTAGAGATGAGTCACTGATAGGCTGATGCTGGTGATAAAGGCAACTGAAGCAGGCAGCTGATGAAGATAGCTGAAGCAGATAACTGATGAACAGAGGTCTATGCAGATGAAGGGGTCAAAACCAAGCCAGATGTAATGTGGATACCCTGAAAAACAAATAAACAAATGTTAAATGATGCAAATGATGAGTATGCAAATGATATGCAAGGGTTTGTGATCAAGTTGGATCTGATTAACTGTCTTGATATAAGTCCATGTATGTTCAAGAAGTCCAGATGGAGGTTAAGAAATCCAGTAACCAAGGTAAGGGGACCCAAATAAAGAGTCACATGTCCATGGTTTAAATCACAAGAACTGTCCAAAGTGGGGTACTCTTAATTAAAACAAGTATCAGGGTATGATGTGGCCAAGGGTACCTGCAAACCTATAAACAACCCAACCCCCCTCACAGGTGGTGTTCTAGAACAAAGATCCTCAGACTTAGATCAGTTATGAGAAGTGTAAACACTTCTAATCCGGATGTACAGTGTTTACAATAACCATAAAATATCCTCCTCTAATTCACCTCAGTTTCTGAAGGTCATAATAAAGGTCATCCAGACTTAGCAGGCTTCCCAGATAGCCCTAGCACTACAGGAAATCCGTAGCACAGAGTTCTCAAGAAGAAACCCACATCTGAACCGTGTTTCATATTCCCGCACCAGACCGAAATGGAATGGGAAAGAACATGAACCACTCTAGCCTAGGTGTCACTCAGGTCCCAGGTATAGGACCTTAAACTCTCAGTAGAACCCCACCCACCAAAACAAAAACCAGATCCAGCAAGATGACAGTATGACAGTATGATGTATAAAAATGTAAAGAAAGCAATAAATAACTGTACATAAAGCAGTAAGTAAAGCAACTATATAAACACAATTAGCACATAACACCCCAGTAAACACAAATCAAACAAGCGCTAGGAGGAACCCACAAAAAGAACCAGAAGCCCTGGTTACAATATAAGGGTCCCCAGCAGAGTCGCCAAGTTGTCGCTCCCACCAAATGACACAGGGGCCAAGAGGGGTACAGACGCGAACGGTCGGCGAAAGGAGAGAGAACACACAAGGGTGAACTCAGGGAGAAAAGAGTCGCCAGCTAGGCATTTTTATCCCGGAGGAAAGGTAATGCTGCATAGACCTAAGAAAAGAAGGATAAGACGGTTGCGAACCAGAGAGACTGAGAAAGGGGGTTGGTTACAACCTGGGAAGGTATTAGCACCCAGATTGTCCGTCGTACTCGACGGGATCCATGCTTAAAAGATTTGTGTCTTAAAGGGGTAGTGTCAGTGCCATTTGTGTATCAAAACTGGAAAGAATGCAAGTGTCAGTGCTAAAAGAAAGTGAAGTGAAATATGTGAAGTGTCAGTGTAAGAACAGGAGTATGAAGCTCAAGATAATGAGACTTAAATAATGCTGGAAAGAGGGGGAATATACAGAGACTTTTGTTCGATAACTATTAAGTTATGCCTACGTATCCTCTCGTGCAATGAGGAAGTCAGAACACCGTAGTTCGACCCAAAGAGACTGAAAGGTAAATTGACTGTGAACTGCTTGCTTGTATATGCTCAAGTGTGTGACCTGTCTGGCTCAGGTGCTGACTGTCTTGCATTAGACAGAAGAAGAAAGTTCTCGTTTATGAGTGAATAAGGTGAGAAAAGAATCCCGGAGGAGACGATTATTATTTGTTTTTTATGTTTTCAATCTTTTATTGCTTTTGGATTTGTCATAAGTAAATGAGCTTAAGCCTAAACCAAGGGTTAGTAAACTCATCACATCCTCCCTCTGATTAGGGGTAATGAGAATACCTTAAGTATGAAGTAAGCACCTCACACTTAATCACCATGATGTAGGATTAAGATCATTAACCTACTTGTGATTATTTAGATGTTTTTGTTGTTTTTGTTTAGTGTTAAGTAATGAGTTTAAGCCATAATCAAGGATTTAATGGACTCATTACACTATCCTAATATAAGGATAATAGATGAGAACATTTAAGCTGAGAAAGACTCCTCAACTCAATCCATGATTAGGGATTAACCTCATGACAAAACAAAGCCTTTATTAAAGTGGATTTTAGTTAATGGTAAGATTAAGAAGTTGATTTTATGGTTTGTAAGACAACTTGAGGGGGACTTGTCCATTAACACTAGGGTTAGTCCTTCTTAACCAATTAAGGAAGAATTAGAACCCTAATGCAAGGCCCAAGTTACAAGCTTGATGTCTTGATGATTATTAAGTGGATTGATTAAAGGGTTTAAACACATTAAGGGTTTAACACTTAGGATTAAAGTTATACACTCCATCCTAATAGAAGGATGCAGGCATAAGCTTAATCACAAAGCCTTAAAGCCTTTAGGGTTTAGTCCCTGATTATGAGATGAGAAGAGAAGACTCAAAAGATGACACAAAGGTAAAACTAATGGGGGGACTAATCAAACCCTAATTTTTATCATGCTTGGGTATTCCTAGGGTAAATGAGGTTTGCAAAAAGATCTTCAGAGAAACCACCAGGAAGGAAGCAGATGAAAGGAGAAGGAAGCAGAGAGAAGCAATACAACTTGCTTCACTTAAGAAGACAAGTTGCTTGGAGGAAGAAAGTGGGAGAGAACATGAATGAGCAAGCTCACTCAAATACATAAGATAAATGCAGCAAATATGCAAGATAGATAAGAAGAGATTGTGAGAAGTGAAGGCAAATTCACTTCTCAAATTACTTACCACCTGAAAAGGTTAGCAAAAGAAATGAAATGCAATGCAAATGAGATGAAATGTCATGATGCAAACCAAAGTCAGAAGCATTTACATGATGTTAATGATGCTAAGAGATGATACAAACATGAGGCAAGACATGAGAATGATCATACAAGGACATGGATGCAGATGAAGCATGCTTTGAACCATGAAAGTTCAAGAAAAGTTTATGAAATGCAATGGACATACAACATGGCAAATGAAAGATTCAATGATCAAACATGATTCTAATATGTCCTAAGATGTATTATGAATCATGTGGATGCACAAAATGTCATGGCCAGTCATTGGATGCAAGCAAATGAAAGATGGATGTAAAGGAAGTCACAAACTAGGGTTACATGCATCATGCAATACAAAAATCCAAAACCAGAAGCAAATGTCATGATAAAAAATTGAAAATGCAATCAAAGATACCCTAAACCTATACAAGTTCACTGCCCAAAGGAGAGGATCTAACTCTTAACCTAGGGTTTCAAGGTGCCTCACCAAGAAAAATACCAAACAAATTGAAAATGCAAGATCAATTCAAACCAAATTTATCCTATAAACTACATGCTATGAAGGATACAATGCAAGAAGAATCATCATCAAACTCTCAATGGTTAGGCAGAATGAATTTTTTAAAGTTTGAACCAAAATATTGCCTAAAAATGAATTTAATTCCAATGAAAATGATCAAAAGGCATCAAGATCAAAAAAGAAATTTGGTTTGAGGGTTTGATAATGTTTCTAAATGTTTCTAAATGCAATGTGAATTTTTTGGTGATTTTTAAATACCTAAATGCATTTTTAATTAATTAATTTTCATTAACTAATTAAAAATAAACAATTAAATGATTTAAAAATAATTTTTAATGCAAAAAATAAAAATAAAAATATTTTTGGGTTTTAAAAATTAATGAAATCTTTGACAAAATTTTTCATAATTTTTAAATGATTTTAGCTATTTTAAATAATTCGTGCAAATAAAATGAAAAGAAAATGGAATAAAATTAAATAAAGTAAAAAGTATGCACATCCAGGCTGAGATTCAAACTGGGAGAAAGAGGGAAGACTGCGCGCGTCATCCAACGGCTGTAATTCAAACTAACCAAATTAATTTAAACTGAATTAATTAATCTAATTAATTATGATTAGGGTTTTAATGAGAGATCCAAGCCATTCATGTGCGCGGGAGTCAACAAAAGTCAGCCAGATCCATGGTCCAGATTCAAACTTTTCCCTAAACGTGATTAATGCCCTAATGACATTCAGGTCACCGGAGAAGAGCTCCGGTTGTCTTCTCCGGTGACATCCCTCCCTGAAAATTTCAAAATCACTCCCTAGGTTATTTCTGGAGCTCTAAAGCTCCAGATCACTTCCTCTCACCTCCCTAAACTCATCCCTGGCCTCAAAAACAATTTATTTCTCACCATTAACAAGATTCGAAGCAAGATATAAAAAAGGCAGAAATTTCAGACAAGTCATACATGCTCAAATCTCCATCATTTTCAAAAACAAAAGGTTCAATGCACTCAGGGAATCAAACTTAACAAGTTGAAAACTTAAAATAGAGCTTCTGGAAAAAATAAATTTCGAAGCTACCTGAGATGAAGCTTTCAGTTTGGAGCTTTCAGACTGCCTCCCTGCTTCAAAACCACTCCAATGATCTCCCTGAGTATGCTTTGAGGCTTGGTTTGAGTGTATGGTGGCTAGTTTGTGAGATTTATGGAGTTCTGTTCAGAGAGGGGGGAAAATCGTGTTTGAGTTTTAGGGGGTTTCAAGGCAAGGTGAAGGGTGGTTTATGCTCTATGGAGCTTTTCTGAATGAATGGTGAAGTTGGTTTTGAGGTTTGATGATTGTTTGATGAGTTTCGAAGGAAAGTGCATAAGAGGTGAAATCTTGAAACTATGGCTTGTGAGATGTTTCAGGCTTGTGTGTGCTATGTGTTCAGTCCCATTTGGTACATGTATCACACTTGGATAGGTCTGAGGAGTTGGTGTGGCCTAGCTTGATTGGTATGGGCCATTTTGCATAAAGTCAATGTTTTGTGTAAGAGAGGTATGGGTCAATGGCAGGCCAAGGACAAAGGGGTGTCCTGCGCAGCAAGGATTGAGGAGAGCCATAGAATCAGTCTTGAGGCCAATTAGCAAGTGGATTAGGGTTTGTGAGATGTTTTGCAACTTTGTGATCTTTTGGCCCTTTTGTGATTACTTGAAGCATAAGTCATGAAAATGGACAAACCCTTGGTGCATTCTGATCTTTAGGCATTGGTTTATGTTTGTGCAAAGGTTAGAAGTCCATTTGAAGTCACATTTTGCCTTGGCAAGAGGTTTTGCAACTTTGCCTCTTTGGTGCAAAACTTGAAATTATGTGATTTTCCTCAACTTTGACAAGCCATATCTTTTGATCCAAAATGAATTAGAATGAGTTCTTGTACTTTTTGAAAAGGGAATGATCCATTCTACAACTTTCATGACCAAAGTTTTCACATTTGAAGCATTTTTGAATCAAAAAGAAAGGGTTGAAAAACTTTCCCAAAATGGCAAGTTTCCATTACAAGTCATTTTCCCAAAAAGGCAACTTTGCAAATGGCTTGAAATTCTTCAATTTTGTGAACTTATAACATCTTCTATGATCAAATAAAGATCATACACATTCAAAATGATGAAGAACACCCTTTGGTTGGGTCATTGGGGGCCTCAGATGCCCTGATTTTGCACTGACTTGCTCAAGAAGTCATCTCTTGATCAAATGCCTTCCCCACTGAATTTCTTCATGAAAATTGATATGCATTATCCTTATGACATATAAAGACCAATAGAAACAAGAATGACCAAAAAATTTGGAGTTATGGCCTTTGAAACCAAAACCCTAATTCTAGGTCATCTGTGTAGTTAAACCTGGCTCTGCTTCCATGCCTTTCTCAGTTCTTGTGATTCTTTGACTTCCTTGACCTTGTGAGGATATAATATGATGCTTGAACATACATGGACCCCTCTGAAGTGATTGATGACCTTTGGAGTGGCTCAAATAGCTCTTGGATGGCCCAGATCACAAACCCTAGATGCAGATGACTTAGGAGCAATGCAATGAAGCAAAAATGCAATATGAGAATGGTATGATTGAATTATGCATATGAAAAGATCACAAGCCACGGTGAAGAGAGTGAGGGCAAATTTGGGGTGTTTACATCATCCTTATCTTAGGATGGAGTGTATAATTGTAATATTGTTAAAACTTTAAGTTGTTTTCACCTTCTAATCAAAACACCTAATAATTATCAAGACTTAAGCTTGTAACTTGGGTCTTATATTAGGGTTACATCTCTGCCTCTGGGTCAGAGGGACTAACCCCAGTGTTTAATGGACAAGTCCCCCTCAGGTTTAGTCTTACAAACATAAAATTTACTTCTTAATCTAATCTCTAATCAAAATCCACTTTAATAAAGGTTTTTTATATAATGATTTTAATCCCTGACCATGGATTAAGTTGAGGTATCTTCCTCATCTTAAGTGTCCTCATCTATCATCCTTCTCTTAGGATGGTGTAATGAGTTCACTAATCCCTGGTTAGAGATTAAACTCATTACTTAACACAAAAAAATAATCCAAAAAGACACTTGATAATTACAAGTACGTTAATGATCTTAATCCTGTATCATTAGGGTAATTAAGTTGAGATATTCATTTCACACTTAAGTAGACTCATTATCCCTAATCAGGGGTGATATAATGAGTTTACGATCCTTGATTAAGGCTTAAGCTCATTATCATATTCAAAACACCAAAAACAAATAAAAAACTGAAAACACAAAAACAAACAATAAATGTCTCCTCCGAGATTCTTTTCTCATCACACTCACTCTGAAAACGAGAACTTGTTTGTTCAGTCTAATGCAAGACAGTTAGCACTCGAGCTAGACGAGTCATACACTTGAGCATAGACAAGCAAGCAATTCACACCAAAAAACCAAGTCTCTTTGAGTCGAACTACGGTGTTCTGACTTCCTCATTGCACGAGAGGATACGTAGGCATAACTTAACGGTTATCAAACAAAAGTCCCCAGGTCTCCCCCCTCTTCTCTTTCCAGTTTTCTTTTCTTAGTCTCAGTTTGAACCCCTTTTCTTTTTGCACTGTCACTTTGTACATCCATCCATTTTATACACAGTTAACACGTACACTTCCCCCCTTTTAAACACAATCAGGTAAGCGTGGATCCTGTCGAGTACGATGGACGATCTGGGTGTTAATACCTTCCCAGGTCGTAACAAACCCCCTTACCCAGTCTCTTTGGTTCGCAACCGTCTTATCCACTTCTTTCTAGGTTTATGCAGCATTACCTTTCCTTCGGGATAAAAATGCCTAGCTGGCGACTCTATTCAACCTTCAACCTCCGATCGTTCTCGCCGACAGTTTGCGTTTGCAGCGAGACGAAAGTCCGGGGAGCGACACTAACATACAAGCATAAACTATCCTAAGTTAGAATCGACTCTCTTATACACAAGGTAATCCCCAGCAGAGTCGCCAAACTGTCGTACCTCGAAAAACACGATCCTCACGAAGGACGCATAAAAACAAACAACAGAGTCACCACCTAATTCTATTTATTCTAACGAAAGAAAAGGAAGATATAAATAAAACCTAAAAGGCAAGAACGTGGTCATTGGAACCAAATTCTAGGTTCGAGAGTCGGTTACGCAATGGGAAGGTATTAGCACCCCTCACGTCCGTTGTACTCAACGGGAACCTCTTAGTCTAGTTTGTGAACGAATGTTAACCTATGCTAATGTCTTCTTAAGGGTAAATGATATGGAGAATGAGTAGTTTTATTCCTAAGGTGCTCAACAAGAATTAAGATTCTTGTGCCTACGTATTCCCTTGTGCAATGAGAAAGTCAGAGCTCCGTAGTTTGTGGTACTACGGTTGGTTGGTTTGTTTTAAAGGCGTTAACTGCTCACGTACGAGACAGATGCTTCATACATGAATAGTTGAGGAAAAGTATCGGAGATCCGACAACTCTCTTTTATACTTTAAGAAAAGATGTTTAATAGTTATTAAGTATTTTAATTTTGAATTAAAAAAAGGTTAATTGTTTATTGGTTTGTTTTTAGAGGTGTCAACTGCTTGTGTGCGTGACAAATGCCTCATACACAAACAAATTGAGGAGAAGCATAGAAGATTCGACATTTGTCTTTTACACCTTTGAAAATAACTCGACGTTGGATCAAGATTTGAATTCGTGTATGAAAAAGTTTTAAGATTAGAGTTGATTAGTATGGAGAACCTAATGGACTAGGTTAAGGTAGATGGCGTGGCACGATGCACTCAACTTTGGGATTGAGATTTAATACTTGGATCAAGTATGCTATGATTGAGTAACTTGCTGTGGAAAACAAATGTAATTCATTGATTTGATTAAGTTGAGAAAATGTGAAGTGTAAATATCGTGTTGATGGCAATCATGGAATATTCGACTTACGTGTGTGTATGAAGTCAAGTGTGTGTAAAGATTTACTTAATGTTCGACCAAGGATTTATTATCTTTAAAAATTAAGTCTCAAAGGTGTGGCGCTTTATGTTTTATCTTGATAATTTATGGTCACATGTGAAATTAAAATCAATACAAGTTCATGGCATATATACAACCAAACATCATGAAATATTAAACACACACAAAGAGATACCTAACTTCTCACACTTAGAAATATCTAACCAAAACATCCTAATAATGATCTAAAAAAATTGCTATACATGTGTTTTTAGGGTTTTTTAGAATTAAAGAAACGAATAAACTAAAAGAGATATTAAAATAAAATATAAAACCTAAATGAGTTGAGTCAACTTGAATTAAGAATTAACAAAATTATTATAAGGATTAGGAAAAATGTTTTTTGATTTTTATAGATATATTAAAAGAAAATTACAAATGGAAATTAATAGAAAAAACATAAGTAAAATAAAATTTTAAATGACAATGGATAAGCATAATAAAAGAAAATGCTTTTATATATATTTTATAAATAGGTAATAAAAAAAGGTGTTATGAGTAAAAGAAACAAAAGGCCCAGTATGGAGGAGAGCCCAGGCGGACCAGCAAGTGGTATGGGTCATACCAAATAAAACCCGGTTCGGTACAGGTTTAAAGAGGCAAAAGGGAAACCTAGAAACAACCTGGCCGTTTTATACTATTTCAGAAAAAATGTGATAGTTCCCTTCCATTCTATTCCAATCACTACTCTCTCTCTCTCTCTCTCTCTCTCTCTCTCTCTCTCTGATTTTTCAATCGATCCAACTTCTCACGATCGCACAAGAAAAAAAGAAACAAGCAGAAGTTAAACATCATAAACCCCATCCTTACAAACCCTAATCCCCAATTTTATTTACGATATTACATTGATGCGGAAATGACAGAAATAAAAACTCAACACAAAAAAGAAAAAGGAAGAGATTACGAAAATCGTTACCCAACGGAAAAGCAATGGTCCTCAGGTAAGTATCTTCGATCTCTTTCCTATCCTGGATCCTCTGTGTTCTTGTTTCTCTTCCTCTTTGAAAACGTTTTCTCTTCACATCATTATATCTTCTCCATTTCGCACACAGAGTCATGGCTGTATTTGGTGGAGTTATGGTATGGTTTTTGTCGGAGTTCAAGGTGTTAGGAGAGCGACCCTACACGGCGAGCCTTGATTTGGTACGAAAATAATGTTTCTGGAGCTAACCCGCAACAGAGCTCCAACGTTACTCAAGTGAGTTCTCTTTTCTTTACTTCAAGCCTTTAGCTTTTCTCCTATGTACCGTTTGACCTCTACCCTTTCTTTATGATTCTTCTGTTGTGTTTTCAGAGTTGTGGAGGAAACAATTTGTGTCGTGTGCGGTTTTGTGTATGGAATGGTTGTTAATGAGTTTGAAGAAGGCCAGTTACAAAGCGATGGTGATGGTGATGCTTCTCAAAAATGAAAATAAAATTACTGAAGGAGAGTTTTGTGTTTTTTGATGGGTCAAGGGTCTTTGAACGAGTTTTGAAAATTTGTAAGGTTTTTCTTCTTTCTGCATTCTGTTTTGCTGATTGTTTTCTGTGGTGGCTAGTGATGTTATTGTGTTGTTTTGAATTTGGCTACTGGTTTTCTTCTTTAGGTATGTGTTGCGGCTAGGTTTTATTGATGAGGTCCTTTTTTGTGTTAATGATGAATGTTGTGGCTCTTGTTCTCCCCCCTTGATGAATGAATATTGTTGGTATTTATAGGGTATTGATTAGGGGTTGTGTCTTGAATTTCTATATGAAACTTGTTGGTGAAGGCTGTTTGATCAAGGGGACAAATTATGATATTGTTGTAGTGGATGCAGTGATGGTATAATGCAGGTCTGCTGTAATGTTTTGTCTGAGTTTTCTGGTTGAAATTTTTGTCTGTTGTGAAAATGGTCCCTACGGTTTTTGATGTACTATCTTGCATAATTATGTGTTGCGCTTGAACCTGAATTTCCTCTGTTGACATGAATAAGCTGAACATGGTATGCATATGAATTTGAATATGAATATACTTGAATGAGTTTTGTTGTGAATAAATTTTGAATTGAAATATGGTTATGTTTGAAATGTTTGAATGAAGATGTTATGGATTGTATGAATGAAATGATATGCTCTATTATGTTTGAATGCATTTGGATCATTGTTTGTGAATCTTGATGTAGGCTGTTGAACTTGCAGGTTTGAAAATAAAGGCATGGGATACTTAGATATGCCAAGGCTTAACATGCACCATTTCATCAAAACACGACTCAAAGATTACTTGGATGTGTCATGAAGAAAGAAGACCAATTAAGATGACATTCAAGTTTAAGGAAATTTAGGTCAAGAGTGAAAATAGCCAATGGTCAACTTCGTATTTTATGGTTTCCACTGTATTATTTTCTAAATGGACTTGTATCTTGTAATTTAAAACAAAGATCCATGTACACAAAAATGGAAGACACTATGACTTTGAATGATACGATTGGAATGAGATATTCGAATGGAAATTTAGATTTTTGACATGAATTTGGAAAGGAATTAAATGAAGAATTGTTTTGAACAAAATTGGAATTTCTTGTTATGAATTACGATTGTACTTTGAATGACAAATGATGCAAACAAAAATGGAACTAGAATGAATCCGAGATTTGGATGAAGCTTGAAAAGAATTTGAACTTAAAATGGAATCATAAAAAGGAAATTGAAGCTTGACGTAGAATTGAATTGAAACTTGAACATGGACAGAAAATTAGGAAAATGAACTTGAAATTTGAAAATGTGAAATGGGAATTAGACTTGAAATAAGAAATTTAGAAATAAACTTGAACTTGGAATTTGAATAGAAAACTTGAAGTATAATTTTGGTGTTTGAGAATCGACAAGAACAAATACAAACAAACATCAGTTGAAAACAAAAGAATTTCATCACGGTGAACCAAAGATTCATAGTCAACTTTGGGATCCATCTTTTCCTTCCAATCCAAGTAACAAAAAAGACTTGCTCACAATAAATCATCCAAACAATATACCGACAATTCTCACTGAGGCACCACATCAAATAAAAACCACAAGTGACCTATGGTATTGAACATGTCCATGATTTAAAATTGAAATCCTTAATCCACCACTTATGGAACCACTTCAAAATCCTATGCTTTCAGCGTAATGCCCTAGTTCCTCCAATACTTGTCACAGAACCAAGAATCCTTCTTGACACTTCCTCTTGCAAATCCAAACATGCTTGATATGCACTAGGGTAAACTGATGATGAGATGTAATGTGTGACTGAACGTTAGGGGTAAAATTTGGGGTGTGATACTGTGCTGTCTACCAGCATGTCGATGTGCGGTAATGAGAAGTCGTCCTTTGGACTTACTTTGTTGAGATCCATGTAGTCTACACACATTCTGACTTTTCCGTCCTTCTTTGGTACCGACACAATGTTTGCCAACCATTGAGGATATTCTGAAGTGGCGAGAAATCCTGCATCGATTTGCTTCTGTACCTCTTCATTGATTTTAATAGCCATATCTGGATGAGTTTTTCTCAATCTCTGCTTGACTGGCAAGCATTCTGGCTTCAATGGTAAATGATGTTCCACGATGTTGGTATCCAATCCTGGCATGTCCTGATAGGACCAAGTAAACACATCGGGAAATTCTTGGAGTAATGAGATCGGGCTTTTCCTTTCAACCGAACTGAATAGTGCGCCAATCTTGACTTCCTTTATTTCCTGTTTTGAACCTTAGTTGAACGTTTCCAACGGTTCTTTGTAAGTTTGAATGGAATTATCCTCGTGTCTGAGAAGTCTAGAGATCTCTTCTGGAATTTCGTCGTCATCTTCCTCTTCAGCTTCAAATATCGGGAACTCAAAGTTGGGAGAAGGCATTGGATCACGTGTTTCAATGCAGTTTAAAATAGTTAATTTGCGTGATGATGATATCGAGAAAACACATTTAGAGAATGCAAAAGAAAGTTTATGCAGATTAGTTTTGAAAACATTTGTTTTTTTATTTTTGGTTGTTTTTAGGGATTACTATTTTCGGAAAAAGCGAAAAGAGAAAATAGCAACAAGTGCAGAAGTGCAAAATGAAGTTTTATTTATGATTTGTCGATTCTTGAAATACGCAACCCTATAAAACAAAACTCTGTCACTTTGGGCTAAGTGGAGAGGATAATTTACAACAAGTAGGCCCTATAAAATATTCCTTATCATCCGGGCGAGATGAAAGGTCAAAATAAAACTAAGCAATTACTTTCGAATGTGAACAATGTTCGGGACGTCAACAGAGATCCAATCGAAACGAACTCCATTGGAGACACAGAAGTCTGGAACTTGTCTTCCCATAGTAGCTTTTGTGATGACATTAATTTCTAGTAAAGGAGGATCCATATAGTCTTCCTTGCATGCAGGTTGATCGTGCGAGAAATTGTTAGTTGTTTCTTCATCGATGCTCTCAAGAGAGTCTTCCCATCCAATTGATTGGATGTTTTTGATATCGATGCGAGAACTTGTGGGAGTAGTGTAATTTATGAGATAATCATATTTTCACTTGGTTGTCCGAAGGTATCCCACATTTCTGTGGGAGTTATAGAGTCATCTTTAGTAATGAAATTCACTTCTGGTGGTGCAAAGTTGAGGAAGTCTTGTCCTATGATCCTTGAAAATTCGTCGAGATAACGCTGCATGTCTCTCAGATTTCCCTGATAAGATTCTTATATGGGTAGATCTTCCATTACGTCTTCGAATGTACAACCAAAGTTGTCTGTCATTCGAGTGCCTTCCAATGAGTTATGAGGAGTAGTAGGTACTTCAGAGATTTCTATATCCTCTGCTTTTGGAATATACTTGGAAATGGAGATCGACAAGTCGAATGGCTTGCGCGCTTCGTCCTGAGAAATGTATCCTTCCTCATTAAAGTAGGTTTTCCACTCGTCATTGGGATCTTCGAAGCCTTCCAAATTGTTTTCCTCGATGGTATGAACCTCTTGAGAGATTGGGTGAATGAAGCCTCCACTATGGAAATGTTTTTTAATAGGACCAAAGTTTTCGTCCTTTGTTGTAGGTTTAATTGCCACTGAAGAACAACCAAGACCTTTGCTTGATTCATTGCTGATGAGAATTACGACTTGACCCCAACCTTTGATATTGTTGCTTTCTAGGGCTTGGAGAGCATCTTTGTAGGAAGTGATTGACTTTCCTATTTTCGATTGATCCTCGTTGCTTAATTAGAGAGCTTGGAACTGAGTTCCAACGACATCTTTTGGTTCCAAATACGATAATAAGAATAAGTTGCTAACAATCAGGGCTCTTTCCCCAAAGACTTTTCCCAATTTGTTATTCTTTACAACCTTCAATTTTTGATGAAGTGTGGAGGTCACTTCCCTTGCTTCATGAATCCATGGTCGACCAAGTAAACAACTGTATGTCGTGCGGATATTCATGACTTGAAATGTAATTTGGAAGGTGTGAGGTCCAATGGTTATGGGAAGATCCACTTTGCTGATAACTGCTTTTCGAGATCCTTCAAATGCTTTGACTACAACCTCACTTTTTCTCATGGGAGGACCTTGAATAGTCAATCTTGTGAGAGTGGATCTTGTCATTACATTCAAAGATGAACCTGTGTCTACGAGTATGATGGCTAGAGAATCATCACCACAATTGATAGTAATGTGTAATTCCATATTGTGATTCCTGCCTTCTTCAGGAAGATCATTGTCATTAAATCCCAAATTGTTGAAATTAGTGATGCTGGAGATGATACCGTCAAATTGGTTCACGGTTACGTCTGGTTCTATAAAGGCTTGCTCTAGAACCCTTTAAAATGCTTCTTGGTGAGCTTCTGAGCTGAGCAGAAGAGATAACACTAATATTCTCGAAGGAGTTTGTAGTAATTGATCCCCAGTGTTGTACTCGCTTCTCTGGATGAGCCTGAGGATTTAATCCTTTCCTTTGTTACAGGATCTGGATTACTTGTTTGATCCACTGGTGGATTGATGACCTCGACTTGAGGTTCCTTTCCCCTTGAATTTTCTTCAATTCCTAGTTTGAATATTCATCCACTTCTAGTGACTCGACTGATATCAATGACGCTGACAATAGATGGTAGGGGTACTTCCTTCCCTCCTTCCATGATTGTTAGTTCGTACTTGTACGAAATTACTTTCTCTGAAGCATAAGGCACTGAGCCTGGAAAATAGATGCCCAAAGGGGTTAGACGAGCCTTTCGGCTGTCGAAAGTAACCTCTATCGGTGTTGGCTTATGAATTTTTCTGCTATCAAAGGGAACTTCCTTCTTTTTTTCGACCAAAGGGATTATATTGAGAATCTCTTCGTCGGTTTCACAGTCTATAAGTTCAATTACTGGAACTTCCTGTATCTTGTTAATGAGATGTGACTCTTGCAAACGAGTGATACCTTGCTCCATTTGATCATGGAGATCCATGTGTACTATGAGACATCCTCATTTATCTGTTGAGAAGACCTCGTAATTTTCATAACTCTGAGTTAGCAAAAGACCGTATCCACTTTGTATACGATGCATTTTTACTTTGTCTGAATTTTGTATTTTGGCGTCGAAAGTTTTTCATCTAGACAGAGTACCATTGTTGAGACTAATCTGACCTGTTTCTTCATCCATGTAAATTGGAAGCCACCAATGGTCCAATAAGGCTTGAAGATCTCTTTGCACTGTTGCACACCCTTGATTACCTTTGGAGCAACCTTTGCAGTTCCGATAATCGTGCATTGATAAGAATCCAAGTCTGACGTGCTTGGAGTGCAATTTGACTAAAATGGTATTCATTATACGAATGTCAAAGATTTGAACCATGCTGATCTCACGGTAATCTTGAATTCATCCTAAATCCATTTGTCGTTGAAGGGCTTCCTATACAAAGCAACACCATTGATCATTTGTTAGGAAGACGGAGCAACTTTGGTAGTCGCGCCGTGGAAAATTATGATGTAGGCTTTGTCTAGAATGCATTGCAACCAGATTGACATTCATTGCTCGGATGTCAAAGTTTTGAATAATTCTAGGAGGACCATCAAGTAAATTGAATCCTCGAATTTCCTGATCTTGAATTCAGTTGACCGACACTTTCTCATATTATGGTAACAGATTTGTTTGAATATTTAGATTATTATCTCTGAAAGATAAAACTCCGTTCCTGACGAGTCTCTAGATGTCGTAATTAAAATATAGGAAATTCTTAATATCATCCCCTTTTCCTCCCTAATGATAAGGACATGATTGATAAGCTTTATGCCATGGAGGGGGAACAACATGAATCACAACATGAGTCCTGGTCTAAATGTGCCCCTTGCTAAGTAAAATTGGAAACAAATTAACATATGTTGAAGGTATAAGGTCAATTGCTAGAGCCCTGGGATACCCGTTGTTGTTAAATTATGGACGAGCCTGTTGAAGAGGCTGCTGCCTTTGTTGATACTATTGTTGATTAGGAGAGTTCCGAGCGATCCGAGGTTAATAAGTCAAAGCTACAACTGAGGTAATAACAGGAGATACAGTCGCCGCTTGATGAGGTGCAAATCTTTGTCGATATTTACCCAGAGACATGTTACTTATGTCCTATTCCTTCTTCTTTAGAAAAGAAGTTCCATATATTTTGTTAGAACTTGAAGGTTTAACATCTTTGTCTAAACGTCCTTCTCTAACTGCCTCTTCTAAGCGTACTCCCATGTTTAACAACTCGGTGAAATCACTGGGCGTGCTTGCAACCATCTGTTCATAGTAGAATGAACTCAATGTCTCAAGGAAGCTTTTTTTCATTTCTTTCTCTCTGAGAGGAGGAGAAATTTGAGCATCAATTTCATGCAATATTTACACGTACTCTTTGAAGGTTTCATTACCCTTTAGAGACATTTCTCTGAGCTAGTCCCGATCAGGAGCCATATCCAAATTGAATTTATACTATTCATTGAAAGCATTCCCGAGATCTCAGAAACTGTTGATATTTGTACGGTTGAGCTTCATGTACCAAGAAAGCACTGCCCCAGTTAAGCTATCCTGAAAGTAGTGAATCAATAGCTTGGGATTGTCCGTATGAGTGGATGTTTTTTGGGCGTACATTGTCAAATGACTTTGAGGGCATGAATCACCCTTATATTTCTCAAAATCCGGCACTTTGAATTTGTGCGGTACTTGAACTTTGGGACCAAGCAGAGATCTGCTGTGTTGCTTCCAAACAACTCTTGTCCTCTGAGAGACTGTAATTCCTATTGCATTGAGGCAAAATATTTCTGGATTTTGTCCATCCTTTCGTTGATTCCTCTCCCTTCCCTTGAAGCAGGAGAGTACCTTTTGTTTTCCGAGGTGATGTGTACCATTCGAGATGGTACAACTTGTACTGCAGTCGAAACTTCAGATATCAGGAGTTTGTAACCTCCTGGTATTTGCTAGTGCATCTTAAAGAGTTCGAAGTTTGTAACCTTCAAACTAAGACAAGCCTGTGGCGTAACTCAATTCTTCAACTAGTCGGGGATCATATCCTTCTGGGATAAAACCAGGTGGTATGCCCCATGGACGATCATTTGGTATCTCGTACCTCAGATCCTTATATGATATCTCTTCAATTGATGTAGACACGATTTTAGAGATCACTGTTCTTTTGTGAAGATTATGAGTTACAGTCAGAGCTTCAACCATTTCTTTGAGCCTTTCCATAGTTTAATTCATACTAGAGAGCTCCTCTTTTAGCTGTCTGTTCTCTTCCTTGAGGTCTTCCATTCTTTTCTGGCAACTGGCCCGAGTATTGTACGGATGAGATAGTTTGACTTCTAAGAGAAGCAAAAGAATAAGACTCGATGAAAATAAAAATGCAAATGATGCAAATGATGAATGATAATGCAATGATTAAAAATATTTGTTAATTTTCTCCTTTATTTAAAGAAAGAACTGATTGAACAAACTGTTGCAAAGTATCATACAATTTTTTTTATTGAAATGAAACAAGCTACATCCACGACACATTATTCAAATGCAGGAAAGTAAGTTTAAAACTCTAAAGCTCTCTTTGCTGGGACTTCAGTTTCTTGACAATCTGTTTTTTGTCACTTGAGCGGGAATTCTTCTAGATCTTTAATTCTTTTCCAGGTGTGTAAGGTTCTGGCGTTGCCTTGAATAAGTAGTTGTTCCTCCTTTTCTGTGATGCGGTACTCAAGTACCTCAATGAGGTCATCCTTTTCTTTCAGGAGACTCTGAATTTTAACATTCTCTAGACTGAGAATCCGATATTTATTTTTCCATGAGTCTCACTCCCTCTACATTTTGTTGAAAGCTATCTGAAGCTTCTCTGTATCATTCATGAAGTAGAGAACAATTTCCTTCAGTGGAAGCACCCCTTGTCCTGGGTAAGGCATCCCCAGTTTCAATGCTCTGGCTTGTACCCATTGGAGGTAAGGATCCAAAGAGATACATTTTAGTTTTCCCAAAGATTATATTCCTTTCTTGTGTACATGTTTCCAAGCATGCACAATATCTCCTCTGATAGTCTTGTGCTCTTCTCCTTCTTCAAAGAAAAGTCCTTCATTATGCTATTGAAGGGTATATCTCTCATCGGGTATCCCATCTGACGTCGAGCTAACTTTGGGTGATAATTGATCCCTCCCTTGGTACCAATAGAGGTACATTGGGGAAATTACCACAGCTAGTGATGATCCTGATTCCGTCGTAGACTGGATTGGACCAAATGATGTCTGAATTGGTAAAATACATAATCTTCTGAGACTAGTGCATTCCACTTTTAGTTTCCCAAAATACTGATGACTTGGGTAAGTAGGAAGTGAACCATTTGTAAAGAAGTGGTACACAACAAGTAATCATTCCTCTACAACGTAAATTCCTCAAGTGAACTGAGTGGATAACATCTGCGAGCAATGTAGGAGTTGAATTTCTGATGAGAAAGATATTTATCGTATTAATGTCAACAAAGTTTTTTACATTGGGAAATAAGAAAATCCCATAGATGAGCAATGCGAAGATGATTTCAAATACAATAATATTTCTGATACTGGCAAAGTATAATTCTTTCTAAATCAAAAATTTGGAGGGCAGACCCTCGATTCCTCCTTTGGTAGTCCGATGAGCTATAACTTCTGACTCTTCCAAAGTAAGATTCCTGGAAATTGTTGATTCTCTCGGCATTCCTTCCAATCCAGAGAATGGTACTTTATCATTAATAGGGATTCCTATCAACTGAGAGTACTCTTCCAATGTTAGGCAGAGCTGATAATTGGGAAATGTGAAATAGTGGTACACCGGGTCGTCGAGCTGGACCAGTGTAGCAAGAACACCTTTTACCATGCTGACTTTTAGTAGGGACAAAAGTTCTCCAAACTTTTACCTAAATGATTCTCTATCTGTGATAAGCTTTCCTAGCTTTCTCAGATCGTCCAATCTTAGACTCTTGAATGTAAACTTGTGGGTTTTCCGTCGCCCAAAGTCCTTTTTTTTAAAAGACTGATAATATGAAACATGTGTTTGTTCAGTTATTTTAAAGGAGAAAAATAATGATGAATTTTTTTGAAAAATGTTTTCTTTTGATGAATGTATGAATGCAACACACAAAAACACAATGAAAACATGGGTTCAAGGGTTTGGTGTCATGAGGCCAGAGCTCTACCCGTTCCCAAAGGTTTATACTATGGTAAAAGATTTTTGTACCTGTAGATCATGTAAGTCAAGGTCAAGGGGTAAATTTTTACTAAATCCTCAACGTTATTATTATTCGATTGGAAATCGAGGAGTTTTCACAGAGTACGCTATAAACATCGATTTCACACCAGATACCTAGACTGATTCAAGGACTTTTGAGGTTTCACCTGATCGAGATTGGACTCCCAACAAGCTATCTCAAATACGCCCAACCTATCTTAAAGTGCACTCAAGCTCACCCAGATATGGATTAGTCGCATTCCCATTTTTTTAAAAACCACCCCAAAGGATATCATTTGAACATATATTTTGCGGAAACATAAACATAAAGTAGTATAAAACCAGTATAAAAGCTGTATATATACATGTTCCTAATCATAGGGTTTTTCTAACTAAAAAAGGTTTAAAAGAAAATTCTATCTTAAAACAGTAAGATAAAAATTCCCACGGACGGCGCCATTTTCCTGTAGCTCGATTTGTATGGTCTTTAATCACTATTGCATTTTTTCTACTTTCTGATTTCTTATTTTTTCCTAGTGAAGCTGGTTATGGAAGGAAAAAGATATTTTAAACTCACCCCACTTTGCATACTGTTATTTAACAGATGCCCACATGGGTTTGGGTTCTTCTTTAGATTATTTCAACTCTTGGATTAGTGCAAAATTTGTTCTTTTTGATATTGATGGGGGTTTCTTTGATATGGGTCTGGGTATGAGATGAGTGCTAATTGATAGGGTGATGTTGGTGTTTTAGTGTATCTATATCATCATAATTTTCTGATGTTTTTATTAGGTTTAGAAACCTAATTGTTGTTTTTTGTTTGGTGTGCTCGCAAAGATCTTACGACCTTTTGCCTACGTACCCCAAAAAGAGAATTGAGGGACCAGAGCATCGTAGTTCCTCCTAAAAGGATAGAGCTGGGAGGAAAGAGGTTGATCTGTATCCTGGTTAAAGCACATGATGTTGATGCTCAAATGTTTGTATTTGTGTCTTGACCAAAGCCTAAGATTAAAGCTGAAAAGTCTGTTTGTTTCCTAATCAAAGCCCATGATTGAAGTTGAAAAACAGTTGTTTGTAACTGGTTGGTCGGTTGCTTGAATTGCATAGCTCAAGGCATAAGCTGAATGGTATCTTGATTTTCATAGATCAAGAAAGGTTGAATGGGTACCCTAAATTGCATAGCTCAAGGAGGATTGAATGGTTGACCTGAATTGCATATCTCAGGATAGTTGAATGGGTTATCTTGATTTGCATATCTTAAGAAATGCTGGATGTTTATCTTAGTTAGAGTCCAAGACTATGACTGTATTACGGGAAATTAGCTTAGTTAAATTCCAAGACTATGACTTTATTGATGTTGTTAGCTTAGTTAAAGTCCAAGACTATGACTGGTGTTAGCTTAATTAGAGTCCAAGGCTATGACTGTATTGTTGCTGTTAGCTTAGTTAAAGTCCAAGACCAAGACTGTATTTGAATGACGTAAAGTGTTTGACTATATGTGCCTTGATCGAAGCCCAAGGTTGAAGCTAAAAGGTGCCCAGTAGAGAGAAATTATCATCTCTGAAGAGGGAAGATTTTGATTTATCTCTGCCTTGATTGAATCCCAAGGTTGAAGCTAAAGGATGAAAACTGACTCTGTCGGGAAAGTTTTATCTGTGTCCTGATTTGTGTCGCTCCCGATAAATGAGAATGGCTCAAATAAAGGTACAGACGCGAACGGTCGGCGAAAGAGGGATGAGAACACACAGGGGTGAACTCATGAGAAAAGAAAGAGTCGCCAGCTAGGCATTTTTATCCCGAAGGAAAGGTAATGCTGCATAAACCTAGAAAAAAGATATGGATAAGACGGTTGCGAACCAGAGAGACTGAGAAAGGGGGTTGGTTACAACCTGGGAAGGTATTAGCACCCAGATTGTCCGTCGTACTCGACGGGATCCACGCTTAAAAGATTTGTGTTTAAAAGGGGTAGTGTTAGTGCAATTTGTGTATCAAAGCTGGAAAGAATGCAAGTGTGAGTGTAAAAGAAGTGAGGTGCGTAAATGTACAGTGTCAGTGTAAGAACAGGAATAAGATGCTCAAGATCATGAGGTTAAAAGAATAATGCTGGAAAGAGGGGGAATATACAGAGACTTTTGTTCGATAACTGTTAAGTTATGCCTACGTATCCTCTCGTGCAATGAGGAAGTCAGAACACCGTAGTTCGACCCAAAGAGACTGAAAGATAAATTGACTTGTGAACTGCTTGCTTGTCTATGCTCAAGTGTATGACCTATCTGGCTCAGGTGCAAACTGTCTTGCATTAGATGGAAGAAGCAAGTTCTCGTTTATGAGTGAATGAGATGAGAAAAGAATCCCGGAGGAGACGATTATTGTTGGTTTTTGAGCTTTCAGTCTTTTATTGCTTTTTGAAGTTTGTCGTAAGTTAATGAGCTTAAGCCTAAACCAATGGGTTAGTAAACTCATCACATCTTCCCTCTGATTAGGGGTAATGAGAATACCTTAAGTGTGAAGTCAGCTTCTCACACTTAATCACCATAGTGTAGGATTAAGATCATTGACCTACTTGTGATTATTTAGACGTTTTTGGTGTTTTTGTTTAGTGTTAAGTAATGAGATTAAGCCATAATCAAGGATTAAACAGACTCATTACACCATCCTAATAGAAGGATAATAGATGAGAATGTTTAAGCTGAGGAAAACTCCTCAACTTAATCCATGATTAGGGATTAACTTCATGACAAAACAAAGCCTTTATTAAGTGGATTTTAGTTAGTGATATGATGAAGAAGTGAGTTTTATGATTTGTAAGACAACTTGAGGGGGACTTGTCCATTAACACTAGGGTTAGTCCTTCTTAACCAATTAAGGAAGAATTAGAACCCTAATGCAAGGCCCAAGTTACAAGCTTGATGTCTTGATGATTATTAAGTGAATTGATTAAAGGATTTAAACACATTAAGGATTTAACACTTTGGATTAAAGTTATACACTCCATCCTAATAGAAGGATGCAGGCATAAGCTTAATCACAAAGCCTTAAAGCCTTTAGGGTTTAGTCCCTGATTATGAGATGAGAAGAGAAGACTCAAAGATGACACAAAGGTAAAAGCTAAGTGGGGGTACTAATCAATCCTAAATTATTATCATGCTTGGTTGTTCCTAAGGTTTGTGAGATTTACAAGAGACATCTTCAGAGAAACCACCAGGAAGCAGATGAAAGGAGCAGGAGGAGCAAAGTAACTTGCTTCATTTAAGAAGACAAGTCACTTGAAGAAAGAAAGTAACATGAAGAAGAATGAGCAAGCTCAATCTCAAACACAAGACAAAATGCAGCAATGATGCATAAGAGGGATGAAAAGAGATTGTGAGAAGTGAAGGAAAATTCACTTCCCAAAGTTACTTACCACCTGAAAAGTTAGTGAAAGGAATGCAATGCAATGCAAAATGAGATGAAATGGGATGATGTAAACTAAAACCAGAAGCATGAGTGTGATGATAATGATGCTAAGAGATGATGTACACACATGACAAGAGATGGGAATGATCATACAAGCACATGGATGCAAGAGAAGCATGCTTAGAACCATGAACATACATGAGAAGTTATGGAATGCAAATGACATACAACATGGCAAATGGAAGAAGGAATGATCAAACATGATTCTAAGATGTCCTAAGATGCATTATGAATCAAATGGATGCACAAAATGCCATGGCAAGTCATAGTATGCAAGCAAATGGGAGATGGATGCAAATGAAAGCTCAAATTAGGGTTTATGATCAATGCACAAAACAAAAATCAAAACCAGAAGCAAACATCATGATAAAAAATTGAAAATGCATTCAAAGGAACCCTAAACCTATACAAACTCACTGCCCAAAGGAGGGGTTCTAACTCTTAACCTAATGAGGGCTATGAATTTCTTAAGAATGCTAGGGTTTTATGGTACCTTGTCAAGAAAAATGTCAAACAAATAGGAAATGCAAGATCAATTCATGCCAATTTAATCCTATAAACTACATGCTAAACATGATGCATTTCAAAAAGAATCAAAGTCCAACTCTTAAAGGCTAGGCAGAAATGAATTTTTGAAGATTGGATCAAAATAATGCCTTGAAATGAAATTAATTCCATGGAAAATTGTCAAAAGACATCAAGATCAAAAAAGAAATTTGGTTTGAGAGTTGGACAATGTTTCTAAATGATTTTAAAGGTTTCATGATTTTTTTTGTGATTTTTAAATACCTAAAAGTATTTTTAATTAATTAATTCTCATTAATTAATTAAAAATAAACTTTTAAATGATTTAAAAATATTTTTTTGTGCAAAAAATAAAAATAAAAATGTTTTTGGTTTCTGTAAATTAATAAAAGCTTGGATAAAAATTTTCAGAATTTTTCAATGATTTTTACTATTTTAAATAAAATGAAGAAAACAAATGAATTTAAATGCAAATAAAATGAAATTAAACTGAAAAAAGGAAAAGTCAACACAATCAAAGGTTGACATTCAAACTCACACGCGCGGGAGTGGACTTGGCGCGCATCTGGACGACCATTATTCAAAATTCACTAATTATGATTAGTGCCCTAATCTGAACCCTAAACAAAATCAGGTGACCGGAACAGTGTTCCGGTCATCTTCTCCGATCAACCAAAAACTCAATCTCACTCTCCAGGCCATTTCAAAAGCTCTAAATCTCCAGAATCAATCTATGAACAACCCTAAGCATAAACCCTAACTCAAACAACATTTATTTTCACTGAATCAAGAGAAACAAGCAAGAACATTTTTTCGGGCAAACTTTCAGATCAAGCATACAACCTCAAAACTCAATCATTTTCAAAAATAAAATGTTCAGTGAACTCAGGGAAGCATGTAGATCAACTTAGAAACAAGAGAAAGGAGTTCTGGAAAAATGAATTTCCATGGCTACCTGAATCGAAGCTTTGATTTCTGGCACTTTCTGGCTGATTTCTTGCTTTCAATCAACTCCAATGGACCTCCTGAGAAGCTTTCAATGCTTGTTTGAAGTTTATAATGGTTGGTTTGAAAGATTACAGAAGTTCTGTTCAAGGGAGGGTGGTGATCGTGTTTTTGATTCAGGGGGTTTCAGGCTATGGTGATGGGTGGTTTCTGATCAATGAAGCATGCTGAGTTTGTTTGTGTAGTTTGTTTATGTGTTTGCAGCTTGTGGAGAGTGTTTCGAATGCTTTTGCAAATGGGGTGGAAAATGAGAGAGCTGTGTTCTTGGTGCTTTCAGGCTTGTGTGTTATGTGAAATGTCTTGATTTTGGTTTGTATAAACAAATGGGATTGGTCAGATGAGTTGATGTGTACTGCTGTGATTGGTATGGCTCAAGTTGCCAAAATGTCAAACTTGTGTAAGAGAGGTATGGGTTACTAGCTAGCCAAGGACAAATGGGGTGTCCTGCGCAGCAAGATGTGTGGAGAGCCCTAGGATTGATTATGGAGTCAGCAAGCAAGTGGATTCAAACTTGAGTGAGTTTTTGCAACTTGCCTCACTTTTGCTTCTTTTGAAATTTCTTGCTCCATAAGTCATGAAAATGAGTGATCCCTTGGCCCATTCTGATTTTTTAAGTCTTGGTACATGCTTGTATGAATATTAGAAGTTTATTTGATAGCTCAATTTCCCTTGGCAAGTGAATTTGCAACTTTGCCTCTTTGGTAGAAAACTTCAAATTTTGTGATTTTTGCCAACTTTGACAAGCCATAACTTTTGATCAAAAATGAATTAGGTCAAGTTCTTGTACTTTTTGAAAAGGGAATGATCCATTATACAACTTTCATGACCAAAGTTTTTCCATTTGAAGCATTTTTGAATCAAAAAGCAAGGGTTGAAAAAGTTTCCCAAAATGGCAATTTTCAATATAAGTCAACTTTCCCAAAAAGTCAACTTTGCAAATGACTTGAAATTATCCAATTTTGTGAACTTCTAACATCTTCTATGATAAAATAAAGATCATACACAATCAAAATGATGAAGAACACCCTTTGGTTGGGTCACTGGGGGCCTCAGATGCCCTGATTTTGCACTGACTTGCCCAGAAAGTCAACTCTTGATCAGGTGACTTCCCCATGGAATTTATTCATGAAAATTGATATACATGCTCCCTATACCATATAGAGACCAATAGAAACAAGAATGACCAAAAAATTTGGAGTTATGGCTTCTGAAACCAAAACCCTAATTTTAGGTCATCTGTGTAGTCAAACCTGGCTCTGCTTCCATACCATTCTCAGTTCTTGTGATTTTTTGATTCTCTTGACTTTGTAGGGATATAATATGATGCTTGAAAATACATGGACCCCTTTGAAGTGATTGATGACCTTTGGAGTGGCTCAAGGAGCTCAGGGATAGCTCAGATCACAAACCCTAGATGCAGGTGACTTTGAGACAATGCAGTGAATCAAAAATGTGGTATGAGATGCTATGATTGGATTTATGCATATGAAATGATCACAAGCCATGGTGTGAATGGGTGAGGGAAAATTTGGGGTGTTTACAGCTGCCCCTATTCAAACATGAGTTAGCTGTGCAGGATGTAAGCGACGGCTTATCAGGCAAACAAGATAACTTGTGGTTGAATACCAAAGACAGTCCAAAATTTGCACTCACAGAATGAA
The DNA here is from genome assembly GCA_963966055.1 of Lathyrus aphaca. Lineage (NCBI taxonomy): Eukaryota > Viridiplantae > Streptophyta > Magnoliopsida > Fabales > Fabaceae > Lathyrus > Lathyrus aphaca. Next base: position 423,510,017 of record OZ014520.1, read on the forward strand.
GAAGAAAAGAGATATAGTTTGTAAAGGAAAATAAAGTATAATATAAAGTGCGGGCGACGGAGGACGACCGTCGAGCAGAGGACGACTGCTGGGGAAAGAGCAATGACGGGGACGGCCGGCATGCTGGGGAGAGTGTGTGAAGTAAAGCAATGACGGGGACGGCCATCATGCTGGGGATATAGTAGATTATGATGGGGACGACCATCAAGTAAAGCTGTAAGATTCTCTGGGGAGTGTGTAAAAAGTAAATGATGAGGTACGGTCATCAGGTTCATAAAGTAATGCAAACAACGATGGGGACGGCCATCGGGCTAAACTGATGAAGGACGATCATCAGGAAAAGGAAAAGGGACCACGATGGGGACGGCCATCGGGTTAAAGAATAAATGAAATAATGATGAGGGACGGTCATCAAAGGTGAAGGACGATCACCTAGCAGGGGACGGCTGCTATGTTGGGGACAAGATGAGGGACGGTCATCTAAGGTGAAGGACGATCACCTGGCAGGGTACGGCTGCCGAAAGTATCGCGACATAGGACAAATGCCGGATAAAAGGTCAACGATGGGGATGGCCATCGGACGAGCATGATGAAGGACGATCATCAAGAGGTGAAGGACGATCACCTAGCAGGGGACGGCTGCTCTCAAGGTTTATCATGACATAGGACGAATGTCAGATGAAAAAGGTCAACGATGGGGACGGCCACCGGATAAAATGATGAAGGACGATCATCAAAAGGTGAAGGACGATCACCTAGCAGGGGACGGCTGCTAAAGATACCACGACATAGGACGAATGTCGGATAGAGAAGATCAACGATGGGGACGGCCATCGGATGAGCATGATGAAGGACGATCATCAAGAGGTGAAGGACGATCACCTAGCAGGGTACGGCTGCTCTCAGGGTTTATCATGACACAGGACGAATGTCAGATAGAAAAGAAATTTTGCTTTGCTGGCGACCTACTGGGGAATGGTAAACACGGACGAGTGTTTATATTCAAGAAATAAAAAGGTATAAGTGTTTTGGCGTTGTGTATAGATTAAAGATGCGGACGAGCGTCCCTAAGACTACGATACGGACGAGTATCGGGTAGAAACGAATACTGACACGTGTTCAGAGATGATGATACGGACGAGTATCAACTGGTTAACAAGGAACACAGACGAGTGTTGATTCTGAGGGGACTCTTCTGGGGAATAGTAGACACAGACGAGTGTCTAATTCAAGAAGACATAAGTGTTTGACACAGTGTATAGATTAAAGATGCGGACGAGCATCCCTAAGACTGTGATACGGACGAGTATTAGGTAGAAACAAACGCTTGACGCATGTTCTGAGATGATGGTACGGACGAGCACTAACTGGTTAACAAAGAACACGGACGAGTGTCGAATATGAGGGGTTTGAGTGGTATATACAAGATACGGACGAGTATCTGTATGAGCGAAATAAGTATGAGTGGTGTACCGGAGAGTGTTTAACTTGCTGAGGAGGGTGACACGGACGAGTGTCAAAAGAGAAAGGTGTAATGTAAACAAGTATATGGTTTGCAAAAATGTTTAGGCAACTGTGCTGGGGAAGGTGACACGGACGGGTGTCAGGGAATCTGTATGGACATATGTATCTGTGAGTGCAAAAGGGACGCTTTGGCTTTCTGCTGGGGATATGACACGGACGAGTGTCAAGAAGGTATTTGTAATATATAAGAGTCTGTTTGCAAAGAAAGTTCGGGCGACCTTACTGGGGAATGACGACACGGACGGGTGCCAAAAGGAGTGTGTATTTGCATTTGTGAGTGTAAGGCAAATGCCTTAGCTTTCTGGTGGGGAATTTTGGGGAGTTTTCTGCATATTGTTGATGGATTGTCAGTATTTACAAGTGTTCGATTCATAACATGGCTTATGATTATGCAATATGTTTGATTTTTTCCGTAATGCTCCGCATTAGATGGAATGCTACGCTTTGTGGGGTGAATATGATGCGAATGCTATGTTTATGCAAAAGATAATGATCCGGGATTCGGATCCCGTTGCTAAGGAGATCTCTGGTTGATCTGCTTGAAGTGAACATCCCAGCTGGGGATGAGATCATTGAGATGTATCTCCTTGGAGGAATAGGTCACTGATAGACCCATTCTTGGTGATAAGGGACCCCGTTGGGGTTTGTAGAAGCTTTCTTCACTCTGTTGTGATTCCTTCGTGCGTCGCGCTTCTGGATAAAGGCTGAAGCTCTGTGGGGAGATGGGTTCCCGGCCTTACACCTGACTGTGGAGGAATAGTAAATGGTAACTCGGATGGGGAGAAAGCACTTTGGATGCTAAGACTTGAGTGAGTGCTGATTTGTCAGCTTGCTGGGATGAAGCTTTCATGCCCCATGTTGTGCTTTGAATGCCTGCAATCCTGAAAAGATAGAGAAACGCACAAGTAATCCCGAGGTATCCCTTACCAGATTCCATCATAGGAGTTTAGACACACCTGGGAGTAAGTATATTTCCTGCAAGCACGCATTCTTTAAAAGAGAAACCATCTGCATCTATGCAATCAGTATCTTATAGACATCGGACATTTTGCAAATGAAAATAAAATGTACGAGACGAGGCATGACTGAAAATCTGATTTTATTAATTCATATGCCCTGAATTGGCAAGATACAGTCAAAGAAACATATCCCCTAAAATGAGGGGATTGTTACAAATTGAGAAACAAAATGTTGGCAATGTTGACGACGCTTCAAGGAGCTTCCCTTTTGCTATGACTCGTATGACATTTGACACTCTTCTCGTCTTGCTTTCTGAAGAAGGCTGATTCTGAAAGAGGCTTGATCCTTTCGAAGCTTACCAAGTTGTAGGTGATACAGACGAATTCAGATCGCAGTTGTTCGCTTATTCCCTCATTTTGCATGGATCGCCCTTTCGGGTTTTCAATCCATCGGGATCCCCATTTTTGCCTGAGTTGTCCAATGCGGCTTTTCAATTCAGCGGGTGTACATCTTTTGTTTATTTCCCTTATTTTTGCCTGAGTCTTTTATTCTGTTTTTGACTCGCCGGGATGCCCTATTTTTGCCTGGACTTTCATTCTGTTTTTATGTCCAGCGGGTCATTTTATGCGAAGTATTTTTTAACTGCATCTGAATTCACAGGGGACGGGAAGTCTTCACCATCCATGGTGCTGAGCATCAGTGCTCCACTAGAGAAAACTTTCTTTACTACGAATGGTCCTTCATAGTTCGGAGTCCACTTGCCCCTGTGGTCTGTATGAGGAGGGAGGATTCTTTTCAGCACAAGATCTCCTACTTGGTACTCTCGGAGCCTAACTTTCTGATCGAAGGCTTTCTTCATTCTTTTATGATACAACTGCCCATGACAGATTGCAGCCAATGTTTTTTCTTCGATCAGACTCAGTTGTTCGTATCGGGATCGGACCCATTCTGCTTCGTTTAGCTTAACATCCATCAGTACCCGCAGGGAGGGTAATTCAACTTCAACAGGTAGGACTGCCTCCATACCGTACACAAGTTGATACGGTGTTGCCCCAGTGGATGTTCTGATTGACGTGCGGTACCCATGCAAGGCAAATGGTAACATCTCATGCCAGTCTTTGTAGGTGACTACCATCTTCTGCACAATCTTCTTGATATTCTTGTTAGCTGCCTCAACATCGCCGTTCATCTTTGGCCTGTAAGGAGAAGAATTGTGGTGTTGGATCTTGAAGTCCCGGCATAGCTCTGCCATCATTTTGTTGTTTAAGTTGGAACCATTATCAGTAATGATTCGCTCGGGAAATCCGTATCGATAGATGATGTCTCTCTTCAGAAATCGGGCTACCACTTGCCTTGTAACGTTTGCATAAGAAGCTGCTTCAACCCATTTGGTAAAATAGTCAATGGCTACCAAGATGAATCTATGGCCGTTTGAAGCAGTCGGTTCAATCTTGCCAATCATGTCAATGCCCCACATAGCAAAGGGCCAGGGTGAAGACATCACATTCAGAGGATTGGGAGGCACATGCACCTTATCCGCATAGATCTGGCATTTGTGGCATTTTCTGGCATAGGCACAATAGTCTGCATCCATTGTGATCCAGTAATAGCCTGATCTTAGCAACTTCTTGGCCATGGCATGTCCTCCTGCATGGGTACCAAAGGATCCTTCGTGCACCTCGTGCATCAACAAGTCTGCTTCTGTTCCATCAACGCATCTGAGAAGTACCATATCAAAGTTTCTCTTGTACAGGGAACCATCAGTGTTCAGAAAGAAACTGCCAGCAAGCCTTCTCAAAGTTTTCTTATCATTGGAAGATGCCCCAGGCGGGTATGTTTGATCCTTCAAGAAGCACTTAATGTCATGGAACCAAGGCTTATCATCTTTGACAACGTCTGCTGCAAATACATATGCTGGCCTGTCGAGTCTGGACACTGAAATCTGAGGTACAAAGTTGGCAGCTTGAACTTTGATCATGAATGAAATGGTAGCCAGAGCGTCTGCAAACTGATTTTCATCTCGAGGGATATACTCAAGCTTGACCGTTGTAAAGAAAGTCAGTAGCCTCCTTGTATAATCCCTGTAAGGTATCAGATGATCTTGGTGGGTGTACCATTTGCCGTTGGTTTGATTAACTACCAGAGCTGAATCTCCGAATACAATCAATGTTTTGATCCTGAGGTCAATGGCTTCCTCAAGACCCAAAATGCAAGCTTCGTATTCAGCTTCGTTGTTAGTGCAGTTAAAGGTGAGTTTTGCCGAGAAAGGCATGTGAACTCCCTTAGGTGTAATGAGTACTGCACCAACACCACGACCATTCATATTAACAGCCCCATCAAACATCATAGTCCATTCTTCTTCCGGGTCAGGCCCTTCAGTGTGAACAGGCTCTTCGTGATCTTTTGCTTTTATGAACATGATGTCTTCATCAGGGAAGTCAAATCTCATGGGCTGGTAATCATCAATAGGTTGCTCAACAAGGTAATCAGACAATACACTGCCCTTGATGGCTTTCTGAGATGTGTACTGGATGTCATATTCTGTGAGGATCATTTGCCATCTTGCAACCCGTCCGGTAAGAGCTGGCTTCTCAAAAATGTACTTAACTGGGTCCATTTTTGATATCAACAAAGTGGTGTGGGTCAACATATACTGTCTCAATCGGCGAGCAGCCCACGCTAAAGCACAACTAGTTTTCTCGAGCAGTGAATAACATTGTTCACAGTTGGTAAACTTTTTGCTCAGGTAGTATATTGCATACTCTTTTCGACCAGACTCGTCATGCTGGCCCAACACACACCCCATTGACTCTTCTAATACTGTCAAGTACATTATTAGAGGTCTTCCTTCGACTGGAGGCATCAGGATTGGAGGCTCTTGTAAATATTCCTTGATTTTGTCAAAAGCCCTTTGGCAATCTTCGTTCCACCTGACCGTTTGCTCCTTTCTCAGCAGCTTGAACAAGGGTTCACAGGTTGCTGTTAGGTGAGATATGAACCTTGAAATGTAGTTCAGTCTACCTAGAAACCCCCGAACTTCTTTCTCCATTTTCGGTGCAGGCATTTCTTGAATGGCTTTGACTTTATCAGGGTCAACTTCAATCCCTTTCTCGCTTACAATAAATCCCAGCAGCTTACCAGATCGCACCCCGAATGTGCACTTGTTGGGGTTCAATTTCAGTTGGTACTTCCTCAGACGCTTGAATAGTTTCAACAGATTTATCAAGTGGTCTTCTTCTGTGAGGGACTTGGCAATCATGTCATCCACATAACATTCAATTTCTTTATGGATCATGTCGTGGAATAATGTTACCATAGCCCGTTGATACGTTGCACCTGCATTCTTCAGTCCGAATGACATCACCTTATAACAGAACGTGCCCCAGGGTGTAATGAAAGTTGTCTTCTCCATGTCTTCAGGTGACATCTTGATCTGATTGTATCCTGAAAATCCGTCCATGAAGGAGAACACCAAGAACTGAGTCGTATTATCGACCAATACATCAATGTGAGGCAATGGGAAATCATCTTTTGGGCTGGTTCTGTTCAGATCCCGGTAGTCAACACACATTCTCACTTTGCCGTCTTTCTTAGGCACATGTACTATATTAGCAACCCACGGCGGATAGCTAGTTACAGTAAGGAATCCGGCGTCCCACTGCTTTTGTACCTCTTCCTTTATCTTCATTGCCATATCCGGGCGAGTACGGCGCAACTTCTGTTTTACCGGCGGGCAATCCTCTTTCAGAGGCAGCTTGTGCATGACGATATCGGTGTCCAACCCTGGCATATCCTGGTAAGACCAAGCAAACACATCCGCATACTCCCAAAGCAGATCAATCAGTTGTTCTTTCACTGAGTTTTGTAGGCAGGCCCCGATCTTAACCTCTTTCACGTCTTCATCCGTACCAAGATTAACTGTTTCAATCTCCTCCTGATGAGGAGTGATAACCTTCTCTTCTTGCCTTAACAACCTGGCTAGCTCTTCAGGAAGCTCAAAATCTTCTTCAACCCCTTCATCGGCTTGATTAATTGGATTGTCAAAGTCATACGAAGCCATAGCTGTGCTGTTGTCGGTGCAGTCTGAAAGGCACTCTCTGCAAGGGTTTAGATTGTTCATTTTAGTGATTGATTTTAATCTTGTTTAGAAAAAATGAAATGAAGTTTATCATTTTGAAAACATTGCCATTTATTTTTGTACAAAAAGAAAAATGAAAAACAGTGAGCAGAAAAGAAAAAGACTCATTTGCAAAAGACATCCGATATTCATTGATTGATCTGTTTGCACAAAAATTACAAGATGGCCCGATTACAAAATGAGTCCTGTCATCTTGGGCAAGATGCAAGACTTGATGCATGCTTAAAATATACAGGAAATAATAATTACTCTGCAGGAGTAACCCTTATAATTTCCTGGGAAGACCAGTTTGAGATACGGCTCCCCGGGATCCTTGGACGTATCCAGCTCTCCAGGTTGCGCTCATCTTCCGACTCATCTTCCAAGTTGTTTACAACATCAGGGGTGAGCATCCCCCCACTGACAAAACTGGGCTTCTTAGCAGCCTCTGATTGATCTTGTTGAGTTGGTTTGTAACCCAACCCAAATCTGTCCTCTTTCTTCTCCACAGGCAACAGCTTGCCCCAGCCTTGAGCATTCCCCTCTTCAACAACCTTCCTGGCTTGCTGATAAGATGTCATGGAAGTCCCAAGTACAGCAGATGCTTCATTAATGTTCAGGGCTTCAAATCCCTGACTCATGGTTTCATGGATCTCCCCATCCATCTCAATGTATTTGTACGTAGCCAGATGGCTAACAAAAATATCTTCTTCACCACAAATGGTGATGATCTGGCCCTCCCACTCGAATTTTAACTTCTGGTGAAGGGTAGACGTAACTGCGCCAGCGGCATGAATCCAAGGTCTACCCAACAAACAGCTGTAGGCCGGCTGAATGTCCATCACATAGAAGGTTACTTTAAACGTCTGTGGGCCAATCGTCACAGGTAGATCAATCTCTCCTAGCACTGATCTCTTAGAGCCGTCAAATGCTCTCACTACCAAATTACTTGGACGCAATGCCAAGCCATCATACTCCAGCTTCACCAAGGCTTTCTTTGGTAAGACATTGAGTGAAGACCCAGTGTCTACCAGTACATGTGATAGAACATCACCCTTGCATTCCAGGGTGATGTGTAAAGCCTTATTGTGGTTACAACCCTCAATCGTTAAATCAGCATTGGTAAAACCCAATCCATGGCTGGTATTGACATTTGCTACCACGGTCTCCAGCTGATTAACGGTGATCTCCTCTGGCACATATGCTGCGTGCAAGACTTTTAGTAATGCATTCCAGTGAGCTTCGGAACACATCAGTAGGGATAAAATGGAGATTTTTGAGGGAGTTTGGTGAAGCTGATCCGCCACTTTGTAGTCACTCCTATTGATAATTCTCATAAACTCGTCTACATCTTGTTCAAAAGATGTCTTTTGTGTTTCCTTGAGAATGGGTTCTTCAACTATTACACTCTTCCCCTTTGCTTTGGCGGCAGCCTCTGCTCCGGCGTTAGGTCTTTGTGTTTGCGAGGCGAAAAGGCGTCCGCTTCTGGTGAAGCCTCCGCCTCCCCCGACATTATCAATCTGTGGAGAAGATGTTGAAGAGTCAAGAGTGATTTTCTCCCCATTGCAGTAAAGGTCTGAGCCATAATGCCAAGGGATGGCATTACTGCTTTCATATGGAACTGGCCCAGGTACCGTGATGGTAACCGGACTGACTGCAGCAGAGGAGGATGTTGAAATAGTGTGTGGATCGTAGTAGATGGTAACCGGTGTCCTGGCAGGAGATGCCACTGTTTGTTGTTGAAAATTATTTTTCGGAGGAATACTTGACGGATCATAATAAATAGTGACTGCTGAGATATTTGCTGGTGTTGTAGAAGAGGATTCTGAATAGAGGGGTGCTGATGTTGTAGAAGGAATGTTTGTTGATACCTGGTTTGTTGAAGTGATATTTGAAGCATTTGTTGATGAAACTGAAGAATTGTTTGGAATAATTGTTGTTGCAGTTGTAGGAGACTCAGGAACTGTTGTCAGTGAGATTGCTGGATTTGAAGGTGTTGATGTTGTGATCTGAAGTAGACCATTCTGGACAAGACTGTCTATGCCGCTTCTCAAATTATCACACCCATTTACCGAAATGTTGCAATAACCGCACCCGAGCTCACACCCAGGGAATATCTGGCATTCAAGGAGTTGAGCTTTAATCTCTACCAGGGGTGTCCTAATTTGCCCAACACTGGTTATCAAGAAAGACGGCTTATCTTCCTCAATAGCATTGATTCTGGGCCCTCCATGGTTGGGCATGTGGTTTTTGTTGACATTTGGCGGGGGTGCAAAGTTTAGAGCTTTGGAATCTACCAGGTCTTGCACCTTCATCTGTAAAGCTCTGCACTTCTCTGTACTGTGGCCAGGTGCGTTGGAGTGAAAAGCACATCTGGCATTGGCGTCATAATTTCTTGGCAGACTGGAAGGATCTGGTGGCGCCAACGTCCTTAACTCAACCAAGTTGAGCTTCAGGAGCTGTGGCAGTAAAGCGGCATAAGGCATAGGGATCGGATCAATCACCCTATTGGCCTGAGATGGTCTCTGTTGAAATGGTCTTTGTTGATTGTTGTTGCTGGTGTTGTTGTAGTTTCTCTGAGGAGGATACTGAGTTTGTTGCTGGTAATGAGGTTGTTGCTGTGGTTGATATGCTGGTTGCTGAGGAATTGGAGCGGGAATAGTGACAGCTGCCACTGACCTATGAACATACTGTGGTCTGCCCCTGTTGGCCTGAATAGCATTAGTCTCACCGGTTCTTCTTGGGCCTACAAAAGGTTTTCTGGGGTTGCTGGACGAGCTCGCACCGTTGTCAGAAATTTTGCCCATCTTTAATAGGCTTTCAATCCTTTCTCCAGCTATGACTACGTCAGCGAAGCTGGTGGAAGAAAAGGCAGCTAGCCTGTCAATATAAGTCCCTTGGAGGGTGTTCATAAACATGTCGGCCATTTCCCTTTCCGACATGGGTGGCTGGACAGCAGCAGCAAGCTGTCTCCACCTCTGGGCGTATTCCCGGAAGCTTTCCCTGGATGATTGAGACATTCCCATCAGGAGGGTCCTATTAGGAGCCATATCCAAGTTGTACTGGTATTGTCTGATAAAGGCCTCAGCTAGGTCCTTCCAGCATCTGATGGTTGCTCTAGTCAAGTGAGAGTACCATTCCCTTGAAGCTCCTGTTAAGCTATCTTCAAAATAAAACATCCATAGCTTTTCATCCATGGTATATGCCTTCAGCCTCCCCAGAAAGGATTGTAAATGGGTTCGGGGACAGGAAGTTCCGTTGTACTTCTCGAAGCACGGAGGTTTAAACTTGTGGGGAATCCTTACCCCGTCCACTAGACCCATGTCCATAACATCAAAGCCCAAGGAATTCTGGGACTCCAGGGATCTCAATTTCTCAGCAATTTCATCTAGCCTTCTGTCATAGGCTTCATCCCCAGCTCCCATCACAGTGAATTGATCCTCTTGGGGGTCTTCTTGTAATACTCTGCCTGCAGTGGCATTCCCTTGCACATTAGCAGGGATGTTGATCTCTAGATGAAGGTGAGGCCCATACACTGGAGGATTAACATGAGGCTGAACCCTCTCATTGTTGCTTGTTCCCCCAGTCCCTAGACGGGGTTCCTCCTGGGTCTGCCTTTCTACTAATGCCCTTAATCTCTCTTGGCTCTGTGCCAATCCATTCATCACCTCCATAAACTGGGTCATCTGATTTCTCATCTCCAGTCTCTCATTGGCCATTTGAGTCCTGACCTCTGTAAGGTCCTGCTGTACTTGGTCCATTTGTATACCCGAAAGGTTGTTGCGAGTGGGATATCTGTGTGGACGGTTGAGTGGGAACACCCGTCGTCGAGCAATAGTTCCTGAATCACAACAGAGTTAATAATAAACAAAACAAAAACCTACAAAACAAAAGAAAAGTTAGTATGCAATGCAGTATGCTTATTTGTTTCCAAGGTATCCGGCTTGGAATTTGGTTTTGACCTTTCCAGACCCCTGAGGAAGATGCTTTGATGTTGTTTGAGAGAAAAGGAACTCAGATGAAACAAACTAATGAATATATTACAAATGGAGAATCATACATAGTTTTTTTTTTTTTTTACAATACATGCCCTCTGAGGGGTCAATAAATACAACATAAAAGAAAAGTACATGGAATGAAAGCAACAACAAGCAAAAGTCAAACACCAAGACCAAACTCATCCTCCCTAACTTCCTTCAGAAGTGCCTCAGTCACAGGGTCAGCTGGATGCTCTGTGAGGTTCCTGATGAGAAGATTCCTGGTGGTGATGGCAGTGGTTAGCTTCTTGTGTCTGCCCTGGTCCTTTGACCTCTTCACACCAGCCTTAAGCTTCAATTCTGAGATCTCCCTCTGGGCTGCTTGTCCTGAGTTCTTTTATCCTCCTGAGTGCGAGCTTCAGTGATCCTGACCCACCTAGCTTGGCTCTCCTTCAGGTAGAGATCAGTCATGGCCTTCTGGAACTGGGCCTCTTTACAGGCATTCTTCAAAATCTGCTCCCCAGCCCTTGACTTTTTGATGTAGTCCTCTGACTTTTCAATCCTGGCTAGATGCTCCACCTTAAGCTTTTCTAACCTTTCAATGTCCAGACGACCATCACTCCTCTCCCAAAGGGTTCTCTTCAGGGCTTCAGACAAATTCTCATTCCTCTCTTTTAGCTTTTCAAACTCCTCCAGGCTGACAGTTGCTGGAGGTGGTGCTGTGGATGGTCCAGGTGCATCCTCAATGGTGAAGGGCATCCCATAAATTTGAGCCTTGGCATGAGACCACTCATAATACTGAGCTGAGGCCACATTGTTGCATCTCCCAAGAATGGCCATCCCTTTGGTCTGGACATTGTCCCAAGCCCAGGATGCTTGCCTGACAATAGCCAGATTAGGCTTGTTCTCACAATAAAGGGTTTCAGCTAGATCTTGCATTCTAGGAGGGTGGACCAATGCATAGCCCAGTTGTCTTTTGAATAGCAGAGTGTTGTAGTTGATGCAACCCTTCACTCCTATCAAAGGTACATTGGGGAACTGCCCATAACTAGTAATGATGTCCCTGCCCTTGGTGCTCTGGGTGCACCACCTGATGTCATCTGAGGTCAAAGCAACAAGTCTCCTAGCCCAATTCCTCTGTTGGTGAGGATTCAAGAATGCATCAGTCTTGGGCAGGTGTTTGAGCAGCCAGGTATGGAATAGGGGAGCACAACATCTCACCAATCTTCCTCTTTGCTTTTCATTCCTTTGGTGAACAGAGTAGTAGAAATCTCCCAGTAAGGTGGGCACTGGGTTCCTCAGAATAAAAAGATGGATTGCATTCTTGCTAATAAACTTAGGCTCATCTGCAAATAATATGACCCCATATATGCTAAGGGCTAATAATGCACAGACTGCCTTCCATTCTCCCAAGGAGGCCTTCAGGATAGCCTGAGAGGTCAAGAAATCCAAGTGTAGACCAGAGATTCCAGCCTTTGCTGTCATGTTTTGCTCAATCAGAACTGGTTCCAGATACAATGCCTTTTCCACCTCTTCATTACTAGGAAAAGCCATCTCAGGGTTGAAGGGGACTCCACCCCTGATAGGTACACCAATCAGTGATGAATACTCTTCCAACAAGGGTCCCAACTGAAAATTCTGGAAGGTGAAGCACCTCAGAGGAGGATCATAGAACTGCAGGCAAGTATGAATCAAGCTCCTCTGGGAAGGGTCCAAATCCATAACCACATCAAGGATGCCTCCATAATGTTCTCTTAATAGTGGTATATGGCCTGGAGTAATCAGGGCCTGGACCTTCCTGATACCAGCCAGCTCAGGCTCAAAGAAATGGTAGGAGATGTTGCCCTTCTTGGGTGCCATGCCTGCTGATGAAGAGCTGAGACAGATACTGATGATGATGACTGATACTAGGAGATGAACCACTGATAGGCTAAAACTGGTGATGCAGGTGACTGAAGCAAGGTAGCTGATGAAGGTTGCTGAAGCAAATAGCTGGTGAACAAAAGGGGCTATGCAGGTAAAGGGGTCAAAACCAAGCCAAATGTGATATGGATACCCTGAAAAAACAAATAAACAAATGTTAAATGATGCAATGATGATGTATGCAAATGATATGCAAAGGGTTTGTGATCAAGATGGATCTGATTACTGCCTTGGTATAAGTCCATATATGTCTAAGAAGTCCAGATGGAGGTTCATAAGTCCAGTAACCAAGGTGGGGGACTCAAATAAAAAGTCACATGTCCAGGGTTAAATCACAAGAACTGTCCAAAGTGAAGCATTCTCAAACATAACAAAGTATCAGGGTATGCTGAGGTCAAGGGTACCTGCAAACCTGTAAACAGCCCAACCCCCTCACAGGTGATGTTCTAAAACAAAGATCCTCAGACTTGGATCAGTTATGAGAAGTGTAAACACTTCTAACCCGGAGGTACAGTGTTTACAATAATCATAAAAGATCCTCCTCTAATTCACCTTAGTTTCTGAAGGTCATAGTAAAGGTCATCCAGACTTAGCAGGCTTCCCAGATAGCCCTAGCACTACAGGAGATCTGTAGCACAGAGTTCTCAAGAAGAAACCCATATCTGAACCGTGCTTCATATTCCCGCACCAGACCGAAATGGAATGGGAAAGAACATGAACCACTCTAGCCTAGGTGTCACTCAGGTCCCAGGTATAGGACCTTAAACTCTCAATAGAACACCCACCCACCAAAGCAACAAAACCAGATCCAGCCAGAATAGTATGACAGTATGATGTATATAAAGCTGTAAGGAAAGCAGTAAACAAACTGTACATAAAGCAATAAATAAAACAAATATACAAACACAAATAGAACATAACACCCCAGTAAACACAAATCAAACAAGTGCTAGGAGGAACCCACAAAAAGAACCAGAAGCCCTGGTTACAGTATAAGGGTTCCCCAGCAGAGTCGCCAAGCTGTCGCTCCCGATAAATGAGAATGGCTCAAATAAAGGTACAGACGCGAACGGTCGGCGAAAGAGGGATGAGAACACACAGGGGTGAACTCATGAGAAAAGAAAGAGTCGCCAGCTAGGCATTTTTATCCCGAAGGAAAGGTAATGTTGCATAAACCTAGAAAAAAGATATGGATAAGTGTCGCTCCCGACAAATGAAATGGATCAGATGAAGGTACAGACGCAAACGGTCGGCGAAGGGAACAGTGAGAACACACAGCCGTGAACTCACTGGAGATGAATAGAGTCGCCAGCTAGGCATTTTTATCCCGGAGGAAAGGCAATGCTGCATAGGCCTAGAAAGAGATGGATAAGACGGTTGCGAACCAGAGAAACTGAGAAAGGGGGTTGGTTACAACCTGGGAAGGTATTAGCACCCAGATTGTCCGCCGTACTCGACGGGATCCACGCTTAAAAGATTTGTGTTTTAAAGGGGTAGTGTCAGTGCAATTTGTGTGTGGAAGAGCTGGAAAGATGTACAGGTGTCAGTGTAAGAGAAATGTGATGTGTATAAATGTACAGTGTCAGTGTAAGAACAAAGATGAGATGCTCAAGATCATGAGGCTAAAAGAATGAAGCTGGAAGGAGGGGGAATGTACATAGACTTTTGTTCGATAACTGTTAAGTTATGCCTACGTATCCTCTCGTGCAATGAGGAAGTCAGAACACCGTAGTTCGACCCAAAGAGACTGAAAGATGAATTGACTTGTGAACTGCTTACTTGTCTATGCTCAAGTGTATGACCTGTCTGGCTCAGGTGCAAACTGTCTTGCATTAGACGGAAGAAGCAAGTTCGCGTTTGTGAGTGAAGATGATGAGAAGAGAATCCCGGAGGAGACGATTATTGTTTGTTTTTGTGTTTTCAATCTTTTATTGCTTTTGGAAGTTTGTCATAAATTAATGAGCTTAAGCCTAAACCAATGGATTTAGTAAACTCATCACATCTTCCCTCTGATTAGGGGTAATGAGAATACCTTAAGTGTGAAGTCAGCTTCTCACACTTAATCACCTTTGATACAGGATTAAGATCATTAACCTACTTGTGATTATTTAAATGTTTTTGGTGTTTTTGTTTAGCGTTAAGTAATGAGGTTAAGCCATAATCAAGGATTAAACAGACTCATTACACCATCCTAATAGAAGGATAATAGATGAGGGTGTTTAAGCTGAGGAAAACTCCTCAACTTAATCCATGATTAGGGATTAAACTCATGACAAAACAAAGCCTTTATTACATGGATTTTAATTAGTGATATGATGATGAAGTGGATTTTATGATTTGTAAGACAACTTGAGGGGGACTTGTCCATTAACACTAGGGTTAGTCCTTCTTAACCAGTTAAGGAAGAATTAGAACCCTAATGCAAGGCCCAAGTTACAAGTGTGATGCCTTGATACTTATTATGTGAATTGATTAAAGGAGTTAAACACCTTAAGGGTTTAACACTTAGGATTAAAGTTATACACTCCATCCTAAGAGAAGGATGCAGGCATAAACTTAATCACAAAGCCTTAAAGCCTTTAGGGTTTAGTCCCTGATTATGAGATGAGAAGAGAAGACTCAAGAGAGACACAAAGGTAAAACTAATAGGGGAGACTAATCAAAACCCTAATCATTGTCATGCTTGGTTGTTCCTAAGGTTTGTGAGGTTTTCAAGAGAAATCTTCAATGGAACCACCAGGAAGCAGATGAACAGGATCAAAAGAAGCAAAGTAACTTGCTTCATTCAAGAAGTCAAGTCACTTGAAGAAAGAAAGTGAGAAGAAGAAGAATGAGCAAGCTCAATCTCAAACACAAACAAAAATGCAGCAATGGATGCAAGAAAGATGAAAAGAAAAGTTATGAGAAGTGAAGGCAAATTCACTTCTCAACCTCACTTACCACCTGAAATGTTAGAAAAGAAATGCAATGCAATGCCAAATGAGGTGAAATAACATGATGAAGAACAAAACCAGAAGCATGTTGATGATGATAATGATGTTATGAGATGCTACAAGCATGAGGCAAGGCATGGAGATGTTCATACAAGATTATGGATGCACATGATGCAAGTTAAGGAGCATGGACTTACATGAAAAGTTATGAAACATACATGGCAAACAATATGGCCAATGCAAGATACAATGATCAAACATGCTTTCTATATGTCTTAAGATGTAAAATGAATCAAATGGATGATTGAAATGTCATGGCAAATCATGTTATGCAAGAGAATGCAAGAAGGATGCAAATGGAAGCCCAAATTAGGGTTTATGAATCAAACAACAAACAAGAACCAAAAACAGAAGCAAACCCTAAGATAAAAAATGGAAAATGCCACCCAAAGAAACCCTAAACCTATACTAAACCAAAGTCCAAAGGGGAGGTCTCAACTCTTAACCAAACTCAAGCTATGATTTTTCTAAGTTATTAGGGTTTTTAGGACTCCTAAACAAAAGAAATGCCAAACAAATGAAAAATGCAAGATCAAATCATGGCCATTTTATCTCAAAAACTACATGCTAAACTCAAAACAATGCAAAAAAGAAACAAAGTCCAACTCTTCCTAGATAGGTAGAAATGATTTTTTGAACTTATGATCAAAATAATGCACAAAAAATGATTTAATTCAATGGAAAATCTTCAAAATGCATCAAGATCCAAAAAGAAATTTGGTTTGAAGATTGGACAATGTTTCTAAATGTCTTAGAACCTTTCATGAATTTTTTGGTGATTTTTAAATACCTAAAAGTATTTTTAATTAATTAATTTCCATTAATCAATTAAAAATAATCTTTTAAATATTTAAAAATACTTTTTTAATGATAAAAATAAAAATAAAAATATTTTTGTGTCATGAAAAATAATAAAACTCAGGAGAAAAAGTTTCATAATTTTTACACATTTTTTGCTATTTTAAATTAATTATGCAAATAAAAGGAAAAGAAAATGAAAATAAATAAAGAAAAAGGAAAAGTAAACGAAAGGAGAGGCTGAGATTGCATCCTGGTTTGAAATGGTTGACTGGCGCCAGATCCAGTGGCTGTGGTTGATTCTGATTAAATTAATTTGATTATGGATTAATTAAATTAAACACGTGGATTAGGGCTAAGCAAACAGATCTGGACCACTCACTCACGCGCGAAGTCAACTGGTCAACCTAATCTAACGCCCCAGATTCAAATGACACTAATTACAGGATTAGGGCACAAATGACTTTCAGGTGGCCGGAGAAGACCTCCGGTCGTCTTCTCCGGCCAGCATCTCCCCTGAAAATCCCCAAAACTCTAAAAACCTAACTAAAATGAAATCTAAGAATTGGGAAATGATCCCCACTCACTCACGAACCAAAACCCCTAATCAAAGCAAATTTATACTTCCTAACAAGGCTGAATCGAAGCAAGAAAGAATTAGGGCACGCAAGTTTCAGAGAGCAATTAAACTCTCATTTCATCACCATTTCAAAAACTAAGAGCATATTCATGATCAGGAAGACACAAAGAACAAGTTTAGAACAAAAGAAATGATTTCTGGAAAAATGTTTCTTGAGCTACCTGAGATTCGAAGCTTTCACTCTGATGACTTTCTGGCCACTTCTCTTGGTGAAATCCACTCCTTATGACCTCCTGATGATGCTTGAATGCTTGGAAGAAATTTATGTTGGCTGGATGAAGAGTTTGATCAGCTTCTGCTCCAAGCTCAGTTGAGAATGTCAATGGTGATTCAGGCAGCTTCAGGCCAAGGTGAGAGGTTCTTTGTGGTCAGGGTGATGAATAAAGAAGGTCTATGGAGTTTGTTTTGATGTTTGTGAGCTGTGGTGAGAGTTTCGAAAGAAACTGCAACTTGGGGTGAAAATGGTGAAGTGAGGTTACAGTTCGTTTCAGGCCTGGTTCTTGGTTGCTTTGAGCTCAATGAAGCATGGTGAGTTGATTGGTGAAGATGGTTTTGATGTTCTGAGTTTGTGGAGAGAGATTCGAAGCAATTTGCAAAAGGGAGTGTTTTTGTGTATATCATGTTGTCAAGTGTTTCAGCCTTGCTTCTTGATATGTTTTGCTTGCCAAAGGATATTGTATTTTAATCCTATAGGTCAGATGATGTGACCTGGCCTATAGTGATTGGTAAGTTTGCTTTTGCTCAAAGTCCACCTTTTGTGTAAGAGAAGTATGGCTCATGATATAGGCTAGTACAAGGCATGGTTCTGGTGCAGCATGGTGTGTGTGTGATGTTGGGAAGGTCCAGCAGCCAATGCATCAAGTGGAGAGAAGCATCATGATGGTTTTGCAAGTTGTCACCTTTTTGAACTTCATGAAAAAAAGTCTTGTTACATGAACCATGAACATGTGATTTTGGTTCAATTCTGATTTTTGGGACATATGGAATGTTTGTATACTGGTTTGAAGTGAATTAGAAGTTACAATTGGCTTTGGTTCATGATTTTGCAAAATTCTCATTTGAAGCATGCCTTGAAAATCAATGATTTTTGCCAACTTTGTCACACCATAACTTTTGATCCAAGAAGAGTTTGATCATGTTCTTGTACTTTTTGAAAAGGGAAAGATGTAATCTACAACTTTCATGACCAAAGTTTTTCCATTTGAAGCATTTTTGGATCAAGAATCAAGGCTTGAAAAATGACCTAAAATGAAGCATTCTTGAAAAGTCAACTATGCCCAAAAAGTCAACATTTGCAAAAACTCCAAATTCTTGATTTTTGTGAACTTAATCCTTCTTCCATGATCAAATAAAGATCATATACACTCAAAATGATGAAGATCACCCATTGGTTGGGTCATTGGGGGCCTCAGATGCCCTGATTTTACACTGACTTGTCTGAAAAGTCAACCCTTGATCAGATGACTTCCCCATGGAATTTCTTCATGAAAATTGATATGCATACTCCCTATACCATATAGAGACCAATGGAAACAAGAATGACCAAAAAATTTGGAGTTATGGCCTCTGAAACCAAAACCCTAATTTTTAGGTCAACTGTGCAGTCAAACTTGGCTCTGCATCCATTCAAACCCTAGTTCTTGTGATTCTTTGGCATTCTTGACTTTGAGAGGATATAATATGATAGATGAACACATATGGATCCTTTTGAAGTGATTGGTGGCCTTTGGAGTGGCTCAAGAGGCTCTTGGATTGCTCAGATCACAAACCCTAGGTGCAGATGCCTTAGAAACTATGCAGTGAATCAAAAGTGAGATATGAGATGTTATGATTGTGTTTATGCATATGAGATGATCACAAGCCATGGTGTGAATGGGTGAGGGCAAATTTGGGGTGTTTACAATAAGACGGTTGCGAACCAGAGAGACTGAGAAAGGGGGTTGGTTACAACCTGGGAAGGTATTAGCACCCAGATTGTCCGTCGTACTCGACGGGATCCACGCTTAAAAGATTTGTGTTTAAAAGGGGTAGTGTCAGTGCAATTTCTGTATCAAAGCTGGAAAGAATGCAAGTGTCAGTGTAAAAGAAGTGAGGTGTGTAAATGTACAGTGTCAGTGTAAGAACAGGAATAAGATGCTCAAGATCATGAGGTTAAAAGAATAATACTGGAAAGAGGGGGAATATACAGAGAATTTTGTTCGATAACTGTTAAGTTATGCCTACGTATCCTCTCGTGCAATGAGGAAGTCAGAACACCGTAGTTCGACCCAAAGAGACGGAAAGATAAATTGACTTGTGAACTGCTTGCTTGTCTATGCTCAAGTGTATGACCTGTCTGGCTCAGGTGCAAACTGTCTTGCATTAGATGGAAGAAGCAAGTTCTCGTTTATGAGTGAATGAGATGAGAAAAGAATCCCGGAGGAGACGATTATTGTTGGTTTTTGAGCTTTCAGTCTTTTATTGCTTTTTGAAGTTTGTCGTAAGTTAATGAGCTTAAGCCTAAACCAATGGGTTAGTAAACTCATCACATCTTCCCTCTGATTAGGGGTAATGAGAATACCTTAAGTGTGAAGTCAGCTTCTCACACTTAATCACCATAGTGTAGGATTAAGATCATTGACCTACTTGTGATTATTTAGATGTTTTTGGTGTTTTTGTTTAGTGTTAAGTAATGAGATTAAGCCATAATCAAGGATTAAACAGACTCATTACACCATCCTAATAGAAGGATAATAGATGAGAATGTTTAAGCTGAGGAAAGCTCCTCAACTTAATCCATGATTAGGGATTAACTTCATGACAAAACAAAGCCTTTATTAAGTGGATTTTAGTTAGTGATATGATGAAGAAGTGAGTTTTATAATTTGTAAGACAACTTGAGGGGGACTTGTCCATTAACACTAGGGTTAGTCCTTCTTAACCAATTAAGGAAGAATTAGAACCCTAATGCAAGGCCCAAGTTACAAGCTTGATGTCTTGATGATTATTAAGTGAATTGATTAAAGGATTTAAACACATTAAGGATTTAACACTTTGGATTAAAGTTATACACTCCATCCTAATAGAAGGATGCAGGCATAAGCTTAATCACAAAGCCTTAAAGCCTTTAGGGTTTAGTCCCTGATTATGAGATGAGAAGAGAAGAGTCAAAGATGACACAAAGGTAAAAGCTAAGTGGGGGTACTAATCAATCCTAAATTATTATCATGCTTGGTTGTTCCTAAGGTTTGTGAGGTTTACAAGAGACATCTTCAGAGAAACCACCAGGAAGCAAATGAAAGGAGCAGGAGGAGCAAAGTAACTTGCTTCATTTAAGAAGACAAGTCACTTGAAGAAAGAAAGTAACATGAAGAAGAATGAGCAAGCTCAATCTCAAACACAAGACAAAATGCAGCAATGATGCATAAGAGGGATGAAAAGAGATTGTGAGAAGTGAAGGCAAATTCACTTCCCAAAGTTACTTACCACCTGAAAAGTTAGTGAAAGGAATGCAATGCAATGCAAAATGAGATGAAATGGGATGATGTAAACTAAAACCAGAAGCATGAGTGTGATGATAATGATGCTAAGAGATGATGTACACACATGACAAGAGATGGGAATGATCATACAAGCACATAGATGCAAGAGAAGCATGCTTAGAACCATGAACATACATGAGAAGTTATGGAATGCAAATGACATACAACATGGCAAATGGAAGAAGAAATGATCAAACATGATTCTAAGATGTCCTAAGATGCATTATGAATCAAATGGATGCACAAAATGCCATGGCAAGTCATAGTATGCAAGCAAATGGGAGATGGATGCAAATGAAAGCTCAAATTAGGGTTTATGATCAATGCACAAAACAAAAATCAAAACCAGAAGCAAACATCATGATAAAAAATTGAAAATGCATTCAAAGGAACCCTAAACCTACACAAACTCACTGCCCAAAGGAGGGGTTCTAACTCTTAACCTAATGAGGGTTATGAATTTCTTAAGAATGCTAGGGTTTTATGGTACCTTGTCAAGAAAAATGTCAAACAAATAGGAAATGCAAGATCAATTCATGCCAATTTAATCCTATAAACTACATGCTAAACATGATGCAATGCAAAAAGAATCAAAGTCCAACTCTTAAAGGCTAGGCAGAAATGAATTTTTGAAGATTGGATCAAAATAATGCCTTGAAATGAAATTAATTCCATGGAAAATTGTCAAAAGACATCAAGATCAAAAAAGAAATTTGGTTTGAGAGTTGGACAATGTTTCTAAATGATTTTAAAGGTTTCATGAATTTTTTTGTGATTTTTAAATACCTAAAAGTATTTTTAATTAATTAATTCTCATTAATTAATTAAAAATAAACTTTTAAATGATTTAAAAATATTTTTTTATGCCAAAAATAAAAATAAAAATGTTTTTGGTTTCTGAAAATTAATAAAAGCTTGGATAAAAATTTTCAGAATTTTTCAATGATTTTTACTATTTTAAATAAAATGAAGAAAACAAATGAATTTAAATGCAAATAAAATGAAATTAAACTGAAAAAAGGAAAAGTCAACACAATCAAAGGCTGACATTCAAACTCACACGCGCGGGAGTGGACTTGGCGCGCATCTGGACGGCCATTATTCAAAATTCACTAATTATGATTAGTGCCCTAATCTGAACCCTAAACAAAATCAGGTGATCGGAACAGTGTTCCGGTCATCTTCTCCGATCAACCAATAACTCAATCTCACTATCCAGGCCATTTCAAAAGCTCTAAATCTCCAGAATCAATCTATGAACAACCCTAAGCATAAACCCTAACTCAAACAACATTTATTTTCACTGAATCAAGAGAAACAAGCAAGAACATTTTTTCGGGCAAACTTTCAGATCAAGCATACAACCTCAAAACTCAATCATTTTCAAAAATAAAATGTTCAGTGAACTCAGGGAAGCATGTAGATCAACTTAGAAACAAGAGAAAGGAGTTCTGGAAAAATGAATTTCCATGGCTACCTGAATCGAAGCTTTGATTTCTGGCACTTTCTGGCTGATTTCTTGCTTTCAATCAACTCCAATGGACCTCCTGAGAAGCTTTCAATGCTTGTTTGAAGTTTATAATGGTTGGTTTGAAAGATTACAGAAGTTCTGTTCAAGGGAGGGTGGTGATCGTGTTTTTGATTCAGGGGGTTTCAGGCTATGGTGATGGGTGGTTTCTGATCAATGAAGCATGCTGAGTTTGTTTGTGAAGTTTGTTTATGTGTTTGCAGCTTGTGGAGAGTGTTTCGAATGCTTTTGCAAATGGGGTGGAAAATGAGAGAGCTGTGTTCTTGGTGCTTTCAGGCTTGTGTGTTATGTGAAATGTCTTGCTTTTGGTTTGTATAAACAAATGGGATTGGTCAGATGAGTTGATGTGTACTGTTGTGATTGGTATGGCTCAAGTTGCCAAAATGTCAAACTTGTGTAAGAGAGGTATGGGTTACTAGCTAGCCAAGGACAAATGGGGTGTCCTGCGCAGCAAGATGTGTGGAGAGCCCTAGGATTGATTATGGAGTCAGCAAGCAAGTGGATTCAAACTTGAGTGAGTTTTTGCAACTTGCCTCACTTTTGCTTCTTTTGAAATTTCTTGCTCCATAAGTCATGAAAATGAGTGATCCCTTGGCCCATTCTGATTTTTTAGGTCTTGGTACATGCTTGTATGAAGATTAGAAGTTTATTTGATAGCTCAATTTGCCTTGGCAAGTGAATTTGCAACTTTGCCTCTTTGGTAGAAAACTTCAAATTTTGTGATTTTTGCCAACTTTGACAAGCCATAACTTTTGATCAAAAATGAATTAGGTCAAGTTCTTGTACTTTTTGAAAAGGGAATGATCCATTCTACAACTTTCATGACCAAAGTTTTTCCATTTGAAGCATTTTTGAATCAAAAAGCAAGGGTTGAAAAAGTTTCCCAAAATGGCAATTTTCAATATAAGTCAACTTTCCTAAAAAGTCAACTTTGCAAATGACTTGAAATTATCCAATTTTGTGAACTTCTAACATCTTCTATGATCAAATAAAGATCATACACAATCAAAATGATGAAGAACACCCTTTGGTTGGGTCACTGGGGGCCTCAGATGCCCTGATTTTGCACTGACTTGCCCAGAAAGTCAACTCTTGATCAGATGACTTCCCCATGGAATTTCTTCATGAAAATTGATATGCATGCTACTTATACCATATAGAGACCAATAGAAACAATAATGACCAAAAAATTTGGAGTTATGGCTTCTGAAACCAAAACCCTAATTTTAGGTCATCTGTGCAGTCAAACCTGGCTCTGCTTCCATACCATTCTCAGTTCTTGTGATTTTTTGATTCTCTTGACTTTGTAGGGATATAATATGATGCTTGAACATACATGGACCCCTTTGAAGTGATTGATGACCTTTGGAGTGGCTCAAGAAGCTCAGGGATAGCTCAGATCACAAACCCTAGATGCAGGTGACTTTGAGACAATGCAGTGAATCAAAAATGTGGTATGAGATGCTATGATTGGATTTATGCATATGAAATGATCACAAGCCATGGTGTGAATGGGTGAGGGCAAATTTGGGGTGTTTACAATTTGTAACCCCAAGTGTGAAGCTTATTTGTGAGAGACTGACTCTTGATTATCTGTATCTTATATGAAGCCTAAGATGTGAGGCTGAAAATTGTTGGTAGACTGACTCTGTTTGAAGAGTGTTTTGTCTTGTTGGAAATTTATAAGATGTGGTTATCAAACATTCCTTTGTATGGGGGGGATTCAATTCTACAAAGCCCAAGAGGAGGCTAGCTTGGTTATCCATCGGGGAGAGGGAGACTACTGTATGTTTTTTATTCTAAAGTATGTTCCTATTCTTTTAGGAAGCCTGAGAGGTCATTATGTTTAAGCCCAAGAGGAGGCTAGGTTACCTGTATAAGGCCTTTGGGTCCTTGGATAAAGCCCAAGAGGAGGCTTGGGATGGTTTGCAAAGAAGCACTTCATCGGTAAACTTCTTATTTTTTTAAACCCTTAGTAAGTTGAAAAGATCCTAAGTGTTTTGAATGGTGTATCTTTTTGGATGAAGATAACCTAACTACTTAGAGATTCTAGAAAGATGAAAATATATACAGATGAAATGCATGCAGACAGACAAAAGGTGTCAGTGAATGTGTTTATCAACTTTTAGTATGTCTTTTCTATGGTTTGAATATTCTTAAGTTGTTTTAGTAAGAATGAAGTTAAGGGTTGCACTAGGAAGCAGATGCCCAAAATCCCGAGGGAGAAAGTTTACAGATGTGTTTTACATTGTATTTTCTTGTTCATTAAGAAGTATTTTATTATCTTTGCTTTAGTATGAGGTGAAGAAAAATAATTTTGGCAAACAGTTCTATTTTAAGCAAGCAACAACAGTTTAAGAAAACAACGAGAAGTTAGAAAAAGAAAAGATTTCTCAGAAGCCAATAATAAGGCTTAAACATAAGGATTCCTATAGAATTGGTTTTGTTGATTAATTATCTGATGATTTCATACATAGAGTATGACTTGGGGGCAGAAACGCTACCTACATCCTAGAAAGAAGTTCACCTGAGTGAAGCTCAGTCTAATTGTGGGTGTATTAGATCTTTAGTCATAAAGATGAAAAAATAAAAGAGATGATATTTATAAACAAATGCTCATGAATCTTTGTTTAGGAGATTGAAAACTATTTAAGAAACAATTGGGAGGTTCAAGACTCATACGAAAGCCTGGCGAAGTTTTAAAACAAACCAGAGAAAGTTTAAAACAGAAGAAATGAGTCCTAAACACAAAGGATTCCTCATGACACATTTTGACAATTAATTTTAGAAAATAAATGGTTATGTGTAAAAATATTCATAGAAAAAGATTCACAGATGAAAACTCAATGCGGTGAAAAAGGCGATCGCGCCGAGTTTTTAAAAATGGATCAGATGAACCCTAATGGTTCACTTTTTTCAAAAAGGGATGGGTCTTACACTCTGCTATAAGGTAATGCCGTTTGGTTTGAAGAATGCTGGGGAAACATATCAGCGTGCTATGGTAGCTTTGTTCCATGATATGATTCACCATGAAATAGAGGTATATGTGGATGATATGATAGCCAGATCTCATAATGAAGAAGAGCACCTTGATCACCTGCACAAGTTGTTTGAGTGGTTGAAGAAATACAAGTTGAGGTTAAATCCAAACAAATGTACTTTTGGAGTTAGATCCGGTAAACTTCTGGGTTTTATTGTCAGTGACAAGGGTATTGAAGTAGATTCTGCAATGGTAAAAGCTATACAAGAGATTCCTGCTCCTCGTACTAAGAAAGAAGTTAGAGGTTTCCTGGGACGACTGAATTACATTGCAAGGTTTATTTTCCAGTTGACTGCTACTTGTGAACCAATCTTCAAGTTGTTGAAGAAATATCAAGTATTGGAATGGAATGATGAATGCTAGGTAGCTTTTGATGAGATCAAAAGGTACCTACAGGAACCTCCTATATTGATGCCACCAGTTGAAGGAAGACCCTTGATTATGTACTTGACAGTATTGGATAAATCAATGGGGTATGTGCTGGGGAAACATGACGAGTCTGGTCGAAAAGAGCAGGCAATATACTACTTTAGCAAAAATTTTACCGACTGTGAAACAAGATATTCACTGCTTGAGAAAACTTGTTGCGCTTTGGCATGGGCTGCTCGCCGACTAAGACAGTATATCTTGACTCATACCACTTTATTGATTTCAAAAATGGATCCAATCAAGTATATATTCGAGAAGCCTGCTCTCTCCGGACGAATAGCTAGATGGAAAATGATCTTGACAGAATATGACATACAATATACTACTCAAAAAGCAATCAAAGGAAGTGTAGTAGCTGATCATTTGGCTCATCAAGAAGTGGATGACTACCAATCTATGAATTTTGAGTTTCCATATGAGGATATTATGATTGTTACTAAAGAACCTAGACAATATGAAGGACCTGGACAAGGATCCCGATGGACTATGGTTTTTGATGGAGCTTCTAATGCGCTTGGTAATGGTGTTGGTGTTGTGATTATCTCTCCTAAAGGTTGTTATACGCCAGTTACTGCAAAACTTTCCTTTAAATATACCAAAAATATGGCTGAGTATGAAGCGTGCATCATGGGTATCAAGGTTGCTATTGAAATGAAGATTCAATTTTTGGATGTGTATGGAGATTCAGCCTTAGTAGTCAGTCAAGTTAAAGGGGATTGGGATACCAGGCATCCTAATCTCATCCCCTACAAAGAGCATGTGTTGTCTTTGATCCCGTACTTTGAAGATATTACCTTTGGACATATTCCACGAGAAGAGAATTCGTTGGCAGATGCATTAGCTACCATGTCATCTATGTTTGAAATCAGTTGGGATGATGAAGCTCCATGAATTACTATTGATCGATTTGACAAACCTGCATACTGCAATGACGTAGACACTGAAGGAGTAGAAGAAAAGCCTTGGTTCCATGAAGTGAAGAGGTATCTTGAAGCTCAAGAGTTCCCTGAAGGGGCATCTATCAATGATAATAAGTTTCTAAGGAGATTTCCTGCTAAATTCTTCCTGAGTAATGGAGTTTTGTACAAGCGCAACCACGATTCAACTTTGCTTCGCTGTGTGGATAAGAAAGAAGAGATTATGGAAGACATGCATGATGGGATCTTTGGTACCCACTCTAGTGGGAATAAAATGGCTAAGAAGATTCTGAGAGCAGGTTATTATTGGTCTACCATGGAAGCTGACTGCTATCAACACTCCAAAACTTGTCACAAATGCCAGATCTATGCTGATAAGGTTCATGTGCCTCCAGTTCCGTTGAATGTTCTAACTGCTCCATGGCCTTTTGCCATGTGGGGCATTGATATGATTGGTGAAATCAAACCTACTGCTTCTAATGGACATCGTTTCATCCTTGTAGCTATTGATTACTTCACAAAATGGGTAGAGGCAGCTTCATTTGTTTCTGTTACTAAGAATGTTGTGGCTCGATTCATCAAATATAATCTTATATGTAGATATGGCATCCCTGAAAGGATTATCACAGATAATGGTACTAATTTGAAAACACTATGATTACTGATCTCTGCACGCAGTTCAAGATTAAACATCACAATTCTTCTCCATATCGTCCAAAGATGAATGACGCAGTGAAAGCCACCAACAAGAATATCAAGAAGATCTTGCAAAAGATGACAGTTACATATAAGGATTGGCATTAGATGTTACCATTTTCTCTTCATGGTTATCGTACTACCATGCGTACTTCAACAGGGGCAACTCCATTTTCCCTTGTCTATGGTATGGAATCAGTTTTACCCATTGAAGTTCAGATTCCCTCTTTGAGAATTATGAAGGATGCAGGCTTGGATAAAGATGAATGGATTCAGACTCGACTTGACCAGGTAAACTTGATTGAGTCATGGTCAGATGTATCAGAAGCGTATGATTAAAGCCTTCAATAAGAAAGTTAGGCGGCAGATATACCAGGTTGGTGATTTGGTAATCAAGCGTATTATATTACCACATGGTGATCCCAGGGGCAAATGGACTCCCACCTATGAAGGGCCATTTGTTGTTAAGAGAATATTTTTTGGAGGTGCCATGATGCTTACCACTATGGATAGTGAAGATTTCCCACAGCCTGTGAACGCAGACATAGTTAAAAAATACTACGCATGAAAAGAGACCCGCTAGGTTGACTGGCCTAGGCAAAAATAGGGCATCCCGGCGAACCAAAAGGGTTCGGGCAAAAATTAGGGATATATATAAAAAAATGTACACCCGGCAAGTCGAAAACCTGGAAAAGCGGCTTGGGCAAAAAAGGGTATCCCGGTGGATTGAAAACCTGAAAGGGCAATCCAGGAAAAAGTTAGGGATTAAAGCGTATGCCTATGTCTCATTGGATCACCCATATAGCCTCTACTATTTGTGTTATCTACGTCAAGTTCAACAGATACCGATCGATCCAATCATTTCTTCTCCAACAACTGAAGATGAGATAATTGAAGATAATGGCAATAACAAAGTTGAAACTCAATAAGGTCATATACACATAGCTATTTCTCCTTGTAAAACTTTCTTTGACGAATTCCTCTTACTAGGATTTCCGTCTCCGTATTAAAACATGTCTAAAGAATAAGAAAAATTCCATTTTTTATATTCAGCTTTACTTTTCCCTCTTTATTCAGCTTTACTTTTCCCTCTTTATTCAACTTTACTTTTCCCCTTTTACTAAAGCGAAAAACGTCCACTGATTATGTTTGAATGAATATATGCCTTTGAATATGATTGATGTTTACCAGAAATGCATAAAATACAATAATAGCATTTACTAAGAACGAACGGAGGTGGGAATTCAACGAAGCTTCAAAATTCTTCAAGTAATATCTCATACTTCCCACTCGACAAAGTATTCAAGCAGTTTCATATCCTCCGAAGAATTAGGTCATCCGGATCTATGTCCATCTCTTTTATCCTCAGTCAGGATATTCAGGAACTTATTCCTTCAATAAGAAGTACGGCGAACGAAAACGGGAAGTTCCTAAGTACGATATTCTTAAACAAGACAGGAACGAAGTTTTCATACTCCCCAGCAATGAATCGGGATTTATTTTCCCCAATCGGCAGTTATTCTACGAAGCTACTTATACGCTTCAGCTACATAGTTCATTCATGCATACATCATATCATATCATATCATATCATAACATACGCATTCTCATAAAATATTATCTTGCAAAATGTTATATATATCATTATATTTTGCATCAAACTAACCTTGTTTTTCAGGGTAATTCTCCAGCAGACAAACTTCATCAACAACTTACCTTGGGCCGTCGTTTATTCTTCCCAATGGTTATCCTGTTACCTTGGGCCGTCGTTTATTCTTCCCGCAGGTTATCTCAATTTTTGGGCCGTCGTTTATTTTTCCCAGAAATCAACTTACCTTGGACCGTCATTCATTCTTCCCAATGGTTATCCTGTTACCTCGGGCCGTCATTTATTCTTCCCGCAGGTTATCTCAATTTTTGGGCCGTCGTTTATTCTTCCCAGAAATCAACTTACCTTGGGCCGTCGTTCATTCTTCCCAATGGTTATCCTGTTACCTCGGGCCGTCGTTTATTCTTCCTGCAGGCTATCTCAATTTTTGGGCCGTCGTTTATTCTTCCCAGAAATCAACTTACCTTGGGCCGTCGTTTATTCTTCCCAATGGTTACCCTGTTACCTCGGGTCTTCGTTTATTCTTCCCGCAGGTTATCTGATTTTTGGGCCGTCGTTCATTCTTCCCAATGGTTATCCTGTTACCTCGGGCCGTCGTTTATTCTTCCCGCAGGTTATCTCATTTTTGGGCCATCATTTATTCTTCCCAAAAAAAATGCCATCTCCATATTCAAGAAACATATCAGAAAACTCTTTATTCAAATGACATCTTTAAGCCCATTCAAGCATTACAGTTAACCAAAAATATCATTCTACACACCAGCAAGTGCAAATTTTTGGGTTTTTGTGTTCAATCCTCTTCAATCTTCAAGTCACGAATGACGTATATGCCAATCTAACTCCTCAAATTCCAGAAAATTGAACAAGGGGCAACTATTGCACCCCAAAATTTGCCCTCCCACAATCAAGACAACCTCTCTCAAGACTTCTAAATGATCATAAGGTCCTCAAGACTCCCAATTGTAACACGGTGGGAGAACTGGCTTTAGTTAAATGTTGCGGATAGCAAGAGTCGCCACCGACTTTTATTTTATCCAAAGGAAAGGGCATAAAAGAACAGGAAAGACCTTAAACGATTTTTGGGTTCGGGGGGTAGGTTATATAAAGGGAAGGTGTTAGCACCCTTTATATCCATGGTTATCCATGGGCTCTTAGTTACTTAGCTCACTTTAAATTATTTTGAGAAGTGTAGTGTGTGCTTAGAAATTTTCTTAAGCACTTTATAATGATCCTTGTATGGATATATATAAAGACTTTGTTTTGAAAATTTGTTTGAAAATGTGAAGTGTTATGAAATGTTTTTGAATGAGTGAGCAAGTACTTAAGAGGAACCTACCCTAATGATTAAATCTTTATTGTTCTTAAATGTTCTTTCAATGGTAAGACTATCCCTATTATTAAGGAATAGGTAGTCATTACCTTGGATGTGATAAGGGACATGTATATGGATATCTGAATTTAGGCAACTGTAAGGTGTATTAGCAATACGAAGGGACTTATCATCTTTTATTCGAAAGGGACAAGATCATTTACGAAGGCAACATCGAAGGGAGTTGATCTTATAATCTTTAAAGGGACAGGATGATATTAATAAGAGAAGGGACTTTGCTTTATACACCTTACTTGACCTTTTTGTTTAGGAAACATGAGAGGTACCCTTAAGAAGGTGAGATGGCGATCAAAGATCGACTTACGTGTGTGCGTGTACAAATTCAAATATTTATCTTATAATTAGTGATCTAAATTTAATTTTAAGATACAAACATGTTTTCACTCCCTAATTTACTAACCATGGCAATTTAAATAAATAAACAATAAAAATTACTACAACTATTACATGGCTTGTACAGTTACATTATAAGAAAATAATTTAGATAATAAGCATATAAATAAATAAATAAAAGATTATTAATAAAAATAACATAAGAGAAAAAAGGTTAGCACAATAATATACAATGAAAATCAATTAAGTATTTTTAGATTTTTTAGATAAACAATTTTTAAATAATTTTAAGATGAAAATAAAATAATAATAATAATTATGTACTAATTTATTTACAAAAATAAACATGATTAATAATTTAATAATTTAATTATATATATATATTAGAAATATTTATTAAGTATAATTAAATAAAAATATAAAATAAAAATTGTAAAAGAAAATTAGGGTTTTGTGTTATTAGAAAATAAACTAGGGTTTAAAAATAATTAGGGTTTCTAAAAAATATTATAATTTATAATTTAATTTTAAATTACTAATTTAATTATTAAACAAATATACATATTCAAATTCATAAATAAATAAATAAGTTTAGAATTTAGAAAATAATTTTAGAGGTTTTTATATAAAATATAAAGTATTTACATATTAATTTAGAATTATTTATATATGTGTATTATATTTAATTAACAATAAAATAGTTAAACAAAATAAATAAGCAAAATAAAAAAAAAATTGAAACTTACCTGGGGCAGGGATCGAACCCACGCCCTAGGCCTCATTCTCTTTGGGACCAACAAGCCAACCACTGGACCAGCTGCGTGCTGGTGATATTGAATGGACAACAATTCTTTTTATTTTTAACCTATGAAAATCAATAAAATAACAAAAAAACGAAATGGCCTGGGGAAGAGTTGAACCCAGGACCATCCCTATTTCACACACGCGTGCTACCAACTGAACCAACCTGCGTTTCTGAAATACATACAACAATAATAAAATAAAATATATGTTAGAGTTTGAAATTGGATTTTGGCGCCAGACTTCATCTTCCTCATTCAAATTTTCTGCGAATTCTTCTTCGAAAATTCCTGAGAATTTTCCTGCAAGTTCTTGAACCCGAAACCTATGTTTTTCAATCATCAAGCAAACCACAACATTATTAGAAATTAATAATTCAGATCAATTATATGAAGCTTATAGGTCACATCCATGTTCTTAGAACTCATTTAGATGCCCTAAATGCTAAGTTCCCGAATTTGAACTTCAAACCCTAATAATGGTGGATTTTGATACAGTCCATAAGAGTCAAATTTAACCATCCAGAAAGCTTCTAAACTTCATAACAAACACACATCCATGGTTAGTTTTCATTATCAACGCATAAATCATTCAAATCGAAAAAAGTTAAAACATGAACAATATGCATTCGGGTTGGTCATATGAGCATGAATTGGATGTGTTTAAGAGTTGGTTTCGACTCAATGAAGTCCAAGGATCCTTCTTGTGTCTTTAAAATACCTTAAAACTCTTTATAATGAGGAAACCAAATTGATGTTTTGGATGAAATTTGTGAAGTTTGAAGATGATGTGAGAGGCTGTGAATTCGTCCCTAATGCTTGTCTTTGTGTTGTTTATATATGGTACAATGAATTAGGTCAAAGACTTTAACAATTTGATGGATATTTGGATAGTTTGAGATTGGAAAAGATCAACCTTTAAATTTTGAATATTCTTGATATAAGCTTGCTATTTTAAGATAATCCTCATAATTTTTGTATCAATTAGATCCAAATAAACTTTATGACATTCTAGAAGACAAATCATTTTAAATCTTCACCATTTTATATTTTATTTGAATTTAAAATGATTTTTAATATAAAAAATCATAATAAATAAAAATAAAATGAATAAAATTATGAAAATATTAAATTAATTTCGTGCATGATGTCATGGAACCTATTGGATCACAAAAAAGTCAGCCCATTTGAAGAATTATGGTTTTAAGACCCCATTTACTTCATAAACCTCTAAAAAATTTCCCAACTTTGCAAGGGCACAAATCCTTCAATTTTAATGCTATGAAGGTGTTCTTGGACAATTTGGAAAGATTAAAGAGTCCTCTAACCAACCTCTTTGGTATCATGTCCATATCTTTTACCATTCTCAAGTTATGCTCTTTTGAAGTTGTTGACTTTTTGTTGACTTTTAAAAGGACCTATAATGTCTTAGCTCATACCTTCCAAATGAAGCATTTTTGGGCTTGGCTTGTGAGACACAAAGTTGTAGAGAATTCAATTTCCTTCAAAATTAGATTTGGATGGAAATTTTTTGATGAAGCATGTGAAAGTTATGGCTGGTCAAAGTTCAGTTTACTTTTCCTGTGAAAACCCTAATTTAGAAACTCCTGATTCTTGATGATCTGAAATCTCCTTGATGAATCATGATCAACCCTTGATCAAATGATGAATTTTACTTCATATAATTGATGTTGGCAAAAAATCATGAAGTTTGACTTTGGTTTGACCACAGTTGACCTCAGTTTGACATTTTAACTACTTTGACTGATTTTTGCCTATCTGATCATCTGATTGAGAAAACCTTTGGGGAAAGTCTTGAAACTTGACATAGGGATTCTTGAAGACATATAGGATGCTATGAAGCTCACTTGAAGCCTTGGAAGTCCATTTAGCCTGATGAAATCAAAAACCCTAGTTTAAGATTCATTGCTTAGGAGGATGCATTGTCTGAGGGAATTGTCAAACTTTCTGACTAATTGTGAACCTTGTGAACCTTGTGAACCTCTTGAGATACCCTGTGAAACTTGTGAACCTCTTGGGACACCTTAGTACACAATGTCTTGTCTTGGTGAGGGCAAATTTTGGGGTGCAACAGCTGCCCCTGTTCAATTTTCTGAAACCTGAGGGGTTAGATTGGTATATGTGCCATTCGTGACCTGGAAGGTTGAAGGGGATTGAACACAAAAGCCCAAAAATTTGCACTCGCCGGTGCGTAAAGTAACACTGATGATTGGTTGTATATGCTTAATTGGGCTTGAAGATGCCACCTGGAAGAACTGAAGATGGGCTTATAGATGCCATCCATAATATCAGGAGATGATAATATCTTTATGTTGATACTGGATATCAGTACTAGGTCTTCGTATAGGCCGTCTCTGAATCGTTTATGCAACATGGTTTGAGTTGAATGCTAGCACTAGATCTTCGTATAGATCGTCTCTGCATTATCTCTGGGGAAAAGAATATCCTTCATTAAGTGTCAGGGTTTAGATCTTCGTATAGATCGTCTCTGAACCATATCTAAGAACATACTTTAATTTAAGTATCAGAACCAAATCTTCGTGGCGATTTTTTTTCTGAATTAAGTATCAGTACTAGATCTTCGTATAGATCGTCTCTGACCTGTTGTGAATTGTTGAATAGACCAGTAGAAATAAATCTTCGTGGCGATTATCTCTTCTGGAAGTATCTTGGATTAGGGAATGGATCTTTGTACAGACCGTTTGCCTACTCTCCAAGGTCAAAAGAATGTCAGGATTAATTCTTCTGAAAAATATCTTGAACCAGGGAATGGATCTTTGTACAGACCGTTTGCCTGCTATTCAAGGTCAAAAGAACGTCAGGATTAGTTCTTCTGAAAAATATCTTGAACCAGGGAATGGATCTTTGTACAGACCGTTTGCCTGCTATTCAAGGTCAAAAGAACGTCAGGATTAGTTCTTCTGAAAAATATCTTGAACCAGGGAATGGATCTTTGTACAGACCGTTTGCCTGCTATTCAAGGTCAAAAGAACGTCAGGATTAGTTCTTCTGAAAAATATCTTGAACCAGGGAATGGATCTTTGTTCAGACCGTTTGCCTGCTATTCAAGGCCAGATAGATGAAATCTTCTGGAAGTATCCTGGATTAGGGAACGGATCTTCTTACAGACTGTTTGCCTACTTTCCAAGGAAATAGATTAAATCTTCTGAAGATATCTTGAACCAGGGAATGGATCTTTGTACAAACCGTTTGCCTGCTATTCAAGACCAGATAGATGAAATCTTCTGGAAATATCCTGGATTAGGGAATGGATCTTCTTACAAATCCTTTGCCTACTCTCCGAGGACATCTTGAGTAATGTATGGATCATTTCTGACCTGTTGTGGGTCGTTGATATTGTTTTATCTGCATGTAACTATCCTGTAAGGAATAAATGTTAGTTTTATGCAATATGTATGCATGCATAGCATGATGCACCTAAGTAAATGTATTATGCATTTATGGATATGTATGTTATGATATGATGTAAATGATGTATGTATGAATCATGCGGCCTAAAGCGTCTGGATATCTTCGTATAACAACTGCTGGCTAGGGAAAATAAATCTCGATTCATTGCTGAAGAATATGAGGAACTCGTTCCCGTCTCGTTTGATAGTATAGTATTCATAACTTCCCGTTTTCGTTCATCGTACTTCTATTGAAGGAATAAGTTCCTGAGTATCCTGACTGAGGATAAAAGAGATGGACATAAATTCAAGGGGAGATGTAACTCGAAGTATCTATGATGATAGATTTGCCCTACTGGGGATTTGTAGCTGTTTTGTGGGGATGAACCGGCGAAGCTTCGTTGAATTCCTTCCCTCGTTCGTCCTTAGTAAATACTATTACTGCATTTTCATGCATTTCTGGTAAACATAAATCATATTCAAGCATTTATGCATTTCTGGTAAACATCAATCATATTCAAAAGCATACATACATTCAAACATAACCAATGGACGTTTCGCTTATGTAAATAGGGTAAAAGTAAATCTGGATTCAAAGAAGAAATTTTATTTACATCACAAAGTGACCTATACATAGGCAAGTTTGTACAAGGAAACAGAAATCCTAGTAAGAGGAATTTGTCATAAATTTTTTACAAAACAAAGAAAATCAGCTATGTGGGAAATAATCCTATTGAGTTTCAATTCTACTATTGCCATTATCTTCAAGTATCTCATCTTCTGCTGTTGAGACGGAAACGATTGGATTGAGCTTTATCTGTTCGAGCTTGAGTTAAGTAGCACAACTGGTTAGAGTTACATGGGTGATCCAAACGAGACATAGTCATACGCTTTAATCCTTAACTTTTGCCTGGATTGCCCTTTCAGGTTTTCAATCCACCAGGATACCCTTTTTTGCCCAAGCCGCCTTTTCAGGTTTTCGACTTGCCGGGTGTACATTTTTTTTATATATATCCCTAATTTTTGCCCGAACCCTTTTGGTTCGCCGGGATGACCTTATTTTTGCCTAGGCCAGTCAACCTAGCGGGTCTCTTTTCATGCGTAGTATTTTTTAACTATGTCTGCGTTTACAGGCTGTAGGAAGTCTTCACCATCCATAGTAGTAAGCATCATGGCACCTCCTGAGAATACTGTTTTGACTACAAATGGTCCTTCATATGTAGGAGTCCATTTGCCCCTAGGATCACCCTGTGGTAATATGATACGCTTGATTACCAAGTCACCAGCCTGATATACCTTTGGCTTAGCCTTCTTATTGAAAGCCTTGATCACCCGTTTCTGGTACATCTGACCATGACAAACAGCTGCCAACCTCTTCTCATCAATCAAATTTATCTGGTCAAGTCGAGTCTGAATCCACTCATCTTCATCCAAGCCTGCATCCTTCATGATTCTTAAGGAGGGAATCTGAACTTCAATGGGTAGAACTGCTTCCATACCATATACTAAGGAGAATGGGGTTTCCCCTGTTGAAGTACGTATTGTAGTACGATAACCATGAAGAGCAAATGGTAACATCTCATGCCAATCCTTGTAAGTAACAGTCATCTTCTATAGAATCTTATTAATGTTCTTATTAGCAGCTTCTACTGCCCCATTCATCTTCGGACGACACGGAGAAGAGTTGTGATGCTTAATCTTGAACTGCGTGCAGAGATCAGTAATCATAGTGTTGTTCAGATTAGAGCCATTGTCAGTAATAATCCTTTCAGGGATGCCATACCTACATATGAGATTATTCTTAATGAATCGAGCCACCACATTCTTAGTAACAGATGCAAATGAAGTTGCCTCTACCCACTTCATGAAGTAATCAATAGCAACCAGGATGAAACGATGCCCATTAGAAGCAGTAGGCTTGATCTCACCAATCATATCAATGCCCCACATAGCAAAAGGCCAAGGAGCAGTCAACACATTCAATGGTGATGGAGGTATATGTACTTTATCAGCATAAACTTGACACTTGTGACATGTTCTGGAATGTTGATAGCAGTCAGCTTCCATGGTAGACCAATAGTAACCTGCTCTCAATATCTTCTTTGCCATGGTATGACCACTAGAATGAGTGCCAAAGATCCCATCATGCATGTCTTCCATAATCTCTGTTGCTTCCTTCTTATCCACGCAACGAAGCAAAGTTGAATCATGATTGCGCTTGTATAAAATTCCATTACTCAAGAAGAACTTAGCAGAAAACCTCCTCAGAAACTTCTTATCTTTGACATATGCCCCTTCAGGGAACTCCTGAGCTTCAAGATATCTTTTCTTTTCATAGAACCAAGGTTTCTCCTCTTCTTCTTCAGTATCAATCTCATTGCAGTATGCAGGCTTCTCAAATCTATCAATAGTAATCTTGGGAGCTTCATCGTCCCAGCTAATCTCAAACATAGATGCCATGGTGGTTAATGCATCTGCCAACTGATTCTCTCTTCGTGGAATATGACCAAAGGTAATCTCTTTGAAATGTGGGATCAAAGACAACACATACTCTCTGTAAGGAATGAGATTATCATGCTTGGTATCCCAATATCCTTTAATCTGACTTACTACCAGGGCTGAATCTCCATACACGTCCAGGAACTGAATCTTCATATCAATGTCAGCTTTGATACCCAGGATACATTCCTCATACTCAGCCATGTTATTGGTACAATAGAAACAAAGTCTTGCAGTAATCGGGGTATGACAACCTTCAGGGAAACTGATCACAACACCAACACCATTTCCAAGTGCATTAGAAGCTCCATCAAAAACCATAGTCCATCGGGATCCTTGTTCAGGTCCGTCATATTTTCCAGGTTCTTTGGTAATAAACATAATGTCTTCATCAGGGAACTCAAAACTCATTGACTGATAATCATCCACTGCTTGATGAGCCAAATGATCAGCTACAACACTTCCTTTAATGGCCTTTTGAGTAGTTTACTGTATATCATATTCTGTTAAGATCATTTGCCATCTTGCTATTCATCCAGAGAGAGCAGGTTTCTCGAATATGTACTTGATTGGATCCATCTTCGAAATCAATAAGGTAGTATGAGTTAATATATACTGTCTTAGTCGGCGAGCAGCCCATGCCAAAGCGCAACAAGTTTTCTCGAGCAGTGAGTATCTTGTTTCACAGTCGGTAAACGTTTTGCTAAGGTAGTATATTGCCTGCTCTTTTCGACCAGACTCATCATGTTTCCCCAACACACACCCCATTGAGTTGTCTAACACTGTTAAGTACATAATCAAGGGTATTCCGTCAACTAGTGGCATCAAAATTGGAGGTTCTAGTAGATATTTCTTGATTTCATCAAATACTGTCTGGCACTCATCATTCCACTCCATTACCTGATCTTTCTTCAACAACTTGAAGATTGGCTCACAGGTAGCAGTTAATTGGGAAATAAATCTTGCGATGTAATTCAATCTTCCCAAGAAACCTCTAACTTCCTTCTCAGTACGGGGAGCTGGCATCTCTTGTATAGCTTTCACTTTCGCAGGATCCACTTCAATACCTTTTCCACTGACAATGAAACCCAGGAGTTTACCTGATCTTACTCCAAAAGTACATTTGTTTGGGTTTAATCTCAACTTGTATTTCTTCAACCTCTCAAACAACTTATGCAGATGATCAAGGTGTTGCTCTTCATTCTGGGACCTGGCTATCATATCATCCACATATACCTCTATCTCATGATGAATCATATCGTGAAACAAAGCCACCATAGCACGCTGATATATTGCCCCGACATTCTTCAAACCAAATGGCATCACTTTATAGCAAAAGGTGCCCCATTGTGTAACGAATGTTGTCTTCTCCATATCTTCAGGTGCCATCTTGATCTGATTGTAACCAGAGAAACCATCCATAAAAGAGAATACCTTATGCTGAGCAGTGTTGTCTACCAGAACATCAATATGAGGAAGTGGAAAGTCATCTTTGGGGCTGGCCTTGTTCAAATCCCTGTAATCCACGCACATACGTACCTTACCATCTTTCTTAGGTACCGGTACCACATTTGCAACCCACTGAGGATAAGAAGTCATAGCTAAGAACCCTGCATCAAACTGTTTCATTACCTTTGCTTTAATCTTCTCTGACATTTCAGGACGCATGCGACGAACCTTCTGCTTCTTTGGACGACAATCTTCTTTTACCGGTAAACGGTGAACCACAATGTCTGTATCCAACCCTGGCATATCTTCATAGGACCAAGCAAAGATCTCCACATAATCATGTAGCATCTGAATCAATCTGCTCTTAACACCATCTTCTAATTCAGCCCCTATCTTGACCTCTTTCCTGTTTTCTTCAGTTCCCAAATTCACAACTTCGATTGGCTCTTCATGTGGCTGTATAGCTTTCTCTTCTTGTTGTAACAACCTAGCAAGCTCTACAGGTACTTCACAATATTCCTCCTTTCCATCTTCAGCTTGATAGATCGGATTCTCAAAATTATAATTGGCAATAGTAGAACTGTTATCAACAGGATCCAGAGTGGATGAGGATCTGCATTTTAGTGATGTGGGTGTGTGTAAGAACACATAGCTGATAAAAGAAGAATAAAATAAAAGAAAGACAATGAACACAATATTTACGAAAACGAAACGTCCACTGATTTTTATTGAATGAAGTATGCAAATGAAATGACATCCCGAAACAAGCATACCATTGTGCCCCTGGTAAGGCACAAGGCTTAAGAGTTTAATTGTTCAAAAATTACAAACTTAAAAGTAACAACACAGTAATAGTATTTACTCCTGACTAAAGGAGATAGGAATAACATCTTCAGCCTTCCGGTTATTGAGCCCATCACCCATAGTAGGAAAAATCCAAGCATCCAAGTTGTAGTCTTCATCATAGTCACCCACAACATTGATCTGATCTTTCATAATCCCTTGATTGGTGATACGAACAGCACGAGCACGACGAACAACCTTCTGGGACTCTGCAGTGAAACCCAAACCAAACTTGTCAGACTTGTAAGGAATGTCAGGAAGCTGACCCCAAATAGCACAACCACCTTCATCCACCACAGCTCTAGCATCTTTGAGGGAGGCCATTGTAGGAGGCACTCTGGTGACCATAATAACTCTCTTGACAACAGGAGGAGCTTCAACATTAGGAACAACCCAAGGAACTACTTCAAACGTCTGGCAAGGAGTTTCAACATATTCACCTTCTACTTCAAGATACTTAAATGTATTCACATGAATGATTATATATTCTTCTTCTCCGTAAACAGTAACAACCTTTCCCTTCACTGGATATCTCAACTTCTGATGTAAAGTGGAGGTCACAGCACCTGCCCCATGGATCCAGGGGCGTCCAAGCAAATAAGAGTACAAAGGACGGATATCCATTACATAAAAGGTAGCATTGAAGACCTGAGAACCTACTTTGATTGGGAGATCTATTTCTCCGTGCACCACTCTTCTTGAACCATCAAAAGACTTCACCACTATATTACTGGGCCTCAACACAACATCTTCAGGACTAAGCTTATTCAGAACCTCTTTGGGCAACACATTCAGCGAAGAACCATTGTCTATTAACACATGTGACAGGGTAGTGCCCCTACATTCAATAGAGATATGTAGAGCCCTGTTATGATCCCTCTTGGCAGGAGTCAAATCAGCATCGGAGAAACCTAACCCATTATCATAGGTCAAGTGTGCAACACAATTTTCAAACTGATCTACAGAAATCTCATTTGGTACGTGAACAGTCTTCAAAAATTTAATCAAGGCTTTAGCATGAGCCTCAGAACACAACAATAAAGACAACATGGAAATCTTGGAGGGAGTATGCCCCAATTGATCAATAACATCATAATCACTCTTGCGAATGATCTTCAGTACTTCTTCCATCTGCTTAGAAAGATCATCAGCAGTTGGTACATCAGTTTGTATAGGCTCAATAATAGGACCTTTGCCCCGAGCATCAGCAGTGGAGGTAGTAGTTGGAGTAACCGTATTCTTGGAGGTAGCCGGAGGAGAGAAAATTCTTCCACTTCCCGTGATCTTACTAGATCCAGCAATATTATCAACATCAAGGTTTTCATCAGCAACAGGTGTATCGGCTAAGGGTTCCTGCTTAACACCATGGATATAAACATCG
This sequence comes from Lathyrus aphaca, assembly GCA_963966055.1. Taxonomy (NCBI): domain Eukaryota; kingdom Viridiplantae; phylum Streptophyta; class Magnoliopsida; order Fabales; family Fabaceae; genus Lathyrus; species Lathyrus aphaca. Next base: position 423,550,815 of record OZ014520.1, read on the forward strand.
GAACCATAATGCCAAGGTACCGCTTTATTAGAAGTATACGGAATAGGACCAGGAGTGGTAATAATCATAGGAGCCATGTAACACTCTGTTTATTAATTAATTATTTAATTAATTATATTCGCGTTATTGGCGTTGATTTATGTTGAATTATCAGAGTTGTTTGTGATAAATTGCTAAGTTCGTTTGAATTAAGTTGAATGAGTCGATTTAAGTTGTGGGAATTGATGTGGAATATTCTCCCGTTTATGGTTGGATAAGTTGTTTAGATGCTTGGACCATTTGGTCAAATGTTGGAGGATAATCTAATTAAGTCGGGAGAAAATAATTAGTCGTGAATTATTAATTGATTTTCAACGTTATGGTAAATTAAGTTGTTAAATCGGAAAATCGAAGAAATAATATTATCATTGGTAGTATTGATTATTGGAGCATGTTGGTTATTGGGCTTGGATTTCGTCGGAATTAGCAATTAAAGGGGTGCAGTGTTTAGGCCCATTAATTGTTTTATTGGATTATTATTATTTTAATAAAAAGGAATAATAGAATGAGTCAAAAGGGAAGAAGTAAGAGAAGAAAAGGGAATAGTGGAAATTAGGGAAAACGAGGAAAAAGTCTTAGAGAAAAATAAGGGTTTTAGAGGAGAGAAAACAACTTGGGAGAAAAGAAGGAGAAAGAAGGATTCATGTTCATATCTTAATTTTCGCACATACGGTACAGCCTCTACTAAACAGGTGATAACTTTTTACTCGTAATTCTGATTAAAACGATTCTTGGATTTTTGGAAAGCTTACGAAATTCCCTTCGAATTGATATATAATTTCGTGTCAATAAGTTTAGTATTGAATGAGAAAAATGCATTTGAAGTTTGGAAGTTCATGCTGGAAATTGGTCAAATAGTGGTTACGGGATTGATGGTGATGAAGGCTAAATTTTGGTCAAGATATGAACTCAATGGCAGCATGTTCGTATTTCTAATCTCTATGGATGAAAGAGGAGAGGAAAAAGGGCCACATAGGCAAAGGATTGGAAATTCGATCGGAGATTCGAAGCGGCCATCGATTAAGGTAAGGGGGAGAAAAGGGTTTATAATTGGTGATAGGACATAGAAGGGTAATTGGGAGTTCCTTCCTCCCTTAGGTATATTAAGAGATTATGATAATAATGATTGAATTATATGAATATGTAGATTGTTATGATTGTGAATAACATGAGATATGTGTATGCTTTGTGTGTGAATAAGATGCACTGATGGTTGGTTGATGAGATCATGATGATCGTAAAGCATGATGTGTTCATGTGTATTGTGATATGGTATGCGTTGTTGTGTCTGCATGCGCATACATTTGATGGAATAATCATGTCGTGGATGTGATTATTCGGGATTCGTTGAGAATCGTGGTTGCAGGGATGATCGTGTCTTGTTGGAGACGTTAACGATGCATTCGGGGTTCTATTGATGAACCGTTATTATGAGTCGGTACCGCATTTGCATTGTGCATTAGAGTCACATTGCATTATGATTGATTGAATATTATGATTGATTGAATAATATGATTGATTGAATAATATGATTGATAGTTTGGTGTGATTAGGGGTGAATTACTTCTTCATATATGTCGTATGTGCCGTTATATTATGAATCTATTTCTCACCCCTATTGTTTATTTTGTCGTGTCTGTGCTTCTTCGGAAGTACAGATAATTCAGGTGCGTGAGGAACGCTTTTGATCTTGATGTCTGTGTCCTAGGAGCTCTGATATGTAACGGGAACGGGGATTTTTAATATAATATTTCATTTGATTTTTATAAACTTTTATATAACTAAGTATTGAGTTAAGGAACATTGTTATGAATGAATTGTAATGCTTTTGAGCAATTTGATATTAAAGCTTTATTTCCGCTGCTTACTTTTGAATAAAAGAATGATGGTTGATTGATGATGTAGCGACTCACTTTAGTTGATTAACTCTGATTTAATGAAAAATTTATATAATTTTGAAAATGGGAAAAGTGGGTGTTACAATTGGTATCAGAGCTGGTCGGTCCGTCCGGCCAATGTTGTCTAACGTTGTTAATTCCTTAGTACGCGACATGTGTGTGAAACACTGTCGGTACTTGTTGTTAGTTTCTAGTCGTTTCCTGCAGGTGTTTGTTGGAATTAAGTGGGGGATAAGCTTGACTCCTAGACTGTTGTTGGAATGTCGAAGTTGGTTCAAAGTTGATATTTATTGCAAGAGTGCAAGGTTGTGGAAGAGATGTTGTTGCAGACCGGCAAGAGCATGGACTCATGAGTTCATATCGGTCGAATTTGAGAAGTGCGTATATTTTATATGAGAATTGTTTGAGGAGGAAGATTTATTTTGATGGAAATGATAAGTTGAAGGACCAAGTCGGTATATTGTTTCGCTTTGAGTGTAGTTGGATTAAGTCGGGTAATTTTCTAAGTTGGAAGAAGAGTAAGATTCTTGGTAGAGCTTGGAAGTAAGAGCAAGAGAGATAGAACTTATGTTCGCCAATCTCAAAAATCTGGTTTTTGCAATGTTGGAGCAGCTGTCACGAGAAGTGGCATAAATTTTTAACCGTGAATCGGATTGAAGCGGTTATGGATTTTTTTGAAAGCTTACAGAATTCTCTACAATTTGCATATAAGATTTTCATTCAGGAGGTTTATAATTAGGGAGATAAATGTATTTTAATAATTGGGTCTGCTACTGATTTTTTTTTTTTGAAATTCTGCATACGGTAATTCTAAATCAGTCTCATTGTAAGGAGGATAACTTCTTACTCGTAAGTTGGATCCAAGCGGTTTTTGAAGTTCTGGAATCTTCACGAAATTCTCTTCATGTTAGAATATAATTTTGTGAGTTAGAGGTTTTTATTGGAAGATATAATTGTGTTTGAAGTTGAATGTCTATTGCTGAAAATTTGGAAAGATGAAAATGTTATTGAAGAATAAAATGTTGGTATCGGAGAATGCATAAAGATACAATTTATATCAAATGAGGAAAATTAAAGTGCCTATTCTAGATGATGGTGATGTTGAGAGGAAGACCGAAGTTGAGTAGTGTTGTTAAATATTTTAACTTGGATGAGAGTTGTAATTGGAGCGAACCGAATTAGATTATGTTGATGTTGTGGCGGCTCTGGTGTTTGAAGGATATTTAAAGTTGTGTTGCGCTTGGAGCATGTATAAGAGATTGCGTTTCGAATTTTGGATGCGTTGGTGTAATTGACGAAGTCGAAAATTTTAGAGACTAAGGAGAAGTGGATAAGCCGTAGAAAGTTGGCAGAGCATTATACTTACGGACTTTGGGCACAAGTTGAAGTATGCTATTATGTTGAGTAATGATTATTTATGCCACCGTTATGGTTGACGGATGTCTATTGACAAATTGAGGAACTGATCACCCTTAATCTATTGTTGATAGAAGACGAAATTATAATGGATGGATAGATGTGTCATACCGACTAGTATGGTATATGAGTTAAATCAGTTGAAGTCGAGTTGGACAATTGAGTATTGTTTGAATTGTTCATGAAGAATCATGTATAAGAATGTTAGTCAGATTTAAGAATGATGGTATGAAGTTGCGTTGGGATTAAATAGTATTATGGATATTCGTAGTTGAATGCTGGATAATGAGAATGTTGTTTGTGATGATTTAAATGGTACGAGGCCTGAAATTTTCTTGGGGATAATTCAAAAGTAAAGTATATGGTAAAGTAAAACCAAGATTGTCAAGAATGTAGGATAGATTTGAGTTGCAAGAGCCAGGAGAAGTGGAATTATGATTGGGTTTATTAAAGTGTGATTTTGATTAGAACATGGATAGTTGTTTTGGTTGCGTTGGTTCGGATAAGAATTTATGAAAGGTTGTGTTAGTATGAGTAAGAATCGAGGATTCGATACGTTGGATTAGTTAGAAGCAGAGAAATATGAGTTATCTTATGGAAATTGTTATATCGATGGACCTTATATTGTCCTAATGATGTAGTGTGTTAAGATGATTTTCGAAGAATGTGTTATTTTAAGATGATAAAGTTGTAGTTGTGTTGAGAATAATTGAGAATTCATGAAGCATATAGTTATTGTCTAAAATTTGGAAGTTGTCGTAGTTGTATCTATGTTGAATGTTCAGAGGTGTTGCCTTATGAATCTAAGTTGCAAGTATTAGAAGAAATGAAATTATAAGTTGGTGTATTAGAGTGGGGTTTTGGTTGTAACAAGAAGAGCCATTTTGAGGTGTTGACTTGGAAAAGAATCTATGAAGCATATTGTCCATATAAGTAGGAATCGATGATTTGGTTGTTAGATTCGTTAGGAGCGAAGAAAATGATTGATCTGGTTGGAGTTAAGTGAACTCAGATGTTATATGTTGTTGTAATGATGTTAAGTATTTTAGAGGGCATGTTAATGAAAGATAGTAAAGTTGTAGTCTATGTTGATGATAATTGGGAATTCATAGAAGTATATGAATATTTTATCCAAGATTTGGAAGTAGTCGCAGTTGTTATTGGTTGAATGTTTAGAGGCGTTATCTTAAGGATCTAATTTGTAACTATTCGGTAACTACAAGAGTTAGAATACCTGTTGGAACGGAATTCCAAAGGATTAAGTCGGAGGCTTTGTTTATATGTCGATTTTGGTGAGTGTAAGTTGGAGTTAAACTCAGTAAATTTGGTAGTGTGCAATTAATCAGAGTGCGCAGCGAAGGCGCGATGTCATGTAATTGTTATTATCTGAATTACAACGATGTTGGTAGCTTTGTTGTATTATATGTTGTGTTTAAGTTATGTATTATTGTTTGTGGTATACGTGGGTTGCCTTTGGATTGAGAGTTGATTAGTCGGATGGAATAAGTAGTTGGAGTAGTTTAATCGGATAAATTTCCGAGGACGAAAATATCCTAAGTGGGGGAGAGTTGTAACACTCTGTTTATTAATTAATTATATTCGCGTTATTGGCGTTGATTTATGTTGAATTATCAGAGTTGTTTGTGATAAATTGCTAAGTTCGTTTGAATTAAGTTGAATGAGTCGATTTAAGTTGTGGGAATTGATGTGGAATATTCTCCCGTTTATGGTTGGATAAGTTGTTTAGATGCTTGGACCATTTGGTCAAATGTTGGAGGATAATCTAATTAAGTCGGGAGAAAATAATTAGTCGTGAATTATTAATTGATTTTCAACGTTATGGTAAATTAAGTTGTTAAATCGGAAAATCGAAGAAATAATATTATCATTGGTAGTATTGATTATTGGAGCATGTTGGTTATTGGGCTTGGATTTCGTCGGAATTAGCAATTAAAGGGGTGCAGTGTTTAGGCCCATTAATTGTTTTATTGGATTATTATTATTTTAATAAAAAGGAATAATAGAATGAGTCAAAAGGGAAGAAGTAAGAGAAGAAAAGGGAATAGTGGAAATTAGGGAAAACGAGGAAAAAGTCTTAGAGAAAAATAAGGGTTTTAGAGGAGAGAAAACAACTTGGGAGAAAAGAAGGAGAAAGAAGGATTCATGTTCATATCTTAATTTTCGCACATACGGTACAGCCTCTACTAAACAGGTGATAACTTTTTACTCGTAATTCTGATTAAAACGATTCTTGGATTTTTGGAAAGCTTACGAAATTCCCTTCGAATTGATATATAATTTCGTGTCAATAAGTTTAGTATTGAATGAGAAAAATGCATTTGAAGTTTGGAAGTTCATGCTGGAAATTGGTCAAATAGTGGTTACGGGATTGATGGTGATGAAGGCTAAATTTTGGTCAAGATATGAACTCAATGGCAGCATGTTCGTATTTCTAATCTCTATGGATGAAAGAGGAGAGGAAAAAGGGCCACATAGGCAAAGGATTGGAAATTCGATCGGAGATTCGAAGCGGCCATCGATTAAGGTAAGGGGGAGAAAAGGGTTTATAATTGGTGATATGACATAGAAGGGTAATTGGGAGTTCCTTCCTCCCTTAGGTATATTAAGAGATTATGATAATAATGATTGAATTATATGAATATGTAGATTGTTATGATTGTGAATAACATGAGATATGTGTATGCTTTGTGTGTGAATAAGATGCACTGATGGTTGGTTGATGAGATCATGATGATCGTAAAGCATGATGTGTTCATGTGTATTGTGATATGGTATGCGTTGTTGTGTCTGCATGCGCATACATTTGATGGAATAATCATGTCGTGGATGTGATTATTCGGGATTCGTTGAGAATCGTGGTTGCAGGGATGATCGTGTCTTGTTGGAGACGTTAACGATGCATTCGGGGTTCTATTGATGAACCGTTATTATGAGTCGGTACCGCATTTGCATTGTGCATTAGAGTCACATTGCATTATGATTGATTGAATATTATGATTGATTGAATAATATGATTGATTGAATAATATGATTGATAGTTTGGTGTGATTAGGGGTGAATTACTTCTTCATATATGTCGTATGTGCCGTTATATTATGAATCTATTTCTCACCCCTATTGTTTATTTTGTCGTGTCTGTGCTTCTTCGGAAGTACAGATAATTCAGGTGCGTGAGGAACGCTTTTGATCTTGATGTCTGTGTCCTAGGAGCTCTGATATGTAACGGGAACGGGGATTTTTAATATAATATTTCATTTGATTTTTATAAACTTTTATATAACTAAGTATTGAGTTAAGGAACATTGTTATGAATGAATTGTAATGCTTTTGAGCAATTTGATATTAAAGCTTTATTTCCGCTGCTTACTTTTGAATAAAAGAATGATGGTTGATTGATGATGTAGCGACTCACTTTAGTTGATTAACTCTGATTTAATGAAAAATTTATATAATTTTGAAAATGGGAAAAGTGGGTGTTACAATTGGTATCAGAGCTGGTCGGTCCGTCCGGCCAATGTTGTCTAACGTTGTTAATTCCTTAGTACGCGACATGTGTGTGAAACACTGTCGGTACTTGTTGTTAGTTTCTAGTCGTTTCCTGCAGGTGTTTGTTGGAATTAAGTGGGGGATAAGCTTGACTCCTAGACTGTTGTTGGAATGTCGAAGTTGGTTCAAAGTTGATATTTATTGCAAGAGTGCAAGGTTGTGGAAGAGATGTTGTTGCAGACCGGCAAGAGCATGGACTCATGAGTTCATATCGGTCGAATTTGAGAAGTGCGTATATTTTATATGAGAATTGTTTGAGGAGGAAGATTTATTTTGATGGAAATGATAAGTTGAAGGACCAAGTCGGTATATTGTTTCGCTTTGAGTGTAGTTGGATTAAGTCGGGTAATTTTCTAAGTTGGAAGAAGAGTAAGATTCTTGGTAGAGCTTGGAAGTAAGAGCAAGAGAGATAGAACTTATGTTCGCCAATCTCAAAAATCTGGTTTTTGCAATGTTGGAGCAGCTGTCACGAGAAGTGGCATAAATTTTTAACCGTGAATCGGATTGAAGCGGTTATGGATTTTTTTGAAAGCTTACAGAATTCTCTACAATTTGCATATAAGATTTTCATTCAGGAGGTTTATAATTAGGGAGATAAATGTATTTTAATAATTGGGTCTGCTACTGATTTTTTTTTTTTGAAATTCTGCATACGGTAATTCTAAATCAGTCTCATTGTAAGGAGGATAACTTCTTACTCGTAAGTTGGATCCAAGCGGTTTTTGAAGTTCTGGAATCTTCACGAAATTCTCTTCATGTTAGAATATAATTTTGTGAGTTAGAGGTTTTTATTGGAAGATATAATTGTGTTTGAAGTTGAATGTCTATTGCTGAAAATTTGGAAAAATGAAAATGTTATTGAAGAATAAAATGTTGGTATCGGAGAATGCATAAAGATACAATTTATATCAAATGAGGAAAATTAAAGTGCCTATTCTAGATGATGGTGATGTTGAGAGGAAGACCGAAGTTGAGTAGTGTTGTTAAATATTTTAACTTGGATGAGAGTTGTAATTGGAGCGAACCGAATTAGATTATGTTGATGTTGTGGCGGCTCTGGTGTTTGAAGGATATTTAAAGTTGTGTTGCGCTTGGAGCATGTATAAGAGATTGCGTTTCGAATTTTGGATGCGTTGGTGTAATTGACGAAGTCGAAAATTTTAGAGACTAAGGAGAAGTGGATAAGCCGTAGAAAGTTGGCAGAGCATTATACTTACGGACTTTGGGCACAAGTTGAAGTATGCTATTATGTTGAGTAATGATTATTTATGCCACCGTTATGGTTGACGGATGTCTATTGACAAATTGAGGAACTGATCACCCTTAATCTATTGTTGATAGAAGACGAAATTATAATGGATGGATAGATGTGTCATACCGACTAGTATGGTATATGAGTTAAATCAGTTGAAGTCGAGTTGGGCAATTGAGTATTGTTTGAATTGTTCATGAAGAATCATGTATAAGAATGTTAGTCAGATTTAAGAATGATGGTATGAAGTTGCGTTGGGATTAAATAGTATTATGGATATTCGTAGTTGAATGCTGGATAATGAGAATGTTGTTTGTGATGATTTAAATGGTACGAGGCCTGAAATTTTCTTGGGGATAATTCAAAAGTAAAGTATATGGTAAAGTAAAACCAAGATTGTCAAGAATGTAGGATAGATTTGAGTTGCAAGAGCCAGGAGAAGTGGAATTATGATTGGGTTTATTAAAGTGTGATTTTGATTAGAACATGGATAGTTGTTTTGGTTGCGTTGGTTCGGATAAGAATTTATGAAAGGTTGTGTTAGTATGAGTAAGAATCGAGGATTCGATACGTTGGATTAGTTAGAAGCAGAGAAATATGAGTTATCTTATGGAAATTGTTATATCGATGGACCTTATATTGTCCTAATGATGTAGTGTGTTAAGATGATTTTCGAAGAATGTGTTATTTTAAGATGATAAAGTTGTAGTTGTGTTGAGAATAATTGAGAATTCATGAAGCATATAGTTATTGTCTAAAATTTGGAAGTTGTCGTAGTTGTATCTATGTTGAATGTTCAGAGGTGTTGCCTTATGAATCTAAGTTGCAAGTATTAGAAGAAATGAAATTATAAGTTGGTGTATTAGAGTGGGGTTTTGGTTGTAACAAGAAGAGCCATTTTGAGGTGTTGACTTGGAAAAGAATCTATGAAGCATATTGTCCATATAAGTAGGAATCGATGATTTGGTTGTTAGATTCGTTAGGAGCGAAGAAAATGATTGATCTGGTTGGAGTTAAGTGAACTCAGATGTTATATGTTGTTGTAATGATGTTAAGTATTTTAGAGGGCATGTTAATGAAAGATAGTAAAGTTGTAGTCTATGTTGATGATAATTGGGAATTCATAGAAGTATATGAATATTTTATCCAAGATTTGGAAGTAGTCGCAGTTGTTATTGGTTGAATGTTTAGAGGCGTTATCTTAAGGATCTAATTTGTAACTATTCGGTAACTACAAGAGTTAGAATACCTGTTGGAACGGAATTCCAAAGGATTAAGTCGGAGGCTTTGTTTATATGTCGATTTTGGTGAGTGTAAGTTGGAGTTAAACTCAGTAAATTTGGTAGTGTGCAATTAATCAGAGTGCGCAGCGAAGGCGCGATGTCATGTAATTGTTATTATCTGAATTACAACGATGTTGGTAGCTTTGTTGTATTATATGTTGTGTTTAAGTTATGTATTATTGTTTGTGGTATACGTGGGTTGCCTTTGGATTGAGAGTTGATTAGTCGGATGGAATAAGTAGTTGGAGTAGTTTAATCGGATAAATTTCCGAGGACGAAAATATCCTAAGTGGGGGAGAGTTGTAACACTCTGTTTATTAATTAATTATATTCGCGTTATTGGCGTTGATTTATGTTGAATTATCAGAGTTGTTTGTGATAAATTGCTAAGTTCGTTTGAATTAAGTTGAATGAGTCGATTTAAGTTGTGGGAATTGATGTGGAATATTCTCCCGTTTATGGTTGGATAAGTTGTTTAGATGCTTGGACCATTTGGTCAAATGTTGGAGGATAATCTAATTAAGTCGGGAGAAAATAATTAGTCGTGAATTATTAATTGATTTTCAACGTTATGGTAAATTAAGTTGTTAAATCGGAAAATCGAAGAAATAATATTATCATTGGTAGTATTGATTATTGGAGCATGTTGGTTATTGGGCTTGGATTTCGTCGGAATTAGCAATTAAAGGGGTGCAGTGTTTAGGCCCATTAATTGTTTTATTGGATTATTATTATTTTAATAAAAAGGAATAATAGAATGAGTCAAAAGGGAAGAAGTAAGAGAAGAAAAGGGAATAGTGGAAATTAGGGAAAACGAGGAAAAAGTCTTAGAGAAAAATAAGGGTTTTAGAGGAGAGAAAACAACTTGGGAGAAAAGAAGGAGAAAGAAGGATTCATGTTCATATCTTAATTTTCGCACATACGGTACAGCCTCTACTAAACAGGTGATAACTTTTTACTCGTAATTCTGATTAAAACGATTCTTGGATTTTTGGAAAGCTTACGAAATTCCCTTCGAATTGATATATAATTTCGTGTCAATAAGTTTAGTATTGAATGAGAAAAATGCATTTGAAGTTTGGAAGTTCATGCTGGAAATTGGTCAAATAGTGGTTACGGGATTGATGGTGATGAAGGCTAAATTTTGGTCAAGATATGAACTCAATGGCAGCATGTTCGTATTTCTAATCTCTATGGATGAAAGAGGAGAGGAAAAAGGGCCACATAGGCAAAGGATTGGAAATTCGACCGGAGATTCGAAGCGGCCATCGATTAAGGTAAGGGGGAGAAAAGGGTTTATAATTGGTGATATGACATAGAAGGGTAATTGGGAGTTCCTTCCTCCCTTAGGTATATTAAGAGATTATGATAATAATGATTGAATTATATGAATATGTAGATTGTTATGATTGTGAATAACATGAGATATGTGTATGCTTTGTGTGTGAATAAGATGCACTGATGGTTGGTTGATGAGATCATGATGATCGTAAAGCATGATGTGTTCATGTGTATTGTGATATGGTATGCGTTGTTGTGTCTGCATGCACATACATTTGATGGAATAATCATGTCGTGGATGTGATTATTCGGGATTCGTTGAGAATCGTGGTTGCAGGGATGATCGTGTCTTGTTGGAGACGTTAACGATGCATTCGGGGTTCTATTGATGAACCGTTATTATGAGTCGGTACCGCATTTGCATTGTGCATTAGAGTCACATTGCATTATGATTGATTGAATATTATGATTGATTGAATAATATGATTGATTGAATAATATGATTGATAGTTTGGTGTGATTAGGGGTGAATTACTTCTTCATATATGTCGTATGTGCCGTTATATTATGAATCTATTTCTCACCCCTATTGTTTATTTTGTCGTGTCTGTGCTTCTTCGGAAGTACAGATAATTCAGGTGCGTGAGGAACGCTTTTGATCTTGATGTCTGTGTCCTAGGAGCTCTGATATGTAACGGGAACGGGGATTTTTAATATAATATTTCATTTGATTTTTATAAACTTTTATATAACTAAGTATTGAGTTAAGGAACATTGTTATGAATGAATTGTAATGCTTTTGAGCAATTTGATATTAAAGCTTTATTTCCGCTGCTTACTTTTGAATAAAAGAATGATGGTTGATTGATGATGTAGCGACTCACTTTAGTTGATTAACTCTGATTTAATGAAAAATTTATATAATTTTGAAAATGGGAAAAGTGGGTGTTACAATTGGTATCAGAGCTGGTCGGTCCGTCCGGCCAATGTTGTCTAACGTTGTTAATTCCTTAGTACGCGACATGTGTGTGAAACACTGTCGGTACTTGTTGTTAGTTTCTAGTCGTTTCCTGCAGGTGTTTGTTGGAATTAAGTGGGGGATAAGCTTGACTCCTAGACTGTTGTTGGAATGTCGAAGTTGGTTCAAAGTTGATATTTATTGCAAGAGTGCAAGGTTGTGGAAGAGATGTTGTTGCAGACCGGCAAGAGCATGGACTCATGAGTTCATATCGGTCGAATTTGAGAAGTGCGTATATTTTATATGAGAATTGTTTGAGGAGGAAGATTTATTTTGATGGAAATGATAAGTTGAAGGACCAAGTCGGTATATTGTTTCGCTTTGAGTGTAGTTGGATTAAGTCGGGTAATTTTCTAAGTTGGAAGAAGAGTAAGATTCTTGGTAGAGCTTGGAAGTAAGAGCAAGAGAGATAGAACTTATGTTCGCCAATCTCAAAAATCTGGTTTTTGCAATGTTGGAGCAGCTGTCACGAGAAGTGGCATAAATTTTTAACCGTGAATCGGATTGAAGCGGTTATGGATTTTTTTGAAAGCTTACAGAATTCTCTACAATTTGCATATAAGATTTTCATTCAGGAGGTTTATAATTAGGGAGATAAATGTATTTTAATAATTGGGTCTGCTACTGATTTTTTTTTTTTGAAATTCTGCATACGGTAATTCTAAATCAGTCTCATTGTAAGGAGGATAACTTCTTACTCGTAAGTTGGATCCAAGCGGTTTTTGAAGTTCTGGAATCTTCACGAAATTCTCTTCATGTTAGAATATAATTTTGTGAGTTAGAGGTTTTTATTGGAAGATATAATTGTGTTTGAAGTTGAATGTCTATTGCTGAAAATTTGGAAAGATGAAAATGTTATTGAAGAATAAAATGTTGGTATCGGAGAATGCATAAAGATACAATTTATATCAAATGAGGAAAATTAAAGTGCCTATTCTAGATGATGGTGATGTTGAGAGGAAGACCGAAGTTGAGTAGTGTTGTTAAATATTTTAACTTGGATGAGAGTTGTAATTGGAGCGAACCGAATTAGATTATGTTGATGTTGTGGCGGCTCTGGTGTTTGAAGGATATTTAAAGTTGTGTTGCGCTTGGAGCATGTATAAGAGATTGCGTTTCGAATTTTGGATGCGTTGGTGTAATTGACGAAGTCGAAAATTTTAGAGACTAAGGAGAAGTGGATAAGCCGTAGAAAGTTGGCAGAGCATTATACTTACGGACTTTGGGCACAAGTTGAAGTATGCTATTATGTTGAGTAATGATTATTTATGCCACCGTTATGGTTGACGGATGTCTATTGACAAATTGAGGAACTGATCACCCTTAATCTATTGTTGATAGAAGACGAAATTATAATGGATGGATAGATGTGTCATACCGACTAGTATGGTATATGAGTTAAATCAGTTGAAGTCGAGTTGGGCAATTGAGTATTGTTTGAATTGTTCATGAAGAATCATGTATAAGAATGTTAGTCAGATTTAAGAATGATGGTATGAAGTTGCGTTGGGATTAAATAGTATTATGGATATTCGTAGTTGAATGCTGGATAATGAGAATGTTGTTTGTGATGATTTAAATGGTACGAGGCCTGAAATTTTCTTGGGGATAATTCAAAAGTAAAGTATATGGTAAAGTAAAACCAAGATTGTCAAGAATGTAGGATAGATTTGAGTTGCAAGAGCCAGGAGAAGTGGAATTATGATTGGGTTTATTAAAGTGTGATTTTGATTAGAACATGGATAGTTGTTTTGGTTGCGTTGGTTCGGATAAGAATTTATGAAAGGTTGTGTTAGTATGAGTAAGAATCGAGGATTCGATACGTTGGATTAGTTAGAAGCAGAGAAATATGAGTTATCTTATGGAAATTGTTATATCGATGGACCTTATATTGTCCTAATGATGTAGTGTGTTAAGATGATTTTCGAAGAATGTGTTATTTTAAGATGATAAAGTTGTAGTTGTGTTGAGAATAATTGAGAATTCATGAAGCATATAGTTATTGTCTAAAATTTGGAAGTTGTCGTAGTTGTATCTATGTTGAATGTTCAGAGGTGTTGCCTTATGAATCTAAGTTGCAAGTATTAGAAGAAATGAAATTATAAGTTGGTGTATTAGAGTGGGGTTTTGGTTGTAACAAGAAGAGCCATTTTGAGGTGTTGACTTGGAAAAGAATCTATGAAGCATATTGTCCATATAAGTAGGAATCGATGATTTGGTTGTTAGATTCGTTAGGAGCGAAGAAAATGATTGATCTGGTTGGAGTTAAGTGAACTCAGATGTTATATGTTGTTGTAATGATGTTAAGTATTTTAGAGGGCATGTTAATGAAAGATAGTAAAGTTGTAGTCTATGTTGATGATAATTGGGAATTCATAGAAGTATATGAATATTTTATCCAAGATTTGGAAGTAGTCGCAGTTGTTATTGGTTGAATGTTTAGAGGCGTTATCTTAAGGATCTAATTTGTAACTATTCGGTAACTACAAGAGTTAGAATACCTGTTGGAACGGAATTCCAAAGGATTAAGTCGGAGGCTTTGTTTATATGTCGATTTTGGTGAGTGTAAGTTGGAGTTAAACTCAGTAAATTTGGTAGTGTGCAATTAATCAGAGTGCGCAGCGAAGGCGCGATGTCATGTAATTGTTATTATCTGAATTACAACGATGTTGGTAGCTTTGTTGTATTATATGTTGTGTTTAAGTTATGTATTATTGTTTGTGGTATACGTGGGTTGCCTTTGGATTGAGAGTTGATTAGTCGGATGGAATAAGTAGTTGGAGTAGTTTAATCGGATAAATTTCCGAGGACGAAAATATCCTAAGTGGGGGAGAGTTGTAACACTCTGTTTATTAATTAATTATATTCGCGTTATTGGCGTTGATTTATGTTGAATTATCAGAGTTGTTTGTGATAAATTGCTAAGTTCGTTTGAATTAAGTTGAATGAGTCGATTTAAGTTGTGGGAATTGATGTGGAATATTCTCCCGTTTATGGTTGGATAAGTTGTTTAGATGCTTGGACCATTTGGTCAAATGTTGGAGGATAATCTAATTAAGTCGGGAGAAAATAATTAGTCGTGAATTATTAATTGATTTTCAACGTTATGGTAAATTAAGTTGTTAAATCGGAAAATCGAAGAAATAATATTATCATTGGTAGTATTGATTATTGGAGCATGTTGGTTATTGGGCTTGGATTTCGTCGGAATTAGCAATTAAAGGGGTGCAGTGTTTAGGCCCATTAATTGTTTTATTGGATTATTATTATTTTAATAAAAAGGAATAATAGAATGAGTCAAAAGGGAAGAAGTAAGAGAAGAAAAGGGAATAGTGGAAATTAGGGAAAACGAGGAAAAAGTCTTAGAGAAAAATAAGGGTTTTAGAGGAGAGAAAACAACTTGGGAGAAAAGAAGGAGAAAGAAGGATTCATGTTCATATCTTAATTTTCGCACATACGGTACAGCCTCTACTAAACAGGTGATAACTTTTTACTCGTAATTCTGATTAAAACGATTCTTGGATTTTTGGAAAGCTTACGAAATTCCCTTCGAATTGATATATAATTTCGTGTCAATAAGTTTAGTATTGAATGAGAAAAATGCATTTGAAGTTTGGAAGTTCATGCTGGAAATTGGTCAAATAGTGGTTACGGGATTGATGGTGATGAAGGCTAAATTTTGGTCAAGATATGAACTCAATGGCAGCATGTTCGTATTTCTAATCTCTATGGATGAAAGAGGAGAGGAAAAAGGGCCACATAGGCAAAGGATTGGAAATTCGATCGGAGATTCGAAGCGGCCATCGATTAAGGTAAGGGGGAGAAAAGGGTTTATAATTGGTGATATGACATAGAAGGGTAATTGGGAGTTCCTTCCTCCCTTAGGTATATTAAGAGATTATGATAATAATGATTGAATTATATGAATATGTAGATTGTTATGATTGTGAATAACATGAGATATGTGTATGCTTTGTGTGTGAATAAGATGCACTGATGGTTGGTTGATGAGATCATGATGATCGTAAAGCATGATGTGTTCATGTGTATTGTGATATGGTATGCGTTGTTGTGTCTGCATGCGCATACATTTGATGGAATAATCATGTCGTGGATGTGATTATTCGGGATTCGTTGAGAATCGTGGTTGCAGGGATGATCGTGTCTTGTTGGAGACGTTAACGATGCATTCGGGGTTCTATTGATGAACCGTTATTATGAGTCGGTACCGCATTTGCATTGTGCATTAGAGTCACATTGCATTATGATTGATTGAATATTATGATTGATTGAATAATATGATTGATTGAATAATATGATTGATAGTTTGGTGTGATTAGGGGTGAATTACTTCTTCATATATGTCGTATGTGCCGTTATATTATGAATCTATTTCTCACCCCTATTGTTTATTTTGTCGTGTCTGTGCTTCTTCGGAAGTACAGATAATTCAGGTGCGTGAGGAACGCTTTTGATCTTGATGTCTGTGTCCTAGGAGCTCTGATATGTAACGGGAACGGGGATTTTTAATATAATATTTCATTTGATTTTTATAAACTTTTATATAACTAAGTATTGAGTTAAGGAACATTGTTATGAATGAATTGTAATGCTTTTGAGCAATTTGATATTAAAGCTTTATTTCCGCTGCTTACTTTTGAATAAAAGAATGATGGTTGATTGATGATGTAGCGACTCACTTTAGTTGATTAACTCTGATTTAATGAAAAATTTATATAATTTTGAAAATGGGAAAAGTGGGTGTTACAATTGGTATCAGAGCTGGTCGGTCCGTCCGGCCAATGTTGTCTAACGTTGTTAATTCCTTAGTACGCGACATGTGTGTGAAACACTGTCGGTACTTGTTGTTAGTTTCTAGTCGTTTCCTGCAGGTGTTTGTTGGAATTAAGTGGGGGATAAGCTTGACTCCTAGACTGTTGTTGGAATGTCGAAGTTGGTTCAAAGTTGATATTTATTGCAAGAGTGCAAGGTTGTGGAAGAGATGTTGTTGCAGACCGGCAAGAGCATGGACTCATGAGTTCATATCGGTCGAATTTGAGAAGTGCGTATATTTTATATGAGAATTGTTTGAGGAGGAAGATTTATTTTGATGGAAATGATAAGTTGAAGGACCAAGTCGGTATATTGTTTCGCTTTGAGTGTAGTTGGATTAAGTCGGGTAATTTTCTAAGTTGGAAGAAGAGTAAGATTCTTGGTAGAGCTTGGAAGTAAGAGCAAGAGAGATAGAACTTATGTTCGCCAATCTCAAAAATCTGGTTTTTGCAATGTTGGAGCAGCTGTCACGAGAAGTGGCATAAATTTTTAACCGTGAATCGGATTGAAGCGGTTATGGATTTTTTTGAAAGCTTACAGAATTCTCTACAATTTGCATATAAGATTTTCATTCAGGAGGTTTATAATTAGGGAGATAAATGTATTTTAATAATTGGGTCTGCTACTGATTTTTTTTTTTTGAAATTCTGCATACGGTAATTCTAAATCAGTCTCATTGTAAGGAGGATAACTTCTTACTCGTAAGTTGGATCCAAGCGGTTTTTGAAGTTCTGGAATCTTCACGAAATTCTCTTCATGTTAGAATATAATTTTGTGAGTTAGAGGTTTTTATTGGAAGATATAATTGTGTTTGAAGTTGAATGTCTATTGCTGAAAATTTGGAAAGATGAAAATGTTATTGAAGAATAAAATGTTGGTATCGGAGAATGCATAAAGATACAATTTATATCAAATGAGGAAAATTAAAGTGCCTATTCTAGATGATGGTGATGTTGAGAGGAAGACCGAAGTTGAGTAGTGTTGTTAAATATTTTAACTTGGATGAGAGTTGTAATTGGAGCGAACCGAATTAGATTATGTTGATGTTGTGGCGGCTCTGGTGTTTGAAGGATATTTAAAGTTGTGTTGCGCTTGGAGCATGTATAAGAGATTGCGTTTCGAATTTTGGATGCGTTGGTGTAATTGACGAAGTCGAAAATTTTAGAGACTAAGGAGAAGTGGATAAGCCGTAGAAAGTTGGCAGAGCATTATACTTACGGACTTTGGGCACAAGTTGAAGTATGCTATTATGTTGAGTAATGATTATTTATGCCACCGTTATGGTTGACGGATGTCTATTGACAAATTGAGGAACTGATCACCCTTAATCTATTGTTGATAGAAGACGAAATTATAATGGATGGATAGATGTGTCATACCGACTAGTATGGTATATGAGTTAAATCAGTTGAAGTCGAGTTGGGCAATTGAGTATTGTTTGAATTGTTCATGAAGAATCATGTATAAGAATGTTAGTCAGATTTAAGAATGATGGTATGAAGTTGCGTTGGGATTAAATAGTATTATGGATATTCGTAGTTGAATGCTGGATAATGAGAATGTTGTTTGTGATGATTTAAATGGTACGAGGCCTGAAATTTTCTTGGGGATAATTCAAAAGTAAAGTATATGGTAAAGTAAAACCAAGATTGTCAAGAATGTAGGATAGATTTGAGTTGCAAGAGCCAGGAGAAGTGGAATTATGATTGGGTTTATTAAAGTGTGATTTTGATTAGAACATGGATAGTTGTTTTGGTTGCGTTGGTTCGGATAAGAATTTATGAAAGGTTGTGTTAGTATGAGTAAGAATCGAGGATTCGATACGTTGGATTAGTTAGAAGCAGAGAAATATGAGTTATCTTATGGAAATTGTTATATCGATGGACCTTATATTGTCCTAATGATGTAGTGTGTTAAGATGATTTTCGAAGAATGTGTTATTTTAAGATGATAAAGTTGTAGTTGTGTTGAGAATAATTGAGAATTCATGAAGCATATAGTTATTGTCTAAAATTTGGAAGTTGTCGTAGTTGTATCTATGTTGAATGTTCAGAGGTGTTGCCTTATGAATCTAAGTTGCAAGTATTAGAAGAAATGAAATTATAAGTTGGTGTATTAGAGTGGGGTTTTGGTTGTAACAAGAAGAGCCATTTTGAGGTGTTGACTTGGAAAAGAATCTATGAAGCATATTGTCCATATAAGTAGGAATCGATGATTTGGTTGTTAGATTCGTTAGGAGCGAAGAAAATGATTGATCTGGTTGGAGTTAAGTGAACTCAGATGTTATATGTTGTTGTAATGATGTTAAGTATTTTAGAGGGCATGTTAATGAAAGATAGTAAAGTTGTAGTCTATGTTGATGATAATTGGGAATTCATAGAAGTATATGAATATTTTATCCAAGATTTGGAAGTAGTCGCAGTTGTTATTGGTTGAATGTTTAGAGGCGTTATCTTAAGGATCTAATTTGTAACTATTCGGTAACTACAAGAGTTAGAATACCTGTTGGAACGGAATTCCAAAGGATTAAGTCGGAGGCTTTGTTTATATGTCGATTTTGGTGAGTGTAAGTTGGAGTTAAACTCAGTAAATTTGGTAGTGTGCAATTAATCAGAGTGCGCAGCGAAGGCGCGATGTCATGTAATTGTTATTATCTGAATTACAACGATGTTGGTAGCTTTGTTGTATTATATGTTGTGTTTAAGTTATGTATTATTGTTTGTGGTATACGTGGGTTGCCTTTGGATTGAGAGTTGATTAGTCGGATGGAATAAGTAGTTGGAGTAGTTTAATCGGATAAATTTCCGAGGACGAAAATATCCTAAGTGGGGGAGAGTTGTAACACTCTGTTTATTAATTAATTATATTCGCGTTATTGGCGTTGATTTATGTTGAATTATCAGAGTTGTTTGTGATAAATTGCTAAGTTCGTTTGAATTAAGTTGAATGAGTCGATTTAAGTTGTGGGAATTGATGTGGAATATTCTCCCGTTTATGGTTGGATAAGTTGTTTAGATGCTTGGACCATTTGGTCAAATGTTGGAGGATAATCTAATTAAGTCGGGAGAAAATAATTAGTCGTGAATTATTAATTGATTTTCAACGTTATGGTAAATTAAGTTGTTAAATCGGAAAATCGAAGAAATAATATTATCATTGGTAGTATTGATTATTGGAGCATGTTGGTTATTGGGCTTGGATTTCGTCGGAATTAGCAATTAAAGGGGTGCAGTGTTTAGGCCCATTAATTGTTTTATTGGATTATTATTATTTTAATAAAAAGGAATAATAGAATGAGTCAAAAGGGAAGAAGTAAGAGAAGAAAAGGGAATAGTGGAAATTAGGGAAAACGAGGAAAAAGTCTTAGAGAAAAATAAGGGTTTTAGAGGAGAGAAAACAACTTGGGAGAAAAGAAGGAGAAAGAAGGATTCATGTTCATATCTTAATTTTCGCACATACGGTACAGCCTCTACTAAACAGGTGATAACTTTTTACTCGTAATTCTGATTAAAACGATTCTTGGATTTTTGGAAAGCTTACGAAATTCCCTTCGAATTGATATATAATTTCGTGTCAATAAGTTTAGTATTGAATGAGAAAAATGCATTTGAAGTTTGGAAGTTCATGCTGGAAATTGGTCAAATAGTGGTTACGGGATTGATGGTGATGAAGGCTAAATTTTGGTCAAGATATGAACTCAATGGCAGCATGTTCGTATTTCTAATCTCTATGGATGAAAGAGGAGAGGAAAAAGGGCCACATAGGCAAAGGATTGGAAATTCGATCGGAGATTCGAAGCGGCCATCGATTAAGGTAAGGGGGAGAAAAGGGTTTATAATTGGTGATAGGACATAGAAGGGTAATTGGGAGTTCCTTCCTCCCTTAGGTATATTAAGAGATTATGATAATAATGATTGAATTATATGAATATGTAGATTGTTATGATTGTGAATAACATGAGATATGTGTATGCTTTGTGTGTGAATAAGATGCACTGATGGTTGGTTGATGAGATCATGATGATCGTAAAGCATGATGTGTTCATGTGTATTGTGATATGGTATGCGTTGTTGTGTCTGCATGCGCATACATTTGATGGAATAATCATGTCGTGGATGTGATTATTCGGGATTCGTTGAGAATCGTGGTTGCAGGGATGATCGTGTCTTGTTGGAGACGTTAACGATGCATTCGGGGTTCTATTGATGAACCGTTATTATGAGTCGGTACCGCATTTGCATTGTGCATTAGAGTCACATTGCATTATGATTGATTGAATATTATGATTGATTGAATAATATGATTGATTGAATAATATGATTGATAGTTTGGTGTGATTAGGGGTGAATTACTTCTTCATATATGTCGTATGTGCCGTTATATTATGAATCTATTTCTCACCCCTATTGTTTATTTTGTCGTGTCTGTGCTTCTTCGGAAGTACAGATAATTCAGGTGCGTGAGGAACGCTTTTGATCTTGATGTCTGTGTCCTAGGAGCTCTGATATGTAACGGGAACGGGGATTTTTAATATAATATTTCATTTGATTTTTATAAACTTTTATATAACTAAGTATTGAGTTAAGGAACATTGTTATGAATGAATTGTAATGCTTTTGAGCAATTTGATATTAAATCTTTATTTCCGCTGCTTACTTTTGAATAAAAGAATGATGGTTGATTGATGATGTAGCGACTCACTTTAGTTGATTAACTCTGATTTAATGAAAAATTTATATAATTTTGAAAATGGGAAAAGTGGGTGTTACAAGCCACTCTAGCTTCAGCAACAGTCCTCACAGGGCCTTCAGCAGTAATCTTAATTGGACCCTTATGAGTGATTTTGACAGGGCCCTTGGAAGTAATTCTTACTGGCACTTTATCAACCATATCCACCTCTTCGACCTTCGCACCTTGAGTTATATGTTCAACCATACTCTCCACAGAAGGTGTCCTCTCAAACAATATGGTGTAATTGTCCATGAGGCGTTGAATACCATCCTTCAACTTCCAGCAGCTATCCGGTTTATAAGCACAATAAAAACAATCTTCATTACAACCTGGAAAGAACCCAACTTGTACCAACTTCTTCTTAATAACAGACAATGGTGTAGTCACATCTGCAACTGAGGAAATATGTGACACTTCATTAATGGAATTAACAGTGTTCTCATGATTTGGCATGGGAGCAGTAATTACATTTGGAGTACTAGGAGGGTCAAACTCAATCTCTCCAGCATCAATCATATCTTGAATTTTGTTATTCAATATCCAGCAATTATTGGTATCATGTCCCTGACAATTAGAATGATATGCACATCGTGCATTAGGATTGTACCTAGGAGAGGTAACATTAGGATTCTGAGGAGGGTCCTTAAAAGTAATGAGCTCACCCTTCAACAAGTGTTGCAAGGCTTGGGCCAGTGACATGTTGATCTTGGTGAACTATCTTCTAGGCCTCTGCTGATTGCCCTGTGGTGGCTCTGGTGCTGCAGGAGTAGGATTGGAGGTATGGACTGCACTCACAGATTGGTGACTCCTATTATGACCAGGTTGGCCATAAACAGCATTTGACTCTTTCTTCCCACTAGGGGGCTTCTTTGCAGTACTCGATGAAGAAGCACCCAGTTGTATCTTGCCACTCCTTATACCATTTTCTACACGCTCTCCTGTCATTATCAACTCAGTGAAGCCAGATGATGAGATTCCAATAAGATGACTATAAAAAGGACCATTCAGCGTGCTCATAAACATGTCCACTAACTCCCTGTCAGTTAGAGGAGGTTGTACTCTACCAGCCAAGTCTCTCCACTTCTGGGCATACTCTTTGAAATTCTCTTTAGCACCCATTGTCATGCTTTGTAGTTGCATGCGGGTTGGGGCTAAATCAGCATTGTATTGATATTTCCTATAGAAGGCCTCAGCAAGATCGTTCCAGTCACGAATGTTGACACTCTCCAATTGATAGTACCATTCCAATTGAGCTCCAGACAAGCTCTCTTGGAAGAAATGGATCCACAACTTCTTATCAGCAGTATGGGGTTGGATTCTCCGGACATAGGACCTCAGATGCAGCTTGGGACACGAGACACCATCATATACTACAAAAGTAGGGACCTTGAAACCAATGGGTATAACCACTCCAGATATCAGACTCAGATCTTCAAAATACAGCCCAGAAGACTTTTGCAATTCCATAGCATCCATTCTATCCACCAGCATCTTGAACTTATCTTCATTAGGATCATGATAATAATTTGCTTCAGAATCAGAATCCCCCATAGTATTATGGAGACTGCCTCCCTCTCTCTCAGACTCCTCAGATTCATAATCTTCAACCTGTTCCTTGGTCTTGACAGGACCTCTGAACCTTCTTCCCATGTTGATAAGGCCTCCTGACCTTCTAGTCTTCTTAGTCTTCTTGGCCAACAGTGTCTTCAATTCATCCTGTCCCTTGGAAAAGTTCAGGATCAGCTCTTAGAATTGGGCATTTTGTGCCTGAAGATCTTTGACTGTTTGTTCAAGAGCCATTTCTGCTGAAATAAACAGCGAGAAGATAAAATACCTGTACATAAGAAACCTTTGATGCAATGATATGGTGTGTAAATGCGTATGCAATGTTTTCAAGGACCGCAGGATTTAAATTTGTTTAAACAACCAAAAAGTAAACTTTTATTAGTAATAAAGTTGTTTGCCCTTTGGGCTTACAATAAAAATGAAATAAATACAAAAAGATGGGGTTTTAAGTCTCCCATGGACGTTACCATTTGCTCTTCATGGTTATCGTACTACCATGCGTACTTCAACAAGGGCAACTCCATTTTCCCTTGTCTATGGTATGGAATCAGTTTTACCCATTAAAGTTCAGATTCCCTCTTTGAGAATTATGAAGGATGCAGGCTTGGATAAAGATGAATGGATTAAGACTCGACTTGACCAGGTAAACTTGATTGATGAGAAAATATTAACAGCTGTTTGTCATGGTCAGATGTATCAGAAGCGTATGATTAAAGCCTTCAATAAGAAAGTTAGGCGGCAGATATATCAGGTTGGTGATTTGGTAATCAAGCGTATTATATTACCACAGGGTGATCCCAGGGGAAAATGGACTCCCACCTATGAAGGGCCATTTGTTGTTAAGAGAATATTTTTTGGAGGTGCCATGATGCTTACCACTATGGATAGTGAAGATTTCCCACAGCCTGTGAACGCAGACATAGTTAAAAAATACTACGCATGAAAAGAGACCCGCTAGGTTGATTGGCCTAGGAAAAAATAGGGAATCCCGGCGAACCAAAAGGGTTCGGGCAAAAATTAGGGATATATATAAAAAAATGTACACCCGGCAAGTCGAAAACCTGGAAAGGCGGCTTGGGCAAAAAAGGGTATCCCGGTGGATTGAAAACCTGAAAGGGCAATCCAGGAAAAAGTTAGGGATTAAAGCGTATGCCTATGTCTCATTGGATCACCCATGAAACCTCTACTAGTTGTGTTATCTACGTCAAGTTCAACAGATACCGATCGATCCAATAATTTCTTCTCCAACAATTGAAGATGAGATAATTGAAGATAATGGCAATAGCAAAGTTGAAACTCAATAAGGTCATATACACATAGCTATTTCTCCTTGTAAAACTTTCTTTGACGAATTCCTCTTACTAGGATTTCCCTCTCCGTATTAAAACATGTCTAAAGAATAAGAAAAATTCCATTTTTTATATTCAACTTTACTTTTCCCTCTTTATTCAGCTTTACTTTTCCCTCTTTATTCAACTTTACTTTTCCCCTTTTACTAAAGCGAAAAACGTCCACTGATTATGTTTGAATGAATATATGCCTTTGAATATAATTGATGTTTACCAGAAATGCATAAAATACAATAATAGCATTTACTAAGAACGAACGGAGGTGGGAATTCAACGAAGCTTCAGAATTCTTCAAGTAATATCTCATACTTCCCACTCGACGAAGTATTCAAGCAGTTTCATATCCTCCGAAGAATTAGGTCATCCGGATCTATGTCCATCTCTTTTATCCTCAGTCAGGATATTCAGGAACTTATTCCTTCAATAAGAAGTACGGCGAACGAAAACGGGAAGTTCCTAAGTACGATATTCTTAAACAAGACAGGAACGAAGTTTTCATACTCCCCAGCAATGAATCGGGATTTATTTTCCCCAATCGGCAGTTATTCTACGAAGCTACTTATACGCTTCAGCTACATAGTTCATTCATGCATACATCATATCATATCATATCATATCATAGCATACGCATTCTCATAAAATATTATCTTGCAAAATGTTATATATATCATTATATTTTGCATCAAACTAACCTTGTTTTTCAGGGTAATTCTCCAGCAGACAAACTTCATCAGCAACTTACCTTGGGCCGTCGTTTATTCTTCCCAATGGTTATCCTGTTACCTTGGGCCGTCGTTTATTCTTCCCGCAGGTTATCTCAATTTTTGGGCCGTCGTTTATTTTTCCCAGAAATCAACTTACCTTGGACCGTCATTCATTCTTCCCAATGGTTATCCTGTTACCTCGGGCCGTCATTTATTCTTCCCGCAGGTTATCTCAATTTTTGGGCCGTCGTTTATTCTTCCCAGAAATCAACTTACCTTGGGCCGTTGTTCATTCTTCCCAATGGTTATCCTGTTACCTCGGGCCGTCGTTTATTCTTCCCGCAGGCTATCTCAATTTTTGGGTCGTCGTTTATTCTTCCCAAAAATCAACTTACCTTGGGCCGTCGTTTATTCTTCCCAATGGTTACCCTGTTACCTCGGGTCTTCGTTTATTCTTCCCGCAGGTTATCTCATTTTTGGACCGTCGTTCATTCTTCCCAATGGTTATCCTGTTACCTCAGGCCGTCGTTTATTCTTCCCGCAGGTTATCTCATTTTTGGGCCGTCATTTATTCTTCCCAAAAAAAATGCCATCTCCATATTCAAGAAACATATCAGAAAACTTTTTATTCAAATGACATCTTTAAGCCCATTCAAGCATTACAG
This sequence comes from Lathyrus aphaca, assembly GCA_963966055.1. Lineage (NCBI taxonomy): Eukaryota > Viridiplantae > Streptophyta > Magnoliopsida > Fabales > Fabaceae > Lathyrus > Lathyrus aphaca. The sequence continues at coordinate 423,576,417 of OZ014520.1, forward strand.
TCAACCAACAATATCATTCTACACACCAGCAAGTGCAAATTTTTGGATTTTTGTGTTCAATCCTCTTCAATCTTCAAGTCACGAATGGCGTATATGCCAATCTAATTCCTCAAATTCCAGAAAATTGAACAAGGGGCAACTATTGCACCCCAAAATTTGCCCTCCCACAATCAAGACAACCTCTCTCAAGACTTCTAAATGATCATAAGGTCCTCAAGACTCCCAATTGTAACACGGTGGGAGAACTGACTTTAGTTAAATGTTGCGGATAGCAAGAGTCGCCACCGACTTTTATTTTATCCAAAGGAAAGGGCATAAAAGAACAGGAAAGACCTTAAAAGATTTTTGGGTTCGGGGTGTAGGTTATATAAAGGGAAGGTGTTAGCACCCTTTATATCCATGGTTATCCATGGGCTCTTAGTTACTTAGCTCACTTTAAATTGTTTTGAGAAGTGTAGTGTGTGCTTAGAAATTTTCTTAAGCACTTTATAATGATCCTTGTATGGATATATATAAAGACTTTGTTTTGAAAATTTGTTTGAAAATGTGAAGTGTTATGAAATGTTTTTGAATGAGTGAGCAAGTACTTAAGAGGAACCTACCCTAATGATTAAATCTTTATTGTTCTTAAATGTTCTTTCAATGGTAAGACTATCTCTATTATTAAGGAATAGGTAGTCATTACCTTGGATGTGATAAGGGACATGTATATGGATATCTGAATTTAGGCAACTGCAAGGTGTATTAGCAATACGAAGGGACTTATCATCTTTTATTCGAAAGGGACAAGATCATTTACGAAGGCAACATCGAAGGGACTTGATCTTATAATCTTTAAAGGGACAAGATGATATTAATAAGAGAAGGGACTTTGCTTTATACACCTTACTTGACCTTTTTGTTTAGGCAACATGAGAGGTATCCTTAAGAAGGTGAGATGGCGATCAAAGATCGACTTACGTGTGTGCGTGTACAAATTCAAATATTTATCTTATAATTAGTGATCTAAATTTAATTTTAAGATACAAACATGTTTTCACTCCCTAATTTACTAACCATGGCAATTTAAATAAATAAACAATAAAAATTACTACAACTATTACATGGCTTGTACAGTTACATTATAAGAAAATAATTTAGATAATAAGCATATAAATAAATAAATAAAATATTAGAAATAAAAATAACATAAGAGAAAAAAGGTTAGCACAATAATATACAATGAAAATCAATTAAGTATTTTTAGATTTTTTAGATAAACAATTTTTAAATAATTTTAAGATGAAAATAAAATAATAATAATAATTATGTACTAATTTATTTACAAAAATAAACATGATTAATAATTTAATAATTTAATTATATATATATTAGAAATATTTATTAAGTATAATTAAATAAAATAAGAAATAAAAATTGTAAAAGAAAATTAGGGTTTTGTGTTATTAGAAAATAAACTAGGGTTTAAAAATAATTAGGGTTTCTAAAAAATATTATAATTTATAATTTAATTTTACATTACTAATTTAATTATTAAACAAATATACATATTCAAATTCATAAATAAATAAATAAGTTTAGAATTTAGAAAATAATTTTAGAGGTTTTTATATAAAATATAAAGTATTTACATATTAATTTAGAATTATTTATATATGTGTATTATATTTAATTAACAATAAAATAGTTAAACAAAATAAATAAGCAAAATAAAAAAAAATTGAAACTTACCTGGGGCAGGGATCGAACCCACGCCCTAGGCCTCATTCTCTTTGGGACCAACAAGCCAACCACTGGACCGGCTGCGTGCTGGTGATATTGAATGGACATCAATTCTTTTTATTTTTAACCTATGAAAATCAATAAAATAACAAAAAAAACGAAATGGACTGGGGAAGGGTTGAACCCAGGACCATCCCTATTTCACACACACGTGCTACCAACTGAACCAACCTGCGTTTCTGAAATACATACAACAATAATAAAATAAAATATATGTTAGAGTTTGAAATTGGATTTTGGCGCCAGACTTCATCTTCCTCATTCAAATTTCCTGCAAATTCTTCTTCGAAAATTCCTGCGAATTTTCCTGCAAGTTCTTGAACCCGAAACCTATGTTTTTCAATCATCAAGCAAACCACAACATTATTAGAAATTAATAATTCAGATCAATTATATGAAGCTTATAGGTCACAGCCATGTTCTTAGAACTCATTTAGATGCCCTAAATGCTAAGTTCCCGAATTTGAACTTCAAACCCTAATAATGATGGATTTTGATACAGTCCATAAGAGTCAAATTAAACCATCCAGAAAGCTTCTAAACTTCATAACAAACACAAATCCATGGTTAGTTTTCATTATCAACGCATAAATCATTCAAATCGAAAAAAGTTAAAACATGAACAATATGCATTCGGGTTGGTCATATGAGCATGAATTGGATGTGTTTAAGAGTTGGTTTCGACTCAATGAAGTCCAAGGATCCTTCTTGTGCCTTTAAAATACCTTAAAACTCTTTGTAATGAGGAAAACAAATTGATGTTTTGGATGAAATTTGTGAAGTTTGAAGATGATGTGAGAGGCTGTGAATTCGTCCCTAATGCTTGTCTTTGTGTTGTTTATATATGGTACAATGAATTAGGTCAAAGACTTTAACAATTTGATGGATATTTGGATAGTTTGAGATTGGAAAAGATTAACCTTTAAATTTTGAATATTCTTGATATAAGCTTGCTATTTTAAGATAATCCTCATAATTTTTGTATCAATTAGATCCAAATAAACTTTATGACATTCTAGAAGACAAATCATTTTAAATCTTCACCATTTTATATTTTATTTGAATTTAAAATGATTTTTAATATAAAAAGTCATAATAAATAAAAATAAAATGAATAAAATTATGAAAATATTAAATTAATTTCGTGCATGATGTCATGGAACCTATTGGATCACAAAAAAGTCAGCCCATTTGAAGAATTATGGTTTTAAGACCCCATTTACTTCATAAACCTCTCAAAAATTTCCCAACTTTGAAAGGGCACAAATCCTTCAATTTTAATGCTATGAAGGTGTTCTTGGACATTTTGTAAAGCTTAAAGAGTCCTCTAACTAACCTCTTTGGTATCATGTCCATATCTTTTACCATTCTCAAGTTATGCTCTTTTGAAGTTGTTGACTTTTTGTTGACTTTTAAAAGGACCTATAATGTCTTAGCTCATACCTTCCAAATGAAGCATTTTTGGGCTTGGCTTGTGAGACACAAAGTTGTAGAGAATTCAATTTCCTTCAAAATTAGCTTTGGATGGAAATTTTTTGATGAAGCATGTGAAGGTTATGGCTGGTCAAAGTTCAGTTTACTTTTCCTGTGAAAACCCTAATTTAGAAACTCCTGATTCTTGATGATCTGAAATCTCCTTGATGAATCATGATCAACCCTTGATCAAATGATGAATTTTACTTCATATAATTGATGTTGGCAAAAAATCATGAAGTTTGACTTTGGTTTGACCACAGTTGACCTCAGTTTGACTTTTTAACTACTTTGACTGATTTTAGCCTATCTGATCATCTGATTGAGCAAACCTTTGGGGAAAGTCTTGAAACTTGACATAGGGATTCTTGAAGACATATAGGATTCTATGAAGCTCACTTGAAGCCTTGGAAGTCCATTTAGCCTGATGAAATCCAAAACCCTAGTTTAAGATGCATTGCTTAGGAGGATGCATTGTCTGAGGGAATTGTCAAACTTTCTGACTAATTGTGAACCTTGTGAACCTCTTGAGATACCCTGTGAACCTCTTGGGACACCTTAGTACACAATGTCTTGTCTTGGTGAGGGAAAATTTTGGGGTGCAACACCAATTGGTCAAGAAATGTGGAAGTTTCCCCAGACAATGCCTCCTCCTAATCAAAGTATCCAAAACTAGGGTTTTGAGTTTCCTCAGGTTAAAATGAGTTTCAAGGCCTCAAGTGAGCTTCATAAAATCCCACATGTATTCAAGAATCCCCATGTCAAGTTTCAAATCTTTCCCAAAGAGCTTGCCCAGTCAAATGATCAGATATGCAAAAATCAGTCAAAGTAGTTAAAAAGTCAAACTGAGGACAATTGTGGTCAAACTAAAGTCAAACTTCAAGATTTTTTTCCAACATCAAGTTTATGAAGTAAAATTCAGAATTTTATCAAGGTTTGATCATGATTCATCAAGGAAGTTTCAGATTATCAAGAATCAGGAGTTTCTAAATTAGGGTTTTCTTAAGGAAAGTCAACTGAACTTTGACCAGCCATAACTTTCACATGCTTCATCAACAATTTCCCATCCAAAGCTCATTTTTAAGGAAATTAAATTCTCTACAAATTTATGTCTCACAAGCCAAGCCTAAAAATGCTTCATTTGGAAGGTAGGAGCTAAAACATTATAGGTCATTTTAAAAGTCAACATCTTCCAAATGGCATAATTTGAAAATGGTAAAGGATATGGACATGAGACCAAAGAGGTTGGTTATAGGACTCCCTAAGCTTTCCAAAATGTCCAAGAAAACCTTCATTGCCTTAAAATTGAGGGATTTTTGCCTTTGCAAAGTTGGGAAATTTTTGAGAGGTATATTGAGCAAATGGGGTCTTAAAACCAATTTTTTCCAAATGGGCTTGCAATTTTGTGATCCAATCTTTACCATGACATCATACACGACCCAAATCTCATTTAATCATATTTTTATAATTTATTTTATATTTATTTTTATTTTATTCATTAAAAATCAATTTAAATCAAAATAAAATATGAAAACTCAATATTTAGATTTGATTCTTGTTCTAGAAGCTCATGAATAACATTAAGATGGTTTGATACACTCCCAAATTCGTGCACACCCTTTGGTTTATGAAAATATATGATTTTTTATCAAAATTATGATTGATCTTTCTTCACCATCAAGTTATCAAAAAGCCCATAGAATCCACTATTTTTTTGACCTAATCTCACTCCATTATAAGAGTATAACTCAATACAAACACAAAGGGGGGATTTTTGAGGTAAGAACATAAGGATTAAAGTCAAGAAAAAACCAAGAAAAGTCAAATTCGGATTTTGATTTTTAGGCAATTTTCAAGTATTTTAAAGGTTACAATACCTTCTATGATGTTCATTGAACGTATATGCATCATTCACATCATCCAAACCATGCTCATATGTTCAATCCGAATCATGTTTTATGCTTGAATATGAATTTTTCGATTTCACAAAATTTGCTTGTTTTAAATGATATTTGATGATTGTTTGATGTTTGTGATAGTGCTAGGAACGTTTTTGGACCCTCAATTTGAAGAATCGTGCCCTTAATCTCCAAACACAATATCTAGGGTTCATAAGCTTCAAAACAGGAACCATGAGCAAAACGTGATTTCATTTGAAATTAAATGGATAATTGGACTTAGGACCCTTTATTTAATTGATTTAAGTCATTTGAAACAATTTATTTGGTGTATTATGCGTGTTCATGTGTGCAGGTCCTATAGTGACGAACATAATCCGTCACTACAAGTTTTAGTGACGAAAAAAGTGTCACTAAAACCTAAGCCAACGGACGAAGGTTGAAGACGAAGCTGCACGCAAAATTTGATTTTTAAATGTTGGATTATTATTTAATTAATAGTTTGTATACTAATTCTCAGAAGCGCAAGTGGTCCAGTGGTTTTGATGTGTGTATGGAAGCGTTTGAACTTGGGTTCGATTCCAAGGTTTTGCGTTTTGGTTGTTTTATTTCATCATATTTACCAGGTTTAATATTTATTGATTAGGGTTCATTCCTTGTTCACTAGCACGCGCTATCCCAGTGTCGCTCCCGAAGATTTGCATCCCCCGGTACAAGCGCGAACGGTCAGCGAAAGGAGAAAATGAAGTGAACTGAATAGAGTCGCCAGCTAGGCATTTTTATCGCGAAGGAAAGGTAATGCTACATAAACCAATAAAAAGATGGATAAGACGGTTGCGAGCCAGAGAAACTGAGAAAGGGGGTTGGTTACAACCTGGGAAGGTATTAGCACCCAGATTGTCCGTCGTATTCGACGGGATCCACGCTTAAAATATTGTGTTTAAAGGGGTAAGTGTATGTGCTATCTGTGTGCAAAAGCTGTAAAAGAATATACAAGTGTCAGTGTAAAAGGGTGAATGCTCAGGAACTGAGGCTTAGAAAGAATGTTGAAAGAGGGGGAAGACACAGAGACTTTTGTTCGATAACAGTTAAGTTATGCCTCCGTATCCTCTCGTGCAATGAGGAAGTCAGAACACAGTAGTTCGACTCGAAGAGACTGAAAGATAAATTGACTGTGAACTGCTTGCTTGTCTGTGCTCAAGTGTATGACTCGTCTGGCTCGAGTGCTATCTGTCTTGCATTAGACGGAAGAAGCAAGTTCTCGTTTGTGAATGAAGATGATGAGAAGAGAATCCCGAAGGAGAAGATTATTGTTTGTTTTTGTGTTTTCAGTTTTGTTATTGTTTTTGGTGTTTTGCATAAGTTGATGAGCTTAAGCCTAAATCAAAGGCTTGTAAACTCATTATATCCTCCCTGATTAGGGATAATGAGCCTACTTAAGTATGAGATAAACATCTCAACTTAATTGCCATGATGAGGTAGGATTAAGACCATTAACCTACTTGTGATTATTTAGATTTTTATGGGTTTTTTTTAGTGTTAAGTAATGAGTTTAATCTCTAATCACAGATTAGTGAACTCATTACACCATCCTAATAGAAGGATAATAGACGAGAACACTTAAGCTGAGGAAGATACCTCAACTTAATCCATGGTTAGGGATTAAATTCATTATATAACAAAGCCTTTATTAAGTGGATTTTAATTAAGGATGAGATTAAGAAGTGAATTTTATGGTTTGTAAGACAACTTGAGGGGGACTTGTCCATTAAACACTAGGGTTAGTCCTTCTTAACCATAAAGGAAGAAATAGAACCCTAATGTAAGGCCCAAGTTACAAGATGAAGTCTTAGTGATTATTAAGATGATTTGATTAAGAGGTTTAAATAAATTAAAGGTTTAACACTTAGTATTAAAGTTATACACTCCATCCTAAGAGAAGGATGCAGGCATAACCCTAATTCCAAAGTCCTAAAACTTTAAGAGTTTAGTCTCTGATTATGAAAATGAGAATAGAGACTCAAGGAGACTCAAAGGTAAAATGCTAGGGGGACTAATCACAACCCTAATTATTATCATGCTTGGATGTTCCTATGGTTTGTAAGGCTTGAGAAAGATCTTCAAGGAAGCCACCAATGGAAGAAGCAGATGAAAGGAAGAAGAAGCAGAAGAAACAAGTTACTTACTTCAATGAAGAAGATAAGTGACTTGAAGAAAGAAAGTGAGAAAGAAAGAACACAAGTGAACAAGTTCACTTCAAAACCAGAAACATGCAAATGAAAGAGATAAATAGAAATGAAAAGTGAAGGCAAATCCACTTCTCAAAGTAACTTACCACCTGAAAATGTTAGCATGAATGCATAAAGTTTGAAACAAAAAGAAATGAAGTGAAATGAGATGAGATGATATGAGCAAAGTCATAAGTGTTTATGCAATGTTAATGTCATGTGAGATGATGCAAAGGCATACAAAGTGCATATGTATGATCATACAAAGATGAGATGTCATGTAAGCATGCTTTGAAGTTTGAAAGTTCATGAAAGTTAATGAAAGGAAATGAATGCAAATCATGCCAAATGAATAAAGAAATGATCAAACATTATTCTACCATGTCCTAAGATGTCTAAGATGACATATGAATGCAAGAAATGTCATGGCAAGTTCATGTATGGATGCATATGCAAGATGAATGCAAATGAACATATAAAATTAGGATTTTATGAATGTATGGGATGCACATGAGCAAAACAGAAGCAATGCACAAGATAAAAAATTGAAAATACACTCAAAGGAACCCTAAACCTATACTAGGTTACCATCCAAAGGGGTAGGTCAGAAGCTAAACCTAGAAGAAGTTATGGATTTTCTAAGTTTGCTAGGGTTTTTGGGTGATCTTCAATGTAAAATGCCAAACAAATTGAAAATGCAAGGTAAAAATGAAACAAAAATGTTTTTAGAAACTAGAGGCCATGTATGAAACAATGCAAAAATAATCATGTACAAACTCATCTTGGTTTACAAGTTATGAATTTTTGAAGTTAGGGTTAGAAAATAGGTCATTTTAGGAACCCTAATTCAATGAAAAATGTCAAAGCATGATCAAAACCAAAAAGAAATTTGTAAGGTGAGTTTGTAAATGTTTCTAAATGTCTAAGGACGGTCTCTGATTTTTTTGGTGATTTTTAAATACCTAAATGTATTTTTAATTAATTAATTAAATAAAACATTTAAATGATTTAAACATACTTTTTTAATGCAAAAAATAAAATAAAAATCATTTTCTGATTAAGAAAAATATTTGGAACAAAAATGCCAAAGGAAATATTTTTTGAAGTTTTTTAACTATTTTAAATAAAATGGGAAAGAAAAATATAAAGAAAATGAAATAAAAATAAAATAAAGGGGAAGTATGCATATCCAAAGGCCAGGATTCAAACTCAAGGGGGGAGGGTTGACTGGCGCGTGAATGGGTGGCTGAGATTTGTCCTGACTAAATTGATTTAATTAAGTTAATTAATAAGAAATTATGGCTTAATGACATGATCTGGACCATTGAAACGCGCACGGGAACTCACATCCAAGGGCCAGTATTCAAACTTGCTTAGTTAATGAGCCTTAACCCTAACAACTTTCAGATGACCGGAACAATGTTCCGGTCATCTTCTCCGACGAACCAAAACCTCAACTCTCTCACTAGGTCTCTAAAACTCAATCTCTCTGCCCAGAATCAAACCCCAGACATCATACAACAAGAATCATCAACCAAAACACATTTATTTCACGTATTAAAGTTGAATCGAATCAAAACGTTTTTAGGTCAAAAAATTTCAGAAGCTTCATACATACTCAATACTTAACCATTTGCAAAAATAAACATATCAGCATGATCAGCACATCACATAGATTTATTTAGGAACTTAAAAACAAGTTTCTGGAAAAAATGTTCTTGAGGTATACCTGAGATGAAGCTTTGCTATCTGGAGCTTTCTGGCCACCTCCTTGGTGCTTTTCCACTCCAATAAACCCCTTGGTGCTTCTGGCAAGCTTGAAACAAGTTTATGTAGGCTGTTTTGTGAGTTTCAGTTCAGAGGAAGCTGAAATCATGTTTTTGTTTGAGATGGTTTCAGGCCAATGTGAGGGGTGGGAAATGATCCTGGGGTTGTGAGGAGATGATTGGTGAAAGAATTTTGAAGTTTTGATGGCTGAGTTGGGAGATTCGAAGAGATGAAGTTTTATTCAAGTTTTGTGTAATCTGAGTTTGGGGAGGTTTCAGGCTTCAAGCATTGTGTGTTTTGGTTCCATAATGTTGGTATATCATGTCTTGATTGGTCAGATAGTGGGTGATGGCCTAGCTTGATTGGTATGGGTGGTTTTGCAAAAAGTCAAGCTTAGGTGTACTTGAGGTATGGCATGAGTAAGAGCTGGATTATGGGCATGGTTGGGCTCAACATGGATCAAGGAAGGCCATAGGATTGAAATTGATGAGCTGGAACACTTGCAGCTAGGGTTTCTATGTGTTTTTGCAAATTTTCCCTCTTTGGTGTTTCTTGTGATTCAAGGCATGAAATGATCCAATTCTTGGGCCAATTTTGATACTTTGAAGTTGTTTGATCATGTTATGGCATATTTGTACACATTTGAAGTCATTTGAGGCCTTGGCAAGTGGTTTTGCAAAAATCCCTCTTTGGTGCATTCTTGAAAATTATAGGATTTTTGCCAACTTTGAAGGATCATAACTTGAGTTCTATAATGAATTAGAAGGAGTTCTTGTAATTTTTGAAAATGGGAAGATCCATCCTACAACTTTCATGACCAAAATTTTTTCATTTGAAACATTTTTGATTAAGAAAGAGGAGGTTGAAAAACTTTCCCAAAATGGAAAGTTTCCATTACAAGTCATTTCCATTTTTGGCAAGTTTGCAAATTGTTCAAAATTCTTCAATCTTGTGAACTTCCAAACTCTTCTAAGATCAAATAAAGATCATAGAACTGCATTTTGATGAAAATACCCCTTTGGTTCCATTGTTGGGGGCCTCAGATGCCCTGATGTTGACTTAACTTGCTCAAGAAGTTACCCAGTGAACAGATGACTTCCACAATTAATTTCCTCATCAAACTTGGTACACATGATCCTTATAACATCTTAAGAACATTAGAAACAAGAATGACCCAAAAATTTGGAGTTGAGGCCTCTAAAACCAAAACCCTAATTTTGGCCATCTGTGTAGTGAAAACCCTTGCTCTGCTTCCATGCTTTGCCAGTTCTTGTGATTTCTTGACTTCCATGAACTTTGAGGGACATAATATGATGATAGAACACACATGGACCCTCTTGGTAAGCTTTGAGACCTCTGGGATGGCTCAGATGGAATCTTGGATTGCTCAAATCACAAACCGTAGATGCAGATGAACTTGAACTATGCAGATGAAACAAATATGCAATATGATGTGGTATGCTTATTCTTATGCAAAAATGAAAGATCACAAGCCATGGTGTGATATTAGTGAGGGCAAATTTGGGGTGTTTACACCCAGTGGCAAGGCTTTGTTATTGTAAGGGGGAGGTCCTGGGATCAAAACCAGGCCTCCCCACTTTTATTTTGGTTATTTGTTTTATTTATTTTTTATATTTTATAATTATTAATAATTAATTAATCTGTTTAATATTAAAACCACTAATTCCTTTTTTTTAAGTAAATAATTAAACTTTATACTTTTTATTGATTTCATAATTTTTCTTAATTATTTGTTTTAATTAATTTTATAATAATTTTGTACATAATTTTTATTATATGTTTTTTTTTGTAAATAAATATTTAAAACTTTAATTACTTAAAAACTCCAATTATTTTCTAAAACCCTAATTTTTCTATTAATCCTAATAAACTTAAACCCTAATTAGAATATTTTCATAATAACTTTTTTATATTTTGTAAATACTTTATTCTTATTATTATTTAAACATATTATTTCTTTTAATTAATTTCTAACTTATTTAAAAAAAAATCTAACTTACTAACCCTAATATTTTATTTTAATATTTTTATCTTGTTATTCTCTTTGCTTTATTATTTATTTAATATTGCTTCATTATTCTATGTTTAATTCTTATTTTATTTATCTTATTAGAAAAATGTATAGGTTATTATATTATAATTTATTTTTCTTGTTCGATTATTTTGTAACTGCCCATAAGCCATGTAATAACGTAGATTTTATATTTCCGTATTTTATTTACTTTATTATAATTGCTATGGTTAGTAATTTTAGGGTGTGTATAACCTAAATGTAATTAAAATTAACTTAGAAAATTAAATTCAAGACAAATATCTGAATAAATAAATCATTCACACACGTAAGTCGATCTAAGATCGCCATCTGCACTTCAAAGGGTATTCCTCTTGGTTGCCTTATCTAAATGGTCAAGTCCCTCGAAAAGGGGTTGTCTTAAGCAAAGACCCTCCATAAATAAATCATCTAGTCCCTCCCAGATTTAAAAGATCGAGTATGGGTATCTCTGTATAACAACTGCTGGCTGGGGAAAATAAATCCCGGTTCATTGCTGAGGAACATGAGGACTTCGTTCCCGTCTTGTTTAATAATATGGTATTCAGAACCTCCCGTCTTCGTTCGTCGTGCTTTTTATTGAAGAATTAGATTCCTGAATACCCTGATTGGGGATAAAAGAGATGGACATCCCCTGAGTGACTTATCCTGGAGTATCAAACCTTAATTGGTGGGGATGAGGAGGCGAAGATTCGTTGAATTCCTACCTTCGTTCGTCCTTAGTAAATACTATTACTGCATTTTATGCATTTCTGGTAAACATCAATCATATTCAAAAGCATACACACATTCAAATATAACCAATGGACGTTTTCGCTTAAGTAAACAAGGGAAAAGTAAACTTGAATTCAAAAAACGAGACTTTATTTATTTAGAAAATGACCTATAAACAGGTAAGTTTGTACAAGGAGACAGAAATCCTAATAAGAGTAATTCGTCGTAAAAGTTTTACAAAAACAAAGAAAAGCAACTATGTGAAAAATAATCCTATTGAGTTCCAATTCTACTATTGCCATTATCTTCAAGTATCTCATCCTTTGCTGTCGAGATAGAAATGATTGGATTGATCTTTATCTGTTTGAACTTGATTCAGGTAGCACAACTGGTTGAGGTTACATGAGTGATCCAACGAGACATAGTCATACGCTTTAATCCCTAACTTTTGCCTGGATTGCCTTTTCAGGTTTTCAATCCACCGGGATACCCTTTTTTTCCCAAGCCTCCCTTTTGGATTTTCGACTTGCCAGGTGTACAATCTTTTATATATATATATCCCTAATTTTTGCCCGAACCCTTTTGGTTCGCCGGGATGCCCTTATTTTTTCCTAGGCCAGTCAACCTAGCGGGTCTCTTTTTATGCGTAGTATTTTTTAACTATGTATGCGTTTACGGGCTGTGGGAAATCTTCACCATCCATAGTAGTAAGCATCATGGCACCTCCTGAAAATACCCTTTTGACTACAAATGGTCCTTCATATGTAGGAGTCCACTTGCCCCTAGGATCACCCTATGGTAATACGATACGCTTGATTACCAAGTCTCTAGTCTGATATACCTTTTGCTTAACCTTCTTATTAAAAGCTTTGATCATCCGTTTCTGGTACATCTGACCATGACAAACAGCTGCCAGCCTTTTCTCATCAATCAAATTTATTTGGTCAAGTCGAGTCTGAATCCACTCATCTTCATCCAAGCCTGCATCCTTCATGATTCTCAAGGAAGGGATCTGAGCCTCAATGGGTAGAACTGCTTCCATACCATAGACTAAGGAGAATGGGGTTGCCCCTGTTGAAGTACGTATTGTAGTACGATAACCATGAAGAGAAAATCGTAACATCTCATGCCAATCCTTATACGTAACAGTCATCTTCTATAGAATCTTCTTGATGTTCTTATTGGCAGCTTTTACTGCACCATTCATCTTTGGACGATACGGAGAAGAATTATGATGCTTAATCTTGAACTGCATGCAGAGGTCAGTAATCATAGTGTTGTTCAGATTAGAGCCATTATATGTGATGATCCTTTCAGGGATGCTATATCTACATATGAGATTATTCTTAATGAATCGAGCCATAACATTCTTAGTAACAGATGCAAATGAGGCTGCCTGCACCCACTTTGTAAAGTAATCAATGGAAACAAGGATGAAACGACGCCCATTGGAAGCAGTAGGCTTGATCTCACCAATCATATCAATGCCCCACATGGCAAAAGGCCAAGGAGCAGTCAACACATTCAACGGAACTGGAGGTACATGCACCTTATTAGCATAAATCTGACACTTGTGACATGTTTTGGAATGTTGATAGCAGTCAGCTTCCATGGTAGACCAATAGTAACCTGCTCTCAATATCTTCTTTGCCATGGTATGACCACTAGAATGAGTGCCAAAGATCCCATCATGCATGTCTTCCATAATCTCTGTTGCTTCCTTCTTATCCACACAACGAAGCAAAGTCGAATCATGATTGCGCTTGTACAAAATTCCATTACTCAAAAAGAACTTAGCAAAAAACCTCCTAAGAAACTTCTTATCATTGACAGATGCCCCTTCAGGGAACTCCTGAGCTTCAAGATACCTTTTCACTTCATAGAACCAAGGCTTTCCCTCTACTCCTTCAGTATCAATCTCATTACAATATGCAGGCTTCTCAAATCTATCAATAGTGATTCTGGGAGCTTCATTATCCCAACTAATCTCAAACATAGATGCCATGGTGGCTAAAGCGTCTGCCAACTGATTCTTTTCTCGTGGAATATGTCCAAAGGTAATCTCTTAAAAATATGGGATCAAAGACAACACATGCTCTCTGTAAGGAATGAGATTTGGGTGCTTGGTATCCCAATATCCTTTAATCTGACTAACTACCAGGGCTGAATCTCCATATACGTCCAAAAACTGAACCTTCATCTCAATGGCAGCTTTGATACCCATGATACATGCTTCATATTCAGCCATGTTATTGGTACAATAGAAACAAAGTCTAGCAGTAATTGGGGTATGACAACCTTCAGGGGAAATGATCACAACACCAACACCATTACCAAGCTCATTAGAAGATCCATCAAAAAACATAGTCCATCGGGATCCCTGTTCAGGTCCGTCATATTGTCTAGGTTCTTTAGTCACAATCATAATGTCTTCATCCGAGAACTCAAAATTCATAGACTGATAATCATCCACTGCCTGATGAGCTAAATGATCAGCTACCACACTGCCCTTAATGGCCTTCTGAGTGGTGTACTGTATATCATATTCTGTTAAAATCATTTGCCATCTCGCTATTCGTCCGAAGAGAGCAGGTTTCTCGAATACGTACTTGATTGGATCCATCTTTGAAATCAACAAGGTAGTATGAGTCAACATATATTGTCTTAGTCGGCGAGCAGCCCATGCCAAAGCGCATCAAGTTTTCTCGAGCAGTGAGTATCTTGTTTCACAGTCGGTAAACTTTTTGCTAAGGTAGTATATTGCCTGCTCTTTTCGACCAGACTCGTCATGTTGTCCCAACACACACCCCATTGAGTTGTCTAATACTGTTAAGTATATAATCAAGGGTCTTCCATCAACTGGTGGCATCAAAATTGGAGGTTGTTGTAAGTACCTTTTAATTTCATCAATTGCTGTCTGGCATTCATCATTCCATTCCAATATTTGATCTTTCTTCAATAACTTGAAGATTGGCTCACAAGTAGCAGTCAACTGGAAAATAAATCTTGCAATGTAATTCATTCGTCCCAGGAAACCTCTAACTTCTTTCTCAGTACGAGGAGCAAGCATCTCTTGTATAGCTTTTACCTTTGCAGGATCTACTTCAATACCTTTACCACTGACAATAAAACCCATAAGTTTACCAGATCTAACTCCAAAAGTACATTTGTTTGGATTTAACCTCAACTTGTATTTCTTCAACCTCTCAAATAACTTGTGCAGGTGGTCAAGGTGCTCTTCTTCATTCTGAGATCTGGCTATCATATCATCCACATATACCTCTATCTCATGGTGAATCATATCATGGAACAAAGCTACCATAGCACGCTGATATGTTGCCCCAGCATTCTTCAAACCAAATGGCATTACCTTATAGCAGAAAGTGACCCATTGTGTAACAAATGTAGTCTTCTCCATATCTTCTAGTGCCATCTTAATTTGATGATTATAACCAGAGAAACCATCCATGAAAGAGAATACCTTATGCTGAGCAGTGTTATCTACCAAAACATCAATATGTGGAAGTGGAAAGTCATCTTTAGGACTAGCCTTATTCAAATCCATGTAATCCACACACATGCGTACCTTACCATCCTTCTTAGGTACCGATACCACGTTTGCAACCCATTGAGGATAAGAAGTCACAGCTAAGAACCCTGCATCAAATTGTTTCATCACCTCTGCTTTAATCTTTTCTGACATTTCAGGACGCATGCGACAAACCTTTTGCTTCTTTGGATGACAATTTTCTTTTACCGGTAGACGGTGAACCACAATGTCAGTATCCAACCCTTGCATATCTTTATATGACCAAGCAAAGATCTCCGCATAGTCACGTAACATCTGGATTAGTCTGTTCTTAACACCATCTTCTAGTTCAGCCCCTATCTTGACATCCTTCATGTTTTCCTTAGTTCCCAGATTCACAACTTCGATTGGCTCTTCATGTGGCTGTATAGCTTTTTCTTCTTGTTGCAACAACCTAGCAAGCTCTACAGGTACCTCACAATCTTCCTCCTTCCCATCTTCAGCTTGATAGATCGGATTCTCGAAATTATAATTGGCAATAGTGGAACTGTTATCAACAGGATCCAGAGTAGATGAAGATCTGTATTTTAGTGATGTGGGTGTGTGTAAGAACACATAGCTAATAAAATAGAAATAATAATAAAAGAAAGACAAGGAGCACAATATTTACGAAAACGAAACGTCCATTGATTTTATTGAATGAAGTATGCAAATGAAATGACATCCCGAAACAAGCATACCATTGTGCCCCGGGTAAGACACAGGGCTTAAAAGGTTTTATTGTTCGAAATTACAAACTTAAAACAAAACACAGTAATAGTATTTACTCCTGACTAAAGGAGATATGAATTATGTCTTCAGTCTTCCAATTGTTGAGCCCATCCCCCATGGTAGGAAAGATCCAATCATCCAGGTTGTAGTCTTCATCATAGTCACCCACATCATTGATTTGATCTCTTATGACCCCTTTATTAGTGATACGAACAGCACGAGCACGACGAACAACCCTCTGGGATTCTGCAGTGAAACCCAAACCAGACTTGTCAGACTTGTAAGGGATGTTGGGAAGCTGACCCCAAATAGAACAACCACCTTTTTCAACCACAACCTTAGCATCTTTGAGGGAGGCCATTGCAGGAGGTATTCTAGTAACCACATGAGCTCTTTCAGAAGTAGGGACAGACTGAGGAACAGGAGCAGAGCAAGGAACAACTTCAAATGTTTGACACAGAGTTTAAACCAATTCACCCTCCATTTTTACCTACTTTAAAGTATTCACATGGCTAACCATGTACTCTTCTTCACCATAGACAGTGACAATTTTGTTTTTCACCGGATATTTCAACTTTTGATGCAAGGTGGAAATCACAGCACCTGCCCCGTGGATCCAGGGGCGCCCAAGAAAACAAGAATACGCAGGACAAATAACTATCACATAGAAAGTAGAGTTGAAGACTTGAGAGCCTACTTTTATTGGGAGGTCTACTTCTCCGTGTACCATTCTTCTTGAACCATCAAAGGCCCTTACCACCACATTACTTGGACTTAACACAACATCTTCTGGACTGAGCTTGTCCAGAACCTCTTTAGGGAGCACATTTAATGAAAAACCATTGTCCACCAGTACATGAGACAAAGTAGTGCCCCTACATTCAATGGAGATATGCAGAGCTCTGTTATGGTTTCTCTTGACAGGAGTCAGATCAGCATCAGAAAAGCCCAGACCATTATCACTAGTCAGATGTGCAACACAATTCTCAAATTGATCCACAAAAATTTCATCTGGTACATGAGCAGCCTTTAAGAACTTGATTAAGGCTTTAACATGGACCTCAGAACACAGCAGCAAAGATAACATGGAGATTTTGGAGGGAGTATGCCCCAACTGGTCAACAATATCATAATCACTCTTGCGAATGATCTTCAGTACTTCTTCCATCTGTTTAGAAATATTTTCAGCAGTTGGTGCCTCAGCTTGCACAGGTTCAATCACAGGACCTTTGCCCCGGGCATCAGTACTTGGTCCAGAATTAGAGGTATGAGCTGGAGTAACTGTATTTTTAGAGGTATCTTAAGGGGAGAAGATTCTTCCACTTTTGGTGACCTTACTAGATCCAACAATATTGTCCACATCAAGATTAACATCAGTAACAGGTGCATCAGTCAAAGGCTCTTGTTTGACACCATGGATATAAACATAAGAACCATAATTCCAGGGTATAGCTTTATCAGAAGTATAAGGAACAGGGTCAGGAGTGGTAATGATCATGGGAGCCACTCTAGCTTCAGCAACAGTCTTCACAGGGCCTTCAGCAGTAATCTTCACTGGTCCTTTAGATGTAATCCTAACAGGACCTTTAGAGGTGATCCTCACTGGTACTTTATCAACCATAGCTACATCTTCAAACTTCGTGTTTCGAGTCAGATGTTCACACATACTTTCCACGGAAGGAGTCCTCTCAAATAATATAGTGTAATTGTCCATGAGGTGTTGAATACCATCCTTCAAATTCCAACAACTATCAGGTTTATAGGCACATTAAAAACAGTCTTCCTTGCAACCTGGAAAGAACCCAGCCTGCACCATCTTCTTTTTGATAATGGATAGTGGTGTAGTCAGATCTGCTACTGAGGAAACATATGAAACCTCATCAACAACATTAACCGTCTTCTCATGATTGGGCATAGGAGCAGTGATCACATTTGGGGTCCCAGGAGGGTCAAATTCAATTTCCCCAGCTTCGATCATGTCTTGAATCTTGTTTTTCAACACCCAGCAGTTGTTGGTGTCATGTCCCGGACTATTAGAATGATATGCACATCTTGCATTAGGATTGTACTGAGGAGAGGATGTATTAGGATTCTGAGGAGGATCCCTTAAAGTAATTAGCTCCCCTTTCAACATGTGTTGCAAGGCTTGGGCCAGTGACATATTGATCTTGGTGAACTGTCTTATAGGCTTTTGTTGATTGTTCTGTTGTTGATCTGGTGCTGTAGGGGCAGGATTGGAGATGTGAACTGCTCCCACAGATTGGTGACTCCTGTTACGACTATGTTGACCATATACAACATTAGACTCCTTCTTTCCACTAGGGGGCTTCTTAGCAGTGCTTGATGAAGAGGCACCCACCTGTATCTTACCACTTCTTATCCCACTTTCCACACGTTCTCCAGTCATTATCAGCTCAGTGAAACCAGATGATGAACTTCCAATGAGGTGACTAAAAAAAGGACCATTCAGCGTACTCATAAACATATCCACCAGCTCCCTGTCAGTCAGAGGAGGTTGAACTCTGCCAGCCAGGTCTCTCCATTTCTGGGCATACTCTTTGAAACTCTCCTTAGCACCCATAGACATGCTTTGGAGCTGCATGCGAGTTGGTGCTAAATCAGCATTATATTGGTATTGCCTATAGAAGGCCTCAGCAAGATCATTCCAATCACGAATATTAACACTTTCAAGTTGATAATACCATTCCAATTGAGCTCCAGATAAACTCTCTTGGAAGAAATGAATCCACAGTTTCTTGTCAGCAATATGTGGTTGAATCCTCCGGACATAGGATCTCAAGTGCAGTTTAGGACATGAAACACCATCATACACCACAAAAGCAGGAACCTTGAAGCCAATAGGTATAACCACTCCAGAAACTAAACTCAAATCTTCAAAATCAAGCCCAGAAGATTTTTGTAGTTCTATAACGTTCATTCTGTCTACCAACATCTTATACTTCTCCTCACTAGCAGGATCATGATAATAGTTCTCCTCAGAATCAGAATCTTCCACAATATCATGGAGACTACCTCCTTCTCTCTCAGAATTTTCAGACTCAAGATTCTCAACCTCTTCTTTTGTCTTGGCATGACCTCTGAATCTTCTACCCAAGTTGATGAGGCCCACTGATTTTCTAGTCTTCTTCTTCTTCTTAGTCAAAAGTGTCTTCAGCTCATCTTGTCCCTTGGACAAGTTCAGGATCATTTCTTGAAATTGTGCATTCTGAGCCTGGAGATCCTTAACAGTTTGTTCGAGAGCCATTTTTGCTGAAATAAACAGCAAGAAGATAAGATACTTGTTCATAAGAAACTTTTGATGCAATGATATGGTATGTAGATGCAATGTTTTCAAGGACCGCAGGATTTAAATTTGTTTAAACAACCAGAAATGAAACTTTTATTAGTGAGCAATAAACTTGTTTGCCTCTTGGGCTTACAATAAAATGAAATAAATACAAAGATGGGGTTTTAAGTCTCCCATGAACGTTTCCTCTTTGTATGGAGGTATGTGTTAAGATTCCGCTCTTCGTGAAGTTGTCTTGTCAACTCTAGAATTCTTTCTTGACTATCTTTGAAATGAGTCTCAAAAGTATCCCTTTGTTCCTTCAACTGGATCCAGGACCTCTGCAACTCTTCCATGTCAGTGGGCATGTCTGGATGAAGGATGATATAAGGAGTATCTCCTTCAGCAACATGCTTCATGGTAACTGGCAGGATAGCAGTATATGGCATCATAAGAGTCTGAGCACGTGCTCGTACCCATCTGAGATAAGGTTCCATATGAATGGAGTACTTTGGTTCCAGATTCTTGTTGTCAACCTTGTTCACTTTACCCCAAGCTCGTATGAACCTTTGACGGTAACCTTGCAGATCGTTGTTGTAGTCGAACACAATACCCTGAATAAGCATGTCATCAGGACCATTACTCCGAGCATAACCAAACTGGTGTAGAGCTAAAGAAGGGTTGTAAGTAATGCCCCCTCTTATGCCAAGGAGTGGCACATTAGGGAACTCCCCACAACGGTCAATGATAGTAACATTCTCCATGGATCTAGAGCACCAATGAATGTCTGAATGAGAAAGTTACATGATCCTCTTGGACCACCTTAACCCTTGTTCATTCTTCATCACTGATCGAGGAAGGTGAGAAATAAACCACCTAGACAATAGAGGTATGCAGCACATCAGAGTTCCTCGTGCCTTCGTAGTACGTGTATGGAGAGAATGTAAGATGTATCCAAGTAATGTAGGCACTGGATTGCGAGTCAGAAATATGTTGATGGCGTGTACGTCTATGAGCTGGTCTGGATTAGGGAACAACACTAGGCCATAGATTAATAAGGCCAAGATCTCCTCAAAAGCATCATAACTCATAGCCTTCAGGAACACTTGAGCTTTCTTCATCAATACCTTAGCAAGGATACCTTAATTCCACTTCTTGTTTCTAGGACAATGTTTGATTTCTTCAGATGTAAGGCTGCAGCAATGACTTCAGGTTTAGGCTCTTTTTCTAAGCCTGTGAAGAGTCTCTGATCAAGGATAGGTATACCCAATAGTTTGGAGAATTCTTCCATTATAGGAACCAGCTGATAGTCGGGGAATGTGAAGCAATGATGTTTAGGATCAAAGAACTGAAATAGGACACTCATCATGTCTTCACTGAACTCTGAAGTGACTAGATTCAGTAGGTGACCATGCCTCTTGATGAATTGGGAGTTTTCAGAAACTTGAGAGACCAATTCCTTAAGCTTAGGAGGTATTCCTACAAAGTTGATCCGGATAGTATTCCTACGAGCAGAAGCCATGACCTGCAACAAAGAACAAAGATAAATCCTTTGGTCCTTGAAATGGTTAGTGAAAATGTTATGCTTATGATGTCATGATGATGTGATGTTATGCTCAATCACAAACATGTGGCACACACAAACAAGTCACACAATAGACCTAGGTTTGAAGGCTTGCATGAGGTTTAAAGGTAAGTACCTTCCCCTGAAGTTTAGATGGTTCATCCTGTCCTATAAAAGTAACCAGGTTCTAAGGGATCTCAATATCACTGATCCTTCCCAAGGGTGGTTGTTCAGTAGGCAACTTACTTGCCAACCAAAACCCTCCAAGTTTAGGATCTCAATGAGCGTAGTATCGAGTATCAACCAACTTCATTCTTCACCAAAGTCGGCTATCTCACTACTTTCTAAAGGCCAAGATGGGATAACTAGGGTTCTAACAGTCAGTTAGTGTATTGACAACATATGGCAGCCCCATATTATCCTTAACTTACTTAAGGAACATAAGCACCAACCAAGAAGTCACACTAACTATGGCCACCAGATCAACCATATCGGTATACGCCGTACAGTTTCCTTGGTCTATTGCCATTTACCTAAGGTACACTAGATCCGGGTTAGGATCTTTCACACAAGTAGCCCAACAGAAATATAAAGCAAACAAAGCAAACAATTTAAAGTGATCTAATTCCTAAGGGTACCCCTCTTTTACTTAGTAACTCCCCAGCAAAGTCGCCAGTTCTGTAACACGGTGGGAGAACTGACTTTTAGTCATGTTGCAGATAGCAAGAGTCACCACCGACTTTTATTTTATCCAAATGGAAAGGACATAAAAGAACAGGAAAGACCTATTTAAAAGACTTGGGTTCGGGGGGTAGGTTATATAAAGGGAAGGTGTTGGCACCCTTTATATCCATGGTTATCCATGGGCTCTTAGTTACTTAGCTCACTTAAATTGTTTTTGAAAAGTGTAGTGTGTGATTAGAAATTTTTCTAAGTACTTTGCAATGATCCTCGTATGGATGTATACAAAGCCTTGTTTTGAAAAATGTTTAAGAAAGTGAGGTGTAAAGAGTAATTTTAAGAAGTGAGCAAGTAATTAAGAGGTACCTACCCTAGATTAAGTCTTTCATGTTCTCGTATGTTCTTTCAATGGTAAGACTGTCCTATTATTAAGGAATAGGTAGTCATTACCTTGGATGTGTTAAGGGACCAGCGTAGGGTCATCGTATGGTCATAGAAAGCAACTTAAGGGATGTCTTTAGCAATTCGTAGGGACTTATCATCATTTATTCGAAGGAACAAGATCTTTATTTCGTAGGCAACCTCGAAGGGACTTGATCTTTTAAACTGTATGGACTATGATGATTCATACTTTGAAGGGACTTTTCTTAAGACATCCCTATATTCGAGGGACTTGACCATTTGTTTTAAGGCAACAGAGAGGGTGTAATACCTCAAAATTTTCCCTCTCATTTCCTCAACATTTTGCATACATAAATTCATAAAATAACCAAAAACATTGCATCATATATAGCATAGCCGAGGCGTGGGTATGTGATCAATGATTGGAGCAACCGAAAGTTATGAAGAGGCTACCGAAGGGCCACAAAGCTTCTCAACCTTGTGCAAAGGGTTCACAATATCCCACAAGTCTTCACTTGAAGCCACAAGTCATGGAAAGTTTTGGTTTGATTGAAGGAGGCAAGCAGTGCAACATCTCCTGATGAAAGGGCCGAATTAGGGTTTCACTTCTACTGGGCTTCTTCATGAAGTTCTGGTTCAAGAAGGATTCCTTTGACTTATATGTGATGTCAAGTGCCTGAGTTTCAAATCTCGTCCACAAATTCATTTTTGAAGGGGTTCGACTGGCCGAACGACGGGAAATTAAGGAATCGGAGAAAAGGCAACCGAGCTAGGTGAAAAGGGTTGACTCCTGACTTTTAAGATCGAGATCATGAAATTAGGGTTACAATGATCCTATGGTTCCAACTTGATCAAGAAATGATGGAGTAATCATAGAAATATCAAAAGAAAAATCATTTGAAAGGTAGTTAGTTTCACCATTTCCCTCCACCTTTCCTTACACTTTCTTTCCACACTTCCTTTCATTCTTTCCATCTCATTTTTCCACTTCAATTCCACTTCATTCCCCTTGGAAACTTCAACTACCTTCCACCATCTTCTAGAGTGTTCCAAGGAATATTCCAAGGAATATTCCCTTTTCCAACCCTAACCCTAACTAACTTCCAAACCTAATTTTGGATCCCAAACCTAATTTTTGGGCCCCAAACCCAAACCTAGCTCCTAGCCTAGTCTCTATTTAAGCCATTTTCATCCAAACCAAAAGGGTTGAACACTATTTTCCAATTTTCACTCTTTGATAAGCACTTTTTCTCTCTCACTTTCCCTCTCCCTCTCACCAAAGCTTTTCAAATAAGCTCTTCAAGTTTCACATTGAAACTTGAAGATCTTAAAGCTTAAGCCCTCAACCTTCTTTGATTGTGGATTATAGAAGAAGAATCTACTGAATTTTGTGAGGATTATCGACTTATCGGAAGCACACGAAGATTCAAGCTCAAGAACGCATTTATTTTGCGATTTCTCGGTTTTCGGTTTTCTCTTCGATTCAAGCTCCGATTCTTGCAACAATCACCGAAGCACTCCTCCGCTTCGTAGGTTGATGATCTTAACCACTTCTTCTTTAAGTTATTATCTTCATCTCGCCACTTTTGGCATTCTTTAAGTGATTTCCGCTTTGTTTAAAATCAATTCCGTTTCGATTATGTTTGCTTGTGATTTGCGATTTTGGTTTAATTTGGATTTAAGGTGTTAATAGATACATGTTCTATCATGTGTAAATAAGCTCAAATTAATTAGAAATTAGTGGTAGCATATTCCTAGGAATGTTAGGGATCATTAGAAGTGAGTTTGTGGCCAAAAGCACTTTTTTCTCAACTTTTTTTACCTTCTGGTTCAGTGTTAACCGGTTAACCATTTGGTTAACCGGTTAACGGGTGCGTATTGGCTACAAAATAGGGCAGATTTAGGTTCGTTAACCGGTTAACGAATTGGTTAACCGGTTAACCAATTGGTTAACCGGTTAACCAATTGGTTAACCGGTTAACGCTGTTAATTTTTGTTTTTTTGGCTTATTTGATGGCTTAGTCTTAAGTTCTAGTGTCTTTGGTTTTCATACATGTTTAGGTATTGATTTTAGGGAATTTTTGGGTCCATTTCCAGTAGCTCATTCCCCCGTTTCGAGTCGTTTCGACGCGTTTTCGTCCATGTTGTGTATTATGCGTTTGTGTGCTTCTTTGTGCATAGCTTAAATTCATGCATGTTGTTGCCATGTTCATGCATTATTTGACACATAATAATCATGTAGCATTCTGTTTTTGCATGTTTGCATTGCATTAATTCATTTTTACATTCCATTATGTTGATATATGTTGCATTTTGCATGTTGCATAATTGTGCATTTGGTGGCATTTTGTTGCATACTTGATCATAGCATCCATATCAATTTAATTCTGAATTTTGTATTAAGTTTGACATCATTTTTGAGCTATCATGTCGTATGTTCATAATTAATAATCACCATGTTCAAATGCCATGTTCATATGCATGTTTAGGTGCTACTTTGTGCATTTACTTGTTGCATAAGCCATGTGATGCATGCTTACATAATCATTCAATAATGTTCATGTTCTTGCATTGATATATGTTGATTTAAGTTCAAATACATGTTCATGATGAGATTAGTGATTTTTGCATTGAGTTTGTGCATTAAAAGTGAAAATAATCAATTCTGGATTTTGCATTTCATAGTTGTTTTTTGCATAAGTGCTGTAAAATGTGTGCTGTTTGTTATGTGTACATGCTGTATTTGACCTTTTACACATACTTTTTCATGCTGCATGCTGGCTGTAAAAAACTGAGTTGTATTATGCATTGTTTTCATAGCTGTTTGTGTAATAAGGGCTGTAATAGGTGCTGTAGTTTTGTCCTAGCATTTTAGTTCCTTTAAGATTAAAATAGAGTCTAGTTTAGGTCCAAGGTGCCTTAGAATGTAATTAGGATTTAATTAATGTGTGTTTTCTTATTTCTTTTAAAAAAATGTACATTTATCATTTGTTTTGTAGTGGGGAAGATTGAGGTAAGTTTACTTCACCCTATCCTTTTATTTTTTATGCATTTCTTTTATGCATTTTAATTCATCTTTTCCTTCCATATGTGTGTTTGGTAGGATTCCCCATTGTTAGGACCAACTTACCTTCCTTAGGAAGTAAGTTGCATCCTTTTCCCTTCTTTCTTTTCCTTTTTGACCTCTAGGATTAGAAAACCTCACAAACCATAGGACCACACTTGTAAATAAATAACTTAGGGTTGGTTTTAGTCCCCCTTAGATTTTTTGTCCTTTTTCCAACTTGATTCATTCTTTCTCACCTCATGAAGAAAATAATAAAATACCTAATAAAGGTTGAACGTTCTTGTACGACACGAGACTTTGTTGCGGAGTGCTTATACGCGTCCTGTTTCGGGGCGAGGTGTAGGTACTTCCCGCGATGGATAGGTCTTAGTACGAGAGTGTTCACAAACAAATTCAAAACATTTCTCTTAAAAGACAAAAAAAAAATAACAAGCGACTTTCCTGCGGGAATTTGATAACGAGAAATCGTATCGTTTTATTACTATGTTTCAATACCGTTTTATCGCACATTTATCGTATTAACACCCGATTCTTCGAGTTTTCTATGTCATTTTGCAGGTATAACAATTATAGAGCTAAATCATAAGCCAAAAGTGAAATGAACAAAAACAAGCTTGAAAAGAAGAAGAAGAAAGGAATTCTGCAAAATGCTGCATAATTGTAACAGTCACGATCGTCACCAAGCTATCACGACCGTGACACGCTAACTGAACCAGTCACGATCGTCACCAAGCCGTCACGACCGTGACGCGCCTTAAATGAAGAAAAATGCCCGTGACACCTTTGTCACGAACGTGACAAAGGGAAAATAGGTTTACTTGAATTGATTTGGTCATGGAACGTGCTACGTGAAGTCAAAACGTGTTCCTATTCTTCCGCAGACTCATTAACACATTTTCTCCTGGATTTTTTCTTCAACAACGAAGCCCACGCATGGATTTCAACTGCCAAACCCAAATTATGTTTTCTATAAATAGCCTTGATACAAATTACAAACTACAGAGTTTGATTTTAATATTTTTCGCGGAAGCTCTGTCGTATTTTTGTTGCACCCTATTTTATTATTTTTTCCAGCAATTACTCTTGTTCTTGTTTTAATTTCTATATCCCAACCAAATCAAATAACAATTTCCAATATTAGGAAATTGTTATTATTTATTTCCTTTCAAGCCTTCAGAATTTCGTTTTGATTTTATTTTCGATTCCGGTTCGCACTCCGAGCTTGCCAGACTGTGGAAGAAGGAGTCTTACAATTTTTATTATTCAGGTTTTTAATTATTTCGCATTTATATTAATTTAATTATTTATGTTAAGAATTTATTTTTATTACTTTATAATGCATATTTTAATTTATGTTAATCTGTTTCTGTATCTGTCTGGTACAACAAATATGAGTAGCTAATTAAATTAGGCGGTATGTAATTAAAATAAACCAACTCGGTAAAATCGAATCTAGGCTTAAACAATTAAGAACTTAAAATTCTGGCTGTGACTTTTTATTATAAAAATTAATCTTTTTGTTACGAGAGTAAGGAAAGTGTAATAGGTTAGGTCGAGACCACGAGAGTGTGAGATTTTAACCAGATAGGTAAAGTTAGGCATTTAATTTAAACACAGCGAGAGCGCTTTAAAATGAATTAGACTTATTAAGTTTCCAAAAATTATCTTCTAAACACTTATGGGCTAGCGAGAGCAGGCATAAGGCTTTAGGAGTAAGATTTGAGATAAGACCACGAGAGTGTGAGTTAAAGATATTTAAACTGATAACCTCTACAGAATATATTAAGTGAACCATCCTTATAAGCTTAGGCTAGATTGACCCGCCTAGGTTAACATAATTACATACCGACCACCTTCTTATTATTCTATTAAACTAAAATTTAATTCCCGTCTTTAATTCTTAAAAAAAAAATCGTGACAACCATCCACCTTAGCTAAACTAGTAAACCCTCTAGCACTAAGTGATCATAAAGTCCCTGTGGGATCGACAATCTTTTATATTACTTCGATAGGCTGTGCGCTTGCAGTTAAGATACCGCTAGACACATATTGCGTCTTCGCCCCATCAAGTTTTTGGCGCCGTTGCCGGGGACCTTAATTTAGTTACTAGTGCACTTTAGAGTAGCATTGTCTAGACTAAGGTAACAACTATTTCTTTTCTTAATCTAATTTCCCGAGTATATGTCAAGTACTCGCTCTCAAGGCGAAGACTTGCAACTTCTAGTCCCAGAATCGGAACGCTTCTTACACGTAAGAAGACGAATATTCGATTACGAACGAAATTTCAACATTCCAGATCTTTAAATTGATCCACCTAAACCAGTCGGAACATCAAAGGACGCAAAGATGGCTGAAGAACCGAATCATCCACTCAAATATTACGCTAGTCCTTCGCAAGCTGAACCGCATTCCAGCATTGCCGCACCGACTATCAACCGAAACGATTTCGAATTGAAACCTTCGCTGATATCAGCCGTGCAACAAAATCAATTCGCCGGAAATCCTACCGAGGATCCAAACCTTCATCTTTCGATATTTGTGCAGTACGCAGATACTGTAAAAGCTAATGGAGTTACCCAAGAAGCTATTAGATTACGTCTTTTTCACTTCGAGACAGAGCTAGAGCCTGGCTTCAGTCTCTACCCTAGAATTCAGTAACTACGTGGGAGGAACTAAAGAGATTCTTCTTGACAAGATATTTCCCACCTAGCAAGACAGCTATGCTAAGAGCTCAAATCAACGGATTTAAGCAAAAGGAAAACGAATCACTTTTCGAAGCTTGGGAACGCTATAAAGATATGTTGAGACTTTGTCCACATCACGAATTAGTAGAATGGATGGTCATCCATACCTTCTACAATGGACTCTTGTACAATACAAGAATGACAATTGACGCTGCCGCAGGCGGTGCACTAATGGACAAAGAATATAATGATGCTTATGCACTTATCGAGAGTATGGCTCAAAACCATTACCAATGGGGAAGCGAGAGAGTCGCAACTGAGAAACCAACAAAATGAGGTATGTACGAAGTGAGTAGTATGGACCAAGTCAATGCAAAGTTTGACCAACTAAACCAAAAGATCGACAACTTGGCCATAACACCAACAACCACCGTGGCTGCGGTAACACCTAACTATGAGTTATGTGGAGTTCTAGGACATGCTGTCCCTGATTGTCAACTATTAGCAGGAATTCCCACAGATCAAGTGAATTATGCTCAAGGAAACCCATACTCAAACACATACAACCCAGGTTGGAAAAATCATCTGAACTTCTCCTATAAGAACAACAATGCTTTATACGCACCAGGTCAAGCACCAGCTACACCACCGGGATATCAAAAGACTGCTCCTAATGTCCCTAGAAAATCGAACCTTGAGTTGATGATGGAGAACTTCATAGCTACCCAATCTCAGATGAACAAGGATTTCTTAAACCAAAACATACACACTAGTGAGCAGATTAAGCAATTAGTGAGCAAGGAAGATGCGTTAGCTACACATAAAAATATGCTAGAAACTCAGATTTCACAAGTAGCTCAACAACAAGCACCTACCGCTGCACCAGCTGGAGTATTTCCTGGACAACCTCAACCTAATCCGAAAGGACAGGCTAATGCTGTGATATTAAGAAGTGGCAAGGAACTTGACGGACCTACCGATCCAAGACATGACAATCTAGCCATGTACCAAAAACCGGATAAACCGACTGAAATGGTGAATGAACCAGAAGAAAAGGAAGATAATAATTAAGAGGCAGTGGAGAAAGAAAAGCCTTATGTGCCTCCACCACCTTATAAATCACCAATTCCATACCCTCAGAGATTAACCAATTCTAAGACG
Source organism: Lathyrus aphaca (assembly GCA_963966055.1). Taxonomy (NCBI): domain Eukaryota; kingdom Viridiplantae; phylum Streptophyta; class Magnoliopsida; order Fabales; family Fabaceae; genus Lathyrus; species Lathyrus aphaca. Next base: position 423,605,495 of record OZ014520.1, read on the forward strand.
ATGGGCTAGTTTAAGAAATTTGTGGAACTTCTGAAACAGTTGAATATTACTATTCCATTTTCAGAAGCTATCACTCAAATGCCCTCGTATGCTAAGTTTCTAAAAGAAATATTATCCAATAAGAAAAAGATAGAGGATAACGGAACCGTTACACTTACTGCTGAGTGTAGCGCAATAATTCATAATAATATGCCTCCTAAGCTAAAAGATCCAGGAGCCAGTATCAGTGTTATGCCCTTAACAATTTGCAAAAGGCTAGACATGGGAGACCTAAGACCAACTAAAATGTCTGTTCAACTAGCCGATCACTCTATTAAATATCCTGTAGGCATACTAGAAAACGTCCCAGTACGTATAGGACAATTCTATATTCCTACTGATTTTATAATCATGGACATCTCTGAAGACTCCACTACACCTATCATACTAGGAAGACCATTCTTAGCTACCGCCGGAGCTATAATAGACGTAAAGAAAGGAAAGCTAACCTTTGAAGTAGGTGAAGAGAAAGTTGAATTTATTTTAACACAATTCTTACAATCACCAGCTATAGAGGATACATGCTATCTATTGGACGTAATTGATGAATGTGTAAGAGAAATGGAAATGAAAGAAACTACCTATTCTGAAATTATGAAAATTCAAATCCCTCCGATTTTCGAAGATGATAATTGGCGTGAACCATATCAGGATGATAGTCTGAGCGAAAGTTTAGCACTTACACCGGATCTCATGCCAAGTAAGAATAAACCTACATTAGAGTTAAAAACTACCTAAGAACCTAAGATACGAATTCTTAGACACTGAATGTACAAGACCAGTTATAATCAATTCCAGTTTAGGAACAATTGATACAAAGAAACTTTTAGATGTCTTAAAGAAATATCCAACTACATTAGGATATAACATATCTGATCTCAAAGGAATATGCCCTTCAATCTGTATGCATCGTATTATGCTAGAAGAAGATTGCAAAACCTCCAGAGAATCTCAAAGAAGAATTAACCCAATCCTTAGCACTGTGGTAAAGGAAGAAGTTAAGAAACTACTAGATGCTGGAATAATATATCCAATCTCTGATAGTAAATGGGTTAGTCCAGTGCATGTAGTACCAAAGAAAGGAGGTATCACTGTTGTGAAAAACGCTAAAGGAGAATCGATATCACAAAGAGTAGTGACCGGACATAGAGTGTGCATCGATTATCGTAAACTAAACAAAGCCACTCGAAAAGATCATTTCCCACTACCTTTTATAGATCAAATGTTAGAACGATTAGCCAAGCACTCGTATTTCTGTTATCTTGATGGTTACTCAGGATTTTTCCAAATCCCTATCCACCCAGATGACCAAGAAAAGACTACATTCACACGCCCTTATGGAACGTTCGCTTATAGACGAATGCCCTTTGGATTATGCAACGCTCCTGCAACCTTTCAAAGATGTATGATGTCAATCTTCACAGATTTCATAGACAACATCATGGAAGTGTTCATGGACGACTTCTCTGTATGCGGGCAAAGTTTTGAAGGATGTCTATCAAATTTAGAAATGGTGTTAGAAAGATGTGTAAAAGTAAACCTCGTGCTTAACTGGGAGAAATGTCATTTCATGGTCAGAGAAGGAATCGTACTAGGACACGTTATATCTGACAAGGGAATTGAAGTTGATAAAGCTAAGATAGAAGTTATAAAAGATCTTCAACTCCCTAAGACCGTTCGAGAAATACGAAGCTTTTTAGGACACGCCAGTTTCTACCGACGATTCATCAAAGATTTCTCGAAAATCACTAAACCTCTTACCGTTTTATTAATGAAAGACGCTGAGTTCATATTCAATGAAGATTGTCTTAAAGCATTCGAAACTCTAAAAACATCCCTCATCACCGCACCAATCATGCAACCCCCTGACTGGAGATTACCTTTTGAAATCATGTGCGATGCGAGTGACTATGCTGTAGGCGTAGTTCTAGGACAGAGGAAGGACAAGAAACTTCACGCAATTTACTATGCCAGTAGAACCTTAGATTCTGCTCAGATGAACTACGCCACTACTGAAAAAGAATTGTTAACAGTTGTCTTTGCGATTGACAAATTCCGTTCCTACCTAGTGGGAGCAAAAATAATCGTTTACACAGACCACGCTGCTATTAGATATTTATTAACTAAGAAAGATGCTAAACCAAGACTCTTGAGATGGATTTTACTCTTACAAGAGTTTGATCTTGAAATAAAAGATAAGAAAGGTACTGAAAACGTCGTAGCGGACCATTTATCTAGAATAGAAGGTATTAAACCCGAACAAGTGCCGATCAACGATGATTTTCCGTATGAACAGCTGATAGCACAAATAGGAAGCGACCCAGTTCAGTTAGACATAAATGAACCAGAACCCGTGGAAACAATCCAAACAACCGTAGGACTGCCATGGTACGCTGACATTGTCAACTACTTAGCTGCAGGAGCTCTTCCACCTGATTTAACCTATCAGCAAAAAAAGAAATTCTTTCACAATCTCAAACATTACTATTGGGATGAACCATTATTGTTCAAAAGAGGACCCGACGGAATCTTTCGTCGATGTATTCCCGAAGAAGAAATAGAAGATGTCATTGCTCATTGTCATTCATCTCCTTATGGTGGACATGCAAGCACTTCCAAGACTTGTGCAAAAATCTTACAAGCCGGCCTATTCTGGCCTAATTTATGGAAAGATGTCCACATCGCTGTTATAAATTGCGATCGGTGTCAACGCACCAGTAATATTTCAAGAAGAGATGAAATGCCTCAAAAAGGAATATTAGAAGTAGAAGTCTTTGACGTCTGGGGAATAAATTTCATGGGACCATTCCCATCATCTTTCGGTAACAATTACATACTCGTAGCTGTCGATTATGTTTCAAAATGGATTGAGGCTATAGCTTCTCCTACAAATGACACACGAGTAGTAATTAAGCTTTTCAAAAATATAATCTTTCCAAGATTTGGTGTGCCTAGACTCGTCATAAGTGACGGTGGCTCGCACTTCATTTCGAAAATATTTGACAAATTACTATCTAAGTATGGAGTCAGACATCGTGTAGTAACACCATATCATCCACAAACAAGTGGACAGGTCGAAGTCTCAAACATAGAAATTAAACAAATATTAGAAAAGACTGTCGCCATATCTAGGAAAGATTGGTCATCTAAACTTAATGAAGCTTTATGGGCTTATAGGACAGCTTACAAGACACCCATAGGAACTACACCCTTCAAATTAGTGTATGGAAAGTCTTGTCATCTCCCGGTAGAACTAGAACACAAAGCATATTGGGCGATTAAAACTCTCAATATAAACTATAATGCCACAGGAGAAAAGAGAATCCTCGATATTAACGAATTAGAAGAGTTAAGGTTAGATGCTTATGAGAATGCTAAGATATATAAAGAAAGAACTAAGCGATGGCACGATAAACGCCTATCTAGGAAAGAATTTAGTGTGGGAGACGTTGTACTCCTCTTTAATTCAAGACTTAGGCTCTTTCCTGGAAAACTAAAATCTAGATGGTCAGGACCCTTTGAAATAACTAGAGTATTCCCGAGCGGAGCAATAGAAATTAAGGGTAGGAATAGTGAACCGTTCACAGTCAACGGACAACGATTAAAACATTACCATAAAGTTGAAAATAGAGATTATGCAAATAGTCTAAGGCTTTTAGAGTTGTCCACTAATTTCCCTGATTAATCTACCCCTAAGCATTACGTCAGGCTTATGATGATAAAAACAACGCTTAGTGGGAGGCAACCCATTTTTTATCATTTATCATTTTATCATTTATCATTTTATTGTTTTATCGTTTTATTGTTTTATCATTTTATTGTTTTTTTGTTTTATTTCATTATTATTATTATTGCTTTTATTTATGCATTTATTTTCTTATTTTCTTTATTTTAATTTTTATTTTCTAAATCACTTTTACAGATTTTCTAAAGTTTTTTCCACTTTCCTTCTCCCCCTGATTTGTTTCCTCCATATTTACACTAACTATGGCTAACCAACTGAGAAACATTATGGAAACCAAATTTAGAGGTAGGAACCAAAGAATGAAATTTGAAGAGTTATCTCAGAGACCAATGGATTTGACTCTGTACCCGGATGATCTGACTATGGAAACTTTAGGTATACATGATAGCATTTATTACCTGTTTAACCAACTTGGATGGGAGAATGCACTAATAAAACAAAAGTTTGTGACTTACCGCGAGCTCACCTTTGAGTTCTTAAGCTCCTTAGTTTACTTACCCGAGCGCGGTTTTGGATTCAGGAAAGGATTTATCAGTTTCCGACTATTCGGAATAGAATATGACTTTAACCATAAAGAACTAGCTGACTTATTAGGATTCCCTAGTGGACCCTTTGCTTTTACTACCACACAGGTAGAATTGATGAACATTGAGCTGGACTTCTTTTGGGGAACCTTAACCGGAAATTACCATCCTGAGCCAAATAACATGAACAATGATGAGATACATAACCCTGCTATCCGCTATTTCCATAAGATCCTTGCCCACACCTTCTTTGGAAAAGAAGAAAACCTCACTGGAGTATCTAAAGATGAGATATTCATTATGTCCTGTCTGACTAATGGACAGCCAGTTAATGGTGTGCCCTTCATGATGCAAACCTTCACCCGAATCCAAGAAGAACCTGATCTACCCTTATTGGTAGGAGGCCTGGTCACCATGATTGCTGATGCCTTAGGACTTAGATACGAATTACACAAGTGTAACCGTTTAGGTACCATCCGTCCTATGAATCTGAACTTTTGCTTTAACCGTCAAATCATAAGAAATTTAGGACAACCACCTTACGAGTACCTAATCAGGAATGAAGTAGTAACCCTGTTCACATTACCAAACCATGCTAGAGTCAGTGTTCACAATAAAGATAATTGGATTTATGAGATTACCCCTCCTGACTATCCATCCACTCCCGAAACACCACAATCTTACAAGATAAGGGATGACATAATGACCGATGTAGAAAGTGACCCTGAGACACCTCCTGGTTACCATGACATTGACCACACTGATGAAGTGATTGAAACCCCTGAAGTAAATCAAGTAGGATATGTTGACAACTTAAAGAAAATTATGAATACTCTTGAAGTTTACCAAGCCGATATTAATGCTGTTAAGGATGAGGTTAAAAGCATGCGATTGGATGTTATAGGTTTAACTAACATAACATGTGAACAATTCTACCATTTAAACTCTGCAATTGAAGATTTGAAGAAGCAACTTTGAAAATGCTGTAGTGATCTAATTTATTTTACTTCTCGTTTTTGTTTCTAGTTAGTTTTAACATTTTGCAAACATTTTCGTACCTTATTTTTATTAATGTAATTTTCCTTCCATTATATCAAAAGCAAAGTACTTCTAGTTTTGCCACTTTCTATTTTAATCAATTTCTATGCTTTCCATTACTTACTGTTATATTTAAATCGATTAATATTTTATGATTTCTTGTGTGATAAAATTTGCTGCTAATATATGTTGATCCAATATTATATATATTGTTTGTGTTGGAATTAAATGAGAAGTGATAAAGAAAAAAATTGCATTGAACGAAGTGAGATAATGCATTCTGTGAAAAAAAATTATAAGTTTTTAAGCCATCACGGTCGTCATCCATCGCTTACGATCGTGACAAGCTAATTAGCGCGTCACGACCGTCATACATTCCTCACGACTGTGACGACCCCTGTTATACGAATTCTGAGAAACAGAACCGTTCACCTTCGCAGAACCCACTCCTCCATTTTCACAAAAATAAGAAACCTCCCATTACCCTCAATCAATTTCATTAACCTCTCCATTTATTCCAAACCTCTCACATTCACTCATTTCATTATAATCCGAACCAAATTCTTCACATTTTTCATTTTCTCACAAAAACTCAAAAACTCTCATCTCTCATTCCCGTACCTTGCATGCAATGGAGGATATCCAATTTAGAGATGGTGAACAAGGAGAAACCCAAAGACAAAAGTTTATCAGGTTTCAGAACCGTGGCGTCCAACCCACTCGGTATGTCGACATTGACTGCTTGAGGGAGTTAGAACTGCTCAATGGCGTGAAGCTCCTGCTTAGGCATGTTGGTTTGTGGCACTTGTGCAGTCAACCACAGCCGACATTCGAACTCCTCACCTTGGAATTTCTGAGTTCGTTTCAATATGTTACACCTCCCGGTTCATCAAGTCAACTCACCGGAATTGCAAAGTTCAGAATGCTCGGACGAGAGTTCGAAATCACGCAAACAAGGATCGCCGAACTATTAGGTTTCGATCACGGAGACGATGCTCATCTCCGCGTGCCGGACAACTTCAGCGAAACTGCTTTCACCTTATGGCACGACATCACCAACACCCGTGCTACTGCCTTTCAGAGTCTGAATGCTACCCACATCCATAACCCGGCGATCCGATATTTCCATCGCATCATCTGCAATACTATTTTCGCAAGAGAGAGCAATCACAAGCTGAACTCCAAAGAGCTCTTGTTCTTGCATTGTGCCTTAAATGACGAGCGCATCAATGCTGCCCCATTCCTTTTATCCCATATCCAGTCTGTAGCGCAACGAGGTGCAACCCCCTTCTACATAGGCGGGATTGTCACCACCCTTGCCATTCAGTTGGAGCTTGGTGACCTGATTATTCATTTGCCTCGCAGAGCTGCAAAGTTGCTTACAAAGAACTATTGCAGGTCCGCCCATTTGATATCTCAGAGGGAGGATGGCAGGTTCAACCCTGTTATCCAAGGCACCGTTTATCATCACATCACCTTGCCTTGCCGTGACCGCATCGATCCGTCGAACCGAGCCAACTGGCTATTTGCTTTACCGGATGCTGCAGGCCACGTCCCCATTATTGATGAGCAGACAGATGCACCAGTGGACGAGATGCAGGATACCATGGATGTTGCTGAGCCAGTACAGGACATTCCTGAGTCCTCCACCAGGTAGCCACCCGCACCAGAATTCACACTTGAAGACGTCCTCCGTGCCATTCATCAGCAGAATCAGATGAATGCCGCACTTGAGCGAAGGAAAAAAGAGCAATATGATGCACTACTTTCAGCTGTTGCCAGCAACCAGAGGACGACAGATGAGAAGCTTGGAGAGATTTTTAGCGAGCTAGAGGCTTTGCGTATTGATATCACTGCTCTCACCACCACCGGTTCTGATCCTGAAGCGACTCCGACCAGACGCTCCCGCACCAGAAGCCGAGGCCGTGGTCGTCAGCAGCCTTAGTTTATGTTTATCTTTTTGTTTTTCCATTTCTGTTGTTTGTATTGTATTTTCCCCGCTATTATATCACAACATTGAGGACAATGTCTGATATAGTGTGGGAGAGATACCTTTCCTTTTTCCGCATTTCCCTTTCCGCACTTTCCATTCCGTTGTATTTCCTTTCCGTATTTCAATTAAACAAAGTAATATTTGTGCTATTTCTTTAGTTTCGAATTTTCCCTGTTTATTTAGCCATACCGAAAATTTTTGTTTTATCTTCACATTACCCGACTTACCTATGAAATCATAGTTAGGAAGCTGAGAAAGATCCAACAAGATCAATACAGTCTTGACACCTTAGACTTCCTACTTAAGCATTCCGTTCCGATAATTGTTACGATTACACCTTAAGTTTCAGTTCAAAAGTAACCCCTAGTAGTTTATACTAGCATTCAACACCGTCTGAACACAAACCAAGTGGGGAGCCGATGAACATAAGTGTTTGATACCTAATCTATAATGGTCCTTCATATCTCGATGCCAATAAAAAGAAATTGCACCAAAGTACACGGTCGCATATAAGAAACGAGAAATATGAGAAGGAGTCCATTCCGGGTTGGTTCAGAGGTACCTGGTTCTGAACTTGGTAGGGCGTGCTACGGCTCGATCCCCCACAACCTCCAATTCGGATAATATATATAGGGTTGCCACATTCGTGTACCAGACCCCGTGCATATAAAGGATCAAAGTCACTAACCGGCTACTCCACTACGTGCGTGCTAAGGCAAAGGGCTTAATGTGATTGCGCTAGAATGAAACTGGGTGAAATAAGATCGAAAGACTCTAGGTAGAATCGTAACTCAATTACCGAATGTTTCGTTTAACGGGAAGTCGACGACTTAGCTTGTTGCTTGTGTCATTAGTGTATCGTTAGTGTTTTATTCTAGTACCGGTTTATCTAGCAAAACGATTCCTCGTATGGTTTGTTATGTGTATGCGTCGATAGAAACTTGTCCGATCATTTTTCAACCGACTATTTGCTTGAGGACAAGCAAAGGTTTAAGTTTGGGGAAGTTTGATAACGAGAAATCGTATCGTTTTATTACTATGTTTCAATACCGTTTTATCGCACATTTATCGTATTAACACCCGATTCTTCGAGTTTTCTATGTCATTTTGCAGGTATAACAATTATAGAGCTAAATCATAAGCCAAAAGTGAAATGAACAAAAACAAGCATGAAAAGAAGAAGAAGAAAGGAATTCTACAAAATGCTGCATAATTGTAACAGTCACGATCGTCACCAAGCTGTCACGACCGTGACACGCTAACTGAACCAGTCACGATCGTCACCAAGCCGTCACGACCGTGACGCGCCTTAAATGAAGAAAAACGCCCGTGACACCTTTGTCACGAACGTGACAAAGGGAAAATAGGTTTACTTGAATTGATTTGGTCATGGAACGTGCTACGTGAAGTGAAAACGTGTTCCTATTCTTCCGCAGACTCAGTAACACATTTTCTCCTGGATTTTTTCTTCAACAACGAACGCCACGCATGGATTCAATTTCCAAGCCCAAATTATGTTTTCTATAAATAGCCTTGATACGAATTACAAACTACAGAGTTTGATTTTAATATTTTTCGCGGAAGCTCTGCCGTATTTTTGTTGCACCCTATTTTATTATTTTTTCCAGCAATTACTCTTGTTCTTGTTTTAATTTCTATATCCCAACTAAATCAAATAACAATTTCCAACATTAGGAAATTGTTATTATTTATTTCCTTTCAAGCCTTCAGAATTTCGTTTTGATTTTATTTTCGATTCCGGTTCGCACTCCGAGCTTGCCAGACTGTGGAAGAAGGAGTTTTACAATTTTTATTATTCAGGTTTTTAATTATTTCGCATTTATATTAATTTAATTATTTATGTTAAGAATTTATTTTTATTACTTTATAATGCATATTTTAATTTATGTTCATCTGTTTCTGCATCTGTCTGGTACAACAAATATGAGTAGCTAATTAAATTAGGCGGTATGTAATTAAAATAAACCAACTCGGTAAAATCGAATCTAGGCTTAAACAATTAAGAACTTAAAATTCTGGCTGTGACTTTTTATTATAAAAATTAATCTTTTTGTTACGAGAGTAAGGAAAGTGTAATAGGTTAGGTCGAGACCACGAGAGTGTGAGATTTTAACCAGATAGCTAAAGTTAGGCATTTAATTTAAACACAACGAGAGCGCTTTAAAATGAATTAGACTTATTAAGTTTCCAAAAATTATCTTCTAAACACTTATGGGCTAGCGAGAGCAGGCATAGGGCTTTAGGAGTAAGATCTGAGATAAGACCACGAGAGTGTGAGTTAAAGATATTTAAACTGATAACCTCTACAGAATATATTAAGTGAACCATCCTTATAAGCTTAGGTTAGATTGACCCGCCTAGGTTAACATAATTACATATCGACCGCCTTCTTATTATTCTATTAAACTAAAATTTAATTCCCGTCTTTAATTCTTAAAAACAAAATCGTGACAACCATCCACCTTAGCTAAACTAGTAAACCCTCTAGCACTAAGTGATCATAAAGTCCCTGTGGGATCGACAATCTTTTATATTACTTCGATAGGCTGTGCGCTTGCAGTTAAGATACCGCTAGACACATATTGCGTCTTCGCCCCATCAGAATTCTCTTCTCATCTCATTCATTCACAACGCGAACTTGCGACGACTTGTCTCGCATGCAAGACGGTAAACGCACTCGTACCGGACGAGCCTGCAACACCTGAGCATAGACATACGCAGTTCCAGCCATAAAAAATACAACAAATAGTTCCCGCCTTAGTTAGGCGAACTACGTCGACTCTGATCCTCATTTTCCCGATGAGGTACGTAGGCAGCGACATAGGGCCCGTTCGAGCGCATTCTTTATTTTCCCTACATTTTCCCCATTCTTTCTTTTTGTTCTTTTTCAACTCCTTCCTCATTCCTATTCCAGTTAGCAGTTATTTTGTTCAGCAGCAGTTATTTCTCACCCTTTGAAACAAAACAAGCAAGCGTGGATCCCGTCGGGTACAGCGGACGATCTGGGGTGCTAATACCTTCTCAGGTCGTAACCGACTCCCGAACCCAGATCTTTGGTTCGCATGACCTTGTCCTTTCCTTCTTCCTCAGGTTTGTGCAACATTACCTTTCCCATTCTTTCGGGATAAAAATGCCTGGCTGGCGACTCTACCTTTTCCCTGCCACTTTCGCGTTTGTACTAGGATGAAAATCCCGGGAGCGACAGCTGGCGACTCTGCTTGGGACCGAACCCATAATCTCTGGTTTCCGTTGTAGAGTCAATCCTAGCGCCTGTTTGTTTTTGCTTTCTTCGGGTGTTTATATGCGTGTGCTGTTGTGCTTATTTACTGTTTTACTTTACAGTTTACTTTACCCGCACTTATTTACCGCTTTCAGTAATTATTTTCCATGCATCATATTATATTGGACTGTCTGGCTGTGCTGGTTTTCATTTTTTCTGCGGGATGGGAGTTACTGTGAGATAAGCCAAATACCCGGCTTGAGTTCACGATAGGATTAGCGTGGACATGTTGTACTCGCATGGTTACATGATGAGTGGCAATGTGTTCCACACCCAGGTTGCGACTGTCTTGGAACTATCTTGTGTGGGGGTTTTTCCCCACTTCGGGATACGACCTTGATAGTTATGTGCAGCTGGGGACCGATCATTGAGAACCTTAGTGGAAACAACCCTCTCCAGTGATGACAGTGACAGACCACATTTGTTGGCAAACCCACTCGCATCCGAGGGCCCACTGGGAACTCGCATAGGATGGCCTGGTTCTCTCATAGGAATCCGGTTGAAGCAAACTGTTCGTATGACGGTAGTATTGTACCCTTCGGGATGAATGTACTATTGTTTCTCAATTCAGTGCTTGAAGCTGGAGACTTGTGAGGGATGCTTGTTTTTCCGGACTCAACTGAGGCCTCCCTGAGTAGTACATAATGCCAAACTGATTCCCTGATTTGGTCATGAGCCATTTCTCGGAAATGGTGAACGTATTATTGCTATTCGACTTTGAGAGTCCGTGATGTTGACCCGAGTAGCATACTCGTGAGATTGGGAGGGGTTTACAGGTTTGCAGGAACCCTAAGACCTTCAGCATACCCATTTTGCCATTGGTTCAGTTTTGTGATCTGGATTTCTGGTTCTAAGATATGGATCCCGGATCAGAGGGATTGTTATTGTGATATATGGATATTTGTGACCTCGCACCGACACCTGAGTATATGATTGGCACATCACAGACACTTCACTGATCACATGCCCCGCCTTGCATAAACATCATATCATCATTAATCATTTGTGTTTCTTTTATTCTCAGGGTCTGTATTATTCCCGGTTCCTGGTCATATCATTGCTTCAGAATGGAAGACGTCAGAACGATAACTGTGCACTACAAATTCTTTGATACCAAAATGGACTTGATTAACCAAATGGTGTCTCTTATTACCCCGGGTCATCTGGGTTACTTCAAGGAAAAGTATGGTGATATTATGGATTTGGTATTCAACTTGGATAGCTCTCAGAGAAGCACCATTCACACTTTGTTGCAGTATTATGATCCACGGCTCAGGTGTTTCACGTTTCATGACTTTCAGTTAGGTCCTTTGCTGGAAGAGTATGCTGAGATTATGGGAGTGTCAATCAAGGATCAGATTCCTTTCAACTCAGAGATGACAAGACGGACTCATGCTGACATCGCCAAAGCTCTTTATTTGAGCTCATCTGAAGTATCTGCTAATCTGGTTGCCACCAAGGCAGGAGTACTTGGTTTTCCCTTAGAGTTTCTGGTCAGAAGAGCTGAAGAATGTGTCGGGGAAAAGCAGTGGGATTCAGTTTGCGCTATCTTGGAATTATCTGTGTATGGGACAATTTTGTTTGCTGATATGGAAAAATTTATGGACATAAATGCTATTCATTTGTTTGTGTTGAAGAATCTAGTGCCCACTCTCCTAGGTGACTTGTATTATTCAGTGCACTATAAGAACGAGAATAAGCGAGGAGGTCTGGTTAGATGTTGTGCTCCCTTATTCTACAAGTGGGTTATGAGACATTTGCCTACTACTGAGAGTTTTACTGATCCTAATACTACTTGGGCCCAGAAGCTGAGTACTTTGTCTGCCATATATATTAGGTGGTTTACTTTGAGGTTGAAAGGAAAAAGTTTCATTACCAGTTGTGGGAATTACCTCAATGTGCCTCTGTTGGGAGTATCAGGGGGTATCAACTACAATCCCATTCTCTTAAGAAGACAGTTAAGGTATGCGCTCAAGGAGATTCCTGATGAATCTGAGTTATTCCAAACTTTTTACTTCCCAGTGAAAGACAATCTTCAGTTGGTCAGGAAAGCTGCAGGTTCCTGGAAAGTGATCAAAAGAAAGGACACGGCATGTCTAGGCAAGAGCAATAACCAGATGTTCCCTGAATTCGAAGCTTGGATAAAGGAGGAGGTTCAAACGGCTCTAGTCCCTTTTTCTGTACCAACTCCACCTCCAGCAACGGTGCCTTTAGAAGATTATCAGAAGTTGGAAGCTTTGGTCAAGCAACTTAGGGTTGAGAATCAAGAGGCTTACGATTCTTGTCAGAAATTGATGATTCAGAAACATCAGTTAGAAGATAGAGCTCTCCGAGCTGAAGAAGCGGTTCGTCTTAAGCAGAAGGACTTCGAGGAAAGGGAGCTGCACTTCAGGAAGAAAGGATTGGCCGAGATTCATAAGGCAAGTCAGCGCCAGAATGATAAGAAAGAACTTAATGAGGCTAATGAAGCCATCACACTTTGGCAGGAGAAGTGGAGTGATAATCAGAAGAAACAAAGGGAGATAGAAGCTGAATTCGAGTTGAAGATCAAGAACCTCCAGGATGCTTTGGTTGAACAAGAGAAGCTAGTTTGGAGAGCACAAGAGAAACAGAGAGAACATCTTTGTCAGATGGCAAAGAGTCAACAAATAGCTGAAGATGTCCAAAAGGAAGTTGAAGAGTTGAAGCTTCATGCTGATGTGAAGAGGTCAAAGGTCGAGTCGGGTCCAAGCAAAGAGAATGAGGTGACTTTCCTGCAGCAGATTGAAGAGTTACATGCTTCCTTCGATCTAAGGGGCCTCCTCATCCAGAGACTCATCCAGGAGCCTGGTCATCCTGATATCATTCAGTTGCTCCAGAGTGTCAGGCGTCTTAGCTGGAGGCTGCAAGACTTCGAGTTCCCTAGGGTTTAGTTTCATGCTGTTGTACTTGGATTACCCACAGGCTTGTTGTGGGATTCCTTTATTTGATTGGCACCCTTCGGGGACTTTGTTGTTTCAAACTTCAATTTATGAGATTGATTTGTTTTGAATCTTTTGTCTATTATCTGTTGCACCGACACAGGGTAATGAGCGCCAATTCTCCACGGCCATCACTGTATTTGAACATCACTTGGGTCTTCTTCCCAATTATTATTCTCTTAATACCAGGACTGGAAAAGGGAAAGCCTTGGGAATAAAAGGAACACATTGCATTGCATACGCATCATTTGCATTCTTTCTTTGTTTTGCAGGTTTTTCTACAGGATGCTTAACTTATCTGTGTTTCAGGAAAAGATTGCGAGAGCCGCCAAGACCTAGCATCTTCGGCAGAATATTCTGCATCGCTACGCAACTCGCAGCAACCAGAGGACAGTCATGGACGCTATGCAAACAGAGCTTAATGAGTTTCGCACCAGAATGGGAGAATTCATGGTGATGATGCAATGGATGGCTCAGGGACAGCAAGAGTTAAGGAACGCAGTTCAGGGGCTCAACCCTCCTCAGACTAATACTCCTATGACCACTCCTGACGTCCCAGTGACTCCTCCCAACACCAACAATGGCCCAGGCGGACCTCAAATTCCAGAACCGGGCACAACAACTTTCATTCCGATACAAGATAAGCAGGATGATCAGTTCCCTTCTTTCAATAATGACACGGGGTTCGGAGGAGAAGGAAATCTTCAGGACTTTTTGGTGCTTGCTGAGAAAGTCAAAGCCCTCGAGTGTAGAGACACGTTGGGGATATATGTGTCTGACATGGGTCTAGTCCCCGGGGTGGTTATTCCTCACAAATTCAAGCTGCCGACTTTTGACAAGTATAACGGTAGCTCCTACCTAAAGACTCACTTGTAGGCATTCTACTGGAAAATTGCTGCCTATACTAGGGATGAAAATCTCTGGATGTACTACTTCCAGGATAGTCTCTCCGGAGGATCCTTGGAATGGTATATGAAGCTAGAGAGAAGTTTTGTGAGAAACTGGAAGGAATTGAGAGAAGCATTCCTCAAGCAGTATCAATATAATATTGACATGGCGCCCAGTCGCACCCAACTTCAGAGTCTGACTCAGAAGAATTCCGAGAGCTCCAAGGATTACGCACAAAGGTGGCGTGAAGTGGCTGCTAGAGTGCAACCGCCTTTGTTGGAGAGAGAAATGGTAGACCTGTTCCTGGATACCCTTCCTGGGCATTTCATGGAAAGGCTAGCTGGATGTTCTTCAAGCGGATTCTCAGATATCATCTTGACTGGCGAGAGGATAGAAAGTTGGATCAAGCAAGGGAATATTCAAAATGGAGGCACTTCAAGTTCTGGGGTCAAGAAGCCCTTCGTGAAGAAGAGAGAAGGAGAGACCGGGGCAGTGTACGCGCAGAGGGGAATGATCAACAAAGGATTTTATCAGCAAGTGGCCCCTGTCACTATCTCAACTCCACCTGTTCAACAGCAAGTCCAACCACCACAGCCACAACGCTCACAAGGGTATCAGCAAAGAGCTCCTCGTCCATATTACCCCCAGAAGCCCAGAGAAAGACATTTCAAAGCTCCGCCGATGTCCTATTCACAGCTTTTGAAGAACCTTCTACAACTTCAGATGGTTCAATTCCGAACTCTACAACCCCCGAAGCCTAGTCAAATCCCCGAGGGTTATGATACAAGTGCCAGATGCGAATTTCATTTCGGAGCTCCCGGACATACCACAGAGAACTGCAAAGCATTAAAGCATGTTGTTCAAGACCTACTGGATTCTAAAGCAATCAACTTTGCTCCCACTCCTAATGTAATTCAGAACCCCATGCCTCCTCACGGAAGTACGGTTGGGGCAGTTGATGAATGGGAAAGTCTAAACCTGGTGCGCGATGTCAGTGATCTGCAGACTTCGTTGAATGTGGTTAAGGTTTGCTTATGGAAGAAAGGTATCTTCCCTGGGTGTGAAGAAGATTGTCCAGAATGTGCTGAAGCTACAAATGGGTGTGAGCAGTTGAAAGCAGGACTTTAGAGCATGATTAATGAAGGAGTGCTGCAGTTTGACAAGGTTATGAAGGGAAGCGAATTCTCTACAGTAACCATCTTCTACGATCCATCTCAAGTTCCTCCGCGGGTCAGAGTGGCACCGATAACCATCACCACAATAGGACCCGTAGTGTATCAGAGTGATAGAGTTATTCCTTGGAATTATGGTGGTGAAGTCTACTGTAACGGCCAGAAGCAAGAGTTGGCCACGTCTAGTACAACCCCAGCTCAAGTAGAAAATGTTGGAGTAGGGGGCTTTACTAGAAGTGGAAGGTTGTTTGCGCCGGAAACACTAAGAAATAGTGTGACACCACCTAGAGACACTGCAGAAGCCCAGACTAAGGCAAAAGGGAAGCAGCCAATGGTTGTCAATGAGCTTGCACCAGCGACTGATCCAGACCTTACCTTTGATAAAGAAGCCGAAGAATTTCTAAGGATTATCAAAAAGAGCGACTACAAGATTGTGGACCATCTGCAGCAGACTCCGTCGAAGATTTCCATCTTGTCCTTGCTCATGTGTTCTGATTCTCACAGGAAGGCTCTCTTGAATATTCTAAACAAGGCGTACGTGCCTCAGGATATTTCAGTAAATCAGTTGGAAGCGGTGGTATCCAGCGTCAACGCTAGTCACAGATTGGGTTTCACAGACTTGGATCTGACTTCTGAAGGGCGTGCTCATAATCGGGCATTGCATATCTCTTTAGAATGTAAAGGCGCGGTACTCTCTCACGTGTTGGTAGATACTGGATCGTCATTGAACGTCTTGCCTAAGAAAGCACTGATGAAGTTGGATTATGATGGAGTAGTTCTAAAGCCCAGCGACCTAGTAGTTCGAGCATTTGATGGGTCAAGGAGATCAGTGTTTGGGGAGGTGGTGTTACCAATTAAAGTAGGTCCAGAAATCTTCAATACCACGTTCTACGTAATGGATATACAGCCGGCATACAGTTGTTTGCTCGGAAGACCTTGGATACACTCAGCAGGGGCAGTATCGTCCACACTCCATCAAAAGCTAAAGTTCATCTGGGAGGGTCAAATTGTGACTATCAGTGGGGAAGAAGACATTTTTGTGAGTCATCTAGCTTCATTCAAATATGTGGAGATGAATGGCGAAATAGTTGAGACACCATGTCAGTCTTTTGAGCCCATGAAGTCTGAACAAGCATCTGTAGTGGCAGCTCCTCCTGAAGAACTGAAGAAAGGGGTTTCCATAGCCTCTTATAAGCAAGCGCTTGAGTTGGTAGAATCTGGGGTACGAGAAGGCTGGGGCAGTCCAGTAGAAGTTCCTGAGAAGAAAGATATGTTCGGAATTGGTTACCGTCCTGGGCAGTCATCGTCTGAACCAAATGCTAGAGGTCGTCAAGGCCCAATCACTTTCACGAGTGCGGGAATAGTGGACTATGGAAACATCAGCGCTGTACAGGATGACGCAGTGGATAGTGACTGTGACATAGATGAGTGGATCAGGCCTGCCGTTCCAGGGACTCAACTTAGCAATTGGACATCAGAAAGGCTTATTTCAGTCACCTCTTTCGAAGAGTAATGATTTTTGTTTCTGTTTTTCCTGTATTCAAGCACTATGTCCTGCCCGGGGCATAATAGCTTTTTGTAAGGGTTCTTATGTTACTAACACAATTTACAATCATAAATAAAGCTGACATTTCACATTCATTCATTGTTGTTCTTTGTCTTTCATTTTTTTGCTTTTGTTTTTCAAAAAGATAGAAAAGTTTTAAACTGGCAGTGTATCTCATTTTCTCAAGCTTTTTCTAAAGCCTTGCATGAATCACCATTCATGCAGGTGCTCCTCACCGGATCTTATCAATGACAACCCTGTTATGGCTGAGTATGACTTCGACAATCCAATCTATCAAGCCGATGAGGAAGGTGAAGAGGATTGAGAACTACCTGAAGAATTGGCCAGACTGCTTAAGCAGGAGGAGAAGATGATTCAGCCGCACGAAGAAGCTGTCGAAGTAGTAAACCTGGGTACTAAAGAAGACAAGAAAGAAGTCAAGATCGGGGCCGCATTAGAAGGATCTGTCAAGACTCGTTTGATTGCTTTGCTTCGGGAGTATGTTGACGTCTTCGCATGGTCCTACCAAGATATGACGGGTTTAGACACTGACATCGTGGTACACAAGCTGCCTCTCAGAGAAGATTGTCCTCCGGTAAAGCAGAAGTTGAGGCACACACGTCCAAATATGGCAATTAAAATAAAAGAAGAAGTACAAAAACAGTTTGATGCTGGCTTCTTGGCCATGACCAGTTATCCTCCGTGGGTTGCCAACATTGTGCCGGTTCCTAAGAAAGACGGTAAAGTCAGGATGTGTGTGGACTACAGGGATTTGAATAGGGTCAGCCCCAAAGATGACTTCCCTCTACCTCACATAGATGTACTTGTCGATAATACTGCTCAGTTTTTCGTGTTCTCCTTCATGGACAGATTTTCCGGCTATAATCAGATTAAGATGGCTCCCGATGACATGGAAAAGACAACTTTCATCACTCCTTGGGGCACCTTCTGTTACAAGGTCATGCCATTTGGTTTGAAGAATGCTGGAGCTACTTATCAAAGGGCAATGGTGACGTTATTTCACGACATGATCCATCATGAAATTGAGGTTTATGTTGATGATATGATAGCGAAATCCCAAACAGAGGAAGAGCACTTGGTTAATTTAGCAAAGTTTTTTGACAGACTTCAGAAGTTTAGACTAAGGTTGAATCCGAATAAGTGCACCTTCGGGGTCCGTTCTGGCAAGTTACTCGGCTTCATTGTTAGTGAGCGATGAATTGAGGTTGATCCAGCCAAAGTGAAAGCTATCCAAGAGATGCCTGAGCCGAAGACTGAAAAGAAATTGCGTGGCTTCTTAGGGAGACTAAATTACATTGCACGGTTTATTTCTCACTTAACGGCCACATGTGAGCCCATCTTTAAGCTTCTGAGGAAGAATCAGGCCATGAAATGGAACGAAGACTGCCAGCGAGCCTTTGACCGAATCAAAGAATACCTGCTAGAGCCCCCAATTCTTATGGTGCTTGAAGGATCGATGGGATGTGTGTTGGGTCAGTAGGACGATTCTGGTCGAAAAGAGCACGCCATTTATTACCTTAGCAAAAAGTTTAACGATTGTGAGATGCGTTACTCACTACTCGAGAAAACTTGCTGCACTTTGGCATGGGCTGCTCGCCGACTAAGACAGTACATGCTGACTCACACTACTCTCTTAATTTCCAAGATGGATCCTATGAAATACATTTTCGAGAAGCCAACTTTGACGGGAAGAGTAGCCCGGTGGCAGATGATACTAACAGAGTATGATATACAATACACTTTGCAAAAGGCAATCAAAGGAAGTGTATTATCAGAATACTTGGCTCAGCAGCCAATCGATGATTATCAACCCATAAGGTTCGAGTTTTCGGATGAGGACGTCATGTTCCTCAAGTCGAAAGACTACGAAGAACCACTTCCGGAGGAGCGGCCAGACCCTGAATCCAAATGGAAGTTGATGTTTGACGGGGCTGTGAACATGAATGGAAGTGGAGTAGGCGTTGTTATCATCTCTCCAGAAGGGGTCCATACACCTTTAGCTGCTCGGTTGACTTTCTAATGCACTAACAATGAGGCGGAGTATGAAGCGTGTATCATGGGGATTGAAGAGGCAATCGACTTGCGAGTCAAAAACCTCGAAATCTTCGGAGATTCTGCTTTGGTGGTAAATCAAGTCAATGGCAAGTGGCTGGTTCATCAACCTCATTTGCTCCCTTACAGAGATTATGTCAGGAGGCTGCTAACTTTCTTCACCAAAGTTAAGCTGAATTACATTCCCTGAGATGAAAACCAATTCGCCGATGCTTTGGCAACTTTGTCGTCCATGATTAAAGTTTATCAAGAAAATTTTGTACCTCGAATTACGGTCTCCCGTCTTGAAAGACCTGCTTATGTCTTTGCAGTCAACGATGGTGAAGATAACAAGCCTTGGTATCATGATATCAAGCAATTCCTAAAGGCTCAAGAATACCCGACTGGGGCATCCAGTAAGGACAAGAAGACCCTTAAAAGAATGGCAGGAGGTTTCTTCTTGAATCAAGATGGCGTGTTGTACGAGCGAAACTTCGACATGGTTCTGCTCAGATGCGTGGATAGACACGAAGCAGACATGTTAATGCAGGAGGTTCACGAAGGCTCCTTCGGTACCCATGCTGGAGGACATGCTATGGCCAAGAAATTGTTGAGGTCGGGATACTATTGGATTACCATGGAATCTGATTGTTGTAAATACTCCCGTAAATGCCACAAGTGTCAAATTTATGCCGACAAGGTCCGTGTGTCTCCTAATCCATTGAGTGTCATGTCTTCACCATGCCCTATCGCTATGTGGAGCATTGATATGATTAGCAAGATCGAGCCGACAACTTCTAATGGTCATCGCTTCATCCTGGTTGCTATTGATTATTTCACGAAGTGGGTTGAAGCGGCGTCCTACACCAATGTCACTAAGCAAGTGGTCGCCCGATTTATTAAACGAGACATCATTTGCCGGTACGGAACTCCTGAAAGGATCATTACTGATAATGGTTATAATCTCAACAACAAGATGATGGCTGACTTGTGTCGAGATTTCAAAATAGAGCATCACAACTCTTCTCCATATCGCCCGAAGATGAATGGCGCCGTCGAAGCGGCCAATAAGAACATCAAGAAGATTGTGCAGAAGATGGTTGTGACATACAAAGACTGGCATGAGATGCTACCATTTGCGTTGCATGGGTACAGAACGTCAGTACGTACTTCAACAGGGGCAACTCCGTTCTCACTGGTGTATGGTATGGAGGAAGTCCTACCAATTGAAGTGGAAATCCCCTCGTTGAGATTGATGATGGACATTAAGCTAGATAAAGCTGAGTGGCTCCGATCCAGATATAACCAGTTGAGCCTCATTGAAGAGAAATGTCTAGCAGATGTATGCCATGGACAATTGTATCAACGATGAATGAAGCAGGATTTTGACAAAAAGGTACGACCACAGAGGTACATGCCAGATGACTTAGTGCTGAAAAGGATTCTTCCTCCTCTCAATGATCACAGGGGCAAGTGGACACCCAACTATGAAGGACCGTTCGTGGTTAAAAAGGTTTTCTCAGGTGGAGCCTTGATGCTGACAACCATGGACATTAAGCTAGATAAAGCTGAGTGGCTCCGATCCAGATATAACCAGTTGAGCCTCATTGAAGAGAAATGTCTAGCAGATGTATGCCATGGACAATTGTATCAACGATGAATGAAGCAGGATTTTGACAAAAAGGTACGACCACAGAGGTACATGCCAGATGACTTAGTGCTGAAAAGGATTCTTCCTCCTCTCAATGATCACAGGGGCAAGTGGACACCCAACTATGAAGGACCGTTCGTGGTTAAAAAGGTTTTCTCAGGTGGAGCCTTGATGCCAATCCCTTGTCAACACAGACGCAGTAAGAAAATACTTCGTGTAAAAAAGACCCGCTGGATAAAAACAGAATAAGATCCAGGCAAAAATGGGCATCTCGGCGAGCCAAAAACAGAATAAAAGGCTCAGGCAAAAGTTAGGGAAATCTAAAAAAAATGTACACCCGCTGAGTTGAAAAGCTACATCGGACAACTCAGGCAAAAAAAGGTATCCCGGTGGATTGAAAACCTGAAAAGGCGATCCACGCAAGAGAGGGATTAACACGATCGACTGCGATCTGCGAAATATGTGACCTATCTACAGTTGAGGCTATCCTAAGGGTTAAAGGTCAGTTCACTTACTCTTTCTCAAGAGGCAGAGCGAGCGGAGCGTCTTGAAGACATACGAGTCATAATCGGGTTGAGACTTGATGAGATCCACTTCTCACATTGCCAATAGGATAGTTTTGTTTTCCTTTTTGGCTGTTCCCTTTTTCCAGGGAACTGTTTCCTTTGTACTGCCTATTCATGGCCATTTTTCTGAATCAATAAAATTTAATTTCAGTCAACTTGTGACTGTTTTGCTTCTTGTTTTTGTTCTTTCATCTAGCATTGATTGATTGCGAAAACGTCCAGCAAATTGTGATTTATATTGTGTTGTGAACATTTGAATGCTTTCTAACTTATGCAGGAGAGCAGAAACATTTAATACAGCTCTGAAAGGGTGTCGAGATACCCAGATAATGGTTCATACTACGAGCCTGGGGCAGGAAGGTCCCAAAATAACTTTCCATGTTGCAGGTACTATCGATTGTGTTCATGCAGGTACAAGTACCGGTGTTACTAACAGAGCTAAAAGCGAATCCCCAGTGAAGTCGCCAGAACAGGAGCACATGTCTCCCAAGGTGTCTCCAATCTTCCCCAGCGGAGTTCAGCAAGGTAGCAGGAGGTGGGTGTCATCCCCAGGCAGAAGTTTCTATTCAGATAGGGGCAATCCCCTACAGTACAAGGAGTGTCATTCCTCCCTAGCGAGTTGCTTCCTCAGCAGTGTCATGCCTTTGTTTCCCCCGCTAAGTCAGAAGGTTTCACTTCCCCAACAGAGTTCAACGGGTAGCATACCTGGCAAGAAGAGTGCGTCTCCAGCAGGGTCTTGGCGCTCCAATCTCAAAGTCCAATTTATTTTTGGCAATGGCGGCCGTTCAAAGCCGGTGAATCATTGACAGCTTTCCCCACAGAGTTGTCTCCTCCTCATCAGGATGGATCAGATCGGTGCAGTGATTAGCATTTTTCCCACAAAGTCGTTGCTTCCTCATCAGGATGAATCAAGATCAATGCAGTGATCATAGTTTCCCCAGTCAAGCTATCTGGGATACTTGCAATTTCCTCATCGGGAGATCCCTTTGCATTTGCATTTGCATTTGCATCCTCTAAAGCGTAGCATTTCCATCATCATGGAGCATTACGCCATAAATTCAAACATATGCATGCCAGCATGGGCCAGTTTTGAGGTATATACGACATATTCTCAACCTGAAGTACTCCGCATAGAGGATACCAACATCATTTTTCAGATCCCCTTGTCTTTTCAGATCATTGTTTGCCAATTATTCTGCGTCTTGTTTGGTACAACAGTCGCGTTGCAGGCTCTCGTTTTGTACAACGGTCCTGTTTACCTGGGCTCTCGTTTATGTACAACGATCCCGTTCCATATTATCCTATTTCCTTTGTGTTTCTAGTTATCGACTGAGGTCGGTATACCATTGCATCTCCATTCGAGGATGGTCTCGTTTTTTAGATCCGAGGATCTCTTTTGAGAGTTGTCATTCGAGGATGACATTCTTTTCTTCAAGTCCTTTTGAGGTTGGTCTTGTTGTGGCTATCATTCGAGGATGATAGACCATTTTGAGCTTATTGATTGAGGTCAGTTTGTCTCTTCTGTAAAGTTTGTCTGAGGTCAGTCTTTGTGTTTCTGGTTATCGACTGAGGCCGATATGCCATTGCGTCTCCATTTGAGGATGGTTTCGTTTTAAATCCGAGGATCTCTTTTGAGAGTTGTCATTCGAGGATGACATTCTTTTCTTCAAGTCCTTCTGAGGTTGGTCTTGTTGTTGTGGCTATCATTCGAGGATGATAGACCATTTTGAGCTTATTGATTGAGGTCAGTTTGTCTCTTCTGCAAAGTCTGTCTGAGGCCAGTCTTTGTGTTTCTGGTTATCGACTGAGGCCGGTATGCCATTGCGTCTCCATTTGAGGATGGTTTCGTTTTAAATCCGAGGATCTCTTTTGAGAGTTCTCATTCGAGGATGACATTCTTTTCTTCAATTCCTTCTGAGGTTGGTCTTGTTGTTGTGGCTATCATTCGAGGATGATAGACCATTTTGAGCTTATTGATTGAGGTCAGTTTGTCTCTTCTGCAAAGTCTGTCTGAGGCCAGTCTTTGTGTTTCTGGTTATCGACTGAGGCTGGTATGCCATTGCGTCTCCATTCGAGGATGGTTTCGTTTTAAATCCTAGGATCCCTTTTGAGAGTTGTCAATCGAGGATGACATTCTTTTCTTCAAGTCCTTCTGAGGTTGGTCTTGTTGTTGTGGCTATCATTCGAGGATGATAGACCATTTTGAGCTTATTAATTGAGGTCAGTTTGTCTCTTCTGCAAAGTCTGTCTGAGGCCAGTCTTTGTGTTTCTGGTTATCGACTGAGGCCGGTATGCCATTGCGTCTCCATTCGAGGATGGTTTCGTTTTAAATCCAAGGATCTCTTTTGAGAATTGTCATTTGAGGATGGCATTCTTCCCAATGTATTTTACTTCCCACAGAGTTCAAATTTCCAGGTTTTATTCGAGTATTCAATCACTCCATACCTTGAACGTCTAAAAGCTCTCGCAATTATTCGTTCAGGCCTGCAGATGATTGAATAGGGGCAGTTGTAATACCTCAAAATTTGCCCTCTCATTTACTCAACATTTTGCATACATAAATTCATAAAATAACTAAAAACATTGCATCATATATAGCATAGCCGAGGCGTGGGTATGTGATCAATGATCGGAACAACCGAAAGCTATGAAGAGGCTACCGAAGGGCCATAAAGCTTTTCAACCTTGTACAAAGGGTTCACAATATCCCACAAGTCTTCACTTAAAGCCACAAGTCATGGAAAGTTTTGGTTTGATTGAAGGAGGCAAGCAGTGCAACATCTCCTGATGAAAGGGCCGAATTAGGGTTTCACTTCTACTGGACTTCTTCATGAAGTTCTGGTTCAAGAAGGATTCCTTTGACTTATATGTGATGTCAAGTGCCTGAGTTTCAAATCTCGTCCACAAATTCATTTTTGAAGGGGTTCGACTGGCCAGACGATGGAAAATCAAGGAATCGGAGAAAAGGCAACCGAGCTAGGTGAAAATGGTCGACTCCTGACTTTTAAGATCGAGATCATGAAATTAGGGTTACAATGATCCTATGGTTCAAACTTGATCAAGAAATGATGGAGTAATCATAGAAAAATCAAAAGAAAAATCATTTGAAAGGTAGTTAGTTTCACCATTTCCCTCCACCTTTCCTTCGACTTTCTTTCCACACTTCCTTTCATTCTTTCCATCTCATTTTTCCACTTCAATTCCACTCCATTCCCCTTGGAAACTTCCACTACCTTCCACCATCTTTTAGAGTGTTCCAAGGAATATTCCAAGGAATATTCCCTTTTCCAACCCTAACCCTAACTAACTTCCAAACCTAATTTTGGATCCCAAACCTAATTTTTGGGCCCAAACCCAAACCTAGCTCCTAGCCTAGTCTATATTTAAGCCATTTTCATCCAAACCAAAAGTGTTGAACACCATTTTCCAATTTTCACTCTTTGATAAGCACTTTTTCTCTCTCACTTTCCCCCCTCTCACCAAAGCTTTTCAAATAAGCTCTTCAAGTTTCACATTGAAACTTGAAGATCTTAAAGCTTAAGCCCTCAACCTTTTTTGATTGTGGATTATAGAAGAAGAATCTACTGAATTTTGTGAGGATTATCGACTTATCGGAAGCACACGAAGATTCAAGCTCAAGAACGCATTTATTTTGCGATTTCTCGGTTTTCGGTTTTCTCTTCGATTCAAGCTCCGATTCTTGCAACAATCACCGAAGCACTCCTCCGCTTCGTAGGTTGGTGATCTTAACCACTTCTTCTTTAAGTTATTCTCTTCATCTCGCCACTTTTGGTATTCTTTAAATGCTTTGCGCTTTGTTTAAAATAGATTCCGTTTCGATTATGTTTGCTTGTGATTTGTGATTTTGGTTGAATTTGGATTTAAGGTGTTAATAGATACATGTTCTATCATGTGTAAATAAGCTCAAATTAATTAGAAATTAGTGGTAGCATATTCCTAGGAATGTTAGGGATCATTAGAAGTGAGTTTGTGGCCAAAAGCACTTTTTTCTCAACTGTTTTTACCTTCTGGTTCAGTGTTAACCAGTTAACCATTTGGTTAACCGGTTAACGGGTGCGTATTGGCCACAAAATAGGGCAGATTTAGGTTCGTTAACCGGTTAACCAATTGGTTAACCGGTTAACGCTGTTAATTTTTGTTTTTTTGGCTTATTTGATGGCTTAGTCCTAAGTTATAGTGCCTTTGGTTTTCATACATGTTTAGGTATTGATTTTAGGGAATTTTTGGGTCCATTTCCAGTAGCTCATTCCCCCGTTTCGAGTCGTTTCGACGCGTTTCCGTCCATGTTGCGTATTATGCGTTTGTGTGTTTCTTTGTGCATAGCTTAAATTCTTGCATGTTGTTGCCATGTTCATGCATTATTTGACACATAATAATCATGTAGCATTCTGTTTTTGCATGTTTTCATTGCATTAATTCATTTTTGCATTCCATTATGTTGATGTATGTTGCATTTTGCATGTTGCATAATTGTGCATTTGGTGGCATTTTGTTGCATACTTGATCATAGCATCCATATCAATTTAATTCTGAATTTTGTATTAAGTTTGACATCATTTTTGAGTTATCATGTCGTATGTTCATAATTAATAATCACCATCTTCAAATGCCATGTTCATATGCATGTTTAGGTGTTACTTTGTGCATTTACTTGTTGCATAAGCCATGTGATGCATGCTTACATAATCATTCAATAATGTTCATGTTCTTGCATTGATATATGTTGATTTAAGTTCAAATACATGTTCATGATGAGATTAGTGATTTTTGCATTGAGTTTGTGCATTAAAAGTGAAAATAATCAATTCTGGATTTTGCATTTCATAGCTGTTTTTTGCATAAGTGCTGTAAAATGTGTGCTGTTTGTTATGTGTACATGCTGTATTTGACCTTTTACACCTACTTTTTCATGCTGCATGCTGGCTGTAAAAAGCTGAGTTGTATTATGCATTATTTTCATAGCTGTTTGTGTAATAAGGGCTGTAATAGGTGCTGTAGTTTTGTCCTAGCATTTTAGTTCCTTTAGGATTAAAATAGAGTCTAGTTTAGGTTCAAGGTGCCTTAGAATGTAATTAGGATTTAATTAATGTGTGTTTGCTTATTTCTTTTAATAAAAATGTACATTAATCATTTGTTTTGTAGTTGGGAAGATTGAGGTAAGTTTACTTCACCCTATCCTTTTATTTTTTATGCATTTCTTTTATGCATTTTAATTCATCTTTTCCTTCCATATGTGTGTTTGGTAGGATTCCCCATTGTTAGGACCAACTTACCTTCCTTAGGAAGTAAGTTGCATCCTTTTCCCTTCTTTCTTTTCCTTTTTGACCTCTAGGATTAGAAAACCTCACAAACCATAGGACCACACTTGTAAATAAATAACTTCGGGTTGGTCTTAGTCCCCCTTAGTTTTTTTGTCCTTTTTCCAACTTGAGTCATTCTTTCTCACCTCATGAAGAAAATAATAAAATACCTAATAAAGGTTGAACGTTCTTGTACGACACGAGACTTTGTTGCGGAGTGCTTATACGCGTCCTGTTTCGGGGCGAGGTGTAGGTACTTCCCGCGATAGATAGGTCTTAGTACGAGAGTGTTCACAAACAAATTCAAAACATTTCTCTTAAAAGACAAAAACAAATAACAAGCGACTTTCCTGCGGGAATTCTCTTCTCATCTCATTCATTCACAACGCGAACTTGCGACGACTTGTCTCGCGTGCAAGACGGTAAACGCACTCGTACCGGACGAGCCTGCAACACCTGAGCATAGACATACGCAGTTCCAGCCATAAAAAATACAACAAATAGTTCCCGCCTTAGTTAGACGAACTACGTCGACTCTGATCCTCATTTTCCCGATGAGGTACGTAGGCAGCGGGGTAGGGCCCGTTCGAGCGCATTCTTTATTTTCCCTACATTTTCCCCATTCTTTCTTTTTGTTCTTTTTCAACTCCTTCCTCATTCCTATTCCAGTTAGCAGTTATTTTGTTCAGCAGCAGTTATTTCTCACCCTTTGAAACAAAACAAGCAAGCGTGGATCCCGTCGGGTACGGCAGACGATCTGGGGTGCTAATACCTTCCTAGGTCGTAACTGACTCCCGAACCCAGATCTTTGGTTCGCAGGACCTTGTCCTTTCCTTCTTCCTCAGGTTTGTGCAGCATTACCTTTCCCATTCTTTCGGGATAAAAATGCTTGGCTGGAGACTCTACCTTTTCCACGCCACTTTCGCGTTTGTATTAGGATGAAAATCCCGGGAGCGACAGAGGGGTAACCTAGGAAGTGCAGATGGCGATCAAAGACCGACTTACGTGTGTGAGTCTACATTTTTAAGTATTTATCTTTTTAAAATTAATCATCTAAATTAATTTAATCATAAATAGGTTTTCACACCCTATTTACTAACCACGCAGTTATAATAAAATAAAGGCAGAAATTAAAAGACAGAAGAATAAAAGGTCCCTAAACTATTACAGTGCTTCGAGACAATTACATAATAAAGATGACGAAAAATAAAACTGAAAATATTACGAGTTAAAACTTAAAATATTACAAGGGCGAAGCAATTACAGTGTATGAATAACATAAACATGAGCGAAAATAAGAAATAATAACAGGTTTGTTAAGGTTTAAGAAAAGGTTTATGTTTTAGAGGAAATAACACGGTTAAAGTTTATAAGAAAGTTTTAAGGTTTGAAATTTAGAGTTTGTGGCGAAATTGTCAGGGTTTAGGAAAAAAGTTTTAGGGTTTAGTGAAAAATATAGGGTTTTAGAGAAAAATATAGGGTTTGAGGCGAAAAATCAGGGAGGTTAGTTATCTGTATCTAATTAATTAAATAAAAAATAAAAAAAACAACGATGTTGCTAACGCAAGAATTGCGATCATCGCAACTGGATCAGATAAATACAAGTGTCACACATTATACACACTGATATGTAAATAGCGTATTGACACGATCCGATCCGAATAACTTAAATAATCATAAAACAAAATGAGAAAATTTATTTAACAAAAGTTTATATATATATATATATATATATATATATATATATATATATATATATATATATATATATATATACAAACACACATATACATATACATACATATACATATACATACACATACATATACATATATATATATATATATATATATATATATATATATATATATATATATATATATATATATATATATATATATATATATATATATATATATATATACCCGTAAAACCAAGTGTTATATTTTGTATAAAAAAGTTATAAATTGTATACCATAAACATGATATATCCAGTAGAAAAAAGAAAAAAAACTAGTATCATATATTGTATATATTATATACATTATATTATAGTTAAACAAGATAACAAGATAGAAAGGATTAGCTTTAGAATTTGGAGACGTAGAGAAAAAACAAACACCATTTATAGGTAAATTATATAATGCATATAATGTTCAAACGGTAACGAGAAACGTATATGCACCGTGCACTTTTTTCCGTTTTGTTTTTTCTCTCTCTCCTTCGGTTCTCAAATAGTAAGTATATATAGAGGATTAATTAGGGTTAATATAAATGAGCCTAAATATTTATTTTGGAACCCAATAAAATATTAATATAAATAATTAAATAAAGTTTAATAAAAATAGTTTAAATTAAAATAAAAACTAATTAACCTATTTATTTATTCTAGACCCAATATAAAAATAAAGAGACTCACAAAAATAAAAAACGGGCACCAAAATGCTCGAAAAAATAAAATGAACACGTCAAAATAATCAGCGCGAAATAAATGACTCGGAAAAATACAACGCTTGGTCGGATTTTGAAATAAAAATTATGACCGTTTAAGCCGCTCAGACTGATCAACATATGACCAAAAATAGTCGTAAAAATATTTTTAGCATGTCAGGTTGTAGATTAATATTACTGACGTTTGCAAATTTAAATGCGACATTTTTCGTTTACTGGTTTTAGGCACAATAAAAAATTAATTTGACCAGTCTGTCTGTAAATTCCGAGAAATTATTTCGGCTAATATTAAGACGAAATACTTGTTATGCTATGAAGATAATGCAAATGAATGTGAAGCAAAAAGTTGGTTAGAGTTAAAATAGAGGGCAAATTTTAGGGTACAACAGGAAGACACAAAGACTTTTGTTCGATAACTGTTAAGTTATGCCTACGTATCCTCTCGTGCAATGAGGAAATCAGAACACCGTAGTTCGACTCAAAGAGACTGGATGATTTGTTGTGAATTGCTGACTTGTCTATGCTCAAGTGTGTGACTCGTCTGGCTCGAGTTCTAATTGTCTTGCATTAGATGGGAGAAGCAAGTTCTCGTTTTCAGAATGAGAGTGATGAGAAAAGAATCCCGGAGGAGACGTTTATTGTTTGTTTTTGTGTTTTCAGTTTTTTATTGCTTTTGGTGTTTTGCATAGGATAATGAGCTTAAGCCTAAATCAAGGGTTGTAAACTCATTATATTCTCCCTGATTAGGGATAATGAGCCTACTTAAGCATGATATAAGCATCTCAACTTAATTACCATGATGATATAGGATTAAGATCATTAACCTACTTGTGGTTATTATTAAGTGTTTTTGGGTTTTTGTTTAATGTCAAGTAATGAGTTTAATCTCTAATCAGCGATTAGTGAACTCATTACACCATCCTAAGAGAAGGATGATAGATGAGAACACCTAAGTTGAGGAAGACTCCTCAACTTAATCCATGGTTAGGGACTAAATTTACAAGCCTTTATTAAATGGATTTTAATTAAAGGGTGAGATTAAGAAATGAGTTTTATGTTTGTAAGACTAGCTTGAGGAGGACTTGTCCATTAAACACTAGGGTTAGTCCCTCTTAACCATAAGGAAGAGATGGAACCCTAATATAATGCCCAAGTTACAAGCTTAAGTATTGATCATTATTAGATGTTTTGATTAAAAGGTGCAAACAAATTAAAGGTTTAACACTAAGGATTAAAGTTATACACTCCATCCTAAGATAAGGATGAAGGCATAACCCTAATTCAAATTCCAAAAGCTTTAAGTATTTAGCCTCTGATTATGAGATGAGAAGAGAGAATCAAAGGTAAAAAACTATTGGGGACTATATACAACCCTAAAGTTATCATGCTTGGTTGTTCCTATGGTTTATGAAGCTTAAGGAAAAGATCTTCAGGAGGCCACCAAGGAAGAGAAGCAGATGAAAAGAGAAGGAGGAAGGAGAATAGGTTACTTACTTCCTGAAGAAGATAAATAACCTAAGAGAAAGAGATAGGAGCAAGAGAGCACAAGTGAAGAAATATCACTTCAAAGACAAGTAAAGAATGCATATGAAGAGATGAGAAGAGGTGGGATGTGAAGGCAAATCCCCATCCCAAACAACTTACCATAAGCCCCTGAAATGTTAGTGTGAATGTATAAGATGCAAAGAAAAAGGAAATAAAGCAAATGAAAGTGCAAAGACCAAAACAAGAAGTGTAAACATGATGTAAAAGTGTATACAATGATGCAAAGACATGGGAGATGCTTATGAATGTTCATACAAGGGATGAGATGCAAAGGAAGCATGAAAGGAGCATGGAAACACATGAATGTACATGAGATGTAATGAATGCAAAGCATATCAAATGAATGAAGAAATGATCAAGCAATATTCAAACATGTTCTAATATGTCTAAGATGACATACAAATTAATGGAATGTCATGGAAAGTTCATGTGATGATGATATGCAAAGATGAATGCAAATGAACATAGAAAATTAGGGTTTTATGAATGTATGAGATGCACATGATCAAAACAGAAGCATACATCATGATAAAAATTTGAAAATAAACTCAAACAAACCCTAAACACATACAAGATCACTCCCCAAAGGTGGAGGTCAGAATCTAAACCTAGAGAAAGTCATGAATTTCCTAAGTTAACTAGGGTTTTTGGGTGATTCTAAAGGAAAAATGCCAAACAATTTGAAAATGCAATGCAAAATTATGAGTTACATAAACAAGATACTAGATGCAATATATGAAACAATGCAAAAAGAACCAAGTTCAAACTCATCATGGTTGATCATAAATGATTTTTCAAGTTAGGGTTAAAAAATGTGAAATTTATGAACCCTAATTCAAAGAAAATTGTGAAAACATGATCAAACCTAAAAATAAATTTGTATGGTGAGTTTGTAAATTGTTCTAAATTCCTAAGAATGCTTCATGAATTCTTTGGTGATTTTTAGATACCTAAATGTATTTTTAATTAATTAAAATCAATTAATTAATTAAATAAAACATTTAAATGATTTAAAAATACTTTTTTAATGCAAAAATTAAAAATAAAAATGTTTTTGAGTTCAGAAAAATATTTAAAGTGAAAATGCAGAAAATGAGATTTTTAAAAGTCTTTTTGCTATTTTTAATAATTAGATTAAATAAAATGTGAAAAATAAAAAGAAAAATGAAAGTATGCAAGATCTAAGGCTCAGATTCAAACTTGGGGTGATTGCGCGCGTGATCCTAAGGCTAGGATTGAATCTGACTAATTTAAATTAATTAACCTAATTAATTGTGATTAGGGCTAATTGTGCGAATTCTGGTCATCCAAAAACGCACTAACACAAGATCCTAGGGCTGACATTCAAACTGGCTTAATTAACTAGGTTTAGGGCAAATCACTTTCAAGCGACCGGAACAGTGTTCTGGTCGTCTTCTCTGGCCACTCATCTTCCCTATCTCTCTCTATAAGCTACCCCAAGCCCCCAAAAGCTCCATAATTCATCCCCAAACAACATAGAACAAGAATCAACAAGCGAAACACATTTATTTTTCATCAACAGGCTGAATCGAATCAAACAAGCTTTAGGTTAAAAAAATTCAGAAGCACAATACATACTCATTTCTCAACCATTTTCAAAAATAAACATATCACAATGATCAGTGAAACATGTAGATTGATATTGTAGCTTAAAAAACAAGTACTGGAAAATTTGTTCTTGGATGATACTTGAGATGAAGCTTTCCAAGTTTGAGCTTTCTGGACCTCTTCCTTGTGCAAATCCACTCCAATGATCACCCTGATGCTTCTGGAAGGCTTAGAACAAGTTTTGAATGGCTAGTTTGTGATGTTTGGTTCTGATAACTCAGAAATCGTGTTTGTGTTGTGGAGTGTTTCAGGCCATTATGAAGGGTGATTTGTGATCCTTAGGTTATGTGGAGATGATTGGTGGAAAAAGATTTGAGTTTTGAAGCTTGTGTGATGAAATTCGAAGAGATGAAGGTTTTTTTTGGAAATTTTTGGGATTCTGGGTGTATGGATGTTTCAGGCTCCAATGTTGTGTGAAATGATTTGCTTGAGGTTTGCATAAGATATCTTGATTGGCCAGAGAGTTGTTGTGGCATAGTGTGATTGGTATGGCCTCATTTGCAAAAAAGTCAATGTTATGGTACCATAAGCATGGCACGGGTCAGAGGAGATTACAAGGCTTGTCCTGCCTCAGCTTCATTCAAGGATGGCCCTTGGATCATATTTTGTGAGCTGGATGGCTTGATTCATGTGATAGCATGGATTTTTCAAATTTCCCTCTTTGAAATTTCTTGAAGTGCAAGGCATGAAATATTGTGATTCTTGGCACAATTCTGATCAAGGTAAGCTATGTGATGTTATTATGATGCTTAGAGGTCAATTAGAGGTCACAGGAGTGCTTAAAACTTGGTTTTGCAAAAATCCCTCTTTGGCATGAACTTGAAAATTATAAGATTTTTCCCAACTTTGTGTCGCTCCCGGGATTTTCATCCTAGTACAAACGCGAAAGTGGCGCGGAAAGGTTAGAGTCGCCAGCCAGACATTTTTATCCCGAATGAATGGGAAAGGTAATGTTGCACAAACCTGAGGAAGAAGGAAAGGACAAGGCCTTGCGAACCAAAGATCTGAGTTCGGGAGTCGGTTACGAATTGAGAAGGTATTAGCACCCCAATCCGTCCGCCGTACCCGACGGGATCCACGCTTATAAGTCTGTTTTCAAAGGGTGAGAAATAATATGCTGCTTGACTGAAAGAATAGCTATCTGGAATGAAATAGAAATGAGAAAGGAAATGGAATTGGGAAATGGAAATAAAGGGGGAAAATGTAGGGAAAATAAAAAATGTGCTCGAACGGGCCCTACCCCGCTGCCTACGTACCTCATCGGGATAATGAGGATCAGAGTCGACGTAGTTCGCCTAACCTAGGCGGGAACTATTTGTTTGTGTTTTTTACAGCTGGAACTGCGTATGCCTATGTTCAGGTGTTGCAGGCTCGTCTGGTACGAGTGCGTTAACCGTCTTGCATGCGAGACAAGTAGTCGCGAGTTCACGTTGTGAATGAATGAGATGAGAAGAGAAGTTCCCGCAGGATAGTCGGTTATTGTTTGTTTTTTGGCTTTTATGAGTTTTGTATGAATTTGGCACAAGGAAGTGAATTCAAACTCTTTTCCATGGAGTGTACACTTGATTCTACATTCCAAGATGGAATAATAGAACAAGCATACCCAGCAAGGAGAATTTATCCAAGACTGGTTTCCTAGGATTAGGGTTTAAGTTCACTAGCTTGTTGAACTTTATTAAGTGTTTTTGTTGCTTTTGTGAAGAAGTATTTTTTTAAGCTTTCTTTGTGAACAATTCCTTGATGAGACTTGTGCATCATGATAAACAAGCTTACACCACTCCAAGATGGAATGAATGCAAGTGTTTCATGGAATAAGGCTATACACAAGGAATCCTCCCATTTATTTATTAAGTGTTTTTTTGGATTTTTGTTTGAAGATAAGAAGAGAATGACTCAAATTGCAAAAAGGACAAACTAAGGGGACTAAGACACAACCCTAAGTTAGTTGTTATGTGCAGGAGAGGTCCTATGGTTAATGAGGTTTTCTACTCCTAATGGAAATAAAACTACTAGAATTCAACTTACTTCTTAATGAAGTTAAGTTGATTCTAAGAACACATGGGGAATCCTATTAAAGTTGTAAAAAACAAATGAAACAAAAATAATGAAATTAAACACAAGGAATAAAATTCTACAAATGCACTTAGAGGCAATGAATAATAAAAAAAAGTCCATTTATTTATTCTATATTCTAATGGAAATGAATTTCATGCTAAATTCTAAATCTAAGTCAAACTTAATATTTATCCTAAAACAAATTAAACTAACCCTAAGTCTAATGCTAAATTCTATGACTAAAATTAATCTAGACTATTATTATTATTATTTTTTTTTTTGTATTGAACTATGTTTTCTTTTAATGGCCTAATCTAATGGAATTATGCATAACTAAGCCAAAATTAACATTCTAAAAAAAATACTAAATCTTCTAGAAACATTGTGAAAATTAAACTATGGGATCCTAACATTATCTCTAATATTATACTAAGAGGGATTCTAAAAATACTTATTTTTCCTATGCCTAAACATTATTTAATTTCAGCTAAGATTTAATTATTATTTCCTAAGGATTTTCCACTAAAACCTATGATAAAAGATTCTTAAAAATCCACTAAAAATATCCTAAGAACTATCATGGGTCTTTTAATTATAGAAAAAAGAATGGCTAAAAAAATGGTTAGAAGCTATTTAAATAAAATAAACAAAATTCAGCACAATTAATGGAAATTCAATAACACTAATTAATAGAAAAATTCATAATTAATTAAAAAATAAACAAATTTCAGAAAATAAAAATATCCCAAATTTCTAAATTGACTCAAAATCCTACTTTAATTTTTATAGAATTTTCTAGTGGATTTTACTATTTTTTATCGAATTATCTTGAAACTATATTAAGCCAAATTAAATTATAAAAAAGAAAATAACAAAGGGATGAATTTAGAAATATTCTATATCTATTTTCTAATGGGCTCTTTAACAGTGGGTGAGAATAGCAAACAACTGGGCCCAATATGCAGGAAATGAGAAGGGGTGCGGACAGCATATCTTTTTAGTTCATTTTTTCTAAATGGGCCTGATAAAGGGTGTTAATAGCAAGATCAGAAGGTAAGCCCAAATTCGCAGGAATAAAAGGGGTGCAGTTAGCGATGTTTTATTATTATCTTCTTTGCTGGGCTTCAAGAAGGGGTGAGAATAGAAAGCCCATTTCATTGGATTGAGTGGAGGTGCGGAAAGTGACTTTTCAATTCATTTCAGAATGGGCCCAAGATGTGGGGTGTTATTAGCAACATACACAGCCCATTACACAAGATAATGAGGGTTAATGGTAAATTAATGGATTTAATTACGAATTATTCCCAAAATTACACTTATAATTTTCATTAAAACACAAAATTAACATCAGATGAATAAAATCCAGAAGCACAAGACCAAAGAACCCTAGGCCCCAATTCTCGGCGGCGGCCACAAAAATTCATCCTCTTCCCCGAGACTTTCAAGCTTCTCCGCCGTCACCTTAACCTAAACCTCCATAGTTTGCTTCTGCTAAACCTAACCTTCCTCTACCTCCCATTGTACACAGGAAATCTTAAACCTAGAAACCATTCCTCAACACTCAATGAAATCCCTAACAATCACCAGATGAAATCGCTGCGAAAACAAGAAATCGCACCTTGCTAGCCGAAGACGCACGGTGGCGGTGAGTGATCTGTGAAGGCTTTGGCGATGACCGAAACAGACGGTGTTGATATCGGTGTTCAAACACAGACGAAAATCGAATCCTCCGAACCCGAACTTCACAAGTCAGGTAATCGCATCACTCCGTGACTTCTTTCTTTGCTTGGTTCCGTCGTTCTTCTACTTCGCCTATGAAACAGTTGTTGACCTTATTTAGAACTCTTCTTATTGCAATTCTCGTTTATGCTCTTCTTTTGAATTCCCTAATGCCTTAACTTTGTTGCAGAACCATTGACAGGGATTCCATCCGCTAATGATAATAGGGATTGATGAATAAAGTGAACGCTGTGATGATGGATGATGAGGCCGAAAATCAGGACTATGGGAGTGAGGTTGAAGGACAATTAAGCTCAGAACAATGGTGAAACGATCGGTCCCGAATTCTTATGAAGGAGACTTTTTTGAAGAAAAAGGAAAGGTTGTGAGGAATTGTAAAAATTCCGAAGAAAATCGTAAAAGAGTATTGGGGACCGTGGTTCAAGAACTCGATCGAAGACGAAGAAAAGAAACTGATTGGAGAGTTGAATTGGAGAAGAGGGAGATGGAAGAAAAGATTTGGAGACAATGGCGAAGAATCGTTCAGGAATGGAAGAGGAGATTGAGAAAGATGGTGCAGTGGTTTGGAGAAGCAAAGAGATTGGAGGAGAAGGATTGAGAAAGGGTGAAGAGATTGAAAGGGTGGAAGGGATTCAAAGTTGTGTAAGGAGCTCAATGGAATAAGAAGCTCATGATTTATAGTCGATTCTCACGGAAGGATCCGGAAGCTTCAGGTAACATCAGCTTCAATTCTGTTATTTAATTTGTTAGAGTTCAGTTAGGTGATTATGAGATTAGGGGGATTCTGTTAGGATTAGTTGAACTATGATGGTTTGAAATTTCTGTTATGAATTTTGATTCACATCTTCCAATCCTGTAACTGAAAGTATTAGTCTCAACTTCTAACTTTCTCACTGATTTTGTATGTATACTTCCATGATTATAGGGCTGAACTGGATGGTGGCAACAATGGTCTCTGCAATACTGGCTGAATTTTTCTCTTTGCTTCTGAATTCTTCGATTATTACACTCTTGTTATCGATGTGGCTGACCTTTCTTGATAACGGGTTGCTTTTTGCGTACAGGTTATGCAGGTTCTTTTTGCTTGAGGAAGATTGACTTGGGCCTGCGGATCTTGATTTTGAAATAACAAGAATACATTGAGCTTGAATCAGTGACACCAGCTTCGGTAAAGCAAACGGTGGCGGGAATTCGCGAGAGTGAGCTCTATCCTTTATCTTGTTCTACTTCCACCCTCATTGGATACCTTTCTTATTACATCAGTTCTAGATTTTGCTTATCTTATGTTAATGATTTTTCTGGCGTGACCCTATCTGAACATTGCTTATATTTAGAATCCCGAGTTCATTAATTTGCAACTGATTTTGGTTCCGTTCCCCTTTGAATTTTGTTGTTGACCCCGTTACTGCTGGCTTTGAACATCGCAGGTCCTCATGATATGGAAAACAACTCTATCAAGGTTGTGATTACAAAAGCAACAAAAATGCTACCGCGGTTTCTGCGCTTGTTGTTGGCAGTTACTTATGGTATTAAAGGAAGGGCTAGATGTGATTCAGCTTATAAAGACCTCAAGACCCAACTCAAATGGAAATGCTTGTTCTGTTGGGGACTTTTAAGGCAGATAGTTCAATTGAGGTTCGTGTCCACTGGTTCAGATTGCTTGTTGGGAACTGCAGAGCCCTCTGTGAAGGATTAGTGGTGGCCCTCTTGGGCGAACCATTTGTTTCAGCTCTGTCAAAGACGCAACATGCTTCCTCCAAGTTTGATTTTTTTTTCCGCCGCATATTCAACATTTGCATTTGTTAGATGGCGGCCGTCCATTCTGAATGCTAACGTCACTGTTCACGAAGACGCGAACTCACTTTATCAGTCTTTGACAATAGCCATAGCTGTATATTTTTGAGACTGTCAAGGGCTGCTGGTGAAAGTGATGCTGATTTTGCAGCTTTGATAGAGTTGAATAGCTCTGATATGCATGTAAAATCCGTGGCTTTGTTCTTCATCGTTCTAGACTTTTCCTGCTAGGATTTTTCCTGAATGCCATAATTGATTGTCGAGAATGTTAAAGTTGGAGATTCATGCATTTTTATTTTGGGTGGTGATTGCCACTGATTCTTCCCTTTTTTTTGTATTTTTTCCATGATATGAATTTTTCATTTCTGTTATACCCTGTTTCTTCAAGGGAATAATTCTATTTAATGACCTCAATTTTGGCAAACTCATCTCTCTCTTTTTTTTACTTTATTATTATTAGGCAGCCCTTGTACCAATATCTCTAAGCCATAGCAATGTGCCTCATCGTCACGGCAAAACAAGATTAACAAGATTAACGACTTCCTAATAATCTGAATGCATCCATAATTGGTCTTGGAAAACTTAACACCTCAGGGATTTTAGTACCAACTTGCTTTGCGTCTTGTAATATAATCCTTTCGGATTCCTTGAATGAATCTTGACTTCACATTTCAAACAACTCCTAACCTTTTTCGAGCCCATGAATTCCAATTAATTTCCAAAGGAACAAACTCAATCTGATTTTAACGCCAAATGACCTTGGCTCCTCTACCAGTTAATTAAACAAAAATCCAAAGCAACCCTTGATCCAAATAAAGCCTGTAGGTATAACACCATGCTTTGAAAGGATATCTACACCTCCATATCTCTTGTCAAGATTTGTACCTTGCAATTCACTAACCTGATAGCCAATGATCTTAAAACAAATGATTTAAGGGAGACCTTGCAGATAGATAATCATACAGATTCTCTCTGAATATGAAAAGCCCAAATCACCAGAAAGCGGCCGCCCCCATGAAATGCATGATTATGAAGGTTATGACCTGATAGAATGTGCAAATGAAATGTGAAGCGATAAGCCAGTTAGGGCAAAAAGAATGAGGGCAAATTTTGAGGTATTACACTTTGAAACATCATATCTTGAGTTCTAGGAAGAATCAAGAGGAGTTCTTGTACTTTTTGAAAATGGGAAGATCCAATCTACAACTTTCATGTTTGAAGATTTTTCATTTGAAGCATTTTTGATCAAGAAAGAGGAGGTTGAAAATCTTTCCCAAAATGGAAAGTTTTCATTACAAGTCATGTCCAAAAATGGAAAGTTTGCAAATGGCTTGAAATTCTTCAATCTTGTGAACTTTTAAACACTTATAAGATCAAATAAATATCATATAACATCAAATTGATGAAGATGACCCTTTGGTGCCCTTGTTGGAGGCCTCAGATGCCCTGATTCTGACTTTTCTTGCACAATAAGTTACCAGTTGATCAGATGACTTCCATGATGCATTTCTTCATCAAATTTGGTACACATGCTCCTTATAACATATTAAGACCATTAGAATCAAGATTGACCAAAAAATTGAGGTTAAGGGCCTCAAACCCAAAACCCTAATTTTAGGTCATCTGTGTAGGAAATCTTCAGTCTGTCTGGACACCTCTGCAATGCTTTGTGATATTTTGACTTTAATGAACCTTGGGGAACATATTATGATCATGGAACACATATTTAACCTCTTGACAAGCTTCAAGGACTTTGAGATAGCTCAAATATTTTCTTAGATTCATCTGATCACAAACCCTAGTTGTGCAAACTATGCAGTGAAATAAACTATGCAGTGAGATGATATGCTTATGCAATGCAATATGAAAGATCACAAGCCATGGTGTGAGAAAAATTGAGGGCAAATTTGGGGTGTTTACAGATCCCTAAACTTGAAAATCATGATTGGAGCCTTTGAAAGCCATTGGTTGACTTTTTTTCTGCTCAATTGACCTCTTTCTTCATTTACAAGTAGCTGGTCAAATGCCTGACTTCCTCAATGAGTTTTTGCATCAAACTTAATCCATAGGCCTTGTATATCATATAAAAGCCTTTGACCACTATAATTGGTCAAAGCCATGAGAATTACTTGATCTGGAGCAAAACTCTAATTAGGTTTTATCTGTGTAGGAGTTTGGTGCACCTCTGAACTTCTAATGATGATTCCCCCTTCTATGGTTTTGTGGATGACCTTGAGCTTGTATAAGATATGAGGAGACCTTGTGATCTTCTTGCAAGGTCACTTGGCTCTTGACTTGGCTTTGGAGGATTAATACTTGTCAGATGTCCGATCACATGCCCTATGCTTCTAAACATGGATGTTATACTTCATTTTTCTATGCCAAATGCTAGGGTATGCAAGCTACATGTTATGCTTATGATATGAAAAAACACGTAAAACAAAGAGGGAAAATTTGGGGTGTTACACTAGGTCGTTAGAAATTGATTATATGGTGATAATTGTTTAAGAAAATGATCAATTGTATGGAATATGGTGAAACTTCAGTGTTTTCTGGCCTTAAGAGGGGCTTTTGGGGGTAGGGTTGTAGCAAGGTTGAGCTATTTTGCAGAAGGAAAACTGCAGAAATCGCAGTCCTCGCTTAGCGAGCGTGTGAAAACTTTGAACCTTTCTTGGTAGAGAGTTGCCCGCTTAGCGAGCAGGCATTTCGCTTAGCGACACCTGGAGTGAAAAATAAATTATTTTATTCTAAAAAATTATATAACATCCTTTATATAATATATTAATGAATGGGGATTGATGTAGTGATGTTAGAAGCATGTATGAAAGGGTTATGAGCTTGTTTAGAAGGATAATGAACATAACATAGTATAAACATCAGTTAGTATGTATATATGTTGTTGATGTTGCTATGTGTTGTTGTTGTTGTTACATGATGTTGATGTGGTTATATGTTGTTATAGTTGATGATGCATGTTGTAGATATTGATAGGTGTTATCGATGTTGTTATATGTTGTTGTAGTTGTTGATAGGTGTTATTGATGTTGTTATGTGTTGTTGTAGTTGTTGATATATGTTGTTGATGTTGTTATGTGTTGTTGTTGTCGTGATTATATGATGTAGTAGTTGTTAGGTGTTGTTGTAGTTGTTGATATATGTTGTTGATGTTGTTATGTGTTGTTGTTGTCGTTGTGGTTATATGATGTAGTAGTTTTTAGGTGTTGTTGTAGTTATTGATATATGTTGTTGGTAATGTTGTCACATGAGGTAATTGTTGTTGTATGTTGTTGGTGATGTTGTTACATGAGGTAATTGTTGTTGTATATGGTCGGTGATGTTGTTGTATGAGGTAGTTGTTGTTGTATGTTGTTGGTGATGTTGTTGTATGAGTTAGTTGTTGTTGTATGTTATTGATGGTGTTGTTGCATGAGTTAGATGTTGTAGACATTGCATATCATCATTGATGGTGCATGGCATGTGCATAGCTGGGGATGGTGTACCAAGGTAAGGTATATACATCCGAATACCAAAGGGAATCGTTGTGTTGTTGGTGAGATCATGAAATAGGGATCATATGTGACCATGAAACAGAGGTTGAGGGTGTGATCATGAAATAGGGATCATATTGGACCATGAAATAGGAGTCGAGAGTTCCGACGGGAACTGGATCATGAAACAGAGATCAATAAATGGTATCACATGTATTGAGTCTGGTGGAGTCTCATTCGCATATGTTGTTGTTTGTGTGCATTATATTATAACGATTTCGATGTATTTGTTTAATTGTTGATTGATGAGAAGTGGTGAATATTTGATGATACTTGCTCATATTTGTATTATTTTTCCCTTTTTGTTGGTGTAAGTATCTCACCTCTTCTGTTTGAATGTTACCCCTATGTTGGTAACATGCAGGTGATCAAGATTAGTAGAGTTCTTGTTCGGTGAAGCCGGTGCACTTCATGTTAGAGGAGTCAGCTATGTTACGTACTTTGGGGTATCGGGACGATGATTGTTATTTCTTGTTTATTTGTTTTAAGAAAAGCGTGTTACTACTAAATCTTTATTTTATGTTTTTCTTTTGAAATTACCACTACAAAGTGAAACATTTGTATTGAGTATCAGTTTAAGCCGTGTTTTGAAGTGGATGTAACAATCAAAATTATTTTTATATTTAACTACTCTGATTTTAAATTGAAAATTTGTGGGGAGTATTTTAGGTGTTACAGCGGACACCTTAAGCACACAAGAGAAGTAGTCGCTGATCATCTTGACGACCAATTCTCCATTCATAGCACACAACTTAAGACTCAATCTTTTAACACAATTAGCAACAATAAAGCAATGTGTAGTACCAGTATCAATAATAGTAATTAAAGGAGTACTATTAATGAAACATGTACCTCGGATGAGTCTGCCCTCATTAGTTGTCTGAGTCCCAGCCAACATGAACACTTTTCTAGTCTGCACCTTCTTTGGTTTCTCACACTGACTACCAATATGTTCCTATTTAACACAGTTGAAGCAGATCATCTTTTTATGCTTCCATTCAGATATTACATGTTCGGTCTTACCACAACGGAAACACCTCTTCACCTTAGGAGTACACACATTACTCTTATGACCAGGTTTCCCACATTTGAAACAAACATTACCAGTAGGATCATCTCCCCCACTAGTTCTCTTACTATCACCCATTCTCTGTTTACCTTTCCCAAGTGGAGCATCATAAGGCTTGCCACGACTATGTTGGTGCTTGCCTTTTCTCTCATTAATAATCTTATCATGAGCATTGTTATCCTCTTCATAAATTCTACATCTATAAACCAAATCAGCAAAGACAT
Organism: Lathyrus aphaca; assembly: GCA_963966055.1. Lineage (NCBI taxonomy): Eukaryota > Viridiplantae > Streptophyta > Magnoliopsida > Fabales > Fabaceae > Lathyrus > Lathyrus aphaca. The sequence goes on from OZ014520.1 coordinate 423,648,346, forward strand.
GAATCTTCTGATATTCAAATGTCTTCTTAATCTCAGGATGCAACCCATTCTCAAACTTAATGCACTTCTAAAATTCAGAATTCGCCTCATTATAGTGCGGGTAAAACTTAGCCAACTCAACAAACTGTGCAGCGTAATCAGTAACCGACATGTTACCTTGATTCAGCTCGAGTAATTCAATCTCCTTATTTCCATGGATATCCTCTGGATAATACTTCCTCAAAAATTCTCTACGGAACACAACCTAAGTGATCTCCTCACTTGTAGTATTTAATCTCTGACGAGTCTCTAGCCACCAGTCATCAGCCTCGACTGCCAGCATATGAGTCCCATATCAAACCTTCTATGTTGGAGTGCAATCCATCACACGAAAGATTCTCTCAATCTCTTTCATCCAAGCCAATGCCACATCAAGATCATACTTACCCTTGAAAGTAGGCAAATTCTCCCTCTAAAAAGTCACCAAACTGCGAGATCCAACATCCTCACCAGCATTCGGAAAATTTTGTATAGCTTGAGCCATTGCTTGCATAGCAGAAGTCATCATAACATTTTTCCTTCCAGTCATCTCAACTTAATCACTACAATACAACAAAGGTTAGAACTAGCTAACAATACTCAATTGTCAAACAACTACGACTCGACAACTTGGTCTTACGGACCGACCTGCTCTAATACCACTAATGTAACACCATATTTCTACCTAATAATTATTAATAAAATCAGATTATAAAATTCCAACAAAACAAATGAGATGATACATTTTCAACTTTGAAACAACATTCAACACCTGATAAGTCTTTAAAACAAATACTTCATCATTACGCATCGGATTCATAAAATTCAACTTATACAACTTAACTTGTATTCAACATCAAAATAACTCGAAAAGCAACAATTCTTTAATAAAACAACTTTAAAATTCAGCAACTATAACAAAAGCCAACATCAACAAAAAACAAGCGTTATCCCTCAGAGTGTTACGTATCAGAGCGACAACACCGACTCGAATCTACTAAAGTACTCAGCTCTACTCTGGATTACATGCATGTTACCAACAAAGGGCAACATTTAAACATAAGGGGTAAGATATCTAATAATATAATCAAGAATATGATAAACAACATAGTAAATTGGATTACATAAACTACCACTTCACAACTTCATAAACAACTTAAATCAACATACGATACAACACAACAACATAATATGCAACTTGATATGCAACTTAGAAAAATGTGATGCATGTGGTACCATTGGAGCAGAACTCCCAACTTATAATCTTGCCAATTAATATAGGCGTCAACAAGGCATAAGCCTTCAACTTTATTTTGTCAATCCAGGCCAACTTACCGAGCAACAACTCCAATTTAAATAAGGATATGCTATGCAACTCAATATGAATATCAAACAATAACAACTATAACAACATAGCAACACAACGACATTCAACTTTGGCCAAAGGCCTGAAACTCATTATCCTGCCAATTATAAGGCATTGCAACATAAAACAATAACAACCAACTATACAACTTGTAACAAGGAAACACAACACAAGAACAACCAAATCTACTACATTCCTAACCACACAAGTTCCAACTAAAACCAATTAATTAAACTATTTACAACACTCTGTTATTACTACTTATTACTACTTATTACTAATTATTACTATGCTTCTGTTAATTCCATGACAACAACCAACATACCCACTTGCTAATAATTCTACTCCACTGTTACTTATTTTTCTTCTACTGATTCAACACATTAATACTTATCAATTCTCTATCAAATAATTATTATGCCTACTACTTCAACTTCACTAAGAGTCTTCTTCAACTAATTAATTATGTTTTTGGAGTTAAAGGTAGGATAAGAAAATCTTACAGATAACAGAAAGAAACACCACGCAACACAAAACAAAAAATTTTCCCCCAGACCTCGTGTGACCGTTGTCACAGTTGTGTGACCCTCGTCACACTTTTGACGGTCGTCCTAGGGAGGTGATGGGCGTCACTCATCCCAGACGGACGTCTGGCAATGGGACAGTCGTCCAAAAGCCAAAACCATATGTTCTTTATTTTATCTTATTCTTCTTCGTCTCTATAACTCCTTCTTAAACCACTTCCCAATCAACCAATACACCAATTCAATGTAACACAACAGATTCATACCCATAATTCAACTTCTTTAATCGACTAAAAACAACTTATTCAACCAGAATAACTTATTTGACCAAAACGACTTATTCAACCAAAACATACAACAATTGACAACAACGATTCATATACCCAATCCCACATATATTCATCATACAATCCCGATTATAAAGTTAGAACCCCACCCTTACCTTGGATGGAAGGCGACTCTAACACTTTCGATGAGAACCCTAGCTTTTCCTCTCCTAATCACTTCACGTAACCTCTTTTCTCAACTTCTTGTTTTTCCCTTCTTTCACAGATAATCTCTATTTTCTATACTTCTAATTACTTATGGTTTTATTTTAAATCTTAATAATTCTATTGGGCCTAAACCACACACCCCCACAATTACTATTCCTAATCACCAAACAAGCTCATTTATCAAGAATAGCACAATTCTACTATTAAACCCACAACTTAATCAACTTAACTTAATCCAATTAACAAATACCTAACTTATATCAACTTAATCGACTTAATCAACTTAATTCAACCAAACCAACTTAGTAACTCAACGCAAAACAACACCAATCATATGACAAGATTTGATTAAATAAATAATTAAATAAACAGGGCATTACAATAACACCCCATTTCTACCCGAAGAATATTAATAAAATCTGAGTTACAAAATTCTAACATACAAATGGGATGATACACTTACAACTTAAAATAAAGACATTTAATCTCATAGATACATAACACGAAAAAGCTCAGATGAAACGATGATAACATAATTAGTTTTTGAAAACAAAACAACATTTATAATTCAGAAGCGGATTCATAATTTCAACTTAAATGATATAACATCTTTATTCAACTGAAAACAACTTCAAAACAACAAGGTGTTTTGCGAGTTCAACTTTAAATTCAGCAACAGAAATAAAATCAACAATAATAGTAACTAGCGTTCGACCCCCCGAGTGTTACGAATCAGAGCAACGACACCAACTCGAACTAATGAAGGTAGACAACATTCACTCAGGATTACCTGCATGTTACCCATGTAAAGGCAACATTCAAATAAAAGGGGTGAGATATCAAACAATATAATCAAATATATGATAAACAATATATTAGATCAGATTATACAAAATCACTGCTTCACAACTTGCAACCAACATCAATCAACACAAGTCACAACACAACAACATAATTAATGCAACTTGAAATGCGACTTATAAAATGCACATGCATGTGATACCATCGGAGCAGAACTCCCAACTTAAAAATCTGCCAATTAATAGAGGCCTCAACAAGGCATAAGCCTTGAACTTAATTTGCCAATCCAGGCCAACTTACCAAGCATCAGCTCCAACTAGATATGTTATGCATGCAGCAACATAAATATCAGAATAACAACAATAATGGTTATGCAAACACACAAAAACAACATACTATCACAACTTAGTAAAAACAACATACTACAACAACTTAACAACAACTTCATACTACAACAACTTAACAACAACAACATACTATCACAACTTAACAATAACAACAAATCAACATTGGCCATAGGCCTACAACATAACAACAACAAATCAACCTTGGTCATAGGCCTACAACTTAATTCTTGCCACTAATAAGGGAAATGAAACCAAAATTCATATCAACAACCTCACAACTTAATCACGGCGATATCATAACAACTTATATCCTACTATGTAACAACTAACTTATATCACAAACGCTCCTCGAGTTTATTCGGACAATACTACCAAAACCGGTTAATTATTCTTTTGCTAAATTTTTTTGTTATTCCTACTTCAAGCTAACGTCTTATTATGCCTCTCTTAGTTTCATTTCAGTAAAAAAAATTCCCAAAACCCGCTACTAAATACTACCTCACTGTTACTGAAATTCTACCTGTTACATGTTAATTACTACTACTGCTACTCATAAAACTAATGTGATTCTTACCTCAATTTAATAAATTACTACTGCTACTGGTACACTTAATAGGATTTTGCATTCAATTATGTTATTGGAAACCAAACACAGACATTTTTATCAAATAGGCCAGACCAACCGAAGGAAAGGCCCTCGTCACAAAAACAAAGGTGACAGATGTAACACCATGTGACCCTCGTCACACTGTGTGACGGTCGACACACAGGGGTGACAGTCGTCACACCCCCAAGACGGTCGTCATGCTTCTGGGACAATCGTCCCAACCTCAAACTTGTGTTCTCTCTTCTCTATTCTCCGTTTCCTTATTCTATCAGACTTTTGCTTCTTATAGATCACAAACCAACATTTCAACCATCTCAGTATAGGACTATGATTATACTCACATTAACCTACATTAAGTTCTTATGAGTAATTCAATAGCATCAACCAATTATCAATTTTGAGTATCAACTACGAAATCAACATACGTAAACAATATAATCAACATACACAGACAATATACACAGAGGAAATCCTACAAACATAATCCCACATACCATTCATCATCCACCCAATTATAGAGTTAGAACCCCACCATTACTTTGGATTGAAGGTTACTCTAATTCTCTGATTGAACCTAGCTTTTTGCCCTTTCCTCTTTCCTCTGCAACTTCACGTAACTCCTCCAAAACTTCTTATTTTTCCCTCTTACTGATAAAGCTAACTCTCTTATATTCTAATTAACTTATAAATTCTATTAATTTTAATAATTCCAATGGGCCTGGTCTCTACACCCACTATTACTATTTCTAACCACAAGTAAGCCCACTAATGATAATAGTATCACTCTAATATTATACCTACAACTTGATCAACTTAATTTAATTTAACTAACAACAATACAACTTAAATCAACATTCTACAACTTCGATAATTAAATCATACAAATGTAATACAAAGATAATTAATTAATTAATTAATTAATTAAATATGGCGTTACAACTCTCCCCCACTTAGAATATTTTCATCCTCGAAAATTTACCCAATGTAACTACTCCAAATATGTTCTCGCATCCAATTAATCAACTTTCATGTCACGAATGACAACACCTCAAATAACACAATACAATAATACACCTTATCAAAGACAACAACAACAACAGGATGTAATGCTCACACAATGCACTCGACGACCAACTCAAAATACAAAGAATAACCAATTTAAGAACACACATGTTCACTATGAACTAGAACACAACACAATCATTACCATCACCATAGGCAACACTACCTTAATTTCCCCCATCATAGGAATTAGCTACTCGAACTCGAACCATCACCATAGGTAACGAGGCAACAACAAAGATAAGAAAACAAAATCCCATAACACAATATCAACGTAACCAAACTACCAACATAGTTGTTACCCACATAAGAACAACTTGCGCTACATCACACTTTCGCTGCGCACTCTGATTACTCGCAACTATCAAATCTACCATGTTCCTATTAAACTTTCGACCATCAAAGAAGACATAAGAAAAGACTTTCAACTTATCTCATCGGAAAAATTTCGACCAACGAGTATTCTACACTCTTGTGATTACTGAATACTTCGAACCTAGCTCCATAAAATAATACCTCTGAATATCCAACACAACTACAACTGCAACCAATTTCCAAATCTTGAATAGGATAGATACTTTCATAAACTCCCAGTCATCATAAAACATAAGCTACAACTTTATCATCTTGTATTAACACACTGTCTAAACTCATCTTAATCACATAACAACATTACAACAGCATAAGGATACATTTGTCCAATTTATTTCAACAAGAAAAATCATCTTTTCACTCCCTGATCGTGCTAAGTAGCCACCACGTTGCATTAAGATGCTAAGTTTCGCTAAGTGGGAGCTGCGAATTCTGCAGAAAACCCTACGATAAAATCCACCTCCTACCGCAGTTTAACACTTTCCAAACAGTTTTTAACACCCATTAAATATCGATTTTACATCCATAACCTACACTTAGCATGGAACATTAACCAAACCAATCAAAAAACTAATTCATCAATTCCTCATCTGAATTAACACAACCGAGTAAACTCATCTTTACTAATCGAAAATAACACCTTGATAACTTAACATATAACTTCACTTCTTTAAATACTTGTAACTCAATTCTCAAATACTCTACGCGCTTTTCTTCTGATTTATATCAAATTAGAACATCCACAACGAACACTGGTTCTAACTTATCCAAACAAGTATGGAATATACATCTGTCATCCTTGGTCTAATCATGGTCTTAAATTTCCATTTACTTCCTTCGTGGATCATCTCTATAATGCTTCAAATCTCATGTCAATCGGATTCTTGATCCACCATTAACCAAAACTCAAGTTATCCAGAACACAACTGTGAGTTTCCATACTACTCGCTGATCAACTCACAACCTCATACTAACATCCTCGATTCTGCATCATCTTCCTATATTGGAATCTGCATTGACTAATCAAAACAATCCTCAAGTATTTGGCTCTACTCCAAACTACTCATTGTACATACAATTCTAGTTGGCAAGACACGTCTATTCCATCCAACATGATTTTGTCTACTATCAACAAGAGATTAAGGGTGATCAGTTCCTCAATTTGTCAACAGACAGCCGACAACCATAACGGTGGCGTAAATCATCATTACCCAACTACAATTGCATCCTTTACCTTGTGTTCAAGATTACCTAAGCATATTGCTCAACCATCTCTTTAAGACTTACAATTTTTTTCTTAATTTCCTTATTTCCAACCTCGTCAGTGATACAAAAACGTTCAAAATTCAATACATATTCTCCTATACATGCTTGTCGCACAACCCAATTATTAATTATCCTTCTAATATCGGAATCGTTACTACATCAAGTATCATCCAATACGGTCCACTTCAATCGAAACATTTATCCAAGTTAAGAGCTTTAACAACACTAACAAATCCTTCGTCTTTCTTTTTAATCTCATAACTTCGATGGTTCGTATAGTTTCACACTTGATCTCATTCCAATCATAGTCTCAATAGTATCATCTCATCATCTAGTTGGTGATAGAAACTTCAAAAAATTTCCAGACACATATCATTAATAATACACAATCCGCTTTACTATTTCACATTCCTCAAATATTTCTATACTCTAATCATTCACAAATGGCACACACTGCACTCCCTTGTGCTCCTCTAATACTCTTATCTTCTTCTTATGACTAAACATTTTATATCAGAACTCATCTTACCATTTCCAGCAAAAATCGTTCAACTTCAAACACAATTATCTCCTTCAGTATAGTCCTTCCAAACACAAAATTATATTCCAAAGTGAAGTGAATTTCATGTAGATTCCAGAACTTCAAGAATCGTTTAAATCTGAGTTACGATTAAAAAGTTATCGTCCTTGCAATGGGAGTGGTCAAGAAATCATGTGTACAAACTTCCACCAAAATTAGCATCAGACCTAAATATTCAAACTCATTTTTATCTCTCTTCAAAAACATGTCGAAGAAAACATTTATAAGAAACTGTAGGGAACTTTGTAAGCTTTACGAAAAGTCCAAAATAACTCCCATCAGATTTACAAGTGAAAAGTTATGCCCCTTTTACTGAAGGTTGTTCCATAAATACGAAAATAAAAATTGAAATTGATGAACATGATTTATACCTCTCATTCTTGCTTCCAAGATCTTCCAATTATCCTTGTTTTTCACCCAACTCTGAAAATCATCTGACTTCAATCCAATTTGCTCAAAACATACTAGTCTACAATTTGATTCATCAAATTGTCAATTTCTTTGGAGTAGATCCTTAATCTCCATCATCTTCTTAATCCACCGTCAATAATCTGCACACATCTCATATAACCGTCATCATACAAATGCACTCATATAATCTAAGATTTATGTTACGTGCTTAGCAGATAAAAACACCACTTCTCAACTGTCTCTGAACTCATATCTACACTCTAGAGGCAAGTCGCAATTATCTTTAAGAGGCATCAAGAATTACACATCACATAACTAGTCGCCACATTGCCCTCTATTCTCTGAGAAGAAAACACCAACCATACTTACTCATCCTCCTTCAAAAGCATCTTAAACTTGACCGTCAGATAAATATCATGAGTCTGTACTCTCTTCGATTCGCAACAACACAGTTCCGACAACACTTGCATCTGTCAATCAATATCACCTTGAACCAACTTCACATACCACAAACATCTCTGAGAAGAAAACTTCTCCCCACTTGTTTTCGATCCGAGTGTTTTCCTTTTAGTCGTGTAACTTGGCCTATTGGTCTACTTCGAGATAACATTCAGAGCCCCCACCCTCGAAGTCATAGAAAGCGGTGGAGCATGTGGTTTCATTCGATACATGCACAAAACCTTGCCAGCCCTTGACACTGGAGACAAACGGCTAGAAAACTAATAAGCAAGTATCGACAATGTTTCACACACATGTCACGTACTAAGGAATAAACAACATTAGACAACTTGGTCGTACGGACCAACCAGACTCTGATACCACTAATGTAACACCCCATTTCTACCTGACGAATATTAATAAAATCATAGTTACAAAATTCCAACATACAAACGGGATGATACACTTACAACTTAAAATAACAACATTTAATCACATAGATACATAACACGAAAAAACTCAGATGAAACTATGACAACATAACTAGTCTTTGAAAACAAAACAACTTTTATAATTAAGCAGCGGATTCATAATTTCAACTTAAATTACATAACATCTTTATTCAACTGAAAACAACTTCAAAACTACAAGGTGTTTTGCGAGTTCAACTTTAAGTTCAGCAACGGAAATAAAATCAACAATAATAGTAACAAGCGTTCGACCCCCCGAGTGTTACGTATCAAAGCGACGACACTGACTCAAACTAATGAAGGTAGACAGCCTTCACTCTGGATTACCTACACGTTACCCACGTAGAGGCAACATTCAAATAGAAGGGGTGAGATATCAAACAATATAATCGGATATATGATAAACAATATATTAGATCAGATTATACAAAATCACTACTTCACAACTTGCAACCAACATCAATCAAAATAAGTCACAACATAACAACATAATTAATGCAACTTGAAATGCGACTTATAAAAGGCACATGCATGTGATACCATCGGAGCATAAATCCCAACTTAAAAATCTGCCAATTAAAAGAAGCATCAACAAGGCATAAGCCTTCAACTTAATTTGCCAATCCAGGCCAACTTACCGAGCATTAACTCCAACTTGATATGTTATGCATGCAACAATATAAATATCAGAATAACAACAATAATGGTTATGTAACCATACAACAACAACATATATCACAACTTAGTAAAAACAACACACTACAACAACTTCATACTACAACAACAACATACTATCACAACTTAAGAACAACAGATCATCATTGACCTTAGGCCTACAACTTAACAACAACAACAACAACAACAACAACAAATCAACCTTGGCCATAGGCCTACAACTTAATTCATGCCACAACTACAACAACTTAACAATAACATACTATCACAACTTAAGAACAATATATCAACATTGGCCTTAGGCCTACAACTTAACAACAACAACAACAACAACAAATCAACCTTGGCCATAGGCCTACAACTTAATTCATGCCACTGATAAAGGAAATGCAACTAAAATACATATCAACAACCTCACAACTTAATCACGACGATATCACAACAACTTATATCCTACTATGTACCAACTAACTTATATCACAAACGCTCCTCGAATTTATTCGGACAATACTACCAAAACCGGTTAATTATTCTTCTGCTAAATTTTTTTGTTATTCCTACTTCAAGCTAAAGTCTTATTATGCCTCTCTTAGTTTCATGTCAGTAAACAAATTCCCAAAACCTGCTACTAAATACTACCTCACTGTTACTAAAATACTACCTGCAACATGTTAATTACTATTACTGCTACTCATAAAACTAATGTGATTTTTACCTTATTTTAATTAATTACTATTGCTACTGGTACACTTAATGTGATTCTGCATTCAATTATGTTATTGGAAACTAAACACATACATTTTTATCAAACAGGTCAGACCAACCGAGGGAAAGGCCCTCGTCACAAAAACAAATGTGATGGACGTAACACCATGTGACCCTCGTCACACAGGGGTTCCAGTCGTCACACCCCCAAGACGATCGTCATGCTTCTGGGACGATCATCCCAACCTCAAACCTGTGTTCTCTCTTCTCTGTTCTCCGTTTCCTTATTCTATCATACTTTTGCTTCTTATCGATCACAAACCAACATTTCAACCATCTCAGTACAAAACTATGATTATACTCATATTAACCTACATTAAGTTCTTATGAATAATTCAATAGCATCAACCAATTATCAATTTTCAGTATCAACTACGAAATCAACATACATAAACAACATTATCAACATACACAAAGGCAATCATACAAACCTAACTCACATACCATTCATCATCAACCCAATTATAGAGTCAGAACCCCACCATTACCTTGGATTGAAGGTTACTCTTATTCTCCGATTGAACCTAGCTTTTTGCCTCTTTCCTCTGCAACTTCACATAACTCCTCCAAAACTTCTTATTTTTCCCTCTAACTAATAAACCTAATTCTCTTATATTCTAATTAACTTATAAATTCTATTAATTTTAATAATTCCAATGGTCCTAATCTCTACACCCCACTATTACTACTTATAACTACAAGTAAGCCCACTAATGATAATAGTATCACTCTAATACTATACCTACAACTTGATTAACTTAATTATATTTAACTAACAACAATACAACTTAAATCAATATTCTAAAACTTTGATAATTAAATTAGACAAACCTAATACAAAGATATTTAATTAATTAAATAAATAAATAAATAGGGCATTACAACTCTCCCCCACTTAGAATGTTTTCGTCCTCGATAATTTACCCAATGTAACTACTCCAAATATGTTCTCGCATCCAATTAATCAACTCTCGTGTCACGAATGACAACACCACGAATAACACAATACAACAATACACCTTATTAAAGACAACAACCATAAGATGCAATGCTCACGCAATGCACTCGACGACCAACTTAAAACACAAAGAATAACCAAGTTAATAACACACATGTTCACTATGAACCAGAACACAACACGATCGTTACCATCATCATAGGAAACACTCCTTTAATTTCCCCATCATAGAAATTAGCTACTCTCACTTGAACCATCACCGTAGGTAACGAGGCAATAACAAAGATAAGAACACAAAAGCCCATAGCATAACATCAACATAAACAAACTACCAACATCGTTGTTACCCATATAAGAACAATCTGTGTATCATCACACTTTTGTTGCGCACTCTGATTACTCGCAACTATCAAATCTACCATGTTCCCATTAAACTTCTGGCCATCAAAGCAGACATAAGAAAAGACTTTCAACTTATCTCATCGGAAAAATCCGACCAGCAGGTATTCTACACTTTTGTGATTACTGAATACTTCGAACCTAGATCCATAAAATTATACCTCCGAATATCCAACACAACTACAACTGCAACCAATTTCCAAATCTTGAATACGATAGATACTTTCTTAAACTCCCAATCATCATAAAACATAAGCTACAACTTTACAATCTTGTATTACCACACTGTCTAAACTCATCTTAATCACATAACAACATTCCAACAGCATAAGGATACATGTGTCCAATTAATTTCAACAAGAAAAATCATCTTTTCACTCCCAGACCGTGCTAAGAAGCACCCATATTGTGCTAAGCATGCTAAGTTTTGCTAAGCGGGAGCTGCGAATTCTGCAGAAAACCCTGTGGTAAAATCCACTTCCTACTGTGGTTTAACACATTCCAAAGAGTTATTAACACCCGTTAAACATCAATTTTGCATCCATAACCTACACTTAACATGGCATTTTAACCAAACCAATCAACAAACTAATTCATCAATTCCTCATCTGAATTAACACAACCAAGTAAACTCATATTTACTAATAAAAAATCACACCTTGATAACTTAACATATAACTTCACTTTTTTAAAAACTTGTAACTCAATTCTCAAATACTCTACGCGTTCTTCTTCTAATTTATATCAAATCAGAACATCCACAACGAACACCGGTTCTAACTTATCCAAACAAGTGTGGAATATACAATTCATACTTCCCATATACACTTTAAGGCATACTAGCCACTATCATGCTCTATCCGACATCCTATGTAAAATCATGGTCTTACATTTCCATTTACTTCCTTCTTCGATCATCTCTAAATACTACCTGCTACATGTTAATTACTACTAAATACTACCTCACTGTTACTGAAATCCTACCTGCTACATGTTAATTACTACTACTGGAAACCAAAAATAGACATTTTTATCAAATAGGCTAGACCAACCGAAGGAAAGGCCCTCGTCACAAAAACAAACATGACGGTTGTAACACCATGTGACCCTCTTCACACCCCTAAGACGAGCGTCATGCTTCTAGGACGATCGTCCCAACCCCAAACCTGTGTTCTCTCTTCTTTTTTCTCTGTTTCCTTATTCTATCAGACCTCTGCTTATGATCGATCACAAACCAACATTTCAACCATCACAGTACACATAATCTAGGATTATGATTATACTCATATTAACCTACATCAATTTCTTATGACTAATTCAATAGCATCAACCAATTATCAATTTTCAGTATCAACTAGGAAATCAACATACACAGACAACATAATCAACATACACAAACAACATACACATAGGCAATCCTACAAACCTAATCCCACATATCATTCATAATCAACCCAATTGTAGAATCAGAACCCCACCCTTACCTTGGATTGAAGGTTACTATAATTCTCCGATTGAACCTAGCTTTTTGCCTCTTTCCTCTGCAACTTCCCGTAACTCCTCCAAAACTTCTTATGTTTCATTCTTACTGATAAAACTAATTCTCTTATATTCTGATTAACTTATAAATTCAATTAATTTTAATAATTCCAATGGGCCTGATCTCTACACCCCACTATTACTACTTCTAACCACAAGTAAGTCCACTAATGATAATAGTGTCACTCTAATACTATACCTACAACTTGATCAACTTAATTTAATTTAACTAACAACAATACAACTTAAAGTAATATTCTACAACTTCGATAATTAAATCAGACAAACTTAATACAGAGATATTTAATTAAATAATTAATTAAATAAATAGGGTGTTACAGAAGTCGTCCAAACCACTGGTTGGATGACTCCCATAATACCCTATTTACAATCAAATGAACAACCTGTAAACACCCCAAATTTTCCCTCACTAAGTTCACACCATGGCTTGTGATCTTTCATATTTGCATTAGTTCAATCATATCATATCATGTTTGTAACACCCCAAAATTTGCCCTCTAATTTATTGCCTTAATTGAATTTATGCTTCACCCATCTGCATTCTCACATGAGGTCACAAAATTCACAATCACGCATTTGCATTGAGTAAGGCAAGGGTATCGAAGCCGTTTTCTTGTGATGTGAATCTTCTTATTCAATGGGGATTTATATGGCTATTAAAGTCTAGACTGAAACAAGGAAAGTTCAAACGAATGTTTGAGTTCATCGTGAGTATGTCCTGGGTTGAGGATTCATCCAGCTACTGTTGTACCTATTCACCAATTCGTACTTGGGATTAAGAGAAACATGGGTTCTCCTGTATGGTGACTATTTGTGCGATGGGAGATTATAGTCTTAGGTTTGCACCTAAGAGTTATTCCGAGCGTCATTCCTGGCGGCGGGACCATCACTTAATGTTCCCTTGAGTAATTGCTTCACAAGTTAGTTCTTTCGAGAAATTTAGAAGATTGAATCAATTTTGCACGTGACGACACTTGTTAAGTGATTGAGGCCTACTTGGAGTCTTCCTCAGATGAATTCTTTTGTTGCCAATTAAGTGGTGGTTTGTCTGTTTCTAAATATTGCGAGCCAATTAAAGATGGGGGATTATTAGTCTAGCATGTGTTTATTCAAGTGCACCTGGTTTAAAGTAAGCGTCATTTGGGTTTTATAAGGAGAAATGGAAAAGATTCGTCAATTCGAGCTCAAGTTTTAATATCCGAATTATCTACTTTTTACATCTAAGCCTACTCCAAACCATAACCTGTTTTTCATACAATCATATATCTCGTGATTCAATTACGACTAGTGCACATTAATCCGCACCATTCTCCAGCCGTAAAACATAATTTTTACTGGAAGAAAAAGCCACACCCTATTTTTGGGTTATTAGAAATATACAAAAAGAGGCATCATATGTCAATATATTTTTGGCACCAATGGATGTAATATGGGAAGGGAAACGCCACAGGACAAGTTGATTTTGATGACACAAGTAGCCGGAAATATATTTTCAATTCAAACTAGATGTCATTAACTTATTTTAAATCTAGTCCATATTGAACTAGTGGCATGGATTTAAGGTGTTCAAAATTGCTAAGCCCGTATGAGTTGAGTTTGGCGTTCTTCAACAAGGTACATTGATGGAGGAAGTCATTAAGTATGATGTTAAGGGTCATGAGAGTGCAATGCAAGATTCAAAGCTCATTCAAAGATTAATTGATACAAGAATTTCACCAATCTGGATTCATGGCCAATATTGTCAAAGCTCATTCAAAGATTAATTGATACAAGAATTTCACCAATCTGGATTCATGGCCAATATTGTTTTAATTACAACTTCATACTGCCAATATTCAAGATGTGCATATGATACAAGGTTCAATTCTCATGCCAAAATTATAAATAAAATATAAAGAATAAAACAAGATGCAAAGTTACTACAAGTTGGAAAATTACAATTAAGTTCTAATTCACCAAGGCTAATTACAAAAGTCTACATGAGAGGCTAGTTCACAGGTTCTAAACTTTGCAATCTTGGTGGTGTTTCTAAGCCTAAGGAATCGCCGACTTTATGTCTTGATTTTACGCCAAATATCCCTCCATTCTTCATCATATGTCAATCACTTTGCAGTAAAATTGAAGAGAACCAGTACCGCTGATGGAACTGCCAAGCAAAGCATTTAAGTTAGCATGAGAAACAAAAGCAGAAACCAATGATTTTCAGAAAGGAAAAGAACTTCTCAAACTATAATAATAGAATAATTTATCAGAAATTTGATAATAGAATTATAAGAGGAGGAGAGAGTTCAATACAACAAAGCAGTTACAATTCCTAACCAATTGTCTAACAAATTCTAACAGAAATCCCAACCAATTATAACTGAATTCATCTAGAGAAATTCCAAGGAAACACTCACCATTAATCTCTATAAAGGCATCAATCTTCTTCATTGGAAGGGGATTACTTAGAAAGATTGGTTTGTTGCTGCAAATTTGGGAGGGAACCACTTTTTTTTCCTGAATCTTCTTCTCTAGTTATCACCAGTTTTTGTATTGTTCATAAAAGATCATCTCTCCCCAACCTCCAAATCTCTCTCAATGGATCTCCTTCATCGTAATTTTCGACATCTCCATTAGTCCAGCTTCATCATTAACCCTCTGCACCAACAAGTTATAATCCTGCATTGTCAAAACCGGATCAACGACAACAGAAATCGCAGATAAGCAACAAGAATATCATGTAAGAAGAAAGAGCAAAAGGAAATCGGTTGAAGATTGCTTACTGGTTTCATTCATTCGCGTCGACGCAACCTCTACTCCGAAACAGGCCAATAATTATCAGGGAAAGCAGAACAAGAACATGTCTTCATCATCTTGTTCAATATTGCCACTTCATTCTTCATCATCTTCACCCTTTTCTTTTCCAATCTTTAATCACTCTAATCCTTCAACTTTTGCCACAACATCTTCCAAAAACCTCTCTGTACTCCATCATTCCATACTAAAAACCTGCTTGAACATCTTCACCATAGAGTAATCCTCTTTATTCTCCAATCACCATTATCATCAATTGACACTCTCGGCAATCTTCCTTAATCACCCTTCAATCTTCTACAATTCAGAACCACTGCAATCTTCAATCAATATTCACCAAGAACACAAAAGGTCACTGCCACCTGCAAGAACGAATACGTAGTGATTACAAAGCTCAGCAATATTCGGTCACGCATTCAAAACCAATAGCAACAACAAATTCAGCATCGCAAGTAAGATCGTGAAGAAGGAAAAGTTATAGAGTTGGATCAGGACAAGCGAATTTGTTAATCATACCGGGCTGAATTTCGTTTTAAGGTGATAATGGGAAACCTCCATCGATTATGCGTACGCGTCTGATTGCATGGTGGAGACGAGCGAGAAGCGAAGTTGAGTCGAAGAGGTCGAGGTTGCGGATGAGCACGAATGTGAGGGTGATGGCGCGATTCATAATTAGAGATGTCGTGAGAGGTTGAAGCTACGACTGCGAAATATTCTTCGTTTTCTTCGACAGTGCTATTAGAAGTGGGCGAAGGGGAATGCATGTTGGCCGGTCGGCGCCGTCACGATGAAAGCACGAGAGGTTCGATTAAGGTATTTTGAATCGAAGAAGAAAAACAAGAAGTACGCGGCATCGTGATTCTTGCTCCGACGGGTGTTGCCGGCGTCTGAGATCTTGTTGAAGAAGAAGCTGAAGAAGCAGCACCGCTAGGGTTCTGGGTTGAGGGTGTGAAGGGTTTGGAAGGGGAAATATAACGTGTTTAATAGGTCTGTGTTTCAATTTTTTTGTTTTGTTTTTATTTATGATTTGTTTCATAATTGTGATTAATTTAGAATTAATAATGTTTAATTGAAAATCAAACATATAAATCACATTAATTGTATGTTATACGACTAATGAATTGCCATAAAATTTGAATAAAACTCCACCGCCTTTTGATTTCGTGAGAATAAGTTGTTTTGGGTCCAATCCGGCGGTGACACTTGTCACCGTCCGGTTGGACCTCTCATTCACAATCTTGTGTGTGGCATTCCTACCATAGGTACCAAGCACCTTCAGGCCTGCGTTTCTGGGCCCAAGAAAATTGCTATCCACAACCCCCATGTGCAGGCCCATTTGGTTTTTAACCTAGAAAATAATTCTATTCTCACCCCCCCTTTAATTCCCTTTCATTTTTAATTTCTATTTTACACCATTTCAGTTTAATTCATAAAAAAATACTAAAATGAATAATAAAAACCCCCAAAAATTATATTAGAATATTAAGCCAATTTAGAACCACTCCCAATTTTTACTTTCTGAATTTTTGCATTTTTCATTTTAATTTCGATTTTTCACTTTTATTGATTTATATTGAATTCCTTTATAAAGACATAAATTTGTACAATTTATTTCTGCCACTTCCCATAACATTTTTTGCCCATTCTTTTTGCTATAATTAGAGGACAAATTAAGGTACCTAGAATATTTTTGGTGTATTTTTTAGGACATTTTTTCTACTGTTTTGGTAGTGTGATTTGTATAAATTTGTGATTAAACCTTAGATAGATTTAAGTGATCATTTGGCATAGTTAGGATTAGAATTTTTGAGATATTTTTTAATAAAATGATATAATCAGGTTAGAGACCCTAGGGAATTAATTTCACATTTTTCCATGACTTTTGATATTTTTGTCATTTTAATACATTTCATCATATTATGCATATTCATGATTCATGTCATTCACTAACTATTCTCTTTTTTTGTGCAAGGTATTTTCCGAGGATTTTTCTTATGGACTTGGATATTTTTATGCCTCAATTATGTTTGTGTGCTTTGTGATGTAATAGCTTAGAACTTGTATGTTTTTATAGTTTCTATAATTAGGGTAGAAAAGATAAAATGAATCGATAGAAAACAAAATCTCAAAAAAATGAAATAAATAAGACTCGATCCAACGTCGAGTAAATTTTCAAAAATAAATAAAGTTGCATGTGACTTTAGGGTTTCTCGATTACAATCGTTCCACTCCATTACCACCAAAAGCAAGCCTTGTATGTTGCACACCATATGTCGTGCGTCTTAGCACCACGCAACCGACCCACCCGATCCATTGTTTCATCCCATTTACATTTCATACACGTTTTTACCCACCATGACTTAGGAGGACCATATTGTTCACCATTAACTTCTTTTACTTGTATTTCTAGTTTAATATCTCTTAGGTAGATTTAATCTCAAACCTCATTAACCATAGGTCATCTTCGAATTCAAACTAACTTAGGGTAAGTCTAGTTTCCCTTAGAATTTTTTCCTTTTTATAACTTGAGTCTCATTTCTCATCTTAAAAGAAAATCAAAAACACTTAATAAAGGAAAAGGTGTACAAATAAGCTATACGGGAAATGATTAGTGGAGGTCTCCTTCACTCTTCTAGGATACTTTACAAACGTTTCATTGGGGGCGATCTTGGAAAGTATTCGCTCCTGTATCATAGTCTTTAGTGTTGTACATACAATAAACACAAATTCAAAACACTTCTTCTAAAAGACAACAAACCAAGAAGTCACGTCTTCTATTCTCATCTCATACTCTTGGCGGACGAACATGACTTGTCTCGACAGTTCAAACAGCGATACAGTAAACACCCTCGAGTCAGAGCCGGTAACACCTGAGTTAGAGCTATGACAATGTCATCCTAAAAATCACAAACAAGTGTAAGCCTTAGTTAGACGAACTACGGCATCTCTGATCCTCATTTATCCCGATGAGTTACGTAGGCAGCGAGCTAGGGCCCGTTCGAGCACAATCTTTCTTTTTCCCTACATTTTCCCCCTTTATTCCCATTGTTTCAATTCCATTTCTTTTCTCATTTCATTTCCATTCCATATAGCCATTTTTTCATTCAAGCAGCATATTATTTCTCACCCTTTGAAAGCAGACTTATAAGCGTGGATCCCGTCGGGTACGACGGACGGATTGGGGTGCTAATACCTTCTCAATTCGTAACCGACTTCCGTATCCAGATCTTTGGTTCGCAAGGCCTTGTCATTTTCCTTCTTCCTCAGGTTTGTGCAACATTACCTTTCCCACTCCTTTGGGATAAAAATGTCTGGCTGGCGACTCTAACTTTTCCGCGCCACTTTCGCGTTTGTACTAGGATGAAAATCCCGGGAGCGACAGCTGGCGACTCTGCTGGGGACTTTTAGAAATTCTGATTTCCCCTTTTGAGAGTCAATCCTAGCGCTTGTCTGTTTCTGTTTTCTTCGGGTGCTTATTCATTCGCTGTTATGCTTTAGTTTAGCTTTACTGTTTTATTTACAGTTTATCACTTTACTTCACAGCTTTATTTACAGCTTTCTGCACTTTACTTTACTGTCGCATATATTGGCATATACTGTACTGGCTGTTCTGGTTTTCCTTGGCGGGATGGGATTATTGTGAGATAAGCCAAATACCCGGCTTGAGTATACACATAGGATTTAGAGTGGGCAGTCGTGTGGCTTGTGTGGTTTTGAGCACGTGTAGTTTTCACGAGTCCCACACCACAGTTCGTGGCAAACCCATTCGCACCCGAGGGTGTAACACGGTGGGAGAACTGACTTTAGTTATGTTGCGGATAGCAAGAGTCGCCACCGACTTTTATTTTATCCAAAGGAAAGGCATAAAAGAACAGGAAAGACCTTTTAAAAGATTTTTGGGTCCGGGGGGTAGGTTATGTAAAGGGAAGGTGTTAGCACCCTTTACATCCATGGTTATCCATGGGCTCTTAGTTACTTAGCTCACTTTAAAATTTTTTTGAAAATGTGAAGTGTGTGAATAGAAATTTTCATAAGAGTTTGATAATGATCCATGTACGGATGCGTAAAAACTTGTGTTTGAAAATTTGTTTGAGAATATGAAGTGTTTGAAAAGTTTTTAAATGAAGTGAGCAAGCAACTATGAGGAACCTACCCTAAAGTTTAAGTCTTTCTGTTCTTTATCCTTTAAATGGTAAGACTATCCCTATTATTAAGGAATAGGTAGTCATTACCTTGGATGTAAGGGACAAGTAAGGGACATCTGTTGAATGAAGGCAACTGTGGGGGTGTATTAAGCAATTAGGAGGGACTGTCATCATTATTCGAAAGGGACAAGATCTTTTTGAAGGCAACCATTTAAGGGACTTGATGACTTTTCTTTTTAAGGGACTTGCTTTATACACCCCACTTGACCTTATGATTAGGCAACAATGAGAGGCAACCCTAGAAAGTGAGATGGCGATTAAAAATCGACTTACGTGTGTGAGTGTTTAATTTAATTTATCTTATAATTTTAAATGACCTAAATTCAATTTTAAAATATAATACATGTGTATACTCCCTATTTTACTAACCATAACATAAAAATTAAATAATTTAAATATTTACAAAAATTTACACCAAGGAGCAATTACAATAATAATTAATAAGCAATTAAAGATAAATAGCAAGAATAAATAAGCAAAATATAAATAATAAATAAATAAGCAATAAAAATTATAATAGAGGTTAGTAATAGTAATCAAAAATAAAAGGGGTTAGTGAAATAATAATAATAAGTATAATTAAAAAATAAGTGGATTAGTGATAAACATGATTAGTAATAAGAATTAGAAATTATTAAGGAAATATAAACAATTTAATTATAAAATTTAAAATTATATGCAAAAAAGTTAAATTAATTATAGACATATAAAAAATTATAATTACAATATTAGCATAAATTTAATTATTTTTAAACATATATAAAATAAAAGAATAAAATTTAGATTATGAACAAATTATAGAAACAATTACATATTATAAAAAATTTGATTATATTTACTAAAATTAAATTATATTAAATATTATATTTATAAAAATTAGAAATTTAAATCATAAAATAAAATTAGTTTTTTATTATTTAGAAAATAAATTAGGGTTTACAAAATTAGGGTTTGTTTAGAAAAATATTTAAGGGTTTTCAATTTAATATACAAAATTATTATAATAAATATACATATATACATTTTATAATAATAATAAAAACTAATTTTTGAATTTAGAAAAATAAATTTTAGAATTTTGAAAAGAATACATAGTACCTACATATATTTTATTTTAGAATTAGATATATAATATATATATATATATATATATATATATATATATATATATATATATATATATATATATATATATATATATATATATATATATATAAACTATATAATTTAATAATAAAATATTTGAAACAAACAAAATACAAGAAAAAAGAATGAAAACTTACCTGGCTGGGATTGAACCCATGACATCCTGCCTGCCAGCAACAAAACATACCACCAGGCCAGCCACGCATGTGTGATAATAGAATGAGTTTAATTGGTTTTGTTCTTTGAAACCTGGAAAATCAGAAAAAATAAAGCAAAAGGCCTGGGGGAGGATTGAACCCAGGACCTATTAGACAAACAAGCACGCGCATGACCAATCCTGCTGGGTGAGCTAACCTGTTAGAATGTTGGCTATAAACAATAATATATTAAAACTGTAATTTAAATGGAAAAGTATCAAAAAGGATTGGCTGGAGGCAGGATTCGAACCCCAGCCTTCCCTCAACACGCGCATCTGTTTTACCACCAGGCCAAGCACCAAGCTTGTGAAATAAACAGAGAGAATTCATTATATTTTAAAGCAAAATTTCAAATATGAAGTTCGCGCCAAGCCAACTTCATCTTCTTCAGTGTACCTGCGATTTTTATTACGAATTTTCCTTCCATCTTTCCTGCGAAAACAGAATGGCAACAAAACCTACGAAAGCCAATGATCAATAAAACTGTAAAATTTCACAAAATTGAATCCACAAACATAACCCAGAGGTCCATTCAAATCAATCCATGGTCTTAGAATTCATTTATGTTTCGTAAATCATAAAACCCTAATTCTTGGCCGAAACCCTAAGAATGGTGGATTACGATTCAGGCCATGAAACTTTAATTCAATTGTCCAGAAACAATCTACACAACATCACAAACAAGATTAGGCAAGCAAAATTCATTAATATGCAGTGAATTAGTGTAATCGAAAAAATTATTTTCAAGAACAATCATGGTTCGGTTTGACCAATATGGCATGGTTTTGATGCATATGAGTGATGATTCATGATCAGGGAAGTCCAAGGAGTCTTGCTATGTTCTTATTTTACCTTCAAATGCCTTGGAGATTGAAAACCGAATTTGACTTTTGGCTTGAATTTTTGAAGTATGAAACTTACCTTTGAGGCTGTGGAATCCGTCCCTTGTGAATTGTTAAGTGTTCATTATATATGAGTGAGTGAATTAGGTCAAAGACTTCACAATTTTGATGGATATTTGGATCATTTGAAGATTGAAAAAGATTGGCTTTAAAATTTGAATATTCTTGATCTCACATTGCTATTTTTGGATGATTCTCATAACTCTTGTATCAATTAGATCAAAATATCATTTATGACATTCTAGAAGCAAAATAATTTTAAATCTTCACTATTTTTTATTTTATTTGAATTTAAAATGATTTTTAATATGAAAAATCATAATAAATAAAAATAAAATAATGAAAATAATGAAAATATCAAATCAATTTCGTGCAAGATGTTATGAAGTGGATTGGGTCATTATTTGGCAAGCCCATTTGAAAAAAATTGGTTTTAGACCTCCTTTTTCTTCATGAACCAACCCAAAATTTCCCAACTTTGCAAGGGCACATATCCTTCACTTTTAATGGTATGAGGGTGTTCTTGGACATTTTGGAAAGCTTGAAGAGTCCTCTAACCAACCCCACTGGTTTCATGTCCATATCATTTACCAATCTCAAGTTATGCCCTTTTGAAGTTGTTGACTTTTTGTTGACTTTCAAAAAGACCTATAATGTCTTAGCTCATACCCTCCAAATGAAGCATTTTTGGGCTTGGCTTGTGAGACCCAAAGTTGTAGAGAATTAAATTTCCTTCAAAATGAGATTTGGATGGAGACATGGTGATGAAGTATGTGAAAGTTATGGCTGGTCAAAGTTCAGTTGACTTTTACTAAGGAAACCCTAATTTAGAAACTCCTGATTCTTGATGATCTGGAATCTCCTTGATGAATCATGATCAACCCTTGATCAAATGATGAATTTTACTTCATATACTTGATGTTGGCAAAAAATCATGAAGTTTGACTTTGGTTTGACCACAGTTGACCTCAGTTTGACTTTTTAACTACATTGACTGATTTTGACTTATCTGATCATTTGATTGAGCAAACTTTGGAGAAAAGTATTGAAACTTGTCATGGGGGTTCTTACACACATATAAGATGTTATAAAGCTCACTTGAAGTCTTGGAAGTCCATTTAGCCTGATTAAAGTCAAAACCCTAGTTTTGGATGCACTACTTAGGAGGTGCATTGTCTGAGGGAATTGTCAACTCTTCTGACCAATTGTGAACTTTGTGAACCTTATGAACCATCATAAAATGTCTTATGAACCTCATGGGAGGTATTGTGAACCTTGTGAAACTTGTGAACTTCATAAAGTACTTGTAGACTTCCTGAACCTCATAAACAGTCTGGTAAGCATTGTGAATCTTGTGAACCTTATGAACCTTCATGAAGTGACTTGTAGACTTCATGAGCCTCATGGAAGGTATTGAAAGCATTGGGAAACTTGTGAACCTTGTGAACCTTCTTAGCACACAAAGTCTTGTATTGTGAGGGCAAATTTTGGGGTGCAACAGCTGCCCCTGTTCAATTTTCTGAAACCTGAGGGGTTAGATTGATATATTTGCCAGTCGTGACCTGGAAGGTTGAAGGGGATTGAACACAAAAGCCCAAAAATTTGCACTCACCAGTGCATAGAGTGATACAGATGGCTAGTTGAATATGTTTGAGTGGGCTTAAAGATGCCACTTGGAGAAAAGTTCTTCAGATACATCTCTTGGAAGATAAAGCAGTCCAAAATATGGAGGTATAATGATAGCTGTCAGGAGGATGGAGAAGTCCTGAGGCAATGATATGACTTCAAGAGGATGAAGCAATCCTGAAGTAATGAAGTTGTCAGGAGGATAAAGCAATCCTGAGGTACGAGAAGCTGTCAGGTGGATAAAGCAATCCTGAGGTACAAGAAGCTGTCAGGAGGATAAAGCAATCCTGAGGTATTGATAATATGCTTTCAGGAGGATGAAGCAATCCTGATGTAGTGATATGATTTCAAGAGGATGGAGCAGTCTTGAGAGGTTGATAATATGCTTTCAGGAGGATGAAGCAATCCTGAAGTAATGATGATAGCTGTCAGGAGGATAAAGCAGCCCTGAGGTATACGAAGCTGTCAAGAGGATAAAGCAATCCTGATGTAATAAAAAGCTGTCAGGAGGATGAAGCAATCCTGAGGTAGTAATAAGCTGTCAGGAGGATAAAGCAATCCTGAGGTAGTAATAAGCTGTCAGGAGGATAAAGCAATCCTGAGGTATGATAACTTTTCAGGAGGATGAAGCAGTCCTGATAATCACAAATTTGTTTGCTGGAGAATTAACCTGAAAACAAGGTAGCGTTTGTATAATAATATTAGTTTATGCATTATGTATGCATGTATGATATGATGTACTTAGGTAATGTACTATGTATCTATGGATATGTATGTTATGGTATGATGTAAATGATGTATGCATGATATGACACTGCCGGAAGCGTCTGGATATCTTTGTATAACAACTGCTGGCCAGGGAAAATAAATCCCGATTCGTTGCTGAAGAATATGAGGAAATCGTTCTCGTCTTGTTTGATGATGAGGTATACATAACCTTCCGTATGCTGGGGATAGTAAGGTATATATAACCTCTCGTCTTCTGGTAATAATAAGGTATATATAACCTCCCGTTTGCTGGGGATAGCAAGGTATATATAACCTTCGTCTTCGTTTGATAGTAGAGTAGATATAACACCCGTCTTCGTTCGTCGTACCCTTATTGGAAAGTAATTTCCCGTATATCCGTATGAGGATAAAAGAGATGGATATAAATTCCAGGGGAGATGAGACTTTATGAAGATAGATTCGTCCTACTGAGGGTTTTGTGATTGTCTTGTAAAGATGAACCGGCGAAGCTTCGTTGAAATCCTTCCCTCGTTCGTCCTTAGTAAATACTATTACTGCATTTTCATGCATTTCTGGTAAACATCAATCATATTCAGCATTCATGCATTTTTGGTAAACATCAATCATATTCAAAAGCATACATACATTCAAACACAACCAATGGACGTTTCGCTTATGTAATTAGGGTAAAAGTAAATCTGGATTCAAAAGATGGAATTTATTTATATCAAAAAGTGACCCATACACGGGTAAGTTTGTACAAGGAGACAGAAATCCTAGTAAGAGGAATTTGTCATAAAAATTTTACAAAACAAAGAAAATCAGCTATGTGGGAAACAATCCTATTGAGTTTCAATTCTACTATTGCCATTATCTTCAAGTTTCTCATCTTCTGCTGTTGAGACGGAAATGATTGGATTGAGTTTTATCTGTTCGAGCTTGAGTAAGTAGTACAACTGGTTGCAGTTTCATGGGTGATCCAAACGAGACATAGTCATACGCTTTAATCCCTAACTTTTGCCTGGATTGCCCTTTCAGGTTTTCAATCCACCGGGATACCCTTTTTTGCCCAAGCCGCCTTTTCAGGTTTTCGACTTGCCGGGTGTACATCTTTTTATATATATCCCTAATTTTTGCCCAAACCCTTTTGGTTTGCCGGGATGCCCTTATTTTTGCCTAGGCCTGTCAACCTAGCGGGTCTCTTTTTATGCGTAGTATTTTTTAACTATGTCTGCGTTTACAGGCTGTGGGAAGTCTTCACCATCCATTGTAGTAAGTATCATGGCACCTCCTGAGAACACTGTCTTGACTACAAATGGTCCTTCATATGTTGGAGTCCACTTGCCCCTAGGATCACCCTGTGGTAATATAATACGCTTGATTACCAAGTCACCAGCCTGATATACCTTTGGCTTAACCTTCTTGTTAAAAGCTTTGATCATTCGCTTCTGGTACATCTGGCCATGACAAACTGCTGCTAACCTCTTCTCATCAATCAAATTTATCTGGTCCAGTCGAGTCTGAATCCACTCATCTTCATCCAAGCCTGCATCCTTCATAATTCTTAAGGAGGGAATCTGGACTTCAATGGGCAGAACTGCTTCCATACCATAGACTAAGGAGAATGGGGTTGCCCCTGTTGAAGTACGTATTGTGGTACGATAACCATGAAGAGCAAACGGTAACATCTCATGCCAATCCTTGTAAGTAACAGTCATCTTCTGTACAATCTTCTTAATGTTCTTATTAGCAGCTTCAACTGCCCCATTCATCTTTGGACGATACGGAGAAGAGTTATGATGCTTAATCTTGAACTGCGTGCAGAGATCAATAATCATAGTGTTGTTCAGATTAGAGCCATTGTCAGTAATAATCCTTTCAGGGATGCCATACCTACATATGAGATTATTCTTAATGAATCAAGCCACAACATTCTTGGTAACAGATGCAAATGAAGCTGCCTCTACCCATTTTGTGAAGTAATCAATAGTAACCAGGATGAAACGATGTCCATTAGAAGCAGTAGGCTTGATCTCACCAATCATATCAATGCCCCACATGGCAAAGGGCCAAGGAGCAGTCAACACATTCAATGGTGATGGAGGTACATGTACTTTATCAGCATAAATTTGGCACTTGTGACATGTTCTG
The DNA here is from genome assembly GCA_963966055.1 of Lathyrus aphaca. NCBI lineage: Eukaryota > Viridiplantae > Streptophyta > Magnoliopsida > Fabales > Fabaceae > Lathyrus > Lathyrus aphaca. The sequence goes on from OZ014520.1 coordinate 423,675,211, forward strand.
GAGTGTTGATAGCAATCAGCTTCCATGGTAGACCAATAATAACCTGCTCTCAATATCTTCTTTGCCATAGTATGACCACTAGAATGAGTGCCAAAGGTCCCATCATGTATCTCTTCCATAATTTCTGTAGCTTCCTTCTTATCCACACAACGAAGCAAAGTTGAATCATGATTGCGCTTGTACAAAATGCCATTACTCAAAAAGAACTTAGCAGAAAACCTTCTTAGAATTTCCTATCTTTGACAGATGCCCCTTCAGGGAACTCCTGAGTTTCAAGATATCTTTTCACTTCATAGAACCAAGGTTTCTCTTCTGCCCCTTCAGTGTCAATCTCATTGCAGTATGCAGGCTTTTCAAATCTATCAATAGTAATCTTGGGAGCTTCATCATCCCAACTGATCTCAAACATGGATGCCATGGTGGCCAATGCATCTGCCAACTGATTCTCTCTTCGTGGAATATGTCCAAAGGTAATCTCTTTGAAATGTGGGATCAAAGACAACACATGCTCTCTGTAAGGAATGAGATTATCATGCTTGGTATCCCAATCTCCTTTAATCTGACTTACTACCAGGGCTGAATCTCCATACACATCAAGGAACTGAATCTTCATATGAATAGCAGCTTTAATACCCAGGATACATGCCTCATACTCAGCCATGTTATTGGTGCAATAGAAACAAAGTCTGGCAGTAATCGGGGTATGACAACCTTCAGGGGAACTAATCACAACACCAACACCATTACCAAGTGCATTGGAAGCACCATCAAAAACCATAGTCCATCGGGATCCTTGTTCAGGTCCGTCATATTGTCCAGGTTCTTTGGTAATAATCATAATGTCTTCATCAGGGAACTCAAAACTCATTGACTGGTAATCATCCACTGCTTGATGAGCCAAATGATCAGCTACAACACTTCCCTTAATGGCCTTCTGAGTAGTATATTGTATGTCATATTCTGTCAAGATCATTTGCCATCTTGCAATTCTTCCGGAGAGAGCAGGTTTCTCGAATATGTACTTGATTGGATCCATCTTTGAAATCAATAAGGTAGTATGGGTCAACATATACTGTCTTAGTCGGCGAGCAGCCCATGCCAAAGCGCAGCAAGTTTTCTCGAGCAGTGAGTATCTTGTTTCACAGTCGGTAAACATTTTGCTAAGGTAGTATATTGCCTGCTCTTTTCGACCAGACTCGTCATGTTGCCCCAACACACACCCCATTGAGTTGTCTAACACTGTTAAGTACATAATCAAGGGTCTTCCATCAACTGGTGGCCTCAAAATTGGAGGTTCTAGCAGGTACCTCTTGATTTCATCAAAGGCAGTCTGGCACTCATCATTCCATTCCATCACCTGATCTTTCTTCAACAACTTGAAGATTGGCTCACAGATGGCAGTTAATTGGGAAATAAATCTTGCAATGTAGTTCAATCGTCCCAAGAAACCTCTAACCTCCTTCTCAGTACGGGGAGCTGGCATCTCTCGTATAGCTTTCACTTTTGCAGGATCCACTTCAATGCCTTTTCCACTGACAATGAAACCCAGGAGCTTACCAGACCTAACTCCAAAAGTACACTTGTTTGGGTTCAATCTCAACTTGTATTTCTTCAACCTCTCAAACAATTTATGCAAATGATCAAGATGTTGTTCTTCAGTCTGAGACCTGGCTATCATATCATCCACATATACCTCTATCTCATGATGAATCATATCATGAAACAAAGCCACCATAGCACGCTGATATGTTGCCCCTGCATTCTTCAACCCAAATGGCATCACCTTATAGCAGAAAGTGCCCCACTGTGTAACAAATGTTGTCTTCTCCATATCTTCAGGTGCCATCTTGATTTGATTGTAACCAGAGAAACCATCCATAAAAGAGAATACCTTATGCTGAGCAGTGTTGTCTACCAGAACATCAATATGAGGAAGTGGGAAGTCATCTTTGGGGCTAGCCTTGTTCAAATCTCTATAGTCCACACACATACGTACCTTACCATCTTTCTTAGGAACTGGTACCACATTTGCAACCCACTGAGGATAAGAAGTCACTGCCAAGAACCCTGCATTGAACTGTTTCATTACCTCTGCTTTGATCTTCTCTGACATTTCAGGACGCATACGATGAACCTTCTGCTTCTTTGGACGACAATCTTCTTTCACTGGTAAACGGTGAACCACAATGTCTGTATCCAACCCTGGCATATCTTCTTAAGACTAAGCAAAGATCTCCACATAGTCACGTAACATCTGTGTCAACCTGCTCTTGACATTATCCTCTAAATCAGCCCCTATCTTGACCTCTTTCCTGTTTTCTTCAGTTCCCAGATTAACAACTTCGACTGGCTCTTCATGTGGCTGTATGGCTTTCTCTTCTTGTTGTAACAACCTAGCAAGCTCTACAGGTACTTCACAATCATCCTCATTTCCGTCTTCAGTATGATAGATCGGATTCTCGAAATTATAATTGGCAATAGTAGAACTGTTATCAATAGGATCCAGAGTGGATGAGGATCTGCATTTTAGTGATGTGGGTGTGTGTAAGAACACATAGCTGATAAAGTAAAAATAAAAGAAAAGAAAGACAAGGAACACAATATTTACTAAAACGAAACGTCCACTGATTTTATTGAATGAAGTATGCAAATGAAATGACAGCCCGTAACAAGCACACCATTGTGCCCCGGGTAAGGCACAAGGCTTAAGAGTTTTAATTGTTCAAGAAATTACAAACTTAAAAGCAACAACACAGTAATAGTATTTACTCCTGACTAAAGGAGATAGGGATAACATCTTCAGCTTTCCAATTATTGAGCCCAACACCCACAGTAGGAAAAATCCAAGCATCCAAGTTGTAGTCTTCATCATAGTCACCCACAGCATTGATCTGATTCCTCATAACCCCTTGATTGGTGATACGAACAGCACGAGTACGACGAACAACCTTCTGGGACTCTGCAGTGAAACCCAAACCAAACTTGTCAGACTTGTATGGGATATCAGGAAGCTGACCCCAAATAATACAACCACCTTCATCTACCACAGCCCTAGCATCATTGAGGGAGGCCATTGCCATTGTTGGAGGTTTTCTGGTGACCACGGGAACTTTCTTCGCAACAGGAGGAGCTACATAATCATTAACAACCCAAGGAACCACTTCAAACGTCTGACACGGAGTTTCAATGTATTCACCTTCCATTTCCAGATACTTGAAAGTGTTTACATGGCTGACAAAGTATTCTTCTTCTCCATAGACAGTAACAACCTTTCCATCCACCGGATATCTCAACTTTTGGTGTAATGTAGAGGTTACAGCACCTGCCCCATGGATCCAGGGACGACCCAGCAGACAAGAGTACGAAGGACGAATATCCATCACAAAAAATGTAGCAGTAAAAACCTGGGAGCCAACTTTGATTGGAAGATCAATTTCCCCATGTACTACTCTTCTAGAACCATCAAAAGCCTTCACCACAATATTACTGGGCTTCAGCACAGCATCTTCAGGACTCAGCTTATTCAGGACTTCCTTGGGAAACACATTCAGAGAGGAACCATTGTCTATCAATACATGTGACAGGGTAGTGCCCCTGCATTCAACTGAGATATGCAAGGCCTTGTTATGATCCCTCTTGGCAGGGGTCAAATCAGCATCAGAAAATCCTAACCCATTATCATAAGTCAGGTGGGCAACACAATTCTCAAACTGGTCAACAGAAATAGCATTGGGTACATGAGCAGTCTTCAGAAACTTGATCAAGGACTTGGCATGAGCTTCAGAACACAACAACAAGGACAACATAGAAATCTTTGAGGGAGTATGCCCCAATTGATCAACAATGTCATAATCACTCTTGCGAATGATTTTCAATACTTCTTCCATCTGCTTAGAGAGATCATCAGCAGCTGGCACATCAGTAGATACAGGCTCAATAACAGGACCTTTGCCCCGAGCATCAGTGGTGGAAGTAGCAGCAGGAGTAGCTGCATTCTTAGAAGTAACTGGAGATGAGAAGACTCTTCCACTACGTGTGATCTTACTAGATCCAGCAATATTGTCAACATCAACAGGCACATCAGCTAAGGGCTCCTGCTTAACACCATGGATGTAAACATCAGATCCATAGTGCCAAGGCACAGCTTTATCAGACGTATATGGAATAGGACCAGGAGTAGTAATGATCATAGGAGCCACTCTGGCTTCAGCAACAACTTTCACAGGACCTTCAGCAGTAATCTTGATTGGGCCCTGATGAGTGATTTTAATAGGTCTCTTTGAAGTGATTCTTACCGGCACTTTGTCAACCATATCAACCTCTTCAATCTTCTTACCTCTAGTAATATGCTCCACCATACTTTCTACAGACGATGGAGTCTTTTCAAACACTATAGTATATTTATCCATGAGACGCTGAATTCCATCTCTCAATCTCCAGCAACTATCCGGCTTATAGGTACAATACAAACAATCTTCACGACAACCTGGAAAGAGCCCAGCCTGTACTAACTTTTTCTTGATAACAGACAATGGTGTGGTCAACTCTGCAACTGAATAGACATGTAGATCTTCATCAATGGCATTGACAGTCTTCTCATGATTCGGCATGTGAGCAGTAATCACATTTGGAGTACCCGAAGGGTCAAACTCAATCTCTCCAGCCTCAATCATATCTTGAATTTTGTTCTTCAAGACCCAGCAGTTATTAGTATCATGACCCTGACAGTTTGAATGATATGCACATCGTGCATTGGGATTGTACCTTGGAGAGGTAACGTTAGGATTCTGAGGAGCCTCTTTCAAAGTAATAAGTTCAGCCTTCAACAAGTGTTGCAATGCCTGAGCCATTGACATGTTGATCTTCGTAAACTGTCTTCTAGCCCTCTGTTGGTTGCCCTGTGGCTGCTCTGGTGTTGTAGGAGTTGGATTTGAAATATGAACTGCACTAACAGACTGATGCCTTCTGTTACGATCAGGCTGACCATACACAACATTTGATTCTTTCTTCCCAGTGGGAGACTTCTTTGCAGTACCTGATGAGGAAGTACCCACTTGGATCTTACCATTCTTTATACCATTTTCCACTCGCTCTCCTGTCATGATCAACTCAGTGAAGCCAGATGATGAGCTTCCAATGAGATGACTGTAAAACGGACCATTCAGCGTACACATGAACATATCAACCAATTCCCTGTCAGTCAAAGGGGGTTGAACTCTTCCAGCTAAGTCTCTCCACTTCTGAGCATACTCCTTAAAACTTTCTTTGGCACCCATGGACATGCTTTGCAGTTGCATGCGAGTGGGAGCTAAGTCAGCATTGTATTGATACTGCTTATAGAAAGCTTCAGCAAGATCATTCCAATCCCTGATGTTGACACTCTCCAATTGATAATACCACTCCAACTGAGCTCCAGATAAGCTCTCTTGAAAAAAATGGATCCACAATTTCTTATCAGCAGTGTGAGGTTGAATTCTTCTGACATAAGACCTCAGATGCAGCTTGGGACAAGAGACCCCATCATAAACAACAAAGGTAGGAACCTTGAAACCAATGGGTATAACAACCCCAGATATCAGACTCAAATCCTCAAAATCCAGCCCAGAAGATTTCTGCAACTCCATAGCATCCATTCTATCCACCAGCATCTTGAATTTGTCCTCATTAGGATCATGGTAGTAATTAGCCTCAGAATCAGAGTCCCCCATAGTGTTGTGGAGACTGCCTCCCTCTTTTTCAGACTCTTCAGATTCATAGTCTTCAACCTGTTCTTTGGTCTTGACAGGACCTCTGAACCTTCTTCCCATGTTGATCAGGCCACCTGACCTTCTAGTCTTCTTAGTCTTCTTGGCCAGCAGTGTCTTCAATTCATCCTGCCCCTTGGACAGGTTCAAGATCAGCTCTTGGAACTGTGCATTTTGTGTCTGGAGATCCTTAACTGTTTGTTCAAGAGCCATTACTGAAATAAACAGCGAGAAGATGAGAAACCTGTGCACAATTATAAACCTGTGATGCAATGAGATGATATGTGAATGTATATGCAATGTTTTCAAGGACCGCAGGATTTAAATTTGCTTAGACAAACAAGAATGTAAACTTTTATTAGTAATAAATTTGTTTTGCCTCTTGGGTTTACAAAAATGAAAATTAAATAAGTACAAAAGATGGGGTTTTAAGTCTCCCATGGACGTTTCCTCTTTGTGTTGAGGTATGAGTTGAGATTCCGTTCCTCATGAAGTTGCTTTGTTAGTTCCAGGATTCTTTCTTGGCTTGCTTTGTAATGAGCCTCAAAAGTATCCCTTTGCTCCTTCAGTTGGATCCAAGATCTCTGTAAATCTTCCATGTCAGTAGGCATGTCTGGGTGAAGGATGGTGTAAGCAGTGTCCCCTTCAGCAACAGGTTCCATGGTAACTGGCAGGATAGCGGGGTATGGCATCATAAGAGTCTGAGCACGAGATCGCACCCATCTGAGATAAGCTTCCATAGGAATAGTGTACTTAGGCTCCAGTGTCTTGCTGTCAACCCTGTTTACTTTTCCCCAGGCTCGTATGAATCTCTGGCGGTAACCTTGCAGATCGTTGTCGTAATCAAACATAATGCCCTGAATCAACATGTCATGTGGACCATCATTCCGAGCGTAACCAAACTGTCGTAAAGCTAAAGAGGGGTTGTAGGTGATACCTCCTCTTATGCCTAGAAGTGGCACATTAGGAAACTCCCCACAACGGTCAATGATAGTGACATTCTCCATAGATCTGGAGAACCAATGGATGTCTGAATGAGAAAGTGACATGATCCTCTTGGACCACCTGAACCCTTGCTCATTCTTCATTACTGAGCGAGGAAGGTGAGAAATAAACCACCTAGAAAGCAAAGGTATGCAGCACATCAAAGTTCCTCTTGCCCTTGTAGTACGGGTGTGAAGAGAATGCAGGATGTCTCCGAGCAATGTAGGCACTGGATTGTGACTCAAGAAAATGTTGATGGCATGAACATCTATGAACTGATCTGGATTGGGGAACAATACTAAGCCATATATCAATAAGGCTAAGATCTCCTCAAAAGCATCATAGCTCATGGCCTTCAAAAACAACTGAGCTTTCTCTATCAACACCTTGGCAAGAATACCCTTGACTCCACTTCTCGTTTCTAGAACAATGTCAGCTTTCTTTAGATGTAGAGCTGCAGCAATAACCTCAGGTTTAAGCTCTTTCTCCAAGCCTGTGAATGGTTTCTGATCAAGAACAGGTATACCCAGAAGTTTAGAGAACTCCTCCATGGTTGGAACCAGCTGGTAGTCAGGGAATGTAAAGCAATGGTGCTTAGGGTCAAAGAACTGAAATAGGACACTCATCATGTCTTCATTGAACCCTGAAGTGACTAGATCCAATAGGTGACCATGTCTCTTGATGAACTGGGAATGATAAGACACTTGAGAAACCAACTCTTTAAGCTTATCAGGTATGCCCACAAAGTTGATCCTGATGGTGTTTCTACGAGCAGAAGCCATGACCTGCAACAAAGAACAAAGATAAATCCCTTGGTCCTTGAAATGGTTAGTGAAAATGCTATGCTTATGATGCATGATGATGTCATGATGTTATGCTCAATCACAAACATGTGGCACACACAAACAAGTCACACCATAGCCCTAGGTTTAAAGGCTTGCATGAGGTTCAAAGGTAAGTACCCTCCCCTGAAGTTAGTTGGTTCATCCTGTCCTACAAAAGTAACCATATTCTAAGGGATCTCAATATCATTGATCCTTCACAAGGGTGGTTGTTCAGTAGGCAACTTACTTGCCAACCAAAACCCTCCAAGTTTAGAATCTCAATGAGCGTAGTATCGAGTGTCAACCAACTTCAGTCTGCACCAAAGCCGGTTACCTCACTACTTTCTAAAGGCCAAGATGGGATGACTAGGGTTCTAAAAGTTAGTTAGTGCATTGACAACATATGGCAGCCTCATATTATCCTCAACTTGACTTAAGGAACATAAGCACCAACCAAGAAGTCACACTAACTATGGCCACCAGATCAACCATATCGGTATACGCCGTACAGTTTCCTTAGTCTATTGCCATTTACCTAAGGTACACTAGATCCGGGTTAGGATCTTTCACACATAAGAACAACCCAACAGATAAGTATAAAGCAAACAAGGCAAACAATTTAAAGTGATCTAATTCCTAAGGGTACCCCTCTTTAATTTAAATCCCCAGCAGAGTCGCCAGTTCTGTAACACGGTGGGAGAACTGACTTTAGTTATGTTGCGGATAGCAAGAGTCGCCACCGACTTTTATTTTATCCAAAGGAAAGGCATAAAAGAACAGGAAAGACCTTTTAAAAGATTTTTGGGTCCGGGGGGTAGGTTATGTAAAGGGAAGGTGTTAGCACCCTTTACATCCATGGTTATCCATGGGCTCTTAGTTACTTAGCTCACTTTAAAATTTTTTTGAAAATGTGAAGTGTGTGAATAGAAATTTTCATAAGAGTTTGATAATGATCCATGTACGGATGCGTAAAAACTTGTGTTTGAAAATTTGTTTGAGAATATGAAGTGTTTGAAAAGTTTTTAAATGAAGTGAGCAAGCAACTATGAGGAACCTACCCTAAAGTTTAAGTCTTTCTGTTCTTTATCCTTTAAATGGTAAGACTATCCCTATTATTAAGGAATAGGTAGTCATTATCTTGGATGTAAGGGACAAGTAAGGGACATCTGTTGAATGAAGGCAACTGTGGGGGTGTATTAAGCAATTAGGAGGGACTGTCATCATTATTCGAAAGGGACAAGATCTTTTTGAAGGCAACCATTTAAGGGACTTGATGACTTTTCTTTTTAAGGGACTTGCTTTATACACCCCACTTGACCTTATGATTAGGCAACAATGAGAGGCAACCCTAGAAAGTGAGATGGCGATTAAAAATCGACTTACGTGTGTGAGTGTTTAATTTAATTTATCTTATAATTTTAAATGACCTAAATTCAATTTTAAAATATAATACATGTGTATACTCCCTATTTTACTAACCATAGCATAAAAATTAAATAATTTAAATATTTAAAAAAATTTACACCAAGGAGCAATTACAATAATAATTAATAAGCAATTAAAGATAAATAGCAAGAATAAATAAGCAAAATATAAATAATAAATAAATAAGCAATAAAAATTATAATAGAGGTTAGTAATAGTAATCAAAAATAAAAGGGGTTAGTGAAATAATAATAATAATAAGTATAATTAAAAAATAAGTGGATTAGTGATAAACATGATTAGTAATAAGAATTAGAAATTATTAAGGAAATATAAACAATTTAATTATAAAATTTAAAATTATATGCAAAAAAGTTAAATTAATTATAGACATATAAAAAATTATAATTACAATATTAGCATAAATTTAATTATTTTTAAACATATATAAAATAAAAGAATAAAATTTAGATTATGAACAAATTATAGAAACAATTACATATTATAAAAAATTTGATTATATTTACTAAAATTCAATTATATTAAATATTATATTTATAAAAATTAGAAATTTAAATCATAAAATAAAATTAGTTTTTTATTATTTAGAAAATAAATTAGGGTTTACAAAATTAGGGTTTGTTTAGAAAAATATTTAAGGGTTTTCAATTTAATATACAAAATTATTATAATAAATATACATATATACATTTTATAATAATAATAAAAACTAATTTTTGAATTTAGAAAAATAAATTTTAGAATTTTGAAAAGAATACATAGTACCTACATATATTTTATTTTAGAATTAGATATATAATATATATATATATATATATATATATATATATATATATATATATATATATATATATATATATATAAAACTATATAATTTAATAATAAAATATTTGAAACAAACAAAATACAAGAAAAAAGAATGAAAACTTACCTGGCTGGGATTGAACCCATGACATCCTGCCTGCCAGCAACAAAACGTACCACCAGGCCAGCCACGCATGTGTGATAATAGAATGAGTTTAATTGGTTTTGTTCTTTGAAACCTGGAAAATCAGAAAAAATAAAGCAAAAGGCCTGGGGGAGGATTGAACCCAGGACCTATTAGACAAACAAGCACGCGCATGACCAATCCTGCTGGGTGAGCTAACCTGTTGGAATGTTGGCTATAAACAATAATATATTAAAACTGTAATTTAAATGGAAAAGTATCAAAAAGGATTGGCTGGAGGCAGGATTCGAACCCCAGCCTTCCCTCAACACGCGCATCTGTTTTACCACCAGGCCAAGCACCAAGCTTGTGAAATAAACAGAGAGAATTCATTATATTTTAAAGCAAAATTTCAAATATGAAGTTCGCGCCAAGCCAACTTCATCTTCTTCAGTGTACCTGCGATTTTTATTACGAATTTTCCTTCCATCTTTCCTGCGAAAACAGAATGGCAACAAAACCTACGAAAGCCAATGATCAACAAAACTGTAAAATTTCACAAAATTGAATCCACAAACATAACCCAGAGGTCCATTCAAATCAATCCATGGTCTTAGAATTCATTTATGTTTCGTAAATCATAAAACCCTAATTCTTGGCCGAAACCCTAAGAATGGTGGATTACGATTCAGGCCATGAAACTTTAATTCAATTGTCCAGAAACAATCTACACAACATCACAAACAAGATTAGGCAAGCAAAATTCATTAATATGCAGTGAATTAGTGTAATCGAAAAAATTATTTTCAAGAACAATCATGGTTCGGTTTGACCAATATGGCATGGTTTTGATGCATATGAGTGATGATTCATGATCAGGGAAGTCCAAGGAGTCTTGCTATGTTCTTATTTTACCTTCAAATGCCTTGGAGATTGAAAACCGAATTTGACTTTTGGCTTGAATTTTTGAAGTATGAAACTTACCTTTGAGGCTGTGGAATCCGTCCCTTGTGAATTGTTAAGTGTTCATTATATATGAGTGAGTGAATTAGGTCAAAGACTTCACAATTTTGATGGATATTTGGATCATTTGAAGATTGAAAAAGATTGGCTTTAAAATTTGAATATTCTTGATCTCACATTGCTATTTTTGGATGATTCTCATAACTCTTGTATCAATTAGATCAAAATATCATTTATGACATTCTAGAAGCAAAATAATTTTAAATCTTCACTATTTTTTATTTTATTTGAATTTAAAATGATTTTTAATATGAAAAATCATAATAAATAAAAATAAAATAATGAAAATAATGAAAATATCAAATCAATTTCGTGCAAGATGTTATGAAGTGGATTGGGTCATTATTTGGCAAGCCCATTTGAAAAAAATTGGTTTTAGACCTCCTTTTTCTTCATGAACCAACCCAAAATTTCCCAACTTTGCAAGGGCACATATCCTTCAATTTTAATGGTATGAGGGTGTTCTTGGACATTTTGGAAAGCTTTAAGAGTCCTCTAACCAACCCCACTGGTTTCATGTCCATATCATTTACCAATCTCAAGTTATGCCCTTTTGAAGTTGTTGACTTTTTGTTGACTTTCAAAAAGACCTATAATGTCTTAGCTCATACCCTCCAAATGAAGCATTTTTGGGCTTGGCTTGTGAGACACAAAGTTGTAGAGAATTCAATTTCCTTCAAAATGAGCTTTGGATAGAGACTTGGTGATGAAGTATGTGAAAGTTATGGCTGGTCAAAGTTCAGTTGACTTTTATTGAGGAAACCCTAATTTAGAAACTCCTGATTCTTGATGATCTGGAATCTCCTTGATGAATCATGATCAACCCTTGATCAAATGATGAATTTTACTTCATATACTTGATGTTGGCAAAAAATCATGAAGTTTGACTTTGGTTTGACCACAGTTGACCTCAGTTTGACTTTTTAACTGCATTGACTGATTTTGACTTATCTGATCATTTGACTGAGCAAACTTTGGAGAAAAGTCTTGAAACTTGTCATGGGGGTTCTTACACACATATAAGATGTTATAAAGCTCACTTGAAGTCTTGGAAGTCCATTTAGCCTGATTAAAGTCAAAACCCTAGTTTTGGATGCACTGCTTAGGAGGTGCATTGTCTGAGGGAATTGTCAACTCTTCTGACCAATTGTGAACTTTGTGAACCTTATGAACCATCATAAAATGTCTTATGAACCTCATGGGAGGTATTGTGAACCTTGTGAACTTCATAAAGTACTTGTAGACTTCCTGAACCTCATAAACAGTCTGGTAAGCATTGTGAATCTTGTGAACCTTGTGAACCTTCATGAAGTGACTTGTAGACTTCATGAGCCTCATGGAAGGTATTGAAAGCATTGGGAAACTTGTGAACCTTGTGAACCTTCTTAGCACACAAAGTCTTGTATTTTGAGGGCAAATTTTGGGGTGCAACAGAGGGCCCATTAGGAAATCGCATAGGATGACCTTGTTCTCTCGTAGGAACCTGGTTAAAGCAACTGGTCGTATGACGGTAGTATTGTACCCTTCGGGATGAATGTACTATTGTTTCTCGACTTCAGTGCTTGAAGCCGGGAACTTATGAGGGATGCTTGTTTTTCCGGAATTCAGCTGAGGCCTCCTTGAGTAGTACATAATGCCAAACCGATTCCCTGATTTGGTCATGAACCATTTCTCGGAAATGGTGAACGTATTATTGTTATTCGGCTTTGAGAGTCTGTGATGTTGACCCGTAGTAGCACACCCGTGAGATTGGGAGGGGTTTACAGGTTTGCAGGAACCCTAAGCTTCCAACATACCCGTTTTTGCCAGTACTACTCCATGATATGATCCGGTCCTATATGATACTGGTTGAGAATTCTGGAATTTCTGCACAGAGATATTGATATCATGATCTTCACCAACACTTGGTTATCTGATCCACACCAGCGTCGGATCGCTGACCACATGTGTAAACACACCAAATTTTCCCTCACCCATTCACACCATGGCTTGTGATCATTTCATATACATAAACTCAATCATAGCATCTCATATTGCATTTTTGACTCACTGCATTGTTTCAAAGTCACCTGCATCTAGGGTTTGTGATCTGGGCAATCCAAAAGCTTCTTGAGCCACTCCAAAGGTCTTCAATCACTTCAAAGGGGTCCATGTATGTTCAAGCATTATATTATATCCTCTCAAAGTCAAGAATGTCAGAAAATCACAAGAACTGAGAAAGGCATGGAAGCATAGCCAGGTTTAACTGCACAGATGACCTAAAATTAGGGTTTTGGTTTCAGGGGGCCATAACTCCAAATTTTTTGCTCATTCTTGTTTCTATTGGTCATTATATGATATGAGGATCATGCATATCAATTTTCATGAAGAAATTCCATGGGGAAGGCATCTGATCAAGAGTTGACTTCTTGAGAAAGTCAGTGCAAAATCAGGGCATCTGAGGCCCCCAATGACCCAACCAAAGGGTGTTCTTCATCATTTTGATTGTGTGTGATCTTTATTTGATCATAGAAGATGTTGGAAGTTCACAAAATTGAAGAATTTCAAGTCATTTGCAAAGTTGACTTTTTGGGAAAGTTTGACTTTTAATGAAATTGCCATTTTGGGAAACTTTTTCAACCCTTGCTTTTTGATTCAAAAATGCTTCAAATGAAAAAAATTTGGTCATGAAAGTTGTAGAATGGATCATTCCCTTTTCAAAAAGTACAAGAACATGACCTAATTCATTTTGGATCAAAAGTTATGGCTTGTCAAAGTTGGCTAAAATCACAAAATTTGAAGTTTTCTACCAAAGAGACATTTTGCAAAATGGTTTGTTCAAGTGTTCTAAAGGCCTCAAATGTGTATCATTTCTTCACAACATGATTATATAACATCTAAAATTCAGAATGGGCCAAGGGATCACTCATCTTCATGACTTATGGAGCAAGATTTCTCAAAAGAAACAAAAGTGAAGCAAGTTGCAAAAACTCACTCAAGTGTGAATCCACTTGCTTGCTGACTTCACAACCAATCCTATGGCTCTCCACACATCTTGCTGCGCAGGACACCCCATCTGTCCTTGGCTAGCTAGTAGCCCATGCCTCTCTTACACAACTTTGACATTTTGGCAACTTGAGCCATACCAATCACAAAAGCACACATCAACTCATCTGACCAATCCCATTAGTTTATACAAACAAAAAGCAAGCCAAAGCACATACAACACAAGCCTGAAAGCACCAAGAACTCAGCTCTCTCATTTTCACCCCATTTTGCAAAAGCTTTCGAAACACTCTCCACAAGCTGAAAACACACAAACCAACTTCACAAATCAACTCAGCACACTTCACTGATCCAAAAGCACCCATCACCATAGCCTGAAACTCCCTGAACCAAGAATACGATATCCACCCCCCCTTGAACAGAACTTCTGCCATCTCAAAAACCAGCCATCACAAACTTCTTTCAAGTATCAAGACTTCATCAGGGGCCTAAGAGGAGTGGTTTTCACAAAGAAAGAAGGTCAGAAAGTTGCAAACTGAGAAAGCTCAAAGCTCAGGTATCTCAAGAACTTTTTTTCCAAAAATGAGTTTTTAAGTTTCTAATTTGTTCCTCATGCTTTGCTGATCACACTGATGTTATTACTTTTTGAAATGGTTGAGAAATAAGCATTTAATCGTGTTCTGAAACTTTTCTGACCTAAACATGTTTTGCTTCGATTCACATGATTGATGAATGAAAAATGATTTTTGTTTGGGGGTTTTGATTCAATGTTGAATGGGGATGGTTTCTGGGTGATTAGAATTCATTTTCATGGCCTGGGGAGAAAGTTAGCAACTTTCAGGTGAGGGTCTTGCCGGAGAAGACGACCGGAAGTCTTCTCCGGCCACCTGAAAGTGATTAGGGTTTAATCTGTGTAATTAATGTAGTTTGAATGTGGTGCGTTGATCTGGCTGACTTAGTCAACTCCCGCGCGTGTTCAAGGGTCCAGATCATTTGATTAGCCCTAATCTCATTTTATTTATTTTAATTAATTCAGATTAGTTTAATTAGGTAAGTTTGAATATCAGCCTTTGGATGTGGCGCCAGTCAACGCGCGCGTTTCCCAGTTTAAACCTCAGCCATTGATCATGCTTACTTCCATTAAATTCAGTTTTATTTTCTTTTTATTTCATTTGTTTTCTTCATTTAATTTAAAATAGCAAAACATTTATAAAAATTCTGAAAATTTTATGCAACCTTTTATTAATTTTCAGAAGCCAAAAACATTTTTATTTTTATTTTTTGCATTAAAAAAATATTTTTAAATCATTTAAAAGATTATTTTTAATTAATTAATGAGAATTAATTAATTAAAAATACTTTTAGGTATTTAAAAATCACCAAAAAATTCATGAAACCTTTAAAATCATTTAGAAACATTGTCCAACCCTCAAACCAAATTTCTTTTTTGATCTTGATGTCTTTTGACAATTTTTCATGGAATTAATTTCATTTCAAGGCATTATTTTGATCCAATCTTTGAAAATTCATTTTTGCCTAGTCTTTAAGAGTTGGACTTTGGTTCTTTTTGCATTGTGTCTTGCATATCATGTAGTTTATAGGATTAAATTGGCATGAATTGATTGTGCATTTTCAATTTGTTTGACATTTTCCTTGACAAGGTACCATAAAACCCTAGAAATCTTAAGAAATTCATAACCCTCATTAGGTTAAGAGTTAGAACCCCTCCTTTGGGCAGTGAGTTTGTGTAGGTTTAGGGTTCCTTTGAATGCATTTCCAATTTTTTATCTTGATGTTTGCTTCTGGTTTTGGTTTTTGTTTTGTGCATTGATCATAAACCCTAATTTGGGCTTCCTTTTGCATTCATCTTGCATTTGCTTGCATACCATGACTTGCCATGACATTTTATGCATCCATTTGATTCATTAGACATCTTAAGACATATTAGAATCATGTTTGATCATTGCATCATCCATTTGCCATGTTGTATGTCATTTGCATTCCATAACTTTTCATGTATGTTCCTGGTTCTAAGCATGCTTATCTTGCATCCATATGTTTGTATGATCATCTCCATGCCTTGTTTCATGTGTGCATCATCTCATAGCATTATTAGCATCATATACATGCTTCTGGTTTTGTTCTACATCATCCCATTTCATCTCATTTTGCATTGCATTGCATTCCTTTCTTTAACTTTTCAGGTGGTAAGTAACTTTGAGAAGTGAATTTGCCTTCACTTCTCACAATATCTTTTCATCCCTTTTATGCATCATTGCTGCATTTTGTTTTGTGTTTGAGATTGAGCTTGCTTTTTATTCTTCTTCTTACTTTCTTTCCTCAAGTGACTTGTCTTCTTAAATGAAGCAAGTTACTTTGCTTCCTTGGCTCCTTTCATCTGCTTCCTGGTGGTTCCTCTGAAGATGGCTCTTGTAAACCTCACAAACCTTTGGAACAACCAAGCATGACAATGATTAGGGTTTTGATTAGTTCCCCATTTAGATTTTACCTTTGTGTCTCTTTGAGTCTTCTCTTCTCATCTCATAATCAGGGACTAAACCCTAAAGGCTTTAAGGCTTTGTGATTAAGCTTATGCCTGCATCCTTCTATTAGGATGGAGTGTATAACTTTAATCCTAAGTGTTAAACCCTTAATGTGTTTAAATCCTTTAATCAATTCACTTAATAATCATCAAGACATCAAGCTTGTAACTTGGGCCTTGCATTAGGGTTCTAATTCTTCCTTAACTGGTTAAGAAGGACTAACCCTAGTGTTAATGGACAAGTCCCCCTCAAGTTGTCTTACAAATCATAAAAAATCGCCTCTTCATCATATCATTAACTAAAATCCATCTTAATAAAGGCTTTGTTTTGTCATGAAGTTAATCCCTAATCATGGATTAAGTTGAGGAGCTTTCCTCAGCTTAAACATTCTCATCTATTATCCTTCTATTAGGATGGTGTAATGAGTCTGTTTAATCCCTGATTATGGCTTAATCTCATTACTCAACACTAAACAAAAACAACAAAAACATCTAAATAATCACAAATAGGTTAATGATCTTAATCCTACACCATGGTGACTAAGTGTGAGAAGCTGACTTCACACTTAAGGCATTCTCATTACCCCTAATCAGAGGGAAGATGTGATGAGTTTACTAAATCCATTGGTTTAGGCTTAAGCTCATTAACTTATGACAAAACTTTCAAAAGCAATAAAAGATTGAAAACACAAAAACAAACAATAATCGTCTCCTCCGGGATTCTTTTCTCATCTCATTCACTCCTAAACGAGAACTTTCTTCTTCCGTCTAATGCAAGACAATTAGCACCTGAGCCAGACAGGTCATACACTTGAGCATAGGCAAGTAAGCAGTTCATCAGTCAATTTATCTTTCAGTCTCTTTGGGTCGAACTACGGTGTTCTGACTTCCTCATTGCACGAGAGGATACGTAGGCATAACTTAACAGTTATCGAACAAAAGTCTTTGTATATTCCCCCTCTTTCCAGCATCATTCTTTTAGCCTCATGATCTTGAGCATTTTACTCCTGTTCTTACACTGACACTGTATATATTACACCTTACACTTCTTTTACACAGACACCTGTACATCTCTTTTCCAGCTCTTTTGTACAAAAATTGCACTGACACTACCCCTTCAAAACACAAATCTTTTAATCGTGGATCCCGTCAAGTACGGCGGACAATCTGGGTGCTAATACCTTCCCAGGTTGTAACCAACCCCCTTTCTCAGTCTCTCTGGTTCGCAACCGTCTTATCCATATCTTTCTAGGTCTATGCAGCATTACCTTTCCTTCGGGATAAAAATGCCTAGCTGGCGACTCTTTCTTTTCCTGTGAGTTCACTCCTATGTGTTCTCACATCCTCTTTTCGCCGACCGTTCGCGTCTGTACCATATTTGAGCCAGTCTCATCTTTTGGGAGCGACAACTTGGCGACTCTGCTGGGGATCCTTATACTGTAACCAGGGCTTCTGGTTCTTTTTGTGGGTTCCTCCTAGCGCTTGTTTGATTTGTGTTTACTGGGGTGTTATGTGCTATTTGTGTTTGTATATTTGTTTTATTTATTGCTTTATGTACAGTTTGTTTACTGCTTTCTTTACAGGTTTATATACATCATACTGTCATACTGTTCTGGCTGGATCTGGTTTTGTTGCATTGGTGGGTGGGTGTTCTATTGAGAGTTTAAGGTCCTATACCTGGGACCTGAGTGACACCTAGGCTAGAGTGGTTCATGTTCTTTCCCATTCCATTTCGGTCTGGTGCGGGAATATGAAACACGGTTCAGATATGGGTTTCTTCTTGAGAACTCTGTGCTACAGATTTCCTGTAGTGCTAGGGCTATCTAGGAAGCCTGCTAAGTCTGGATGACCTTTAGTATTGACCTTCAGAAACTGAGGTGAATTAGAGGAGGATCTTTTATGGTTATTGTAAACACTGTACCTCCGGGTTGGAAGTGTTTACACTTCTCATAACTGATCCAAGTCTGAGGATCCTTGTTTTAGAACACCACCCGTGAGGGGGTTGGGCTGTTTACAGGTTTGCAGGTACACTTGACCTCAGCATACCCTGTTACTTTGTTTTGATTAAGAGTACCCCATTTTGGGACAGTTCTTGTGATTTTTAACCCTGGACATGTGACTCTTTATTTGAGTCCCCCACCTTGGTTACTGGATTTATGAACCTCCATCTGGATTTCTTGAACATACATGGACCTATATCAAGGCAGTAATCAGATCCAACTTGATCACAAACCCTTGCATACCATTTGCATACATCATCATTGCATCATTTAACATTTGCTTATTTGTTTTTCAGGGTATCCATACTGTATTTTGGCTTGGTTTTGACCCCTTTATCTGCATAGACCTATCTTCATCAGTATCTGCTTCAGCTGTCCTCATCAGCCACCTGCTTCAGTCCCCTACATCACCAGCATCAGCCTGTCAGTGGCCCATCTTCAGTATTATTCTCCATCATCAGCATCTATCTCACATCTTCAGCAGTAGACATGGCACCCAAGAAAAGCAACATCTCCTATCATTTCTTTGAGCCTGAGCTGGCTGGCATCAGGAAAGTCCAGGCCCTGATTACTCCAGACCATATACCACTATTCAGAGAACATTATGGAGGCATCCTTGATGTGGTTATGGATTTGGACCCTTCCCAGAGGAGCTTGATTCATACTTGCCTGCAGTTCTATGATCCCCCTCTGAGGTGCTTCACCTTCCAGGATTTTCAGTTGGGACCCTTGTTGGAAGAGTATTCATCACTGATTGGTGTACCTATCAGGGGTGGAGTCCCCTTCAACCCTGAGATGGCCTTTCTTAGTAATGAAGAGGTGGCAAGGGCATTGTATCTGGAACCAGTTCTGATTGAGCAGAACATGACAGCAAAGGCTGGAATCTTTGGTCTACACTTGGATTTCTTGACCTCTCAGGCTATCTTGGAGGCCTCCTTGGGAGAATGGAAGGCAGTCTGTGCATTATTATCCCTTAGCATATATGGGGTTATATTATTTGCAGATGAGCCTAAGTTTATTAGCAAGAATGCAATCCATCTTTTCATTCTGAGGAACCCAGTGCCCACCTAACTGGGAGATTTCTACTACTCTATTCATCAAAGGAATGAAAAGCAAAGAGGAAGGTTGGTGAGGTGCTGTGCTCCCCTATTCCATACCTGGTTGCTCAAACACTTGCCCAAGACTGATGCATTCTTGAATCCTCACCAGCAAAAGAATTGGGCTAGAAGACTCATTGCTTTAACCTCAGCTGACATCAGGTGGTGCACTCAGAGCACCAAGGGCAGGGACATCATTGTTAGTTGTGGGCAGTTCCCCAATGTACCCCTGATAGGAGTGAAGGGTTGCATCAACTACAACCCTCTGCTATTCAAAAGACAACTGGGCTATGCATTGGTCCACCCCCTAGAGTACAAGATCTAGCTGAAACCCTTTATTGTGAGATCAAGCTTAATTTGGCTATTGTCAGGCAAGCATCCTGGGCTTGGGACAATGTCCAGACCAAAGGGATGGCTATTCTTGGGAGATGCAACAATGTGGCCTCAGCTCAGTACTATGAGTGGTCTCATGCCAGGGCTCAAATTTCTGGGATGCCCTTCACCATTGAGGATGTACCTGGGCCATCCACAGCACCACCACCAGCCACTGTCAGCTTGGAAGAGTTTGAGAAACTGAAAGAGAGGAATGAGAATTTGACTCAAGCTCTGCAGAAGACCCTCTGGGAGAGGAGTGATGGTTGTCTGGACATTGAGAGGTTAGAAAAGATTAAGGTGGAGCATCTAGCCAGGATTGAGAAGTCAGAGGACTACATCAAGAAGTCAAGGGCAGGAGAGCAGATTTTGAAGAATGCCTGTAAGGAGGCTCAGTTCCAGAAGGCCAGGACTGATTTATATCTGAAAGAGAGTCAAGCTAGGTGGGTCAGGATCACTGAAGCTCGTACTCAGGAAGATAAAAGGACTCAGGACAAGATTGAGCAGTTGGAGGCTAATGCAAAGGAGAAACAGGAAGCCCTGCTAGCAGCCCAGAGAGAGATCTCAGAGTTGAAGATTAGGGCTGGTGTGAAGAGGTCAAAGGACCAGGGCAGACACAAGAAGCTAACTGCAGCTATTGCCACCAGGAATCTTCTCATCAGGAATCTCACAGAGCATCCAGCTAACCCTGTGACTGAAGCACTTCTGAAGGAAGTTCAGGAGGATGAGTTTGGTCTTGGTGTCTGACTTTTGCTTGTCATTTCATTGTACTTTTCTTTCTTATGTTGTATTTTGATCCCTTAGGGGCATGTATTGTAAAAAACAACTATGTATCATTCACTCTTTTGTAATATATTCATTAGTTTGTTTCATTTGAATCTCTCTCTCCTAAGCAACATCAAAAAACATCTTCCTCGGGGTCTGGAAAGGTCAAAACCAAGTGCCAAGCCGGATACCTTGGAAACAAATAAGCATACTGCATTGCATACTGACTTTTGTTTTGTTTTGTAGGTCTTTGTTTTGTTTGTTACTAACTCTGTTGTGATTCAGGAACTATTGCTCGACGACGGGTGTTCCCTCTCGACCGTCCACACAGATATCCCACCCGCAACAACCTTCCGGGTATACAAATGGACCAAGTACAGCAGGACCTTACAGAGGTCAGGACTCAAATGGCCAATGAGAGACTGGAGATGAGAAATCAGATGACCCAGTTCATGGAGGTGATGAATGGATTGGCACAGAGCCAAGAAATATTAAGAGCATTGGTAGAGAGGCAGACTCAGGAAGACCCCCATCTAGGGACTGGGGGAACAAGCAACAATGAGAGGGTTCAGCCTCATGTTAATCCTCCAGTGTATGGGCCTCACCTTCATCCAGAGATCAACATCCCTGCTAATGTGCAAGGGAATGCCACTGCAGGCAGGGTATTACAAGAAGACCCCCAAGAGGATCAATTCACTGTGATGGGAGCTGGGGATGAAGCCTATGACAGAAGGCTAGATGAAATTGCTGAAAAATTAAGGTCCCTGGAGTCTCAAAACTCCTTGGGTTTTGATGTCATGGACATGGGATTAGTGGACGGGGTCAGGATTCCCCACAAGTTTAAACCTCCGTGCTTTGAGAAGTACAACGGAACTTCCTGTCCCCGAACCCATTTACAATCCTTTCTGGGGAGGCTGAAGGCATATACCATGGATGAAAAGCTATGGATGTTTTATTTTGAAGATAGCTTAACAGGAGCTTCAAGGGAATGGTACTCTCACTTGACTAGAGCAACCATCAGATGCTGGAAGGACCTAGCTGAGGCCTTTATCAGACAATACCAGTACAACTTGGATATGGCTCCTAACAGGACCCTCCTGATGGGAATGTCTCAATCATCCAGGGAAAGCTTCCGGGAATACGCCCAGAGGTGGAGACAGCTTGCTGCTGCTGTCCAGCCACCCATGTCGGAAAGGGAAATGGCCGACATGTTTATGAACACCCTCCAAGGGACTTATATTGACAGGCTAGCTGCCTTTTCTTCCACCAGCTTCGCTGACGTAGTCATAGCTGGAGAAAGGATTGAAAGCCTATTAAAGATGGGCAAAATTTCTGACAACGGTGCAAGCTCGTCCAGCAACCCCAGAAAACCTTTTGTAGGCCCAAGAAGAACCAGTGAGACTAATGCTATTCAGGCCAACAGGGGCAGACCACAGTATGTTCATAGGTCAGTGGCAGCTGTCACTATTCCCGCTCCAATTCCTCAGCAACCAGCATATCAACCACAGCAACAACCTCATTACCAGCAACAAACTCAGTATCCTCCTCAGAGAAACTACAACAACACCAGCAACAACAATCAACAAAGACCATTTCAACAGAGACCATCTCAGGCCAATAGGGTGATTGATCCGATCCCTATGCCTTATGCCGCTTTACTGCCACAGCTCCTGAAGCTCAACTTGGTTGAGTTAAGGACGTTGGCGCCACCAGATCCTTCCAGTCTGCCAAGAAATTATGACGCCAATGCCAGATGTGCTTTTCACTCCAACGCACCTGGCCACAGTACAGAGAAGTGCAGAGCTTTACAGATGAAGGTGCAAGACCTGGTCGATTCCAAAGCTCTAAACTTTGCACCCCCGCCAAATGTCAACAAAAACCCCATGCCCAACCATGGAGGGCCCAAAATCAATGCCATTGAGGAAGATAAGTCGTCTTTCTTGATAACCAGTGTTGGGCAAATTAGGACACCCCTGGTAGAGATTAAAGCTCAACTCCTTGAATGCTAGATATTCCCCGGGTGTGAGCTCGGGTGCGGTCATTGCAACATTTCGGTAAATGGGTGTGATAACTTGAGAAGTGGCATAGACAGTCTTATCCAGAATGGTCTACTTCAAAT
The DNA here is from genome assembly GCA_963966055.1 of Lathyrus aphaca. Taxonomy (NCBI): domain Eukaryota; kingdom Viridiplantae; phylum Streptophyta; class Magnoliopsida; order Fabales; family Fabaceae; genus Lathyrus; species Lathyrus aphaca. The sequence goes on from OZ014520.1 coordinate 423,698,040, forward strand.
CACAACATCAATACCTTCAAATCTGGCAATCCCTCCGACAACAGTTCCAGAGTCTCCTACAACTGCAACAACAATTATTCCAAACAATTCTTCAGTTTCATCAACAAATGCTTCAAATATCATTTCAACAAACCAGATATCAACAAGCGTTCCTGCTACAACATCAGCACCCCTCTATTCAGAATCTTCTTCTACAACATCAGCAAATATCTCAGCAGTCACTATTTATTATGATCCGTCAAGTATTCCTCCGAACAACAATTTTCAACAACAAACAGTGGCATCTCCTGCCAGATCACCGGTCACTATCTACTATGATCTACATACTATTCTAACACCCTCCTTTGCTGCAGTCAGCCCGGTTACCATCACGGTACCTGGGCCTGTTCCATATGAAAGTAGTAATGCCATCCCTTGGCATTATGGCTCTGACCTTTACTGCAAAGGAGAGAGAATCACTCTTGACTCTTCAACCTCTTCTCCACAGATTGAAAATGTCGGGGGAGGCGGAGGCTTCACCAGAAGCGGGCGCCTTTTTGCCTCGCAATCACAAAGGCCTAATGCCGAAGCAGAAGCTGCTGCCAGAGCAAAGGGAAAGAGTGTAATAGCTGAAGAGCCCATTCTCAAAGAAACACAGAAGACATCTTTTGAACAAGATGTAGACGAGTTTATGAGAATTATCAAGAGGAGTGACTACAAAGTGGTGGATCAGCTTCACCAAACTCCCTCAAAAATCTCCATTCTATCCCTGCTAATGTGTTCCGAAGCTCACCGGAATGCATTGCTAAAAGTATTGCACGCAACATATGTGCCAGAGGAGATCACCGTTAATTAGCTGGAGACCGTGGTAGCAAATGTCAATACAAGCCATGGATTGGGTTTTACCAATGTTGATCTAACGACTGAGGGATGCAACCACAATAAGGCTTTACACATCACCCTGGAATGCAAGGGTGTTGTTCTATCACATGTACTGGTAGACACTGGGTCTTCACTTAATGTCTTACCAAAGAAAGCCTTGGTGAAGCTGGAGTATGATGGCTTGGCATTGCGTCCAAGTAATTTGGTAGTGAGAGCATTTGACGGCTCTAAGAGATCAGTACTAGGAGAGATTGATCTGCCAGTGATGATTGGCCCACAGACTTTTAAAATAACCTTCTATGTGATGGACATTCAGCCGGCCTACAGCTGTTTGTTGGGTAGACCTTGGATTCATGCCGCTGGCGCAGTTACGTCTACCCTTCACCAGAAGTTAAAATTCGAGTGGGAGGGCCAGATCATCACCATTTGTGGAGAAGAAGATATTTTTGTTAGCCATCTGGCTACATACAAATACATTGAGATGGATGGGGAGATCCACGAAACTATGAGTCAAGGGTTTGAGGCCTTGAACATAAATGAAGCATCCGCTGTACCTGGAACCTCAATGACATCTTATCAGCAAGCCCGAAAGGTTGTTGAAGAAGGGACTGCCCAAGGCTGGGGCAAGTTGCTGCCTGTGGAGAAGAAAGAGGATAGATTTGGGTTGGGTTACAAACCAACTCAACAAGATCAAGCAGAGGCTGCTAAGAAGCCCAATTTTGTCAGTGGGGGGATGCTCACCCCCGATGCAGTAAACAACTTGGAAGATGAGTCGGAAGATGAGCGCAACCTGGAGAGCTGGATACGTCCAAGGATCCCGGGGAGCTGTATCTCAAACTGGTCTTCCCAGGAAATTATAAGGGTTACTCCCGCAGAGTAATTATTATTTCCTGTATATTTTAAAGCATGCATCAAGTCTTGCATCTTGACCAAGATGACAAGACTCATTTTGTAATCGGGCCATCTGTAATTTTGTGCAAACAGATCAATCAATGATAATCAGACATCTTTTGCAAATGAGTCTTTTTTTTCTTTTCCGTTCACTGTTTTTCCATTTTTCTTTTTGTACAAAAATAAATGGCAATGTTTTCAAAATGACAAATTCATTTCACTCTTTCTAAACAAGATTAAAATCAATCACTAAAATGAATAATCTGAACCCTTGCAGAGTGTGCCTTTCAGAATGCACCGACAACAACACAGCTATGACTCAGTATGACTTTGACAATCCAATCAATCAAGCTGATGAAGGGGTTGAAGAAGAGTATGAGCTTCCTGAAGAGCTAGCCAGGTTGTTGAGACAAGAGGAAAAGGTTATCACTCCTCATCAGGAGGAGGTTGAAACGATTAATCTTGGTACAGATGAAGATGTGAAAGAAGTTAAGATCGGAGCCTGCTTACAAGACTCAGTGAAAGAGCAACTGATCGACCTGCTTCGTGAATATGTGGATGTGTTTGTTTGGTCTTATCAGGATATGCCAGGGTTGGATACCGATATTGTTACGCACAAACTGCCTTTAAGGGAAGATTGTCCACCAGTTAAACAGAAATTGCGCCGTACTCGCCCAGATATGGCAATGAAGATTAAAGAAGAGGTACAAAAGCAGTGGGACGCCGGTTTCCTTGCTGTGACTAGCTATCCACCGTGGATTGCTAATATAGTACCTGTACCTAAAAAGGACGGCAAAGTAAGGATGTGTGTTGACTACCGGGATCTGAACAGAGCTAGCCCGAAAGATGACTTCCCATTACCTCACATCGATGTGTTGGTGGATAACACGGCTCAGTTCTCGGTATTCTCCTTCATGGACGGATTTTCAAGATACAATCAGATCAAGATGTCACCTGAAGACATGGAGAAGACAACCTTCATCACACCCTGGGGCACGTTCTGTTACAAGGTGATGCCATTCGGACTGAAAAATGCTGGTGCAACATATCAACGAGCTATGGTGACATTATTCCACGATATGATCCATAAGGAAATCGAGTGTTATGTGGATGACATGATTGCCAAGTCCCTCACGGAAGAAGACCACCTGGTGAATCTGCTGAAATTATTCAAGCGTCTGAGGAAGTACCAACTCAAGTTGAACCCCAACAAGTGCACATTCGGGGTGCGATCTGGTAAGCTGTTGGGATTTATTGTAAGCGAGAAAGGGATTGAAGTTGACCCTGATAAAGTCAAAGCCATTCAAGAAATGCCTGCACCAAAGTCTGAGAAAGAAGTTCGAGGTTTTCTAGGTAGATTGAACTACATTTCCAGGTTCATATCTCACCTTACAGCAACCTGTGAACCCTTGTTCAAGCTGTTAAGAAAAGAACAGACGGTCAGGTGGAATGAAGACTGCCAGAGGGCTTTTGACAAGATCAAGGAATACCTGCAAGAACCTCCAATCCTCATGCCTCCAGTTGAAGAAAGACCTCTGATAATGTACTTGACAGTATTAGAAGAGTCAATGGGGTGTGTGCTGGGCCAGCATGACGAGTCTGGTCGAAAAGAGTATGCAATTTACTACCTAAGCAAAAAGTTTACCGACTGTGAACAACGTTATTCACTGCTCGAGAAAACTTGTTGTGCTTTAGCGTGGGCTGCTCGCCGACTGAGACAGTATATGTTGACCCAAACTACCTTATTGATCTCAAAGATGGACCCAGTTAAGTACATTTTTGAGAAGCCAGCACTTACCGGACGGGTTGCAAGATGGCAGATGATCCTCACAGAATATGACATCCAGTACACATCTCAGAAAGCCATCAAGGGCAGTGTATTATCTGATTATCTTGTTGAACAACCTATTGATGATTATCAGCCTATGAGATTTGACTTCCCTGATGAAGACATCATGTTCATAAAAGCAAAAGATCATGAAGAGCCTGTTCACACTGAAGGGCCTGACCCGGAAGAAGAATGGACTATGATGTTTGATGGGGCTGTTAATATGAATGGTCGTGGTGTTGGTGCAGTACTCATTACACCTAAGGGGGTTCACATGCCTTTCTCGGCAAAACTCACCTTTAACTGCACTAACAACGAAGCTGAATACGAAGCTTGTATTATGGGTCTTGAGGAAGCCATTGACCTCAGGATCAAGACTTTAACTGTGTTTTGAGATTCAACTCTGGTAATTAATCAAACCAACGCCAAATGGTACACACACCAGGATCATCTGATACCTTACAGGGATTATACAAGGAGGTTATTGACTTTCTTTACAACGGTCAAGCTTGAGTATATCCCTCGGGACGAGAATCAGTTTGCAGACGCTCTGGCTACCATTTCATCCATGATCAAAGTGCAAGCTGCCAACTTTGTACCTCAAAATTCAGTGTCCAGACTCGACAGACCAGCATATGTGTTCACAGCAGATGTTGTCAAAGATGATAAGCCTTGGTTCCATGACATTAAGTGCTTCTTGGAGGATCAAACATACCCACCTGGGGCATCTTCCAATGATAAGAAGACTTTGAGAAGGCTTGCCGGTAGCTTCTTTCTGAACACTGATGGTTCCCTGTACAAGAGAAACTTTGATATGGTACTCCTCAGATGCGTTGACAGAGCAGAAGCAGACTTGCTGATGCACGAGGTGCACGAAGGATCCTTTGGTACCCATGCAGGAGGACATGCAATGGCCAAGAAATTGCTAAGATCAGGTTATTACTGGATCACAATGGATGCAGATTGTTGTGCCTATGCCAGAAAATGCCATAAATGCCAGATCTATGCGGATAAGGTGCATGTGCCTCCCAATCCTTTGAATGTGATGTCTTCACCCTGGCCCTTTGCCATGTGGGGCATTGATATGATTGGCAAGATCGAACCAACTGCTTCAAACGGCCACAGATTCATCCTGGTTGCTATTGACTATTTCACCAAGTGGGTTGAAGCAGCTTCCTATGCCAATGTTACAAGACAGGTGGTAGCCAGATTTCTGAAGAGAGATATCATCTATCTATACGGAGTTCCCGAGCGAATCATTACTGACAATGGTTCCAACTTGAACAACAAAATGATGGCAGAGCTATGCCGGGACTTCAAGATTCAACACCACAATTCTTCTCCCTACAGGCCAAAGATGAATGGCGCTGTTGAGGCAGCTAACAAGAATATCAAGAAGATTGTGCAGAAGATGGTAGTCACCTACAAAGACTGGCATGAGATGTTACCGTTCGCCTTACATGGGTACCGCACGTCAATCAGAACATCCACTGGGGCAACACCTTATCAGCTTGTGTATGGTATGGAGGCAGTCTTACCTGTTGAAGTTGAATTACCCTCCCTACGAGTACTGATGGATGTTAAGCTGAACAAAGCAGAGTGGGTCCGTTCCCGATACGAACAACTGGGTCTGATTGAAGAGAAAAGATTGGCTGCAATCTGTCATAGGCAGTTGTATCAGAGAAGAATGAAGAAAGCCTTCGATCAGAAAGTCAGGCACCGAGAGTACCAAGTAGGAGACCTTGTGCTGAAAAGAATCCTCCCTCCTCATACAGACCACAGGGGCAAGTGGACTCCAAACTATGAAGGACCATTCGTAGTAAAGAAAGTTTTCTCTGGTGGGGCACTGATGCTCAGTACTATGGATGGTGAAGACTTCCCGTCCCCTGTGAATTCGGATGCAGTTAAAAAATACTTCGCATGAAAATGACCCGCTGGACATAAAAACAGAATGTAAGTCCAGGCAAAAATAGGGCATCCCGGCGAGTCAGAAACAGAATAAAAGACTCGGGCAAAAATAAGGGAAATAAGTAAAAAATGTACACCCGCTGAGTTGAAAAGCCGCATTGGACAACTCAGGCAAAAATGGGTATCCCGGTGGATTGAAAACCCGAAAGGGCGATCCATGCAAAATAAGGGAATAAGCGAACAACTGCATTCTAAATTCGTCTGTATCACCTACAACTTGGTAAACCTCGAAAGGATCAAGCTTCTATCAGAATCATCCTTCTTCAGAAAGCAAGACGAGAAGAGTGTCAAATGTCATACGAGTCATAGCAAAAGGGAAGCTCCTTGAAGCGTCGTCAACATTGCCAACATTTTGTTTCTCAATTTGTAACAATCTCCTCATTTTAGGGGATATGTTTCTTTGACTGTATTTTGCCAATTCAGGGCATATGAATTAAATAAAATCAGATTTTCAGTCATGTCTCGTCTCGTACATTTTATCTTCATTTGCAAAATGTCCGATGTCTTTAAGATACTGATTGCATAAATACAGATGCTTCTTTTAAAGAATACGTGCTTGCAGGAAATATGTTTACTCCCGGGAGTGTCTGGACTCCTATGATGGAATCCGGTAAGAGATACCTCGGGATTACTTGCACGTTTCTATCTTTGTAGGATTGCAGGTATTCAAAGCGCAGCATGGGGCATGAAAGCTTCACTCCAACAAGCTGACCAATCAGCACTCACTCAAGTCTTAGCACCCAAAGTGCTTTCTCCCCAGCCGAGTTACCATTCACTATTCCTCCACAGTCAGGTGTAAGGCCGGGAAACCATCTCCCCACAGAGCTTCAGCCTTTGTCCAGAAGTGCGACGCATGAAGGAATCACAACTGAGTGAAGAAAACTCCTACAAACCCCAGCTGGGTCCCTCATTACTGGAAAAGGTCTATCATTGACCCATTTCCCCAAGCAGAATCATCTCATCAGATCTACCAATGATCTCATCCCCAGCTGGGATCCTCATTTCAAACAGATCGACCGGAGATCTTCACAGCAACGGGATCCGAATCCCGGATTGGTATCCTTGCATAATCATAGCATTCGCATCATATTCACCCCACGAAGCGTAGCATTCCGTCTAATATGGAGCATTACGGCAAAAATCAAACATATTGCATAATCATAAGCCATGTTCTGAATCAAACACTTGTGAATAATGACAATCCATCAACAATATACAGAATGCTCCCCAGATTCCCTAGCGGAGAGCTAAGGCTAAAGCAGTTGCCTTACACTCACGAACACCAGTACATACTCCTTGTGGCACCCGTCCGTGTCATACCCCCAGCAGAAAGCCAAAGTGTCCCCTTTGCACTCACAGATACTTATATATACAGCTTTCTTGACACCCGTCCGTGTCACTTTCCCAGTATAATTACCTAAACACTTTGTAAAGCATATACTTGTATACAACCCTCTTGACACTCGTCCGTGTCACTCTCCCCAGCAGGTTAAACACTCAACTATACACCGCTCATACTTATTACTCATATTTCACTTATACAGATACTCGTCCGTATCTTGTATACATCACTTATATCATCTCAGATTCGACACTAGTCCATGTTCTTTGTTAACTAGTTGGTACTCGCCGTACCATCATCTCATAACATGCGTCAAGCGTTTGTTTCTACCTGATACTCGTTCGTATCATAGTTTTAGGGATGCTCGTCCGCATCTTTAATCCATACACTGTGTCAAACACTCTTGTCTTCTTGAATTTAGACACTCGTCTGTGTCTACTTTTCCCCAGAAGAGTCCCCTCAGAATCAACACTCGTCCGTGTTCCTTGTTAACCAGTTGATACTCGTCCGTATCATCATCTCTGAACACGTGTCAGTATTCGTTTCTACCCGATACTCGTCCGTATCGTAGTCTTAGGGATGCTCGTCCGCATCTTTAATCTATACACAAACGACAAAACACTTATACCTTTATTTCTTGGATGTAAACGCTCGTCCATGTTTACTATTCCCCAGTAGATCGCCAGCAAAGCAGAATTTCTTTTCTATCAGACATTCGTCCTGTGTCATGATAAACCTTGAGAGCAGCCGTCCCCTGCTAGGTGATCGTCCTTCACCTCTTGATGACCGTCCTTCATCATGCTCACCCGATGGCCGTCCCCATCGTCGACCTTTTCTATCCGACATTCGTCCTGTGTCGTGATATCTTTAGCAGCCGTCCCCTACTAGGTGATCGTCCTTCACCTCTTGATGATCGTCCTTCATCATTTTATCCGATGGCCGTCCCCATCGTTGATATTTGTTATCTGACATTCGTCCTATGTCATGATAAACCTTGAGAGCAGCCGTCCCCTGCTAGGTGATCGTCCTTCACCTCTTGATGACCTTCCTTCATCATGCTCACCCGATGGCCGTCCCCATCGTCGACCTTTTCTATCCGACATTCGTCCTGTGTCGTGATATCTTTAGCAGCCGTCCCCTACTAGGTGATCGTCCTTCACCTCTTGATGATCGTCCTTCATCATTTTATCCGATGGCCGTCCCCATCGTTGATATTTGTTATCTGACATTCGTCCTATGTCATGATAAACCCTGAGAGCAGCCGTCCCCTGCTAGGTGATCGTCCTTCACCTCTTGATGATCGTCCTTCATCATGCTCGTCTGATGGCCGTCCCCATCGTCGACTTTTTATCCGGCATTCGTCCTATGTCGCGATACTTTCGGCAGCCGTACCCTGCCAGGTGATCGTCCTTCACCTTAGATGACCGTCCCTCATCATTATTTCATTTATTCTTTAACCCGATGGCCGTCCCCGTCGTGGTCCCTTTTTCTTTTCCTGATGATCGTCCTTCGTCAGTTTAGCCCGATGGCCGTCCCTATCGTTTGCATACATTACTTTATGAACTTGATGGCCGTCCCCATCATTTTTCATTAATCCCCAGAAAATCTTATAGCTTTATTTTGATGGTCGTCCCCATCATAATCTCTTATATCCCCAGCGTGTCGGCCGTCCCCGTCATTGCTCATTTCCCCAGCAGTCGTCCTCTGCTCGACGGTCGTCCTCCGTCGCCCTTACTTTATAATATACTTTATTTTCTTTTACAATCTATATCCCTTTTCTTCTTCATTCTGTGAGTGCAAATTTTGGACTGTCTTTGGTATTCAACCACAAGTTATCTTGTTCGCTTGTTAAGCCGTCGCTTACATCCTGCACAGCTAACTCATGTTTGAATAGGGGCAGCTGTAAACACCCCAAATTTGCCCTCACCCATTCACACCATGGCTTGTGATCATTTCATATACATAAACTCAATCATAGCATCTCATATTGCATTTTTGACTCACTGCATTGTTTCAAAGTCACCTGCATCTAGGGTTTGTGATCTGGGAAATCCAAAAGCTTCTTGAGCCACTCCAAAGGTCTTCAATCACTTCAAAGGGGTCCATGTATGTTCAAGCATTATATTATATCCTCTCAAAGTCAAGAATGTCAAAAAATCACAAGAACTGAGAAAGGCGTGGAAGCATAGCCAGGTTTAACTGCACAGATGACCTAAAATTAGGGTTTTGGTTTCAGGGGGCCATAACTCCAAATTTTTTGATCATTCTTGTTTCTATTGGTCATTATATGATATGAGGATCATGCATATCAATTTTCATGAAGAAATTCCATGGGGAAGGCATCTGATCAAGAGTTGACTTCTTGAGCAAGTCAGTGCAAAATCAGGGCATCTGAGGCCCCCAATGACCCAACCAAAGGGTGTTCTTCATCATTTTGATTGTGTATGATCTTTATTTGATCATATAAGATGTTGGAAGTTCACAAAATTGAAGAATTTCAAGTCATTTGCAAAGTTGACTTTTTGGGAAAGTTTGACTTTTAATGAAATTGCCATTTTGGGAAACTTTTTCAACCCTTGCTTTTTGATTCAAAAATGCTTCAAATGAAAAAACTTTGGTCATGAAAGTTGTAGAATGGATCATTCCCTTTTCAAAAAGTACAATAACATGACCTAATTCATTTTGGATCAAAAGTTATGGCTTGTCAAAGTTGGCTAAAATCACAAAATTTGAAGTTTTCTACCAAAGAGACATTTTGCAAAATGGTTTGTTCAAGTGTTCTAAAGGCCTCAAATGTGTATCATTTCTTCACAACATGATCATATAACATCTAAAATTCAGAATGGGCCAAGGGATCACTCATCTTCATGACTTATGGAGCAAGATTTCTCAAAAGAAACAAAAGTGAAACAAGTTGCAAAAACTCACTCAAGTGTGAATCCACTTGCTTGCTGACTTCACAACCAATCCTATGGCTCTCCACACATCTTGCTGCGTAGGACACCCCATTTGTCCTTGGCTAGCTAGTAGCCCATGCCTCTCTTACACAACTTTGACATTTTGGCAACTTGAGCCATACCAATCACAAAAGCACACATCAACTCATCTGACCAATCCCATTAGTTTATACAAACAAAAAGCAAGCCAAAGCACATACAACACAAGCCTGAAAGCACCAAGAACTCAGCTCTCTCATTTTCACCCCATTTTGCAAAAGCTTTCGAAACACTCTCCACAAGCTGAAAACACACAAACCAACTTCACAAATCAACTCAGCACACTTCACTGATCCAAAAGCACCCATCACCATAGCCTGAAACTCCCTGAACCAAGAATACGATTTCCACCCCCCCCCCCCTTGAACAGAACTTCTGTCATCTCAAAAACCAGCCATCACAAACTTCTTTCAAGTATCAAGACTTCATCAGGGGCCTAAGAGGAGTGGTTTTCACAAAGAAAGAAGGTCAGAAAGTTGCAAACTGAGAAAGCTCAAAGCTCAGGTATCTCAAGAACTTTTTTTCCAGAAATGAGTTTTTAAGTTTCTAATTTGTTCCTCATGCTTTGCTGATCACACTGATGTTATTACTTTTTGAAATGGTTGAGAAATAAGCATTTAATCGTGTTCTGAAACTTTTCTGACCTAAACATGTTTTGCTTCGATTCACATGATTGATGAATGAAAAATGATTTTTGTTTGGGGGTTTTGATTCAATGTTGAATGGGGATGGTTTCTGGGTGATTAGAATTCATTTTCATGGCCTGGGGAGAAAGTTAGCAACTTTCAGGTGAGGGTCTTGCCGGAGAAGACGACCGGAAGTCTTCTCCGGCCACCTGAAAGTGATTAGGGTTTAATCTGTGTAATTAATGTAGTTTGAATGTGGTGCGTTGATCTGGCTGACTTAGTCAACTCCCGCGCGTGTTCAAGGGTCCAGATCATTTGATTAGCCCTAATCTCATTTTATTTATTTTAATTAATTCAGATTAGTTTAATTAGGTAAGTTTGAATATCAGCCTTTGGATGTGGCGCCAGTCAACGCGCGCGTTTCCCAGTTTAAACCTCAGCCATTGATCATGCTTACTTCCATTAAATTCAGTTTTATTTTCTTTTTATTTCATTTGTTTTCTTCATTTAATTTAAAATAGCAAAACATTTATAAAAATTCTGAAAATTTTATGCAACCTTTTATTAATTTTCAGAAGCCAAAAACATTTTTATTTTTATTTTTTGCATTAAAAAAATATTTTTAAATCATTTAAAAGATTATTTTTAATTAATTAATGAGAATTAATTAATTAAAAATACTTTTAGGTATTTAAAAATCACCAAAAAATTCATGAAACCTTTAAAATCATTTAGAAACATTGTCCAACCCTCAAACCAAATTTCTTTTTTGATCTTGATGTCTTTTGACAATTTTTCATGGAATTAATTTCATTTCAAGGCATTATTTTGATCCAATCTTTGAAAATTCATTTCTGCCTAGTCTTTAAGAGTTGGACTTTGATTCTTTTTGCATTGTGTCTTGCATATCATGTAGTTTATAGGATTAAATTGGCATGAATTGATTGTGCATTTTCAATTTTTTTGACATTTTCCTTGACAAGGTACCATAAAACCCTAGAAATCTTAAGAAATTCATAACCCTCATTAGGTTAAGAGTTAGAACCCCTCCTTTGGGCAGTGAGTTTGTGTAGGTTTAGGGTTCCTTTGAATGCATTTCCAATTTTTTATCTTGATGTTTGCTTCTGGTTTTGGTTTTTGTTTTGAGCATTGATCATAAACCCTAATTTGGGCTTCCTTTTGCATTCATCTTGCATTTGCTTGCATACCATGACTTTCCATGATATTTTATGCATCCATTTGATTCATTAGACATCTTAAGACATATTAGAATCATGTTTGATCATTGCATCATCCATTTGCCATGTTGTATGTCATTTGCATTCCATAACTTTTCATGTATGTTCCTGGTTCTAAGCATGCTTATCTTCCATCCATATGTTTGTATGATCATCTCCATGCCTTGTTTCATGTGTGCATCATCTCATAGCATCATTAGCATCATATACATGCTTCTGGTTTTGTTCTACATCATCCCATTTCATCTCATTTTGCATTGCATTGCATTCCTTTCTTTAACTTTTCAGGTGGTAAGTAACTTTGAGAAGTGAATTTGCCTTCACTTCTCACAATCTCTTTTCATCCCTTTTATGCATCATTGTTGCATTTTGTTTTGTGTTTGAGATTGAGCTTGCTTTTTATTCTTCTTCTTACTTTCTTTCCTCAAGTGACTTGTCTTCTTAAATGAAGCAAGTTACTTTGCTTCCTTGGCTCCTTTCATCTGCTTCCTGGTGGTTCCTCTGAAGATGGCTCTTGTAAACCTCACAAACCTTTGGAACAACCAAGCATGAAAATGATTAGGGTTTTGATTAGTTCCCCATTTAGATTTTACCTTTGTGTCTCTTTGAGTCTTCTCTTCTCATCTCATAATCAGGGACTAAACCCTAAAGGCTTTAAGGCTTTGTGATTAAGCTTATGCCTGCATCCTTCTATTAGGATGGAGTGTATAACTTTAATCCTAAGTGTTAAACCCTTAATGTGTTTAAATCCTTTAATCAATTCACTTAATAATCATCAAGACATCAAGCTTGTAACTTGGGCCTTGCATTAGGGTTCTAATTCTTCCTTAACTGGTTAAGAAGGACTAACCCTAGTGTTAATGGACAAGTCCCCCTCAAGTTGTCTTACAAATCATAAAAAATTGCCTCTTCATCATATCATTAACTAAAATCCATCTAAATAAAGGCTTTGTTTTGTCATGAAGTTAATCCCTAATCATGGATTAAGTTGAGGAGCTTTCCTCAGCTTAAACATTCTCATCTATTATCCTTCTATTAGGATGGTGTAATGAGTCTGTTTAATCCCTGATTATGGCTTAATCTTATTACTCAACACTAAACAAAAACAACAAAAACATCTAAATAATCACAAGTAGGTTAATGATCTTAATCCTACACCATGGTGACTAAGTGTGAGAAGCTGACTTCACACTTAAGGCATTCTCATTACCCCTAATCAGAGGGAAGATGTGATGAGTTTACTAAATCCATTGGTTTAGGCTTAAGCTCATTAACTTATGACAAAACTTTCAAAAGCAATAAAAGATTGAAAACACAAAAACAAACAATAATCGTCTCCTCCGGGATTCTTTTCTCATCTCATTCACTCCTAAACGAGAACTTGCTTCTTCCGTCTAATGCAAGACAGTTAGCACCTGAGCCAGACAGGTCATACACTTGAGCATAGGCAAGTAAGTAGTTCATCAGTAAATTTATCTTTCAGTCTCTTTGGGTCGAACTATGGTGTTCTGACTTCCTCATTGCACGAGAGGATACGTAGGCATAACTTAACAGTTATCGAACAAAAGTCTTTGTATATTCCCCCTCTTTCCAGCATCATTCTTTTAGCCTCATGATCTTGAGCATTTTACTCCTGTTCTTACACTGACACTGTATATATTACACCTTACACTTCTTTTACACAGACACCTGTACATCTCTTTTCCAGCTCTTTTGTACACAAATTGCACTGACACTACCCCTTCAAAACACAAATCTTTTAAGCGTGGATCCCGTCGAGTACGGCGGACAATCTGGGTGCTAATACCTTCCCAGGTTGTAACCAACCCCCTTTCTCAGTCTCTCTGGTTCGCAACCGTCTTATCCATATCTTTCTAGGTCTATGCAGCATTACCTTTCCTTCGGGATAAAAATGCCTAGCTGGCGACTCTTTCTTTTCCTGTGAGTTCACTCCTGTGTGTTCTCACATCCTCTTTTCGCCGACCGTTCGCGTCTGTACCATATTTGAGCCAGTCTCATCTTTTGGGAGCGACAACATGCCAGTTGCATACATGACATCATAACATTTTAGCATACATGTTCAGTTACTTCTAAGGATCCCATATCTGAATTATGTCGGATTTTTTCTGCATTAAAACTTGGATCAAAACAGATGGACTCCTTGGAAATAACTGAACATGGCATTTGCATACATCCTTGCATTTTTGACAGGTATTCAGGGACAACTTCTTATCTTGACTTGGTTTCTCTTCAGAATGGCCAATTTGAATCACGATTGTCAAGGTTTAGACATGGAACAACTCCGAGCGGAGGTGACTGAGATGAAGGCCCAACTGGGGCATGTTATAGTGGACATTCGAGCATTGTCCCAGGATCAGAAATTGCTGAGAGAAGAATTCAACTTGATGAAGACTCAGATAAAGCTGCTTACAGGAATCATGAATGCTATGTCAAAAAAGGAAAATAGTTGTGTGTCTACTTTTCAAACAGAAGGTCATGTTTCTCCCATCTCTTTGTTATGTCCAATAAATCAGGGTTCTTTAGATGGATTTCCTCTATAGTTCGAATCTCTTCACCAGCAATCGCTACTCGACAGTCAGGAAGAGCATCAGATAGGAACCAACTCCACATGTGAACTGAAGGATCCTACACCAATCGTTACCAAAGAAGTGAGCACTTTCTTTCCATATCAGGGATCCTCCTCAGCTGCTACGCCTTGGTTTCCAGGAGAAATACTCCAAACGACTTCGGCTATAGCTCCTCCATTGCTAGCAACCCGTCATCAACAGGTTCAAGAAAGGGTTATTGATCCGATACCCATGTCTTATGCTGAATTATGCCCACAACTGCTAAAAAAGGGGTTGATTGGGTGTCACGAGCTAACTCCTCCTTCAAGTGTAATTACTTTTGGATTGACCGGACCGGAAGTACCGCAAGATAAAGCATGCAGGAATACAAAAGAGATGGTCAATTTTCCTTCTTCTAGAATCATTGCTCAGGCCAAGTCTTCAAAGGGACTACATCAACAATCTTCATTCACTCCTCGGCCGAATATGAGTAAGAGAGTACAGAAACATGTCAGGCGTCCAACGCAAAGTCAACAACAAAGTTTTCAATCACGACCACAGGGTCAACAACAACAGGTACAGAGACTGTTTCAGGAAAGAACAAGAGCGAGGAACCGCGGACTTGATCCTATCCCATGTCCATATGCTGTATTGCTTCCATAACTTCTGAAGTTGAACCTGGTTGAGCTCCGTACCATGAGAGCTCCTTCTGCGGATAATCTACCACCAAATTTTGATCCTAATTCCAGGTGAGAATTCCATTCAGGTGCCCAGGGGCACAATATTGAGAAATGTTGGGCTTTTCAGAACAAGGTACAAGACCTAGTTGAGTCCGAGGCAATCAATTTTTCTCCTCATCCAAGGGTATTCCGGAATTCAATGCCTAATCACGATGGAACCGGTGTCACGGTTATTCTACCAGATGGTCCACGTTAAGCTGAAGTCTTCACGTTAATCACCCAGGACGCCAGGGTCTTCATGAAGCAAATATAGCCAGCAGTATTCAAATACTCTCAGTGATGGCATTTATGTGTTTTCCTCTCTTCATTTTTCATTTTCATCCCTATTGAGGGGAACTACGTCGCTCTGATTCTTCATTGGTCATCTGGTCAATGGAGATACGTAGGCAGAAGATCGTCAGGTCTTTCCGAGCAACCTTATGGGGCAACTTTACTCCCCAGCTTCATTCTTTCCTTCAGATGTCTCGTGTCAGAGTCAAAATAACTAGGAGAAGAAGTATGACTGCCATGGTTGGGCATGCAACTGCAAATTGAAGATTACAAGTCTGTGAAAGAGCTATTGATCACTGAAAGTATCCAAGACTGACAGGTCCAGACGGAGCTAAGCCTCCTCAACTACGGCAATATTCAGTTTCTTTACTGCATTTCTATTTGTAGTTTCTTTTATATGCTAAACATTTGTCTACATGTATGAAATTAGTTTGCTTTTGAATGTTAGCAATAATAAAACTCACATGTTTTTCTTGAAGTAAATTCATCTGCATTCCCTTACAATTTTGCATGTGTACATCACAATACCAATTGTCATGCTTAAATTCTATGAAAGGAGAATGACGAAACAAAAACGCAAAATCTCTAATTGTGTGCTCTCGAGTAAGACCCTGTTGACGATGTACATGCTTTGTTTCAAATCCCTAAACGCTGGAGATATAAGGAAGATAGACCCTTGTTAACCCCTTTGAGCCTTGAAGTAGGAGTTTCTTTTCACATGAAAAAACCCTCACATGTAACCCAGGGGCAGGGTAGATGTCAGCTAGTTGGACCAAGCATTCAGGCTTTCATAAAGGAGTTTATATGAGGATCCATTACATTCCATCATGCTAATCAAGAGGTCCAAAGGCCAGAAACCACAATGGTTATCCAAGTCAAAAGGTCCAAAGATTGAAAACCACAATGGTTATCTTTCGTCGACCCAAAGAATGAGGCAGTCACAACCCTTGCGAAGCAATCAAGACAAACAATGTCACGCGATTTGTTCAAAATGCAAAAAAGAAAAAGAAAAGAAAAAAGCCCGCTAAGTCGAAACTTGAAAACAAGTGACTTAGGCAAAAGTTAGGGCATCCCGCTGGACTTCACAATCAAAGATTCACAAGAATCAGTCCAGGCAAAAGTTAGGAATAAGCAAAAATAATGCAAAAGTAAAAGACGAAAAGGATTACACAAGAAAGATCCTCAAATGAGAACAAAGTCGTGTGGCACAAACACAAAAGATAGAGGAGTGACTGACTCTCAACAATAACCTGATTGGTGCTTGAACTAATAGTAGCAATGGTTCCTCAATCAACACGAAACCCTTATGAAAGGTGAATGCTTGTGAAAACTAGCTGAACATAGGAATGGAAAACATCACGAAGAGTGGGTGGGCACAAATAAAATTCGAGCCTATATCCTTTGTTTCTATAACCGTGAAACATGCCACGATACAACCCTTAAAAGTCCTAACTGAAACAGGGTTAATTTGATAGCATACTACTACGAGGTCGCGTTCCTGACTCCTATGAGTTATGCTAAAAGACATTTGTTGGTATTGCATGTACATACTTTCATTCAAAATAATATTGTATCTTAACCAGTGATTCGCTCACGAAGGTTTACGATCCCTTTTCAAAACTTCAAGATTAACATGTTTGTTGCATTGGAATTTTCATTCTAAGAATAAACATTTTCTCGCTTGCATACATTTGTTTGGCATCATAAATGGTTCACATGCGGAAATTCAATCCAGAAGCTTAAGCTTGCCAAGTTGAGAAGTCTAAAACTTCTGAAAGACTGTCACGTCGAGGTACACTTTTCCGAAAAAAAGCTTCATTGGGTAAGAACTTTCCTAATTAGTCACGGTAAGAGCTAGCTAATCCGGGGCAGTTACGTCGAGCAATCTCTTAAAATTCCAGGCAAACTGGGGCAATCACCTCAAGATTCAGATCTCTCCAAGAGCGAAGATTAGTCAGTCAGGTGCAATGCTATTCAAATACTCGTACTGGGGCAGGCCACCCCAATAGTACGAGAGTTCATTCTTTCCTGAAGACAGACGATCAGAAGCATTTACCCGGAGTTTAGAATACCGTGGTCACTTGTCAAGTCAACTATCTCGTTCAGCACTTCTGACAGATACAAACTCATCTGCATTGTCAGTGGTTACCTCCCCAGCAAAGTTTGTTACGCTAGTTCATGCAGTCGTTATGATACCTAAGAGTTTAAAGGCGCCAAGTCTTTTGTAAAATCCTTTTGAGGTAAAATCCATTCGGAAGCAACTGATCCCCAGCACGAGACAACTTGAAATCTTTCCTCCTCAGCAGGACGTGTCTCGGTGTTGTCATCACCAACAGACGAATGGAAGTTATCCCTAGTGAGTCACTAAGTTTTTTATCTTTAGCTGGTTCCCTTGATCTTGGTTCCTCAACAGATCTAAGGCAACTCTTATTCTCCTAGAAGATTTCAGATAAATCCTTCTCCTCCCCAGCAGGTCCATAAGAGTGGATAATCCTCAATAATCGAAGTATTCCCCAGCACAGACCTCAAATCTAAAGTCCAATTTATTTTTGGCAAAGGTGATAATTCGGGACGGATGAATTATTCACTATTTTTCCCAACGGAGATGTTATCCCGCAGGGCTTCTTGATATCAAGTTCATGATCATTGTGTTTCCCCACAGAGTTAGCAGAGACTTATTACTTCCGCGTCAGGAATTCCTTTACATTCGCACCAGTTCATTAACAATACTCAAGACATAACATCCCCAGTGTCATGGGGCAATATGCCATGCAATTCAACATATGCAAGGTCCAGCCACAGACTGGCCAAAGTCCATCTTCGGGTGGCAAATTTCAAAAGTTCAGCCACAGACTGGCCAAAGTCCATCTTCGGGTGGCAAGTTTCAAAAGTCTCCCACAGCGAGCAAAAGTCCCCCAGAGTGGGCAGAAGTCTCCCACAGCGAGCAAAAGTCCCCCACAGTGGGCAAAAGTCTCCCACAGTGAGCGAAAGTCCAGCCACAGACTGGCCAAAGTCCATCTTCGGGTGGCAATTTTCAAAAGTCCACCCGCAGTGTGGCAAATCTCTAAAGTCCACCCGCAGTGTGGCAAATTTCTAAAGTCCACCCTCAGCGTGGCAACTTATCCCAAGTCCACCCGCAGCGTGGACGTTCATTCAAAGTCCAGCCGCAGACTGGCCAAAGTCCATCCTCCGGGTGGCGAATTCTCAAAGTCTCCCGTAGCAAGCAGCAACCCCCGTAGTGTGGCAAGAAATCGAAGTCTCCTGTAGTGAGCAGAAGTCTCCCATAGTGAGCAAAAGCCTCCCGTAGTGAGCAAAAGTCTCCCGTAGTGAGCAACAGTCCACCCGCAGTGTGGCAAATCTCTAAAGTCCCCCGCAGTGGGAAAAGCCTCCCGTAGTGAGCAAAAGTCTCCCGTAGTGAGCAAAAGTCCACCCGTAGTGTGGCAAATCTATAAAGTCCCCCACAGTGGGCAAAAGCCTCCCGTAGTGAGCAAAAGTCTCCCGTAGTGAGCAAAAGTCCACCCGCGGTGTGGCAAATCTCTAAAGCCTCCCGTAGTGAGCAAAAGTCCCGCAGTGAGCAGAAGTCCGTCCGTAGTGTGGCAAATCGTATCGTGAAGTCCAACCGTAGATTGGCAAAAGTCCATCCTCAGGGTGGCAAAGTATCTTAAAACTCTATCGCAAGCTGGTGAAAGTCCACCCACAGCGTGGCAAGTCGTTATTCGTCTAACTCCATCCAATAATACACCATTAAGGCATTATTGCAGCCTATCAAAGTTCACCTGTAGCATGGCAAGTCAGTAGCCGTCTGATATCACCCAAAAGGCATCCCCCGTTTACTATTCTTCACATCATAATTATATCCAAGCAGAGTTCATTCGGTTGAGTTTATTTCCCTGTTCCTCTGCCGCAGAGTGCAAATTTTCTGGTTGTTTCTAGTATTCAATCCCTAAATACTTCAAACGTTTGAGAGCAACTGCTATCATCCATTCAAGTCTACAGAGATTGAATAGGGGCAGCTATAACACCCCAAAATTTGCCCTCTAATTTATTTCCTTAATTGACTTTATGCTTCACCCATCTGCATTCTCACATGAGGTCACAACATTCACAATCACGCATTTGCATTGAGTAAGGCAAGGGGATCGAAGTTGTTTTCTTGTGATGTGAATCTTCTTATTCAATGGGGATTTATCTGGCTATTAAAGTCTAGACTAAAACAAGGAAAGTTCAAACGAATGTTTGAGTTCATCGTGAGTATGTCCTGGGTTGAGGATTCATCCAGCTACTGTTGTACCTATTCACCAATTCGTACTTGGGATTAAGAGAAACATGGGTTCTCCTGTATGGTGACTATTTGTGCGATGGGAGATTATAGTCTTAGGTTTGCACCTAAGAGTTATTCCGAGCGTCATTCCTGGCGGCGGGACCATCACTTAATGTTCCCTTGAGTAATTGCTTCACAAGTTAGTTCTTTCGAGAAATTTAGAAGATTGAATCAATTTTGCACGTGACGACACTTGTTAAGTGATTGAGGCCTACTTGGAGTCTTCCTCAGATGAATTTTTTTGTTGCCAATTAAGTGGTGGTTTGTCTGTTTCTAAATATTTCGAGCCAATTAAAGATGGGGGATTATTAGTCTAGCATGTGTTTATTCAAGTGCACCTGGTTTAAAGTAAGCGTCATTTGGGTTTTATAAGGAGAAATGGAAAAGATTCGTCAATTCGAGCTCAAGTTTTAATGTCTGAATTATCTACTTTTTACATCCAAGCCTACTCCAAACCATAACCTGTTTTTCATACAATCATATATCTCGTGATTCAATTACGACTAGTGCATATTAATCCGCACCATTCTCCAGCCGTAAAACATAATTTTTACTGGAAGAAAAAGCCACACCCTATTTTTGGGTTATTAGAAATATACAAAAAGAGGCATCATATGTCAATATATTTTTGGCACCAATGGATGTAATATGGGAAGGGAAACGCCACGGGACAAGTTGATTTTGATGACACAAGTAGCTGGGAATATCTTTTCAATTCAAACTAGATGTCATTAACTTATTTTAAATCTAGTCCATATTGAACTAGTGGCATGGATTTAAGGTGTTCAAAATTGCTAAGCCCATATGAGTTGAGTTTGGCGTTCTTCAACAAGGTACATTGATGGAGGAAGTCATTAAGTATGAGGTTAAGGGTCATGAGAGTGCAATGCAAGATTCAAAGCTCATTCAAAGATTAATTGATACAAGAATTTCACCAATCTGGATTCATGGCCAATATTGTCAAAACTCATTCAAAGATTAATTGATACAAGAATTTCACCAATCTGGATTCATGGCCAATATTGTTTTAATTACAACTTCATACTGCCAATATTCAAGATGTGCATATGATACAAGGTTCAATTCTCATGCCAAAATTATAAATAAAATATAAAGAATAAAACAAGATGAAAAGTTACTACAAGTTGGAAAATTACAATTAAGTTCTAATTCACCAAGGCTAATTACAGAAGTCTACATGAGAGGCTAGTTCACAGGTTCTAAACTTTGCAATCTTGGTGGTGTTTCCAAGCCTAAGGAATCGCCGACTTTATGTCTTGATTTCACGCCAAATATCCCTCCATTCTTTATCATATGTCAATCACTTTGCAGTAAAATTGAAGAGAACCAGTATCGCTGATGGAACTGCCAAGCAAAGCATTTAAGTTAGCATGAGAAACAAAAGCAGAAACCAATGATTTTCAGAAAGGAAAAGAACTTCTCAAACTATAATAACAGAATAATTTATCAGAAATTTGATAATAGATTTATAAGAGGAGGAGAGAGTTCAATACAACAAAGCAGTTACAATTCCTAACCAACTTAGAACCACTCCCAATTTTTACTTTCTGAATTTTTGCATTTTTCATTTTAATTTCGATTTTTCACTTTTATTGATTTATATTGAATTCCTTTATAAAGACATAAATTTGTACAATTTATTTATGCCACTTCCCATAACATTTTTTGCCCATTCTTTTTACTATGATTAGAGGACAAATTAAGGTACCTAGAATATTTTTGGTATATTTTTTAGGACATTTTTTCTACTGTTTTGGTAGTGTGATTTGTATAAATTTGTGATTAAACCTTAGATAGATTTAAGTGATCATTTGGCATAGTTAGGATTAGAATTTTTGAGAGATTTTGTAATACAATGATATAATCAGGTTAGAGACCCTAGGGAATTAATTTCATATTTTTTCCATGACTTTTGATATTTTTGTCATTTTAATACATTTCATCATATTATGCATATTCATGATTCATGTCATTCACTAACTATTCTCTTTTTTTGTGCAAGGTATTTTCCGAGGATTTTTCTTATGGACTTGGATATTTTTATGCCTCAATTATGTTTGTGTGCTTTGTGATGTAATAGCTTAGAACTTGTATGTTTTTATAGTTTCTATAACTAGGGTAGAAAAGATAAAATGAATCGATAGAAAACAAAATCTCAAAAAAATGAAATAAATAAGACTCGATCCAACGTCGAGTAAATTTTCAAAAATAAATAAAGTTGAATGTGACTTTAGGGTTTCTCGATTACAATCGTTCCACTCCATTACCACCAAAAGCAAGCCTTGTATGTTGCACACCATAAGTCGTGCGTCTTAGCACCACGCAACCGACCCACCCGATCCATTGTTTCATCCCATTTACATTTCATACACGTTTTTACCCACCATGACTTAGGAGGACCATATTGTTCACCATTAACTTCTTTTACTTGTATTTCTAGTTTAATATCTCTTAGGTAGATTTAATCTCAAACCTCATTAACCATAGGTCATCTTCGAATTCAAACTAACTTAGGGTAAGTCTAGTTTCCCTTAGAATTTTTTCCTTTTTATAACTCGAGTCTCATTTCTCATCTTAAAAGAAAATCAAAAACACTTAATAAAGGAAAAGGTGTACAATGCGCCACGAGCCTTAAGCTATACGGGAAATGATTAGTGGAGGTCTCTTTCAGTCTTCTAGGATACTTTACAAACGTTCCATTGGGGGCGATCTTGGAAAGTATTCGCTCCTGTATCATAGTCTTTAGTGTTGTACATACAATAAACACAAATTCAAAACACTTCTTCTAAAAGACAACAAACCAAGAAGTCACGTCTTCTTATCTCATCTCATACTCTTGGCGGACGAACATGACTTGTCTCGACAGTTCAAACAGCGATACGGTAAACACCCTCGAGTCAGAGCCGGTAACACCTGAGCTAGAGCTATGGCAATGTCATCCTAAAAATCACAAACAAGTGTAAGCCTTAGTTAGACGAACTACGACATCTCTGATCCTCATTTATCCCGATGAGGTACGTAGGCAGCGAGGTAGGGCCCGTTCGAGCACAATCTTTCTTTTTCCCTACATTTTCCCCCTTTATTCCCATTGTTTCAATTCCATTTATTTTCTCATTTCATTTCCATTCCAGATAGCCATTTTTTCATTCAAGCAGCATATTATTTCTCACCCTTTGAAAGCAGACTTATAAGCGTGGATCCCGTCGGGTACGGCGGACAGATTGGGGTGCTAATACCTTCTCAATTCGTAACCGACTTCCGTATCCAGATCTTTGGTTCGCAAGGCCTCGTCCTTTTCCTTCTTCCTCAGGTTTGTGCAACATTACCTTTCCCACTCCTTTGGGATAAAAATGTCTGGCTGGCGACTCTAACTTTTCCGCGCCACTTTCGCGTTTGTACTAGGATGAAAATCCCGGGAGCGACAATGTTGCATTTTTTGCTTCACTGCATTAGTTCAAGTTCATCTGCATCTTGATCGCGGTAAACTATACGTCTAACGGTTTCTAACTGCAAGTGCACAGCCTATCGCGTAGTAATAAAGATATCGAACCCACAGAGACCAATGTCAACCTACCGTTATCTATCGTTGCATTGTAAAGCTAAGGCTAATGATATTTTTATGGTTTAAGGGAAACTAGAACTGAAACTAAAATAAATCTAAGAAAGAAATAAGAATAAAACGAGGTCGGGATATGGATTCCGCGCTCCTAAGGGACTTTATAGAATTCGGTACTAATTACGACTATAGCTAGTTCTGTAGAATATATCAGCTTAAAGACTCCGCCTCACGCTCTCGCGGTCTTAACTAAAGCCACACTTCCTAATCCCAAGATTTTGCTCTCGCTCGCCCGGTAACTAAGAAACGTGTTTTGAAAGCTAATAATATCCTAAACGTCTCTAAAGCGCTCTCGCTGTATTTAGATAAGTTGCCTAATTTCTACTATCCGGTTCGATCCCCACGCTCTCGCTGTGTCGGTTCTAACCTTAATTAGTTTCTCACCCTCGTGACAAAACAATGTTAACTAACATCTCACTCTCGTGACAATGCTAATTAAATTACGCATAGAAATTATAACCAAAACGAAATTTTAATCGTTAATTCGCACCTAGTATTTTCTACCGAGTCCCGTCGGTAACGACGGTCCTCATACGCCGGACTCTAAATTATCTAGCTAGACATAAAATCAAAAATAAACAAACCAAACATGATAATATCAATTGAAAGAAACATGATAATTAATTAAGGAATGCAAGAATGATACTAATAATAATAAATGCGATAAAAACCTGTAAAAGCCGAAGATAAATTGCGAGACTTTGGAATAAATGCAGAATTGAAATAACTTGTATAAATTGATCTAAGCAGTTACATAGATTGACCTAAACACTAATGGTGGAGTAGTTCCTCAGTGTAAGAAACTACTCCTTTTACAATAGTAATTTCTGCCTAAAAAAACTAAGAACAAAATAAGCAGCGCTTTCGCGCCCAAAAACTTGGATGCCTTCTCAAAACTACGAGGACTCTATTTATAGAGAGAAGCTTCCTCTTCTGTAACTTCTGTTGGAGAGAAATAAGGAGTTGTGGGCACAGTAGGAAGTTGAGAGAAAATAGGAAGGATGACTTGGTATGAAGTAGTCGCTTGGTCTTGGTCGTGTGAGAAATAATAGGAAGTGGAGAACGTGTGAGGAAAAATAGGAAAAGTGGAGAACGTGATGTGCATAGATTTTCACTTTACGTCTATTATTATTTTTTCTGCACTTTTGTTTTGTCACGGTCGTGACCATGTGTGTGACGGGCAGATTTCTCATATTAAGCGCGTCACGGTCGTGAGACCATTGTGACGATCGTAACACATCAAAAAGGCGCGTCACGGTCGTGAGAGCCTTGTAACGACCGTGACACCTTCTTAACTTTTCCAAAAATGTAGATCTTTCCGTTAGCTTTCCAGCACTTCGAACGGGGCGTCGTTTCGATTTACGGTTCAAAAGTTATGGTCATTTTCGTCGGATAACTCCTTGTATGCGAATTGTTCCATTTCTCGCCTGATTTGCTTCCTTTCTTCACATACGACTCTTAAATGGTTAAATACCTGAAATAAACAAAATAAACAGAATACCAACATAATATGGTGCAAATGAAAATCAAAACGAGTACAAAATATGCATTAATAAAGTCAAATATTCGATGTATTTTCACGTCATCAAACTCTCCCACACTTAAACCTTTGCTTGTCCTCAAGCAATAAACCAACTTAACAAAAATCAAGATAAGCGCAATTTGAAACACAAACACACTGAACTCTAATCGTATGAGGCTACTAGGCTATGTCAAATCAATTTGGACAAATCAAGACCAAGGATACCGTAATGACATCATTTTCAAAAACTCCATCATTATGCAGACCAATCCGAATCATGCCATTATAACTCAACCTAAGTCTTTTGCTCTCTTTCACTCCTTTTCGTTCAAGCGCAATCACATTAAGCCCGTTATCCTTGCTCGTACATGGTAAGTTAACCTGTTAGTGTCTAATGATCTCGTCTTTTCGTTCTTTTTCATTTCTTTTCTTTTTCTTAATTCATCGAATTTAAAGAGTCCACTCCGTTAGGCTAAATGGTCGGGTAAGGGCCACCTAACTTAAAAGGAACTTATCCTATCATTTGCTTTTCTAATTCAATCATTTTTCATGTTTAGAGATCATACACATATTTGCATTGGTTACTTACTTAGTTTGTTCATAGGATGGTGCCGACTGCTAATAAAAACTTCTTAGAAGCTACTTTCGAAAGCTTGGAGACTAAGGTTTCAGCATAAAATCTACTCAAATCGATTTTACATAACGAGGGGGTTTAGGGTGTCAAAACAGTATTCGTGTTATTGAAATGTCCCCATGTTTCTCTAACAAGCCTAAAGCGACAACCTATATACTTCCAGAGTGTGTTCCAGCAACAGCGCCAAAAACTTGATCGCGGTAAACTATACTTCTAACGGTTTCTAACTGCAAGTGCACAGCCTATCGCGTAGTAATAAAGATATCGAACCCACAGAGACCAATGTCAACCTAACGTTATCTATCGTTGCGTTGTAAAGCTAAGGCTAATGATACTTTTATGGTTTAAGGGAAACTAGAACTGAAACTAAAATAAATCTAAGAAAGAAAATAAGAATAAAACGAGGCCGGGATATGGATTCCGCGCTCCTAAGGGACTTTATAAAATTCGGTACTAATTACGACTATAGCTAGTTCTGTAGAATATATCAGCTTAAAGACTCCGCCTCACGCTCTCGCGGTCTTAACTAAAGCCACACTTCCTAATCCCAAGATTTTGCTCTCGCTCGCCCGGTAACTAAGAAACGTGTTTTGAAAGCTAATAATATCCTAAACGTCTCTAAAGAGCTCTCGCTGTATTTAGATAAGTTGCCTAATTTCTACTATCCGGTTCGATCCTCACGCTCTCGATGTGCCGATTCTAACCTTAATTAGTTTCTCACTCTCGTGACAAAACAATGTTAACTAACATCTCACTCTCGTGACAATGCTAATTAAATTACGCATAGAAATTATAACCAAAACAAAATTTTAATCGTTAATTCGCACCTAGTATTTTCTACCGATTCCCGTCGGTAACGACGGTCCTCATACGCCGGACTCTAAATTATCTAGCTAGACATAGAATTAAAAATAAACAAACCAAACATGATAATATCAGTTGAAAGAAACATGATAATTAATTAAGGAATGCAAGAATGATACTAATAATAATAAATGCGATAAAAACCTGTAAAAGCCGAAGAAAATTGCGAGACATTGGAATAAATGTAGAATTGAAATAACTTGTATAAATTGATCCATGCAGTTACATAGATTGACCTAAACACTAATGGTGGAGTAGTTCCTCAGTGTAAGAAACTACTCCTTTTACAATAGTAATTTCTGCCTAAAAAAACTAAGAACAAAATAAGCAGCGCTTTCGCGCCCAAAAACTTGGATGCCTTCTCAAAACTACGAGGACTCTATTTACAGAGAGAAGTTTCCTCTTCTGTAACTTCCGTTGGAGAGAAATAAGGAGTTGTGGGCACAGTAGGAAGTTGAGAGAAAATAGGAAGGATGACATGGTATGAAGTAGTAGCTTGGTCTTGGTCGTGTGAGAAATAATAGGAAGTGGAGAACGTGTGAGGAAAAATAGGAAAAGTGGAGAACGTGATGTGCATAGATTTTCACTTTACGTCTATTATTATTTTTTTTGCACTTTTGTTTTGTCACGGTCGTGACCATGTGTGTGACGGTCAGATTTCTCATATTAAGCGCGTCACGGTCGTGAGACCATTGTGACGATCGTAACACATCAAAAAGGCGCGTCACGGTCGTGAGAGCCTTGTAACGACCGTGACACCTTCTTAACTTTTCCAAAAATGTAGATCTTTCCGTTAGCTTTCCAGCACTTCGAACGGGGCATCGTTTCGATTTACGGTTCAAAAGTTATGGTCATTTTCGTCGGATAACTCTTTGTATGCGAATTGTTCCATTTCTCGCCTGATTTGCTTCCTTTCTTCGCATACGACTCTTAAATGATTAAATACCTGAAATAAACAAAATAAACAGAATACCAACATAATATGGTGCAAATGAAAATCAAAACGAGTACAAAATATGCATTAATAAAGTCAAATATTCGATGTATTTTCACGTCATCAAACTCTCCCACACTTAAACCTTTGCTTGTCCTCAAGCAATAAACCAACTTAACAAAAATCAAGGTAAGCGCAATTTGAAACACAAACACACTGAACTCTAATCATATGAGGCTACTAGGCTATGTCAAATCAATTTGGACAAATCAAGACCAAGGATACCGTAATGACATCATTTTCAAAAACTCCATCATTATGCAGACCAATCCGAATCATGCCATTATAACTCAACCTAAGTCTTTTGCTCTCTTTAACTCCTTTTCGTTCGAGCGCAATCACCTTAAGCCCGTTATCCTTGCTCGTACATGGTAAGTTAACCTGTTAATGTCTAATGATCTCGTCTTTTCGTTCTTTTTCATTTCTTTTCTTTTTCTTAATTCATCGAATTTAAAGAGTCCGCTCCGTTAGGCTAAATGGTCGGGTAAGGGCCACCTAACTTAAAAGGAACTTATCCTATCATTTTCTTTTCTAATTCAATCATTTTTCATGTTTAGAGATCATACACATATTTGCATTAGTTACTTACTTAGTTTGTTCATAGGATGGTGCCGACTGCTAATAAAAACTACTTAGAAGCTACTTTCGAAAGCTTGGAGACTAAGGTTTCAGCATAATGTCTACTCAAATCGATTTTACATAACGAGGGGGTTTAGGGTGTCAAAACAGTATTCGTGCTATTGAAATGTCCCCAAGTTTCTCTAACAAGCCTAAAGCGACAACCTATATACTTCCAGAGTGTGTGCCATGCCTCAGCGCCAAAAACTTGATCGCGGTAAACTATACGTCTAACGGTTTCTAACTGAAAGTGCACAGCCTATCGCGTAGTAATAAAGATATCGAACCCACAGAGACCAATGTCAACCTACCGTTATCTATCGTTGCGTTGTAAAGCTAAGGCTAATGATACTTTTATGGTTTAAGGGAAACTAGAACTGAAACTAAAATAAATCTAAGAAAGAAAATAAGAATAAAACGAGGCCGGGATATGGATTCCGCGCTCCTAAGGGACTTTATAGAATGCGATACTAATTACGACTATAGCTAGTTCTGTAGAATATATCAGCTTAAATACTCCGCCTCACGCTCTCGCGGTCTTAACTAAAGCCACACTTCCTAATCCCAAGATTTTGCTCTCGCTCGCCCGGTAACTAAGAAACGTGTTTTAAAAGCTAATAATATCCTAAACGTCTATAAAGCGCTCTCGCTGTATTTAGATAAGTTGCCTAATTTCTACTATCCGGTTCGATCCCCACGCTCTCGCTGTGCCGGTTCTAACCTTAATTAGTTTCTCACTCTCGTGACAAAACAATGTTAACTAACATTTCACTCTCGTGACAATGCTAATTAAATTACGCATAGAAATTATAACCAAAACGAAATTTTAATCGTTAATTCGCACCTAGTATTTTCTACCGAGTCCCGTCGGTAACGACGATCCTCATACGCCGGACTCTAAATTATCTAGCTAGACATAGAATTAAAAATAAACAAACCAAACATAATAATATCAATTGAAAGAAACATGATAATTAATTAAGGAATGCAAGAATGATACTAATAATAATAAATGCGATAAAAACCTGTAAAATCCGAATATAAATTGCGAGACTTTGGAATAAATGCAGAATTGAAATAACTTGTATAAATTGATCCAAGCATTTACATAGATTGACCTAAACATTAATGGTGGAGTAGTTCCTCAGTGTAAGAAACTACTCCTTTTACAATAGTAATTTCTGCCTAAAAAAACTAAGAACAAAATAAGCAGCGCTTTCGCGCCCAAAAACTTGGATGCCTTCTCAAAACTACGAGGACTCTATTTATAAAGAGAAGCTTCCTCTTCTGTAACTTCCGTTGGAGAGAAATAAGGAGTTGTGGGCACAGTAGGAAGTTGAGAGAAAATAGGAAGGATGACTTGGTATGAAGTAGTAGCTTGGTCTTGGTCGTGTGAGAAATAATAGGAAGTGGAGAACGTGTGAGGAAAAATAGGAAAAGTGGAGAACGTGATGTGCATAGATTTTCACTTTACGTCTATTATTATTTTTCTGCACTTTTGTTTTGTCACGGTCGTGACCATGTGTGTGACGGTCAGATTTCTCATATTAAGCGCGTCACGGTCGTGAGACCATTGTGACGATCGTAACACATCAAAAAGGCGCGTCACGGTCGTGAGAGCCTTGTAACGACCATGACACCTTCTTAACTTTTCCAAAAATGTAGATCTTTCCGTTAGCTTTCCAGCACTTCGAACGGGGTGTCGTTTCGATTTACGGTTCAAAAGTTGTGGTCATTTTCGTCGGATAACTCCTTGTATGCGAATTGTTCCATTTCTCGCCTGATTTGCTTCCTTTCTTCGCATACGACTCTTAAATGATTAAATACTTGAAATAAACAAAATAAACAGAATACCAACATAATATGGTGCAAATGAAAATCAAAACGAGTACAAAATATGCATTAATAAAGTCAAATATTCTATGTATTTTCACGTCATCAAACTCTCCCACACTTAAACCTTTGCTTGTCCTCAAGCAATAAACCAACTTAACAAAAATCAAGGTAAGCGCAATTTGAAACACAAACACACTGAACTCTAATCATATGAGGCTACTAGGCTATGTCAAATCAATTTGGACAAATCAAGACCAAGGATACCGTAATGACATCATTTTCAAAAACTCCATCATTATGCAGACCAATCCGAATCATGCCATTATAACTCAACCTAAGTCTTTTGCTCTCTTTCACTCCTTTTCGTTCGAGCGCAATCACATTAAGCCCGTTATCCTTGCTCGTACATGGTAAGTTAACCTGTTAATGTCTAATGATCTCGTCTTTTCGTTCTTTTTCATTTCTTTTC
The DNA here is from genome assembly GCA_963966055.1 of Lathyrus aphaca. NCBI lineage: Eukaryota > Viridiplantae > Streptophyta > Magnoliopsida > Fabales > Fabaceae > Lathyrus > Lathyrus aphaca. The sequence goes on from OZ014520.1 coordinate 423,728,262, forward strand.
TTTTTCTTAATTCATCGAATTTAAAGAGTCCGCTCCGTTAGGCTAAATGGTCGGGTAAGGGCCACCTAACTTAAAAGGAACTTATCCTATCATTTGCTTTTCTAATTCAATCATTTTTCATGTTTAGAGATCATACACATATTTGCATTGGTTACTTACTTAGTTTGTTCATAGGATGGTGCCGACTGCTAATAAAAACTACTTAGAAGCTACTTTCGAAAGCTTGGAGACTAAGGTTTCAGCATAATTTCTACTCAAATCGATTTTATATAAAGAGGGGGTTTAGGGTGTCAAAAAAGTATTCGTGTTATTGAAATGTCCCCAAGTTTCTCTAACAAGCCTAAAGCGACAACCTATATACTTCCAGAGTGTGTGCCATGCCTCGAAAAAAGAAAATATTTTGATGGAAAAATTTTAAAATTTCGGGGAGATTTGATAACAACTGAAAAACATCATGCAATAAACAAAAAATAGTGAATATGCTAGAAGACAGTAAAATCAAAACGGTAAAGTTCCTCCCCCACACTTAAACCAAACATTGTCCTCAATATTTTGATAAAAGGTGGAAAAGGAAAGATAGAACCTGTATAGATGCCTTTGTTTGCTAGAACGGCCAAATTCGCTCTGATTCTTCCCTTGTTGTCCCTGTCTTTGCTGATCACTTCTTCTCCGGCGTCTTATACTACGAGATATCTGAATCTGCTGAAACTTCACTTTCCTGAAGCCGCTCATCATATTGCCTATTTACGAAGGAAGTACTCATCATCGGTGTCACCACCAGCAGCTACATTCGTAGGAATGTGCGTGGGCACCAACTCATCAAAAGGGAATGTCATCTAGAGATCTTTCGCCTAAAAGTAGCTGAGACGCGACAACCGATACATTTCTTTATTTTCTGCAAACAAAAACAATAAAAGAAAAAAACATTAAATTAAAACTCGTGGGTTGCCACCCCCACGGAGTTTTGTTTAACGATGATAGCTTGATGGTTATGAGCGTTACTCTTCGGTTTCCATTTCCACTTATCAAGCCATCTCACATATCCCTCACCTTTCATTTTCTTTCTTCTGTAGGACAGTTCATTCGTTTGAACTTGTGGTGGTGGTTCAAGATCTATCCTAAGTATTAGCTTTTCAAGTTTGAACTTAGTTGTTTCGTCCATCACCTCAAAGGTTGACCTTACCCTCTTAGCACTAATGAGTTCCTTAGTTTGGTCTTGAAATTTTCTATTTTTATGCAAGACCTCAGACAAGGGTGCGTGGATAATTCTCCATACATGCACATACGTTTTGGAGTCTGGAAACTGGCACGGGAAAGGATGTGGTGGGGTATATGGAGGAACATCAACAATTTGTGCTTCATTCTCTACCTCTTTTACAACCTCGTTTGTGGATGGCATTGGTGACTTTGTCTCAATCTCAACTCTTTTCTCACCATAATTCTCATCAGCCTTATTATCACTCTCCTCAAGATTTTCGATTTGGTTTTCACTACTGGTTGTTATAACATATGCATTCTCCTCAAGGGAAGGACCTATAGGTGTCATCGTGAGTAGTAATATTTGGGTCTCCAATGCATCAGTGTGAATCGTGAGGGACTCGATTGTAGTGTTCATCTGCCTAAGGGTTTCATAAGTATCGAGATGTTATCTTCTAAGCTCTTCATTCTGGATAGTTTGTGCGTCTACAAAATGCTCCATCATAGACTCTAGCCTAGAGTTAGCTGAGGTTTCAAGGAAATATTCCATTAATGTTTCAAGGTTGGGATTAATAGATTCTTCTGGTTCCTCGAAATATTGGGAATGATGATCGTACAGGAAGTTTGGTTGTGGTTCCTCGAGATACTGGGAGTGAGTCAGTGTCGCATTGAAATCTTGCATTAATGCTTCAAGGTTGGAATTATGGGATTCTTGTGACTCCTGAAAATGTTGGGGTTGGTAATAATAGGAAAAGTTTGGGTGCAGCTCCTAAATATTTTGGGATTGGTAGGTGCAGAGGTAATTTGGGTGAGAATGGTTGAACGAAGGATTGAAATTCTCCATATGTATTTCGAGGTTGGGATTATGGTATCCTTGAGATTCCTCGAAATACTGGGAATGGGGATTGCAGAAAAAATTTGGGTGGAACATAGTTAAAGAAATAAGAAAGAAAATACCTTAGTCTATACGGTGCAACAACGGAGTAACAATATTGACTTTTGGTCCCCGGCAACGGCGCCAAAAACTTGATCGCAGTAAACTGTACGTCTAACAATTTCTAACTGCAAGTGCACGGCCTATCGCGTAGTAATAAAGATATCGAACCCACAGAGACCAATGTCAACCTACCGTTATCTATCGTTGCGTTGTAAAGCTAAGGCTAATGATATTTTTATGGTTTAAGGGAAACTAGAACTGAAACTGAAATAAATCTAAGAAAGAAATAAGAATAAAACGAGGCCGGGATATGGATTCCGCGCTCCTAAGGGACTTTATAGAATTCGGTACTAATTACGACTATAGCTAGTTCTGTAGAATATATCAGCTTAAAGACTCCGCCTCACGCTCTCGCGGGCTTAACTAAAGCCACACTTCCTAATCCCAAGATTTTGCTCTCGCTCGCCCGGTAACTAAGAAACGTGTTTTGAAAGCTAATAATATCCTAAACGTCTCTAAAGCGCTCTCGCTGTATTTAGATAAGTTGCCTAATTTCTACTATCTGGATCGATCCCCACGCTCTCGCTGTGCGGGTTCTAACCTTAATTAGTTTCTCACTCTCGTGACAAAACAATGTTAACTAACATCTCACTCTCGTGACAATGCTAATTAAATTACGCATAGAAATTATAACCAAAACAGATTTTTAATCGTTAATTCGCACCTAGTATTTTCTACCGAGTCCCGTCGGTAACGACGGTCCTCATACGCCGGACTCTAAATTATCTAGCTAGACATATAATTAAAAATAAACAAACCAAACATGATAATATCAGTTGAAAGAAACATGATAATTAATTAAGGAATGCAAGAATGATACTAATAATAATAAATGCGATAAAAACCTGTAAAAGCCGAAGATAAATTGCGAGACTTTGGAATAAATGTAGAATTGAAATAACTTGTATAAATTGATCCAAGCAGTTATATAGATTGACCTAAACACTAATGGTGGAGTAGTTCCTCAGTGTAAGAAACTACTCCTTTTACAATAGTAATTTCTGCCTAAAAAAACTAAGAACAAAATAAGCAGCGCTTTCGCGCCCAAAAACTTGGATGCCTTCTCAAAACTACGAGGACTCTATTTATAGAGAGAAGCTTCCTCTTCTGTAACTTCCGTTGGAGAGAAATAAGGAGTTGTGGGCACAGTAGGAAGTTGAGAGAAAATAGGAAGGATGACTTGGTATGAAGTAGTAGCTTGGTCTTGGTCGTGTGAGAAATAATAGGAAGTGGAGAACGTGTGAGGAAAAATAGGAAAAGTGGAGAACGTGATGTGCATAGATTTTCACTTTACGTCTATTATTATTTTTTCTGCACTTTTGTTTTGTCACGGTCGTGACCATGTGTGTGACGGGCAGATTTCTCATATTAAGCGCGTCACGGTCGTGAGACCATTGTGACGATCGTAACACATCAAAAAGGCGTGTCACGGTCGTGAGAGCCTTGTAACGACCGTGACACCTTCTTAACTTTTCCAAAAATGTAGATCTTTCCGTTAGCTTTCCAGCGCTTCGAACGGGGCATCGTTTCGATTTACGGTTCAAAAGTTATGGTCATTTTCGTCGGATAACTCCTTGTATGCGAATTGTTCCATTTCTCGCCTGATTTGCTTCCTTTCTTCGCATACGACTCTTAAATGGTTAAATACCTGAAATAAACAAAATAAACAGAATACCAACATAATATGGTGCAAATGAAAATCAAAACGAGTACAAAATATGCATTAATAAAGTCAAATATTCGATGTATTTTCACGTCATCACATCTAGGGTTTATGATTTGAGCCATCCAAGATCCTTCTGAGCCACTCCAAAGGCCTTCAATCGTTTCAAGAGGGTCCATGTATGTTCAATCATCGTATTTTATCCTCCAAAGATCAAGAAAGTCAAAGAATCACAAGAACTGAGAAAGCATGGAAGTTGAGCTAGGGTTTAACTACACAGATGACCTGAATTAGGGTTTTGGTTTCAGAGGCCATAACTCCAAATTTTTTGGTCATTCTTGTTTCTATTGGTCTCAATATGATATAAGGATCATGTGTACCAAGTTTTATGAAGAAATTCATTGTGGAAGTCATCTGCTCATTGGGTAACTTCTTGAGCAAGTCAGAGCAAAATTAGGGCATCTGAGGCCCCCATACATGGAACCAAAGTGGATTTTTCATCAAATTGAAGTTATATGATCTTTATTTGATCATTTAAGTGCTTGGAAGTTCATAAAATTGAAGAAAAGTGAGCTAAACCAAAAGTTGCCAAAAATGGAAATGACTTGTAATGTAAACTTTCCATTTTGGGAAAGTTTTTCAACCTCCTCTTTCTCAACCAAAAATGCTTCAAATTAAAAGTTATTGGTCATGAAAGTTGTAGATTGGATCATTCCCTTTTCAAAAAGTACAAGAACAAGATCTAATTCATTTTGGAACTCAAGTTATGGCTTGTCAAAGTTGGAAAAAATCACATAAATTTCAAGAATGCACCAAAGAGGGATTTTTGCAAAACCTCTTGCCAAGCTATTTTGTGACTTCAAACACACTTATAAGCATCATACAAACATTGTGCAATGTCTAAAACTCAGAATTGCCCAAAGAATCTCAAGTTTTCCTGCCTTGCCCATGAAGAATTCTCAAAAGGGCCAAACTTTGTCAAAATTGCAAAACACCCATAACTTATTTCCCACATGTTGAATTGCCTCAAGGTGAATTCCATGGACCTCCTTGTACCACCTCTAAACCAGCCCATACCTCAAGGACAAGAACTTTTGACTTTTGTGCAAGAAGGCCATACCAATCACAATAGGGCACAACCACTCCACAGACCTATCACAAGTTGATATGTGGATCAAACCCAAGCCATAACACACAAGAACACAGCCTGAAACCTCAACATTCTCAAGTTCACAAAAAACTCCCCTCTTGCAAAAACCTTCGAATCTCATAACTCAGCCACTCATTCTTCAAACAAACATCACCATTCACTTCTAAATCACTCACTGATCCTAAACCACCCATCAAAACAGCCAAGAACACACCACAAACAAAACACGATTTTCTTACCAGTGGAGCACAAACTCACAAACCATCCTTCCTCAAAGCTATCCAAGCATCAAAGCTTCTTCAGGGAGGTCATTGGAGGCATTTTGCACCAAGGAAGCAGCCAGAAAGCTCAAGGGTTGAAAGCTCCATCTCAGGTAGCCATGCGAATTAATTTTTCCAGAACCTTTATTTTATGTTACTAAATGATTAAGCATGTTCCCCTGAGTACACTGAACTTTGTATTTTTGAAAATGATGGAGAAATGAGTATTTTCTAAGCTTCTGAAAGTTTCATTATTTTTTTATCTTTGCTTCGAATCTTGAGATTGAGTGAAAAGAAATTGTTTTTGAGGGTGGATTTGATCTTAGGGGAGTGGGAGGAGTGAATATGGATCTTTAGAGCTCCAGAAAGTGCCTAGGGAAGAAGTTAGCAACTTTCAGGTGAGGGTATGGCCAGAGAAGATGACCGGAGGTCTTCTCCGGCCACCTGAAAGTCATTAATGGGATAATTAGGGTTAGGGCTAGGTTTGAACGTGGACCCTTGGATTTTCAGTTCCCGCGTGTGATGGACGCCCCAGATCATTTCATTAGTTTTAATTATGGATTAAGTATTTAATTAATTAGGTTTAAGAGGATTTGAATTCTGACCGTAAGATGTGGCGCGTAGTCAACTAACCCAAACCCAGATTCAATCCTGGCCCTCCTTTGCGTTTACTTTTCATTTATTCAATTTTATTTCATATTTTTTCTATTTGTTTTGCACATTTAATTTAAAATAGTTAGAAAATCTCAAAAATATTTTTACTCAGCATTTTAATTCCAATTAATTTTCATAACCCAAAAATATTTTTATTTTTATTTTTTGCATTAAAAAATCATTTTTTAGACATTTAATTGTTTATTTTAATTAATTAATGAAAATTAATTAATTAAAATATCATTTAGCTTTCTAAAAAATCCCAAAAAATTCATGTTGCATCTTTAAAAATTCAGAGACAGTGTCATACCATCCACACAAATTTATTTTTGGTTTTGAATCATTTTGACATTTTTTCTTTGAATTTAGGGTTCATAAAATCCCATTTTTGAACCTTAACTTCAAGAATTATTTTCTGCCTAACAAGGAATGGTATGATCATGGTTCTTTTTGCACTGATCTTCATTTGACATGTAGTATCTAGCATAATTTTGTCATAAATTTCTTTTGCATTTCTGATTTATTTGCATTTTTTCCCTTTAGGTGCCTTAAAACCCTAGATAACTTAGAAAAATCATAACTTTCATTAGGTTAGGAGTCAGGCCTTCTCCTTTGGGGTGTGAAATCATATGGGGTTAGGGTTCTTTTGATTGCATTTTCAATTTTGTATCTTGTCATTTGCTTCTGTTTTTGAGTTTTGCATCTCATGTTGCATGAAAACCCTAATTTCCCATGTTCATTTGCATACTTCTTGCATATGCATTCATTCAAGAACTTTCCATGACATTTCTTGCATCCACATGACTTCTAAGACATCTTAGGACACATTAGAATCATGTTTGATCATTGAATCATCCATTTTCCATGTTATGCATTCATTTCATTTCATGTGCATTCATGAACTTTCATGCTTCATTTGCATTCTCATCTCTTGTATGATCATCCCTAGCACTTGACATACATTTGCATCATCTCTTAGCATCATTTACATCATTAATATGATTCTGGTTTTGGTTTGCATCTTTGCATACATCTCATTTTCATTTCATTCTTTCTTTTATGCTAACCATTTCAGGTGGTAAGTACTTTGAGAAGTGAATTTTCCTTCACTTCTCACCTCTCTTCTCTTTCTCTCTTATGCATCATTGATGCATTTTACTTTTGCTTTAGAGTGAGCTTGCTCATTCATGTTCTTCCTTCACTTTCTTTCTTCAAGTATCTTATCTTCTTAAGTGAAGTAAGTTAATTTGTTTCTTCTACTTCTCCTCCTTTCATCTGCTTCTTCCTTGGTGGCTTCTCTGAAGATCTCTTGCAAGCCTCACAAACCATAGGAACATCCAAGCATGACAATAATTAGGGTTTTGATTAGTCCCCCTTTTAGTTTTTACCTTTGTGTCTTCTTTGTGTCTCTCTTCTCATCTCATAATCAGGGACTAAACCTTCAAGGTTTTAAGGCTTTGTGATTAAGGTTATGCCTGCATCCTTCTCTTAGGATGAAGTGTATAACTTTAATCTTAAGTGTTAAACCCTTAATGTGTTTAAATCCTTTAATCAATCCATCTAATAATCACTAAGACAATAAGCTTGTAACTTGGGCTTTGCACCAGGGTTCTAATTCTTCCTAATTGGTTAAGAAGGACTAACCCTAGTGTTAATGGACAAGTCCCCCTCAAGTTGTCTTACCAACCATAAAATCCACTTCTTAATCTTATCATTAACTAAAATCCACTTTAATAAAGGCTTTGTTTTGTCATGAGGTTAATCCCTAATCATGGATTAAGTTGAGGTATCTTCCTCAGCTTAAATGTTCTCATCTATTATCCTTCTATTAGGATGCTGTAATGAGTCCATTAAATCCTTGATTATGGCTTAAACTCATTAATTAACACTAAATAAAAACTCCAAAAACATCTAAATAATTACCAGTAGGTTAATGATCTTAATCCTACATCATGGTGATTAAGGGTGAGGTGCTTACTTCACACTTAAGGTATTCTCATTACCCCTAATCAGAGGGAGGATGTGATGAGTTTACTAACCCTTGGCTTAGGCTTAAGTTCATTTTCTTATGACAAACAAAAAGGCAATAAAATATTGAAAACCCAAAAACAAACAATAATCGTCTCCTTCGGGATTCTTTTCTCACCTCATTCACTCATAAGCGAGAACTTGCTTCTTCCGTCTAATGCAAGACAGTTTGCACCTGAGCCAGACAGGTCATACACTTGAGCATAGACAAGTAAGCAGTTCATAAGTCAACTTACCTTTCAGTCTCTTTGAGTCGAACTACGGTGTTCTGACTTCCTCATTACACGAGAGGATACGTAGGCATAACTTAATTGTTATCGAACAAAAAGTCTTTGTCTCTTTCCCCCTCTTCCAGCATTATTCTTTTAAGCCTCATTCCTGAGCATTTCACTTCACTTTCTCGCACTGACACCTGTACATTCTTTTCCAGCTTTTTGCACACAGATAGCACTGACACTACCCCTTTAAACACAAACTTTCAAGCGTGGATCCCGTCGAGTACGACGAACAATCTGGGTGCTAATACCTTCCCAGGTTGTAACCAACTCCCTTTCTCAGTTTCTCTGGTTCGCAACCGTCTTATCCATATCTTTCTAGGTTTATGCAGCATTACCTTTCCTTCGGGATAAAAATGCCTAGCTGGCGATTCATCTTCATTTCCTCTTTCGCCGACCGTTCGCGTTTGTACCCCTCTTGGCCCGGTGTCATTTGATGGGAGCGACAGCTTGGCGACTCTGCTGGGGACCCTTATACTGCAACCAGGGCTTCTGGTTCTTTTTGTGGGTTCCTCCTAGCGTTTGTTTGATTTGTGTTTACGGGGGTGTTATGTCCTAATGGTGTTTATTTATTTGCTTTATTTATTGCTTTATGTACAGTCTTATTTACTACTTTCTTTACAGTTTTTATACATCATACTGTCATTATCATTGCTGGATCTAGATTCTGTTTTGGTGGGTGGGGTTTCACTGAGTGATTAAGGTCCTATACTTGGGACCTGAGTGACACCTAGGCTAGAGTGGTTCATATTCTTTCCCATTCCATTTCGGTCTGGTGCGGGAATATGAAACACGGTTCAGATGTGGGTTTCTTCTTGAGAACTCCATGCTACATATTTCCTGTAGTGCTAGAGCTATCTGGGAAGCCTGCTAAGTCTGAATGACCTTTATTTTGACCTTCAGAATCTGGGGTGAATTAGAGGAGGATTCTTTATGGTTATTGTAAACACTGTACCTCCAGGTTAGAAGTGTTTACACTTCTCATAACTGATCCAAGTCTGAGGATCTTTGTTCTAGAACATTACATGTGAGAAGGGTTGGGTTGTTTATAGGTTTGCAGGAACCCTTGGCCACATCATACCCTGTTACTGTTTTGATTAAGAATACTTCACTTTGGACAGCTCTTGTTATTAACCCTGGACATGTGACTCTTTATTTGAGTCCCCCACCCTGGTTACTGGATTTCTAAGCCTCCATCCGGACCTTTGAACATACATGGACCTTATACCAAGATAGATAATAAGATCCAGCTCTTGATCACAAACCCTTGCATATCATTTGCATATATCATCATTGCAACATTTAACATTTGTTTATTTGTTTTTCAGGGTATCCATCATATCATATTTGGTTTGGTTTTGACCCTTTCTACTGCTTAGACCTCAGCTTCAGTTTTCTTCTTCAGCATCTGCTTCAGCTACCTCCTTCAGCACCTGCATCAGTCTGTCAGAGACTTACCTCCAGCTTCCCAGTCTGTGATCTTCATCAGTATTTATCTTCAGCTCCTTCATCAGCACTCATGGCTACTCCAAGGAAGAGCAACATATCTTATCACTTCTTTGAGCCTTCTTTGACTGGTATCAGGCAGGTCCAGTCACTCATCACACCTAACCACATCCCACTGTTCAGAGAGCACTATGGGGGTATTTTAGACATGGTCATGGATCTTGATTCTTCTCAGAGAAGCATGATCCACACATGCTTGCAGTTCTATGACCCCCCCCCCCCCACTTAGATGCTTCACTTTTCCAGATTTCCAGATGGGGCCTCTGTTGGAAGAGTTTTCTTTGTTGATTGGAGTGCCTATCAGAGGAGGGATCCCTTTCAACCCAGAGGTGACTGCTCCCAGAAGTGAAGAGATAGCAAGGGCATTGCACTTAGAGCCTGCCCTCATTGAGCAAAACATGACAACAAAAGCAGGGATTCCTGGTTTACATCTAGACTTCTTAATTTCTCAAGCCATCCTAAAGGCTGCAGTGGGAGAATGGAGGGCAGTCTGTGCACTATTAGCCCTCAGCATATATGGGGCTATATTGTTTGCAGATGAGCCCAAATTTGTGAGTAAGTATGCCATCCACTTATTCCTGCTAAGGAACCCAGTGCCTACATTGCTAGGAGATTTTTACTACTCCATCCATCAGAGAAATGAAAAACAAAGGGGGAAGTTGGTCATATGTTGTGCTCCCTTGTTCTACTTTTGGCTACTCAGACACCTGCCTAAGTCAGATGCTTTCTTGAACCCACACCAGCAAAAGAATTGGGCCAAAAGGTTCATTGCCTTAACATCAGAAGATATCAGATGGTGCACCTAGAGCACCAAAGGCAAGGATATTATTACCAGCTGTGGGCAATACCCTAATGTGCCTCTGATAGGAGTAAAAGGTTGCATCAATTACAACCCTTTACTGTTTAAGAAACAATTGGGATATGCCTTAGTTCACCCTCCCAGAGGACAAGATTTGACTGAGACCCTATACTGTGAAGTTCAACCTAACTCTGCTATTGTCAGGCAAGCTGCCTGGGCTTGGGACAACATTCAGACCAAAGGGACAGCCATCCTTGGAAGATGTAACAATATTGATTCAGCTCAGTACTCTGACTGGTCCCGTGCTAGAGCTCAGATCACCAGGATGCCTTTCACCTTGGAAGACACACCTGGACCTTCTATAGTACAGCCTGCAGCAACTGTTAGCCTGGAAGAATTTGAAAAGCTGAAAAAGAGGAATAATCAGCTATCTAAGGCCCTGAAGAAGACTCTTTGGGAGAGAAATGACGGTCGTCTGGACATTGAAAGATTGGAAAGGCTCAAGACTGAGTATCTGACCAAGATTGAGAGGACAAATGACTACATAAGGAAAGCAAGAGCCGGGGAACAGATATTGAAGAATTCCTGGAAGGAGGCCAAGATTCAGAAAGCTAGGGCTGAGCATTACCTGGAGGAAAGCCAGGCTAGGTGGATCAGGATCACCGAAGCCCGTGCACAAGAAGACCAGAGGACTCAGGCCAAGATTGAGCAGCTGAAGGCCAATGAGAAGAAGCAGCAGGAAGCTTTGCTGGAAGCCCAGAAAGAAATATCAGAGTTAAAACTCCGGGCGGGGTTAAAGAGATCAAAGGATCAGGACCGGCATAAGAAGTTGACTAATGCCATTGCTACTAGGAACCTCCTCATTAGGACCATTACAGAGCACCCAGCTGGTCCGGTGACTGAGGCACTCCTGAAGGAAGTTGTAACACCCCAAATTTTCCCTCTTCTTTTTAAGCATCATATCACATCATATTCATCATGAACATATCATATTCTTTGCATCCTAGCATGGAAAGATGAGGCATAACATTTCTCATGACCTAGCATTAGGCATATGATCATCTTGGAGGTTCTTGAAGCATCACAAGCCATTACAAGGGGCCCAATGGTTTTGTACAAGTCCTATGAGGGGTCTACATTGAATTTACAAGTTCAAGTTCATTTACAAAAGCTCAGAAGGTTGGAAGATCATCAGGGAATCCAGGCTAGGGCAAAGCTCCTACACAATGGTCCCAAATTAGGGTTTGAGTTTCAAGCATGAAAACCTCAAGACTTTGGCCATTTAATTTTGGAAAAGTCTTTTACATGTTAAGAGGATCCTAGGGATGAAATTTGGTGAGGAAATTCCTTGTGGAAGTCAAGTATTTCTTCAGTTGCTTGTAAATGAAGAAACTGGTCAACTGTGCCTTAGAAAAGTCAACTGTGCAATTTCAAGGGGTCCAACCCCATTTTTCCAGCCAAGGGATGTTATTATAATGTTAAAAGAGGTTTGGCAAGTCCAAAGATCAAGAATCATGAGGTTTTTAGGTGTTTTGCAAAATTGGTGTGAAGTTGGTTATGGAAAATGCCATTTTTAGCAAGTTTTTGCCCTAAATTTCAAGTGACCATAACTTGGTGAAAAATTCTTCAAATGGACCAAAGTCAAACATAAAAGTTGGAGATAAGGCCTCCCATTTTCAAAAAGTATAAGTACTTTTTCATGGCCTTCATGGTTAAAAAGATATAGCCCTCGAAAATTTCATGAAAACTAGGGCAAAACTTGGTTTTTCATTTGTGCACCAAAGCAAAAAATCATGAATCTAATTTTTGGGTGTTGTTACATACCAAATAAGGTTCCAATATTACAATGCAATGCAAATAGGTCATTTTTCTCCAAGAATTACATCAAATTCGTGCATAATGAGAATTTCATTCCCTAAGTGCAAAAAGTGCATGTTCATGAAAATTGTGTGACACTCTCATCCAATGGCCAGGATCTTTTTGGTTTGAAATCAAGGGTCAGATTATGAATTCACATGGGCAATAAGCAAGGAAATGCACAAGTATTTCATGCTCTCACCACAAACTTGCCAATTTTTCAAAATCTCTCACACTCTCTCTTCTCACGTGCAAAAACCCTCATTCTTTCAGCATTGGTTCATGACCTCATTTATAAGCAAATTAGGGTTTTAGAAGGATCCAGATCTCTCTCATTTCATCACTCTCAAGTTTTGGCTCAGTTTTCAAATTCTTTCGAATCTCTTCACACACTTGCTCTCTTCACAAACCAACCACAGATCCTTCATCCTTGAGAGCTCAGGATCACAAATCCATCCATTGTGCAAGCTATTTCTCAAGATTCATCACCTTTCCATTTCAGGGCAGCAAGCCTCAAACTCTTAGATCCAGCAAGTTTCAAAGCTCTAGTTGCATTTATTTTGCAACTAGAGTGCATTTGGAGTGGATTGGCAGCATTTTCTTGGCTTATCACAAGCTATTTCAAATCTGCAAGTTCAGGTGAGTTCAAAATTCTTAGATCTAGAAATGAAAATGGATGTGTGCTTTGTGATCTTCTGTTTGTGTTGATCATTCTGCTTATTTTAGATTCGAATTTGGTGCATTATTGAGCTTGGTATGTGAATTTGAATTTTCATGGTTCAAACTGTTTGTCTTTGATCCCGTAAATCCTTTGATCCATTGAGATTTTCATTGCCATTTTTGAACTCAGGATAGCTTGATTATGTGATTTGGAGTTTTTTGTGCATTATTATTGAGATCTGTTCATGTTATGCATTTTCCGGTGCCGGAACCCTAGCTCCGGTCACCGGATTCTGGACTGCGTTTGTTAGGGTTTCCAAAGGTTGAAGATGATCTTAGAGCCATTAGATCTCATCATTTGGACGTACATGCTTGTGACACCTCATAAATGAGGAGGCTCTCCCTCACGTGAGCTTCTGTTTCTATTTTAATTGTTTGTGTTTCTCACCCCCACAGCAACTAATATGCTCCTTCAACTCTGAGCCAATCACCTTGCCACGTCAATTAATGAGATGAATATTAGGATGCGTCTGTTTGATCCATTGGCCAGTGTTTTTCCATATTTTATTTGAATTTCCACCCCAGGTATTATAGACTGCGCAAACCCAGTGGGCTTAGACCACTATCCGCACCCCCCTTCTGTTTGGGCCCAAATCATTTCAACTAAAATCCCCGCTCTTCGCACCCCTAGCTTCTTCTTCCATTTTATTTCTTTTTCTCTTATTTCTTTTTATATCATTTTGGTTTTTAATTTTTAAAATTAGTTCTAAGTGTCAAAAAATTCTAAAATAATTCATGAATGTCAATTTGAGTTTTCTTTAATTTTTCATATTTTTATTTGTCATTTATTTTTAGTTGACACGTGTAAATTAATTCCCCCATTTAATTAATTCATTTTAATTCCTTTTTAAGCATGTTGTCTTGTTCATTTTCCATAGTGATCCTCATTTTGAATTTTTGAGTGGTTCTTTTTGCTCTGGACTCCTATTAGAGTGTACTTCATGTGTGATTTTTTTTCTGATATTTAGAAATTTGTTCATTTGGTTTTGGTCCTTGACTTGTGAGGGAAGTTTCTTAACCCTGGTTGTTGTTTGAGCCCTCTTTTGACTTGCATAGCTTCTGAATTTCTTCCTACCCTTTTGGCATGTTGTTATATCATGATTGAAGATCTTTTGTCCAAGGTTGTGGAATTTTTGGGTTCATTTTTTATTTGATTTGAGTTTTGGTTCTTAACTTGTCCCATTTTGCTTCTTTTTAATCATAAGTCCTCTCCTTAGCTTAGAAGGGCACTTGTGCCAACTTCTTCATCTCATTTGGGGTCTCTTTAGGGTATTTATACCTATCTGATCTTGGTTTAGGGTTTGTGTTTTGAAAATATTGTATTTGGTTTACCTTTGAAGTTCTTTCTTTCTTTTGTACATTCACCTCACTTTGCTTCTTTCTTCCCATAATGTGATTGTTTAGCTTTGTGTTTCTCTTCTCTTCATCTCTCTTACTTCTTAAGCATTTCCTTAACTTTTTTAGGGTTCTGGTCTTGTGCCTTGAGTTTGTGTTTTGCTTATTTTTCTTTGCATCTCACTAAGTTTGCTTTGCTTTGCCATGTGATTCATGTTGCCTCATAATTGACTTGTGTGCTTCTTTTCTCCTTCTTGTAACTTGCATTTGCATTGAGCTTTTGTATGTATGACTTCACTTTTGTTTGTATGATGTTGGCATGTCATTATATTCATTTTGTTTTACTTGTATGCTTGTGTTGCTAACCTTTTCAGGGGCTATGGTAAGTGAGAGGTGTGGATGTGATTCCCACATCTCCAATTCTTATCTCTTCTCCTTTCTTCATTAATACTATTATTGTGATTGTTGGGCTTAGGCCTTACTTCCTTCTTCTCCTCCTTTTCTTTTTCTTCTTCTTTTTCTTTTCTTTCCTTCTTCTTCATTAGGATAGATTTCAAACCTCACTAACCTAGGTTCATCCATGCATGACAACATTTAGGATTCTAGCCTCCCTTAGATTCTTCACCTTTTGAGATCCTTTTGGTGCTCTCTCTTCTCATCTTTAAACTCAATTTTAATCCATTCTAATAAAGGTTGAGTCTTCTCATTTGACATGAGACTTTGCTATGAGATACTTGCACGCGTTCTGTTTCGGGGCGAGGTGTAAGTTATCCCTCGTGGTGGATAGGTCTTAGCATGAGATTACCTCACAAAGAAAAGCATAAAAAACAGTTCTTAACATAAAATCACAAAAACACTTAATAAATGTTAGTAGGTCAGTGTGTCTGAGCCTTCACTTGTGGGACTAGATTTGGGGATTTCCTCCATAGATAGGTGTGCCTCTTGCGCATTCCATTTAGGGATGATGTGAGACGTACATATCCTAGTAAGTAAGACTTAGGTACACTTGCCTATGCAAACTTCAACAAACAGGAAACTCATAAAAAACACAAACAAACAATAAGCGTCTTTCCTTCGGGAATTCTTTCTCATCTCCTTCGCTCCGTACGCGAACTTGCTCCTACTTGTCATATTGCAAGACGGTTACGCACTCGTCGTTCGAGCCTGCAACTCCTGTGCATTGACATAGGCAGTTCAAGCCTTAATTCACAAGCAATCTTTTCTACCCCTAGTTAGGGGAACTACGGCGACTCTGATCCTCATTTTCCTGATGAGGTGCGTAGGCAGCGGGGTAGGGCCCGTTCGAGCACAATCTTTATTTTCCCTACATTTTTTCTCTTTGTTTTCTTTCTCAGTTCCTTTCCCAGTTCCAGTTCATTTTCTTTGCAGCAGCTTTTATTTCTTCACCCTTTGAAACAGTTTCTTTGCAAGCGTGGATCCCGTGTCGTAACCGACTCCCGAACTCAGTCTCTTTGGTTCGCAGGACCCGTGTCCTTCCTTTCTTTTCTTCTGGTTTGTGCAGCATTACCATTCCCGTTCCTTCGGGATAAAAATGCATGGCTGGCGACTCTATTCTTTTCCGCGCCACTTTCGCGTTTGTACCAGGATGGAAATCCGGGGAGCGACAGAAGTCAGGTAAGATGACTATGGACTGGATGTCTGATTCCTTTTTGCTTGTATTTCTTTTCTTTTGATGTACTTTTTCTTTTTTGATTGTTGTATTTTTTACCCACCATGGGCATGTATTGTAAACAGACTATGTATTTTCGTCATTTGTAATATATCAGTTTGTTTTATTTTTGGTGGGCTTTCTCTCAACATCATCAAACATCTCCTCGAGGTCTGGAAAGGTCAAAACCAAGAACCAAACCGGATACCTTGGAAAACAAATAAGCATACTACATTGCATACTAACATTTTCTTTTTTTTGTAGGGTTTAACTCATTATTTGTTTCTCACTTTTTTGTGCTCTCAGGAAACATTGCTCGTCGCAGAGTGTTCCCTGTCAATCGTACACACCGGTACCCAACGCATAACAACCTTCCAGGCATTCAGATGGATCAGGTACAGCAGGACTTGAATGAAGTGAGAAATCAGATGGAAAACGAGAGGGTCGAAATGAGAAACCAAATGACCCAGTTTATGGCTGTGATAACTGGCTTAGCGCAAAGCCAAGAGAGGTTGAGAGAGCTGGTAGAAAGGCAGACACCTGAATAGCCCCATCTTGGAATAGGGGGAACCAGCAATAATGAACGGGGACAGCCTCGTATCGACCCACCAGAGTATGGACCCCATTTGAATCCATATGTTAATGGCACAAGGAATGTTCAAGGTAATACAGTTGGGGGCAGAATCCTGCAAGAGGATCCCCAAGAAGAACAATTCACTGTTATTGGGGCTGGGGATGAAGTGTATGACAGAAGACTAGATGAGATTGCTGAAAAGCTAAGGTCTTTGGAATCTCAAAACTCCTTAGGCTTTGACGTAATGGATATAGGGTTGGTAGATGGGGTGAGGATTCCCCACAAATTCAAACCCCCTTGCTTTGAGAAATACAATGGTACCTCCTGCCCGCGTACCCACCTGCAATCCTTCTTAGGGAGACTTAAGGCTTATACCATGGACGAGAAGTTATGGATGTTCTCTTTTGAGGACAGCCTGACTGGAGCATCAAGAGAATGGTATTCGCATCTGACAAGGGCCACTATAAGATGTTGGAAATACTTGGCCGAAGCCTTCATCCGGCAATACCAGTACAACCTGGACATGGCTCCCAATAGAACCCTTCTAATGGGCATGTCTCAGTCTTCAAGGGAAAGCTTTCAGGATTATGCTCAAAGGTGGAGACAGCTTGTTGCTGCTGTCCAGCCACCCATGTATGAAAGAGAGATGGCCTACATGTTTATGAACACCTTGCAGGGAACTTATATTGATAGACTTGCTGCTTTCTCTTCCACCAGTTTTGCCGATGTAGTGATAGCTGGTGAGAGAATTGAAAGTCTTTTGAAGAAGGGCAAAATCTCTGACAATGGTGCAAGTTCCTCCAACAATCCCAGAAAACCTTTTGCAGGACCCCGTAGGGCGGGTGAAGCAAATGCTATCCATGCAGGTAGGAGCAGACCCCAACATTCTCACAGATCAATAGCAGTCGTATCCATCCCAGCTCCAGTTCCACAACAACCACTTTTTCCTCAACAACAACAACAACAACATCACTATCAGCAACAACTCTCATTTTCCGCAACAAATAACTTACAGCAATAACAACAACAACCAACAACAGTGCCCCTTTCAACAGAGGCCATCTCAGGAAAATAGGGTGATTAACCCCATCCCTATGCCTTATGCTGCTTTACTGCCACAACTCCTAAAGCTCAACCTGGTTGAATTAAGGACGTTGGCTCCACCAGATCCTTTCAATCTCCCGAAGAATTATGATGCCAATGCCAGGTGTGCTTTTCACTCCAACGCACCTGGTCACAATACTGAGAAATGTAGAGCCTTGCAAACGAAGGTTCAAGATCTGGTCGATTCCAAAGCTCTCAATTTCGCACCTCCTCCAAATGTTAACATAAATCCTATGCCTAATCATGGTGGGCTCCGGATTAATGCCATAGAAGAGGACCAACCATCTGCACTAATTGATAATGTTGCACAAATTCAAACACCACTGGCAGAAGTCAAGGATCAACTCTTAAGATGCCAAGTGTTCCCGGGCTGTGGGGCCTGCTGCGAATCATGCAAAACTGCTATTAATGGTTGTGAGAGGCTAAGGCTTGGCATAGATGGCCTTATCAGGGATGGAATTTTGCAAATTACCACAATAGCTCCTTCAATAACTCTTTCTTCAGCAACAACAGGTCCTCCTACAACATCAACAATTCTTTCTTCAGCAACAACATATCCTCCTACAACTGCAACAACTATCATACCCACTGATTCATCCACAACTCCAGCAATCACTCCATCCATTATTTCAACAGATCAGAGTTCAGTAACATTTACTTCTACAACATCAGCACCCATTTTATCAACGGAAACATCTACAACACCAGCAAACATTAATGAAGATGTCTCAACGGTCACGATCTATTATGACCCGACAAATGTTCATCCCAATAACAATTTCCAACAACAAACTGCAACACCTCCTGTCAGATCTCCAGTCACAATCTATTACGACCCGCATACCATCACAGTTCCTTCCGCTGCAGCAATCAGTCCGGTCACCATTACGGTGCCCGGACCTGTTCCTTATGAAAGCAGTAATGCCATACCTTGGCACTATGGCTCTGATCTCTATTGTGACGGAAAGAAGATCACTCTAGATTCAGCAACCTCTCCACCACAAGTTGACAATGTCGGGGGAGGCGGAGGCTTCACCAGAAGCGGACGCCTTTTTGCCTCACAAACACCAAGGCCCAATACTGAAGCAGAAGTTGCTGCTAAGGCAAAAGGGAAAAATGTGGTACTTGAAGAGTCAGCTGTCAAAGAAACTCCAAAGACGTCTTTTGAACAAGAAGTGGACGAGTTCATGAGAATAATAAAGAAGAGTGATTACAAAGTGGTGGACCATCTTTATCAGACACCCTCCAAAATCTCTATATTATCATTGTTAATGTGTTCCGAAGCCCATAGGAATGCACTGTTGAGAGTCCTGCACGCAGTATATGTGCCGGAAGAGATTACGGTTAATCAGCTGGAAACGGTGGTAGCAAATGTTAACACCAATCATGGACTGGGCTTCACAAACGACGGAGGGACGCAACCATAACAAGGCTTTACATATCACCTTATAATGCAAAGGTGTTGTTCTTTCTCATGTGCTGGTAGACACCGGGTCCTCGCTCAATGTCCTGCCAAAGAAGGCCTTGGTGAAGTTGGAATATGATGGTGTGGCATTGCGTCCAAGTAACTTGGTGGTGAGAGCATTTGATGGATCTAAGAGATCGGTGCTTGGAGAGATTGATTTACCCGTGTTGATTGGCCCACATACCTTTAAAACTACCTTCTTCGTGATGGACATACTGTCGCTCCCGACAAATGAAAACTAGGATCAGATGAAGGTACAGACGCGAACGGTCGGCGAAGAGGACAGTGAGAACACACAGCCGTGAACTCACTGGAGATGAATAGAGTCGCCAGCTAGGCATTTTTATCCCGGGGGAAAGGCAATGCTGCATAGGCCTAGAAAGATATGGATAAGACGGTTTGCGAACCAGAGAGACTGAGAAAGGGGGTTGGTTACAACCTGGGAAGGTATTAGCACCCAGATTGTCCGCCGTACTCGACGGGATCCACGCTTAAAAGATTTGTGTTTTAAAGGGGTAGTGTCAGTGCAATTTGTGTATAAAGAGCTGGAAAAGAATGTACAGGTGTCAGTGTAAAAGAAAGTGATGGGTGATATGTATAGTGTCAGTGTGAGAATAAGAGTGAAATGCTCATGATTATGAGGCTAAAGAATGAAGCTGGAAGGAGGGGGAATATACAGAGACTTTTGTTCGATAACCGTTAAGTTATGCCTACGTATCCTCTCGTGCAATGAGGAAGTCAGAACACCGTAGTTCGACCCAAAGAGACTGAGATGAATTGACTTGATGAACTGCTTGCTTGCCTATGCTCAAGTGTATGACCTGTCTGGCTCAGGTGCAAACTGTCTTGCATTAGACGGAAGAAGCGAGTTCTCGTTTGTGAGTGAATGAGATGAGAAAAGAATCCCGGAGGAGACGATTATTGTTTGTTTTTGTGTTTTCAGTCTTTTATTGTTTTTGGATTTTGTCATAAGTTAATGAGCTTAAGTCTAAACCAATGGATTTAGTAAACTCATCACATCTTCCCTCTGATTAGGGGTAATGAGAGTACCTTAAGTGTGAAGTCAGATTCTCACACTTAATC
The DNA here is from genome assembly GCA_963966055.1 of Lathyrus aphaca. NCBI lineage: Eukaryota > Viridiplantae > Streptophyta > Magnoliopsida > Fabales > Fabaceae > Lathyrus > Lathyrus aphaca. Next base: position 423,748,598 of record OZ014520.1, read on the forward strand.
ACCTTTGGTGTAAGATTAAGATCATTAACCTACTTGTGATTATTTAGGTGTTTTTTTGTTGTTTTTGTTTAGTGTTAAGTAATGAGGTTAAGCCATAATCAGGGATTAAACAGACTCATTACACCATCCTAATAGAAGGATAATAGATGAGAATGTTTAAGCTGAGGAAAGCTCCTCAACTTAATCCATGATTAGGGATTAACTTCATGACAAAACAAAGCCTTTGATTAAGTGGATTTTATTTAATGATATGATGATGAAGTGAGTTTTATGATTTGTAAGACAACTTGAGGGGGACTTGTCCATTAACACTAGGGTTAGTCCTTCTTAACCAATTAAGGAAGAATTAGAACCCTAATGCAAGGCCCAAGTTACAAGTGTGATGTCTTGATGATTATTAAGTGAGTTGATTAAGGGATTTAAACACATGAAGGGTTTAACACTTAGGATTAAAGTTATACACTCCATCCTAAGAGAAGGATGCAGGCATAAGCTTAATCACAAAGCCTTAAAGCCTTTAGGGTTTAGTCCCTGATTATGAGGTGAGAGGAGAAGACTCAAAAGAGACACAAAGGTAAAACTAAGAAGGGGGGACTAATCAAAACCCTAATCATTGTCATGCTTGGTTGTTCCTAAGGTTTGTGAGGTTTCCAAGAACAATCTTCAAAGGCCACCAGGAAGCAGATGAACAGGATCAAGAGAAGCAAAGTGACTTGCTTCATTCAAGAAGTCAAGTCACTTGAAGAAAGAAAGTGGGAGAGACAAGAATGAGCAAGCTCAATCTCAAACACATATAGAAATGCAGCAATGGATGCAAGAGAGATGAAAAGAAAAGTTATGAGAAGTGAAGGCAAATTCACTTCTCAAGTTTACTTACCACCTGAAATGTTAGAAAGAAATGCAATGCAATGCCAAATGAAATGAAATGGTATGATGCTAAACAAAACCAGAAGCATGTTGATGATGATAATGATGCTATGGAGATGCTACAAACATGAGGCAAGGCATGGAGATGTTCATACAAGATCATGGATGCAAATGATGCAAGTTAAGGAGCATGAACAAGCATGGAAAGTTATGAAGCATACAAGGCAAATGACATAGCAAATATGCAATGCAATGATCAAACATACTTCCTATGTGTCTTAAGATGTCAAATGAATCACAAGAATGCTTGAAATGCTAATACAAGTCATGTTATGCAAGAGAATGCAAGAGGGATGCAAATGAAAGCCCAAATTAGGGTTTATGAATCAAACAACAAACAAAAACCCAAAACAGGAGCAAACCCTAAGATAAAAAATGGAAAATGCCACCCAAAGAAACCCTAAACCTATACTAAACCAATGTCCAAAGGGGAGGTCTCAACTCTCAACCAATCTCAAGATATGAGTTTTCTAAGTTATTAGGGTTTTTAAGGCTCTTAAACAAAAGAAATACCAAACAAATTGAAAATGAGGAAACAAATCATGGCCATTTAACCCTAGAAACTACATGCTAAACACAAAACAATGCAAGAAGAACCAATGTCCAACTCCTCTCAAATAGGCAGAAATGATTTTTTGAACTTATGATCAAAATAATGCACAAAATAGGATTTAATTCAATGGAAAATTCTCAAAATGCATCAAGATCAAAAAAGAAATTTGGTTTGAAGGTTGGACAATGTTTCTAAATGTCTTAGAACATTTCATGAATTTTTTTGTGATTTTTAAATACCTAAAAGTATTTTTAATTAATTAATTTCCATTAATCAATTAAAAATAATCCTTTAAATATTTAAAAATACTTTTTTAATGATAAAAAATAAAATAAAAATATTTTTGGGTCATAAAAATTAATAAAACTCAGAAGAAAAAGTTTCATAATTTTTATGCATTTTTTACTATTTTAAATAAATGTGCAAATAAAATGAAAAGAAAATGAATTAAAATCAAATAAAAGGGAAAGTAATCAGGATGGAAGGCCAGGATTGGGTCTGGATTCAAACATGTTGACCACGCGCGTTTTTGAAAGGCCAGGATCGCTTCTGATCAAATTAATTAAATTATGATTAATTAAATTTAACACGTGGATTAGGGCATAATGACTTGATCTGAACCATCCATTCGCGCGGGGAGTCAAACAATTCAACGCATCCAACGCCCAGAATTCAAACAAACATTAATGACCTGAGGTTAGGGCTAATGACATTCAGGCTGCCGGAGAAGACTTCCGGTCGTCTTCTCCGGCAGCATCTCCCCTGAAAAATCCCCAAAACCTCAAAAAGCTAACTAAAATGAAATCCAAGAACTGGGAAATGATCCTTACACCCTCACGAACCAAAACCCTCACTCAAAACAAATTTATTTTCCCTAACAAAGCTGAATCGAAGAAAATAAGAACTAGGGCACGCAAGTTTCAGAAGCTAATTAAATACTCAATTCACCACCATTTGCAAAACCAAAAGCATACTCATGATCAGGAAGACACAAAGAACAAGTTTAGAACAAAAGAAATGACTTCTGGAAAAATATTTTTCACGCTACCTGAGATTCGAAGCTGTCACTCTGATGACTTTCTGGCCACTTCTCCTTGTGCAATCCACTCCACTTGATCCCCAGATGATGTTTGAATGCTCAAAAGGAATTTATGTTGGCTGGATGAGAAGTTTGACAAGCTTCTGCTCAAGCTCAGTCAGAAATGGCAATGGAGTTTCAGGCAGTTTCAGGCCATGGTGAGTGGTTGTTTGTGATCCAGATGATGTGTGGAGAAGGTCTGTGGTGTTTGTTTTGATGTTTGTGAGCTAGGGGGGGAGATTCAAATGGAACTGCAAGTTGAGGTGAAGAATGGCAGTGGGGTGTTCTTGCTTGTTTCAGGCCTGGCTTTTGGTGGTTTGAGGTCTATGAAGTCTGGTGAGATGAATGATGAAGATGGTTTGTATGTTTGAAGGCTGGGCAGAGAGATTCGAATGAATATGCAGCTGGAGTGTGTTTTGTGTATATGGTGAATGAGTGAGTTTCAGCCTTGCTAGATGTATGGAATGGCTTGCTCTTTGTCCACATAAACCTCTCTCATTGGTCAGTTGATTGGACATGTGCTTTATTGATTGGTAAGTCACCTTTTGCAAAAAGTCAAATTTTGTGTAAGGCAAGTATGGCTTGATCTATAGATAGTACAATGGGCATGGGCTGCGCAGCATGATGTGTGTGTGAGGCTAGCTTGGTTCAGCAGCCAATGCATCAAGTTGGTGAGATGAAATGAGTGGTTTTGCAACTTGTTACAACTTTGGTTCACATGTGATTCTCTTTATCCAACCAAACCTAAACCATGGGCATTCTTGGTTCATTCTGAATTTTATGACTTATAGAATGTTTATGTGATGGTTTGATGCCAATTAGAAGTTGCAATTTGCCTTGGTACATGATCTTGCAATTTTCACACTTGGTGCATAACTTGAAAATCAATGATTTTTTTGCCAACTTTGCCACACCATAACTTTTGATCCAAGAAGAGTTTGATCATGTTCTTGTACTTTTTGAAAAGGGAAAGATGAGATCTACAACTTTCATGACCAAAGTTTTTCCATTTGAGGCATTTTTGGATCAAGAATCAAGGCTTGAAAAATGACCTAAAATGAAGCATTCTTGAAAAGTCAACTATGCCCAAAAAGTCAACATTTGCAAAAACCCTAAATTCTTGACTTTTATGAACTTCAACCTTCTACCATGACCAAATAAAGATCATATATACTCAAAATGATGAAGATCACCCATTGGTTGGGTCATTGGGGGCCTCAGATGCCCTGATTTTGCACTGACTTGTCTGAAAAGTCAACCCTTGATCAGATGACTTCCCCATGGAATTTCTTCATGAAAATTGATATGCATACTCCCTATACCATGTAGAGACCAATGGAAACAAGAATGACCAAAAAAATTGGGGTTATGGCCTCTGAAACCAAAACCCTAATTTTAGGTCAACTGTGCAGTCAATCCTGGCTCTGCATCCACTCAAACCCTAGTTCTTGTGATTCTTTTGAATTTTTGAATTTGTGAGGATGTACTATGATGCTTGAACACATGTAGACCCCTTTGAATTGATTGGTTGCCTTTGGAGTGGCTCAAGATGCCCTGGGATTGCTCAGATCACAAACCCTAGGTGCAGATGCCTTAGAATCTATGTAGTGAATCAAAAATGAGATGTGAGATGATATGATTGTGTTTATGCATATGAGAATGATCACAAGCCATGGTGTGAATGGGTGAGGGCAAATTTGGGGTGTTTACAGCTGCCCCTATTCAAACATGAGTTAGCTGTGCAGGTTGTAAGCAACGGCTTAACAGGCAAACAAGATAACTTGTGGTTGAATACCAAAGACAGTCCAAAATTTGCACTCACAGAATGAAGAAGAAAAGGGATATAGATTGTAAAAAGGAAAATAAAGTATGTTGTAAAGTGTGGGCGACGGAGGACGACCGTCGAGCAGAGGACGACTGCTGGGTAAGGAGCAATGACGGGGACGGCCGACATGCTGGGGATAAAAGGTAAAGCTAAGACGGGGACGGCCGACTAGCTGGAAAAATAAGAAATTATGATGGGGACGGCCATCAAGATAAAGCTGTAAAATTCTCTGGGGATTAATGAAACATGACGGGGACGGCCATCAAGTTCATAAAGGTAAAGTAACCAACGATGGGGACGGCCATCGGGCTAAAAAGGAAAAGGGACCACGACGGGGACGGCCATCGGGTTAAAGAATAAATGAAATAAACAGATGATGGGGGACGGCCATCAAAGGTGAAGGACGATCACCTAGCAGGGGACGGCTGCTCTGTTGGGGATAAAAGAAATATGATGGGGACGGCCATCAAAGGTGGAGGACGACCACCTGGCAGGGTACGGCTGCCGAAAATATCAACGATGGGGACGGCCATCGGATAGAAAAGGTCAACGATGGGGACGGCCATCGGACGAGCATGATGGAGGACGACCATCAAGAAGTGGAGGACGACCACTCAGCAGGGTACGGCTGCTCTCGAGGTTTCTCATGACATAGGACGAATGCCAGATAACCAAAATCAACAATGGGGACGGCCATTGGATAAAATGATGAAGGACGATCATCAAAAGGTGGAGGACGACCACCTAGCAGGGGACGGCTGCTAAAAAGATCAACGATGGGGACGGCCATCGGGCGAGCATGATGGAGGACGACCATCAAGAAGTGGAGGACGACCACTCAGCAGGGGACGGCTGCTCTCAGGGTTTATCATAACACAGGACGAGTGTCAGATAAAAAAAGAAAAGATTTGCTTTGTTGGCGATCTACTGGGGATATAGTGAACACGGACGAGCGTTCACAACCAAGAAAGGAAAGTAAGTGTTTAGATGTTTGTGTATAGATTAAAGATGCGGACGAGCATCCTTAAGACTACGATACGGACGAGTATCGGGTAGAAACAAACGCTTGATACATGTTCTAAGATGATGATACGGACGAGTATCAACTGGTTAACAGAGAACACGGACGAGTGTCGTATCTGAAAAGACTTTCCTGGGGAATAGTAGACACAGACAAGTATCTATATTCAAGAAGACAAAAGTGTTTGACACAGTGTATGGATTAAAGATGCGGACGAGCATCCTTAAGACTAAGATACGGACGAGTATCTTGTAGAAACAAACATTAGACGCGATGTTCTGAGATGATGATACGGACGAGTATCAACTGGTTAACAAAGAACACGGACTACTGTCGAATCTGTGGGGATATAGATGGTGTATATTAGATACGGACGAGTATCTGTATGAGTGTAACATGAGTAGTGAGTATTGTATAGATGAGTGTTTTAACTGCTGGGGAGAATGACACAGACGGGTGCCAAGAGAGAAAAGTGTAATATGAACAAGTATCTGCTATACAAAGTCTAGGCGACTGCTCTGGGGATATGACACGGACGGGTGTCAGGAAAGTGTATATATAGGTATGTGTGGGTGCAAAGAGGATGTCTTTGGCTTTCTGCTGGTAATATGACACGGACGGGTGTCATGAAGTATCTGTAATACGGGTGATTTTGTTATAAAGAGTGTTCAGACGACTTTACTGGGGAGTGATGATACGGACGGGTATCAAAAGGAAATATGCTGGTGTTTGTGATTTGTGAGGCAACTGCTTTGCTGGGGACTCTGGTGAGGATTTCTGTACAATGATGATGAACGATTATTATTCACAAATGTTAATTCAGAACATGGCTTATGATTATGCTATGCGTTTGATTTTTGCCGTAATGCTCCGTTTTAGACGGAATGCTACGCTCTGAGGGGATAATATGATGCAAATGCCATGATTATGCAAAGATATCAAACCGGGATTCGGATCCCGCCGCTGCGAAGATCTCTTGGTTGATTTGTTTGAGGTGAACCTCCCAGCTGGGGATGAGATCATTGGTAGATCTAACAAGATGATATTTGCTTGGGGATATAGGTCACCGATTGACATATCCTTTGACATGAGAGACCCAGCTGGGGTTTGCAGAGGCTTTCTTCACTCTGTTGTGATCTTCTATGCGCTGCTCTTCTGGATAGAGGCTAAAGATTCTGTGGGGAGATGATTCCCTGACTCTTGTACTCAGCTGAGGATGAAATGGCAACTCGGCTGGGGAATTATGAGAGGCAACTCAGCTGGGGATAGAGCATTTCAGATGCTGAGATTGAGTGTGTGTTGATTTGGCAACTTCGCTGGGGAAATGGGCACCTTCCAGTGCCACGTGGAAGATAGACCGAGTTGATAATGATTCGCCAGCTTGCTGAGACGTAACTTGCATGCCCCAGGTTGCGTCCTGGATACCTGCAATCCTGCAAAGATAAGGAGACGCACAAAAGGTCCCGAGGTATCCTTTACTGGATTCCGTCATAGGAGTCAAGCATTCTCAAGAGTAAGTATATTCCCTGCAAGCATGTGTTTCTATTTTTAGTGACAATCATCTGTACTCTTATGCAATCAGTTTTTTCTTTTAAGATATCAGACATTCTTTGCAAAAAATGAAAATGTACAAAACGAGACATGACTGAAAATCTGATTTTATTAATTCATATGCCCTGAATTGGCAAGATACAGTCAAAGAAACATATCTCCTGAAATGAGGAGATTGTTACAAATTGAGAAACAAAGTGCTGGCAGTGTTGATGACTCTTTAAAGAGCTTCCTCTCCTGCTATGACTCGTATGACAATGACGTTCTTCTCGTCTTGCCTTCTGAAAAGGCTGATTCTGATTGAAGCTTGACTCTGTTGAAGCTTTCCAAGTTGTGAGTGATACAGACGAATTCAGAATGCAGTTGTTCGCTTATTCCCTTATTTTGCATGGATCGCCCTTTCGGGTTTTCAATCCATCGGGATACCCATTTTTTCCTGAGTTGTCCAATGCGGCTTTTCAACTCAGCGGGTGTACATTTTTTTATTTATTTCCCTTATTTTTGCCCGAGTCTTTTATTCTGTTTCTGACTCGCCGGGATGCCCTATTTTTGCCTGGACTTACATTCTGTTTTCGTGTCCAGCGGGTCATTTTATGCGAAGTATTTTTTGACTGCATCTGAATTCACAGGGGACAGGAAATCTTCACCATCCATGGTGCTGAGCATCAGTGCTCCACCAGAGAAAACTTTCTTTACCACAAATGGCCCTTCATAGTTTGGAGTCCATTTGCCCCTGTGGTCTGTATGAGGAGGGAGGATTCTTTTCAGCACAAGATCTCCCACTTGGTACTCTCGGTGCCTGACTTTCTGATCGAAGGCTCTCTTCATTCTTTTCTGATACAACTGCCCATGACAGATTGCAGCCAATCTCTTCTCTTCAATCAGACTCAGTTGTTCGTATCGGGACCTAACCCATTCTGCTTCACTCAGTTTAACATCCATTAGTACCCGTAGCGAGGGTAACTCAACTTCAACAGGTAGGACTGCCTCCATACCATACACAAGTTGATACGGTGTTGCCCCAGTGGATGTTCTGATTGACGTGCGGTACCCATGCAAGGCAAACGGTAACATTTCATGCCAGTCTTTATAGGTGACTACCATCTTCTGCACAATCTTCTTAATATTCTTGTTTGCCGCCTCAACAGCGCCATTCATCTTTGGCCTGTAAGGAGAAGAATTGTGATGTTGGATCTTGAAGTCCCGGCACAGTTCTGTCATCATTTTGTTGTTCAGATTGGAACCATTATCAGTAATGATTCGTTCGGGCACTCCGTATCGACAGATGATATCTCTCTTCAGAAATCTGGCTACCACTTGCCTTGTAACATTTGCATATGAGGCTGCTTCAACCCACTTAGTGAAATAGTCGATGGCGACCAGGATGAATCTGTGGCCATTTGAAGCAGTTGGCTCAATCTTGCCAATCATGTCGATGCCCCACATGGCAAAGGGCCATGGTGAAGACATGATGTTCAAAGGATTGGGAGGCACATGCACCTTATCTGCGTATCTGGCATTTGTGGCATTTCCTGGCATAGGCACAACAGTCTGCATCCATTGTGATCCAATAATAGCCTGATCTTAACAACTTCTTAGCCATGGCATGTCCTCCAGCATGGGTACCAAAGGAGCCTTCATGCACTTCATGCATCAACAAATCTGCTTCCGTCTTGTCAACACATCTGAGGAGTACCATATCAAAGTTCCTCTTGTATAAAGACCCATCAGTGTTCAGAAAGAAACTTCCAGCAAGCCTTCTCAAGGTCTTCTTATCATTGGAAGATGCCCCAGGTGGGTATGTTTGATCCTCCAAGAAGCGCTTAATATCATGGAACCAAGGCTTATCATCTTTGACAACTTCCGCTGCAAATACATATGCTGGTCTATCAAGTCTTGACACTGAAATCTGAGGTACAGAGTTAGCAGCTTGAACTTTGATCATGGACGAAATGGTAGCCAAGGCATCTGCAAACTGATTCTCGTCCCGAGGGATATACTCAAGCTTGACTGTTGTGAAGAAAGTCAATAACCTCCTTGTATAATCCCTGTAAGGTATCAGATGATCCTGGTGTGTATACCATTTCCCATTGGTTTGATTGACTACCAAAGCTGAATCTCCGAACACGGTCAATGTCTTGATCCTGAGGTCAATGGCTTCCTCAAGACCCATAATGCAAGCTTCGTATTCAGCTTCATTGTTAGTGCAGTTGAAAGTGAGCTTTGCCGAGAACGGCATGTGAACTCCTTTGGGTGTAATGAGTACTGCACCAACACCACGACCATTCATGTTAACAGCCCCATCAAACATCATAGTCCATTCTTCTTCCGGGTCGGGCCCTTCAGTGTGAACAGGCTCTTCGTGATCTTTTGTTTTAATGAACATGATGTCTTCATCAGGGAAGTCAAATCTCATAGGCTGGTAATCATCAATGGGTTGCTCAGCAAGATATTCGGACAATACACTGCCCTTGATGGCTTTCTGAGAAGTGTACTGGATGTCATACTCTGTAAGGATCATTTGCCATCTTGCAACCCGTCCGGTAAGCGCTGGCTTCTCAAATATGTACTTGACTGGGTCCATCTTCGAGATCAACAAAGTAGTGTGGGTCAACATATACTGTCTCAGTCGGCGAGCAGCCCACGCTAAAGCACAGCAAGTTTTCTCGAGCAGTGAATAACGTTGTTCACAGTCGGTAAACTTTTTGCTTAGGTAGTATATTGCATACTCTTTTCGACCAGACTCGTCATGCTGGCCCAGCACACACCCCATTGACTCTTCTAATACTGTCAAGTACATTATCAGAGGTCTTCCTTCAACTGGTGGCATAAGGATTGGAGGTTCTTGCAGATACTCCTTGATTTTGTCAAAAGCCTTCTGGCAATCTTCATTCCACCTGACCGTTTGCTCTTTCCTTAGCAGTTTGAACAGGGGTTCACAGGTTGCTGTGAGGTGAGATATGAACCTTGAAATGTAGTTCAATCGACCTAGAAACCCTCGAACTTCTTTCTCAGTTTTCGGTGCAGGCATCTCTTGGATGGCTTTGACTTTATCAGGGTCAACTTCAATCCCTTTCTCGCTTACAATAAAACCCAGCAGCTTACCGGATCTCACCCCGAATGTGCATTTGTTGGGGTTCAGCTTTAGTTGATACTTCCTCAGACGCTTGAACAACTTGAGCAGATTCACCAGATGATCTTCTTCAGTAAGGGACTTGGCAATCATATCATCCACGTAACATTCTATTTCTTTGTGGATCATATCGTGGAATAATGTTACCATAGCCCGTTGATACGTCGCACCGGCATTCTTGAGCCCAAATGGCATTACTTTGTAGCAGAACGTGCCCCAGGGTGTGATGAAGGTTGTCTTCTCCATGTCTTCAGGTGACATCTTGATCTGATTGTATCCTGAAAATCCATCCATGAAGGAGAATACCGAGAACTGAGCCGTGTTATCCACCAATACATCAATGTGAGGTAATGGGAAATCATCTTTCGGGCTGGCTCTGTTCAGATCCCGGTAGTCAACACACATTCTTACTTTGCCATCCTTCTTAGGCACAGGTACTATATTAGCAACCCACGGCGGATAGCTAGTTACAGCAAGGAACCCGGCGTCCCATTGCTTTTGTACCTCTTCCTTGATTTTCATAGCCATGTCTGGACGAGTGCGGCGCAGCTTCTGTTTGACTGGAGGGCATTCTTCTCTCAAAGGCAGCTTGTGCACAACAATGTCGGTATCCAACCCTGGCATGTCTTGATACGACCAGGCAAACACATCCACATACTCCTGAAGTAGATCAACCAGTTGCTTCTTCACTGAGTCTTGCAGGCAGGCCCCGATTTTAACCTCTTTCACGTCTTCCTCTGTACCAAGATTAATCACTTCAACCTCCTCCTGGTGAGGGGTAATAACCTTTTCCTCTTGTCTTAACAACCTGACTAGCTCTTCAGGAAGCTCATATTCTTCTTCAACCCCTTCATCAGCTTGATTGATCGGATTGTCAAAGTCATACGACGTCATAGCCGTGCTGTTGTCGGTGCTGTCAGGAAGGCACTCTCTGCAAGGGTTAAGCTTGTTCATTTTAGTGATCTGATTTTAGTCTTATTTTAGAAAAAAGTGAAATAAAGTTATCATTTTGAAAACACCGCCATTTATTTTTTTGTACAAAAAGAAAAATGGAAAAACAGTGAACGAAAAGAAAAAGACTCATTTGCAAAAAGATGTCTGATATTTCATTAATTGATCTTGTTTGCACAAAAAGTACAGATGGCCCGATTACAAAATGAGTCTTGTCATCTTGGGCAAGATGCAAGACTTTGATGCATGCTTATAAAAATACAGGAAATAATAATTACTCTGTATGAGTAACTCTTATAATTTCCTGGGAAGACCAGTTCGAGATACTGCTCCCCGGGATCTTTGGACGAATCCAGCTTTCCAGGTTGCGTTCCTCTTCCAGCTCGTCTTCCAGACAGTTGATAGCATCGGGGGTAAGCATTCCCCCACTGACAAAACCAGGCTCTCCAGCAGCCTTTGCTTGATGTTGAGTTGGTCTGTAACCCAACCCAAATTTGTCCTTCTTCTCCTCCACAGCTAAAACCTTGCCCCAGCCTAGGGCAGTTCCTTCCTCAACAACCTTCCGGGCTTGTTGGTATGATGACATGGAGATCCCAGATACAGCAGATGCTTCATTGACATTCAAGGCTTCAAATCCTTGGCTCATTGTTTCATGGATCTCTCCATCCATTTCAATGTACTTATAAGTAGCCAGATGGCTAACAAATATATCCTCCTCCCCACAGATTGTAACAACTTGGCCTTCCCACTCATATTTTAACTTTTGGTGAAGGGTAGACGTTATTGCGCCGGCGGTGTGAATCCAGGGTCTACCCAACAAACAGCTGTAGGCGGGCTGAATGTCCATCACATAAAAGATAGTTTTAAAGGTCTGTGGGCCAATTGTCACAGGCAGCTCAATTTCTCCCAGCACCGATCTTTTTGAACCATCAAAGGCTCTCACCACCAGGTTGCTGGGTCTCAATGCCAATCCATCATATTCAAGCTTCACCAGAGCCTTCTTTGGTAAGACATTCAGGGATGAACCTGTGTCTACCAGCACATGAGAAAGGACAGCTCCTTTGCATTCCATGGTTATATGCAAGGCTTTGTTGTGGTTGCGGCCATCCGCTGTCAAGTCAGTATTGGTGAACCCTAGCCCATTGCTAGCAGTAACATTTCCAACCACGGTTTCCAACTGGTTGACAGTAATCTCTTCAGGCACGTAAGCTGCGTGCAAGACTTTGAGTAATGCATTCCGATGAGCTTCGGAACACATCAGCAGTGAGAGGATAGAGATTTTGGATGGCGTCTGGTGAAGCTGATCCACAATTTTGTAATCACTCTTTTTGATGATTCGCATAAACTCATCAACTTCTTGATCGAACGGTGTCTTCAAGGTTTCTTTGATTGTTTGATCTTCCTGCACCGGGCTCTTTCCTTTTGCCTTGGCAGCAGCTTCTGCTTCGGCTGTAGGTCTTTGAATGGGTGGAGCAAAGAGACGTCCGCTTCGAGTGAAGCCTCCGCCTCCCCCCACATTATCTACTTGTGGTGCAGGTGTTGATGTTTCAAGAGTGATTCTTTTTCCTTCGCAGTACACGTCAGAGCCATAGTGCCAAGGGATGGCCCTATTGCTTTCATATGGTACTGGTCCAGGCACCGTGACAGTGACTGGACTGATTGCTGCTGCTGAAGGGACTGTAATTGTTCGCGGATCATAAAAGATTGTAACTGGTGCTCTGGTGGGAGCAGCACCTTCTGAATGGTAGGCAGAGTTATTCTCAGGATCATAAAATATGGTGACAGTAGAGACATCTTCATGATTTGTTGATGGAGTTGTAGGAGACATTGTTGGAAGAATGGATGTTGTCGTTGTAGGAGGTTCGAGATGGAGTGAAGCTGAAGTTGTAGCAGGAAAATTTGTTGAAAACTGATCAGTTGAGACAATGGATGAAGTACTTGTTGATGAAACCGAAGAATTGTCAGGAACAATGGTTGCTGCAGTTGTAGGAGGTTCTGAAACCGTTGCTGATGATATTGCTGGATTTGTTGGAAATGATGTGGTGATCTGAAGCTGGCCACTCTGAATAAGGCTGTCTATGCCATTCCTCAAATTATCGCACCCGTTTACAGAGATATTGCAGTAAGCACAGCCTAACTCACACCCCGGGAACATCTGACATTCCAAGAGCTGAGCCTTGATTTCTACCAATGGTGTCCTGATCTGTCCCACACTGGTTATTAAATAAGATGGTTTGTCTTCTTCAATAGCGTTAATTCGGGGACCACCATGATTTGGCATTGGGTTTTTATTGACATTGGGCGGTGGTGCGAAATTCAGAGCCTTGGAGTCTACCAGGTCTTGTACCTTCATATGCAGAGCCCTGCATTTTTCTGTACTGTGGCCAGGTGCGTTTGAATGAAAAGCACACCTAGCATTGGAGTCATAATTCCTTGGTAGACTGTTGGGATCCGGAGGTGCCAACGTTCTTAGCTCAACCAGGTTGAGTTTCAGAAGTTGTGGCAGCAATGTAGCATATGGCATGGGGATCGGATCGATCACTCTGTTAGCTTGAGATGGCCTCTGTTGGAATGGCCTTTGTTGACTGTTGTTGCTGTTGTTGTTGTTGTAATTTCTCGGAGGATACTGATTTTGCTGATGGTACTGAGGTTGTGGTTGATAGTTTTGCTGAGGAGGTTGATAGACTGGCTGAGGATGAGCTGGAGCAGGAATGGTAACTGCTGCTATTGACCTCTGAACATACTGGGGCCTGCCCCTGTTGGTGTGGATGGCATTGGTCTCGCCAGTTCTTCTCGGGCCTGCAAAAGGCTTTCTTGTACCACTGGACGAGCTTGCACCGTTGTCTGAGATCTTTCCCATTTTTAACAAGCTTTCAATTCTCTCCCCGGCTATGACAACATCTGCAAAGCTAGTGGATGAGAAAGCAGCCAACCTGTCAATATAAGTTCCCTGAAGGGTATTCATGAACATTTCTGCCATTTCCCGTTCAGACATAGGTGGTTGAACAACAGCAGCCAGTTGCCTCCATCTCTGGGCATATTCTCGGAAACTCTCCCTTGAAGACTGTGACATTCCCATTAGGAGGGTCCTATTGGGTGCCATGTCTAGATTATACTGATACTGTCTGATGAAGGCCTCTGCCAGGTCCTTCCAGCATCTAATTGTTGCTCTTGTCAGATGGGAATACCACTCCCTCGAAGCTCCAGTCAAGCTATCTTCAAAATAGAACATCCACAATTTCTCGTCCATGGTATAAGCTTTTAATCTCCCGAGAAAAGATTGTAGATGGGTTCGAGGACAAGAAGTCCCATTATACTTTTCAAAACATGGAGGCTTGAACTTGTGGGGAATCCTAACCCCGTCTACCAAGCCCATATCCATGACATCGAAGCCCAAAGAGTTTTGAGATTCTAAGGACCTCAACTTCTCAGCTATCTCATCCAATCTCCTATCATAAGCTTCTTCCCCAGCACCCATTACTGTAAACTGGTCCTCTTGGGGGTCTTCTTGAAGTACCCTAGCTGCGGTGGCGGTCCCTTGAACATTTGCTGGAATATTGACCTCAGGATGGAGGTGTGGCCCAAATACCGGGGGGTTGACGTGAGGTTGTACCCTTTCATTGTTACTGGTACCGGCAGTCCCTATATGTGGATCCTCTTGATTTTGCCTTTCCACCATGGCTCTCAATCTTTCCTGGCTCTGAGCCATGTTGTTCATAACTTCCATAAACTGAGTCATTTGGTTCCTCATTTCTAGCCTTTCATTTGCCATTTGATTTCTGACCTCAGTAAGGTCCTGCTGCATCTGATCCATTTGAATTCCCGGAAGGTTGTTTCGGGTTGGATAACGGTGCGGACGGTTGAGGGGAAATACTCGGCGCCTAGCAATAGTTCCTGAGATATCACAACAGAGGTTAGCAACAATAAAACAAAACCTACAAAACAAACAAAGGGTTAGCATGCAATGCAGTTATGCTTATTTGCTCTCAAGGTATCCGGTTTGGTCTTCAGTTTTGACCCTTCCAGACCCTTTGAAGATATTGTCGTTGTTGCTTGAAGAAAACTCAGGTGACGCAAACTAACATAAATATATTACAGAAGGTGAAATGATACAATTTGTTCATTTTACAACACAAGCCCTCTAAGGGGTCAAAATACAGTACAAGAAAATAAAAGTACATGGAAAGAAAGCAACAACAAACAAATGGTCAAACACCAAGACCAAACTCATCCTCACGAACTTCTTTGAGAAGTGCTTCGGTCACAGGATCAGCCGGACGCTCCGTGAGATTCCTGATGAGGAGGTTCCGGGTTGCAACAGCTGCTGCTAGCTTCTTGTGCTGACTTTGGTCTTTGGACCTCTTCACCCCTGCTTTAATCTTCAATTCTGATATTTCCCTCTGGGCTGCTGCCAGGGCTTCTTGCTGTTCTTTTGCATTAGCTTCAAGTTGCTCCATCTTGTCTTGAACTCTCTTGTCTTCCAGGGTACGAGCCTCGGTGATCCTGACCCACCGGGCTTGACTCTCCTTCAAGTACAAGTCTGTCCTTGCTCTTTGGAACTGGGCTTCTTTGCAAGCATTCTTCAGAATTTGTTCTCCAGCTTTAGACTTTTTGATATAATCCCCAGACTTTTCAATCTTAGTCAAATGCTCCACTCTCAGCTTCTCCAATCTCTCAATCTCCCTCCTACCTTCACTCCTCTCCCGGAGGGTCTTCTGCAAAGCCTGGGTTAGCTTCTCATTTCTTTCCTTCAAGCTCTCAAACTCCTCCAAACTGATGGTGGCAGGGGGTGGTGCTGAAGATGACTCAGGCATGTCTTCTATGGTAAAGGGCATTCCAGAGAATTGGGCCCTGGCACGGGACCACTCATAATATTGTGCTGACGCCACATTATTACACTTCCCCAGAATGGTGACTCCCTTGGTTTGAACATTATCCCAGGCCCAAGCAGCCTGCCTAACAACAGTCAAATTAATCTTGTTCTCACAATAAAGGGTCTCCACCAAGTCCTGTGCCCTAGGAGTGTGGACCAGTGCATAGCCCAATTGCCGTCTAAACAGCAGAGGGTTGTAATTGATACTACCCTTAACTCCTATCAAAGGCACATTAGGAAAATGCCCACAGCTGGTGATGATATCTCTGCCCTTGGTGCTCTGAGTGCACCATCTGATATCTGCTGAAGTTAGAACAGTGAGTCTCTTAGCCCAGTTGCCTTGCTGATGAGGGTTTAAAAATGCATCTGCCCTGGGTAGATGCCTGAGAAGCCAAGTGTGGAACAATGGAGCACAACACCTCACTAACCTTCCCCTCTGCTTCTCATTCCTCTGATGCACTGAATAGTAAAGATCCCCCAATAAAGTTGGCACTGGGTTCTTCAAGATGAACAGATGGATTGCATTCTTGCTAATGAATCGAGGCTCATCTGCAAACAACACAATTCCATATACACTTAGGGCCAACAAAGCACAAACAGCTTTCCACTCCCCCAGGGAAGCCTTTAGACTAGCTTGAGAAATTAAGAAGTCCAGATGAAAACCAGGGATTCCAGCTTTAGAGGTCATATGCTGCTCAACCAAAACAGGTTCCAGATGCAAAGCTTTTGCTACTTCTCCATTAGCAGGAAAGACCATCTCAGGGTTGAAAGGGATTCCACCCCTGATAGGCAAACCAACCAATGATGAGTATTCTTCTAACAGAGGGCCCAACTGAAAGTATTGAAAGGTGAAACATCTCAGTGGGGAATCATAGAACTGAATGCAGGTGTGGATGAGGCTTCTTTGTGATGGGTCCAGATCCATAACCATGTCAAGTATATCCCCATAATGCTCCCTGAACAAGGGTATGTGATCCGGAGTGATCAGGGTCTGAATCCTCCTGATGTCTGATAACTCTGGTTGGAAGAAGTGATAGGTGATGTTGCTCTTTTTAGGAGCCATGATGCTGAAGACTGAATAGAGACAGGTGCTGATGACAATACTGAAGAAGTGGGCCACTGACTGGCTGGTGCAGGTGATAACTGAAGCAGATAGCTGATGAAGACAAGTCAAAACTGAAGATGGGGTCAAAACCAAAACCAAATGAAGATGGATACCCTGAAACACAAATAAGCAGATGTCAATATGATGCAATGATTATGTATGCAAATGAAATGCAAGGGTCTGTGACTGAGCTGGATCTGATCAAATGCCCTGATATAGGTCCAGGTGTGTTCAAGAATTCCAGATGAGGTCTATAAATCCAGTAACCAAGGTAGGGGACTCAAATAAAGAGCCACATGTCCAGGGTTTTAGAATCACAAGAACTGTCCAACATGGAGTACTCTTAACAAATCAAAGTAACAGGGTATTCTGAGGTCAAGGTACCTGCAAACCTGTAAACAGCCCAATCCCCTCACAGGTGGTGTTCTAGAACAAGGATCCTCAGACTTGGATCAGTTATGAGAAGTGTAAACACTTCTAACCCGGAGGCACAGTGTTTACAATAACCATAACAATTCCTCCTCTAATTCACCTCAGTTTCTGAAGGTCAATACTAAAGGTCATCCAGACTTAGCAGGCTTCCCAGATAGCCCTAGCATTGCAGGAAATCTGCAACACAGAGTTCTCTAGAAGAAACCCATATCTGAACCGTGTTTCATATTCCCGCACCAGACCGAAATGGAATGGGAAAGAATATGATTCACTCTAGCCTAGGTGTCACTCAGGTCCCAGGTATAGGACCTTAACTCTCAATAGCACCCCACCCACCAAAGCAAACAACAGATCCAGCCAGCAACATGACAGTATGATATATACAAAGTGCAATAAAGAAAGCAGTAAAGCAAACTGTACATAAAGCAAAATAAATACAAGCACAAATAAGCACATAACACCCCAGTAAACACAAATCAAACAAGCGCTAGGAGGAACCCACAAAAAGAACCAGAAGCCCTGGTTACAGTATAAGGATCCCCAGCAGAGTCGCCAAGCTGTCGCTCCCGACAAATGAAAACTAGGATCAGATGAAGGTACAGACGCGAACGGTCGGCGAAGAGGATAGTGAGAACACACAGCCGTGAACTCACTGGAGATGAATAGAGTCGCCAGCTAGGCATTTTTATCCCGGGGGAAAGGCAATGCTGCATAGGCCTAGAAAGATATGGATAAGACGGTTTGCGAACCAGAGAGACTGAGAAAGGGGGTTGGTTACAACCTGGGAAGGTATTAGCACCCAGATTGTCCGCCGTACTCGACGGGATCCACGCTTAAAAGATTTGTGTTTTAAAGGGGTAGTGTCAGTGCAATTTGTGTATAAAGAGCTGGAAAAGAATGTACAGGTGTCAGTGTAAAAGAAAGTGATGGGTGATATGTATAGTGTCAGTGTGAGAATAAGAGTGAAATGCTCATGATTATGAGGCTAAAGAATGAAGCTGGAAGGAGGGGGAATATACAGAGACTTTTGTTCGATAACCGTTAAGTTATGCCTACGTATCCTCTCGTGCAATGAGGAAGTCAGAACACCGTAGTTCGACCCAAAGAGACTGAGATGAATTGACTTGATGAACTGCTTGCTTGCCTATGCTCAAGTGTATGACCTGTCTGGCTCAGGTGCAAACTGTCTTGCATTAGACGGAAGAAGCGAGTTCTCGTTTGTGAGTGAATGAGATGAGAAAAGAATCCCGGAGGAGACGATTATTGTTTGTTTTTGTGTTTTCAGTCTTTTATTGTTTTTGGATTTTGTCATAAGTTAATGAGCTTAAGTCTAAACCAATGGATTTAGTAAACTCATCACATCTTCCCTCTGATTAGGGGTAATGAGAGTACCTTAAGTGTGAAGTCAGATTCTCACACTTAATCACCTTTGGTGTAAGATTAAGATCATTAACCTACTTGTGATTATTTAGGTGTTTTTTTGTTGTTTTTGTTTAGTGTTAAGTAATGAGGTTAAGCCATAATCAGGGATTAAACAGACTCATTACACCATCCTAATAGAAGGATAATAGATGAGAATGTTTAAGCTGAGGAAAGCTCCTCAACTTAATCCATGATTAGGGATTAACTTCATGACAAAACAAAGCCTTTGATTAAGTGGATTTTATTTAATGATATGATGATGAAGTGAGTTTTATGATTTGTAAGACAACTTGAGGGGGACTTGTCCATTAACACTAGGGTTAGTCCTTCTTAACCAATTAAGGAAGAATTAGAACCCTAATGCAAGGCCCAAGTTACAAGTGTGATGTCTTGATGATTATTAAGTGAGTTGATTAAGGGATTTAAACACATGAAGGGTTTAACACTTAGGATTAAAGTTATACACTCCATCCTAAGAGAAGGATGCAGGCATAAGCTTAATCACAAAGCCTTAAAGCCTTTAGGGTTTAGTCCCTGATTATGAGGTGAGAGGAGAAGACTCAAAAGAGACACAAAGGTAAAACTAAGAAGGGGGGACTAATCAAAACCCTAATCATTGTCATGCTTGGTTGTTCCTAAGGTTTGTGAGGTTTCCAAGAACAATCTTCAAAGGCCACCAGGAAGCAGATGAACAGGATCAAGAGAAGCAAAGTGACTTGCTTCATTCAAGAAGTCAAGTCACTTGAAGAAAGAAAGTGGGAGAGACAAGAATGAGCAAGCTCAATCTCAAACACATATAGAAATGCAGCAATGGATGCAAGAGAGATGAAAAGAAAAGTTATGAGAAGTGAAGGCAAATTCACTTCTCAAGTTTACTTACCACCTGAAATGTTAGAAAGAAATGCAATGCAATGCCAAATGAAATGAAATGGTATGATGCTAAACAAAACCAGAAGCATGTTGATGATGATAATGATGCTATGGAGATGCTACAAACATGAGGCAAGGCATGGAGATGTTCATACAAGATCATGGATGCAAATGATGCAAGTTAAGGAGCATGAACAAGCATGGAAAGTTATGAAGCATACAAGGCAAATGACATAGCAAATATGCAATGCAATGATCAAACATACTTCCTATGTGTCTTAAGATGTCAAATGAATCACAAGAATGCTTGAAATGCTAATACAAGTCATGTTATGCAAGAGAATGCAAGAGGGATGCAAATGAAAGCCCAAATTAGGGTTTATGAATCAAACAACAAACAAAAACCCAAAACAGGAGCAAACCCTAAGATAAAAAATGGAAAATGCCACCCAAAGAAACCCTAAACCTATACTAAACCAATGTCCAAAGGGGAGGTCTCAACTCTCAACCAATCTCAAGATATGAGTTTTCTAAGTTATTAGGGTTTTTAAGGCTCTTAAACAAAAGAAATACCAAACAAATTGAAAATGAGGAAACAAATCATGGCCATTTAACCCTAGAAACTACATGCTAAACACAAAACAATGCAAGAAGAACCAATGTCCAACTCCTCTCAAATAGGCAGAAATGATTTTTTGAACTTATGATCAAAATAATGCACAAAATAGGATTTAATTCAATGGAAAATTCTCAAAATGCATCAAGATCAAAAAAGAAATTTGGTTTGAAGGTTGGACAATGTTTCTAAATGTCTTAGAACATTTCATGAATTTTTTTGTGATTTTTAAATACCTAAAAGTATTTTTAATTAATTAATTTCCATTAATCAATTAAAAATAATCCTTTAAATATTTAAAAATACTTTTTTAATGATAAAAAATAAAATAAAAATATTTTTGGGTCATAAAAATTAATAAAACTCAGAAGAAAAAGTTTCATAATTTTTATGCATTTTTTACTATTTTAAATAAATGTGCAAATAAAATGAAAAGAAAATGAATTAAAATCAAATAAAAGGGAAAGTAATCAGGATGGAAGGCCAGGATTGGGTCTGGATTCAAACATGTTGACCACGCGCGTTTTTGAAAGGCCAGGATCGCTTCTGATCAAATTAATTAAATTATGATTAATTAAATTTAACACGTGGATTAGGGCATAATGACTTGATCTGAACCATCCATTCGCGCGGGGAGTCAAACAATTCAACGCATCCAACGCCCAGAATTCAAACAAACATTAATGACCTGAGGTTAGGGCTAATGACATTCAGGCTGCCGGAGAAGACTTCCGGTCGTCTTCTCCGGCAGCATCTCCCCTGAAAAATCCCCAAAACCTCAAAAAGCTAACTAAAATGAAATCCAAGAACTGGGAAATGATCCTTACACCCTCACGAACCAAAACCCTCACTCAAAACAAATTTATTTTCCCTAACAAAGCTGAATCGAAGAAAATAAGAACTAGGGCACGCAAGTTTCAGAAGCTAATTAAA
This sequence comes from Lathyrus aphaca, assembly GCA_963966055.1. NCBI lineage: Eukaryota > Viridiplantae > Streptophyta > Magnoliopsida > Fabales > Fabaceae > Lathyrus > Lathyrus aphaca. The sequence goes on from OZ014520.1 coordinate 423,769,888, forward strand.
TACTCAATTCACCACCATTTGCAAAACCAAAAGCATACTCATGATCAGGAAGACACAAAGAACAAGTTTAGAACAAAAGAAATGACTTCTGGAAAAATATTTTTCACGCTACCTGAGATTCGAAGCTGTCACTCTGATGACTTTCTGGCCACTTCTCCTTGTGCAATCCACTCCACTTGATCCCCAGATGATGTTTGAATGCTCAAAAGGAATTTATGTTGGCTGGATGAGAAGTTTGACAAGCTTCTACTCAAGCTCAGTCAGAAATGGCAATGGAGTTTCAGGCAGTTTCAGGCCATGGTGAGTGGTTGTTTGTGATCCAGATGATGTGTGGAGAAGGTCTGTGGTGTTTGTTTTGATGTTTGTGAGCTAGGGGGGAGATTCGAATGGAACTGCAAGTTGAGGTGAAGAATGGCAGTGGGGTGTTCTTGCTTGTTTCAGGCCTGGCTTTTGGTGGTTTGAGGTCTATGAAGTCTGGTGAGATGAATGATGAAGATGGTTTGTATGTTTGAAGGCTGGGCAGAGAGATTCGAATGAATATGCAGCTGGAGTGTGTTTTGTGTATATGGTGAATGAGTGAGTTTCAGCCTTGCTAGATGTATGGAATGGCTTGCTCTTTGTCCACATAAACCTCTCTCATTGGTCAGTTGATTGGACATGTGCTTTATTGATTGGTAAGTCACCTTTTGCAAAAAGTCAAATTTTGTGTAAGGCAAGTATGGCTTGATCTATAGCTAGTACAATGGGCATGGGCTGCGCAGCATGATGTGTGTGTGAGGCTAGCTTGGTTCAGCAGCCAATGCATCAAGTTGGTGAGATGAAATGAGTGGTTTTGCAACTTGTTACAACTTTGGTTCACATGTGATTCTCTTTATCCAACCAAACCTAAACCATGGGCATTCTTGGTTCATTCTGAATTTTATGACTTATAGAATGTTTATGTGATGGTTTGATGCCAATTAGAAGTTGCAATTTGCCTTGGTACATGATCTTGCAATTTTCACACTTGGTGCATAACTTGAAAATCAATGATTTTTGCCAACTTTGCCACACCATAACTTTTGATCCAAGAAGAGTTTGATCATGTTCTTGTACTTTTTGAAAAGGGAAAGATGAGATCTACAACTTTCATGACCAAAGTTTTTCCATTTGAGGCATTTTTGGATCAAGAATCAAGGCTTGAAAAATGACCTAAAATGAAGCATTCTTGAAAAGTCAACTATGCCCAAAAAGTCAACATTTGCAAAAACCCTAAATTCTTGACTTTTATGAACTTCAACCTTCTACCATGACCAAATAAAGATCATATATACTCAAAATGATGAAGATCACCCATTGGTTGGGTCATTGGGGGCCTCAGATGCCCTGATTTTGCACTGACTTGTCTGAAAAGTCAACCCTTGATCAGATGACTTCCCCATGGAATTTCTTCATGAAAATTGATATGCATACTCCCTATACCATGTAGAGACCAATGGAAACAAGAATGACCAAAAAAATTGGGGTTATGGCCTCTGAAACCAAAACCCTAATTTTAGGTCAACTGTGCAGTCAATCCTGGCTCTACATCCACTCAAACCCTAGTTCTTGTGATTCTTTTGAATTTTTGACTTTGTGAGGATGTACTATGATGCTTGAACACATGTATACCCCTTTGAATTGATTGGTTGCCTTTGGAGTGGCTCAAGATGCCCTGGGATTGCTCAGATCACAAACCCTAGGTGCAGATGCCTTAGAATCTATGTAGTGAATAAAAAATGAGATGTGAGATGATATGATTGTGTTTATGCATATGAGAATGATCACAAGCCATGGTGTGAATGGGTGAGGGCAAATTTGGGGTGTTTACACATACAGCCGGCCTACAGCTGTCTGTTGGGTAGAGCCTGGATTCACGCCGCTGGCGCTGTTACATCTACCCTTCACCAGAAGTTAAAATTTGAGTGGGAATGTCAGATCATCACAATCTGCGGGGAGGAAGACATTTTTGTTAGCCAGCTGGCTACTTACAAGTATATAGAAATGGATGGGTAGATCCATGAGACTATGAGTCAGGGGGTTTGAGGCCCTTAACATCAATGAAGCAACTGCTGTGTCTGGAACTTCCATCACTTCATATCAACAAGCCAGGAAGGTTGTTGAGGAGGATACCACTCAAGGCTGGGGCAAGCTGCTTCCAGTTGAAAAGAAAGAAAACAGATTCGGGTTGGGTTATAGACCAACTCGACAAGATCAACCAGAGGCTGCAACGGAGCCCAAATTTGTCAGCGGGGGGATGCTTACCCCGGATGCTGTGAACAGTCTGGAAGACGAGGAAGAAGACGAACGCAACCTGGAAAACTGGATACGTCCAAGGATCCCGGGAAACCAAGTCTCAAACTGGTCTTCCCAGGAAATTATAAGAGTTACTCCTGCAGAGTAATTATTATTTCCTGTCTTTAAGCATGCATCAAGTCCTGCATCTTGCCCAAGATGTCAGGGCTCATTTTGTAATTGGGCCATCTTGTATTTTGTGCAAACGATCAATTAATGAATATCAGAACATCTTTTGCAAACAAGTCTCTTTTTCGCTCACTGTTTTTCATTTTTCATTTTTTGTACAAAAATAAAATGGCAATGTTTTCAAAATAATAACTTCATTTTCACTTTTTCTAAACAAGATAAAACTGATCACTAAAATGAACCAATCTAAATCCTTCCAGAGAGTGCCCTCCAGACTGCACCGACAACGACACTGCTATGACTTCGTATGACTTTGACAATCCGATTAACCAAGCCGGTGAAGGGGTTGAAGAAGATTATGAGCTACCGGAAGAACTAGCCAGACTGTTAAGGCAAGAGGAGAAGGTTATCACTCCTCATCAGGAGGAAGTTGAGACAGTTAATCTTGGTACCGAAGAAGATTTGAAAGAAGTGAAAATCGGGGCCCGTCTACAAGATTCAGTGAAAAAACAAATTATTGACATGCTTCGGGAGTATGTGGATGTTTTTTCTTGGTCTTATCAAGATATGCCAGGTCTGGATATCGACATTGTTATGCGCAAGCTGCCACTAAAAGAGGACTGTCCTCCAGTAAAACAGAAACTGCGTCGTACTCGCCCGGATATGGCCATGAAGATAAAAGAAGAGGTACAAAAACAGTGGGACGTCGGTTTCCTTGTTGTAACTAGTTACCCGCCGTGGGTTGCTAACATTGTACATGTGCCTAAAAAGGATGGGAAAGTACGGATGTGTGTGGATTACCGAGATTTGAATAGAGCTAGCCCGAAGGATGATTTCCCATTACCCTACATTGATGTATTGGTCGACAATACGGCTCAGTTCTCGGTGTTCTCCTTCATGGATGGATTTTTCAGGATATAACCAGATTAAGATGTCACCTAAAGACATGGAGAAGACAACTTTCATCACACCTTGGGGCACATTCTGTTATAAGGTAATGCCATTCGGACTGAAGAATGTTGGTGCTACTAATCAACGGGCTATGGTAACATTATTCCATGACATGATCCACAAAGAAATTGAATGTTATGTGGATGACATGATTGCCAAGTCCCTCACAGAAGAAGACCACCTAGTGAATCTGTTGAAGCTATTCAAACGTATGAGGAAGTACCAACTGAAGCTAAACCCCAACAAATGCACATTTGGGGTACGGTCCGGTAAGCTGCTGGGATTTATTGTGAGTGAAAAGGGGATTGAAGTTGACCCTGACAAAGTCAAAGCCATTCAAGAGATGCTTGCACCAAAGACTGAAAAATAAGTTCGGGGTTTCTTAGGTAGATTGAACTACATTTCAAGGTTCATATCTCATCTTACTGCAACCTGCGAGCCCCTGTTCAAATTGTTAAGGAAAGAATAAACGGTCAGGTGGAATGAAGACTGCTAGAAGGCTTTTGACAAAATCAAGGAGTACTTACAAGAGCCTCCAATCCTTATGCCTCCAGTTGAAGGAAGACCTCTAATAATGTACCTGACAGTGTTAGAAGAGTCAATGGGGTGTGTGTTGGCCCAACATGACGAGTCTGGTCGAAAAGAGTATGCAATATACTACCTAAGCAAAAAGTTTTTCGACTGTGAACAACGTTATTCACTGCTCGAGAAAACTTGCTATGCTTTAGCGTGGGCTGCTCGCCGACTAAGGCAGTATATGTTGACCCACACAACCTTGTTGATCTCCAAGATGGATCCAGTCAAGTACATATTCGAGAAGCCAGCACTTACCGGAAGGGTTGCAAGATGGAAAATGATTCTAACAGAGTATGACATTCAGTACACATCTCAAAAAGCCATCAAGGGCAGTGTATTGTCCGACTATCTTGCTGAGCAACCCATTGATGATTACCAGCCAATGAGATTTGACTTCTCTGATGAAGACATCATGTTCATAAATGCAAAAGATCATGAAGAGCCTGTTCACACTGAAGGGCCTGACCCAGAAGAAGAATGGACAATGATGTTTGATGGGGCTGTTAATATGAATGGTCGTGGAGTTGGTGCAGTGCTCATCACACCTAAGGGAGTTCACATGCCTTTCTCGGCAAAACTCACCTTTAACTACACTAACAACGAAGCTGAATACGAAGCCTGTATCATGGGTTTTGAGGAAGCCATTGACCTCAGGATCAAGACTTTAATCGTATTCGGAGATTCAGCTCTGGTAATCAATCAGACCAACGACAAATGGTACACTCACCAGGAGCATCTAATTCCATACCAGGATTATACGAGGAGATTACTGACTTTCTTCACCACAGTCAAACTTGAGTATATCCCTCGAGAAGAAAATCAGTTTGCAGATGCTCTTGCTACCATTTCCTCCATGATCAAAGTTCAAGCTGCCAACTTTGTGCCTCGGATTTCAGTATCCAGACTCGACAGACCAGCATACGTATTCTCTGTGGACATTGCTAAAGATGATAGGCCTTGGTTCTATGACATCAAATGCTTCTTAGAGGATCAAACATACCCACCTGGGGCATCGTCCAATGATAAGAAGACATTAAGAAGGCTGGCTGGTAGTTTCTTCCTGAATGCTGAGGGCTCCTTGTACAAGAGAAACTTTGACATGGTGCTTCTCAAATGTGTTGATAAGAAAGAGGCAGACTTGCTGATGCACGAGGTGCATGAAGGATCTTTCGGTACCCATGCTGGAGGGCATGCAATGGCTAAGAAATTATTAAGATCAGGCTACTACTAGATCACAATGGATGCATACTGTTGTGCCTATGCCAGAAAGTGCCACAAATGCCAGATTTATGCAGACAAAATGCACGTGCCTCCAAATCCTTTGAATGTGATGTCTTCGCCTTGGCCCTTTGCCATGTGGGGCATCGACATGATTGGAAAGATCGAACCAACTGCTTCCAATGGCCACAGATTCATCCTGGTAGCCATTGATCACTTCACCAAATGGGTTGAAGCAGCTTCGTATGCAAATGTCACCAGACAAGTGGTAGCCAGATTCCTGAAGAGAGACATCATTTGTCGGTATGGAGTACCCGAGCGAATCATTACTGATAATGGTTCTAACTTGAACAACAAAATGATGGCAGAACTATGCTGGGACTTCAAAATCCAACATCACAACTCTTCTCCTTACAGGCCAAAGATGAATGGCGTTGTTGAGGCGACTAACAAGAATATCAAGAAGATTGTGCAGAAGATGGTAGTTACTTACAAAGACTGGCATGAAATGCTACCATTTTCCTTGCATGGGTACCGTACATCAATCAGAACGTCTACTAGGGAAACACCGTATCAGCTTGTGTATGGTATGGAGGCAGTCCTACCTGTTGAAATTGAATTACCCTCGTTGCGGGTACTGATGGATGTCAAGTTGAATGAAGCAGAATGGGTCCGTTCTCGGTACGATCAACTGAATCTGATCGAAGAAAAGAGATTAGCTGCAATTTGTCATGGGCAGTTATATCAGAAGAGGATGAAGAAAGCCTTTGATCAGAAAGTCAGGCTTCGGGAATACCAAGTGGAAGATCTTGTGCTGAAAAGACTCATCCCTCCTCATACAGACCACAGGGGCAAGTGGACTCCGAATTATGATGGTACATTCATAGTAAAGAAAGTTTTCTCTGGTGGAGCACTGATGCTCACTACTATGGATGGTGAAGATTTCTTATCCCCTGTGAATTCAGACGCAATTAAAAAATACTTCGCATAAAATGACCCGTTGGACATAAAAATAGAATGTAAGTCCAGGCAAAAATAGGGCATCCCGGCGAGTCAAAAACAGAATAAAAGACTCGGGAAAAAATAAGGGGAAATCAAAAAAAGTTTACACTCGCTGAGTTGAAAAGCCACATTGGACAGCTCAGGCAAAAATGGGTATCCCGGTGGATTGAAAACCCGAAAGGGCAATCCATGCAAAATAAGGGAATAAGCGAACAACTGCATTCTGAATTCGTCTGTATCGCTCACAACATGGAAAACTTCGAAAGAATAAAGCATCGGTTAGAATCAACTTTCTTCAGAAAGCAAGATAAGAAGAACGTCAAGGTCATACGAGTCATAGCAAAGGGAAGCTCACTAAAGCGTCGTCAACGTTGCCAGCACATTTTTGTTTCTCAATTTTGTAACAATCTCCTCATTTCAGGGGATCTATTTCTTTGACTGTATTTGCCAATTCAGGGCACCCAAATTAATAAAATCAGATTTTCAATCACACTCCGTCTTATACATTTTATTTCACTTGCAAAAATGTCTGATGTCTTTGATATAATGTTTGCATAAAAAACAGATGTGCCTTTCTAATCACATACTTGCAAAAAAATATTACTTACTCCCGGGAGTGTCTAAATTCCTATGATGGAATCCAGTAAGGGATTACTCGGGGTACTTGTGTGTTTCTTTGTCATAACAGGATTGCAGGTATTTAGAGCGCAACTTGGGGCATGAAAGGTTTTCCCCAGCAAAGTTGCTAAATCATTATTTCCTCAGCACATTTTCCAAACAGCACCAGAAATGCTTTCTCCCCATTAGAGTTGCCAGGCATCACTTCTCCAACACATCTTTCAGAGCAGTACCAGAAGGTGCTCATATCCCCAACTGAGTTGTCAAGCATCATCACCCTCAGCAGGACCCCCACCAGAAATCTCTAGGAAGATCGTTCAGTGGTCTTTCCTCCCCCAACAGAGTACTGGGCAGGGAATCATCTCCCCACAAAGCTCCAGCCTCTTCCAGAAGAGCAATGTCTGAATTTCCCACACGACAAAGTGACGAAAGCTTCCACATCCCCAGCTGGGCTCCTCATTACTAAGATAGGTCTATCAGTGACCTATTTCCCCATGCAGAGTCATACATCTTATCAGATCTACCAATGATCTCATCCCCAGTTGGGATATCCTTTCAAGCAGATCAATCGGAGATCTTCACAGCGACGGGATCCGAACCCCGAATCGGTATCTTTGCATAATCATAGCATTTACATCATAATTCCCCTCAGAGCGTAGCATTCCGTCTAATACGGAGCATTACGGCAAAAATCAAACATATTGCATAATCACAAGTCAGGTTTGAACCAATCACCTGTAAATATCAACGGTACTTCATCAGCAATATATAGAATACATCCCTTGTACATAAAAACCAAAGCGTCCCCTTTGCACTCTCAAAATACAGATACATGCTCCTTTTGACACTCGTCTGTGCCATCATTCCTCAGTAAAGTTGCTAGAACACTTTCTACAAACAGATACCTATACGCACTCCTGACACCCGTTCGTGTCACCATTCCCCAGCATGGTTATTCAAACACTTATTATAATACACTCTCATTGACACCCGTCCGTGTCATCCTATCCCCACAGATCACTGGATTACCTTTTACACTCAAATCCATAACTTATACATTTCCTCTTATGACACCCGTCCATGTCATACCCTCCCCAACAAGTTGAACACTCGTATGTGTCTCACTCATGCTTATTTTTACTCATACAGATACTCGTCCGTATTTTGTATACCCACTTATCTCCCCTCAGATTCAACACTCGTCCGTATTCCTTGTTAACCAGTTGATACTCGCCCATATCATCATCTCTGAACATGCGTCAGCGTTGTTTCTACTGATACTCGTCCATATCGTAGTCTTAAGGATGTTCGTCCGCATCTTTAATCTATACACAGTGTCAAACACTTATACCTTTTATTTCTTGGATGTAAACACTCGTTCATGTTTACTATTCCCCAGTAAGTCCCAGCAAAGTAACTTCTCTTTTATCTGACATTCGTCCTATGTCATGATACTTCACCATTGGATGACCGTCCCTCATCCTTCTCCCAACGGAGTTTCCATTATTGGAATCCTTTCATATCCGACATTCGTCCCATGTCAGGATATTTAGCAGACGTCCCCTGCTAGGTGATCGTCCTTCACCCTTTTGATGATCGTCCTTCATCATTTTATCCGATGGTCGTCCCCATCGTTGATCTTGTTATCTGGCATTCGTCCTATGTCATGATAAATCCTGAGAGCAGTCGTACCCTGCTAGGTGATCGTTCTTCACCTCTTGATGATCGTCCTTCGTCATGCTTACCCGATGGCCGTCCCCATCGTCGACTTTTTCTATCCGACATTCGTCCTATGTCATGATAAAGAGCAGCCGTCCCCTGCTAGGTGATCGTCCTTCACCTTTTGATGACCGTACCTCATCGCTTATTTCAGTTATTCTCAGAATCTGATGGCCGTCCCCATCATTGCCCTTACTGCAATCCCCAGAGAGTCTTGTCTCTTTACTTGATGGCCGTCCTCGTTAGGATCTCTTCATTTCCCCAACATGTCGGCCGTCCCCGTCACCGCTTTATCCCCAGCATTCGTCCTCTGCTTGATGGTCGTCCTCCATCGCCCGCACTTGATAAATCATACTATATTACCTTTTACAATTTATATCCCTTTTCTTCTTCTCCCAGTGAGTGCAAATTTTGGACTGTCTTTGGTATTCAACCACAAGTTATCTTGTTTGCCTGTTAAGCCTGGCGCTTACATCCTGCACAGCTAACTCATGTTTGAATAGGGGCAGCTGTAAACACCCCAAATTTGCCCTCACTAAGTTCACACCATGGCTTGTGGTCTTTCATATTTGCATTAGTTCAATCATATCATATCATGTTGCATTTTTTGCTTCACTGCATTGGTTCAAGTTCATCTACATCTAGGGTTTGTGATTTGAGCCATCCAAGATTCTTCTGAGCCACTCCAAAGGCCATCAATCATTTCAAGAGGGTCCATGTATGTTCAATCATCATATTTTATCCTCCAAAGATCAAGAAAGTCAAAGAATCACAAGAACTGAAAAACATGGAAGCTGAGCTAGGGTTTAACTGCACAGATGACCTGAAATTAGGATTTTGGTTTCAGAGGCCATAACTCCAATTTTTTTGGTCATTCTTGTTTCTATTGGTCTCAATATGATATAAGGATCATGTGTACCAAGTTTGATGAAGAAATTCATTGTGGAAGTCATCTGTTCATTGGGTAACTTCTTGAGCAAGTCAGAGCAAAATCAGGGCATCTGAGACCCCATCCATGGAACCAAAGTGGATTTTTCATCAAATTGAAGTTATATGATCTTTATTTGATCATTGAAGTGCTTGGAAGTTCACAAAATTGAAGAAAAGTGAGCTAAACCAAAAGTTGCCAAAAATGGAAATGACTTGTAATGTAAACTTTCCATTTTGGGAAAGTTTTTCAACCTCCTCTTTCTCAACCAAAAATGCTTCAAATGAAAAATTATTGGTCATGAAAGTTGTAGATTGGATCATTCCCTTTTCAAAAAGTACAAGGACAAGATCAAATTCATTTTGGAACTCAAGTTATGGCTTGTCAAAGTTGGCAAAAATCACATAAATTTCAAGAATGCACCAAAGAGGGATTTTTGCAATGACCTCCCTGAAGCATCAAAGCTTCTTCAGGGAGGTCATTGGAGGCATTTTTCACCAAGGAAGCAGCCAGAAAGCTCAAGGGTTGAAAGCTCCATCTCAGGTAGCCATGCGAATTAATTTTTCCAGAACCTTTATTTTATGTTACTAAATGATTAAGCATGTTCCCCTGAGTACACTGAACTTTGTATTTTTGAAAATGGTGGAGAAATGAGTATTTGCTAAGCTTCTGAAAGTTTCACCATTTTTTATCTTTGCTTCGAATCTTGAGATTGAGTGAAAAGAAATTGTTTTTGAGGGTGGATTTGATCTTAGGGGAGTGGGAGGAGTGAATCTGGAGCTTTAGAGCTCTAGAAAGTGCCTAGGGAAGAAGTTAGCAACTTTCAGGTGAGGGTCTGGCCGAAGAAGATGACCGGAGGTCTTCTCCGGCCACCTGAAAGTCATTAATGGGATAATTAGGGTTAGGGCTAGGTTTGAATGTGGACCCTTGGATTTTCAGTTCCCGCGTGTGATGGACGCCCCAGATCATTTCATTAGTTTTAATTATGGATTAAGTATTTAATTAATTAGGTTTAAGAGGATTTGAATTTTGGCCGTAAGATGTGGCGCGCAGTCAACTAACCCAAACCCAGATTCAATCCTGGCCCTCCTTTGCGTTTACTTTTCATTTATTCAATTTTATTTCATATTTTTTCTATTTGTTTTGCACATTTAATTTAAAATAGTTAGAAAATCTCAAAAATATTTTTATTCAGCATTTTAATTCCAATTAATTTTCTCAACCCAAAAAAAAATTTATTTTTATTTTTTGCATTAAAAAATCATTTTTTAGATATTTAATTGTTTATTTTAATTAATTAATGAAAATTAATTAATTAAAATATCATTTAGGTTTCTAAAAAATCCCAAAAAATTCATGTTGCATCTTTAAACATTCAGAGACATTGTCATACCATTCACACAAATTTCTTTTTGGTTTTAAATCATTTTGACATTTTTTCTTTGAATTTAGGGTTCATAAAATCCCATTTTTGAACCTTAACTTCAAGAATTATTTTCTGCCTAACCAAGAATGGTATGATCATGGTTCTTTTTGCATTGATCTTCATTTGACATGTAGTATCTAGCATAATTTTGTCATAAATTTCTTCTGCATTTCTGATTTGATTTGCATTTTTTCCCTTTAGGTGCCTTAAAACCCTAGATAACTTAGAAAAATCATAACTTTCATTAGGTTAGGAGTTAGGCCTTCTCCTTTTGGGTGTGAAATCATATGGGGTTAGGGTTCTTTTGATTGCATTTCCAATTTTTTATCTTGTCATTTGCTTCTGTTTTTAAGTTTTGCATCTCATGTTGCATGAAAACCCTAATTTCCCATGTTCATTTGCATACTTCTTGCATATGCATTCATTCAAGAACTTGCCATGACATTTCTTGCATCTACATAACTTCTAAGACATCTTAGGACACATTAGAATCATGTTTGATCATTGCATCATCCATTTTCCATGTTATGCATTCATTTCATTTCATGTGCATTCATGAACTTTCATGCTTCTTTCATGCTTCATTTGCATTCTCATCTCTTGTATGATCATCCCTAGCACTTGACATACATTTGCATCATCTCTTAGCATCATTTACATCATTAATATGCTTCTGGTTTTGGTTTGCATCTTTGCATACATCTCATTTTCATTTCATTCTTTCTTTTATGCTAACCATTTCAAGTGGTAAGTACTTTGAGAAGTGAATTTGCCTTCACTTCTCACCTCTCTTCTCTTTCTCTCTTATGCATCAT